>OX421975.1:111221743-112515249 GCA_949128135.1 Parasteatoda lunata
TCAAAGCACATGCACTTGAATTTGTTATCACGTCCATGAAATGTTTCAACAATTTTTCGGAGTTTTTACATGATCCTTGGAAGTTTGTCATCATGAATCAAAACAATGTCATTTATATTAAAATTTTGATTACCTTTAACGAAATTAACATAAAGGAAAGCTCTTAAATTTGAAAGATAGTAATATTTAAATTTCTCCTAAAAATTATTTATATGTCTCTCTCGAAATTTAAATTTTTTAATCAACATTCTTTTCGTCAATCATGCACTCAATAACGGATAATTTGACTGAAGGTAAACTTATTAAATGAGTTTTTTTTTAGCAGAACATGCTATTTCCACAGTTTATATTAAAGAAGATAGAGCAGACACTTTGCGAATTTTTTTAGATTTTTTGAAAAGAGCGAATCTCTTAAAACTGGCGACATGTTAAAATACGTGAGTCACATTTTCTGAAAATGCCCACATTTGTCCAAAAGAGTTCAAAGAATGTCTTTAAATGAGATTTGTTTTTACCAAAACATGGTACTTCCACAGTCCATATTAAAAAGCAATGTAGTGGACAGTTTGTGATTTTTTTAAAAAATTTTTTGAAACAAGCGAATTTTTTAAAATTGATTTCATATGTAAAATACGTGAGTCACATTTTCTGAAATCCCCACATTTGTCCAAAATTGCTCAAATAATGTCTTTAAATAAGATTGTTTTTTACCAAAACATGGTACTTCCACAATCCATATTAAAAAGCAATAGAGTGGACACTTTGTGAATTTTTTTCAAATTTTTTGAAAAGAGCGAATCTTTCAAAACTGGTTTCGTGTTAAAATACGTGAGTCACATTTCGGAAAATGCCCACATTTGTCCAAAAGTGCTTAAAGAATGTCTTTAAATGATCTTTCTACATAATATTTTTATTTTTTGATGCGAAATGTCACCTTTCCAACGAGCATAAATTGTTTGATTCACAAGATAATCGATCATTACAGTCAATCGAAAAAATAATGGATTAACCTAATATATATTCTACTTTTCCCGTCTAAAAATAATTTTCTTAATATTAATTTTCTAATGTCTAATCTACTTTACCGATCTAAAATTTTCTTCCTAATGTTTAATGTACTTTTTCTGTCCAAAGGTAATTTTATTTCTGTTCACATAAACGTTTTACTTCTAAAATAACATCCTAGACACTTTTGTGATGGTCTATAGGCTCTTATACAGCGTGCTTCACTTTAATTAAACAACTTTGACTTTGTGCAATAACTGGACGTATATATTAGAATATATTATATATTATTAGAACATATTATATATTACACATTAGTATATATTAGAACGTATATATTAGAACTGGACTAATATATTAATGAAGTTCATATCTAACCATAAGGAGTAACTCACTCCCTTCTCAGGAGAAAACATCGAATAAGTGAAAAAGGGAGGGAAAAAAGTTTCCCGCTGAAATAAAGCCACGTCTTATAATAGCCAACTATATTTTTTATATTAAGTGATGTTTCATACCATTTATCAATCTCAGGAGGGAATTATAGCCCTTGTGTTAAGTTTCACTGATGACAGTCTTCAATTGTTCCATTGAATAAAACAGCTTTTTTTTGTATATATAGCTTCACTAAGGATACCCCTTCACATCTTCTTGGGGATCGAGGTCATGAGCAACCTATTATCAAAAAATCAACCACTTTGAAGATTTTTCAACGTAAATGCAAAATCTTCATTGTATTCTCTTCCTGAAAAACCTGACTCGGGTCAGCAATTCTCCTTTTAAATGTTAGTAAATGAACTTATAGCATTTTTTTTAATGATCGGTAGCCTTCAAACGGCTTGGGAGGAAGGCCACGTTAAGTTTACCACCATAGCCTTCCCACTGAATTTATGAACCTCTTCATTGCTGTCCATTCGGAAAAGATTTTCTCTCTTTTTATTCTTCTTGTCTAGTGTTCCTTTTATATATCATACACATGAAACTTACAATATAAAAATAAAAAAATTAACAGCAAAACTATCCACAAGCAAAGGAGAGTAGAAAATGAAAGACTTAAGATGACCCGTGCAGTTTTGTGTGCTATTATAAAGGCATGAGAAAAGATGAAGATTTCTTCTTCATTCGATTGCAAGGTGGAGGCTTCGTTAATTTTGTGGAAGACTTACCTTGTCTCTACCCCAAGCTGTAGAAAGACTGCTGATACTTAAAAGATTCTAAAAATTCATTCATTGCCATTTGCAGGGAGAATTGGTGGTTCAAATCGGATTTTCCAGCAACGTTTAGTCTCTCTATTTACGTTGAAAAATCTTCACAGCGTTGGGTCTTTCATAATAGGGTGTATTTCATGAAGGTAGGCTTTTTTTGACTTGACCTTTGTTCTTACCCAACAAAAAAAAAAAAAAAAAACGAGAAGAAAACGCGAGGCTGTACTCAGTTAGATTGTATATGCTAAAAAGTAGCAGTTTTCAGTTGGCAGCAGAATTGAAGTCTGTGATCATTAAAACCTGGGATAACACTGATGCAGGGTTTAGTAAATGGTATGCAACATCATATATTTCAAGTCATATATAAACATGACAGTTATATTAACTGTAATCTGGAGCGACTTTATTTCTATGGGACACTGTTTTTATTTTACTTATTCGATGTTTTTCTTCTGATCAAGTGGAGCAGTTCATGAGTTACTCCTTGTAAATATGTGTTTAGGTGTAAATTTTCTTAATACACTCCTCAAAAGTGAAATTGCAACACCAAGAAATAATGCACGTAGCGTCATGCAAATTTCAGGAGCGATAGTAGTGAGATGGATATGCACATGATTAAAAAATCGTTTTAAGTCTGTTTTTTTAATCATTTGCATATCCATCTCACTACTATCGCTCCTGAAATTTGCATGACGCTACATGCATTATTTCTTGGTGTTGCAATTTCACTTTTGAGGAGTGTATATATGTTCGGTTCAAATTGGTTTTCTTAGCGTCCATTATGTTACAAAATTAAGGTTTCTTTATTAAGCGGGGCACACTGTAGTATTTCGACATGCGGAAAGCACCAGTCGTCACCCAGAAGCGTCGTGTACAGTCTGGCGCACCTAATGCCCAATTCTACTACCCTACAGACCCACAAAGCCCGTCTGTCTGGGCTCCTGCAAGGGAAGGGGGTTAGTACATAAAATACCATTAAATGCAAATTTAAAGAAAATTAAGTAGAAATTAAAAATGACTTACTTTTATGATTACTTACTCTTTTAAGGACTTGAGTTTCGATTTGGATCCTGTTGAAGTCACCGCTTGAGTTGCTGGTTGTGTTGTTGGCATTAGATTATTTGGCTAGAGTGTTGTCGTCCGGTGTGGATCAGAGATCATTGTTGCAATTACAGTTATTGTAGAGGTGTGATGTTTAGATTAGATCAGAATTGGTGGGGGTCTATGGCCCTATTACCAATAATGTATTGGGTGGTGAGACATATTAATGTATTTTATGGCCAGACTGTGGAGACTGAAAGTTTTAATGTATAGTTTAGGTGTCGGTATGGGCAAGGAAACTTGATTATGCTGAGTTATTATGTTCAACAGGACCGTAGAGGTTAAGCAGTTTATGAGATTATTATTATAACTATTAATTTTAATTACCCTCACTTACTAGTATGATGGAAGCTGAAATATAAAGACTAGCGGCATTACTGACAAATACAATCACTGCAAACACAATACAATATCGAATATCTAGTCACAACACATTTTTTTTTTTTTTTTTAGATACACATTTAACATTTATGGCCCTCACGGGTAGTTGAAAAGCTCCGGACGCACTTCCTTCCCCCAGGGACTAGGAGCAGGGGATCAGTGGTGAAGGCGTGTGTGGTGATCAACCACGTTGGCTGCCATTGGGACGGATGTCTAACGCTGGTTATAAAATAAAAAAAGACATGCATAATTTGTTTTAACCACAATTAATGAAACTAAATTAAAGAAATAATTGTGATCGCTGAAAGGCGATCACGGGTTACCCATTCGCAATTCTAGAGCTCGAATACGCCACCTTGCGGGGATTCAAGAATTTAACGTAACAGGTAAAACCAACGGTTATATCTATTGCTATAACGGCTGTTGTTATCATAAAGGCGAAATTATAAAATGTCTAAAAATTTGACTTTTAGCAATAGAAATTGCTGTGTGCCTCAGTGTCACTCGATAGCTTCTCGAGATGACGTTAGTTTTCATTCTTTTCCTAAGGAAGAGGAAATTGTTTTCGTAGACGGAAAGAAAGAAAATCGAAGAAACTTGTGGATTAATAAACTCCGCATCGGAAAAACTGTTACAAAGCACATGCTTATGTGTTCGAAGCATTTTTTAAAGGAAGACTATATTTTACCCGGTATGTATGCATTTATATGATAATTTATCCTCTGAAATATTTGTATTTTCCTAAAAATAAAGCATTTCTATTTTGGAGAATTCAGAATTTAAATTATAATTGAATGAAATTCTGCTTCATATATCTGGTTAAATATTAATCTTATTACTAAAAAAAAGTAGTAGTATAACTAACTAAAAGTATGTTATTTTAAATAAAGATAGAATATGGCATTTGTTTATTTTTTGAATGTCTGGTTAAGCGTAAGTAACCAAAGGATAAAGATATTCTTGCTTAATTTTTATGAGAATAAGTATTGGTGACTTACCTTATGGTAAGTAGAATTATGGAAAGAAAATTTCTGAGTCCTCTGCTTTATTTTGCTCGAAAAAGATTTTTATTGGAAGTAAAGAAATGCATTATTTATTTATAAAAAGCATTTATTGGTTATATATATACAAAACCACATGTTTGCAGACACCACGAGCACCAGCAGGACAACTGCAATTCAATTGAGATATGCCGTATCCATTTCCAGACATTCTTTTAAATAAAGCAGCTTCAATTATATATGGAGAAGAATTTAACTTCGTAGAACAAAGGCAAACCGCATAAATAATTCTTTTCCGCGGTAATGGCTGCTTTACAACACCACATGTTATAATGTGGTTTGAATTAATAATTTTTTCACCTTCAGTGATGCTCCTGGATTTCTCGTGCCTTTCCAGATATGCTAAAATATCTAATAATTTAATAAAATCCATCACTGGACAATAAAATTAAGCTAGCTAGTAAAAAAAAATGCTAATGTATCAACACAGTTATACACTGGGAAACAGGTATAACATCAGATTGTATTACCTTTTTCTGACGCCATTTGCCCTAGACTGCAGCGCCATCTATAGTTTATTTGAATTGCGAATTGGCAAAATGATTGTTTTCTAGTTTTTTTTATGAACTTTTTATTTGTGATATTCACATGAATTTGTATTGAAAACGATCCAGTTTTAACTGTAGGTTAGAATTTCTGATTCTAAATTAAAACAATAAAAACAAAAATATTGTTCAAATAACGAAATTCACTTTTATTCACAACTCAAGAAGTATTTATGGGAATCTCTCTTGTCCCATATCTCAAAAATAAACTCAATAACTTAATGCATATAACAAAGTTAAAAGTGATAAAAAGAATTCTAAAAAAAATATCTAACAGCAGCGGTCGCGAAAGCAACGAATGCGCACTGTTTACTATTACTCGTGAACAGTTATTACTATTACAGTTTAAAAGTATGATGACGTCCAAATAAGGGGCGTACGCCATCAAACCCAAAACAACACCCATTTTGCTAATAGGTAATATAATAAAATATTTTGTCTTTAGATGAAGTTTCACATCACTCGCTAATATGAAGCTGTTTTTGACGAAAGAACGCCATCTGATTCCTCTGTTAACTTCGTACATAGTATTTTTCGTTAAAAATTTTACCATTTTCCTCCATATTTAAAAGCAGCCCTCAAAATTTGGGCAACTGTGAGTAACACGCATTGATTTATATACAGGGCGTCCTATAAAAATGACTGATGTGAAATTGTTTTAAAGAAAAACAAAATCAGACAGAAATATGTGGTTTCCTGCTTTGTACCTAGGAGAAACAGTTTTAGTTTCAACCAAGAATCAAAATTGAATGCAAAGTTGCTCCAATTTTAATCAATCCAAGTTCAGCTACCGACTAGAAGAACTAAAAGCAAGGTTTGTCAGATCATTCCATCTGAAATATTTACACTGATGTTAATGTTGTTGTCCGCAGGCTTCGCTACATTATGGCAGTTATTTTGAAAACCCAGTTTTACAGTTTTTATTAGTTATCAGCACCATCTGTTGGTGGATTTTGAAACTAATTTTTAAACTTGGTATGAATAAAATAACTCATTTTTCTAAGCTGCCTATTGTAAATTTCGCCCTCTTCATGATTCTCATTATTTATATTTTCTTACACTTTCCAGACAGGGATATGAATTATTTAGCATATACGAGACAAAAGTTGAAATTTTTTGCATGTAATTTTATTGTTTGAGTTTGTGCGTGTAATTTTATTATTATCTTAATAAACGTTACATAATTTTTTTATAATTCTGAATTGAAGAAAAATTCAACATTCTGTAAGTGGAATAATATAAAATATCAACACGGCATTCCATACATCAATAAACTCAAAGTTTTTTATTAACTAAAAATAGAAATATTTTTACATATTTTTGAAAAGTAAGATTTGACTTAAATTACAATACTGTAGATATGGATGATGAATACAAAGTAAAAGACATGCATTATTCTCTAGAGTTATGAAGAAATTGGTGCAGATAATTTCATGGAAAACGTCAACAAATCCTGTAAAAGAGAAATATAAGAATATTTTTAATTTTGTTCTTTTCTACATTTATTTCTATTTTTATACTGTAAAAGAGAAAGTAATTTTATTAATAAATACAACCTACACTAATATTTTCATTTTTGATATCATTACATATTTCCTTTTTTTTTTCCTCTTAGTTCTTTTTTTTTTTTTTTTTTTTTTTTTTTTTTTAAATTTCCTTTATTCTATCTCCTAATTTCGTTCTAATTAAATAAATCAACTAATGAAATTTTTTATCCCATTTAATAAAAAGGTGATATAAATATTTCTATTATTTTCTTTTAACAATAAATGTTAACAAAATACATATTATGCAATGCAAGTAAGTGCATCAAAATCTATTTTTGATATTACTTAAATTGCTTTATTTATTTAATTTTTACTAGGAAAATGATTTGGTTAAAGAGTTATATTAAATTCAAGAAGCCTTCTTAGTGATTAATTTATACGCCAGTTTATTTAAATTTATTGTTAATAACGTGGGTTAACTTTCTTTTTGGCAGCATTATTTCTCGATAACTCGCCAATAATGAATCCCTATCCATGCTCTTAACATGGTTTTTCGAAGCTTTTTCACAAAGAAAAATACAAAAACTACAGTTTTAATGTTTTACACTTGGAAGAAAAGTTTAATTTTAAAATATTTATACTATTTTAGAGTGAAGAATTATCTGGGAGTTTAGAGCGGACAAATATCTTAAAACTTATGAAACTTTTTTTTAAAAATCGTCAATTTGGAGACATTTTTCCCACTGGATGAAAATTTTCAAAATCAATACCTTATTCAAAGTTTCTGCACATTTTTCTGAGTCCAGATGATACGAGGTTTGAGTAAGTTTTTAAATATTAAAAATTTAGACCACAAACGCTTTACGCAAAACTTTGGCTTTTCTCCATATTGATGTGTTTGTGCCATTTTCAGAATAAGCATAGATAGGCTAAACTTAACCTAACACTAATAATGCAAAATTACACCAGTTATGAAAAGCATCATTTTATGCTACCACGGATCCTTCGAAAAATAGTCTTGTGTCGATCTACACGTGCGTTTTAAAATTTGTGGGGTTAAAACTGGGGATTTTTAGATGCCCCTCTGTTCATGTATATATTTAAAAGAAAAATCTATACTGTTAAAACTTTTTCTTTTTGGAATGTTGTTATGTTAAAATTTGGACCAGTTCAAAGATGTTGAGTATCATTATTAGGAAGAACTTTTCAACGCAACTTTCGAAATAAGGAATAGGTTTTGCTCATTTTCTCCATAAAATAACGACATGATAATTTTACTACTCATTATCAGCACGGTTTAACAAAATTTTTTAAGGTTAACACGAATATGGAGGGGGGGAAACGAAACCATGTCTAATATAGTGCATTCTAATGGATGTTATTTTCTTCACTACGGAGCGCTCTCTACCGTCCATATCACCTGACTACTGCATTCGGTATATTGTGTGGCCATTTGGTTCAACCTGCTCAGTGTTTACTGTGTTGAGTGTCTTCTCTGTTCTGAATGATAATATGCAAAGTAAACTTAGTCTAGCTAAATGCTAACTCCAGGGCCTGATCTGGAAATATGGGGACTCTGGTATAGAATTGTCAGGGGCCTACTGGTCGTTCTTTCAAACCAAATTTAGAAGTCACTTGGTTATAAAGTGTTTTTAAATTACTTATAACACAAGTAACCATTTCTGTAAATTACTTTAGCACTAGTAAATTACGATACATTGGTGAATTTGAGCTTATACTTATTTTAATATTTCATTAACTCATAATTCTAACTGACAATTCTTAAACAAAACACGAAAAGAAATTATTTTCTAACATTCAGGGAGGCCTTCAGATATGTGGAGGCCATTAGACAAGGCCTTCTCAGGCCTTATAATAAATCAGGGACTGACTAACACTAACATATGCTCGGTGCACTGCTTGCGACAAGAACAAATCGTAATAAACGAGTCAAATCAGCGTGTCACTTCTAAATTAAATAAAGCAATCATGCAACCTTTTTTTAACAATACATCTAGAATTAAATAAAACAAATTTTCACTTCAAACTCACCAGAATTACTTAATAACATTATTATCAGATTTAAGCTCAGAAATTATATTATCTATTTATTTTAATGAAGACAAAATTACCTGCTTGAAAATACCTTCTAGTATAATAAGCTGTGGTAAGCAGCTGTTAACTCTCTAAGCGGAAGTAGTGAAGGTAAAGAACTCGAGATTTGTTTTTGTATACATTTGTATGGAAAACATCATCAATTTAGATAACAGCACAATTTTTACACATTTGAAAGATTACCCATTGCATTCTGGAAAAAAAAAAGCTGAATAAATGAGGAAAAATTGAAATATGTCAGATTTTTGTGCGCCATATCCAATTTTGAGACTTCTTAAACAATGTTATTTTAAGGAAAATCAAACGTTTTCCATGGAAGAAAGAAAATGGATAAATATGACAACCAAAGCTGACGTCTTCAGGGGGTACCAGCTCTAGAAGTCATAAAAGCAAAACCTTTTCTATCGAGAGAGCACAACTAAAATAAAATAAACATCAAAACAACGCCCCCCAACCTGCGCTGTAAAAAGACAAAAAGGACAGAATCCTGAATTTTTTCTCCCTCATTTTCCTTTAAATAATGACAATTTATCCATTGTTGTAAGAAAATTTCTTTTCCTCTCTCTTTTTATTTTATAAGCTTGTACTCTAGTTAATGACGAAAGTAACAGCGATGGCAAAGAGAGATGCTGCCAGACATAAACCTTGGCTTTTTCATTAAATGTTTTAAGTATATAGACAAACTTAGTTTAAGAAAGGTGAAACACCTTAAAATGTTATAATGATTACTCGTGAACGAGTAAATTGCTTCCTTCTTTTTTCTCATTGTAATATCACTCATTGTGGACACCAAAGTTTAAATCCCCACCCCTCAAATACAGTTAAGAATTCCTCAAATCCTTGCTGAGAAAAAAATGTGATCAAAAACAAGTGAACACAATCTGTTTTTTTATTTCTTTTTTTTCTTTTTTTCTTTTTAAATTTTAAAAAATAGTCTAATAGTTATTCACAATATTTTTTAGTTCATCGGAATTAAATTTGTTCTAAAATTCAAAAAAGTAGTTTGAATTTTTTAAAATTCATATTCAGAAATTTATCAATAATTGATTTAGTTAATTAAAAAAATCAATGACAAATAACTGTTATTCTCCGTTTGAAATCACCGCAAATAACTCCAAATTTGCAAAAATTACTGTTTGGAAGTGAGCCGTGTGTGGTAAGATTTTACCTTCAACGCAAAAAAAGACACCGGTTTTTCATGCTGTATTTCATAATCATAGATTATTAAAATGATAAGTATAATATTTTCTACTGATTTTAACCTAAATGAATACAAAATAAAGAAAAAAAATATTAAAAATATGTTTTATAAAAATTCTGCTTCCCCATTTCTTATAATTAAATTTTGTTTACTATTTTTTACAGTTAAAAGATAGAAACAAAGGCGCAATTTTTTCGCTTCGAGAGTCATTTACTTACGAAGAAAGACTCTCCTAAATAATCTTACTGACTTTTTCTTAAATGCATCCCCCCGAATTGGCTGAGATTGAATTGTTACGACGAAATGACATGGGATGTCCCCTTTGCCCCATTTGTGGTATAATCCATATAAAAATGTCCCTACAAAATATTTTTAAATTGTTTTATAGAAACATTAATCTTCCATTAATCAATTTCACAACGATTCGAATTATTCAAAAAGTCAATCAAATTGACATTGTTGAAATTTGCAATTGAGAGAATATTTTCCTAAAAGCGTAAAGGTTCAGCCCGTTTTACATGTATGCCATATAATTTTATTTTATTTTATTTTTTATCGTTGAACAGCTGACCCAATTTTCTGGGTTTACAACTACTAATGTTCAACTCCGTAGCCTTGTCACTTTGAACCCAATCCAGAAAACAGTGGAACTCTTGGATCGAGTATTGGGGGAAATTTACCTTCGTGGAGGACTTTTTGATGGAGCCAAGCCGCATTTCCGTTACATGGATAGGAAGACCGCGAGAAACTCCCACCGTTAGCCTGACGGCAAGGGGACTCTCACCCATGATCCGTCTACCATTGAGGATATTTCACGTCAGCACTGTAGTCGGTGCAAACCTGATACGGAATTCGTATCGACCAGCCATCGCCGGGATTGAACCTCGGTTCACGACATTTGAAGGCGAACGCTCTATCCCCTGAGCCATCGCGGCTTCGTATAATTTAATTGTCTCAAAACAATGTTTAATAATTTATTAAAGAAAGAAAAATGACCCCATTCATGGGACGACAATCCATAAATAAGAGTAATATATGCACTGAAAAATTTTAGGCAACTCGAATGTAAATTGAGTCAAAAGAACTAAAGAAGTCCGTCGTTGGCAATCATTTTCCTAGTACTACGGAAATATTTCCTAAATATTACGGACACGAATAGCTATACACAGCAAAATTTATATGTAAATCGATTTTCTTTATCACATACAAGAGTTTGATTTGGCAAAATTAATTTCCTTACCTTAATTATAGTGTAAGAATCCCTTATACTCGTATTATTATGCGATATTTTTTTTTTTTTTTGATACGTACATCTTTATTTAGTTAAAAAGTATCTTCATATTTCTAATACAATTAAATAAAAATTAAAAAAAGATTATAACAACCATATTTTCAAGAAAAGATTACTCAATGCAAAAGTTTTTTTTCTCTCCCTTTTTTTCCCCATAAAATATTAATACTATTATTATGATCAAACTTCCGATCAAACTACTATTATTATGATCAACTCTCTTATGAGATACCCATTTTTACACAGTGATATTTATTTTCATAATTCATGTCAAAAAAAGTATATACATTTGAGGTCCCAAATTAGTAAACAAGCTATGAAAAAAAAAACGCTTTTGAAGTCTAATAAATGACTAGGAAGGAAGGAAGGCGGAACTGAAAACATCAAAATTTCTTAGAAGATTTCAGTAAACTATTCATTTTGGTTCTTTCACTTTAAATATTAATTTGGGTCCCCTAAAGATTTTTTTTGACGCGGCGGATACTAAAAATAAATATCATGCTCGCAATTAGGAAACTACTTGTGTAACAATAGTGAGGCCTTTTTAGGCTATAAATTATTTTAAAATAATACAAACATTGTGCCCATCTTCAAATGATCTTTAGGTAATGACAAAATTTTTCCATTAATTGATGTCTTCATTTTTTTGAAACCATATATTGGAGAGTCATTTTTCGGTAAATACTTTGTCTATTCAGAAACTAATATTAAGGAGATCTTTTACATTCCGTACACTCACAACATTGAAACAACTGCTCGCATTTTAGATCAGAGGTTACCAACTTACATGAGGCCGGGGGCGACCACTAGTCAAATGGCGGACTTGGTCAAAATTTTATATAGGACTCTTTTATGTTTGAAGGAACATAAAATATTACTGCCAGATTTTTATGAAGTTGTTCAAAACAAAAGTATTGAATTACAAATAATAATAAATAATTTCTTGAATAAATAGTTTCTTGGATACAAAACCTGAGAAAAAAATTTTTTTGGACCGTTGGTATGTTAAATTTCCCAGAAAAGAAAATATTATTTTTTTTAAACGAAAAAAAAGTATTTTAAACCCATATAGATTTTTTACGAATACTTTCCGCAAAAAAAAATGAAAACTAATTATTTTAGCCGCCAATTGGTAACCACTGTTTTAGATGCTACTTATCCTCACGTTATGTTGACGTGATTTACACTACAAAGACAAAGCTGTTTATAGCTGTTAAATGTTGGATTCTGTTGAAGCCTACCTTCGAACTAAAAACATGGACATGGAAAGCGAATTTGAAAAAATGTATTGATGAAATATAGAAATGAATCGTGTGATCTTACGAAAATCGGTTCTTACAATAAAAAGATAATTTAATTTGTCTTTGTTTAATATTATGGTTGTCTAATTACACTAGTTTCATAAGAATGGCATTTTAACTTGCAAAATAATAAGTAATCGAAGTTTTGATGCATCTAATTTTAAATAAACATAGTTTTTTCTCATACAAATCATTATTATTGGCATAATACGATTCATAACCTAAAAAAAAAGGATTTTCTATTTTTTTTATTTTTAATTTTATGAACTTTTTATTTGTGTGACGGAATAACATTTTGGCAACCAAGCTTTTGTCACGCTGCTTAGATCTGGTAGTTTCTGTGAATTTTGCAGCTTTTCTCAACTAGTTTTTACTTTTAGTATAATGTGTAAGCAATGTGAATTTGGAAAATTAACTCCTCGTTGGCTAGCAGTTATTAACATATATTTGCTGTGACGGAATGACAAAAAGTTTAATAGAAAAAAGTCTTCATTTAAAAAATATTTTTATAATTTGTAAGTGATAAACAAAATGCAACAGATAAACAGGATTAATACGTATGTAACCAATAAACAGAAATAGTAAAATTTTCAACAATTCGAAAATTAGGTTCTCTCTTAAGATATTTTATATCTAACTTGCCAATGTCACATCTATCTTTTTTCTTAGAAAATATATATACATAAATTAATTTTCGTCCCACCTTAGAACTTAATAAAATCTAAATCATCTTTGTCTATCAAAATAATTTGCGCCACATATCTAACTTGCTCCACACGTGTTCCTTCTTTTTTCCGCAATATGGGACAATGATTAAAGAGCCGACCCCATACTCCTCTGTCATGTTTTCCATTTCCTCTTTAAAAAAAAGTGGCTTTATTTCAAATCAGATACTTAATTTTGGTTATGGTTAAAAGTATAAAACATTCTAATTTCGATGATAACTTATGAACTCATAATTTAGACTTTTGACGATAACTCATAATTTTGATCTCAACTACAAGAATCTAGTTAACGTTTCTTGTCCTTAGAAATGCTGCTGTAACAGACCCGCTGAACAAAAACAGAACTTCAATGATTTGTTGCTTCGACTTTATGAAATCATAAAATTCTTCTGCATATTAGGCGTCGTTTTAAAGCAGCCAACATCTTGTTTGTCTTTTTAGAACAAAATTACATTTACGTGGTATTTACAAATGCATGTTTTGTGAGGTATTTATAAAATACACTAACCAAAAATGAAAATAAGAACTAAAATGAGATAAGATACACTTTACATCATTATATGCTTATTTAAATAAATTAAAAGCCTCTTTTAGTCCCATAGGCATGTATTGCTTCTGCACTCTTCGTTACTCTGTTGGAGTTTGTATGACTGAATCCCTCATAATTGGGGCATGTAACTAAAATAATCTTGACAAAAAATTTTTTTAACCAAAATAAACAGCTCATTGACACTATTTCTCTCTCTTAAATTAGTTTCTTTTGAATTTGATGTTAAATATTTCTCATGTAAAGACTGAATTATTTTTCCCCTTTAGTGGTGATTTTGGAAATGAGTATGAAACCTTTTTGACTGCTTTACCAAGACTCTGCCATGATTTGTATGGGAAATTTAAATTATTTGTATGTGAAGAAGTTGGTAGAATTTGATTTTATCTTTGTTTACACAATCTCTGCACAACAACGTTAGCACATCTAAATTTTTTAAGTTCAGCTGTTCTTATGAAAGCTTTCTCCTTCTTTCTCTGTCTTTCACCATATCATTGAGATCTCATTTCTTTTTCTACATTCTATTTGTCTTTCAACAGCTGCTTTAGCCATTAAGTTAATTGAAAAATTCTCTGATTTTTGAATAAGCTTTTCAAGGACTCGTTATGTCATTCCATCACAGAAGATATGTCATTCCGTCACACTAATTATTGGAAGTTAATAATCACGTGCATAAAATTTTATAATCTCTCATTGATTCTTATGCCGCATCTGCTTTATATTCCAAAATATATATTTTTTCACTTTCAAATCCAGTTGTTTTTTAAAAAAAAGTACTAAAACATGTGACGGAATGACACAAAAAAGTTACTTTTATTCTTATGTATGAAACTTAAATTAACTTAAAGACTACGTTTTAAATGCTTAAATATTGCACTATATGCATAATTTTATCAAAATATTGCAAAAGAATGATGCATTTCTTTTATTTCATAAGTGTTTTTCAAGGAAACAATTTCAGCTCATATGTGGACATTTCACCTGTAAGCTATGTGATTATACTTTAGAATGCTGACAGATTCAAAAAACTTAAAATTATCAAAAATAAAACATGAATATATAAACTTTGACTATTTTTGAAATCAAAATATGCAATTCATAAAAAAAAATTTTACTTAAAAGTTGACACTTTCATGGAATTGCCCAAGAAACTAATTATATTTTCGGTATTTTAAAATTATATTTACTCTAACTATACAATTTAGTTAAAGGAAGTTCAAATAATCAATAAAAGTTCAATAATATTTTTCTAAACTATCATTTTTAATAATAATAAGTTGCATTTTTTTTTATCTGTAATCAAAATCTGCCAAATTTTTGCAGCTCATTTAACCGCAGTTTTATGTAAAGCATCTTGAATCGTATGTCACAGCTTTAAAAAGATAGTCATTGTAACTGCTTGTTTGAATTTTGAGGTCAAACTTAAAATAATATTTCACTACGTTAGCGTTTTTAACGTACGGATTTTTGCAAAATCTCTTATTTTCACTTACGTAAGTTTGATATTTTTTTCACGAGCGTATGCTCAATGACTTGAAATCTTACGTACGAGAGCGTACCGAAGCTAACGTAAATTTACGAAATTTCCCAATTGACCTGTTTATTTCTGGATGACATCTGCAAGTAAAATATTTCTTCCTTTAATAGATATTTTCGATCATTTTATTTAAATAAAAAAAAAAGGTGTGTGTGCGAGGTACAGTTTTTATTAGACTATTCTGAGGAACTCCTGATTCTGTATTATATCGTGTTATATATATCTCATAAGTTCCTTTTATGCCATTATGAATTTTTTTTAACTTCAAAAATTTCTGCAGTTATTGATCCTTAAAATAATAATTATATCAATAATAATTATCCTTTGTAATAATCATAATATAGATTAGTTTTATCTCTGAAATTTTTAAAAAAAAATTTAGTACGTTGTGTTATGTTTCTGAACTTGAAAGGCGGAGGGGGTAAGTGAGAGCGCATGACATTTTTATGTTTAGCAGATGCGCGGTTTATGGCTGGGTGTTGAATATTATTACTATATATTAGAGAGAAAATGACTAAATTATAGTAGAAAAAAATGGCAGAATTAATAAAACAATGCATAGTGGCTTTAAAAAAACAAAGCAATTGTGATAACCCATTTAAAAATTACAGCAAAAAAAACAACATTAACGAAAAACAGGGATAAAAGGTGTTTACCTGGAGCAGAGCTGAATTTACCTAAAAAAGATCTTCAAAAATCTGTAGTTACCTTCTAATCAATCTAGATGAAAAAGTCACTAATCAGACAGTTATTTTTAATCTAAAAGTTCTTTATTATGAGAATCCATATTGAACGGTAAATCAGTATCAAATACACTGTCACTGGTGGAGTAGTGGGTGAAGGGCAGGACATTCAGGAAAAGGAAAACTTAGACAAAACCGAATTCACACTGCATGTTGACGATCATTCTCATCACTATCAGAGATCAAATTTCATTCATCATTTATTAGGTGAGAACCGGACAGCAACTGGAAACCCATGTATTAGCAGCAATACCGTCAGTTGAACCTCAATCATCACAAATAGTTTTTCTCGGAAAATCGAAGAAAACATTTATGTCTTTTTTTTTATTTTATTTTTTTTACACTTTGCAATCAAAATTCAGAATTTTACTGGAAGGCATGTTGAAGCTTCTTTTTTAGTAGAATTTTTTTCACATGGCCAAAAAGAGTTCATCTCATAAATGAGAAACAACACAAAAAAAAAAAAAAAAAAATGGCGACAGAGACGCCATCCTTATCTCCTAACGAGAACAGGATACAAAAAATGAACACGCAACAGCGCGTCATGGCGTCATGGACGATGATACAATATGAATTTCGAATGTGTATGGGCTTGACTTGACTTCCAATCATTAAATCCAATAAAAATCCAATCATTAAATCAAAAGATATACAAGATTTTTAAAACATGCCAATATGTAAAGAAAGCAGCACTCAATATATTTTACATAAACTTACTTAATCCTTCATTGAGTGTGAACGAGAGATGAAGGTAGGGTGTTAGGGTGGAATGGGGATCTCTTGGAACGGTAGACATCGTCGTAAATATAACTTGACCTCCCATTCGATCCTTCCTCATTCAAATCCAAAAGCTGAAAAAGAATTGAATTCATTTTATTTTGTGACCGGCATAGAACAACCGACCCATTACGACACTCTGTTGTTGTTGCTCTTAAGGACTCCTGGACAAGTCAAGTTCGCTGGCCATTGTCCTTGCAAATTAAGTCAGGAAGAGGAACCTTTTGTTTGACAAGAGAGCACCGGTAAGGTGACTGCGTGAATTAGCTCAAAAACACCCGGATAAGTAGCAAAAGCCTTCATTCGCGTGAAGACATCACTTACGCAATTACATAGATCTGAAGTGGGGGGTGGGAATTCGCCAGATTCCTGAACCCATGATACAGCTCAGCGACAGACTACAGGACTTTCAATTCATTGGATTTTGCGAACACGTATAGCGATGGGTCTTAGTGGCTTTGAGGACCGAGCCCTGGGCCCTCCAGACCGAAGTCTAATAAGGTACCACGGCTATCCTCAACTTCGTATTCTTATAATTTTGAACCTAACCCAAAAGACAAGGGAACTCCTAGATCAAGCGTTAAGGATAACTAGCTTTCGTGGCGAACTTTTTGATAGAACTAACCCGCATTTGCTTTAAATGTAGAGGAAAACCACTAAATCCCTATGATTAGCCCGACAACACGCTGACTCTAAGTTCGTTTACCATGAAGGATATTACCCGTCATCACTGCAGTGGGTGAGATATGGGAGCAATATTCGTATCTGTGATTCGAACTTGTATGACACAGCAAGCGATATTTATCCCCTGAGCCACCACAACTCAACCGTATTAAACTAAGTTTAAAAAAGAAAAAGACGTAAATATGCGCGTCTAAAATAAGGTTAAATAGCAAAACATTATGAGACGTTCCGTTCTTATTGTATGCATTTTTAAAATCCTTGAAAGACAATAAAGTGAACATACTGAACTTGCACTCTAAGAGAGGGAAAGAAAACGTTTCAAAAATTTGAAGATATGTTACAGAAGAAGGTAAAATTAGAATTATGTTAAACAATACTTGACCTAAACAAGAATTTATAAATTAATAAATTTCTAATAGTTGCATTTAATCTCCTCTCAGTTTCCTTATGCAATGGAAAATGTTTTAACATTTTAAGTATCACCTCTCTTCAAAAGTGATTTGCTAAATTTACGGCAAAACACAAAATTTTGTTGGTTGGAACTGACCCGTTACAGGAGGATAAAAAGTGAACTGAGTATCATAGAATGAAAATTTTATTTCTGATATCTTAGTAAGGAATGTGGTGGTGTAAATAACATTCCCTCCTGGGGGAGGCACACAAAGTTTGAGGGCGAACTCGCAAGAAAAAACAACAATAACAGTTCTTACTGTGAATGAACGAAATGAGTGGTTGTTGGCTTCCGGTTTAATGCTGCTAATCACATAGTCGCTTTGGTAAATGTCCGAAATATTAACTAGGTCTAGTTAAGTGCCACTGCCCGGTATGCCTTACATCAATGTTTTTTAAGGCAAAATGTCTCTGCTCAATATGTATTAAACTGGTAGTCAGACCGAAGACTGATGTTTCTCCTAATCTATCCTCAGCACATATTAAAATATCGAATAAATATGATAATATCAATGAATAAATTAATATCAAATCGAATATAACAATTATTTCGGCGACTACGTGATTTTTGACATTCACCGATGAAAGTCGACATTCATTCTTTTGATTTCAGTCATTCACGAAAACCTAGTTAAAGAAAGAGTTAATTCATTAGAGTTAAAAGCAAAATATTTTTTATTTATAAAATGTTTTTATAAATAACCTTTAACTCAACTTTGAATATAAATACTATGAGATAGCGAGTTCCTATTATTAAAATAATTTCAATATGGCATCCTTATTTCTACCTCGCAATTACTATTTTAAAATAAAATGAATGATTATAAATATTTGAATATCTCTTCACCACAGTCTTCAGATTATTATTTTACATTTTTTTATGGTCACTGATTTATATCATCTGAATAAATTATTGTCAAGTCTTGAAAATACAAATAAATGTATTTATTAAAAGAAAAAAAATTCTGTCTTCAGTTTATCAAACCAGCTACAATCATCTATTTTTAAGCGACATCGTCATGAAATTTTAAAATATAATAAGACCACCTTTATTTACGAACACTTTTGGGAATTTCTTTCTATTTGAAGAAAACCTTTAGGAGAGACTCCTCCATCGACCGACTAAACAAACCCATGTGAAAAAAGTAAAAAATGGAAATACGAAAAAATATCAAAACAAAACTATATTAACAAAACAAATAAGAAGATTCAAATGTATACAAAATATTTGTTTCTTATTTAGATTTTGACGATCTGTGAAAGACCCGTACACTAAAGATTTATTTTTAGAGCTGAAAGTTAAATTGGAAAACTATTCTCATTGTTTAAAGCTTACTAATTTAGTAATTTAATTCAAACTCAGGTAAAAAAAAACAATTTGATTATTTATTTAAAATAGTTTTTTCATTCATAATTGGTAAATTTGTTTCTACACATAATTATATCAGTAGATCATTTTTATCGACACTAATTTTACACATCAATCTGGTTTTCATAATGCCAACATATTTTCCCTCCAAGAAAATGACACAGAGAAAAATTAAAATTACTTTCGAAAATTTATGTACCTTCTATAACATTTTGAAGTCAATGGACGTAACCCACCTCCATTAACGACCATTTTACAGTGGAACAGGGGGTGATCGCTTCAGAGAGGTGTGCATAAAACTTTTTAGAGCAGAAATGCAGTCCCCATAGTGATAACACTTTTTTTTTCTCCAAAAAATATCCTTCAGG
Source organism: Parasteatoda lunata (assembly GCA_949128135.1). Classification (NCBI taxonomy): domain Eukaryota; kingdom Metazoa; phylum Arthropoda; class Arachnida; order Araneae; family Theridiidae; genus Parasteatoda; species Parasteatoda lunata. Next base: position 111,241,634 of record OX421975.1, read on the forward strand.
TAAAACATTATATTTTGTTTTAAAAAAAATTAAAATTCGGGCTATTTAGCAGCCAAAACTATTCCGTTTTATTTTTTTCACAGGTCAAAAAAATTAGGTACAATGCCAGTTACTAACAACCCCATTCATTTAACAACATTGACTGTGTTGCCGTTATAGGGATTAGATTTTTTCTTACTCTTGAATAACTTCAATAACTTGAAAAAGTTCAATAATTTAATTTTTTAATCATTTTTAATCCAATTATAATTAAATTAAAACAATTATTTAATTTTTATAATTTCTTATAAAAAGCGAATATAAATATTTTATTCTCTTCTTAACAATCAATGTAAGAGCTAGCTTTATTATTCAGTACAAATATATAACTGTTACCGACTGACAGAACTCAAGAGAATGTCGACTTTCACCGGTGAACGTCAACAATCACATAGTCACTTGGGTGAATGTCTGAAATATTTGTTATATCCGATTTGATATATAATTATTCGTTGATATTATTATATTTATTCGATATTTTAATATCTGCTGAGAATAGATTAGGAGAAACATCAGTGTTAGGAGTACCAGTTAAATGCATACTGGGCAGTGGCACTTGGCCTTAAAAAAACATCGATGCAGGGCATACCGGGCAGTGGCACTTAACTAGACCTAGTATATATTTCGGACATTTACCAATGTTATTGCTAATATTCACCGGTGGCAGTCAGCAACCACCTATTTCGGTCATTCACAGTAACAAATAGACTTATTGTATTATAAATCTCTGTATTTTAAACTGAACATGGATAGAATTGAAATACTAATCATATAAATCTTAATATTTTAAGTGTCAAAATAAAAGATTCATAAAAAAATGTCCTTACAGCTCTCAAAACTTCTTTGATGTGTTCGTATCTTGATGGATCGGATCGTGTAGGCAAATATCTGGACTCGGCAATCCATAGCAAGCTGACTATCAGAACCAGTGTGACGACACAACTTCCTTTGTTACCTAAAACATTGAAGTTGTTCTTTAATACTAGAACTAAAAATATTTTTTTAAATAGTATTCAAGTTGTTACGTAATATTGTTTAATATATTTTTACGGGGAAGTCGTACAAAAATCTCAAACATTATGCAGCGAAAATTAATTGGGGCAAAATATTATTTTTCTTTTTTAGACTAAAGTATGTATAGCAAACTGAAAACTTTGTTAAATACAAATGCCTTAGATTGAGCCACGATAGCTCAGGGAATAGAGCTTTCACCTTCCAATGGGGTTAACCCGGTTCGAATTCCGCATGCACCAACTATAGTGCTGATGTAAAATATCCTCAGTGGTAGACGGATCATAAGAGTCCCTCTGCAGTCCATCAAAAAGTCCTCCACGAAGACCCAATACTCGCTCGATCCAGGAGTTCCCTTGTCTTTTGGATTGGGTTCAAATTTACAAGGCTACGGGAGTTGAACATTAGTAGTCGTAAACCCCAAAAATTGGATCGTCTGTTCAATGCAGGTTATAAAATAAAATATAAAAATGCTTTAAATTCTTTTTGTTTTTTCTTACTGCTAATGGTGCTTTAAGCTTCGTCCCCGTTGTGAGGCATGATGAATTCAACCAATTAAGTTACGAGTCAGGTAAATGACGTAAAATTGTTCCATAAACACAGACATTTGATGTAACATTCCAACATGACTTCTTTTTATACTTTAATGCGCGGTCAAAAGTTACGTAATAAATACAGTGAAACCTCTCAGAAGCGAGGTGGCACCGGCACAATTGCAGTTTATCAGATATACTTGCTCCATTTTTTTAAGATTACAAGTACCGATTTAAACAACGTATGATATTTAAATATATCTATTAATTTCTTGCAGTATTCAATTTATATATTTTTTTTTATTCAAAAACTTGAATTGTAGTTAACTGTAATTCTAAAATTATATCTATTTAAATATTTTAACAAGGCACGGGTATGTAAATAGCATTAATATCCATACATTAATTATTCATGAATAATTTTTCAATGTTAAATAACAAAAAAAGTGATTTAGGACAATGTTTAAAAACATTTAATACAAACTTTTGAAAATGCTAAATTTTAATTTTAATTTATTTCGAAAAAAATAAGTTTTAGCTCAAAATTGTTTACAAAATCTTAGTTAAAATTGTTTATGTTAAAGCAGACACCCTAAATATTGATTCCCCATTTATTACAGCCAGGATTTTCTTAATCCTAATTTTTCTTAAATTTTAAATATTTTTTTGAATACATGTGTTTATTTTTCAGAGATAACTCATTTTACTGCAACAATATGTAAACTACTTTAAAGTTCAAAGCTAATTTTAATATATTAAATAAATGATATATCACTAAAGATTTCAACAATAAAGGCTATTATATTGAAGTTATAAATACTAATAAACAATGGTAAATAGCAATATTTCCCTGATTTATTGATCTCTGAAAATCATTACAACAAATGAAATACTAAAACTGAAACTTTTCTCTGGCTGTTTTTTAGCATAGATAAAATAATGGATGATATGAAGCTAATAGATAATTGAATGATATGATGAATAATTTTTAACGTATTTTTATTGAATAATTTTTCATGAATATTTTTAATATGTATTCAAATGATAAATTGATAACCTAAATATTGAGTAAAATACAAATTACTTTTATAAAAATACAATTTGTTATAAGCACTATTGACTGCCACTGTAAAAATACAAATAGTTATTAATAATAAGTTCGAACAACATTTTTTAAGAGAAAAAAGAAAAAGTTTTTAAAGATTAGATCTTTGTTTAATAAATACTAAATGTTACGTCGATCTCAGGAATTAAAAGAAGACAAGAAATGAAAAAGTTAATAAAAGAATTGATATGTTGTTACGTAAAATATTTTTGATGAATTCAATAGACGATATTTTAATGTTCTACTTCATAGTCCCTAAATTTATTCCTTTTTAAATTTTATCAGTTTAATTTTTGCTTGTCAAAACAAAGCGACAACTAAGAAAATGTCTCTACATATTAATATACCTTCTTTAATAAAGATGATTAATTATAAGGAGAAAAAGGGATTCGAAGAATATTTAGATATGATGTGAAAGAATATTTATTGAAAAACTAACAATAGAAAACTTAATTAAAATCTTTATATGATCCAAAATATGTCTCCTTAAGCATACAAATTTTTCTTTCACAAAATTTAGCAAACGATATTTAATGCTGAGATTACATTTATTTACCAATATTTGATTTATTTTAAAATTCCAAGAGCATAGTTCTTTTGCCGTAACAAATCGTAGCAGAGAAATTACTAAAATTAATTTTAAAAAATTTTGTTGATAAAAATGAAATATTATTCGGAAAAAAAAGTAATTCAATACTACAATGAAATTATATCCTTCATAATATAATAAAAAACTAGAAAAGTTAATTCGAGAATTTACACGTAGTCTTGTTAAAGTATTCAAAACTACTCTTTCACGAAATCAGCAAGCGATATTTAGTTCTCCTACTTCAGATTACATTAAATACTAATAATTTATTCATCTAAGAATTTTAAGAGCTTAAATTTTGATTACGAAATCAAACATATACAAAGAAAGTTCTTAAATAATATACATTCTTTTATAAAATGAAAATGTATTGTAGAAAAAAATTAATAAGAGAGTTTATATCTTACTGGACATGATGCGGGGAAAAAATGAATTATTCGTCAATAATTCAAATTCTTCGGTGACGAAATCGGCAGACAATAATTGATTTTTAATCTCAGAGAAGTCCCACAGAAAAGCGATGTGAAGATTCCAGATGAGTTTTTCCCGGATTTTATACTCCCCGCGACGGACAATCGGGAGCCACTGCTTTCAATGGGTGGTCAGGAACGTGACGTCAAAGGCGTGGGTGCCCGTGTCCCTCCCCCCTCTAAACACATTTCTGCAGTGTCCCATCAACATTTTTATGATTTGTTCTGTTTGTTCCATTTTTCCCTCTACCATTTACGGGCAACAAGAATTCTCGAATTTCTAGTTGGTGTTGGAAAACCCTTCTGTAATTGTTGCGCGGGTGTTTCTGGGATCCCTTATTTGCGAAAGGGGTGCTCTTCTGCTTTACATGTCAAGGAGTCGTTTCAAGGACTTCTTCTTAAGGGGCGTTCGCTTGACTTGTTTAGCTTTCTGAAATAATAGGAAGTGATTGAATTGATTTTCGTCTGCAATCCTCCTTGCTATGTCACTTGACCTAGTTCTAGTTGAAAAAGATTTAGTAGAAAACAAATCTGAATTATAAACAATCGAAATCTCACTTCTTAATAATGAATTCACTATACTACTCACTGAACCAATTCAATTCTCTATTTAAAACACTTTTTAATAAATTTTTTTAAGTAAATTTATGTAATTTTACTTAAGTGAAAAAACAGAATAAAGGAAATTAAATTTAAAATGGGATATGAAAGCATTAAATTTAGATGAGGAAAATGAAGTAAAAGAATTACCCTTTGTTGTCTAGAAACATTTAGTTTCGGTTATTATATATTTTGTTGCCTATGAACTTAAATTAGTACTCTTAAATTACTTCATTAAATATATATTAGTAATTACTTAATGTTTAAAAAAAAAATTCCTTACATTAAACTGTTCATTCTCACTACAAGTTTCAAAAGAAAGGGAAGAAGCAAAAATTAATGTTGAGATCTATAAAATTTTAAAAAACTTAAATGAGTCCTTTGTTTGCAATTTAGAAAATTTAATTAAAGCCCTTATCAATATAGAAAAATTGGTAATTATACCCTCAAACTAAGTTGAAATCTTTTTATACAATAAAAGGGAGAAAATTCTTTGTAACCTGTCGACCATTCAAATAAGTAAAGTATTATTGAATGCTATTCTTTAACAGTTGGAAAAAAATTTCAGAAAATTCTTTTATTATATAATTTTATATAAATCATAATAGTATTTTATATATGTAACCTATAAAAATGTCTCGAAATTAGTAAAACTGTAAAGTTAACTTAACGCTTTGTCCAAATTGATAATAAGAGTAACTTATGAGAGCTTTTACAACAAATCGATTTTCAAGAGTAAGAAAATAAATTTTTTAAAAAAAGAGGAAATTAATACATTGTAAATTTTCTAATTGCATATTCATACATATATTTCTCTTAAAACATATTCTATATACATGTATTCTCTTTTATGACGACAGTTAAACTTTTAAGAGTTTGAAATATCAAGCGTGTGAGCTGTCACATCAAAATGCTCTAATAACAACAAATGTCACAACAAAATGCTCATATCAACAAAATGCTCTAAATTATGCTTTAAATATTATAATGTCGATTCAATAATAATAATTTTCTTCATTGTTATTGTTATTTATTGAAAAATAAATCTTAGTTGTTTTGTTACGTTTATTAAATATAGAAAAAAAAATATTAAATTTAAAAAAAAAAAGAAAACGTGCCAAAAGAAAGCGTTGATGACAGTTAGGACAGACTTAACTCGAGTATGCTTTTCAAAAGAAACGTTATAAGATTGCAGAGAAATGTTGGGGAGTTGGGGAGGGAACAGTGGACCCCTCTAGTAATTTTTTAAACAGTTAAATATTAAATCCATGTATCAAATTATAATGTAATCTGTAAATAATCTCATTTTTTAAAACATATGAGGGTAAATCGAATTTTAAAGTCGTGTTAAGTAACTTAACTACATTTATCTTTATTTGGTATAATATAAAAATAACATAAAACTTATGCATAGATAACCTGATTTAAGTAATGATAAGAAATAAACAATGACTCATCTCATTTAGAAATTGACAGCTATAAATAGAGTCGCATAAATTATGAGGAAATACTTTTGAAATAATAAAGCGGCAAAAGAATTGCTGAATTTTTTTTTTATTTATTTATTTTTTTTTTTCAAAAATACGTGGGCAGGTTGCGTATGAGCTAGAAAACAAGTAAAACAAAAAGTACACACAAAAAGCATACTTTCTATATACTATTGGAAAATGTACAGAGCTCAAAATAAAACGCGAACCACTCTGAATAACTTTTGATTTAATAATTGAATCTTCACATTTCAGAACTCAATCTTGAGGCTTCAAGGGGTTAACCTGAAACATGCTCCATTACGGTATTTTAAGTTACGAAGTCAGAAACAAAAGTGTAATTTCTCTGAATGCCTAATTTCTGACGCCCAAAATATTCGCAATCTGGGAAATGTGGTCCCCACACTTTAGTCAGGAAAGCGGTTTAAATTTTGAACCCCAAAATGTTACATTTGCTTTTCTTGTATTTCAACATATCTCAAGAATTTTTTAAGCGAATAAAAAATTTTTTTGAATATAATTATAAATCTCGTCTATTGAGAGATAATTCTATGCATAATATAACTTTTAGGAAATAATAGTCGAAAACATTTTGAATTGTAAGATAAACAAATTTTTACATAATTTTAAAGAATACAACTTTAAACAGCAACATACACAATTTGAACGAAATGGGTCAAATTGTTCCTAAACAATCAAATTTTGAAAAAATTACATTATTAAAATTATATTTCTCTGGAACCATTCGACTGATTTCGCTCAAATTGTGTATTTTGCCGTTTAAAATTACATTCTTTAAATTGGTGTAAAAGATTGTATATTCAAAAAATTTTCGAATTTGATTAAATTAAATAATAAAAAATAACAAGTATTTACTAAAAGTTATATTTTTAATGGGATTAAAAATATAACTTTTAATTCCATTACATATATAACTTTTAGTAAATATTTATTATTTTTTAATAAATATTTACTAAATCTTTGATAAATATAACCTTTTGATAAACGAATTTTATGTGCAAACATTTTTCAATTCGCTTAAAAAATTCTTGACATAATACGAAATATGCTCAATGTAAAATTAACATTGAAAGGCACCGCTCTCCTGACCGAACTACCCTATTTCCCAGATGTTTTGCCTCCATCAGAAATATCAGATCGATAAACATATAAGAAAAACTGAGAAAGAACCTTGAATGTCAGAAAACTAACTGAAACCTTTGAGTAAACATAAGAAAGATGTTTAGATTTGGCCAATACATATCATTATACGGAACAATTATTATTGCCGTGTTCACAAGAAGAAATGAAGTTCACAAGAAAATAAATGAAATTAGAAGTCATTTAACGCGACCCATGCATTTGTTTGGTGTACAGGAATGTCGTCTAACATCAAGAATATAGCAAAATCTTGCTATACTTGTATTAAAGCAAGGCAACCGACAACAGATGAAACCAATGCAGGAATATCCATGCTAAGTTGTTGGAATGTCTTTCGCCGAGAAGAGAAATTTTTTTTATTTATTTATTCCCGAGATATCCAGAAGGTCTACAACGTCAGAACCAACAGGATTTTGTCCATCTGAGTTGGATCACAAAATTCGTTTAACTCTGAGGAAAACACAGTTCAGTTAAAGTTTGATTCGACAGAAAGTCAAAATAAGTAAAACCAAAGCAAATACAGAACCACAGAAAGTTTGGATAATTCATTTAGGATAGATCAACATTTTACAGAGTCGATACTGATTCAAAAATGTATAAAAGAAGAAATCTCAACAGAAGAGACAACAAATAATTCAAGCTCCAGATAAAGCTCTATTAAATCATCGTTATGAGGTGATTGTTCAAGCTCTTTAAGTCTGATGACAAAGAAAAGAAGACATGGAAGAATCAATAAAAATAACCCGAACGAATTGGGTACTTCAAGAAGAAGATCACAATACCCCCACAGGTGACCTATGACGTCAGCTGATAGTTAATAAGCAAAATGGCGTGCTAAAGTGTCGCTAAGTTTCTCCACATAAGTTAAAATGCTAATTAACGTGAAAATAATTAAATACATCGCTTTATCACACATCGAATTTATTTAAATGTACTTCTTTCTCATCTACGTCTTCTGCTTAACTTAGATTTATTATCTGTTTACGCATTTCATTGTAACCGTGATACATTTTTCTTTTGTGGTACCTGGCAACTGTTAGTTTGTTTATTTTCTAAATGGCTTCATACCTGTCTTTGTATTAAGAAATATCAATAATTGAAATCTTTGTGAAAGAATCTTCGTGTAAGAATATAGAATATGTCACGTTAGAGAATTCATACTTGACGAGTTTGACTTACTCGAAATAGAATGGAAAGAGAAGTTGCTAACGTAAACAAATGCCACGTTTCAATAGCCAATCAGGATCGAGACACCCACACTAAGTCACTTGCAGATATCCCATTACAAATGTTTAAATTTCGAAATGAGATGTAATCGGTGATGGTTTTCTAAAATATGGTGGACTGCGCTCAAGGCAACCCTTATGACCATACCAAAGAATATATAATGTGAGAAGAAGTCTAGTTTCTCCGATACGTAGCAGGGGGCCAGCAAGGTCCCTCTGTATGACAAGAAAAGCGCCAAAGGTTTTTGAGCCGGCGCGAGTCAACACCTCCTATATAAGAGCAGGCCCCAGCACGGGTTACCATAAATATCCTTTAGTAGTCCAAACGAAATAACATCTCTCTTATTTTTCATCTACTGCGCAGTTAACTTCGTTAGATCGGACTACTAAATTGATCCGTGCTGAGGCCTTCCTTCTTCTAGGAGGTGTTGAACCAACTAGAAGCGCAATCAACATACTGTTAAGGATGGGGGTTATAATTGAGGCAATTACTGAGCGCAGTCCACCACTGTCCGATGTAATAGCGAGAAGTTGACACGAGCATTAATCTTGTAAGAAAGCACACGTTATGTTTTAAACAACATAAGCGATCAACGTGACATCTCTCTCATATGATGTAAAAAATTTGACGCTTCTTTAAATGCATGTGTCCGTCTTTTTAATGATATTAAAGCATTCTATACTTGTTCTATAATAATGCAGAATCGTGCTCTCTATATCAATAGGAATCATTCTCACTGCATAAGATTTTATTTAAATGCCAATGAAAACCAGATTGGTGGAAAATATTTACTCGCGAAAAGCTCGTCAATGGATGGTGTTTTCAATATAAATGTAAACAATAACAATCTCGCGCTCCGTACCTGCTCTAGTTCCGGTTAGAAAGTTTGCAACTATTAGTACAGCTTATTCTGCGAGGCGATATTTTCAAATGGATAATTTTGTTTTCAATAAAAGAAGTAAATTAGATAATTTCTGAGCTCAAATCTACCGTATTTCATAAGATATTAATGTTGTTAAGTAATTCTGGTGAGTTTGAAGTGAAATTTTTTTTTAGTTATTTATAGATATGTTGCTTAAAGAGGTGACATGGTTGCTTTATTTTGAATAACTCGCTTTTTTAGCAGTCCTGATTTAGCCCCTTTCCATTTCGTGCTACCATTCCATTCCATTTGTTTACTACTGTTTGCTCTTGTGGCAAGCTGTGCATCATCTTACATTAGTGTTAGCATTAGCATTGTAAACACAAGTATTGTTAACATTGCAAACTCATGAAATAAGTAATCAAATACCACGTTTGCAAGACTCTCAAAACACAATGATCACGTTGTTCTTTAAAATACACTGGAAACAGGAACCCGGATGTATAGGCGGTATGTGGCTTGCAGCGTTCCCTAGTGTAGAAAACACCCTCCATCAGCTTCTCGTTAGCATTGCGACTTTTTTAAATGCATTGAAAATGGCCCTGGTCATAAAGTCAAGTTCGCGAAAGCGCAGAAATAACACCAGATTTTGGCTTATATAGTATGTCTCTGGCTACCGATAATACACATAGATTGTCAAACACGAAAATATCGCGATAATTATTAATAACTATCAAAAAACGATAATGCCGCAAACATTATCGATAACATAAAATATCAGAAAGCTAATATTATTCATACATAGTGATAATTATTGAATACGATATTATTTGAGAGGGTTTATAAATTTTATTTGTGTAACGGAAATATTTATCAATTTAGAAATAATGCAAATGAGTTATCGCGATAATTCATTTGCTGATTATAATTCAATATAGTGTTCAATCTATAAATTGTTAAATCCATAAATTGTTCAATATAGATACTTTAGTAATACTTTGTCATATTAAAAGTAGGCTGCTATCAGATAGAGGGACCAACGTTTTTGTTGAATACAACACGTAAAAGCAGTTGCCAACACTTAGTTCTTATAATCAATTCATACCGTCTCCTGCATCTCTTTTGGCACAATTTATAGAGCCCTAATTATAAATGCTGAATAGTACGCCACTTCAAAAAAGAAAAAAGAAAGAAGAAAAAAAAAGCCATTTCGAACCGCAGTAACTGTGTAAAAAACACTGGCTTAATGAACTATACTAGGACTATGTAATTTTGAACGTAATTATTCACTCTTTAAATCTCTAAACTGAAAAATAAACACAGCATAATATTTATTTACTGTAATTGAAAGACAAATCTCGTCATTCATGAATAATAATTAACTCGTCTGTCTGTTCATTTCTAAACTCATAAAAGATCACCAAGAAGGGAATAAAGACGTCGTCGCCAAAGAGTCCGGACACGCCAAGGTAATCTCTTCCACACACACCCCCAGTCCCCTCATCATAACTCTGACAATAGTTAGGAATGAATCGACTGGAGTATTAACCACATTCATTCCAAAATACCAGCTTTTTGGAATCAGAAGTTTTGAATGTCTCTCCTCTCCTGGGATTTCGATTAAAAGGAATAATTGATTCGATGAATTTCAATTGGAGGAAAGTGAAGTTGATTTTCGGATATAGATGCTAATCTGTGTGACTCAATTTTGATTTATAGGGCACTTGGAGCTTAATTATATTGGTTAAAAATAGGTATTAATAATGAAGTATATTAAACCAGTTATTAATTATTATGCATAAAAGAAAAGTGCATTATACCGTCTCACACTTAAAAAGAAATTCTTTTAAAAAGAAATTTTATATAAATAAATAAATATATATATATATATATATATATATATATATATATATATATATATATATATATATATATATATATATATATATATATATATATATATATATATATATATATATATATATATATATATATATATATATATATATATTATATATATGTAATACAAAAGTTATAAATAGTTTCGTATTAATAAAAGAATTAAAACTCTTTCGTTTTCATAAAATGTCTTTGTTAAAGAATAGGCGTAGAGATATTCTATTTAGAGAATTCAAGGCTGGAAACATACCAATGAATTATAATTAGATTTATATTTCAAGGGAGGAGTTATTTTTAGAATCTTGTCCCTCTGTCACTTCCATATTAGGAAGCATTAAATGATTTTCCTCAATGTGTAGGAATACAAAGAATGTAATGACTGGCCTCTTCACCCCTTTTGATTAATAGTATAAAATGAAAGAGCAGTTGTTTTTGCGTGTCTTTTGCTGTACGAAGATGGCAACCTAACCTGCGCCACTACTGTCTTGATATTTGTCCACCCCCCTCCAGTTGGGAGAGTGGGTGAGACCTCTGTTTACACCATACTCCAGTAAGTAAGCCTGATTGGCTCATGATTTCAACCAAGGCAAATTAAAACACTGCAAAAAATAGCGGGGTTGATACCCCGATATTACAAACCTAGCAGGATTTAGGCTTCGTGGAGGAAACTTACGCATTTCTAAGCTTAACGGAGGCTGGCTGCTACCCCAAGTTTTCCCCATCCCATTTCACGCCCGGGGAAAAAAGAAAATTGCCTGATCGACGTTGAAAGAACGATGATGTCTGTTTCTCTACCTGTACCAACATTAACTAACATTACTTAACATTTACATTACATTACTTAACATTACTTAACATTACATTAACATAACATTACATTAAAGTACTTAACATTAATTAGAAGTGTGAGTTGTTTAAATTCATATGAAAAATTAAAAAATATTTTGCTTGAAGAATTTGGACTTAGTTGTAATAGTGCAGAAGTACATGATATGTTGCAAAAAAGAAAGCAAAGGTTTAATGAAACTCTTCAAGAGTATTTCCTTAAAATGAAAGAAATTGCTACTCAAAGTGATATTGATGACTTAGCTCTAATCACTTACATAATTCAAGGAATACCGGACCAAGCAAATAATAAATCAATTCTTTATGGAGCTAATTATCTTTTTGAATTTAAACAAAAACTTATGAAAAAATTAAAAGTGACTTAGACAAAAATAAATTTCAGAATAATAAGGGACCATATATGAAAAGAATAGAAAACCCAAAACATGACATTAAGTGCTTTAAGTGTAATGCACAGGACATAAAGCTCCGGCTTGTCATAGAAATAAAAATGCAACCCCGAATGTGACAAAACCCAAAATACATCATACAACACAGGAGAACCCATTAAATCAATGTAAATACTCTTCAAAGAAAGGACTATTGAATCAGTTTCACATGGGCTCCTTGTGTGTAAACAACCCTAACAATGTTGTTGAAGCAAACATCCAAAATATGACAAATATCGAATAGCAATTAATAATATCCGGATATAAAGTAGAAAACAAAGACCTAAATGGATATACTGTTGAAAATAAATACCTAAAGGGACGTCCAAAACCAAAACAAAATAAAAATAAGAATGTAAACAAAGAGATATTATTGAATGTTGATACCGGGTCAACATTGAATATAATACCAAGAGATTTGGTGTAAAAATTAAATATTCCTATTAAAAAATGTGAGGAATTAAATGTTACCCAAACAAAAGGACATTCCACACTTAACAAATTGTGTGAGTTTCCCCTTATTACGATAGGCGAAATTGTTAAATCAGCTAAGTTTTTTATAATTTATACTGATTTACCATATGCTTTATTAGGGTTGCAAACTTGCGAAGATTTTTGTTTGTTTATTGATTGTGTCGGACCAGTTGTTACTCAATTTGGAAAGAGATTAATCACCTCTGCGAATTCTAACAGTGACAACTTATCTTTGCACATTAGACAGCAAAATTTCCAAAATGTTAGGGTTAAAAATTCTGAAAAAATAAAAGTTAAAGATGTTTTAGTAAAAGTAAACATTGAAAAAAAAATAAGGTAAAGGGTAACAAAAATAAAAAGAAAAGGAAAAATAGGAAAAAGAAAGAAGGACCAAGAAACTAATCACAAAATAAATAAAAAGAATAATTTAAGTAAACAAAATTTTGAAATAGTACATGTATCAAAGCTTAGGAAATATCACAGCCCACAAATGTTGAAATTAAACCAGAATACAGATATTCATCAAGTAAATAACCCCTTTTTAACCACACAGAATCTTAAATTCTGATTAAATGACACTTAGTTGTCCACCTCTTTCACATAAAAATTGTGTATATTTTTTAACCACACAGAATCTTAAATTCTGATTAAAAGACACTTAGTGTCCAGTTCGTTTCCATGAAAATTATGTATATTCTTGTGTGAAAAATGTTTTTGAAAATTTTAGTAGAATAGTTATAAAAATATGTTTCATTTTTCTTTCTGTTTAGTTGACTAAACAGATAAATTGCATTATCATGTTTTTATTGTTGTCATTGTAAATAGTTTTTTTTTTTTTTTTTTTTTTTTTTTACACATAATTGAAAAAATGTTATTAGTAGTTGGGAAAAAGGACAGTCGTACTAACCAGAATTTTTATAAATTCAAAATATTCTAAATTTTTTTATTTTGGCTTACCAAAAAAATTTTTTGGGGGGGAATGTAATACAAAAATTATAAATACTTTCGTATTAATAAAAGAATAAAAACTCTTTCGTTTTCATAAAATGTCTTTGTTAAAGAATAGGCGTAGAGATATTCTATTTAGAGAATTCAAGGCTGGAAACATACCAATGAATTATAATTAGATTTATATTTCAAGGGAGGAGTTATTTTTAGAATCTTGTCCCTCTGTCACTTCCATATTAGGAAGCATTAAATGATTTTCCTCAATGTGTAGGAATACAAAGAATGTAATGACTGGCCTCTTCACCCCTTTTGATTAATAGTATAAAATGAAAGAGCAGTTGTTTTTGCGTGTCTTTTGCTGTACGAAGATGGCAACCTAACCTGCGCCACTACTGTCTTGATATTTGTCCACCCCCCTCCAGTTGGGAGAGTGGGTGAGACCTCTGTTTACACCATACTCCAGTAAGTAAGCCTGATTGGCTCATGATTTCAACCAAGGTAAATTAAAAGACTACAAAAAATAGCTGGATTGATACCTCGATATTACATATATATATATATAGTTCATTAACTATTATAAAAAACAAATATTAAACAGCTGCATAACTATTGAATTAGAATATTTAAATACATTTGTGCTATGCATTCTGCTGGGTTAACATTACAGTTTATACGTTGTACAAGATAATTTTGAAAGACGGCTAAGTCATTATGTATTTCTAAATCATAAGATATACCAAGAAACATTTAAAAACAAAAATTTCCCCTACAGTCATATTTTCGCGTGATTAAACAAGCAATTAAATATTTACATTCGTTTAATCGATGCAATAAAATCCTATCGATGTGGTACGCTTAATAAATTCAACTGGTGCTACACAAATATCTGAATTTCTTGGCACGTCCGTCATCATGACGTAAATGAGCATTTTATCAAGAAACGAAAGTTCTTTTCTTATCTTGTTTGATGGAACCGGATGCACCATTTATTTTTCCTTACACCCCAATCTTCCACCTAAGAACACTTTGGCATGGAAAATAAATAAATTATTGGAAGCCTCCTTATGTCTCCATTGCTTTGAGATAAATCTCCTCTTTAAAAATAGCAATTAAGAATTATCTGGAGAGAAAAATACTGCTTTTTTTGGAGGCTTTTAAAAAAATGAGGGCAATGCATGTGTTTCCATGGAACGCTTAAGCAATGCTTTATGCTTCATTACGTCCTCTCCATGTCCATACAACACTCTATTCCATTTCAATGAAAATATTCATTATGCACTCTCAATAGAATACATTAAGGAACATTACGTATAGAGGTGAGTACTCAGTCTCAGTAGAATATAACAAGGATTCATTACACAATCTTAGTAGAATATATTAATGGTCATTACAATATATTATTAAAATATATACTTAGTCATCACACCATCTCAATCGAATACATTAATGCATGTAATAAACATGTATGTTCACGTTCTAGGACTCTAGTCGTGTTTTATAAAAATCATATTTTAGCCTACTGACGGTTGTGTGCACGTGAAGTCATATTTTGGCCTGCAGTCTTCCTCCGCATAGAAAAAAAAACAAACGGTTTTTCAATGTTATTAGATCGAGAAATAGTGCATTGGGGAGAAACATTCCACCAATTTTGTCCATATTCGGGATTTTCGCTAAACCGCCAGCGGGTTAAAAAAAATCGTATTTTTAAAATTCGATTTCTCAGTAAATATTCACTCGATTTCGCACACATTTTGTATTTTGCCATTCAAAACTGCATTCTTTAAAATTATGGTAGTAAAGTACATCTTACCATTCAAAACTTTTTCAAATATTATTAATCTATAATAATAATAGATTATAAATATTTACTAAAAAATATATTTTGCATGGAATCCATGCAAATCATGAATGAAATTTTTGGATAAACGAATTCACATCAATATTTTCCCTTGTTAAAAAAAAACCTAAACTACAAATTTCTAAGTAACATTTAGAGTTCAGAGTTTGTAAGAGTCCCATCTTTTCATATAGCTTTGAAAGTCTTGGTTTGGGCAAGGGCTTTGTCAATATATCTGCAGTTTGCACCTCCGTTGAAGTCTGCTGCACACTAAAACCTTTTCACGAATGAAGAAATGTTTTATACTGATGTGCTTCGTCCTACGATGAAACTCGGGATTTTGAGCCAATCTGGCAGCTGCACTATTATCGACAAAAATTGATGGCACTTCTTTCAAGAAGGAATTTCCATTGAAGAGTCTTTTTAGCCAAATTAATTCTTTTGGTTGATATAGCCTCTGTGGTTTGTATTGCAATCATAGTTTGGCGCTGACTTAACCAAGATGTAGCCCCACCTGCATACAAAACTAAAATTCCTCGCGACGATCTTCCTGTCTTCTTGCAACCTCCAAAGTCAGCATCACTAAAACATTCTCGAATTCCGGGTTTATAGCCTGATTTATAGATAATGCATTTTTGTTTGGAACCTTGCGATGCATCGAATTACCCGTTTTACTTCGATAAAATTTTCTTTGGCAGGATTTCTAATTTATGTGACAAAAAGCTAATAGCGTTTGCCAAGTCAGGTCTAGTGCCCATCATAAGATACATTTGTGCTGTTTTCGGTTG
This sequence comes from Parasteatoda lunata, assembly GCA_949128135.1. Lineage (NCBI taxonomy): Eukaryota > Metazoa > Arthropoda > Arachnida > Araneae > Theridiidae > Parasteatoda > Parasteatoda lunata. The sequence goes on from OX421975.1 coordinate 111,257,938, forward strand.
GGTATTAAAATTATATATATAAAATGACAACTGACTTTAGAAGAGATATGGCCGAATTAAAATTTAGTGGGAGTACATATTGAGAGACGTTGATTAATCAAAAAAAAAAAAAAAAAAAACACTTGATAAAAACAAAGAAACACATACCTATTATGTAGCGGATGGAGAGAGGTCACATTTTTAAATCTAAAAAAACTAGAAATTTCACTAAGAAAAAAAAGAGTCACTTGTTAGGATGAATAAAGTTCGTTTTATTTCATGCTAGCTCAATGGTGACATCAGAAAGCAAATCACAGGCGGCACATCTGATGGAGAGTGTGGCAGATTGGAGTGACTGGGTTTTTCGTGGTCTCAACTCAAACTGAACTAACACAGGAATGGATGGGAGTTAGATCCTTGCCCAAGAGACATCATAGCGGGGTTATGGGTACAGTACCTCGTCACAGAGAAAAATCGTGATTTGTAGCTCTAACTATGACAGCATCTGGTCAGCAGAGAAGCTCAGGAGAGATTCATCGGCATTACCTCATTCAAAAACATGGACATGGTTGTTGAGATTAGTTAGCAAAATTTTTCTGATATTGCAATAAGAAAATCCAATTTCCGGGGGAGAGTGTCTCAGTTGCATAACGCTTAAGGGGCGAGAGGAATCGGATCAGCAAATTTAAAGATTTGTATCAGGAATTAACAAAAAAGTAGAAGAAGATTTTAAATTAAACTTGTGACTCGATGTCACAACATTAATGCTCTAACAGCCGCACGATAAGGAAAAACTGTTTTATTTTCTTCTTAAGTAGTGCATGATTCTTCCTCCTTCAAAATGGATGTATGAACTTGCCTACAATTACTCATACCAAACCGCTGTAGTATGTTTGCGACGTAAGAGCTTCTCGTCCAATTTTAATGCTTCCATCATCAAGCGTATATAATTCTACTCCTAAGAAATATGATGCTGGCTTGCTTGTGATTTTGAACTGAGCTTTTAACTGATTTATGAAGTATCTTGAGTCTTCTTCATGAGTAGAAGAAACTAGTCCATCATCTTCATAGAGTAGCTTTTTATCTTCTTTCTCACGAATGAATAAACACTGATCTACTTTATTAACTTTAAAGTCAAGGTTAATCTACCAAAACATTTATGCCAACAGCGAGAAGCTTGTTTAAGGCCATACAAACTTTTCTTCAGTTTACAAACATGCCATTAGTGCAACCTTCAGGTTGATACATGTAAATGGTTTCCTCTAAAATGTAAATGTGTTCACCATATAAAAAGGCAGTTGATACAACAAATTGCGTCATTCTCACAAGCTGCAGTACTTATTATACTTATTCCTGCATCCATGGCTTTTATCCAACAATTGTGTTATTTACAATTGATAGCTTCTTCGTTTGACTCTGGCTCATTTGAATCTGGTATGAAACTTTCATCTGCCATTGCATAATCTTCAAAACTTTTAAGCTGTTTTAGTTCACTTTGATTTCTTAGTTTCATGGTTAATAAATTCTCTTTATCCTCGTTTTCATTTTCTAAACTCTCTTTTAAGTTATTTTGATCAAGCTTTCCCTCATTTTCAGCTTCAGTAGGTAACTGACTCATTGTATCAATCAAAGGTATTTCTGCAGAATCTTCACAGTTAACTAGAGGTTTCTCATCAAATATTACATCTCAGGAACATTATTGTTTTCCTTTATTCAGATACGTTATCTTTCTTCACCATCATATCCCAATAGATAACCTTTTTTTTATTTCTTGTCCATTTTTGTACAATTCTGACACTTGATATATGGACAACACATGATGATCCTACTATTCGCATGTTTTATTCAGGGTCTTTGCCGCGTCCATAATTCCTAAGGACTTATGTTTGGCAATGAACTTTTCTTAATATCTGGGGACTAACTAAACTTCTTTAAGTTTTTTAAATTGTCACTCACCTTTAATTTTCGTCATAATCTTTAAAGTGCCTCTGTCTACAGCTGGTACTATCTTACCACTTGCAGTAGTAACTCCATGAAGAAATTCAAAAACTTCAAAATCGGTGAAGAATTTACTATTATTCGTAACATGTTTTGAAGCACCTTTATCTATAAACCAATCGTAGCTGCTTACTTCAGATGAAAAAACTTCAAGCATAAATGTGACCTTCAGGTTGATACAAGTAAATGGTTTCCTATAAATCACCATATAAAAAGGCAGTTGATACACCAAATTACAGGTAAAGCTTTTGCTTTCTCTGGTAAAGGTGTTAATATCCATGTGTGATTTTCGTTTAGTGATTTGGTTAGCCTGGGGGCAAGAGGGCTCAAACCCATGATCCGTCAACCACTGAGGATATTTTACGCCAGCACTGGGGTCGGTAAGAGCCGAGTGCGGAATTCGTTTCAACCAGCCATCGCTTAGATTTGAACCCACGTCACCACATTTGGTAGCCAAGCGCTCTGTCCTCTAAGCAACCACTGCTCCGTTAAAAACAATTGAATTAATTATGAATTTTTCTAATCATTTACTTTTTGGAACCAATCAAAAAAAAGAACCATGAGCTGGCGTACGCTCTTGCTTATAGCCCTATTTTCAATAGACTCCAAATCGTATACGATTATGGTGGACCGTAACTTCAATAAATGCCAACAGATGGCGTCACTAGTTCTAAAAAAACATATTTTTTTTACACATTCTGATTATTCATATTCGAGCTCTAGAATTGCTAATTTCGAGTTGTCAGTTGTATTTTTTGTTATAATCTTTTTACATTATTGTTATTAAAAAAATGGTTTAAATTAAGTTTTTTTTATTGCTCCAATAATTTAAGCACTTAAACAACTTTAATTATGTTTTAAATAATTCCAATTTGGTGTTCGATCTAGAACACCTAAAGTGGTGACGACCGGACGAAAGAAATGGATTACTTTGTTTATTCTGTGCTTATACCGATGAATTCTACGAAAAACAAAATTTCAACAAATGGATTTTCATTTTATTTGTTTCACCAGTGCCAATTTTAAAAGCGAAACCTGCGAAATCCAAATCTAAAGTAGTGACAATTCTGAATGATTTCTACGAAAAATAAAACGTGATGCCTGAGCTTGGTAAGTTTTGTTTTCCAAATTGATTGGTTTAATCGTAATATTTTCGATTTGTGTTATCGTGCATTGCCCTAAATTTGTTTCGAAACAGTTTTTTTCTTTAAATATAATTATTTTTATGTATCTTCTAGTGTATTCACATGATAATTTCGAAATGTATATACTATGTTCTGATGGTTAATATCTTATAACTTTAAATTATTTTTGGACAAAATTTTTTTTTTTCAATTTAAGTGTTTATTATTCAATTTATGCGTACTTAAATATGGCTCCTCCAACTGATCCTAGTGTGACTGTAGATCCACAAATTTCTCACGTTGCGGTAAAACCACCGCCATTCTGGAAACAAAACCCGTCTCTTTGGTTCATTCGTTTAGAGGCGCAATTTTTATTAGCACAGATTTCCGCTGATGAAACTAAATTTAACCATGTCGTGGCTGCTATTGATTCAGATATTTTGAGTTCTGTTAGTGATATTATATTAAAACTACCGCTTACTAAAAAATATGAAGAATTAAAAAAACGTCTGATTGAATTGCATTCTGAAAGTGAATCTTCTCGTATTCGAACATTACTTCAAGGCCTCGAGCTTGGCGATCAACGCCCATCACAATTGCTTATTCGGATGCGTACGCTTGGTGGGGATTCAGTCGGCGAACCTCTGCTAAAATCCCTTTGGTTAGGACGATTACCAAATAGCACTCAAACCATCTTAGCTGCACTCAACGAAGATTTAAATCAACTCGCATCCATTGCGGATAAAATTCACGATTTAACTCCTCATTCCTCGATTAACGTAGCACAAGTGCAGGTGGCAGCCCAGAATACTGTTCTTCAAGCCCAGATTGACCAATTATCGAAACAAGTTGAACAATTAACTTCTATTATACAACAACGACCAATTTGAAGTGATAATACTTATAATAGATATCCCAGATATCGAAGCAATTCACGTAATAGTTTTCGAAAGTATAGAGATCCAGCTAATGGGATGTGTTTCTATCATACTAACTTTGGTGATAAAGCCACTAAATGCAACTTACCTTGTTCTTTTCGCCAGTCGGAAAACATTTAAGGCGATCGCATTCCGGTCAAAATGACGACCGCCATATTAATCGGGTATTATTGGCCGATTCGAAATCGAAACTTTCTTTTTTAATTGATACCGGTGCGGACATTTCAGTCCTTCCTAAAACTTATCCTCCAAACCTTAAATTACAGGAAGATTTAACTCTCTTTGCAGCCAATGGTACAAAAATTGCAACTTATGGGACAAAACGAATTGCACTTGATTTGATTCTACGCCGCCAATTTATTTGGTCATTTGTTGTTGCTGATGTAAAGCAACCAATAATCGGAGTAGATTTTCTTAAAGATTTTAACTTACTGGTCGATGCCAAAAATCATAGAGTCATTGATGTTAACACTAAACTTACTGCAAATGGTCGTATCCCAAAACAAAATTCTTACGATTCAAGCATCACAATTTTGATTGGCAATAGCGTATTTGATAAAATTCTTAGTGGATTCCCCGAATTATTAAATCCATCACAACCTACTAATGCTAATAAATCAAATCAAGTTTATTACCATATCGAAACTAAGGGTCCTCCGGTATTTTCGAAACCAAGACGTCTTGCCCCAAATGTTCTAAGGGCTGTGAAAAAAGAATTTGATTATTTATTTTCTCAGGACATCATTCGCCCCTCTAAAAGCCCTTGGGCAAGCCCCTTGCACGTTGTAAAAAAATCAAATGGTGAGTACCGTCCTTGCGGAGACTACTGTCGTCTTACTTCAATAACTGTGCCCGACCGTTATCCCGTCCCTCATATACAGGACTGCACTCAAAATTTACACGGAAAAACTATATTTTTTACCTTAGACCTAACTAGGGCGTACCATCAGATCCCTATTAACCCCTCTGATATACCAAAAACAGCTGTGACCACCCCTTTTGCCTTTTTCGAATACACCGCAATGCCTTTCGGGTTACGCAACGCTGGGCAGACTTTTCAGCGTTATATTCACCAGGTCTTGGGAAAATTCGATTTCTGCATATCCTATTTCGATGACATCTTAATATCATCCTCGTCGGAAAGCGAACACATTGAGCATTTAAACCAAGTTTTTTCTCGCTTAAGAGATTGCGGCCTTAAGCTGAACCCAGACAAATGTAATTTAGGAAAACCCTCGGTCAAATTCCTAGGTTGTCTCATAACTGCCGAAGATGTTAAACCGCTTCCGGATAAAGTAGAGGTGATTAAAAATTTTCCAAAACCTGTTACTATATCAGAACTTCGACGTTTTCTCGCCATGCTAAATTTCTATAGACGGTTCTTACCTCACGCAGCCATGATTCAAATTCCTTTAAATAGTTTACTTACAAACTGCAAAAAAAACGATAAGCGCCCTATTCAATGGAATAATGAGGTCAAACATTCTTTTACTCAATGCAAATCTGCATTAGCCGCTGCCACAACCCCTTCTTACTCCATATCGGATTCGAAATTATGTTTAATGGTGGATGCCTCTAACTTCGCAGTTGGAGCCGCATTGAATTGCATAACACAAAATGGTCCTAAACCAATAGCATTTTTTTCTCGTAAACTCAGTGCTACTGAAATTAAGTATAGCACTTATGACAGAGAGCTTCTAGCCATTTATCTCTCCATTAAGCATTTTAAGCACATACTTGAAGGGCACTGTTTCACTATATACACAGATCATCGCCCTTTAATTTTTGCTTTCACTAAAAGTTCGAATAATTGCTCACCTCGCCAGATCAGACATCTCGATTTTATAGCTCAATTCTCAACTGATATCCAGTATATAGCCGGTGCTGATAACATAGTCGCAGACACGTTGTCTAGAATAAGCGAGATCGAAAATTCCACCATAGATTTAACAGAAATTTCCTATGTACAGACCAACGATCCAGAACTTCAAAATCTTCTGAATACAACTCAATCAACGCTGAACCTTTAACCAATAGCATTAACGACAAACAAGAAAATATATTCCTGCGCTGCCAGTGGAAAAATACGCCCATACGTTCCGCAGAACTTTCGAAGAAGAATATTTAAACTATTACACAACCTCTGACATCCTAGTATACGTTCTACCAGAAAACTTATCCAATTTAGATTTGTTTGGCCCACCATGTTGAAAGACATTTCGGAATGGGCCAGAAGTTGTCTGCGTTGCCAACAATCTAAAATCACTAAACATACGCACAGCCCGATCCAGAGTTTACAGCTGCCTCGCCAAAGATTTAAACATGTTCATCTGGACCTTGTCAGCCCACTCCCACCTTCAGATGGTTACCAATACTTACTGACTTGCATCGATAGGTATACCAGATGGTCCGAGGCCATTCCTATCGTCGACATGACGGCTGAAACCGTCGCACATGCATTTCTTTACCATTGGATTGCAAGATTTGGAGTGCCATCCATTATCACAACAGTCATGGCCGGCAGTTTCAAAGTAATATGATCTCTACCCTTAACAAAATTCTTGGTGTTCACCAGATACGAACTTCACCGTATCACCCTTCGAGCAACGGCATAGTGGAACGATTCCACAGAACACTAAAACAAGGACTTCGTTGCCACAAAACTAAATGAACTCAGTCACTACCTCTCATTCTGCTTGGACTCAGGTCTACATTTAAGGAAGACCTCAAGTCCACCTGTGCAGAACTTGTTTACGGCACCCCATTAAGACTACCATCAGAATTTCTGGAGGCTCCAACTATCAATACGGACCCCTATGACATTTTGCAACAATTAAGAAAATCCATGCAGTTGTTGAAAGCCACACCAACATCTGCACATGGCAGCAAAGGCATATTTATTCACCCATCGCTAAGCAAATCCACACATGTCTTTGTGAGGCACGATGGCGTTAAAAAATCTCTTCAAATGCCTTATGACGGTCCTTACCTCGTTTTAAAGCGAACCGATAAGACCTATACATTGAACATCAATGGAAAACCGTCCGTCATCAACATTGACAGACTAAAGCCAGCCTTTTTCAATAGATGAGATCACAAACAAACAATTACTCCCACACAGCAATTGGATCCACCTGTTCAACGGCCAGACACAGGAGCTGCAGGCATCACAACTCGCTCCGGCCTCAAAGTACGATTCAACCCCAGATACTTATAGCCTCTCAGTGCTTAGGCACTTGGAGGGGTGGGAGTACTGTGGTGGACCGTAACTTCAATAAATGCCAACAGATGGCGTCACTAGTTCTAAAAAAACATAATTTTTTTACACATTCTGATTATTCATATTCAAGCTCTAGAATTGCTAATTTCGAGTTGTCAGTTGTATTTTTTGTTATAATCTTTTTACATTATTGTTATTAAAAAAGTGGTTTAAATTAAGTTTTTTTTATTGCTCCAATAATTAAAGCACTTAAACAACTTTAATTATGCTTTAAATAATTCCAATTTGGTGTTCGATCTAGAACACCTAAAACGATATTCATAGAATACTCATAGAATTCTTGTTGTTCATTTAATATACTTAACCATATCTTAGAACTCATAAATTACCACAGACAGAGTCAATTTCCTTTTTTTCTTCTCAAGACATTGCTGACTGGGCTTTCGAAAGAATTTATTTCTCTCCATTTGAGCATTTGAGGTCGAATTGGTAAAAAAATTAGTTTCGAAGAAAATATTCTCCCTCCCCCCCAACCCCTCCTCTTTTTACGACAGCAAAATATGAATCGGAGAAATGTTTTGGTATTTCATTCAATCATGAAAGTTTACGCTAATAAACAACCTCTGTTTGCTCTTGTGCCAATCCCATCATGTTGCCATTTTGTGATCCAAAATTCTTTTTAGCAAAAATAAATTGATTCATAACGGAGAAGAGGAAAGGAAGTACAAGGTGATTCATAATTCTCATAAAAAAAGTATTTTTTATTGAAAATAAAAGTCAGTAGTTAGAATGAGTGATTCAAAAAATATATGTATGGTTGACCGTGTAAAGCAATACAAGCAATATTATTATTCAATATAACTTTTAACGAGACAGTGGTTCTCACATTTTTAAACTCTACCAAACAACAAAATCTGTCTTGCATATTAATATCACATAAAAATCTAATGATGATGCTTTCCATTGTGGTCGGTGCATTTTTACTGGCAGGAAAATCTCGTGGTAGGATCCAGTTTTTCTTCATTCATTCCTATATTGCTTTGGTTGTCATCAGCATAAAATGAATAAAAATCATAAAGGTATTGTTTTTCTATAAATATTTTTGTATCCCTAATTTGTAAATTCTCTATCGTGTATTTTGTAAAGTTTGTATTGTTTATTTTATTGTTTGTTTTTATTGTTTATTGTTTTTGTATTGTTTAGTTTTCTGTACTGCTGTTACGCTTTTAATTCAAGAGTTTAAAACTAAGAGAATTGTTGTTGTTTTTTATTATTATTGTTATGTAATTCTGCACTATACTTTAAGATGGCGGTCTAATCTTATTAACCATTTTACAATTATTATTTTTGTGAAAGTAACATTAAAATACTGTAAATTACAGTTAAAGAGATCTGTTAAATGACTTAGAACTTAACGATCAGCTTCATACGCAATGAGATGCAAGCAGAAATAGTATTTTATATATTCACAGGTTTCGTTACAGAAAATATTAAATTACGGTTGAGAACTCATCAAATTTATTTGAGCAAAGCCACAATCTATCAAAACAACAAAAATGTCAATTATTACTTTTTATTCTACAGTTTACAAACATATATCAGTTATATAAAAAATTATAAAAACTTAAGAAATGTTATCATTGATTTAAATTTAGTTATCTAATTTTCAAATTCTATTATCATAAACTCCACACAATCTATTATTTTTAAAAAAAAGTAATTTTTCTTCCATTTTCCACGATTATCTGTTATGATTCAATATCAATAAAGTAAAATTAAATGAACTGGATCTTAAAAATACTAAGATTATTATTAGAGGGCTATTATAAAAAGAAAAATTATATTGGAATGGAATTCAAATTGAATAGGGGAATATTTTTTTAAGTCAGACTTATTAGTATTGAAAGTAAGGAAGTTATTTGTTTAAAGAGGAGACGAACTAGAATGGATAATGAATAGAAAACAAGTTTTTAATTATTTAGAGCTTCACAAATAGATGGATATAGAATCTTTTAAAAACATTAATAGTGACATTTAATAGTTTTGACAGTTATAAGAGGCATTTTATTCCCCTGTAATCAAACTCTAGCGTCAAAGGAAAGGAGATCTAAATATTCTTTAAATATACTTTATTCGATTTTCGCGTGTAAATTGATAATTGTAATTTCTTTTATCTGGCATTGCCATTTAAAGAATATAAAATGCTAGATCTCACCACCACTAGAATCGGTGAAATATAGCAGGCGGGAATTGATTGAATTTCCACCCATGAACTGATTTAGTCTACTCGATGTTGGGTAGCACATTTTAAGTCGTGAAAAATACGAGTTCTTCACAACCAGGTCTCCGTTGTGACTATAAAAAACTTTCTGTATCCATAGGAACTTACGAGAAATAAACAGCTATCTGTTACGAATATAATTATTCCTTGCGCTAAGTATAGTTTGTCTAAGCTAAGAACTCCTCCCGCCACAAAATCTGAGGCCGTCTGGTGCTATGGAAACAAGAATGGCGCATTTTAAGGAGGGTAGATTCACTCTAGGACTAATACAATAGGCTAAAGAGATTCCCTTTCTCTCGCCGACCCGAAACCACTCCAAAACAGGGTCCCCGCACCACTACTTGAAATAGTCATACCTCGTTACCTCCATAATAATAATAATAATGCATAGTTAATACATAGTTAATAGTCATACATAGTTAATAGTCATGCATAGTCACCGCCACAGGGTCAGACGAATGTCTGGAGGAGTTCTTATTTTAGACAAAATATAGAAAAATTTCTGTTGTTGTTGTCGTAGGCCATCAAGGCAAGAGTTGCGATTGTTCTTGTTTTCAAGTGGTGCCATCTGAGGCCAAGAATTCGATTTCTATCACACCCATACTTCACAGCCGTTTTAAAAGGTGGACCCATTCATACATCCATTTATTCATCCAATGACCTGAACCAGATTTTTGACCTAAACCAGAGGACGATCCATCTCCTGTTCAGTACCCACAGAGGTATAATTTGCTATGGGAACATGGAGGACTTTGTGACCCGACAGATTTAACGTGCAGTCATCATTTACTATACTCTCGTTCTCACGAACGTGAGTTCAGCGCTCTGCCAACCAGGCTATCTGGCCCCGAAAATTCTGTTAAAACCAAAATTTACAAATATTTTACATTAAATGTGTTCAATTCGTCCGTTTTTGCATTAAGTACATAATTTTTTCAATTTTTAGAATAATTATTAAGATAATTTTCACATCTGTTACTTCTTTATTGATTCTCGTATATATTTATGTCATTCTTCGAATCGTTTTCCCGTATTTATCGTAATGAATGGTCTCTTCAGAAACTATCGATCGAGGATCTACTGTATTAAAATATTAACTTTATTTTTATCCTAATCTTTAATGTTTGTTACAATTTAATTCATATTTCGCATTACTAGTAACCTGTGAGAAAACCCTGTTTTTGCTCTGCGCACAATACCTCCATTGAATGCAAGTGGCTCAAATCACAACACCCGCGGTGCGGTGGGATGCTCGAAGTTCGAGGGCGCATGCTCCATAAAAAATAACACTTTGAGTTACAATAAAATTAGTTTTTTATTTATAAGATATTATTTTTTTTATAAAAAATAAGAATGCTTGACTCAATTTTGAATATATTTATTGTAACAGAGTAAGTAATTTTCTCGCATTATTGAGATTAATTTTCTTTCAATGTGGTAATTTGATAAATGTATAACAATGTTCCAATTTAGTACATTTTTCTAAATTCTGTCTTTTCATTGCAATTACGATATTTATTATCTAAAATTAAAATAAAATGAATTATTATAAAAACCCGAATGTATCTCTGCGTTATGGTGTTTTTGTCTTAAATTATAATTTCAATTTTTTTTTTTTTTTTTTTCGTGTAGTAAGTCTTAGATAGGATGCACTAATAAATCTTGCAATCAAAAGTCTGTGTACGTCACTGGCCGAATGTGTAATCAAAGTAACACGTAGTTTCTTGAATGCGTGATGATAAAAATATATCCCCACCCTCCATAAAATCTCATACGCTGTTCGTATGTTGAACTCAACGGAAGACAAAAAACATGTCCGATGTCAGAACAGTAATTGAAAAGCAATGATTTTATATTCAGTAATGACGCAAAACAAAATCCATTAAAATGGACCCCTTTTTTATTCTTATAATAGAATCTTGTTTTTATTCTTCTCCACATAATGAGACTCTTCGTCTCACGAACCCTTACGCAACATGCACCTGCTGATTAGATTCAAACAGTTCTAATTTTTGGATTTCACCCAAATGGCGTGACGTCCCCCAGCATCAAGAGCAAGACGTGACATCAGCACCTTCTTGGCTTTGAACTTAGTATTGGCGAATATTTCGAACGAAAAGCCATGGACAGAGTGTTGTTTTAAAAGGAAGAATTAAAAAAAAAACGATATTCGTTTTTTTTTTTTTTTTCTTTCCCCAGGCGATTTTGTAATTTCTGACGACTTTTGTAATTCCAGACGATTTTCATAATTTCAAACATGCACCGAGATGTGAAATCTGTTCTATTAGATGAAGTGAAGTCATACAGGCCATCCAGATTAAGATCTGTTGAGACCAGAGTGACAAGACATGGTGGATTACAGGAGTTAGAAAGGAAGTCCAGTTCTGGTGACTTTTGTGTGACCACAGATGACGCAACACCCAGTAGAAGAAGGTGGTTTGCGCAGGACTATCGACCCGATCTTCAGGTGGCTCTCATCTTACCAGGTTTATTACTAGGTTAATAAGTTTAGATTTTTCTTTGTTTATTATGCCTTGTTGATTCGCTAAAATGTAAACCGCGATTTGATTATTGAATGTCAAAGTTGTCATGAATGTCAAAGAAAATTACAAATAAGGTTTTGAAGGAATTGCCGATTATAGGCATGGAACATTAACTAATTCTGTTAAGCTTATTAAAAGCAGTACTTAATGAGAAAAAAAAATTGCTTGCTAGCTATTTTCAAATATTTAAATACATTAAAAAGCTTAATTTCTCTAATTTGATTAATTTTCAATTAATTTTTTTTCTTGCAACTCTTCAATATTTGGTCAAATTTTGACATTTCTTTTTTATACCATCTTTCATTTCCACTAATTTCATTTGAAGTAAGTAGTTCTTTATATGATACTATGAGCATAGACAGATTATATCCAGACAGAATGCTTACAAACAAAACCCTTATGATGCCGTGTACGAATTAATTTCAAATTTGATGTTTTGAATAGTTTTAACTTGAATTGTTTCACATTGATTCCGGAAATTTAATATTACACTATATTTTCAGGAAATAACAATATTTTATGATGTATCGCAATATTTTCCAATTTAACTAATTTACATTATTTTTACATCTGTCAATATTTTCGTTGCTCAAATGAAATTTATCAACACTTACGATAATATCGTATTTCATAATTATCATTATGGATAATACGCATAATAGTATCGTATTAAATAATTATGATATTCGAAAATAATCAATATTGATAGTACTAGTGACATTTGCTTAGTTGATGTTCACGTTGTCGATAGATATCGTGGTTGATAATTATAATATATTCGATATTTATAATCCATCAAAGTTTTCATGGTGTATCATGAGAACACATTCTGTATTATCGATATATCGGTATTTCATAACATTTATTGCCCAACTCTAATGTACACATTTCAAGGTTTATCAATACTATCATTATTTAAATTAAACGATATCTTTCAAATCAATTGTTCATTTTTTATAACTTCAAAAATTATGCAGAAACTTAATTTTTCTATATTCTTTATGCGCGAAAATTAATTTTCAAAGATATAACGCGCATTAAACTGAACGCATTGAAAATTAAAGATTCAGTTGTATACAGTTTCTCTTATTTCATAAAGCATAACTTTTTCGATGCATTCTAAATTGATGATCGATAATGGATTTCCGGTCATCCATGTGCAACACCGTAGCGTTTTAATTTTGAATCCAACACAGAAGACAATAGAACTCTTGGATCAAACTCTGGCATTTGCAAAGGCTGATTTTTAAAAGGAAGTAATGCCCATTTCCGTTACCTGAAAAGGAAAATCGCGAAAACTTCCTAAAATTAGCCCGACAAGAGAGGAAGCCATACCACCGGGAATGGTTAGAATCCCTCAGCTGCCGTTTATTTGAATACTGATCGATTAATCATGACTTTGATGTTCCCAATGGAATTCTAGTTAATAGCATTTCCTGTCTTACCTTTGCGTTCTTTTCCTGTCTTATTTATCGTAAAACCATTTAACTTTCGAACGATGCATTTGTAATTATTAAAAAGAAAATTAAATGACATCTATGCCGTGATTCATACAGTGTTTTTAATTTGAAAATAATTAATACAAAATATCTTCAAAGTTAAAGCTTTTATACTTCTCAAACAAAACAACAAAAAAAAAAACGTCAAAATTATAGGTGCATTTTTTTTAAATATGTTTCTAACTTTAAGCTCTTTAGGCTTAATAAAGTGTGTTTTTCCTATGATGAAAAAGGAAAGCTAAACATTCTAGAATTAAAATTTGATAATACAGCAAAATAAAAGATGACTTTTCTATGATATTTTTTAAACAAAAGAAAAGAAAAAAATAAACTATCAGAAATTTGTTTTCAAAAAAATATACATAAACAGCTTTAAAAATTAAACTACTTAATTCAATACAATTATTAAATACATTATAATACTCTTTAATTTCGTATTTTGGGACTGAGCCAGTACAAATTTTAGAAACTTGGATCTTGGAGTAAAACTGTTCCTCCTTAACTTCTAGAGCAGGGGTTTCCTACTTTTAACACACAATTAAAAACACGACTCAAATGGCGGGCCGCAACTTTATCAACATTTTGTGTAGGACTCTTTTATGTTTGAAGGAACATTAAATATTTCTGTCAGATTTTTACCAAGTTATACAAAACAAAAGTATAGTATTACAAATTAAAATAAGTAGTAGATTTTTAAAAATATTGAATTGCATATTAAAATGTTCGGACTACAATAACTTTAAAGTGCACCTATGTATTAAACAATTAGTGTGCAACAGATATCTTTGTTAAGATATAAAACTTTAAAAAGGTTGGTATTAAAACTTATATAGTAGCACACAAAATGTTCAATGAGAAAATTGAGGTTTGTCTGCTGCAACCACCAGAGAATAGATATTTACATTTTAAATTTAAAATTTACAAATGTGTGTGTCAATATTTTCATCCAAAATGAGTGGTTTCAAAAAGTTAAATCGGAGAATTTCTTCGAGAAAATTTCCGATTACACATGCTAAATTATATTCACAAAATACAAAAAAATGAAATAAAAAAAGAGCAACATGCACGATTATTTTTGTATTTGAATAAATATTTTCTTGGATGCGAAACTCGAGAAAAAAAATTTTTTTTTTGCACCGTTGGTATGTTAAATTTCACAGAAACGAAGAAATTAGGTTTTTATGAACGAGAAAAGTATTTTAAACCCATAGAGATTTTTTACGAAAATTGTCCGCAAAAAAATGACAACTAATATATTTTAGTTCGCGGGCCACAAAAAAAAGCTTCGCGGATCGGATGCTGCCGCAGTTGGAAACCACTGTTTTAGATCATCTGTAATATATAACAGTTCTTAAAAAAACAGATATTTAAATTTAAAAAAAAAATATCATTGTAATTTACAAACAAATATAAAATCCGAAGGGTTTTTTCTGTTTAACCTGAGAAATAATACATATTTTCCCTGTTAAAAAGCTTTTTTTTATGACAAAGTTATCTGAAACTCTAAGATTAGCACTTGGAAAAGAATTTTTTCTGATTCTTTTTATACTTGGAGTAGATTTGATGACTTTAAAGAGATCATTCGGTTCTGATTGCTTGTGATGTATCAGATTTTTACAACTTGTTTGCTTTTTCACTGCTTAAATATATTAATGTGCGCTTTAGAAGATTTATTTCTAAAATAAACATAGCTAGATAAAAAGAAACTAAAAACATATGTGTTATTCATCAAATATTTTTAAAAAAATGCATTAGAATGAACGAGTCATTTAGGGGGATATTTTCTCTTTTATTTTCAGATATTTTATTTGTATAAATAAAGCGTTCTGCAACCTTTAATATAAGTTTTTTTAAATCCGTTTTAACACTGTAAGGGTAACCAATAAATATTTAAGTGAGGAAACAATAAAAACGCTATTAAAATCTGTCAACTCACTAGTGCTGCTCACTATATGCATACTGGGCAGTGGCACTTGGCCTTAAGAAAACATTGATGTAGGGCATACCGGACAAATGTATATACCGAGGAGTGGAAGCTAATGGGGAATAGTATATATTTCGGCCATTTACCAAAGCTACTATGTGAATGTCAACATTCACCAATGGAAGTCAACAACCACCCATTTCGGTCATTTACAGTAACAGTTATATTCTATGAGATTTCTTTTATTATACAACAAATTCCTATTTTTTTCTCTATCTGAAACTCTGAGAAAGAAAATTTGAATGAATTTAGTTTGGCAGGTATCCCTATTTAATTCCTTCGACTCCTATGGTTTTAAAAAAACTGTAGAGAAGATAGCAACAAAAGCACTATTTAAATGTATTTATATTTAAAAAGTTTGATTTTTTTAAAAACATATTTCAAAATGAAAATTTTTTAAAAAAAGCGAATTTCCTGACGTTTTGTAACTCGGAAATTTTAACATTTTTTTTTTCTTTCGAAATTTGAATTATGTCTTTTGAAATTTCATATTGTATGTGCCTTTTGATTCAACAGTTTATTACAACTATTAAATAAAATAAATAAAATATTAAATAAATCATTTTAAACACCTGTCTTTTTGGAAATTCAGTTTCTCAAGAACTATTCAACTGATTTTGCTCAAATTTTGTATTTTACCATGTAAAATTATATTCTTTAAAATCAAGCAATAATTTTTATACTTTGCAATTCAACATTTTTTCGACTATTTTTAAATAAAATAATTAAAAATACTAAATATTTATTAAAAGTTATTTTTTGCGTGGAATTATCTTTGGATAAACGCATTTTATAATTGTGTGCAAAAATTTTTTAATTCACTTAAAAAGTTCTCTCGAGATATAGCGAAATACGCAAAAACTAAAATTAACAATAATCGGTCTAAACTTTGAATCACTCTCCTGACTAATATTGGGACCCTATTTACCCCCTATATTTTGGGGATACGAATCCATTGAAGAAGAAGAAAAGATAGATTTACTCAGGGAAAATACGTTTTTGTGCCTGATATCGTAACTTAAAATATTGTTTGCACTTATTAATTAGTATATTGGGGTCACCCTCTCGAACCATTATGAATGAGTCCTAGAACGTGAAGATCCGATCATTAGATCAAAAGTTATTCATGGTGGCTGTTTTTTATTTTGCGCACTGTACGTATTTATTTTATTACTTTTAGTGTACTTTTGGCATGAAAAAATGGTTCTGTGGTAAAATGCATGAACAGCTCTATGATGACCGCGCAAGAGTCATTTCTCAAAATACAGGATTGCAGCCATAATGTCTTACAGCAATTGTTTTTGTATAGGCATTCTTTAAGCTAAAATTATATTTGCTGTCTCTGCATTAATTTGTGTTGCTTGGACACTTTCAAATGGGACTCACTTAACTATACAATTTAATTCAGCACAAAGCTTACACACTTTAAGGATAAATAGGAGTACAAAACAAAGATTGAGAATTGTACAGCCAGCGCTTCCCTATTATGGACTGGCTGATTATTCGTATTTGAATCGGTACTTTTATTTATAGAAACTAAATTACCTTATTTGTATACTAATTTCATGTGTTTTTTTAATAATAGTCGAAAATTGCTTTCAAATAGTGTTTTACTGCATACTTTGCAATTAACTCGAATTTGGTTGCCAAATCAGTAAGTTACGAGAACAACTATTTCTGGGGCCATTTGAATGTTAATTTTAACAGTAATTACAAAAAAATCATAAAAGTAAATGATTAAAAGTACCATTGCGCCAGTCCATGATGGGAAATTCTCATTAACCTTGGTCACCGCGAAACGGGCTTATTGCTTTTGATACCACACACTCTTCTCTAAACTTGCTCAATCACAGTGCATAAGATTGCTTAGGCGGTAGTAGGAGGCAGGAGCAACCAGTACTTATAGATAAACAATTATTTCAAATCACGAAACATGGATCACATTTTTTTTTTTTTTTAATTGGAAAGCTCTTTCGGAAATTCTTTAAATTTTCTACGACGTACAACAAAACGTGTAACAAAATGCTTTCATTTAACGATCACACAAATAAAAGAATTGAAACACTAAAATCGAACACACGATTCTTGTACAGATTTTTTCCGAGGGATCACTCGAAGTTCGTAAAGTTTCTCTGGGGATTCGAGTTATCTCCCTTCTGGAAAATAAACTTCGAAATCGTTTCATAAAACCCGCCAAGAAAATATGAAGCCGCAAAAATCGCCAACTTCTTTATGGCTATTTATTGCTTTAGATATTTATTTCGTGACGAAGCGATTTTATTTTTGGATGAAAGAAACTTTATGTCGCCAACTTCGGAAAAACAGGAAACTTTACTACTTGTCATGATTCTGAAATTAAGCGGGATCTTTTATGTTTCGAATTTTATTGCAAAACGGAGAGAGATTCTTTTCTGTAAATTTTATACCGCATTAAATGTCTGTTTTGTTTTGCCGCTTAATAGACAATTATTTGCAATGTGTGTTTATACATTAGGTGTTGGCTTTTCATTCATTTATATGTTGTAGTCAAAGAATTGGGGTAATTATGACCACTTAATATTTTCTTAAATTTTGAATTTCTTGTGACTTCTTAAATAAATAAAGTTAAATGTTTTAACAATTTAAAGAGATAATATGACTCGTTAAAAATACAAGAAAAACATAATTAATATTCTAAATTACTTAAAAAAGATCTTAAAGGAACAGATCACCCCATCAAAAATCTTTTTTAAAAAATAAATCAATAAAATAAAATAAACGGAGTCATTTTGACCACATGGGAGGAATTAGGACTATCAGCTGATGCACATCCTAGAACTATGAATGATATTTTCAATACAAATATAAACAATAATGAATCTCGACCTCTTTACCTACACGACTTCCGGTTAGAAAGTTATTCCATTCTCAGGTTGGGTGTCGAAGAATAAATACTAAAAAAAGAGTTTAATTAAAGACAATTATACTATTAAAAAAAAGAAGGCACATGATGAAAACTTTTGTAGAAGTACATATAGAGGCGTTGAAATAACCCGATAAAAAAAAACTGAATTAATAAATCAAACCTTGGCTTGGATCAGATATCTGTAATAAAAAGACAATCCATAGTCGTGTCCACAACAGAGTAAAAAAACACAGTCACCAAACTCATGACATCTTGAGGGGTTCAATGCTTTTATTTTCAGAGAAAAAAAAAAGAGAAGATTCAGTATTGTTCACAATTTAGCTGGGACGGAGAAGCGGTATACCTTGGCAGGTGGGCGGTCAATAATTTGGAGCACCCAACAAAAGCACATGTCCGAAAACATTCTGAAGGATTCCCCTTTTGTTAAGAAGATCCCATGCAACAGGCTACTTTAGTGGAGGAGTAAGCATGATTAACTTCACCAATTCCGGAGTAATTCTCACTCAGCGATCTATAAAATGGAACCTTAACAACTTCAGAGGAATCATCACTTAGCGATCATCTATTTAATGGAACTTTAACAACTTCAGAGGAATCATCACTTAGCGATCATCCCGTAGGTGGTTATTTTTGAAGAAAGAAGAAGTTTTAAAAAAAACTTAAATGAAGGCCGCGACGACAATCAGCCATGGGGTTGCTGACACCATATTCCGACCTTGGGGGTGAGGAAGGAGTGAAAATGAAATCCCCGTTAAGCGGAGAGACGTGATATTTGAGACGACTCAATTCGAATGCCCCGATCCAAAGAACTGGGCCGCTATTTATATCATTAGCCTAAAACACAGCAAGAATCATGCTTAAGCAGGGACTTGAAGTGAACTAAAAAAAGTTTAAATGAAATTACAATTTTGAACTAACTGCGACCACAACTGCACTGTTTCGCATGTGCAACATCAAAAGCCGCCGAAGGTCAAAGTTGTGAAGGATGAAGGACAGCAAGACGTCAGAAATGAGGGGTCAGGGGTCGGCTTAATTTTTAGGTCACAATTTTGTACCAAAATCCAAATGAAGTGACACAATGTCACAAAAGTTTACAGCTTATTGTCTTCATCAAAATAAATAAATAATATTATTATGTAAATATGCTATTTTCATAACTGCTGCGAGTTTTCAACAGTTGTTCATGTTCGATTGCGTTAAGTCTGTCTTCACCCAGAGCCCTCTATGCTATTTTTGAAAATGGCGCATAATATCGATATAAGGAATAGCCACAGTCTTAAGGGGGGGGGGGGAGCGTTTGTGGTCTAATTTTTTAATATTTAAAAACCTACACCAACGCTGCATTATCAAGGCTCGAAAAAATTGAGAATTATTTATTAATTTAAAAAAATTTTAAAGTGGAAAAAATTTCGCTGAATTGGGGATTTTTAAATTGCACGCTAACTTTTTAAAACATTTCATTTATTTGGCATATTTAAAGCCCAGATAATTCTTTACGGTAAGTTGGTATAGATAGTTCTTAGCTTTACCTCAAGTGCAAGGCACTTACACTGTTGCTTTTTAATCATCTTTGGCGAAAAGCTTCGAAACGCATGGGAATGGATCGTGATTGAATCTTACTTTCGTATTGAATTCAGAGCAGTCTTTACATGGCAATGTCCTTTTTTTGTCTTTAACCCACTGCTTTTAGTTTTTTTTTATAAAAATTGCTGGTTGCCTCAATGACTAAAGGTGCTGAAAGGCCTTTTCCAAAGATAACCAAGGATGCCCATTCGAAATCGAATTTTCTTTAACATAATGATCCAACAAGGTGCCAAAGTGCATGCTTGTCACAAGAACGACGACCGATCTAACCAACATTCTAGAAATACTTTAATGGTTTAATAAATTTAATCTAGACGTTGGGCTCCAAGACAAAAATAGAAAACGTTACTTCTGACTCTTTTTGAAACATGTGGCCACTATTTTATAAAAAAAATATTGAAAACTTTAAACAATTAAAAATACCTTTTGATACTTATAGTTCCAGGCATTTCTCTTGAAGCACTTAAGTGCTTCAAGAGAAGTGCTTTAAGTGTAAGAATTCTTACACTATAGTAAAGAGTAAAAGGTGCATTTCTAAAATGAAGAAAAATGTTGAGAAGCAAGAGTCATTTTTCAAAATACTCTGAAACATTCATAACACAATTCCATATTTCTTTTTTTTTAAAAAAAACAACGGTAACAACAACAAATTGTACATAGGGTGCATTTTTGGCGAAAAAATGGGCAATCTGATGGCTGTAGCATACAGTTTTTTAATCGCCCTTTTTTTATATTGAGTTGCCCTGTGGTAGTGGTGACAGTTCATTCTGACCTTGACTTGATATGATTTGACCTTGACTCGCAGCTATATCACTGAGTGTGATTTGCCACAACTTCAAGCTGACTCATCCCTTTCACCACTTCAAAGGATCTTAACCCTTTGACATAAAAGTTTTACTAGACATATTCTTCATACTCTTTTTTATTATTATTATTTTGTATTAACTTAGGTCAAAATAAGCAAAAAATATTATATTCAGCATCATAATGATTTATGTTGTGAAACACTAGTGTTTTTTTTTTTTTTTCTGCGTTAAAGGTAAACTCACTTTCAAACAATAATTTTTCACATTTGCAGTTATTTAGAACCAAGAGAAACAGTTATTCATCATTGAAATTTCTTTCATTTGAAAAAACAATTGTTGGTAAATTTTTGAATTTTAAATTTAAAAAGTATGAAGCTTTTTCTTATTTCCAATGCCCACCTGTGTTAAGATTTCGTCCATTCAGGCATTTAAATGGCAGATTCGTTGGCCTTCCTTTCTGGGGAACCCTATTAGGTGGGCTAATTCCGATAATTTAAAAGATATTTTTAGTCACTGAATAATCTGTTTTATATAATTCTGAAATATAGTTTTGTGTGTAATTAGAGCGCAAGAAAAAAAAAAATTATATATATATATATATATATATATATATATATATATATATAACGTCGTTGCCGAGTGGAAGGTAAAAACAGGTCATAGGCAGGGAAGGGGGATACAAAATTTATTTAATAATTATTAATCAGAGCAGTCATGCGAGTGTGTACGAAAAGTTGCGCTCCTTGGTTATATGTTTTATTTTATTTTATAACCGTCGTTGAACAGCCGACCCAATTTCATGGGTTTACGACAACTGATGTTCAACTCCGTAGCCTTGTAATTTTGAACTAATTCAGAAGACAAGGAAACTCCTGAATCAGTACCCCCAGAGGTATTGATTTGTTATGGGAACATGGAGGACTTTGAGACTCGACAGATTTAACGTGAATCAATCACCATTTACTACACGGGGAGTCTTCGGCCGGCGAGGATCGAACCCACGACCTCTTGGACATGGGCCCAGTGCCCTACCGACCAGGCTATCCCGGCCTTGGTTATATGTTAGGGAAAATCTTGCAAAGTAAATCCGTAAAATGTTTCAATTTAGGGAAATCTTAGATATTACTATTGGTTAATTAAATAGATCACGCCATTCCCAGGAAGCTTAAAGGGAGAAATATCTTTATTTAAATTTATGCATATAGTTGGCCAAAATTATAGTATTATAGTATAGTATTATAGTTGGGCCAAAATTAGATTTAGAAACAGGATGTGGCTTTTTAAAAGTATGATAAAGTGCTTCGATTTGAAATTAATTAGTAATAAATTAGGAGTTGTTTTTAACGAAGAAACTAACATAAAAAGATTAATAAAAGCTTTTTATATTACATATATATATATATATATATATATATATATATATATATATATATATATATATATATATATATATATAAAGAGTCCCCTTTGCGTCAAATGATTAAAGAAAAAAAATGCGGAGATTTATTTTTTGGTATGTTTTAGACATTTTTCCTCGACAAAACAGAGTAAAATCAATCATTTTGAGTTAATATAAATTTGGTTATAATTACCCAATTCCGCTATAAAAAAACGGGGGTCATTATGAGATAAATCAGATATTAATCTTTCATTTAGTCATAGAAATCATTATCAAAAGTAGAAAAAAAAATACCATGGGCGGATAAGTAATAAAACAATCAGCTCTTGACACAAAAATTTTCTTTGGGAGTTGATATCATTTTGATTCAACATGCACCCAAACTGTTTTTCAAAAACTTGTATAGTATTTAGAATTATTTGTTTATTGTCTCACTATTTTTATTTAAAAAATATTTAAAGATTCTATTAGAACAATTTGTTTTTTCAGTTTGGGGCTACTCTCGTTATTTTAAAAATCTAAAATGCAAATCCGCTTAAAAAACATTGTTTGCACTCATAAATCTATAGATTTCAGGTTGAACTCTCAAGCCAATAAAATGAGTCAGTTAAAATCTGATCATGTGTAGGTGTTCTTATTTATTTTTTACTTTGCCCTCATGTCATGTATTGAAAAATTGTTTTATGAAATATTAAGGGTACGTTTATAAAGTGGGAATTACGAGAATTTAATTTTTCAGGTTTTGATTTTTTTTCATTTCGCACAACATCGGTAAATTTAGATTCAGTTTTTTCAAAATGCAGGAAAAATTGTTAATTCAGTTTTTTTTTTCTTTTCTTAATGATTTTTTTTTACATTAAATTTTACGATACGCGACATCTAAAGAAAATATTGAAAATCAGTACTTTGACATGAAGCGAACGGTAACAACTAATGGATTCAGTTTCACCTCCGTTGGTCATTCAAAATGTAAAGTATATGAAAAAAAACAAAAAAATTTTAAAAAGTGAAGGTAAAGTTAACTTAGAGTAAACTGTAAGGTTTCAAATGCTAAATATTCTTTTACAAAATATCAAATGCAAACAAATGAGGGCAAAATTACGTTCCCATTGTGTCATCTTGCCATAATTTGTTTGCAGTTGAATAGTGTGAAAATTTTTGTCTCGCTTTCAAAAAACTTCGCGGTTTACTCTGGGTACACATAATATGATCTCACTTCTTTCAATACTCAATACCAGTGGTTAATAATATTTATTTATTTTTTTGTTATGTAACCCTAAATGATTGAGCTTTTTTTTCGCGAAACCCCGACTTTCCCAATAAAGTTCATTAGCAAGTGTTATCATACTAACCAAAAAAGACAACGAAATAATTTAGAAAAAATTTTTTCTTTGTTTTTATCAAAAACAGTCTTAAAATTCGTTTTAATGTTAAGTCAGCTGAATTCTGAGGTCTGCAGTGGTTTTTGTCGCTAGTTTTGGAGTCATAAGCTGAATGACGGTTTTTGAAAAACAACTGTTTTAAACTGTGAAAATGGTTGTTACTGTTTATAACAGGCAATTTGGTTATTTCGTTTAAAATTGTAATGTTTGATGATAAATACTGGTCTAATTATTTGTAAATGTATATTCCTTTCGTAATTCGTTTTCAATAACAATGTATCCAATAACAATAGGAAAGTATATATATTGATTTTAACTTTGTTATTTCCTTTCGCCTTTCCATTTAACTTAAATAATTTCCTAAAATGAATCAAAATATAAAGTAAATAATAAATTATTGGTTGAATTAAAAACATAGTGAAAGGTTTCAAAAGTCATAATCGGTTTAAAAGATCCTAACTTCGGAACCCCAGTGAACTTAGTACGGAACCCCAGTGAACTTAGTACGGAACCCCATTTTGGAACCACTGTTCTATACTTTAAATCACAGATGTCGGTGAGAGAGAATTTACCATTTACCTACGCTATAGAGTCCTCTTCGAAGCCTAAAATAAAGCTACAATAAGATGGTTTCATAAAATTTCTTACACAATATAAATTAGTGATTTCTGTTCCCAGTGGTTGGAAAACTACATTTTCTTTATAGTTAACTAGAACTGCTTTTTGTAGTTAAGTACAAGTACAACTACATTTTTTCAAATGTAGCGACAACAAACTACTTTCGAAATGTAGTCATTACTTCGCTACTTTTAGAGAACAAACTTAAGTTTGTCTTCTAAAAGTAGCGAACTGGAGAACTTAATTTTCACCAATATTCAAAATGATTTTGAATAAAAAAATTGACTTGGTTAAATATCAGGAGATATTAAGAAGTTTTAATTCATGTTTACATGAAATAGTTTTTTATTCTACAAAGCCCTTTTTACGAATTTGTTCTTTTAACTTTCAAACTTTATTCTTTTCTCGACAGTGATTTAAGAAATTATCAAATATTTGTGATTCAAGTGATCAATGCTTTTTTATATCCTCCAAGAAATAAGGTATAGTGCGAAAAATATAAAAAAAACGGGCCACTCTGAATAACTTTTTATCTAATGATCGGATCTTCACATTCTAGGATTCAATCTTAATGGTTTGAGGGGATGACCGTAAATATGCTAATTAATTAATGCAGCGATATTTTAATTTTCGAAAAAACGCACTTTATAGTTCCTTAGACATCGAATTTTAAAAAAGTCAGATATTTAAGATTCGATTTCTCAGGAACAATTTGACCGATCGATTTTTCCGAGCATCAGATGGCCACAGAGGCATTCTCATTGCGTAAAGGATTATCAGATTCGAAAATTTTTTTGCGTTTGAACTTTGTTTCTTTATTTAACTAACGTTAAAAGTAGTTACCAGGAATCGTTACAGAC
Source organism: Parasteatoda lunata (assembly GCA_949128135.1). Lineage (NCBI taxonomy): Eukaryota > Metazoa > Arthropoda > Arachnida > Araneae > Theridiidae > Parasteatoda > Parasteatoda lunata. Next base: position 111,283,058 of record OX421975.1, read on the forward strand.
TAATGATTTTTTTTATTTTTTTTATCGCACTACTCACTGCATTAATTCTTTTAAAAAGTAGCTACAAACTACGGAAAAAAGCAGCGACTACTCCGACCACTGGTAGTTCCCTACATCATGAAATCTCCATTTTATTACGTCCTTTCCTTAATTTCAATTTTTAAACTTTTATTACCGTTTCTTTGACACAATTTTATTCATAAATGAATGTTTTACTTTTTCTATTCAGTGGAGGGATTATTCACGAAACTGCGATAGTTGTGATCTTGGCATTGACATTTGGCATGAAAATGCCATTGTCTTGCTGGCATATAGCCAACTGTTTCCGAAACTCTTAATGAGCTATCTCGTATCTAAAAAAAGAAAGATTTTATTTAACGGAGAAAAATCAAGATTTCATTATATCATTAAATTCTCTACTTGGAGAATAATATAAAGCGATGAATATTTCGAATTTTTGATATTCAGACACTTTTAAATTTACTGATTCAGAATCTTTATTGTTATTATTTTGTAACTTCATCAGCCAACTTAAAATAGAAAATATCACTCTTAACGCAATAAATTTTTATATAATAATCATATACATAATTTTTTACAATTATTTTTACTGAGTTGCAATTTGAAAAATTTACGGTCGGCACTTCAAATAAGCTTTTTAATAAACGGACATTGACGGTGAGGATTAATAAATTTACTAAATCAGGCACAAAACTAAATTATTTTCTCTGAATAAGATAATTTTTTTTAACGCTTAGAGTCTTGATTTTTTAAAATATCAAGAATAGCAGTAATCTGGGTACGAAATAAAAATGATTAAAATCATACTTAGGATTTTCCCTCTCTGTCTACTACTTCGAGATTTTTTTTTTTTTTTTCTTCAAATTTTAAACTTATATTTTTATTAATAATTGAAAATGGCTCTAAAAAATTTGTTTAATTTTATTGAATATTTCTGCAGTAGGAAAGTAAAAAAATTTTAATAACATTCTTTTTCATTCGTATAATTTATTGCCGGTCCCTCAAATCCCTAAAAGCTTTAAACTTCTTTGATATGCATGAAAAATCGCCTGACCTAAGCACTTCTAAAATTTTAAAATAAGTACTAAGGATTAAGTACTATATAGTATTAAGTACTATATAATATTAAGTACTGTTAAGTATTAAATACTATGTAGTATTAAAGTACCTTGAGTATTTCTTGAGAAACATGAAAAAATGAGTTAGTACAGGAGTGTTTTCATTATTTTGCCCAATCCCTCCTTAGGGAAATAAGGGCTTTGAGAAACACATTTATCATTATTGCACATAACTTATATGACTAATATATACTTATAATATATTAAATTTTTTACAGGTTCACAAGATGTCGCCAAAGATCTTGCCCGACTGCGAAAACTTGGCGTGACTCACATTCTGAATGTGGCCACAGGAGTCCCCAACTGTTTCCCAGCAGAAATAACGTACAAGCGACTAAACATAAGGGACCACCCAGATATGGACATTCATCGTTTTTTCAGCGAATGCCACAAATTCATGGATGAGGGTCGACGTAAAGGCTGGATATTTGTGCATTGTAATGCTGGCATATCTAGGGCTGCTACCATTTGCATTTCTTACTTAATGAGCCGACAGCACATGCGACTCCAAGATGCTATTAATAAAGTAAAAGAAGCAAGGCCTATTATTTGCCCTAATGAAGGATTCATGTTGCAATTGAGAGACTATGAAAAGGAATTATTTGGAATAGGCTAATCTACTTAAAGCTGTCGTCCCCAACATGCAGAAAAAACTCGTCATTTTTGTTTTCTGTAAAATGTATTTTAAAGTCAGCTTTTGTATAACTTACCAATACGCACTATTGAATATATATTTGTGATCAAAAAGAACAATTCGGAATAGGACAATCTAATTTAAGCTGTTGTCTCCTAAATTGAAAAACTTTGTATTTATATTTTCATGTTAAAGCGAACTTTCACCTTTCGTACCTTTTACAAACACAATCTATTGAATTGACATGAATGAGAAGAAATGAGAATTATTTGGAAGATGAATATATTTGGAATAGGCTAATCTTTTTAAACCTGCTGTCTCCTAAAATATTAAAGTCAAGAAAAAACTCTGCATTTTTGTTTTCTGTAAAATATATGTTAAAGTCAACTTTCACCTTTTATACAACTTCTAAGTAAAATTAATAAAATTGACATATGTGATGTTAATATCAGAAACAACAATTTGGAATACGCTAATATAATTAAAGATGTTGTCTCCTAAAATGTAAAAAGTGAAGGGAAAACTCTATATTCACATTTTCATGTTAAAATCTGTTTTCACCTTTTGTACAATTTACAATACACTCTATTCGCGAACGCAACGAACTATGGGGGCGGCGTTGCTTGCTATTTGAGACGAATTCCTGTTAGCAGAACAACAAGATTTTTTTAAAGGAGGAACATCCAAAATAAAGCGGAAAATATTTGTAAAAAATTTTGTAATTTAGAGTTAAAACCTAGTGCCTGAGAAATCGTTTTACTAAATTTAATGATCTAGTGTGAAAGGTCTATTTAAATTTCACATTCCATACTTTTCTGTATCATATTACTTCAAACAGTAAAATCATGCAAAAAGTATACAGAAGCACATAATGTTATACCATTTAATTTTTAAAAAAAAGTAAGTTTCAATAAAAAATCATTATTTATAAACTAAAAAATGAAAAATAAAGAATGAAAAATAAAGAATGCTTACGATAAAAAAATAAATAAATAAACCGAAAAAAATTCCTTATTTAAATATAAAAAAATTTATATTGTTTCTTTTTTCTAGTCTTAAAGTTCTTAATCAGACGCAGAAAACCATTCTGTAGAGAACTATCATTAAATTAGGAAAAATTATTTACAAGTAAATTTTTATTATAAAACGCATACGCATAACACTTACTTGCATTATAAATCCGGATAATTCCAAATAAAATATTCTTCGTTTGAAAATTTTATTTTCAAATAATATATACATAGATTATCCCTTTGGACGCCCAGTGCCTGAGTGACCGCTTCGCGCTCCCGTGCCTCAGATCCTGAGTTCGATCTTCTGGTCGGGAAAGGTTGACTCAGCCTTTCATCCCTTCAGTGGGTCAATAAATGAGTACCAAGCATGCTTGGGAACTAAACACTGGGAGTTCCGCGTTCGGCTGACCCCCTAACCGGAACATCTGCTTCTGCACCACAGAGCCCAAGGTCAAGAAAACTGAGATGGGCACAGTTGGCCTTGGCCCTCTATGGGCTATCGCGCCACTGAGTATAGTTTTAGATTATCCCTTTATTACTTTTAGATGACTTACCACACCAACAAAATTTTTTAATTGTAAGATCTGGATATGAATTTCAATATGTAACTTAAAAACAGAATAGCAAAATTCTAGTTGAAATTATTCATTCAAAATTTAAAAAAAACTTACCAAGAAAACGATAAAAAAAAAAAAAATTTTAATAATCAACACAAATGATACAATTTCAAGTAATTTGGATGATTTGGAATCGCTATGTCAGATAAATTGCATTACGTGGTATCATCACCAAATTTATACTTTGTCTGATACCACGCGCTATTTATACTAATTCTTTTAAACGTGTTTCTAAAAAATTACTTATTTTATGAAACCAGTGATACTGGAATAGAGAAAAATTTTTTTTTATAGATTTATGTATACAAATGCAAAATTAATGGGAAAGAAGGAAACAATTTCTTTAGGAGAAACATAAAAAATCGACTTTAATGAGGCTTAATTGCTGCAATGATGCTTCATTAATTAAGATATTACAGTCAATCGACACCGCTACATTTAACCTTCAAGGGACCGGTTCACCCGGGAGTTCACTAAATCCGTTACGCAGGCAATTTAGCAAACTCCTCCCTTTTATTCAAATAAATGACTGAAAAATAGCAAAAAATGTTTTCATTACTCTTCGTCTTGTGTACAAAAATAATTAGTATTCTTCAACTGATGAGCAAACATCAGATATTGAAACTCTCAGATAATTTTTCCTCTGTTATTCCGCTTTTTAAACCTGTCGAAGCTGCCATTCGAGCACATAAAAGTAGTCTCATAAAATCGCTTAGCAAATTCATCGTCCAGATACAGGAAGATTGCGGCTTCTTCGATTGGTGAACCACTTCATGCTTCTTCAACATCTTTGTGATCTGCTTTTCTCAATTTTTTTCAGCCATCTAAATTTTTTTCATGAGCAGAAATTATTAATTGTTTATTTTTCCATATGTTACAAACTGCAGATTTGGATAGTTTATATTCCCAGCAAACATCAGCTTGATTGCATCATTTTTATTATCAATGGAGAACGTTTTACGTTTACTGCTCGCCATAGTTAAATTTGAGACACTTGTTTGCAGGATTTTTTTAACTGAACTGAGAGCAAAAAGGAGTTGAAATGAGGGCCTTATCAACACATATTAGTGTTCAACCCTTTTACCAATAATTAATTACTCATTCCCTCTGACAGAAAATGCATATTGATCCCACTGATACCATACAGGTGTATCATCTGCCTGGATTGGAAACATCTGCTTGGTTTGTTTAGTACATGAAACTGCTGTGTATTAAAAAATAATTATAAGACAACTAATAAAGAAAATTTTAAAAAAAGAGAGATTTTGGCCGAACAAAACAATATAGGTTTACATTTAGCGTTGTGCTGCAACCCAGAAAAAATCTTTTTAAAACCAAGAAGATACCTCTTTCTCTCCATAGAAGAAGTTGTCTCTCACCTATAAAACAAAAATCAATCCACCAGTCTAAATGAAGGAGTCCAATTATTGCACTAACATTTTTATTGAAGATTCTCTTTTAAAACACAGAGGCTTAATATTGGAAGAATTTTGGTACACAATTAGCACAGCATCATCATCTTTTGAAGAGAAGTGGAATCTTTTAGTAGGTGGGCGGTCAATTATCGGTATTCAATTTAAATAAAATTTTGTGGAACACTATGAAGAATCTTTTAAGAGGTGATACTATGTAGATGCAGAATTAATATATAGAACAATCTATTGATGCAACTATAGAGATGATAAACATCACAGGCTGCACTGTGGGAAAATCGAGGAGGCAAACAGAAATGGTGTCTGGCATGACACCAGAAAATACCGATGATTTCACTTAAAGGGAAAGCTGCAATCAGGTTCGGGCAAATCATAAAGTGACGGTCTCCCGAAAAAGAACATTTCTTGAGGATGTAGTTGGGAATTTAAGAAAGCCAAACGCTTAAAACTAAAAGATGGTTACGGGATTACATTGGTGAAGGAAACACATCAATGGCGAAGGAGATGCCATACTCACCTCCTAACAAGGACCAAAAAAAAACGCAACAACTCGTCGTGGACGATGATACCATATGAATTTTGAATGCTAATGAGCTTGACATTGCTGAAGTTCCTGGCAGCGGGGACCGATCTAGAAATTTGGGGACTATCGGGGGAATCTGATCTTAAATTAATTAAAAACCCTCTTTTAAAAAGTTGATATTAAATATATATAAGTAAGAAGAGATATATAAGTGAATAATTGTAATTTCAAAATAGGCAGATATTAATTATCTAAATGTATATCCATATAAAATAAAACGGTTAAATTTTAATTTAATTCATACAAATAGAGTATAAAAAGTTCAAAATGTGACCATAAACAAATAAATTTAATACATACTTTTAACAGTGAAAAAGTCACGATAGAAATTATATTTCAATAAAAAAGAATCAGTAATCAGCATTTCCAGGAAGCTAAATAGAAAACTTGATTTTTAGAGTAAAAAGTTGCCAAAAACTTGGAAACCAATATGAAATATATCATATTTATATAAATTGTTAATTAAAAAATATGCAATATTTTATAAGTAGTGTTACTAAAGGTAAATTATAGAACTGTCCAATCAATAATAAACAGTCAATGGAGCCATTTTGGGGAAGCTTCTCGGGAATAGGAAGTATGGACTTCAATTTTACAGTAAATTTATACACAAGATACAGTAAACTTATATAATAGGAAAAAAATTATATTGTACCACTTATTACATAAGTTTTTTTCTTGATTTACTGTTGAAATCGTTTAAGATATCTTCAAATTTTAGACTTTCTGTCAAATCACACTTCATTGACATTAGTGCATAGTCTGCGACTTGTCATTCATGAACGAAGTCGATTCTTAATTCTTTTCATTAAAGAAAATGATCTCTCTCCTGAACAGTTTGACACAGGAATAGATAAGAATATCCTACTTCAATATTGGGATAGGTGTCTTCTATCTGTAGCATTCGCATAGTCTTTAACATTTCAGTTGGATTTGACTTATCAGTCAATAAGTCTTTAAATTGCACAAGTTCGTCAAAAAGTCCATCATCAACATCTTCAAAGTATGCTTCCTGAAATGGCTTTACTGTTTCCAAGCATACTGGTTTCTTATTGGTTAGAAATCCAAACCTTCTTTCGAGAAAGCTGTAAGCTTTTTTTCTTTCACTTAAATGAAATTTCAAATTATCACAAATGACATAGTGTGTCTGAGTTAAAAATTTTTCTCTTGGAGACAAATTCACTGGTGCTATCATCTAAAGCCTTTGGTATTCGAAGAGCTCTTGAGGTTTTATAAGAAATATTTCCCACAAGATTTTCAGCTTCATAAGAACTAAAGTTTTCTCTCACATTCCTTCTAAGGATTCATAGAGTGGGACTTCAAAGGTACAATTTTGAGCCTTTTAGCATTTATACGCTGCAGTAACGTATCCCAAATAATGGTTATTAAAGCAATTTCAAAAGTTGGGCAAGTAAACATTTAGCTCCATGTTTCGTCGAAGCATTAGAATTTTTAGCGACATCTTCCAATGTCTTTATTACAACTGCATATCCTTTTCTTAAGGCCCTAACGGCAACAGTACTTGCTGACCACCTTGTACACGGTAAAGATTTGAGAGTAAGAAAATCTTTTTGTTCAAATTTAGAAGTAAAAAGCTCCCACCTGTGAGGAGAAGCTTAAAAAAAATTATATAGTGCTTGCACAAAACCAAAGTAGGAAACAGCTGCTTCACATGATTCTGCAGCATTCACTCCTACCAAATTTAGTGAGTGAGCTGTGCAGGGCACAAACTCAGCCAAAGGGCACTCTATTTTTAATCTGGATTGTAAGCCAGAGTACTTACCAGCCATATTACTAGCAGTATCTTATGACTGCCTCCTGCAGTCTTGCAAATTAATGGTTAGATTTGTTAAAAATTGCACAATTGTATCATGCAGGTGCTCTGCAGCATGGCTATGTATGGCAACAAAAGTTAAGAAACGTTCAATAGGTTCATTTTGCGCATCTACATATCGCACAGCAATACACATCTGATCAATGTGTGTAATATCTGGGGTAGAATCAACTATGATTCCAAAGTACTTTGTTTTATTTATTTCAGAAACAGTTTTATCTAGTACTTGTTTTGCCATAATTTGAATTATTTCATCAACTGTGTTGGACGATAAATAATTAACGTGTCCTTTACCTTTATTTCCATAGTTTTTCAGGTGTTCCTTTAAAAAAGAATCAAATTTGCTTATAAGCTCTAAAATTCCCAAAAAGTTGTCCTTTTTGTTAGAGCCAAAGGTTTCATCGTCACCAAAAATTGCCAAGCCACGTACTGAAATAAACTTTAAAGTTTCTACAACTCTGAAAAGTACTTTCGTCCAGTACATTTTTTCACTTTCATTTTGCTCTATTATTTTGTTATCAATCCGACCAGAAGTTAAACGTAACTGTTTATAGCCTTCCTGTGATGTCTCATGAGAGCATAACCTTTTACTTACATTGTGTAACTGATTAAGTAATCGCTGTTATTGCCAAACAATTTATACACATAACAGCATTGACAGTCGGAGAATACACCAGCCATTTTCTTTCACTCCATTTCTCTTTTGGTGTGAAAAGTTGTTTTCTGTGCATGTCCGAAACTTATCAGCAAATAAACGGCCAGAATATTTTAAACCAGCAAAGTTTTGGTTAGGTGGACTGCGAACAAAATGTTCCTTCAGTTTGTTTGTTAGTGTGGTCCAAGTTGCAGGATCACTATCGTACACCTCAAGTAAATCTAGAGAAGACGAGGTGGCAGGATTTGAAATGACCTTTGAATTGTGGGTTAAAGAGGTTGGCTATCTTTCGTCTGAAGATACAGTTGCTGTTTCATTTTTATTTAAAGTTTGATCTGGTTTATTTAAATGAAGATTTGAAGAGCTTGCCACATAGATTTCTTTCAAATTATCTCTAAAACTATTTTCTTCAACACAAGTTTTGTCTATTAAGGCAGATTGTTCCTCAATGTTGGCGAGTTTTGGAGCAGAAAAAAAAATTTATTTAACGGTTTCATTGTCTTCAAAAGACTTACATTTCTCATTTCTTTCTCTTCTCTATTTCTTTTTTTAAAACTACCAGAAGCATATTTTCGGGTTGACATTGTTGTTTTAAAATAAATTTAAAATCGATTACTTCAACGTGCGATAAATATAATCCAATTCAAAGCAAACACAAATAATGAATGAGTGTGTTACACTTTATATTACCAATAGGGTCATTTCCCAAACTTTTTAATCTGTTTTTTTTTTTTTTTTTGTATTGTTACTTACAATTTACTAGATCAGTTGAAACTGTTTAGAAGCAGTACCACAAGTAGGCAACACAAATACTAATTCATTTTCTTTCACTTCAGTTTACTTTGAACATAAAGAAGAAATATTAATTTAATTAATATATTTTATGGAGCATTTTACATGTAATGAATGTATTTGATTTTGATTGGTGAAAGCAGAAAGTGCATGAGCTATGTATGAAAACACACTTTTAAATATTTCAGATTTTCGTTCTCTTAGGTTTTAGCTGTGAGGGAGACATATATACATGAACACAGAAAAAAACTAGGTTTGTGGGGGTCCCTAGAAATTTGGAAAAAAATTAGGCCCAGGCCTCTCGGGCTCAATAGTTAATCAGACCCGACCCGATTTCTTCATCTGTATTTGGCTGAATGGCGACTGAGACTTTTGGCATAAAGAGAAAAGCAAGGAGAGTTAACGACTGGGTAGTCTACTGCATTAAGCAGGTCATATCTGACTATATATTGAGATAGAAAAAATTGGGAGTGATGAATTAAGCAAATGCGTATAGATGACTTGTAACATGGGGGCACAATTAGGTAAAAAGCTAGAGGTGGTATACTCCCGAGCTGAGAATCACCCATGTTCATTTCCTCTTCTCGGGAGCATCCATATATGACATAATATAGGGTGTGACATTGAGTCACAATTTTCAATTTAATTTCATGTTTTTTTACATCCAAATCGTAATGTTTGCTAATTTCTGATACAAATCCTTAGTTCTTCACCCGTTTCCTCTCTCCCCTTATTGATTCAGGCAATTGTGACACTCTCCCCATAAAATTCCTTTTCCATTCTTTTGACCCCTCCCTTTCCCTAGAATTTTCCAACACCTGCTTATCGGCCCGTTTGATGTACATGCCTCTGCAAGGTAATCTGCATCTTGTTTCTTCACTTTCAATCGAGAACCCTTTTTTAAAACGTTGAGTGTAACTCCTCAACTCAGTAATTGTAGGAAATTTAACTTTAACTTGCAATTTTTAAGTAATTTAACTTCAACTCTTTCCAGAGAGTATAAATATCGGGCGCTAAAATAGATCGCTAGCATTCGAGCATTCGAGTTCCAGATTGTCACTATTTACGCTTCTCCGCATAACGGGGATTTTATTTTTCTCCCTCCTCACCCCTGAGGTCGGAGTTTTTTTTTGTCATGGCGTGGTCCTTTACGCCATTTTTGCTGATTGAATTTACTTCGCCAAGATGATTTTGGCTTCTACATTACTCCAGTTGTTTTAAGTTCTTTTAAGCGTTGGTTTTACTTCGAGAAAATCTCCACTACATCCTCAGCATTCCTGTGTATTCCGTCAAGGTTCTCTTCATTTTTTTATGTTTTCTGCTAAAGAGTAACTATCGGTTTTGTTTTTGATCATGAATGATGACGCACATCATTTTGTACGTGGATCTAAGTCTGACCGAAACTTCAACACTCTTTCTTTTTGAATTGATAAAAAGTGCCATCCAATATTTTTAATAGTTTTTTTTTAAAAAAAAAAGGAAAACAAACCACCAGGGGTTGACGAGTTTTGCTGTATTCCAATCTGCCGATTTTCCAGTATGATGTTTTGCCCTCCTTTGTGTAACAGATTTTGCCAAAAAGATAAATCTTCAGAAAAGCTTCCTAAATAAAGAATTTGTGCTCTCCAAATAAGTTTGATGTTGACTATACTTTCAGAAACTCTTTTTTATGTTCTGTTGTATCTTAAATTTAGAAATAGCCAAATGAATAATTAAGGAATCTAGAAGTTAATTAAATATTTGCGTTGTGTTAATTTTTTCCATCATTTATAAATTACAACAAGTTAAGAAGAATCATAATGCTAAATTAAATTAACTATCAAAATTATTAAATTTAATATAATAAATTGTAATTAACTGAAAAGTAAAAAAAAATAGATTAAAATAAAGGATTCACATCCAATACTTGTATCCTAGATTAACATACATTTTATTTCAAAGAAATTAAACATAATTCGAGTTAATTACGTTAACAATAATTATTCAACTGCCAATGCAAGTTTACATCAGTTATTTCATCTATCACATTTAACAAATCTTAAGTTATTAAATAATATAATGAAAATTACGGGCACTATGACAATGAAAGAAAAAATAAACTTATCCTAATAGAAGCATTTTTGTTAGGGCGCGTGGCCGGCCACCCTCGCCGAAAATTCAGTACCAGCTACAATATGGACGGTCAAGCAGGGAATGCCTGAAAAAACGAATTGCCTCTCTTTTCGCGCTCATGTATCCTTCCGCGCCAAAAGGCGGCGCTGCAGTCGTTTCACCTTATCACACCTGTGAGACAATCCACTTTCAAGCAGGGGTGAAGGGAAGCATTTAGATGGATTTATTGAGTATAGTAAAAAGGATAATGAATTAAAATTAGAAACGCGGTGCCCAAAAAAATAAAAATAAATTGTGCCCATAACTAGAAATAATTAAAACATACAAACATAACATTACAAACATAACATTCCATCCCGGTAAAGAGAAAAAAAAAATTGAATTTTTTTTTTTTTTTAATATAAAAATCCGCAAATTTTTCAATTCCCCCCCCCCTTTTTTTTTTTTTAAACTTAAGCCAAAACACAATGACCAGATGGAAGATTATGAAGGTATGATTTGAGAACTGAGTTGGTCAAAATTATCGAAAAATCTTCGGTTCCCTGAACCGGTCATCACTTTCTTTAATTTTCGAAATTGTTCACAAAAGTTTTCGATACAGACTTTCTGCAGCAAGTCTGACCTGAAGGAAAAATTTTGATTTTGTCACTAGGTGTGTATGGAACGCTGTTCCGTGTGTGTCAGCTTTAGGGACTTCCTGGAGAATTATCTACTCAGTCGACGAGGAACTTAACCGTCCCCCACAGGCTTTTTCTGAAGTTTCAGCTTTTTAGGTGTCGCATAGCCTTAGAGATTTCTGGTGTCATTACGCCATGTTCATTAGCTGCCCACTTTTGGAGCTTAGCAGAGTTTCATCTACCATCGGGGAGAGACAAAGGGCCCTTTTGCTGCCCCCGGCAGTAGTGTACCATCTTGCTGAGCAACTCACATAAGATTCACATGACTTAGTCCTCCTTAGTCACAATCTTGTATTCACTTTGCACATGCTAAGGAAATTCTGATTTGGACAAAGTCTTTCTCGTGACCTGACAACACACACCTAATGTATAGGAAAATGTCCAGATAAACTTGCATCGTTTTCGAGCAATACGTTGACAGTCTTTTTATCTTGAAAAGCACACAATGCAGAAATATTATACCTTATTGCAACTCAATTCTCAAAACATATAAACATTTTTTAAAAAAATGAATGATAGAAAATTTAAAAACTGCTCTTTTGCCAAAACAGTGAAAATACTTATAATACCTGACGAAATTGTCAGAATACACGTTAGTTTCACTCACAGAGAATACCATAATTTGACAATCTACTCTTATTAACATTACGTCACTATTACACATAAAAATTCAATTTATTTACACAATCAGTGTACTGATTAACCTCAAGTCATTTTTTTTTTTTTACAGTGTTGGTTTATTCCATTTTAACAAATAATCACAAAACAAATTTCCTTTATATTAAATACTCAGTTTATCTTCGAATTTCAATAATCATGAAATTTTACAAAACAAAATGCATAGAAAGACATGCATGTTTGTAACTCATTTGCTAATACATATTTCCTTTATTCCTTGAACGCAAGTCATAGCGGTGTTTTAATTCTACTGGTTGAGATTTTTTACTAGACTGTACCTGCAATTTAGGTGTCATCGAATACCGCTGAGATTGATCTCGAAGTTGTTTTGAATTACACCTAAACGGGCTTTTTGTATAAGTTATATGTCTTCTAAATCTTCTAGGAAAATTAGCCGGGGTGTCTGGTACATGCTTAATACTCTCCTCATTTTTAACATTTTCTTGATCTATCCTCAATTTGATTGACTCGTGACGTTCATCTACACGTTTTACCCTATCGATATGAACCCTTTTAATAATCTTGTTATTGCCTTTTAATTGAATTTCAACATTTACTGGTGACAAAATTTTTGTAATTACGAAAGGGCCTTTATTTGGTTTTGATAGCTTTTTAGACAAACCTGGTTTAGTTAAAGGTTCGTGTAGAAATACTAGGTCATTTATTTTTAATTCTTTACATTTTGCAATTCTATCTCTATACTTTTCTTGACTCTCAGCAGCTGATTTTAAATTTTTACTCACTATCCCAAAAGTTTTATTTAATCTTTGAGTTAAGTCAAAAGCGTAATCCTTACATTCAGCATAAGAATCTTCAGGTTTTTTAGTTAATATTTGGTGTGGCATGGTAATCTCACGGCCATATAATAAGTGAGCTGGAGAGAAGCCTGTCGTGATATGGACAGCTGATCTGTGAGCCATTAGGGCGAATTCTAGATGCCTGTCCCAATCTGTTTGGGTCTCATTTACTAAGTGGCTAAGGGCATTTATGAGGGTCCCATTTAATTTTTCGACCACTCCGTCCGACTGAGGATAGTAAGAGCTCGTAGAGTGTTTTTTAATTCCCAAATTATTGTAAACTTTGGAAATTGAGCTAAATAAAAAATTAGAGCCTCTATCCGAGATTAGATGGTATGGTACACCATGACGGCTAATAAACAATTCTAAAATCCTAGAAACAGTGTCACTCTTTATGTCAGGCGTTGCATAAGCCTCAGGCCAACGTGTGAAATAATCTGACATAACGAGGATATATTTATTCCCAGAATATGTTAAAGGTAATGGACCAACAGCATCTATAGCTACATATTCCATTGGTTCAGAAGCTATAGGCATTCGTTGAAGTGGGGCTAACTTTGAAGGTTGATGACCCCTACGCTCATTACACGAGTTGCAGGATTTAATATAATTTTGAACATTTTTATACATGTTCTTCCAAAAAAAATCCGTCTTAATGCGTCTTAAAGTTTTACTAAATCCTTGATGGGCTATAGTAGGTGAGTCATGGCATAAATTTAAAATTTCTGGTACAATTGACTCTGGAATGACTAACCTATCTTTACAATTACTTTTTGGTTGATTAAATTTAAGTGTGCAGTAAAGTATATCGTCTTTTAAAAAAATTTTTAATTTATGTTTAGACATATCAGTCTTTGATCTAATTTCTGTTGAAATCATCATACAAAAGGGATCAGTTTTTTGCTCTATCTTAATCTTTTCTAATAAACTCTGTTGAGTAGTTGTAATATTTACATTATTGATTTGTTCTACACCCCTAGATAGGTAATCCGCGGTTAAATTTAATTTCCCGGGCCTATGAACAATAGTATGGTCGTATTGCTGTAAAGTCATCACCCAACGAGCTATTCGTGAAGTCGGATCTTTTAGCTTAAGAGTATGTGAAAGACTAGCTTGATCACAAAAGATGGTAAATTTCTTTCCTAGCAAATACTGTTTAAAATAGCTAACTCCGTATACAACACCGAGAAGTTCTTTTTCGACAGTAGAATAATTTATTTCAGGTCCTTTTAATTTGCGACTAGCATAAGCAACAGGGTGTAAAAATTTGTCCTTATCATATTGACAGAGGACAGCACCCAAGGCATATTTGGAAGCGTCAGTGCTCAACACAAATTCTTTGTCAAACTCGGGTAATACTAAACACGGCGAAGTCTTAAGACATTTCTTTAATTCGTTAAAAGCGTTTAAAGCTTGTTCATCAAAATTGAAAGTGGAGTTATTTCGAGTTAACTGTGTAAGTGGAAGAGCCTTTTCAGCAAAATTTTGTACAAATCTTCTATAAAACCCAATTAATCCAAGAAAAGATTTGACCTCAGTTTTATTTTTTGGAATTTTAAAACTATCAATAACTGAAATATTTGAGTCGTCGGGATAAACTTTCCCATCACTAATTTGGAAACCCAAATATTTAATTTTGGACATTAGAAATTTACATTTGGATGGTTTTAATTTTAAATTATATTGCCGCAGTCTACTAAAAACAAGTTTAAGTTTTTCTAAGTGATCATGTATATTATTTTTTGAAGCTATAATAATGTCGTCAAGATAAACTGCAATTTGTAAAGGCTTAAGGCCAGCTAAAACAATTTGCATTAGGCGTTGGAAGGAATTTGGAGAGTTTTTCAAACCAAAAGGTACCCGATTCCATTCATATAGGCCACTATCAGTCGCAAATGCTGTCTTATAAGTGTCTGAAGGGTCAATTTTCATCTGGTAGAAACCACTACAAAGGTCCAAACTCGAAAACAAGTAAGATCCAGATAAATTGTTTACCATTTCAGTGATATTTGGTATAGGATATGAATCAGGGAGTGTCTTAATGTTTAACTTTCTAAAATCGGTACATAACCGATAACTGTTATCTTTTTTCTTTACCAGTATTACAGGAGCAGCATAAGGAGAAGTACTTTCTTTAATTATGTTGTTTTCTAACAATTCTGTAATTTGTCTACTTAATTCCGTTTTTAAGTGATGCGGTGTTTTATAGGGTCTTTGCCTAACTGGTTTTTCATCAGTCAAATCTACTTTATGTAATAACATATCGCATCCTGCTAAATCTTTGAATCCCGTTGCAAATAAATCTCGATAATTTTCCAAAAAATCCTTCATTTGTTGTTTTGGTTCCTTACTTAAATGACTTAAATCGATGTCATCACTATTAAACTCGAATTCGTCAAAAGTTTGATCAATATTATTGCAATTAAAAGTTTTCTGCTGATCAACACATTGAAGAGTAGCAATTTTAGACTTTTTATTTATATGGTAAGGGTTATCATTTATATTCATAACAATTATAGGATAAACATTTTCATCGGAATTCATATTAATTTGCCTACTTATGAATAAACCATTTATCATAAAATTTTCATTTGGTGCAATTAGAACCTCTTTAGAATGACATTTAAAATTAGAATTTGAACGAATAAAAATGATAGCCTGAGATCTTGGTGGAATAATATATTTAGACTTTGCATATAAGTTAATTTCTTTTTCATTTAGACACAAATTACAATTAAAGTTATTTAAGTTGTCACTATTTAGAAACCTAACCGATAAAAATTTATTTTGTAAGCACTGATCCTGAAAATTTATGGAAAAATTATCTTTAAGAAAAGGTGTACCTAATATGATTTTGTACTCATTTGAACCTAAGCAAGGGGCTACATAAAAAGTTTCTTCAAAATTACAATCGTTAATTTTAAACCTTATATGAACTTGTTTAGAAATCCTTACAAAATTTCCATTAAAATTTTGCACATTTAAATTGCATGCATCTAATTTCAATTTACAATTCAGTTTTGAAACAATCTCCTCAGAAATCATATTTAAAGATGATCCGCTATCTAATAAGGCGGGACATAAAATCTTATTTATTTTTATATTGATCCTTGGTAACATAGCAGAATTTATTTTGACATTATTAGAATTTAAATTTGGTACAAGAAGGGTATCAGGGGGAGAAACATGTACCAGATTTTCCACACCCGATCTTAGTTTAAATCCTTTTGTTTTTTGTGACACTTATCTTCAGTGTGGTGTAATTTTTTGCAATAATTGCAAATCAGTGTCCTGCATAAGGCCTTAATGTGACCCATCTGTCCACACCTGTAACATGAACGTGTCTCTTCCCTGGTCCTTTGCTGTACGAACTGTTTTTTGTTTACTAATTTTGGACGTTGGTCCTGCCTTCTACTTCTATTTTCGCGTTCATTAAATTTAAACTCATCTATTTGACTAGTTAATTTCTCAATTTGGCTTTTTAATTCATTAATTTGCTTTTCCGCACTATTAGTTTTTACGTTATTTACCATATCAACTGGCCGAGCTATGGCTAAAGTATCCTCATAGTTAATTGCATGTCTTTTAAAATCATTATAATGTTCTACACCTGACGAAATTATCCCCCTTAAAATCTCTCCGCGAATACCTTGCTTTGCCGATGATAGCAATAGCTGTTGCCTATATTTTTCAAAACCCGTAGTATCTTCCGGTATACAATTATATGACAATCCCTCTATTCGGGATCAAAATTGTCTAACTGACTCAATTGGTAACTGATATGTTGACGTCAACTTAGATATGCACGTGGCCATAGAAGTAGCATGGCTAAATCTAGATTTTAACTGAGACACTACTTCAGAAAATTTTTGATTTTTTTTTAATTCTCGTTGGCTACTAAAATATTCGTTTGCTTCTCCTGACAATTTTAGTTTCAATGCAAGTAATTTATCTGGCTCCTGCCAATTGCAATATACCGCAATTTCTTCAATTTTTTCTAAGAAATTATCAATTGGTGCACTTCCTTCAAAAGTAGGTATAATATGGAGAAATTCAGCTATAGAAGGTTTACTTAAAATGACCGGTATGTTTGCCGCTTCACCACCGTCCCTTTCAGACATAATTAATTCCCACAATTTAAATCAATTTAAAATCAAAAAAAAATTCTCCACTAAATGTTTACCTACAATATTTTAACCTCCTTCTAACAAAATGAGACCAATCCAAACAACATTACAATGCACGAAATTTGTCAAAAACATGCTAAGTTACGTTCAAAATTATTAAAAAAATTATATAATTAACTAACGTTTAAAAATAATAATTTTAAGCATATATTATTATATGTAACTGAGTTGCATATAAAACCATAAATTCAATCCCATCTGACATTACGAAAAATTTTCAAAATTGAAATCAATTTATAGTACCACGTGCAGTCAATAACACTTTTTTTTTTTAAGTAAAAATTTAAAATCTAAAAGAAAAATATATAAATTTAGTGTTAACAAGGATATCAGAATAAGTTAAAACAATAAATTTAACACTAACGTTGCGGATGCACGTGATGCACTAAGATTCCAAAATAACAAATACACTGAATTTTAACATTAAATCTTGACATTCCCCCAAAATATACATTTATAATACAAAATCTAAAATACAAAAGAGCAGTAATGAAGCACACGCAGATGTAATGCTTCGACAATAATAACGCGCTTGCATGGCAGTAAAAATTTATTCAATCTATATTTAAGCAATTATTATTTTTTTTATTTCTTTCATTAAAATTTATTTTCGGTAATCAATATTAAAAAATTAATTTTAGCATTAATCATCTTATATTACTTAAAGTTAACGACCAGCAAGTTAATTTTTTTTTTTTTTTAATCTTTAACATTAACACGTGGCCGCTGGTCATGGCACCATTCTGTTGTATCTTAAATTTAGAAATAGCCAAATGAATAATTAAGGAATCTAGAAGTTAATTAAATATTTGCGTTGTGTTAATTTTTTCCATCATTTATAAGTTACAACAAGTTAAGAAGAATCATAATGCTAAATTAAATTAACTATCAAAATTATTAAATTTAATATAATAAATTGTAATTAACTGAAAAGTAAAAAAAATAGATTAAAATAAAGGATTCACATCCAATACTTGTATCCTAGATTAACATACATTTTATTTCAAAGAAATTAAACATAATTCGAGTTAATTACGTTAACAATAATTATTCAACTGCCAATGCAAGTTTACATCAGTTATTTCATCTATCACATTTAACAAATCTTAAGTTATTAAATAATATAATGAAAATTACGGGCACTATGACAATGAAAGAAAAAATAAACTTATCCTAATAGAAGCATTTTTGATAGGGCGCGTGGCCGGCCACCCTCGCCGAAAATTCAGTACCAGCTACAATATGGACGGTCAAGCAGGGAATGCCTGAAAAAACGAATTGCCTCTCTTTTCGCGCTCATGTATCCTTCCGCGTCAAAAGGCGGCGCTGCAGTCGTTTCACCTTATCACACCTGTGAGACAATCCACTTTAAGCAGGGGTGAAGGGAAGCATTTAGATGGATTTATTGAGTATAGTAAAAAGGATAATGAATTAAAATTAGAAACGCGGTGCCCAAAAAAATAAAAATAAATCGTGCCCATAACTAGAAATAATTAAAACATACAAACATAACATTACAAACATAACAGTTCTTTCTTAGGATCGTTTGATTTACAGATGTTTTTTTGTCTAAGCCAAAGGTATGTTTTTTAGTTTCTTTTATTGGGTTGCTCTACAGCGCCTCAACATGTACTTCCACTAAAATGTTATCATGTGCCTTTACTTTTTTTGGTATAATTGCCTTTAGTCAAGCTCTTTTTCTTAATTGTTTATTCTTCGATACCCAACCACATATACCACATATGGTGCCGTCCTCGTTCCAGTGGGTGTATTTTATTTTGTAATTGTTTTTTTTTGACCAGCGAACCTTCTTTTTAATTTCAATGATTAGAATAATAAGTTGATATTTAATTTTAAATACAAATAAATCTTAATATGTTGTTTTTTTAAGTTTGCAATAGGCAATGAACAAATTTTTTCAGTAGTTTTGAATTTAATAATCATGTAAACAATAAAATTATGCAATGTAATGAGTTTTAATTTTTAATTGGTTAATTAATATTTTGTGTTGGTTATTTAATAATTTGTTTAATATATTAACCAAATTAGAAAATTTTTGTAAGTTGAGTAAATAATAATTGAGTTTTTTTTCTAATTTTTTTGCAATTGTTTAATACTGTTTTGTAATTTCGATTTTTTTTCAAGGTGGATATCTAATTTTTCTGCATATAATGATACAATAGTTTTTTTATTCTTGAAAGTTAATTGAGTTCAAATCTCATACTTTTGTTCTGAATTCAAGAGTTATTTGTTGAATAAGTTCAATATTCCGTGGTTGTAGCATTTTTAAATTATAAATTTTTTTGGAATAATAGTTTTCTAGGTTATTGATTTTTAATGTGTATACTATTTTTTTTTTTTATTGCTAAATGATATTGAGAATTAATGATTGATTTTTTTACAATTTGTGGTGTTTATTTACATTTTGAAATAATAGCG
This sequence comes from Parasteatoda lunata, assembly GCA_949128135.1. NCBI lineage: Eukaryota > Metazoa > Arthropoda > Arachnida > Araneae > Theridiidae > Parasteatoda > Parasteatoda lunata. The sequence continues at coordinate 111,302,648 of OX421975.1, forward strand.
ATGTTTTAATTTTTTTCTAAAAGTTAATTTTTTTTCTAAAAGTTAATGTTACTGGTTTGAAGCAAGTTATATTGTTATATGATTCATATTAATTATTGAGTCATTGAACTCAGAGTAATAATTTTTTTAATTGTGTTTCTTGATATAATAAGTTTCTTAGGATTCAATATTTACATTTTTCGTAATGTTAGTAAAATGTTGTAAAGTAATAAGGTATTATTATTAATGGTTTAATTTGATACTATGCTTTTATTTCAAATGTTGTACTGTCTAGGTAAATAGCAATGTTTTTAACAGTAAATCATTGAGCTCAATATTTTATTTGTAAGCAATTTTGTTAGATGACCCCTATTCTCCCCCGAAGTAGAACTAATAGTGTAATTACTAAAATGACTAATAATAGTAATGATATAGGTGATTGTAAGCAAGCACCAAAATTTCATTTCTCTATACCTGAATTTTCAGATAACTCCCAAAACATAAGTTTGTTTCTCAACCAAATTAAAGATCTAATAAATTTACATCAATTTGAAAATCATGCATCGTTATAATTTTTGGCAAAATTTGCTTTTCATCCCTCTTTGGATACCTCCCCTATTGTAAGTGATTGTGATATCACTCTCCCTAAGGCTTGTCCTTATAAATTTAAGAAACAAATAATTTTTCTGGCATGAATTTTTGAAATTTAACATTGATATGTATGATGAATGCTTTATGGGTAACGTTGTGTGTAATGCTGGTCATTACATAATCGCGGAACAGTGGGATCCTGTAGTACTTGTCAGACAATACCAGTGTTTTTTTAAAAGTTGTTATATATATATATATTTCTTGTAATTGTTTTAAGCTTTCAATTTTCTTACTAATTAACTTTTAATTGAATGAGGTATTCAAATAGTGATTTGTTTTGATGGTGAATGATGAGCAATTCCCTCTATTAGTTACTCCCCAAATTATCACTGGCATATGTAACAAATAATAATACGATACCATTACTGTAGTTAAACGTGACCTTATGTATTTTACGAATTAGAAGAATTTCATGACTGTTATTTTGGTTGAATTAGATTTCTTTTGGTCAATTTTTTTTATCCTTTTTTCAAACAAAAAAAAATAAAAAATGTTCTCTTTCCCAATTTTGTTATTATTTAATGTTCTCAAAATTTTTGTGAGTCAATGTTTTGATTGATTAGGTTACGATTTTCATTGTAGAGTATCTGATAATTTAATGTCTTAAATATTTGGGGTAGTGTATGTCCTGAATTGCGTCTGGTAATACAGATGCCTCTAAATTTTTATTTGGGATTTTTTTAAATGTACTTGGGATAAAATATGTCCTGATTTGCTCTGGGTAATACCTTAGCTCAACGATTTTTCGGAACTGACCTTTTTTAAGATGTGTTTTTTCTGAGGCTTAACTTTGATTAATATGATCGTATAAATGTTAGTACATTGCATCATTGCAAAAGCCCAGGTTCGAATCCTGGTCCACTGTTAATTAAGGGTTATTCACTCAGGATTTTTTTCTATTTACTTTTTGCTGGTAAATTAACCCAGTTAATTTTTTTCCCTGGTCAAAATAGAGCCAGAAGTTAATTATTAATTTTATTTTCCTGATCAAAAATGAATCAGAAGGTTATACCTGGTCAAAGAAACCAGATGATATATATAATTATATATATATATAATAAAATAAAATATGTTAATGATTTGGGTTAATTATTAAATAATTGAATTGTTTTGAACTCTTTGGGAAATCTTTTGTGTAACCTTTTGTTGTTGATATGCAAATAAAATCCCATTTTTCCCCTCCCTCTCAGGTAAGTTACGCGAGTTGCGTAATTTGATGTGACGACTTCCCGATAGGGGAAATCGAAATATATTAGTTGTAGAAGATGACTTAGTTTGTTAGTTGGTTGATACAGTTGTATTCTTTTGCATAGCACTGTGTGTGCACGATATTATTTCCGCATTTATATGTTTCAATAAAATCTTTATTTGCCGGCATTTGCTTCTGTGTTAGTCAACATAACAACAGTTGGTAGCAGAGCGTGGTTTACGATCATCATGGAAAAAGACTTAGTGTTTGGAATTCCGAAGTTGACTGGAACTAATTATCATCTTTGGGCCATGAAAATGGAAGCAGTTTTGAATCTGAAAAAAACTAATGTCGGCATTGACAGAGGCAGCTCCAACTGACCCTGGTCAATTGCAAGTTTGGGAAACTACTAACCAAGATGCCGTATCATACTTGAAGTTATCGCTATCAGACGAACAGGCTTTGCAATATGCGGAAGAAAGGAATGCAAAAGCTTTGTGGACAAGAATTAAGACTACCTACACTGGGCTGGAAGAAGATAGAAAGATTGATGCGGGTGCCGAACTCAAGAGCTTAGAAATGCTGGATTCAGAAGCCGTCAAAGACTACATAGCTCGAGATAAAGGATTATCGACTAAGTGTGCATGCTTGGGACTGAAAATATCTGACAGAGAATTGGTGTTTTACACTGTCAGAGGTCTAGCTGGAAAATATGAGCGCATAAAACAAGTTTTAAAAACTCAACGAGAAAAGTCGCTAGAAGATATACTCGAAGTCTTAAGGGAAGAAGAAAAAGATTTACTACAGAAATCGCATGGACAAAGAAATTCGGAATCTGCGTATGCTACTCAGAAGAAGAGGTTACCAAGAAAAATTTGCTACGCCTGTAGACGACCGGGACATATAGCAAGGGATTGTTATTCGAAACATCAAGAAGTGGGAACCGAGAGACGCTACAAACCATCGACAAGCAGAGTAAGAGGTCTTCGAAAACAAAATTTTCAAGAAACATTGGTATCCGATAGTGCTACTCCAGAAAATTTCGCCTTGGTTTCAGTTGAACAGAATGGACAAGTGGACGAATGTTGGATCCTGGATAGCGGAGCCACGTCTCATATGTGCAAGGATGAACGCTGGTTCGAATCTGTAGATGCTTGCGACAGCAAAATATACCAGGCAGGTAAGACTTTTACATTGGATACTAAAGGAATCGGAACTGTTAAAGCTATTTCACTAAGTAATAATGTAAAAATTATAATTAGTAATGTATTGTATGTACCAGAATTACGTCATAACTTACTGTCTCTTACTTGTTTAATGGATAAAGGGTATAAAGTTAAATCACATTCAAACTCAGTTTTAATTATTGCTCCTAATGGACGCATAGTTTTGAAAGCTTTAAATATGAATAAAAAATTAGAAGTTAAGCTAAGACCTAATGTTAATAACGAGGTATGTTTTTCTGGGTGTAACAAAGTTAAAAATAACGCTGAAATGAATATAATTTGGCATAAAAGATTGTGTCATTTAAATGCTGATTATATGCGTAAAATGTCTAAAGTGTTAAACTTAAAAATTGATAATGAATTGTCTTGTGAATCATGTGATATTTCTAAGATTACCAGAAAACCTCATTGTAGTATTTTAACTTCTCAAAGTTCAACTACTTTAGAATTAATACATGGTGATTTGTGTGGGCCATTCCCAGTAAAGTCTTTAGGTAATTCAAGATATTTTTTAATATTAGTAGATGATTTTTCTGGCATGTATTTTACTTATTTTCTTAAGAACAAAATCGAAGTATTTGATTACATTGTAAGTTTTAAGCTAAAATTTGAAAACTTACTAAATAAGAAAATTAAGAAATTTCGTAGTGATAATGGTCTTGAGTTTGTAAATAAAGATCTTGAGTTTTATTTCACTGAATGCGGGGTTACACATGAAAAATCTGTGCCGTACAACCCTGAAAGTTTGGGTAAAGCTGAACGAGCTAACAGAGTTTTGTTAGATAGAGCTAAAACATTAATCTATGATAGTAAACTTCCTTTAAATTTTTGGGCTGAAGCAATAGCCTATGCAACACATGTTACTAACCTAACTCCTCGAAAAGGTAAAACTGAAGTTCCAAAAGAATTATTCTTTAATAAAAAGCAGAACTATAAATATCTGCGTGTTTTTGGATCTACAGCATACTATCACGTTCCTAAAGCTTTAAGACACAAACTTTCCATTCCAGGTAAAAAGGGTATTATGTTGGGATATTCGAATGAAAGACGAGCTTATCGTATTTACGACCCTGAAAGAAATAAAGTAATCGAAGAGCGTTCAGTAAAATTTAATGAGAAATTATTAGGTAGTAGTAATTTGTTTAGTGAGGATAAATCTAATGACATCGATGAATTTTTTAATATCCAAACTAACGTAGAAGACCAAAATACAAGTTTTGAATTTCCACTGGATTTGAAGGATAGCCGAGATTTAAGTGAAACTAAAACTCGTGGTCGTCCAGTAGGTTCAACTAAAGAAAATATTAGGGAATTAAATGAACAAAGAATAACTGAAGACGAAAACAGGTTATTAGAGCTAGGTGTACGTCGGTCAGATAGAATAAAGGAAAAGGCAAGTTCAAACTTAGTAACAAATATTCCAAGTAATTTTGATGAAGCTAAACGTGATAAAAATTGGTTAAAATGGGAAAAAGCAATGAATGAAGAATTAAATTCTATTCACGAACACGCTGTTTGGAATCTAGTTGATAAACCTGAAAATGTAAAGATAGTTAAGAGTAAATGGGTTTTTACTATGAAAGAAAATAAATATAAAGCTAGGTTAGTAGCAGCAGGTTTTAATCAAGTAAAAAATCGTGATTATTTAGATTCTTATTCACCCGTGTTAAGTACCGAATCTTTGCGTTTGTTGTTAGCATTATCTGCCAAATTAAATTTAGAAGTAAAATTTTTAGATATAAAAACTGCCTATCTTTATAGTGATTTAGAAGAAACTGTATATATGGATATTCCTCCAGGTTTTAAACATTTGTATGGTGAAAATAAAGTATGCAAGTTAAAACGTAGTCTTTATGGATTACCCCAATCAGGTCGAAATTGGCATTTACACCTTAAACGGGAATTAGAAAAGCTTGGTTTAAAACAGCTAGCTTCGGATAATTGTATTTTCACTAGAATAGAGAAGTCTATGTATTTTTATATTGGAATATACGTAGATGACTTAATAGTTATTTATTCAGACTTGCAAATGTATAATAATATAGTGGGAAAATTATCTCGGATATTTGAAGTGAAAGAAAGTAGAGAGAATAAATTTCTAGGTATTGAAATAAATAAAAGTGAAAAGGGCATAACTTTGTCTCAAACTGAATATATAAACTATTTATTGCAGAAACATGGTATGCTTGATTCTAAATGTGTAAAAACACCAATCGTAAGAGGTGAGGATAGGAGTTTTAATTGTTCAAACGAAATGGTTAATCAAACACAATATCAGGAATTAATAGGAGAACTTTTATATCTCTCGAACAGAACACGACCAGACTTAGCATTTGTCATGAGCTACTTATCTCAATTTAATCATAAACCTGAGAAACTACATTTTAATTTAGCTAGAAGAGTGTTAAAATATCTCAATGGTACAAAGGATAAAAAATTATTTTTTAGTAACAAATCAGGACTTTTGAATGCTCATGCCGATGCAAGTTGGGGAAATGCTGAAAATGGAAAATCATTTTCAGGAGAAATTGTAATGTTAGGTGACTCTTTAATTTTATGGAAGAGCAATAAACAAAAAACAGTTGCTCTATCTACTTGTGAAACGGAACTTGTTTCTTTAGGTGGTGTTTGTGAAGAACTAATGTGGATATTAAATTTATTAGAAGAATTGCATTGTTCTATATTTGTAAAGAAACCTGTGACCATTTCGTCTGACAATCAATCTGCAATTGATTGGTTGAATAGTGCAAAATCATCTTCTAGAACGAGACATATCAATTTGAAACTTCATTACGTAAAGGATATAATTGGCAAAATTATTAAAGTAGAGTATGTGCAAACTGACAAAATGATCGCAGATTTCCTAACTAAAGCTGTAACTTTTGACAAGCTCACTTGGACTTTGTCACAAATAAATTTAATTGATTAATTGTTAATAAGTTTAAGTTGTATGAGAAATTAGTTTATTTATGTTTTTTTTTGTGGAAAAATGTGTATTTATTCGCAGGGGGAGTGCTGTTGATATGCAAATAAAATCCCATTTTTCCCCTCCCTCTCAGGTAAGTTACGCGAGTTGCGTAATTTGATGTGACGACTTCCCGATAGGGGAAATCGAAATATATTAGTTGTAGAAGATGACTTAGTTTGTTAGTTGGTTGATACAGTTGTATTCTTTTGCATAGCACTGTGTGTGCACGATATTATTTCCGCATTTATATGTTTCAATAAACTCTTTATTTGCCGGCATTTGCTTCGGTGTTATTCAACATAACAACACCTTTGAATATATATATTAATATTTTCTAATGTACAAGACTTTTACAATGTTACCTTCATTGTTAATTTAAAACTAATAATAATTATGTATCTTTTGAGGTTAAACAAATTTTTTGTTTTATTTGAGAACATTCTTCCATTTGTGTTGTTATAATAATGTGTAATAATCATCAAATCTTTTATAATTAATAATGCATTAATTAATTCATCACTAATTTTATAAACGAATAAATAATACAAAGAGGTCACATGTTAAACTATTACAATAGAGTCATACAAAAATTTTTTTATGCATGTTTCTACACAATCAATATATGGTGTACACTAAATCTTATAATGCTTTTTCAAAAAAAAGAAAAAAAAATGTAACAATAACAATTATTATGATTATTTCATTTTTATAAATTTATATCACTACAAGTAAATGTTTGACTGGGTTTGTCATAATTTAAGTAATGTTTTGCAAATGTGTCATGATGAATCTGTTAATTGTGTATTTTTTTTGTTCAGCAGTTTTTTTAGGCAATGTTTTTTTTATGTAATGTTCAAGGTTTTTTTTCCAAGGTTCAGTGAGATTAATTTTTGTGATTCTTTCGCGTGTTAAGGTTCCTTACAGTTTGGTTAAGTGTTTAAGTTTAATGTTTTGCCTAGGCTTTTGCTTTTGTTTTTTTCTTACATTAATTTAATGTTTTTGCAAGTTTTTTTCTAATCTCTAAGTATTAATTAATTTTTTTGCACTTAGTTTATCTCACTGATGACTTTGAGTTTGTTGGGTATACATTTGATGTATCCAATTTTTTTGTCGTTTTAACTCGGATTAATAATTATCGATCTTCTTTGATTGGTTTAGTTTTTTTTTTTTTTTTTTTTTTCAAAATTCACTTAATGGATTGTTGTACAAAATTTTGTTGTACAAATTTTTTTCATTCGTTAAACTCGGGGTATTCTCAGTCTACAACGGTAGCCTGATTTTTTTTGTTTATTTGCAATTTTCCAATTTTTTTTTCTCATTCTAATTTCTGCAAACAAATCAATTTATTTTTCATTCCTTCTTTCAAGGAACAATTTGAGTTAATGTTTTTACCTCAAAATTATTTTCACATTAATAAGTGATATTTTTTAAATACTCATTTATTTTTTTATCTCCATACTGCTATGTTTCTGGAGATTTGTTTTGCATTCTACTTCAGGTAGAATGATTCCTTTTTGATACGGGTATGTAATGAGTATCATATACATTAACATACAACAATGCTTGTTATGTTAATTTGTTTTTCAGGTTGACTATTGAATGTCAACAGTTTGTTTCATGCTACAAACAAGTTTTTTGTGTTTTCTACCTTTATTTAGCAAACAATTAAGATTGTTTTTCCAGATCAGCCATGTAGAGCTGTTAATGTGTATGTTTGGTTTTGTAATACTATTTGTTTGTATGTTTTATGTTAAGGGCACAGCTTTCCTCATTTTAGACTAATTTAATATCAATATTGTTTGACATGTAGTTCTTGATGTAACAACTGACCATTTGTAAGTGGAGAAGTGGTAGACTGGAATGGCAGGCTGTCAATAATTAATTTAACCCCTTCCTTTGAAATCTTTTGGTATAAGCTTTTCACTTTAGCAATTAATATTTTTTCAAAAAAAAAAAAAAAAATTCTTCAAAATTTTTTTCTGCAGTGGGGGGTATAATGTGGCATTGAGTCACAATTTTCAATTTAATTTCATGTTTTTTTACATCCAAATCGTAATGTTTGCTAATTTCTGATACAAATCCTTAGTTCTTCACCAGTTTCCTCTCTCCCCTTATTGATTCAGGCAATTGTGACACTCTCCCCATAAAATTCCTTTTCCATTCTTTTGACCCCTCCCTTTCCCTGGAATTTTCCAACACCTGCTTATCGGCCCGTTTGATGTACATGCCTCTGCAAGGTAATCTGCATCTTGTTTCTTCACTTTCAATCGAGAACCCTTTTTTAAAACGTTGAGTGTAACTCCTCAACTCAGTAATTGTAGGAAATTCAACTTTAACTTGCAATTTTTAAGTAATTTAACTTCAACTCTTTCCAGAGAGTATAAATATCGGGTGCTAAAATAGATCGCTAGCATTCGAGCATTCGAGTTCCAGATTGTCACTATTTACGCTTCTCCGCATAACGGGGATTTTATTTTTCTCCCTCCTCACCCCTGAGGTCGGAGTTTTTTTTTGTCATGGCGTGGTCCTTTACGCCATTTTTGCTGATTGAATTTACTTCGCCAAGATGATTTTGGCTTCTACATTACTCCGGTTGTTTTAAGTTCTTTTAAGCGTTGGTTTTACTTCGAGAAAATCTCCACTACATCCTCAGCATTCCTGTGTATTCCGTCAAGGTTCTCTTCATTTTTTTATGTTTTCTGCTAAAGAGTAACTATCGGTTTTGTTTTTGATCATGAATGATGACGCACATCATTTTGTACGTGGATCTAAGTCTGACCGAAACTTCAACACTCTTTCTTTTTGAATTGATAAAAAGTGCCATCCAATATTTTTAATAGTTTTTTTTTAAAAAAAAAGGAAAACAAACCACCAGGGGTTGACGAGTTTTGCTGTATTCCAATCTGCCGATTTTCCAGTATGATGTTGTGCCCTCCTTTGTGTAACAGATTTTGCCAAAAAGATAAATCTTCAGAAAAGCTTCCTAAATAAAGAATTTGTGCTCTCCAAATAAGTTTGATGTTGACTATACTTTCAGAAACTCTTTTTTATGTTCTTTCTTAGGATCGTTTGATTTACAGATGTTTTTTTGTCTAAGCCAAAGGTATGTTTTTTAGTTTCTTTTATTGGGTTGCTCTACAGCGCCTCAACATGTACTTCCACTAAAATGTTATCATGTGCCTTTACTTTTTTTCGTATAATTGCCTTTAGTCAAGTTCTTTTTCTTAATTGTTTATTCTTCGATGCCCAACCTGGAATAGCACATAGGGGGAGGGGGTATCTGATATCTATGGTTTGTAATAATCTGATAGTATCTCGTCAAACTTGACTTGAGTTGATAGGTATTTTTGTAGAGTACCTGCCTCTCACTCCTTCGTCTGTTATTTGGTTTAATGAGACTGAATGGCATTGATGAAGGAAAGAAACGAGTGTTGGCTGTGGAGCCTCTGTAAAATTACAGTCACATCTGAGTTGTTAATTGAATATCTGAAGATAATTCATTGTCTGATAATGGGGTAGTTACAGGGAAGTCCCTTGAGTCAATGGTAAATGAGAATAGATATGTACAAAAATTATATACAGGTATGATAGAAATGAGTTAATAGGGTAATAATTATTTACATTATATACAATATGAGTGCCTCTGCTAAAACCATGACCCGGCCGTCCCGGTGCTCAACCGCTCGTGCCAGGTTGCTCATCGTAATGAATTTAATTGACGTACGGCTTACCGGATCGGACCCTACAGGGTTGCTCCTTCACCGGGTTTGCCGTAAGCCTAGAGCAGGGGGAAGCCAAACTTTTTTGATCATCGACCCCTGTATAATTTTTCGAAATCTCCATCGACTCCCCATAAAAGTAATTTTTTGTTAATTAAAATAAAACTCTATTAGATACTGTGTTTGAACATTTATTTTATGATTTTAAACATTTATTATTAAAGTAATAGTACATTTAATTAATTATTAAAGTTAATTAGTACGTTTAATTAACTATTAAAGTAATAGTATTTTCAAAAATTTTGTAATTTTCGTAAAAAAATACAAAGTCCCAGGTAGCAAAAAGATATGATCTAATACTTACAAAATGCAATATATAATACTGCCGTGCTAGAAAATGCAATACTCTTGAATCCTATCTTCTAATGTTAGAACTAATTTGATATAAGATTATATAGTATTCGATCTAACATCCAAAATTTCAAAATAATCATCTATTTCATTACTTTTGGTACAGCGCCACATTTTTGCGAAAGGTTATCCCATATTATTAATAAATTAACATTTATTTATGAAAGAAAACAATAAATTAAATATTACTTAAAATATCATTTTTAGCCACTTCAAACTTATGCCAGAAAACATAAAGATAATATTAGCAGAAATAAGCTGTTTCCGCCAGCGCAATTGTTGAGTTGTAACTTCCTTAGGAATGGGAATGTTTACATCGCCGCCGCCATTGATCGTGGTAATCAGCTAGAATGACATTTCTAACTTCAAAGGTGTTTATAATTTAGTAATTTTTTAGTAAACTTTATAAATTTCAATGATAGATACATAAAACTTTAAAGTAGTATCGTAGGTAGTGTTTTTCCTGTAGAAACAATTAGTGTACTTAATAATCTTGACCGCTTCTTCAAAACATTCAAGAATTAATTTAATGATTTAATAAATCTCTAACTAATATTAATATCTAAAATAATTATTAACTAATCAGCTACTTTTTAGTTAAAACCATTAGGTACATTTTAGAATGTTTGAAATTTTATTCGCAAGAAGAACACTATTGTTACATTATTTAAATTTCCTGTTTTATATATTGTAAAATAATGAGATAAACATTTTGATTTTCATTTCTTGAGTATAGACAGATTTGCATGTTTTTGATACATGATTAATTATATTAATTTATAAATGATAGCAAATGGTTAAAAAATTAGCAACAATATGGTGTAATCAAAGTTGTGTTTACGTTAAATGAAGAGCAGTGCTGAAAAGGTGTTAAAATTTTAATTTAGGAAGTTCTTAATAAAAGTGTGAATATTTCTTATTGGCTCTATGAGCTTATACAAAGTACAAAAATATTTTGATAGTTAAGTATTATTGTACTTTATCTTTAAAAAAAAGAAATTAAAAAGCATTGAATTTGATATATTTTTGTATCTGTATATATACTTGAATATTCACTTCAATTAAAAAGGGCTTAAGGGTTTTGAACTACAATCTCTTCTTTTTTTAAAATAAAAAATAATTAGGAATGAATAAAATTATTACTTGAGAGCGGTTATAAATGAAATGTTTTTCAATTCTTGCGCAGTGATACTAAGATTTTTTGGTGCAGGTATTGTTACTGAAATCTACCTATTAAATTTTAAACCTATTAAAATTTATTTTAAATGATTTGAGTTTTAAAGAAATATTCAATGCTTAATAGTTTTAAATTTACTAATTTAATGTTTTCAATGTAGTAAAGTAATGTAGAGTTTTAAATTTAGTGTTTTCAATGTAAAGTTTAACTCTTCTTCTCTTATAATTTTAGCTTCGTCTGAGGCCGCTGGATAATGCAAATGGAGAATGACATACTGGTAGAAGACGAGAGCCCGTAACTTCGATCCTGCCAGGAAACAAAACAACTGCTGTGTATATGCTGTTCGATTCTCTTTAAATCTGCTGGAGCTAAAATTCCTCTTGTTGTTGTGTAGAAGTTTGACGAAAGGTGTATCTCTGTGTGATTCATCCCTGCTGTGTATTTTACACATTGTTTACTGTTGCTGACAATTTTATAAAATCTTTCAGTAAAGCAACAATTTATTGCTCTGAAATATAGTTGCACATAAGCAAAAATTTGCAAGTGAAGGTAAAAGAACTTTGAACTGCATGAAATAAATAACTGTAAAGCTTTGGAATTCTTTCTATTTAAATATAATAATTAAAATGATAACACAGTCGAACTGTTGCTTTTTGCATTAAAAATAAAAATTATTTTATTTAATGGCAAATATGTGTTCTTAAGGATTATGTTTATATTAAACAATGACGGTAAGAATATATTGCTTTTAGAGTTGAGTGAAGTTTATATAATGTTTTGTTTTAAAATAATTTAATTGAATTGTGAAATAATGTTTGTCATTATTTAGTTTGATTAATTTTTTTATTCTTAACTACTGCATTGTGTAATTTATACTGCATCTTTGTAATAAATCTTCGAAATTTTAGAAAAAGGGAAAGGCAGATATGTCTTCATTAATAAAACTTAATAAGATATAATGTTGGAAATTTTTTTATAGTCATGATAGTAATGTTTAAGCATTTTGAAATTAGATGTAGATAAAATTCGGTTTCTTTTAAATTTTCAAAATATCGGAGACAATTTTATTTTAGCATCATTGCTAAACAGTAACTCTAGCTTATGGGCATTTATACTACTGGCATTGTATTTTTACTTTAATTTTGAATTATTTAGTTCAAATTTGATAAAAGAAGTGTATATATATATTTTTATGATGTTTAAAATAATGATAATAGTAAAAAAATTTTTAGCATAATATTAAAAGTTTAGCTGAACATTTATTTACATTATTGTTAAAGCAAAAAATTTAAACCAACGTAGAGTAGAATCTTGTTTAAGTTTTCATCAGTAAGGTTCTTTGCAAAGCAGGTTTTTAAATACATAATTTTTTTTTTTTTTTTTTTTTATGGATAATTGATCAATACCAAAAAATTGACTCTAGCGTCTGCTTAATTTTGTAAAATTTATTTTCTGAAAAGCTCTGTTTAAAATGTTTACATATTACACCTGCTTTTTTCTAAACATATTTATGTCATAACGCATAATCTATAATCAGCGAAACGAAAACAATGGAATTGTTTCAAACAAAAATCATTATTTTTATAGCAACGTTCTCAAAAGAGTAATAGATTGTAGTCAAATTTTGATCATTCATACCAAAGGTAACTTTTAAAATATACTGTTAAAAATGTTATTATTTTTTCGTCTCGTTCTTGATTGCTATTATATGTTTGTGCAAATTTAATTTAGATTAAACATAATATTTACTGACAGTTTTGAAATTAAAATATTATGTAAATTGTTTGCAAAGATTGTTGGCTTAGTACATAACATCTTTAAATAATTATCGAATTGATGATAATTTCTGATGTGCCCCTAAAAGTAGTTTTTACATTACAAAAAATAATAGCAATTTTCATAATATTAGTTGCCTTCCTGGTTTCACTCCCTGGAAAAATTTCCACGTTGTGTTTGGGTTTTGTTTTAGGTGTTTTGTTCAATAAAATTTCAGATACTTAAAGAATAAAGCTACGAAGTATTTCTCCATTTAATTTCTGTGATGATATCGGAAGCAATTTTTTTTTAATGCTGATTTTAAAGTATAACTCAAACTCTTGAGGATTTTCATTATCAACATTGTGTTTATTATTTTAATTTTGGAAATTTTCACATAATTATTCATTTAAAATTTGAGACAAAAATTTCTGCTTTTTTATTTTTATCATGATTAAAATAATATAATTGTAAAATAATTATAGTCGTAAAAAGTTCTTTTGACTGAATAACATTTATATTATGATAAAAATTCCTAATCAATTTAGAAAAGAATATTGCTTATATTATAAAGAATATTTTGTGATAGCAAGGTTTTTCAAAAGTAACTGATGGTAGTCAAATTTGGATCATTATAAAAGCAACTTATAGTAAAAAAGTATTATGTTTTTTCGTCTCATTCTTGTATGCAATTAAATGTTTGTGTAAATTTAATTCTGATAAAATACAATATTTGCTAATTTTTTTTGGTTTTGACATTTAAATGTTATCTAAACTTTAAGTAAATAAAAGTACATAGTACTTTAACTAATTATTGAATCGCTAAAAATTTCTGATGTCCCAATGTAAAATTATTTTTACATTACAAAAAAAAATTTTTAATAGAAATTCATAAAGGCTTTTTTTGTTTCCACTCCCTGAAAATATTTTTACAGGTGCCTTTAGGTTTTGTTTCAAGTGTTTTGTAAGTAAAATTTCAGATTCTAAAAGGATAAAGTTACGTAATTAGTTCTCTCTTTAATTTTAGTGATAGAAGTGAAATAATTTATGCAAGTTAGTAATTTTAAAATTTTTTCATTTTCTTTATTGTTTCAGTTATTACAAAAAATAACAGTTTAAAAATTCAAGATATAACTTTATTGTAATATTTTTGGAAAGGAATGACTTAGTTATATAGTAGAAAAAAAAGTTAAGCTAAATTTTCGACTCAATTCAAATGTTAATTTAACTTGGCAATTATGTGATGTTGTTTTCTTAATTTACAATTTCAGAATATAAATAATGAATGATAATTGTGAAATTGCAAATGGCTGAAGTTACACATATAAATATATATATATATATATATATATATATATATATATTCAGATTTTGATAAAATAAGCTCATTTTTTAAAAAAAAAATTAAGAGTACATTTTAAAATTAAAAACTTGAAAATTATTAATAATATAAAATTTGTCAGAAAACCCATTGCATAAAGAAAAGGAAAAAATATCAATAAAAGTTGTGATATAGTATTATTTCTTAAATAAATTTGAAATATTCAAAAAAAATCAGCAGAACATAAGATATACTTTGGAGTAAGAGGGAGGAAAATGGATGGTAGCAGAGTTCGCTAAAATAATTTTATTTAGTATTTCTGCATTGCTATGTAATAATGCATGGAATGACATTATAAAACTATTGCTCTATGTTTTACTGCTTCACAGCAATACAGAAAATTAAGTCAAATTATATCGCCGAATTATTCTTTTACCATCCAAATTCTCCTCTTGCTTACTCCAAAAATAAAGAGCAAAGCAAGATAATTTCGGAAAATACAAAATCTAATATTATAAAGCGTTAAAACTAATGCAAAATAATACTATTGCGAACGCTAGATAATCTTAGTTTGCATAGAATCTAATATTATATAATATTACAGCGAACGCTAGATAATCTTAGTTTGCATTGAATCTAATATCATACGATGCTGAGCAAACTGCGACCTCTTGTATCTTTCTAATCTTAGAAGTTGTGCAAGATAACGTTAGATTTTACCGATTTTCTGATAATATCTAATATCAGGGGCTACTTGGGGTGGGCTATAGTTTCGTCGCGGTCTGTACTAATCCATATTATTAATGCTTACCTTTTTTTTACAGGTATTGATAATTAAAATTGATATCTAAACTAAACGAATGGTTTTATCGAAAACAATAACTAATTATTCAAAACTATAGAAGTTTTAATAATGACACTGCAAACATTCAACACTGTTCACGGTTAGCAAAGATAGCTGAAACTGCGTTTGTAACGTCAATGCTCGTCACACGTGACATTTGGACAAGAGCACATATTCATATGACTTATAAACCAGAAGAGCAGAGTTCGTGCCACTGCGCGCTGGTACGTAAATACTTGTTTCACCGAATAAATATACGTTAATTAATTTATGTTCTACAAAGAAAATGATATTAAGTTAATTATAAAAAAATTCACAAATTTTACATACTAAATTAGGTATGTGTGATTTGCGTATTAAGAACTGTTTTTTCTTCGCCCCCCAATCGACCCTTCCGATTCGGATCGACCCCCTTTCAACCCCATGGCTCAGATCGACCCCCGCTTTTGTTAAATAGACCCTTGGGGGTCTATATAGACCACTTTGGTGACCTCTGGCCTAGAGTCAAGATAACTGTGTTTGTTTGTGTATGTAATATCCTGTAACGGACAGGGGGCTATCTGTTTGTCTTATTAAATTTAGTTGAGAGAATAACATCCGAGAGAAAGAAGTTTATAATCGGGTTATGGTTTCTAGCTTCTGGTATTAGCTCTTTATCTAGGATCATATTAAAATCTGCTGTACTTGAACTTAAGGCATTTCCGTAGAAGCTTGTGTTTAGTTGGCAGATAAATTCATGTACTGAGTCTAAATTTAGGTCTCTTCTCAGTGCTTTATTCTTAATGAGCCCGTTATTCTTCTAATGATTTTATTTTGTACTGCATTTATTCTTTTAATTTGAGAAGTTGTGACGCAATTCCAAGCAGGGCTTGCATATGTAATGATAGGTCTTATGTGGGTAATATATAAGAGCTCTTATCGAATATCCTTTTAATAATTATCGAATTGATGATAATTTCTGATGTGACCTTAAAAGTAGTTTTTACATTATAAAAAATAATAGCAATTTTCATAATATTAGTTGCTTTCCTGGTTTCACTCCCTGGAAAAATTTCCACGTTGTGTTTGGGTTTTGTTTTAGGTGTTTTGTTCAATAAAATTTCAGATACTTAAAGTATAAAGCTACGTAAGTATTTCTCCATTTAATTTCTGTGATGATATCGGAAGCAATTTTTTTTCAATGCTGATTTTAAAGTATAACTCAAACTCTTGAGGATTTTCATTATCAACATTGTGTTTATTATTTTAATTTTGGAAATTTTCACATAATTATTCATTTAAAATTTGAGACAAAAATTTCTGCTTTTTTATTTTTATCCTGTTTAAAATAATATAATTGTAAAATAATTATAGTCGTAAAAGGTTCTTTTGATTGAATAACATTTATATTATGATAAAAATTTCTAATCAATTTAGAAAAAAATATTGCTTAAACTTTCATCTTGTATATTCTTTGTGAAAACATCTACAATTGCATCTTCTTTTTTTTATAAAAAAGTCCCATTCAAGACGTTTGCCTATAATGTTATGTTTGTTTTTACTATATTCATAATGCATAAACTCTTATCGGTGAAATACAAGCAATAAATTGATTGATTTAAAAGAAAAATTTTGTGATAGCAAGATTTTTAAAAAGTAACTGATGGTAGTCAAATTTTGATCAATGCAAAAGCAACTTATAGTAAAAAAGTATGTCACGCTTGTATGCAATTAAATGTTTGTGAAAATTTAATTCTGATAAAATACAATATTTACTAATTTTTTTTGGTTTTGGCATTTAAATGTTATCTAAACTTTAAGTAAATAAAAGTACATAGTAATTTAACTAATTATTGAATCGTTAAAAATTTCTGATGTCCCAATGTAAAATTATTTTTACATTACAAAAAATAATTGCAAATTTTTTTAATAGAAATTCATAAAGGCTTTTTTTGTTTCCACTCTCTGAAAATATTTTTACATGTGCCTCTAGGTTTTGTTTCAAGTGTTTTGTAAGTAAAATTTCAGATTCTAAAAGGATGAAGGTACGTAAGTAGTTCTCTCTTTAATTTCAGTGATAGAAGTGAAATAATTTATGCAAGTAAGTAATTTGAATATTTTTTCATTGTTTCAGTTATTACAAAAAATAACAGTTTAAAAATTCGAAATATAATTTTAGTGTAATATTTTTGGAAATGAATGACTTAGTTATATAGTAGAAAAAAAAGTTAAGCTGAATTTTCGACTCAATTCAAATGTAAATTTAACTTAGCAATTATGTGGTGTTGTTTTCTTAATTTACAATTTCAGAATATAGGTAAATAATGAATGACAATTGTGAAATTGCAAATGGCTGAAGTTACACATTTTAAAAAAAAATATGTATATATATTACAAACTAACAAATTCAATTGAGATTTTGATAAAATAAGCTCATTTTTTTAAAAAAAAATTAAGAGTACGTTTTAAAATTAAAAACTTAAAAATTATTAATGATATAAAATTTGTCAGAAAACTCATTGATGAAGAAAGGGAAAAAATATCAATAAAAGTTGTGATATAGTATTATTTCTTAAATAAATATGAAATATTCAAAAAAATCAGCAGAACATAAGATATCCCAAGTAACACCTGATATTAGGTATTACCAGAAAATCGGCAAAATCTAACGTTATCCAGCACAACTTCTAAGATTAGAAAGATACAAGAGGTCGCTGTTTGCTTAGCATCGTATAATATTAGGTTCAATGCAAACTTATATTATCTAGCGTTCGCTGTAATATTATATAATATTAGATTCTATGCAAACTAAGATTATCTAGCGTTCGCCATAGTATTATTTTGCATTATGTTTAACGCTTTATAATATTAGATTTTGTATTTTCTGATATTATCTTGCTTTGCTCTTTATTTTTGGAGTAAGCAAGAGGAGAATTTGGATGGTAGTAGAATAATTCGGCTATATAATTTGACATAATTTTCTGTATTGCTGTGAAGCAGTACGTACGGCTCAATTGAATTTGTTAGTTTGTAATATATATACATATTTTTTTTTTTTTTAAATGTCTAAGCCATTTGCAATTTCACAATTATCATTCATTATTTATATTCTGAAATTGTAAATTAAGAAAACAACACCACATAATTGCTAAGTTAAATTTACATTTGAATTGAGCCGAAAATTTAGCTTAACTTTGTTTTCTACTATATAACTAAGTCATTCATTTCCAAAAATATTACAATAAAATTATATCTCGAATTTTTAAACTGTTATTTTTTGTAATAACTGAAGCAATAAAAAAATTTAAAAAATTCAAATTACTTACTTGCATAAATTATTTCACTTCTATCACTGAAATTAAAGAGAGAACTACTTACGTAACTTTATCCTCTTAGAATCTGAAATTTTACTTACAAAACACTTGAAACAAAACCTAAAGGCACCTGTAGAAATATTTTCAGGGAGTGGAAACAAAAAAAGCCTTTATGAATTTCTATTAAAAAAATTTGCAATTGTTTTTTATAATGTAAAAATAATTTTACATTGGGACATCAGAAATTTTTAGCGATTCAATAATTAGTTAAAGTACTATGTACTTTTATTTACTTAAAGTTTAGATAACATTTAAATGTCAAAACCAAAAAAAATTAGCAAATATTGTATTTTATCAGAATTAAATTTACACAAACATTTAATTGCATACAAGAATGAGACGAAAAAACATAATACTTTTTTACTATAAGTTGCTTTTATAATGATCCAAATTTGACTACCATCAGTTACTTTTGAAAAACCTTGCTATCACAAAATATTCCTTAATAATATTCTTTATAATATAACCAATATTCTTTTCTAAATTGATCAGGAATTTTTATCATAATATAAATGTTATTCAGTCAAAAGAACTTTTTACGATTATAATTATTTTATAATTATATTATTTTAAACATGATAAAAATAAAAAAGCAGAAATTTTGGTCTCAAATTTTAAATGAATAATTATGTGAAAATTTCCAAAATTAAAATAATAAACACAATGTTGATAATGAAAACCCTCAAGAGTTTGAGTTATACTTTAAAATCAGCATTAAAAAAAAATTGCTTCCCATATCATCACAGAAATTAAATGGAGAAATACTTACGTAGCTTTATTCTTTTAGTATCTGAAATTTTATTGAACAAAACACCTAAAACAAAACCCAAACACAACGTGGAAATTTTTCCAGGGAGTGAAACCAGGAAAGTAACTAATATTATGAAAATTGCTATTATTTTTTGTAATGTAAAAACTACTTTTAGGGGCACATCAGAAATTATCATCAATTCGATAATTATTTAAAGGTGTTATGTACTAAACCAACAATCTTTGCAAACAACTTACATAATATTTTAATTTCAAAACTGTCAGTAAATATTATGTTTAATCTAAATTAAATTTACACAAACATATAATAGCAATCAAGAACGAGACGAAAAAATAATAACATTTTTAACAGTATCTCTTAAAAGTTGCCTTTGGTATGAATGATTAAAATTTGACTACAATCTATTACTCTTTTGAGAACGTTGCTATAAAAATAACGATTTTTGTTTAAAACAATTCCATTGTTAAAACAATTTTTTGGTATTGATCAATTATCCATAAAAAAAAAAAAAATTATGTATTTAAAAACCTGCTTTGCAAAGAACCTTACTGATGAAAACTTAAACAAGATTTTACTCTTCGTTGGTTTAAATCTTTTGCTTTAACAATAATGTAAATAAATGTTCAGCTAAATTTTTAATATTAAGCCAAAAAAATTTTAACTATTATCATTATTTTAAACATCATAAAAATATATACACTTCTTATCTCAAATTTGAACTAAATAATTCAAAATTAAAGTAAAAATACAATGCTAGTAGTATAAATGCCCATAAGCTAGAGTTACTGTTTAACAATGATAATAAAATAAAATTGTCTCCGATATTTTGAAATTTTATAAGAAACCGAATTTTATCTACATCTAATTTCAAAATGCTTAAACATTACTATCATGACTATAAAAAAATTTCCAACATTATATCTTATTAAGTTTTATTAATGAACACATATCTGCCTATCCCATTTTCTAAAATTTCGAAGACTTATTACAAAGATGCAATATAAATTACACAATGCAGTAGTTAAGAATAGAAAAAAAATTAATCAAACCAAATCATGACAAACATTATTTCACAATTTAATTATATTATTTTAAAACAAAACACAATATAAACTTCACTCAACTATAAAAGCAATATACTCTTACCGTCATTGTTTAATATAAACATAACCCTTAAGAACACATATTTGTCGTTAAATAAAATAATTTTTATTTTTAATGCAAAAAGCAACAGTTTGACTATTAGTTATCATTTTAATTATTATTTTTAAATGGAAAGAATTCCAAAACTTTACAGTCATTTATTTCATGCAGTTCAAAGTTCTTTTCTTTTCACTTGTAAATTTTTGCTTATGTGCAACTATATTTCAGAGCAATAAACTGATGAATCGTAGCTTTAGTGAAAGATTTTATAAAATTGTCAGCAACAGTAAACAACGTGTAAAACACACAGAGATACACCTTTCGTCAAACTTCTACACAACAACAAGAGGAATTTCAGCTCCGGCAGATTTAAAGAGAATCGAACAGCATATACACAGCAGTTGTTTTGTTTTCTGTCAGGATCGAACTTACGGGCTCTCGTCTTCTACCAGTATGTCATTCTCCATTTGTATTATCCAGCAGCCTCAGGCGAAGCTAAAATTATAAGAGAAAAAGAGTTAAACTTTACATTGAAAACACTAAAATTAAAACTCTACATTACTTTACTACATTGAAAACATTAAATTAGTAAATTTAAAACTATTAAGCATTGAATATTTCTTTAAAACTCAAATCATTTAAAATAAATTTTAATAGGTCTAAAATTTAATAGGTAGATTTCAGTAACAATACCTGCACCAAAAATCTTAGTATCACTGCGCAAGAATCGAAAAACGTTTAATTTATAACCGCTCTCAAGTAATAATTTTATTCATTCTTAATTATTTTTTATTTTAAAAAAAGAAGAGATTGTAGTTCAAAACCCTTAAGCCCTTTTTAATTGAAGTGAATATTCAAGTATATATACAGATACAAAAATAAAGCAAATTCAATGCTTTTTTTTTTTTTTTTTTTTTAAAGATAAAGTACAATGATACTTATTTGCCAAAATATTTTTGTACATTGTATAAGCTCATAGAGCCAATAAGAAATATTCACACTTTTATTAAGAACTTCCTAAATAAAAATTTTAACACCTTTTCAGCACTGCTCTTCATTTAACGTAAACACAACTTTGAATAAACCATATTGTTGCTAATTTTTTAACCATTTGCTATCATTTATAAATTAAAATAATTAATCATGTATCAAAATCATGCAAATCTGTCTATACTCAAGAAATGAAAATCAAAATGTTTACTCAGTATTTTACAATATATTAAACAGGAATCTTTAATTAATGTAACAATAGTGTTCTTCTTGTGAATAAAATTTCAAACATTTTAAAATGTACCTAATGGTTTTAACTAAAAAGTAGCCGATTAATTAATAATTATTTTAACATGGCAAACTTCTTTACTAAATATTATTTTTTATCTTTATCATTGTTGCAGTGAAATTCTGTCAGATGCGAATTACCATGTAAACATTGTTTTTACGAGCCTATTCTAAACTAACTACAATACTTGTAATTTATAGTCAGACAATACGTTTTAACAGAGTAGTCAACTACTAGAAGCAAACATTATTAAAAATGAGCACAATCATAATATTTAATGAGAGATTTATTAAATCATTAAATTAATTCTTGAATGTTTTGAAGAAGCGGTCAAGATTATTAATTACACTGATTGTTTCTACAGGAAAAACACTACCTACGATACTACTTTAAAGTTTTATGTATCTATCATTGAAATTTATAAAGTTTACTAAAAATTACTAAATTATAAATACCTTTGAAGTTAGAAATGTCATTCTAGCTGATTACCACGATCAATGGCGGCGGCGTTGTAAACATTCCCATTCCAAAGGAAGTTACAACTCAACAATTGCACTGGCGGAAACAGCTTATTTCTGCCAATATTATCGTTTTGTTTTCTGGCATAAGTTTGAAGTGGCCATAAATGATGTTTTAAGTAATACTTAATTTATTATTTTCTTTCATAAATAAATGTTTATTTATTAATAATATGGGATAACCTTTCGCAAAAATGTGGCGCTGTACCAAAAGTAATGAAATAGATGATTATTTTGAAATTTCGGATGTTAGATCGAATACTATATAATCTTATATCAAATTAGTTCTAACATTAGAAGATAGGATTCAAGAGTATTGCGTTTTCTAGCACGGCAGTATTATATATTGCATTTTGTAAGTATTAGATCATATCTTTTGCTACCTGGGATACTTTGGAGTAAGAGGGAGGAAAATGGATGGTAGCAGAGTTCGTTAAAATAATTTTATTTAGTATTTCTGCATTGCTATGTAAATAATGCATGGAATGACATTATAAAACTATTGTTCTATGTTTTACTGCTTCACAGCAATACAGAAAATTAAGTAAAATTATATCGCCGAATTATTCTACTACCATCCAAATCCTCTTGCTTACTCCAAAAATAAAGAGCAAAGTAAGATAATATCAGAAAATACAAAATCTGATATTATAAAGCGTTAAAACTAATGCAAAATAATACTATGGCGAACGCTAGACAATCTTAGTTTGCATAGAATCTAATATTATACGATGCTGAGCAAACAGCGATCTCTAGTATCTTTCTAATAACAGAAGTTGTGCAAGATAACGTTAGATTTTTCCGATTTTCTGATAATATCTAATATCAGGTGCTACTTGGAAGCCTTTTGAGGTTTTAGGAGAGATTCGAGTTATGGTTTAGTATCGGTCTTAAGCTTGAGTAGACTGCCATGGCTCTGTTACAAACTTTTTCTATATGGTTATTCCAGGTTAACCTATTGTTTAGTGTTAGACCTAAATAATCAGCTTTTGTGACTCTTGGGATAATTTTATTGAATAGTGTCACATTTACACTTAATGTAAAGTGACAGTTAACTGTTAATTATATCGAATCCTCTAATATTATTAAAACTTTATTCCTTTTCTCTTCAATATAGCATTTATATTTATTTTTAGCCTTTCTGGTTGACCTTGGTCAACGTGGTCATCGAACTTCCTGTGGGGAAAGTAAACCCCTCTATTTTTCCACGCCTTTCTTTTTTACTTATTTTTTTTATTAGGGGAGGCTAACTAACCAATCTCTTTCCTTTAATTTTCAAACTCTCCTCCTCTTTAAATTTAATTGGCTGTAACTTTTCTGGTCCAACACCAAGTTAACGAATTTTTTAAGTCACTTTTAATACGTTCTCTTTTTGTGCTTCTTTCTTGCAAGTGCCTTTTTTTTATTCTCCGCGATGCGGACTTTGTCCGTATCGAGGGGACAGTTTTTTTACATTCTTTTTCTTAACCTTATTTTTTCTTTAAAAGTCAAAATCCTTATTTTGTAGTCAATTTCAATAAATCATACATCTACATCTTATACCTTTTTTTCAAAACATTAATGACCCTCTCAAATTTAAGCTTTCTTTTCATATTTATTTTAAAATGAAAATTAATTAATTTCTTTTGGTTAAATTACTCGTTCTTTTATATTTTACTTTTATGCATGACATTATTTCTTTCGTCACCCATTTCTATTAAAGGTTGTTCCTAATGTTTAAAAAAAAATTGTTTTAAAGACGTCTAAAGACTAGTTATGTTGTTTGTTTGTTTTTCTCAAATAAATCTTCAGTGCAAGTTAAAAATGTGTTCTTCTTTCGTCTTTATCATGTCCTGCTGTATATGTGTGGTGAGTACCTTTCTTTTTATTTGTTAAGGGAATTTGTAATTTTCTCATTGGAAACATCAGATTACTGTATTTAAATCACATATTTATGTTTGGATCACATATTTATGTTTGGACTTGATCTTATTTATCTTTAACTTATTTTAGTTTCACCCTTATTCTAAATTTTGGTGATTTCAATTTATCCTAACCTCACACTTTGTGATCCTTTGAACCTATTGAGTTATTGTTATCCCACATTAGCATTGTGCTACCACTTTCCCTAACGATCACGTTCCCCCCTATTAATTACCTTTTATAAATTTCATTTGTTTTTCATGACATTTCAATCATTTAACTATCTTTATCATGACTATATCCAAATACAAACACAAGTACTTTATACAAATGATTTCAATCTATCAATTTTAATACATAAATAACTTTACATTATACGCACCAACTTAAATTTTTTAATTTAACTCGAACAATCGTTGTGTCGTGAGGTTATTTTTAAAAATGATGTAACTAATTAAATTTATTAATGAACAATACTTGTTCTTATTTGAATTTTTCTCTATTTGTTTTTATATTTGATTTGGTAGTGATAAAATTGATATATATATTTATAAGAATATCATAAAATACTCTCAAAATGTTTCTTGAACTATATCTAACTGTTTAAATAAAGATGTGATAATATATATACAAAAAAAAAAAAATGATTTATCTTGTATTCATGTTTAACTTAAAAAAATAGGTATTTAAAAAAAAAAAAAATTTGCTACTATCAACTATAATGCATAGTTATTAATATTGCTAATCTTATTTAAAAAAGGATGCATTGGAAATACTTTTTTTTTTACACAATCTAATAAGTTATGTGTTTTGCTCCATTATTCTACATTTAAAAATTGTATCTTTGAACTAAATTAATCAAAGTTTCTATATTGATGGACTGAGTCCCAATTTTTATAAATTTTGTTGTATGCTGGCCATACAAACTGAAAAGACGTCTTCAGCAATTTTTTCAAAATTGCTACTTTACCCATCAATTGGATTTTTTTGTATAAAAAAAAAAAAAATCGAAGTTCTTTTCCACAGTATTTTAATTGTTTTCTATCTAAATGTTAATTTGTTATATAAAAAAAAGAAATAATTAATTAATAAAAATAATATATCATTATTGTATTTATACGTGACCTTATATATTTTACGAATTAGACAATTTCATGACTAGGTTATTTTGGTTAAATTAGATTTCTTTTGATCAATTCTCTTGGTTTTTTTTTTTTTTTTTTTTTTTACAAACCAAAAAAAAATGTTTTCTTTTTTCCAATTTTTTATTATTTAATGTTCTCAATTTGTGAGTCAATGTTTTGATTTAACATTTGCAAGGCTTATTTGATTGATTATGTTACGATTTTCATAGTTGAGTATCTGATAATTTAATGTTTTATTTGAATTATTACAACAAAAAAAAAAAAAAAAAAAAAAGAATATTTGGGATAGTGTAGGTCCTGAATTTGCTTGAGGTAATACTTGAGCGCATCATTTCGTTTGGGATAAATTTTCAAATTATTTGGGATAAAACTTATGTCCTGAATAGCGTCTGGTGACACATATGCCTCAAAATTTTATTTGGGATTACTTTATTAATCTAATTGAGATAAAATATGTCCTGATTTGCTCTGGGTAATACCTGAGCTCAAAGATTTTTCGGGAATGATTTTTTAAGAGGTTCTTCCTGGTGTTTAACTTTGGTTAATAAGATAGTATAAAAGTAGTACATTGCGTCATTGCAAAAGCCGAGGTTCAAACCCTGGTCCACTGTTAATTAGGTTGTATTCAGGAATTTTCTTCTTATTTTATGCTGGTAAATTTAAGCCAGAATTTTTTTTTTATTTTTCCCTGGTCAAAATACAGCCAGAAGTTAATTATTATTTTTATTTTCCTGATCAAAAGTGAATCAGAAGGTTATTCCTGGTCAAAGAAACCAGATGATAAATTATGATTTCCTGGTCAAAGAACCAGATGATATACATATGAAGAAAAAAAAAATACTAATGATTCAGGTGAATTATTGAATAATTGAATTGTTTTGATGCTCTATGGCAAAAATTATTTACGTAACCTGTTGAATCCTGGTTGAATAATTTGAAAATATATATATTAATACTTACTAATGTACATGACTTTTATAATTTACCTTCATTGTTAATTTAATATTAATAATAATAATAAGGTATCTTTTGAGGTAAAACAATTATTTTTTGCTTTGTTTGAGAACATTCTTCCATTTGATAAGTGAATTTAAAAAAAAAAAGGTTATATGAATTACTGAATATTTTCTTTCCTAAAACAATTTTGTTTGTTACAATCGAATTCTTCAAAATTGTGTTGTTATAATTGTACGAAACTATTATCAAATTTTTTCATAATTAAGAATGTATTAATTAATTAATCACTAATTATATGAACGAATAAATAATACAAAAGGTCACATGTTAAACTATTAAAATATAATTATACAAGATTCTTTTTATGCATTTTCCTACTCAATTAATATATAAATTGTGTACACTAAATCTTATAATGCATCATCAAATATATTTATAATAATAATAATAATTTCAATTTTTAATAAATTAATATCACTACCAATAATATTTTTAACTGTGTTTATCATTAATTGTTGAGAATCTTTGTAAAAGAGATTACTATGAATCATAGTGAATGTACTTAACCATACACTCTGTCTTTATAGATAATTTTTAATATACTTTCAAATCAATTTCTTATTTTTAATCTTATGTTGTATTGAAGTTAAAGACTAGACGTTTTATATTTTTCTTCATTGGTTTGATACTCAATAATCTATTGATTTAACATAAATTGCATTAATTTTATGAATGTATATACAGTTGATTTAAGCAAATCTTATCATTGGTATATTCCTCGATTATGTTCATTGATTATCAGTGCTATATTTACTAGATAGATATTTCTTTAAATATCTCGAAATGAATAACTATTTTGTAATTGGATGATAAATGCTGCAAAGAAATGCTTTATCTTGTTATTCCTCATCATTACATGTTCTGAGGATTTCAAAAAGAATAATCCTCCCCCTCATAAAGAACTTTTGAACCCCCACGTACAACTTCCCTTTCTGGACTCAAGGATGAGTCTTCAAAGACACTGTCTCTTGTGTCTTGAAACTTGATGATAAGGTCAAGATATGAAGGTGAAATCCAACCACCTACTCTTGAATGCATGGGCAATTTTATTGCCTCTTCCAGGACAGGATGTTGCAAAACCCCTGGTCGATTCCAGTTTCAACATCCTAGCAGGTTCGTTAATTGGAGAAAACAGGAACAGAAAGATACCCTCTCCCACAATGTCCAGGGTTGAAAAGAGTCCTGTGGAGGAAAGGATCCAATGAAGAGATAATTTTATCAAGCTAATGTTGTGCTTCTGTAAGGACACCTGCAACAAGTGACCATCTGAACCCTGTTTGTTGCCTTCAAAAAAAAAAAAAAAATTAATAAATAAATAAAAAAAAAATAAATAAACAGTGTCAAGAAAATTTTCACCCCACTTCCTCAAAAAGGGAAAGATACTTCTCTTATCTTCCTTTTTCATGATGGCACTTTAGCTTTTAAAAAAAATAGACTTATCACACATTAAACTCTTATCACATAATTGATTTGAAGGAACATTTCATAATTTTATTTTATTTGCTTTTGCCAAGCACTCACCATACAATGCTTGTTTGAATACTAATTTGAGTTTTTTAATCTACAATACTTGTAACTAATTACGAGAAGATGAGTCTTTGATGTGTAATTATTATGTTCAATGGATTTTATACATCTTTTGTGAAACCTTATTCTTGAATATCAGAATAATTTTTAAATTATTTTAATCATTTTAAGCACTAAGTTTTGTGTCAGCAATTTAAAAGTTATATTGCTAATTAATGAACAATTTTTAACTCCAATCCTTTTATCACAATGTCTAATTCATTTTTATTTTTTTAGAGTGTATGGTTAACATAATTCTGTTTAACGTATTTTTCGTTCACATATTTTATGATCAATGAATTTAATGTATGAACATCTCAAACATAGTGCGTTCTTAACGACGTTTTCAGTCAAAATTTCATAATTACTAATTGACAAAGGTATTTAATTATGGATAAATGCAATCGAATTTTACTTTTGATTCCTGTTTAATTTTATAATTTTTTCTTTTATGTCATTTTAATTGACAATTATTCGTAATTGTATTTACATACGTTTTGTTTTATTTGGCCTTATTCGTTTTTTTCCTCGCTTTAGTTGCGTCACAATATGTTTGAGATTCAAATATTACAATTTTTTAAACTTTTACTGATGTTTCCAATTTGTTGCCCTTAACAATATTTGCTCACCATATTATCTTTTGTTATTAGTATTGCTTTAAATTGTGTTTTTTTTTGTGTGTGTGTGTGTGTGTTTATACGAACTATTACTGCTGTTTTCGTTTTTTTTTTTTTTTTTAAATAACTGAATTTCTGGATGAAATAGAAACCAGGGTGGCCACTTATATCAGGTTTCAAATTTCTCTGATTTTTCCAGGTAAAAAACTCAAAATTTCCAGGTTAATGTGTTTTTTTTTTCTCATAAAGTACAGGATGGATTCAACAAAAGTACCAATATTGTAAAGTATGCTTTTATTTAAAATGATTTTTTTTTAATTGAAAAAATAATTAAAATACATTTATTTTAACAACTTAGCAAGATTTTGTTTTTTATTTATTTATTTTTGAATTTTGAACGTTTTGGTACAACATTAATTTTTAAGAAAAATTACGATGGATGTGGAGAAAATAATATGTTTAGTATGTAAAATATATTGATTTTATTGAATAAAAAAAGTTTAATGTGTTCAGTAATTTTTGCACAAAGTGCACCAAATGGCAAATACAGAGAGACCAAAAAAAAAAAAAACTTGACAAGTATTGTTTAATATATTTTCATTAGGGATGTAATGAATAGTAATTTGGCAGAATAGCTGAATACTGAATAGTCGGCCAAACTAAACGTCTGAATACGAAATATTTGGTTGCCGAATAGTAGCATTTTTCTTTTTTAAAAAAATCATTAATATATATACATATTTTTTTAACATAAATAAGTTTAGTCATTTCTGAAAATTAATCGAACTTAGCTATATTATTGGTATGGGGTAAAGAGAAAAAATTATAAAAGAAAGAATTAGAAATATTTAAGATAAATAAAAACAAACTAAAAGCTACAAAAAAATGAAGTTGTAAAGTTGAATAAAAAAGAAACAGAGAAATAGCAAAAAATATTCTCTTAATTTTTAAGACAAAACTTTAATGCTGAAAATAGTATTTTCCAAAAAATAAAAAAAAATAAAATAAACATACAACTTTAAAAGAAAAAAAGTCTATCAGAAAAGCTTTTAAAAATGCCCACAAAAAATTATACACAAAAGCGAAACATAAAAAATACAAATCTAACATAATTAAACTGAACTGATAGACTATCATAATTAAAACTGAACATCTGTTTTAATTATACTGCATTATTTTTTTTAAAAAAGGGCAGAAAAAAGAAATAAGTCTAATAGAAACTCTTTTAATTGCTCCGCCATGATAAAACTTTTGATAAAAAACCAAAGTTTTTTAAAAAAAGAAAAAGCTAAATAGAAACAAAAACAAAAAATTTTCTCAATTTTTAGAAGAAAATTTAACGTTTTTTCAAGTAGTGGCGATCAAAAATAACGTTCTTCAGAAACATTCCTTGAAAAATGCTGTATCATAATAAAAACTTCGATAAAAAGTTAATAAAAAAAGGCAAAAGAGACAGAAAAAAAAAACAGTCCCATTTCTTAACTTTAAGGTTGAAAATCATAGCATTTTTTTGTTACCAGTTATCTGCCTCACCATACTAGAAAAAAGTAAAATTAAACGAAAAAAATCTATCATAAAATGCTCAGTTAAAATACTGTTCTATAATCAAAACTGGAAAAAAAAAACAAAAAAAAACAAAACAATCTAGATTAAAACAGAAATTTATGTTTAAATAATGTTATTTTCAGGCAGCATTGTTATTTTAAGCGATATACAGCACTAAACAATTAATGTCACAAAGGCAAAATTGTCACATTTCTTATTGCATATCCTGTAGAAAAAAACCAGATAAATTCTTTATATTTTATTCTTTTCTAGTTAGAAAATAAAATATTTAAAGAATTCTTATCTAACTAAATGATTTTTTAGCTTAGATTAGTTTTTTGTTTTTACAACTAGAAACCTGCAGAGTGCAGCACAAAAAAACAGTTTCATTCTCCTTCTTCCTAATAAACACACATGAATAAGAAATTTCATATCCTATGTTTATACATTTAACACGCTTCCCTATACATTCCCTAATTCTTACCTGCTTCTTAAGGTAAAAGCAGAAACAGTTTTGGAAATATCATCTCTGG
Source organism: Parasteatoda lunata (assembly GCA_949128135.1). Taxonomy (NCBI): domain Eukaryota; kingdom Metazoa; phylum Arthropoda; class Arachnida; order Araneae; family Theridiidae; genus Parasteatoda; species Parasteatoda lunata. The sequence continues at coordinate 111,333,278 of OX421975.1, forward strand.
AAAAAGAGTGACATTAACGAACTTTCGACATTGTTATTTTGAATTAAACATTGTGAATCAAATTTTAAATCAAGTCTTAATTTTGAATCAAAAAATCAAATATTTACCAACAAAATGTTAACATAACAATGTTAACATATGGTTGGTCCTTAAAAGAAACTTTTTTTTAAATTAAAATATGTTATAAAAGATTAAAATGAAATCGAGAAAATTAGCATCAATGAAAAAATTGCAACTATTTGTTAATAAACATTGCTGTTAGCGATTGTAAGAAAATATGTGATTGATTGACTTTGCTGAGAAAAATAATTCACCAATTTGGATGGGACTACAAAAGCTTTTAGAAAAAGAGTAACATAAAATCTATTAAATTATTATCAACTAATTTGTGGTGAATTTATACTTCACCATTGTGGTGAATTATAAATTCACCACAAATGAAATTACAATTGAAATTACACAGGTGAAATTACAATTTCATGAAATTAAAAATACTAAAACATTCTTAATCATTTAGTCAGAAGAAAAAAACTTAAGCATCGGAACAAACGATAAATGGATTCAACCCACTGTTTAGAAGTGAAACAAATGCTACTTTTATAAACAGAAGCAAATATCTTAACTCCTTCAAACTCCACCACAATCTTTGCTTTTCCTAAACTATCTCCAAAAAGGTTTCTCCATTCATTTAGCAATCATGGGTTTGAAGTGGCATTCTAGTTTAACAGGGATTAATGGAGTAAATTTTGATGCATGCAAAATATTGCTAAGCTGATATTTCAACTGTTTGGCTATTAATTTCCATCTAAAAAAAAGAGCGTATTGTCGCGGAATGCCACCAGATGGCGCTCTCCTATTAATTTAATTACATATTTTTCTTTGTTTGTCATTGTGACTGGGATTTGATTAGATGAATGTTGAAGGGGAGCTGTCAGCCCTTATAATACTGGCTATTTTCGTGTCTTCATATCATAATCTATTAAAGTTGTTTTGTTTTAAAATAATGTGCTTCGTTAATTAATTTGAACCACCGATCTGTGCTTAGTTATCTTTTTTATGGTGCATAAGGCAAAATTCATGTTGGATAAACATATCATGCTCAAACACGTCAAGGGATAAAAGGTAGGCTTTTATTATTTTTTCACTATTCGTAATTTTGTTTATATATAGTGGGTGGATTTCTGTTATTAAGAATGTCTGCAATCGAAATCGCGAAGGCTAAAAGAACAACTGTAAGGAAACTTACTACGCAATTAATTAATCAAATTGATGCGAAATTAAAATCAGTGGACGAAATTGATGCGCAGGATCTTAGAGACGATTACGAAAATTTAATTGAAAAATCTAACGAATTAAAAGAACTTGATTCGGTAATCGAAAGTTTTCTAACACTCGAGCTAGTTGAAAAAGAAGTAACAAACAATGAAGAATATAAAACGAAATGTTTAAAATATTCAAAAAGAATATTGCGGTATCTAGAAACTAAATGTAAAGTAAATCCAACCTTAAATGAATCACATGATCGAAGTTTAGACACATCCTTAAGTGAAAATTTAAAAAAATCAATGCTCAATTAAATTACCGAAACTTGTCATAGAACCGTTTTCAGGTGATCCAAAACAATGGAATAGCTTTTGGAATAGTTTTTCTTGCTCAATAAACAAAAATGAATATATTTCAAAGGAAGAGAAGTTTTCGTACCTGAAATCTTATTTAACTGGTCAAGCTGCTAACGTTGTTTCCGGTTTCGAATTATCTAGCGCGAATTATGATAATTGTATACAAATTCTTAAAGATAGATTCGGAAAAAGAGATATAATCATAAACTCGTTTATGAATAAAATATTAAATTTAGAAGAAGTTAAAAGTAGTTCAAATATAATCGCATTGCGTAAAATCTATGATGAGCTAGAAATTTCAATAAGAAATTTAGAAGCAATAAAAGTTACATCAAGCTCCTTCGGACATCTGTTAATGCCTATTTTGCAAAAGATTTTACCCCATGATTTAATTTTGGAATTTAATAGACAAAGAGATGAAGGGGATATCAATATCTCTAAATTCCTCCTGTTCTTAAAAAAAGAAGTTGAATGTCGCGAAAGCACTTCTTTTGCGTGTGGAGAAAATGAAATAAGTTATAATCAAAGTTATCCCAAAACAGTAAATAAAAAATACAATAACAGAAATACACCCACAGCGAGTGCATTTACTGCAGTTACGAAACAATCATGCATCTTCTGCAATAAATCTCATGACTCTATTAAATGCTATAAAAAACCAGTAGAAAAAATTGCCTTACTAAAAGAAAATAATCGTTGTTTTAAATGTTTCAAAAAATTTCATATTAGCAGATTTTGTAGAGATAAAAATGCATGCGGTAAATGTAATGGGAGAAATCATCACAAATCTGTTTGCTTAAAATATAATGAAGGAAAAGTAAATTTAGAAAAGAAATATCCGGAACAAAAAATATCAGAAAATATATCAATTGTTTCCCATTCAAATAATGAACCGTCAGTATCAAATGCTAACTCTAACGCTTTAATTTCTCATAGTAAAATCCCTGTTTCAAAAAGTACTTTGCTACAAACGTGTACAGTTTTGGCTTGTAATGAAAACAAAACTGAAGTAACGAGACTAATTCTCGACCAAGGGAGTGAAAAATGCTTTATTTTAGATAGCTTAGCGGAATCCTTAAAATTAAAACCCATTCGAAATGAAAAGTTGTCAGTTTTTGCATTTGGAGCTTCAAAACCAATAATAAAGAATTATCCTGTAGTCACAATAGAATTAAAAGATAGGACTGGAAAAAATAAAATAGAAGTCGAATGCTTAGTCACTAACATGATAACCGCTTGCCAAATAAAAAGCCCCACCCACAACGCAATTAAGAAAATGAAAAGTTTAGGTATGTCGCCGGCTGAATTTAAATGTAAACAAGGAAGAAATTACTCAAGTAGGAATATTAATAGGCGCCGATAAGTTTTGGGATATAGTTTTAAGTTCTCGGCGAAGAATAAACAGACATCTGCAAGCTATAAATTCTCTGTTTGGATGGCTTTTGGTAGGCTCGGAAAAAAATAAAATAAATCAAAACGAATCAAAACATTTATCGGTAGTCGTGGGAAATACCACAACATTAAATGATCTGCACGTATTTTTGGAACTTGACTCAATGGGCATAAATGAGGAGTATAATGAATGTAAGCAAAGCGAAAATGATTTAATAGACCTATTTGAAAAGGATTTACGATTTGTAAACGGCCGATACGAATGTAAATTATTGTGGAAATCTAATACTGAGGAATTAGGAAATAATTTTAATGTTGCTTGTAGGCGTTTTGAAATTTTAAAGCAAAGATTACAAAAAAAGCCAGAAATCATGAAAAAATATCGGGAAATTATTGAAGAGCAGTTGCGGGAGGATATAGTTGAAAAACGTTCAAGTGAAATTAATGCTTCGCTGTATTTTATGCCGCACAGGGAAGTTTTACGCGAAAAAAGTGAAACGTCACAATGCAGAATCGTTTTCGATTGCTCATCGAAACAGGAAAATTATAAATCTTTGAATGAATGTCTCGAAACTGGCCCAAATTTGAACCCTAAAGTTCTTGATGTCATTTTAAAATTTCGCGAACCAGAGGTGTGCTTCTGTGGTGATTTGGAAAAAGCTTTTCTAAAAATTGGGATTGCTGAGGAGGACAGAGATTACTTAAGGTTTCTTTGGTTTGGGGATAATAATGAATCTCACAGTATTCTGCGCATGTGCAGGGCCCCATTCGGTACCGTAATTAGTCCTTTCATTTTAGCAGCTACGATCAAATATCATATCAAAAAATATAAAAGGGAAAAACCTGAGTGTTTTGAAATGCTTAATTCGTGCCTTTATGTAGACGATCTTTATCATGAAGGAAAAACTGTAGAGGATGCATACCGATTGTCTGTAGATGCAGTAAATATTTTTGAGGATGCGGGTATGAACTTAAGGAAATTGAAAACAAATTCTGAGGAATTAAATAACAAATGGATAATGGCAAAAATTAAGGGGTCTGATGATTTTGATAAAGAAACAAAATTTTTGGGCATGATATGGGATCCAAAAAATGATTTAATCAAATTAAATTTCGATTCTCTAAAGGAATCAATTGAAAGTAGTGAATTTAATACGAAAAGAACAGTGTTAAGATCTGTAGCCAAAATATTTGATCCTGTTGGCTACTTACAACCGTTCATTGTTAGAGTTAAAATCATACTACAAGACTCCTGGCTGTTAGGTTTAGACTGGGATACAATCTTTCCTCCTGACTTAAATAAAAGATGGATGGAGTGGTGCTCTGAAACCAAATACTTGGAAAATCCTGAGTTTCCGAAGAAATTCTTCCAGAGCACCAATTATACACAACTGACTGCACACATATTTTGCGATGCCACCCCCAGAGCGTTCGGAGCCGTAGCTTATTTTCGATATATAGATGAAACTGGAGAAATAAAAACTAGCTTTATAATGTCAAAGGGCAGGGTCACTCCTTTAAAATCGCTCTCTCTTCCTAGATGTGAGTTAATGGGAGCTGTTGTAGCTGCCAAATTGGCTAAATATCTCAAATCCATTCTCCCTAAGCTATGTGACAATATACATTTTTGGTGTGACTCTATGATCACGTTATGTTGGATAAGGAAATCTCCGCATGTATGGAAGCCGTTCGTTGCCAACCGCGTAGCGGAGATTCAAAACATTTGCGATCCCAAACATTGGCATCATTGTAGTGGCAATGAAAACCCCGCTGACCTTTTGTCGAGAGGGGAACGAGCGGAAACAATTCTTAACAGTTCGTTGTGGCAAAACGGGCCAAGTTGGTTTCTCGAGAATGAAATGTCGTGGCCCAAAGAGTCAATTGTTGCGCCTAACGAACAATTGGTAAACAATGAAATGAGAAAACATCTCTATGTGTTTCAAACTGCTACAGGTGAAGAAATTTTGCAGAACAATAACCAATTACTTGATTTAAATAAATATAGCGAGTTAAGCAAAGTCCATCGTATAACAGCATGGGTGTACAGATTTGTCCATAATTCCAATCCTTCGTCTGAAAAATATTATGGACCTTTGACTGCTTCTGAATTAAAGACTGCTGAAAGATATTGGGTAAAAAATACTCAAATGAGCTATTTTCATAAAGAAATTTCAGATTTGTCTCTTCAAAGAGCTATAGATAAAACATCGAAAATTTACTCATTGTATCCAGAACTCGATGAAGACGGTCTTTTGCGACTAAAAGGCAGGTTGCAATTTGCAGGCTGTTTAGAATCCACTAAACATCCATGGATACTACCGTCCAAGTGTCGTTATGCAGAACTGGTGATTCTCAATGCTCATGAACAGGTCTTGCACTCGGGAGTAGACTCAACACTAACTCAAGTAAGGGAAAAATTTTGGATTATAAAAGGGAGACAAAGAATCAAATCTCTACTTGGTAGATGTATCATTTGCAAGAGATATAGTGCTCGTCCTGGAGAACAAGATATGGCTCCACTTCCTCCAGATCGCATTCTGGAATCGCCACCGTTTGCTATAACGGGATGTGACTATGCAGGTCCCTTTTTCTCCAATGAAAACAAGAATAAACATTATTTACTTTTGTTCACCTGCGCCGTCACAAGGGCTGTACATTTAGAACTTGTACATTCCCTAAACACAGAATCATTTTTGCTAGCCTTTCGGCGATTTATATCTCGTCGAGGATTATGCTCAACAATATATTCTAATAACGGAAAATCGTTCCAACGAGCAGATATTGAACTTCGAAAATTATGGAAATGTATTTCTGATCCTTCTGTCAAAAACTTATTTTCTGCTTACAACATTCAGTGGAAATTTATTGTTGAGCGTGGAGCATGGTGGGGAGGATTCTGGGAGAGGATGATAAAAACTATCAAAATTACGCTCAGAAAAATTGTTGGTCGATCATCGCTCTCTCTCGTCGAACTCGAAACAGTGCTTGTCGAGATTGAGGCCATGATAAATTCCAGACCCATCACTTATTTATATAGTGACCCCTCAGAACCATCTCCACTCACTCCAGCTCATTTTTTAATAGGTAAACGCTTGCTATCCCTCCCTCCTACCAGAATTTCTAAGGTTGATCTATTGGGATCCAGAGAATCAATTGTGAAAAATTTTTAACTTAAACAGAATATTTTTAATCATTTTTGGAAATGTTGGCGAAAAGGCTACTTGTTAAATTTAAGGTCAGCTAACACGAGTCAAAGGGTCTCGAATGTAAAAGAGTTTAAACCCAATGACATAGTGTTAATTCACGAGGAACTCTATCCTAGAAACATGTGGTCATTGGGCAGAATAACTGAAGTTTTTCATGGTAGGGATGGCAAGGTCCGTTCTTGTTCAATAAAAACTCGAACTGGAATTATTAGAAGGCCTATTCAGCTTTTATATAATATGGAAATTGATAACTGAAAAAAAAAATTTTTGTGTGTGTTAAGCTTTAATATATCTTAGTAATTATTTCTTATGTTGTATTTTTCATTAATGATTATTTTATATTTAGTAGATTTCATTCCAGAGAAGCTGAAGTGTCAAGTCTGGTAAATTGTTTACTATTTTGTAAATTTAAATTACTTAAATTTGGTGGGGAGTGTCGCGGAATGCCACCAGATGGCGCTCTCCTATTAATTTAATTACATATTTTTCTTTGTTTGTCATTGTGATTTGGATTTGATTAGATGAATGTTGAAGGGGAACTGTCAGCCCTTATAATACTGGTTATTTTCGTATCTTCATGTCATAATCTATTAAAGTTGTTTTGTTTTAAAATAATGTGCTTCGTTAATTAATTTGAACCACCGATCTGTGCTTAGTTATCTTTTTTAGGTATAACGGATCATAAAATAATTTAAATTAAGAAAATCTATTGAAAATTTCAGTTTTTCTTTAAAATTCCTTGATTTTTCCAGTATAAAAAAATTCCCTGATAATTCCAGGAGGGTGGCCACCCTGAGAAACTGAAAGTAGAGAGAACGATGGGGAAATTTTTTTTTGTTGCTTTATGTACAAAATAGCTGCAAACATGGATAAGAAAAAAATCTAGTAGATTTTACGAAATAATATAAATTTCATGATAAGTTTTGCATATTGTAATATTTTGCGCGTAGGAAATTTCAGGGATTTTTATAGTCATCGAAATAGAAAAATAGCAATATTTTCCAGTTGGAATTTACATTAAACATACTTCACGTTATGAATACTCATCATTTCGAATATTAAAAGGCATTTAATTCAAATTTAGTTAAAAGATTTTTTTTTAAAATTAATTATAAAAGAGTTTTATAACAAAAAATAAAATTTATATAAAAAAGAACATTTTATAACAAAAAAAGTTGTGAACTGATTTCTATAAATGATGTTCGCTTCATTATCTATTAGTAGTACTTATTTAAATGTTCGAGCAATGCTCCGCACAAAAATTCTATTTCAATAGGGATATTTTTTAGAAAAATTTACCAAATTTTAGGTTATTTTCTAAAATGTACAAAAAAGCAGAATATTAAATCAACCAGTAGACTAGAAGAAACTGAAAAAATACAGTAGTGTTGGTAGCTATGAATGTACTTGATCTTGATTGTCTTGCAGCCAAACACGCAATTGGCGTGCTAGCCATGCTTTCAGTAAGTCAAAAAGATAACTAGCTAAAAAGTGCAATCCCTGTCTACATGAGCATTGGTTCCACCAAATACCTATTCAGGGTGCGTAACCAAATCTTTAACAAAAATATAAGCACCTTCTATGTACTTTTTTACCTATTCAGGGTGCGTAACCAAATCTTTAACAAAAATATAAGCACCTTCTATATACTTTTTTAAGCACTATATATATTAACAAAATGCAAAATAATTTTCAGACTTTAAATGAGTATATGATCAAATAACTAGTTTCTGACAAAGAACTCCTTTTTTTTTATTATATTAACCATTATAAAATGACCAAGAGAGATTTTCTGGGTTCGATATCAGAGGGTGGAAAATGAAGACTTAAATTGAGAATATCTTGCAAAATGCAGCAGAATTGCACATGCGAGTGAAATAATGACACCGAACCCAGCTCAGTAGGCGCACTTGCGAAATCCTAAGTATTTTAACAAGATTGGCGCTTTTAAACGCTATGGACCGAAAGTAAGCCATAATAGTTTGTGGTCGAATGAATTGTTAAAACGTTGAATAAAATTATGCGAAAAGCACGATTTTGCATAATACGTGGCGAAAATCTGACGCGGTAAAGAAAAAAAATTTCATTTTCGAAAGGGGAAAATTAAACTCTTTTCAAAAATAGAAATTAAAAAAAGCACCTTTAAGGGATTTCAAAAAACGAAAATAAGTACCTTTAAATCTCCTGTACCAGCAGCACCAACAGTGGTAATGATACTAATCTTACTGGTAGTTTATAAGAAAAGAAACGCTGACAGTTTTGCTATAAGGAGTTCTCGCTGAACAGAATATAAGTAAGAAGCTTTGGCTCAGTCTAGTGTTGGGGAAGAGAAATCACAGTATAAAATAAAGATAAATAAAAAGTAAGAAAGCAATCTTTATTTACATTTTCCATAATTACATGATATGATTTATTAAAAATATCTTCTTTTTTTTAAACTTTTCTTTCATCAGTTCAATACATATGTAAGATTATTCATCCATTGAATTATATATTATTTACATGATTATATTACACCAGTATCAACACTATGTGGATTATCTTCAAAAACACCAAAATCGCACTAGTTCCTTTTTTTCTCCAAGATTAAAGATTATTTAGTTTCCAAACATGAATGAGAATCTGGCACACAAGGGAATGGATTACACATATTATTTATTAGTTTACACTATTGAAAATGAAAAGTGTACAAAGATCACTCTCCTGCAATAACCCAGTTTAAGCGCTTAAAATGAAGATTGATTAAAAACTATTTTAAATTTTCGTTGACAATAAGTGGGAATTTAAACCATGCACATGGTAAACAGTCTAATATTTAACAGAACTGGGTGATATATTGATAATCAAGCTCAGTGATGTAGAAGAGGCATTCTTCCCCTGAATATCATGTTTTACAAACAAACAAAAAAGCGCTGTAACAAATAAATTTTTGATGCATTTATACTTGATATTGTCTAATGTGTGCGTGGGGATTTCAAATCTGAAATTCTTTTTTATATGACAATGTCTTTTTGTTGTAAGAATGGAAAAGTTTAAAAGTGTTGTATATAACAGGTGTTGCACAAATGTGTTGAGACAAACTGCTAATAAATATTGCATAGAAAACCCATACTTGGAAATGTCAGAAATGCTGCTTATAGCGGCCGGTTAAAAAGTACACAAATACATTACAGGTAATCGCATCATAGGATGCAATAGGTTCCTATGCTATTTTATCCCTGATGGTGTGCCCAGGGATATTCCTCAGAAATTTGTCATAACCTTTAGGCAACCCTATGTTATATGTAACCTTTTAAAAATTGTATATTTTAACAAAAATTAAGACTAAAAATATCATTAAAAAAAAACTGTAGCTTAAAGACAGGGCTCCAACTTAATTTCATAAAAAAAACTCCTTGGCTTTTCAAGTGACATCAGGTAAATTTCAATAAAAATTCAGTCCATATTTTATCCGTACATTTTCTCTGTACCCAATTTTTGATCAGAAAATTTGATTTTCTTTTTATTTGTAATGCCAAATATTAGATTTTGTGACCAAAACAAAAAACAATTCAACTAATGAGTAGGGGAACATGTCAGTTAAGACTAAAATGCAACAAATAATTTCAATAGATTTTATAGTTACCTAACTCCAATCTCAATAACTGATTACTGTTGTAGACAATTCAGACTGGCCATTTTCCAGACATAATATAGGAATTTTCCAGGGTTTTGTAAAAAAATTGTAATTTTCCATATTTCCCGATTTTTGGAGTTAAAAATAAAATCCCCAGAAAATTCCAGGTTTTCCCTGACTTGTGGGAGCCCGGTAAAGAGAGAAACCAATTGCAGATTTGAAATCAGCTGTCATTATCACCAAGGAGAAGTATAAAAAATTTAATCTGACTAGTATTAACAACAATATCCAGCTTTGATTCATTTCATTTGGTTAATAAAAACGCTGACCAATGAACAAATTAATCTCAAGCAATTCACTTAGATTCTGATAATGGAGAAGATGGTTTAAAAATATGTTTAATGTCTTATAGAACATTAAAATTATTAGGTTAAATAAAATAGTATTTTCTTTAAATATAGAATATTAATTCTTCTCTCAGTCAAGGAAATATTTTAATTAGAAAATCATTTTACATGTCCTAATTCAAGGGAAGGACAGGTTAATATTCCAAGTCACTGACAACATTTAAAATGCAACAAAATAATGATTTTCTTTTTTAAGAAGTAGTCAAAGCTATAAAAGAAAATACTATTAAATTATTTGCATTAGTATCCCTTATGTTCAGAATTCTCAAACTTACAGTAAAATTGTTAAAAACAGATGAAATTTATTAAAAACTGATGAAGTCTATTTCAAACAAAAGCTGATGAACAAAACATAACAAAAATGACTTATTAAACTAATCCTTTACAACACAATAAATCTACATGTATGAAACTTTATACAGAAAAGTTTGTACAATAAAAATGGAAGCAATCATTTCAAAACTCTCTGTCATAAGTGGTGAATGCAGTTCATGCATCAAACACATCTACACATAAATAAATAGAAAACATAACATTGCATTCCACTGTAACGACTAGGACAAGTTCTTTTTCTTTCTGGGGCTATATTTACAAGAAATCTTAATAGCACCACAAGCTGTTTACACACTTTTTGTCAACAAAATTTCTTTTATATCAAAACATGACACAAACAACAAAAAAAACTTTCTGTTTAAGCAAATTTTGCCACAATAGTATCTCATGATTTATAATAAGTAGGATTTTTTTTAATAGAATCATAATTTTGAAAAAAATACATAATTAGCTTTTAATTAACAACACTTTTAAGAATAGGATGACAGCGAGAAATTTTATGGGGGAAAGATTTGTTGTCAAATTTATTTCATAATATATTAATAAAGAGTATCAAGGCACATTATTGGTTAATAAATAAGAAACCAAATTCTTACGCTATGTAATGTTCAATTCAGATTAATTATAACATCAGTTAACACTGAGATGATAGAAAGCATGCAACAGAAAAATTATTATTATAGAAGGAACTGCATTTTCTCAAAAATATAAAAGGTAATTTCATTTAACCCCTTAATATTCTTTAGTAATCATTTTCAGTCTCAATTTAGATGATACATAGAAATGAATTATACTAATAATGAAATGAAATTAATTATAGCAAAAGACACTAGGTTTCAAATTTGATCTCTTACAAAGGCAACCTATTAAATAGCATTTAAGAATAAAAAACATACCTTATTTATATATGTTTTTATCTATCTAAGTTAAAATTTTTAAAAATAAATCTATGTAGATTACCTTCAGTAAAAATTAATACTGAAAAACAAAAACATATATTTTTAAGAATAAAAAAAAATATAATAATAAATGCAAATATTTTTTGTGTCCAATAGGGCTCATAACATAGCTAGGTTTTACAAAGTACAAAAAGTTCAACAAGATTATTTTTAAGTCAAAATTACTGTTAAATTTAAAATATGTCAATTACGAATATAAAGCGTTTAAAACTCTTTTGAATTTCAAAAATTCTAAATAAAAAGAAAGTTCTAAATAATAAAAAAGTGTTCTTTCCTAATTCCAACAAGTTAACTTAAAAATCAATGGCTGATCACAAATTGCAAAACGTACTGTTATTGCTTACGCAGTGGTGTAGCTGCTCTGCAATTTATAAAAACCATTGAATCATTCATTTCCCTTAAAAGCTGCGTTTCTTTACATTATAATTTGTTATAGAAGAGCACATTTTCAAGACAATTTAAATCACTTTTGAAAGAGGGTAAAAATAATTGCAGACATCAAATAAAATAAACTAAATGCAAGAAACACACTTTACAGAATTCTTTTAAAAAAAAGAGTTTGATCGGAAAATAAATATTAAGTATATTTTTCACGTAGCTATTTTAATCCAAAGGAAAACTTAATAGAAAAGCTAAGTCCTTTCTGAATTTTTGGCAAAATCTGATTTCTATTGCTGTCATTGTAGACAGTCTTCAGGCAAATCATCTACAGTTTCAATAACACAAAAAACTTTTCCTTCCCACAAGGGTAAGATTGCTTGGTCATCACACACTTCTTCAAGAACAGTTCCTGTTCCAAAAGCATTGTCAACTCTTTTGAAGTAATACCTGAAAATAAAAAGATCATTGTAAGAACTTTAGGTCACTTCATTGTCAAATTTCTAATCATGAATTAGGGTGTGTAGCCAAATTTTCCAAGAAAAAATAAGCACTTTTCAAGTACTCAAAAGATATTTTTAAGTACTTCAAAAAAATATCATAATTTGGCAGAGTTGGCAAGTTTTTGACAATCTATGGTTTTAACCGTCATGTTGAAAAAACCCTTTTGACATAGTTTTTAATAATGAGAATTAAAAAACAAAATTGGTATAAAGATAATTATTAGCTATTATAAATATGAAGTATATATAAATTAACAAAGATGTAAAAATTACAAGCGTTCCATCAATTATACTCTTGAATTATTTTAACTTAAAGCTCTTTTTGTTTTGAAATTTACTGTCAAAAACTCTAATTTTGTTGTATGAAATATTAAATAAATATAAATAAAATTTGCCAAATTGCAATTTATCCAATTTTTAATTTGTTTAATTACTGAAAACAAGAATACAAAAACAATTATCTTATATAACAAAAAATCTCATTTTGGAAAAAGGAAAATAAAGTACTTTTTTAAAAACACCCAATTTAAAAAGCACCTTTCAGAACTTTTTAAAAACACTATGCACCCTGTGAATACATATCTGCCAACGTGGAAAGGAAAAAATCCAATAGATTTTACAAAATAATATAAATTTCATGATAATTGTTGCATAATGCACTAAATATTTTATACGTAGGGAATTTCAGGGATTTTTATAGTCATCAAAATAGAAAAACTGCAATATTTCCCAGTTATGATTGACATTAAACATACTTGAAATATCATGCAGTGTGTTTTAAATTATAATTTCGAATATTAACAAAGAAAATTATATATATATATATATATATATATTTAATTCATTTAAAAAGAGAATTCTGAATAAAAATAAACTAAACATTTTAGAACAAAAAAAGTTTTGAACTGATTTCATTAAATTAGGTTCACTTCATTATGTATTAGCAATACTTATTTAAATATTTAAGCAAGCAATAATCTGCACAAAAAATTCTATTTCAATAGGGATTTTTTTTATAAGAAACTTACAAAATTTTAGGGAATTTTCTAAAATGTACAAAAACCAGGAGAATGTTAAATAAATCAGCAGACCAGGAGAAATTGGCAAAATCCAGTAGTCTACTGGAATATCCAGAAAAGTTGGCAGCTATGCATATACCCTGACAAATATACCCATAAAGAAATTAACTAATACAGAGAGGCATTACTTTTTACTACCATTAACCACAACATTAAAATGTAATACTAATTCAATTACATAAAATTAAAAGTCACTAACATTAACAGGATATTTTTTCTGGTTAAATTAATGTTTAATGCAGAAGGAATCAACTTTTACAATCTTGATTAAATAGTTTTTAACGTGTCTAGTAAGCCTAGATCGCTTCTCTAGTGACTATTGCAATAAAAATGCACTTCTTTTTCCATTAAGATTCATGAGATTACAAGCTCAATTGCAATGTGCGAATTGCAATGTGCGATTCAGAAATCCTCTTAATACAAATCCTGTTGAGTCATTTATTAATCACTTAAATGAGATCTTTGACATATGATGCTTAAACAACTTTCATGCAACTCATTATGTTTGATGCATAATTCTCAGAATCAATATTAGTGGTAAAAATTAAATGCAAAAATCTGAAAATAAACGTTTAAAAAAATTATTGAAAAATTATTTTAAAAAAAACTAAAGAATAAATAATATTATTTGAATAACAATTATTTGACATTCTTAAAAATAGAAAAGATAGATTACAATTATAGAAGAGTGCTTACTTGAAATTTCCTTTCTTGGTGAGGAGTGATTTGAAGTTCCTGAGAGTGATGCTCCTTCCAAGAAACCTTGTTAGATATGGCACTGATTGTTGTCCATAAGAATACCCAATCACTATTTCATTCTTACTCTGCTTCCTATTAACATTCACACTCATAAATCACTGAATAAACATTCCTTTAACACTCACTGAATAAACATTCCTTTTATTTAAAACCTGATTTCTTTTGTGAATTAATCTTAAGTTATAATTTTATTTATATTTTTTATTAATAAACTGATAAATTCTTTATTAACGGTGGGGGCGCATCCATGGACCGAAAGCAAACTGACGGCAATCTCAATGATCTTGTTTGGGTCGAGTTGCAAGACCCATGCTAAGGATTTTAAATTATTAGCCAAATACAAGTCCTCATGTATAATTTCTAAGGACCTTATATTTTCAAATTTTGTTACCTTTTGTCTGACTTCTTTGAAGCAACACCTTATGTTACAATTCAAATTTGTGCTGTGTATTTATACCTAAGTTATGCTTCTCGGGTGGACGATATAAAAAGTATTCCACAGCGTTTTTTTTAAAAAAGGCTTACTTTAAGAAAAGTATATTCTAGTGAATAAATGGTACCACCACTTACTATTTTTTCCCCACTGACATAGCGGCTGCATTTCTAATATAAAGTTAAACTAATAACTTAGAAAATACCTGTACAAAACATAAAATATCCTTACATAACAAAATTCAGCAATAATAATTTTCCTCCTCACACGGCATGATGTAATATTTTTTCTACTATTCAAAACATTTCCCCTTCCATTAAAGATATCTCAATTATTTTAGTTTATACAAATAGAGCTGCCAACATTAGGCTGTGCATACTGCACAATTTACTACATAAAGGTGAAATTTTGTAGCAGCTAGGGTAAGTTAACTTCATCATAAAATGTGCTAACTTCATCATAAAATGTGCTGTCCTATTTAAAATTTTCTTATTTAGTAGCAATAATATTTTAAATTTTTAGAGAAAAATTACTTATTTTTAAAATAATTTTTGGGGGAAATTTAAAACCACTAACACTACCGGAAAACCTAGTAAAGAATTGTGTAGAAATGAATTAATAACATTACCTTTGTGATAGGCCTTCTTCAACAGTATCTGAAGCACGACACGATTGACGAAGTCGGGGGGTACCAGATGTATGCCTGTCAGGGTTAGGAAAAACTTAATTAGCAAAAGACAGATGCACAAAAGACAATTATTCCAATATATAAATTTAACTTAAGATATTTACATTCATGAATCTATAGAACTATTTCTTTGTCTAAATTGCAGTGAAAATTTTATAAACATATAGTATTTTTTGTTCAATAACACAAATGAGCATAAGTTTCAGCTTTCAAAATAAAATTTTTCAACATTTGAAAAATACTATACTAGTTAAACTAGTGAGGGTTGCTTACTTTTGTAAATACACACATAAAATTTATAAATACCAAAAATTTTAATTCAAAACAATAATTTTCGGTACATAATTATTTGCAAGCTTTAACACCAATGAAAAACAGACAATTTAATTAACATATATCAACAAATCAGAATAATACTAACACTAGAGATGCCAACTTGAAAATTATGATTTCAGTAATTATCACACATAACTTATGATTTTCAGTAATCCTCAGTAATAATAAAGTTTTACCTCATAATTTTAATATTAACGATGTAATCTTTATTTTAATGGTACTATAAATTGAAAAATTAATAAGAATTATTTCATTATATAATTATTTTAATAATTAATATTCCAAAACTGTTCTGTTTAAAAAAAGATAAAATTTGAGTTTAAGATTCATCTTCTAAAAAGATATATAAATACATACTTGTATAATAGAACACAAAATAAGAAACTTCAATAATAAAAAAATTTATTTATGTGTTATATGTAAATCTAATTTAGTACTTTGCTTTGCAGCTCTTATCTCAGCATCAGAAAATTTCCTTTCAAAACACACTTTTTTGTTTGTTAATGCTTTTGTTTTTTCTATAAGAAGAGAAGAAAGTGTCAGTTCCTAAATTAGGCAGGAAATCATTGTGGTTTTTACATGTAATGCTAAATACTCTATCTGTGTAGGCACTTAACTGGCTCTCATTAAATCTTCGTTAAGTGAAAAAAAACGATCGCTGACAGTAAGGACTTCTTACTTCTGTGCTGTTGACATGACTGATCGGAAGCGTGACGTCATTGATGTGAGAGCTAGAAGTGCCCTATGTTTAAAAGGAGCATTCTCCCTGCTCCATCATCACCATCCTCATCAACCAATAAGATTCAATGAGAATGATTCATTCTTAAAGGGAAAAATTATAGAAAAAAAATGAAACTTTTGGATGAGTTAAAAATTATTTTTCCGTAATTTTGGGAAGTAGCCCGTAATAGCTTAATGTTGTCATAAAATCTGTAATAATTACGGTAAATTCATAATAGTAGGCAACTCTGTAACACTTACACACAAAAGTGATTAAAAACATAAGTAAAACTAACAAATATATATTATAAAATTACTTCAATTTAACTTTAACAAAAAAAAAAAATTCTTTTCCAATTTTGTAAGCATTCTATTACTATATTTAATACTTAAAACACATTATTCTAAGCATAGAGCATTTGAAATAAAATTGCAGTCGGACTTCTATTTAACGAACTTCCATTTTACGAATTTCACTATCTTGCGAATTTTTTCGTATAACCAAGAACATTTTGGAAATTTCTTCGTTAAATAACTTCCAAACAGCGAAGTGAATTCTCTATTTAGCGAAAAAAAAATTGAGATCTACTTTCCCTATTTCCCAAAATGTTTGAGAAAATTATGAACTTGTTAACGCATTTTATGGGGAAAATGACCTTGGGGGGAAAGGGTCAAATTCCTTGAAGAATAGAAAATGAGCAGAGAAGATAGAGGGAATGGGTCATCAAAGTGTGTGGTCCCTTATTGACGTGTCCCATGCTTCATAGTGTCTTTGTCCCCACCCCCACTGTTCACTTCCCTTCTAGAAAAACTTTCAACATTCCCGTTGTTCACTCAGTAGAGTTCCGTTCTTGAAGTCTCCTCCTGTTTTTACATTGCTGATTATGGGGAAG
Organism: Parasteatoda lunata; assembly: GCA_949128135.1. Taxonomy (NCBI): domain Eukaryota; kingdom Metazoa; phylum Arthropoda; class Arachnida; order Araneae; family Theridiidae; genus Parasteatoda; species Parasteatoda lunata. The sequence goes on from OX421975.1 coordinate 111,350,599, forward strand.
ATTTATAAAATAAATAATAGATAATAATTTACAAGATAAATGTGCATTAATTGCAGTTTTAATTATTTCTAATATCTATGAATTTAAAAACTGTTCTACGTTGTTTAAGTATTTCAAAAGATGATTTTCTATTTAACGAATTTTCCATATAATGAACTTTTTTTTCGGGATTTAGCGACTTTGTTTAGAGGTCCGACTATATTGTAAAAAATATTTGCCTACTATGAATTGCATGGATTTTTAAGAAACATTTTACTTAATTATTTAGATGAAGATTTGTTACATCATGATGAAAAAAAAATGAGACACATTTATTTTGGTACAGTGTTCTGTACAGAATTGCTCTTTAATACTTGATTGTTTTGTACCAGATTGTCTGAAGTAAACTTTTTTTAAAGAAAAAAACATTCAAGATTCATTGATTACCCTTTGCAGATAAAAAATGAAAAGAAATACCTTGATTTTCCCATCTTTTTATCCTCTTCCAGCCTTCGTTTCGCTTCAATGAGATTGGTGGTTGTGTCAGGCCTGAAGGATGTGGTGAGGTCTTGAGCTGTTGGTTGAGGTTGCATCACAGTTGCCCTCGACACAAAAGTCAGCGAGTTATGCATCACACTCTCTCCACGATACAGAATTTTCTGGCCATAACTGAAAATGGAACAAGACATTTTAACTTAATTTATATCCCCACAAAATAAGTACTCAACATAGATACAAGGGTAATTACACGGAGACTGGTGTTACATTTTGATAGGTTTTCTTAATTTAAACCTTTTTTTTTTTTAAATCAATCATGATCATGTTTAAAACATATAATCAACAGGGTGAATCAAAAATAAAATTATCAATCAGGTTACTGATTAATAATTTTATTTTTAATTCACTCTCTTGATTATATATTCAGCATTTTCAAATCAAAGTCAGTTGAAACAGACATCTGACAGTCATTTTACTGCAAATAGTGAAATAGGTTGCTTTTTATTTTCTAATATTTAGCTGCATGTGAAATACTGACAGAACTAAATCAATGACTGCACTTCAGATTTAGATAAGTTTCTTGGCTCTATTTATTTAATACTAATCGATGTATCAAAAATTAAGTGTTCATCAACTGATGATCGCATTTTTAATATTGATTTTTTTAAATCGCTTTAGCTTTAATCACCTTCGATTCAGAACAGGTGAGGTAGAGGAGTTTTTCATTTCTTTATCATTTTCAGGCAAACACCTTTTGCTTTCCAGCCAATGTGCCATCCTTAGAAAGGAAAAAAAAAGGTAGTATTAACATTTGCTATCAGATTTAAAAAAATAAAATTCATCAAGGCAAGCTAAAGAAAATTTTGAGCATTTAATTTTTAACATGAAAACTGAATTTATACTTTTGTAAAACAAAGGCCCATATCTATTCTTCTGCTGCATTGTTTGCAATTGTTTTATTGTATTCAAAAAATATTTCAATTCTATAAATCTAGATACCACTTTTGATTTCAAGTTAATAAAACTTTAAACACTTTTTAATCATTAGAAATTTTCTGGTGATTTGGGTTTAAAAAAAAAAAGATTTAGTTTAAAAAAAATAATAAAGAGAAAGAATGTAATTCTCGAAAAAAGAGACAAAACTCTGTAATATTGAAATGATTCACAACCATACATTTACTATTGAAACAAAAAAGTATATTTTATTAAAAAGTATATGTTTCAATAGTAAATAGTGTATTTTTAAAAAAATAAGAGTGCAAAGTACTTTTGATACAGTATTGTATGTGTGGTTTAGATTTGGTACAACCAAAACCCAAGTATTTACGAAAAGAACAGAGACTGCGACTCTGGTTTCTGTGTAGATTCACCAGTTACTACAGAATACAGGAAGCTACCCATTCTACTGAAAGGACTAATTGTTCTTGTTTTGTTTTTTTATTTGTTTTGTTTTTATGATTATTTCCTTATAGTTTTTAAAATTTCAGTATATTTAATACGATATTATGAAACACTATTTTCAGATAAGTTATTACTTTTTTACAGGGTTTGTTGCCTTAAATCAGCTTGATTTAAATCATGATTTAAATCAAATTATTTTTTTTTTAAATCCTTGATTTAAATCAATAGATTTTTTTTATATATATTAATTTTAAAAGTTAAAAAACAGTGTTTTAAATTATTGATACTTTTATTATTTTCTTTTCTTAGTTTTAAAATTTATTTTAAATAAATTGCTGCATTAATTAATTTTAGTTAACAAATTAATTAATGCATACGTTCTTTCTTGGTGTGTGTTAAATTCCAACAAATTTGAAACTACATTTTTAAAAATCTTTTGATTCTTGAGATTGAAAGTACAGATTATAGTAAACATTTAATTCTGTCTTAATATAGACTTGTATAGCTGTAGATTGTAATTAATAAACATGATTTTTTTTTTTTTCATAAGAAAAATGCAAATAATGTTAATTAAAATTCTACCTTTTGATTGAAAAAGCATGGATTTAAAATCGATATTTTAGTTTATTGGTGGAAAATGTATATTTCTGAAGCTTGAGGTTATATTAAAAAGAAATTACCCTAATATGAAAAATAGAAGAAGAAAAAAGGCTGATGAATTCAGATATTTTTTTTCTGATATAGTGTTATTCTTCCCTTTCAAACTCTTTCAAAGTCTATTTGAAGCAGTAGGGTTATTAACTGGTATTTTTTTTTCTCATAATATGTTCACATTATCTTTGACATTATCAGATTTTATATAAAGAAATTTTCTGAGAAAAAAAATTTCAAAAAGTACATATATTTAAAAAAAAGTTATTTTTTTTAGCTTAACTTATCTATTTTGATATAGGAATAAAAATGAATATTTTAATATAAAAACATAAATATTAAATATTTATTTATTTTTTGATGAATGACTACATTTATAAACAATCTGTTATTTATTTTGTCATTTTAAAAATCAAGAGAAAAAAATCATAATTTCAAATTAAAATTATGGTTTGTTAATTGAAAATTTGCTTTATTAGTTAAAGTACAGGTGTCTGTCCAAGCCAAATTTACTACCGTTTAGCAGCACCTTCACAAATTAAGCTTTAGGAAAAACGATAAAATAATTTCACAAAATAAAATTTTTTGAAATTTTATTTTTGTGTCTCGTAAGAAACGATAAATCCATATTTTTGTGTTGATTCTTTAATATAATTTTTAATTTTCACAAATGATGTCTAAATTTTCACATAATAGGTACCTCTCAGAAAAATCTAGACAGTCCCCTGAAGTATTCTCTATTTCATCTAGTCTTTAAATTTCAATCATGCATTTGTTCCAAATGGATGCTATGCATTCAAAGCTAAGTATTATAATGAAAAATTATTTTAGTAAGTTAGAGCTTCTAAAATACTGTTATAATGAAGTTTTAATATTAATTTAATTTTGATTAAACATTTATAGAGTTTTTTTAATCATAAATTAAAGTTCTTACAGTGTATTTGAATAAAAATAAAAAAATCTGATTTAAATAATAAAAAAAATCTAATAAATCACGAATCCTGCTTTTTTACAAGCCCGGTTCACGAAGTTTCCATAGTAAATCTATGTTTTCCAATCGTTTATTGGCAGCCTTTTATCATTTTAAAGCCATGTTTCTAAAGTTCCTCAAATTCTGATATACTAAATACAGCATTTAATTTACTCATATAAGTATTCACTTTTGAAAACAAGATTCCATCATAAGTTTATGTCCTTTTCCAATTTTTTCAGTCATTTCCACAAGATTTTTCAAATCCCAATATTTTTAATACGGTAATATATTTACACATTTAATTTTAAATTTGAATTACCATCTTTTGGCACACCAAATCCATGCCAATTACATTGAAAATGGTAGTTGTTCGCCAAATTAAAAAAATTATTGCAATAATATTTTAACATACAAATTTTGGATTTGAGTAGTAACTTATCACACACTCAACTAGAGATGATTCCACCACAAATCAACATAGGTTCCCTATAATTTTTCTCTATCAGTTATTACAGGTTATGATATCATTTATTGGCAATTACAGTTATTTAGAGCATAGTTGGCAATTTCTACCTAGTTGGTAATATTTTAAATACAATATTTATATAACACATAAAACTTTTAAAATTTGCTAATATTTAATGCTTAAATTTGCTAAAACACATTTTGTTGGGCTTCCTAACTATAGAAAATTTTCATGGTTACTACTAAAAGTTCTGACTACTGGTCAAAGTCTGTGAGAATACTTGCTTTTGTGTATTGAATGTTTTTTTTTTTTCTGTTTTTTTCTTCTCCAATGGCAGGCACTGAAATGCATTGAATGTGTTTGCAACAAAAATAAAAAATTTGAAAAAAAAACATTTGATCCAATACAATTTGAACAATAAACGATAACTTGTAGAGTCATTTGCAAAGTATTTTAAAACTTTATGTTTGTGGAACTAAGAAGGCACGTATAAAATGAGACTACTAATTTCCACAAATTTCTACCTTTCTATGATCAATAAAATTCTGGTGTTTATCAGAACAAAACTTACTTGAGGCTTGAAGCATGGGGCTCATAGACTTCACTGATACCACTATCTTCAAAACTGGTTGTTGACTTAAATATGGGACCAGTCTTTCGAAGTGACCTTCTAGATTGATCTTTAGAAGAAGAACGACCGAAAGGCTGTTTTTGATACACGAGGTTCTCGTGGGAGCGAGCAGCCAAGTTGTCTTCGGATATCCATTCTGTTACAGCACCACTGTCACTTGAGCGTGTATCACGCTCCTGTGTGAAAGAAATACACTTCATTAGTTAGAATATTCAGAAAAGCTGAGCTTTGCGCACAATAAACAAAACGTTTCATTAATAAAAATACCAATAATTTCTAGTACAGCACAAAATCAGGGCAGGAAGTCTAAAATATAAAAATTAAAGACAATTTAAGGATTCTGTAATGGGAGTCATTTGCAACACAGATATACAATCGGTAATAGCCTTAATCGGTAAAAGTTACAAAAAAAAATTTATGAAAAAAAAAAAAAAAAAGAAAAAGTAGTTTAAATATGAAAATAGTTAAGTAGTAGCAAAATACGAGGATTCACTAGTAAAAAACAGTAGAGTATGATATAATGATAAGGAAGAAGTAGAATGATAAGAACTTTTCACAAATTTCATATTTCTCCCACATTGAATGCTTTTATACTATCAAATCAAGTGCAATTGTCTCTAATTCTGGAAGTAGATAAATATATGTGCTATGAAGATTTTGTTCAATTTGTTATTCACTTTGTTTCATGGCAAATAGATTCTTCAATTCTTTTTTAAATTGAATACTTTTTCTTCCTGTTAACATCAACAAAAATTTGGAAAAAAATCATAAAAATATCAGGACCTTCATTGTAATGTTTAACAATTAAAGAAATTTAAGGACACTATTTTGACGCCCGGTGGCTGAGTGGTAGCACCGCGCACTTCTTCGGGCCGAGCAAGGTTGGCTCAGCCTTTCATCCCTTCAGTGGGTCGATGAATGAGTACCAAGCATGCTTGGGAACTAAACACTGGGGGTTCCGCGTTCTGCTGACCACCTGCCCAGAACACTTGCTCCTGCACCCCAGAGCCCAAGGTCAAGTAAACTGAGCTTAACGTCTCAGCAGTCGAAAACGTTCGACAAGCCTTCATTCCCATCATTTCAAATTAAGCATTAAAATAAACAATTGAAAGTAACAGTAGAAATTAGACTTCATTCAGCTATAATGAGGCTTGATCCCTTCAGGAAATCCCCTCCATGAAATATTAATATTGACATCATTTCAAATGAGGCACAATTAAATGAAAACCCAAATTATTAACTTATCATCATCCAGTTATCATGAAGTCAATTTTTTATAATAGAAAGTGTATAAAAAGAGATTATTAAATAGGGATCCTCCTAAGTGAAAAACTGCTTTGGAGGAAATTGTAGAAACTGATAATCAAATTGTGCATAAAGTTCATTGAACAGCTTTATATATATATTTTAATATCACATTTAGAGAAACCTCTTACAGATACTGTAAGCCATTAATTGATTGCAATCGTTCACATATATCAGGGTGCGTGCAGCCAAATCTTTCATCAAAAAATAAGCACTTATATACATTGACAAAATGAAAAATAGTTTTCTTAACATGATCATGATAAAATAACTAGTTTCTGACAAAAAACTCTTTTCTCGACTATACTAGCCACCATTAAAAGATCGAAATATTTCAGAGGGTGGAAAATGAATTGGAGAATACCTTGCAAAACAAAGCAGAGTTGCACACGAGAGTGCAAGAATCAAATAGGTGGCAAAATCGACATGGTAAAGAAAAAAATTCTCAATTTGGAAAAGGAAAATTATGCACTTTTTGAAAACAGCCAATGAAAAAAGCACCTTTAAGGACTTTTAAAAAACAAAAATCAAATAAGCACCTTTAAGTACTTTTTAAAAATGCTTCACACCATGTATATTAATGATGGGCAGAATTAAAGAATTTTTTTCCAACTAAAATGAACACAAATAAATACCAGTTAAATTGATGAATAATCTTTACTTGAGCATATAATTCATAACTTTATAAATGTTCTTTTAATTAAAAGACATAATTGTATACTTTTAAATAAATCACATCGACTTTCTATCTATAACAATTTTTAACATGCTATTCCTTACCTGCTTTTGTTTAGGATTTCCAATCACTGAAAATGGTGAAACTAGACTAGATTTCTGATAGTTTGTATAAGATAAATCCTGAGGTCCGAGTAAAGACGTTCCGGGTAAGACGTCGACCTGTGGTCGAGCAGCAGGTGGGGAAACACAGACAGGAGATAATACTGGGGTCTGGCCCAAGTCCTCAAATACCCTGGACACATGCCTGTCCAATATATCTTGATCATTATCCTCTGATGACGCAAACAAATCAAATACTGAAGATTCCATTTTACACTGATTTACATTACTGGTGCATCCACTTGCTCCAGTACGAGAAGGATCAGGTGACTAAAAAATGGAAAATCTGTAAGTTGCATGAAAAACATAACCCATTATTCCACATTAAAAATTAGTCATTTTTTAAACTTCTTCTCATATTGATACTTCTATACCTGCTTTTTTTAAAAAAACAGAAAATTTACTACAAAATTGCATAAAAAGCAGAAAATTTTATGTGATTTCAATTTTTATAGATTTTAAATACAATCAGTTCAAATAAGAGAAAAATGTTATTTCTTCTTATGCACTATCGGGTGCTTATTTTTTGCATTCATTTATAACTTGTAACATGAATTAGACAGAAGCAAAAATTGATGATGAACATTTTCAATTTACTGGAATATCTTTGGTTGAAAAATTGGCATCTCAGAAAATAAACATTTCTTACCTCCACAGAATTTATCTTTTCCACTACTTTTTCTTTATTTTTCCTTTCTTCGCAAACCCTATTCAGTTTTAATATCAGCTCTTGATGAAAATCAGATGGATTTCTTGTTGTTTCAACACCCTGTTTACGCTGGGTTATCTATAAAAAATAATTTAAAAAATCATTACCACAATCGAAAAAGACAATCATAACAAAATCGGAAAAAAAAAGCAATCAAGGATTGTTTTTTAAAATTCTCTCTGTGGGTGAAAAAGAATAAAACTGAAGCATACGTTTTTAATTTTCTTTAACAATCGAACAATTAATTTAAAGAATAAAAAAAAAACATTCTTCGAACCTAAAAGTTGTACAAAAAAGGAAGAAAAAAAATACTTACAGAAACAAAGTCTTTTGGTAGTTCATGTAAATTATCTGTATTTATTGGATATTTTTTTCCATCCAGTAGTCGTTTTGGTTTATTCCTTGACATAGAATAATCACTGTAAAATAATCACTATTTAGAACACATATTTAAAAACATACATACAAATAAAATCTATGGTTGAGGGCGTAACCTGTACCAGAATTTATCATTTTCAAAATACTTATGTAGCAATTCTTATAGCACCAGATGACCCTTTCAACTAAATTATGATATTAGTAAAGGACACAAGCACAGCACAAAAACAAGTGCTTGAAATTTTGTGATAAGACAGATTTTTAATTTATTTTTTGCTAGGCATAAAAAACAATATAAGGGCATCATGATTGATTTCAAGAAAAGTGACCTGACAACTTTTCTCCTTCTGGCTAAAGCTATGTACACTAAAATAGAATTTCAAAAAACTGATACAAAAAAAATTTTTTAGCAATATGTAGCCTACCATAGATCCCATAAATATAAAAATCTAAATTTTGAATTTTTCTTTGCTTACTTGATCTTTCAATTGCAACACAGTGTACTGGTTTTGGGTATAATATATTAATATACTTTATCTGCTCGGCTGTCTGTCATAGTGCTAATGGGACAGTTATTATCTTATTTGTTACATAAAAAAAAGAATTATGCAAGCACAAATACCATCTGATAGTAAGCATAAATACAGAAAACAAAAGACTGTCCTATTTCAGCCAGTGTTTTAATTGTTTTCAAAAATTTGCTTATATTATACATCTGTTAAATAAATTTTTAAAAAATAATAATACAGTCGAACCTTGCTAACTCGAACCTCGATTTCACGAATTTTTCGATATCTTGAAGAAAAAAATTCCCTTCAAATTTCCTATACACTACACTCAATGTTAAAAAAAAAAATTCTAATCCCTTTGATAACTTTTTTTTTCCCCCATAAATAGTGTAGATTTTTTTTCTATAAATAAAAAAATATTCCAAAAAAATAAAAACTTTGAAGAATAAAAAACCAATTCTCATTTGCAACAAGGGGTGAAAGATACATGTGAATGCATGCCTGTTTTGTTTCGCATTCAAGCTACCAAGAGACCTCTTAAAAAGTTTCCTTTCCTGCTTATTTCAGAGAAAATTAGAGCACTTAGAGGTTGGATCTTTGGCGAGTCATTTGTTTAAAATGGCTAGCAAACAAAAATTAAACACGCTTTCCGTAGAAATAAAGAAAATCATAGACGAAGTTGAAAAAAATTCTAAAAAGAAAAAGGAAATTGCACAGGAATTTGGGATTCCAAGCAATACGCATCATTGTATTAGTATTATCTGTTTGTTTCTAAGTTCTCAGTGTAATAAAGTTTATGTGAATGTAACGTAAGCTACCGTGGAATAGCCCAGAAGGACTTTATGATGTTGATTACACATTGTAGAAGTCAAAACATCCCTCTAGATGGACTTGTAATCACTTGTAATCAAAGCTGAATATTTTGCAAAAGAATTAAGCCATTTAAATTTCAAAGAAAGTAATGGCTGGTTTGAAAATTTTAAAAAACGTAACAACATTACATTTTTGAAAATGTGTGGTGAAAGTGCTTGCGTAGACGAAGAAGTTTGTGAAGAATTTAGGAAGAAAATATGCTTGATCGTGAAGGATTAAGACGAAAAAGACAAGTTCAATGCAGATGAAACTGGACTTTTTTTTAAATGCACTTCAGACAAAACTATGCATGTAAAAGGTGAAGCATGTCATGGAGGCAAGAGAAGTAAAGAGCGTTTAAATTTATTGTTTTGTGCAAATATGAATGGAACCAAAAAGCTATAACGGTTGATGACAGGGAAATCGAAAAAACCAAGATGTTACAGGGGCATAAAATCATTTCCCTTAGAATATGAAGCTAATCGAAAAGCTTGGATGACATCAAACCTTTTTGAAAGATGGCTTAAAAATTTTCATAAGAAAATGAAAACAGAAAAACGGAAAATGTGCTGTTCATCGATAACTGTACGGGACACAATACCATACCTAAAATGGAAAACGTAAAAATTGAATTTCTCCCCCCAAACACTACCTCAAGACTTCATTAATATTCTACGAAATTAAAATGACTATAGCTCTTCAATATTTTGCATTAAGGACCTAGTTTAAAATTTGTCAATTAATAATATTATTGAATTTCATCAATATACTGTCGAATGAAAATGTCAGAAACTTCAATTATAGCATTTTTTGTTTTACAGAATATTACTTGGTCTTTTACTGAACTTATAGGGTACAGTTTTTCTACTTAATGTAATTATGTATTTTAAAGAAACTGTCACTGAAAACAGCCATAACTTACACACTACTGTCACAATTAGACATTGTATCATCTGTCTGAGCACCAGAAGATATGCTTTGTAATTCACTATCTTGCACAGAAGTAGGTAAGCATGTACCATATCTGGCATGATATGTACTGTAATTCACGGAGTAAGGCGACTTTATTATTGATCTGAAAATGCATACAAATTAGAAAATGCAAGGCTTGGTATGTTTTTTATAACAGTTTAAAACTTGTTACAAATGAATTAAAAAAAAACTTAAGGATCAGACATGATAAATGTTAATTATTTATTTAACAAAAGAAAAAAAAACAATATCACTACACGATTGTTTACATCAATTCAATTTTAAATTAGCCCTTGGACTATGGTTTACAACATAAGCAGAAAGACTTTGTATTTAAAAAATTTCCTATTAAATAGAGTGTATGTTAAAATTTATCTGAAATATTTTATTGGTGCAACCTACCCTGTTTTCTAGTGACCTAGGTTTCACTAAAGATCATAATTTCCTTTCGTTTCATATTAACTCTTTATGAATAAAATTGCTTTTATGTTAATTTAAAAAAGTTATATAAGATATTTTCCAACTGGAATTTTATTTTTGGTTGTTGTGTCTACCTTAACATGATACAGCAGGTTTGTGTCTACCAATAACCCGCAGAGCTATACTGGCAGTAGCTCGGCTACCGACAGGGTTCCCCGAGCCGGGCAGGTCGAGTGAACCTGACAAAGTGAAACACCCTGATCCTTAAGGTCGGGGGTGAGGCCTAAAACCAACAACCTCACCCTGTAAAACAGTTAACAGTTACGAAATCAAAAGGAAATTTTTCTGGACTGCTGCTCCGGTGGCAACTTTAAAAGGATTTTAAGGACTTAAGAATAAGTTTCTGGAACTTACACTCTCTCTATAGAAGCAAGAGATTGTTGCCTTTGCCGCAAAGATTGGATGAATGCAACGTGATGGATTGGGCAAGGAATACATGACAGTGTGAACAAACATGCATCATTATCCCTTTGGCGAAGCAAAGCTCGAAAGCGCGCTTACTGCTGAGGTCGGCAGTCTCTCTCGCGTGTGTCTCTTCAGGGCCAGGGGGGTATTTTGCTGTTAAGCCTAATTCCATGAAATTACCGAAATATCAACACGTTGTTTAATATTGTTCTGTAGAGTATTTAAATGACATATGCTTTATATATATTTCTATGGACACATTATTTACTTAAGTTATTTATTGTTTTTAAATATATATTTTACGCATTTAATTTTCATTATGTACTTATCATTTAATAACATTTAACGTTACACATCTGAAAACTAATTATATGACTTTAAGTTCTTTTTTCGTATAAAAAATTTTAAAACAGGGATTTACAAGATCTAACTATCCACTAAAAACTAACCCGAAAATCGAAAGTAGCGAAAAAAAAAACCTCCCCTGCTTACTGTAAGCAAATACCACGTGCGAATTTAAAGAGCCGTTATAAAACATTCCTCCCCCCTCCATTCCTTTCCCCTAAAAACCACGTGAATGTACTCTCATCTTGAGTAGAAGGTCAAATCTACATGTATCTGAAACCATATGGACATACAATGCCATCTTTTAGAAGAAATTTTTAAAACGTTCCGAAACGCTGGCGCGCAGATGTCTCGGCCGGGAAGTGAGCGCGTTTCTTGCTGGCACGAATATGTGACAGTCGATGCGAAAGGGTTAAACAGGCATGTGACCTGATCGGAATGAAAAATGCGCAAATGACATAGCCAATGATATGCCAATTTATCAGCTAACTTAGAGACATCAATGAACAATTTCATAAAAAGATAACAACAGCACAGATCAGGAAAAATTTGAATTCTGTTTATATACTGAAAAATCACCTATCTGATAAAATATTGAAAAAAAAAATAATTTTTAAAGACTTTTACTTACCCTGGTTCTATCCTACTTCTTCTGGGGTGATCAGAATTTCTTAGAAGCCTTCTTCGTATACTTTCCGTTTTTAATATTAATTGTGTCTTTCCAGTTAAATGAAGTTCCGAATCTTCATGCAAGGTAGGCAAACACTCAGCTTCCTCAGAAGCCACCCTTTCAGATTCACCTTCAGATGAAGATCTTAAATGCTGAAGATAAAGGTCAGACTGCAAAAATGTAGTATAAGTAGTGTTTGAAATGTCCATCTCCACTTGACGCTGAGCAACATCAAAAATATGGATGTCTATTTCTTTTGACTGTATTTTACGCCTGATTTCTCGTTTTGTATCGTTACTGATTGCAGCTATCCTTTTGACCTTTTTTTCATAAAGAACGTGCACAAGCTTATTCAACTTTTCACGGTCAGTGTGCTGGGCAGTCTTTTTAACACCTCTGCAAGCAAAAATAAAATCTAAAGGCTTAGTGTCTTGATTTTCCATAATCAAATATTTCTGAAAAAGTTCTGTCCCTTGAATATCATCCAGCAAACACTGCAAGCTAATAGTCCATTTTCCAGGATTAGGTGAACTAGGAACAGGAGACTGTTCCATCAATTCACACCCTTCATTTTGAAAACTGCCTGTGCCATTCATGTCTATACTGCCACACTCAGTCACTTCATAGCTTTCCATGTTTGGCTTTGGAAAATCGAGGTACTGTACAGGTAGGGGCTTTTCAAAGCAAGAATCTTCCTTGCCTATAACGGGTGGTCTTGATTCTTCTGGCGGAGAGGACATAGGCTCTGTAAAGCCATTCATAGCAGTCAATTTTTAAGGAAATTATCCATTAATTTAGCCTTTTCATGTGAAGAAAAGGAAATAACTGAAAGATAAAAATAAAATATTTAGTGATAGATTTAAGGTTCTACTTTTGTTTCATTGTATACACAGAAAGACTCTAATCACAGAAATCTACTTTGCACAGAGGTACAATAAAATAAATAGAGCCACATAACAGAGGTACAAAAATAAAAAAAAAATTAAATTTAAAATAATCCAGCTCTAAAAATAAAACTAATAAGAAAGAAAGGCTGTACTGATGGACATACAGGGTACGTTCTGAAAGTAATGTGCATGATTTTACTGTGACGCGACTATTGATCGCAGCGCACACAAATTGGTCAAAAAATGTGGTGGGGGATTTGGTGCTTGATAAAAAGAAGAAAAAAAATATCAAAATTAAGGGAGCTTTGAAAAAATGTAGAGAAACTGCAAGAAAATTTTGATCCAATTTTTGTTAAAAGTCAGTTTATTTTAAGAAAACACCATTTCTTTCCTTTTATAATTATTCTTTTGATATATGTAATGTTTTTTTTTTTAAGCTCTTACCACAATTGAAAATAAAGAAGCCACAGTTTTGCCTTGATTATGTATATTAAACATTTTGAGCATAGTTTTGCCTCAAGCGTCTTTAGAATAGATTAGATGAAGAAATGACTCCTGATTTCAATATGCATTTTATAAAATAATTCATTTTATAGTCAACTTGTATTTTAATTTTAAGATTTCCAGGGAAGAAAAAAAATCAATCATGAAAATTTATTATAAGATTTGCTCTTGGCAGAGAATTTTGAAATTTGGCTAATACTTTTGATATTTGGCTAATATACTTTCTAATAATTTGAATTCCTTAGCATGGGTCTTCATTACAAAGGACTACGAAATAAATGAAATTTTCGCCTATGAAAGACCACATGGTACGCCTCATGCAAGACAAGACTTAGCTTCTAACCTACATCTATCAAAAAAATATATTATTCTTTAAAATTGACTACGATCTTTACTATTCTAGAGCATTTAAAGTAATTAATAATCTAGTAATTAGAATAACCTTCATTGAATCGTTTGGTTATGAAATCTAGACATGAATTTCTATGCAATTCACAGTGAAATAATATCTTTAAAAATATAATTTGAGAAATCTAAGACAGTAAGAAGTACAAAGTACAATTAAAAAAAAAGGTTTCTTTTCTTCTCTAAAAATGAAAATGGTTTTACTAAAAATATCTATAAGTTGTACTGTGTTTACATTGTGTATTCACCATGCTCAAAATCCCGGTCGCAAATTAACTCTTTTTCGCACTTCCAATACTCAAGCCTGATCCTAACCTTTCCTAAAAATTATCAACAGCATACTCATTTTTATCCATTCTCTGCCCAGTGAGACGTAAACAAAACCAGAATTCATGTATAAAATAATGTGACTTACTATATACTGCCTCTGTCCTATATCCATAATGAAATTAGCACCAGCTACATTTTACGCGTATGGTTCTTACTGTTGCTGTTTTAGGCGATAACAGCCTCATGCAATATGTATCAGTTAGATAGAAATTTAATCAATAAGTAGAACATACAGAAAAAAATTTCAAACAAAGCCTGTACTTATGTGTACAAATACAAGCAAATGGTATGCCTCACATATTTTAACACTTACATCTGACACTATCTTTATCGAGATGTAAATAAACCCGAACACATTTATTACATCTAGCGAGAGATGGAATAATGTGCACAGCTTAAAAATTGTTTATTCAACACATAGACAAGATTTAGTAACTTAATATAAAGATAAAAGTATCGGCATTAGAGATCTCATAACAATATGCGAAGGAAAAAATAAGATTGCACGGAACAAAAGTAGGAAATTCTGAACACAAAAAAATAATTTGCCATACTTACAATATTATTGTTTTCCATTTATTATGAAACATCCGCACCATTTACACTTAAAAGCATTATGAATGCTTATTATTTTATAATTCACAATAATACGTATTCCACGTGTATCTTATAATGCACAAATAGAGCCACAAACACCACTCGTACTATATAGATAAATTAATCCACAACTGTGTATCCAAGAGAAAACGATACGAGTACAATTCCAAACGATAATCCAAAAAGAAATGGAAGAAATAGAATAAAGGCTTCTTTCTCCAAGGAACAACACTCAACTGTTGCCTCCTTCAAGGAGGGAAGGGAAATGCAATTGGCAATTTCCCCCTCACTCACCCGACCCTCCCCCTTCAGCCTCCCCGCGCCACAGGCATTTTCATGAAAAATGGGATAAGGCCGTCAAGGTATTCAGGAGAGATGCCCTTTGTACAAAATACAGACTTTGACAAGCCTTCCAGGAACTTATCTGCAGTACTTGTCCATTTCCGGATTAGAAAAATATCATCCAGAAGTTACAGTTGTAATATAAAACTCCTGCGGAGAGAAAAACTACATTTCAACTCTAAACTAAATATCAGATTACGAGAAAAAATATTTTATTGACACATGTATTTATTCATAGATTTTTTTCGGAATGGATCAAAAAAGGAAAAATTTCATATTAAAAATAATTTTCTAAATTATTTGTTCAGCATTAGAATTTATAAAAGGAAAAACTAAACTACCGGAATATAACTAGCTAAATATCAGATTACGACATGAAAAAATATGTATTTATTCATATATTGATAAATTCTCAGAACATAAATGAAGAATTCTGCATTAAAAATAATTTTCTATCTCATTTCAATAATAGGATTACAATTTGTGAGATAAAATTAAACTTCCGGATTATAACTCTAAACCAAAAGACTAAAAGAAAATAATAATGCTTGTTTAGTATTATAATTTCTCAATAAATGCAGAATAATTTTGCATTAAAGATAATTTCTTTGTTGAAAATTAGATTTATAAAAAAAAAACAGCTTTAAAACATACTCCAAGCATTTTTTTCTCTAGACATTGAAATTTTTAATAACTTAAATAAAAGAGCATTTTTTTTTTCAATTATTTATTTATAAGAGATTAAGCTACCACCTAAAACACTAAAAATAACTAAGGTTAGTGCTAATTAAAAGGTTAGGCTAACTAAAAGGTAAGGCTAGCTAAAAATTTAAAAAAAAATTCTTTATTAAAGAAAAGAATAATGGAAGAACACGTTGAATCTCATAACTCAAGTACATAAAATTAGAAAATTTATCTGTCCTAGTCTTTTAAAGAAAGTTTCATTTTTTCAATATTACATTGTTTTCAACAGGTTGATTTTTGCAAATTTGGTAAAATATTAAACTTCACAAGCTCCTCCATTAAATTCTTCAATAACACTTTGCTGCTAAAGAGGTGTTTATTAATTTTATATGTAATAAAATTTATTTTCGCAAATTTCATAAAATGTTACGCTTTACATGCTCCTTAACACTATTATTTAATTACACTAGCATCATTTGGAGAAGAGTTCACTCATTAATTATTTGTTAATATTTCGTTAAAACACGCTACGTCCGTAGAAAATAAATAATGAATAAAATAAATCAGGCTCTTTTTTTTCTTCCAAATAAAATACTTTTTTTTTTTTTTTTTTTTTTTTTTTTTGGAAAATAGATTTCCCAAAACTTCTATAGCTGTAGGAAGTTCTTAGTTTTACAATGAAAAGCTAGCAATCAAATTTGATAAAAATTACAAAAGAAACACGATTATAAAAAGCATGCATGAGCAAAAACTAAACCAATTTTATTCATTCTTCGCGAAAGTATATCTTTCCCCTAAAACAAGGTACGATAGCTTTTTTTTTTTTTTTTTTTTTTTTTCGCCGCTTTTACAATAGCAGGTATTCTACTTAAAGAAACAGATATGGCTATTTTATTTCTCCGATAAGTGGATCGGAAGAAATCAGTTGTCCTTTTGAAGAAGTTATTTCCATTCTTCGGTTTATCTTGTATTTATATGGATGTCAACTTGGTGACGCAAAACTTGTCACCTTTTTCGAGTGTCCTAAGTCATCTAAGGTTCCTTACTCGATGATTATGTCTTCATATCAAACACAAAAAAAATCTCAAAAAAATTAAAACTTGCCAAATAAAATGAAATAAAGATTTTTCACTAACTTATTTCTAAAATGACTATTTAAAAAAGTGGCATTTTTTTATTCGTATTCATTAGTTATACACAGATTTGGTCTTACAGATATAGTTCAAATTTTAATATTATTTTATTTTTTATGGTAAAAAATAAAGATTTGTACCGGAAAAATAACAAAAATCAGCCTTTAAATTTTTTTTTTGATTTTAAAAGTTGAAAATACATAAAAAATACGGAGCGTCATGCAAAGAGCTTATTTATAAAACAAAATAAATTTAAAATAGGTATGAGACTTCAAATACTTTTCAAGTATATTCAAAAATTTTAAAAAGAAAAAGCTAAGAATTTTTTTTTTAAATATTTATTTAGCGATATTCTCGATAACAGCATAGAAACTTAAGAATTATTACAATTTCATAACAGTTACATGACGTTTTACATGACATAAGAAGCTTCGTAAACCAGCTTAAAATTCCAATTTTAAACTTTTGAAAACCTTTATTCGATATATTTAACGAAAAAAAAAAAATATTTATATAGTTATATATCACTTTTTATCTATAAAAAAAAATTACACGATTGAATAACTTTTCGTACACACCTAAAAACATGAAACCATTTATTTCAACTCACTCACAGAAAATACAAATTTTGTGCCCTTTTCATAATTGGTATTATTACTGGCTGTGCCGTTTTATTACTGACATCATCCATTATTGCTAACTAATAATGGGCAATACACGACAGCTAAAAAGAACTTCTAGTTTTAAAACGATTTAGTTATGCGCCAAAATGCGTTATTTTTAATGACATTTTGTGAAACAGCTTTAAATTTCATAGTATTCTATCTCTCATTTATTTAAAACAAAATAGTTTCCAGAAAAAAAAAAACACTTTCACTCTTATGTTTAAAAAAAAAAAAAAAAAAAAGATTGAATAAGTTTTATAACACATCTAAAGTGAAGCTACCCATGACTTTAACTAAGCACACAAAATAAAAATTTCGAAAAATATATATTTCGCGCCATTAGAGAGTACTGGCTAATAATTGGACATGATTGAACCTAACAGCTCTACCTATGGTTTCACCACAATTATAAATAAGATATTTGCTAAAATGCTTCCTTTCGTAAGTCTTCGAAAAACAGCCATACATCAACATTTTTATAATATTAAATAATCATTTGCAGCAAAGTATATTATTGAACAAAAAAAAATCGCGACTTTAGTGAAAAAGAAACACGATTCAAGAGGTTTTCTAACAGATACGAAAGCACTTTTGATTTCAACCCGTCCACCTCAAATCAACGTATATTGAAAAACTTTACAAATAAATAAAATTCTCACTAAACGACCCGTGGAACAAGACGGTTCTTTTTCAACTTTTATTAGTCAGAATATGTTGGGGGCGAATGACAAGAGGAAAAAGTTTTCGGCCATTTGAGTTGATCTATCCTGTCAGAGGAACACATCAGACAATGGGTCAAAGAGATATGCCGCCTGCAGCTGCAAGAACACCCCCCTTCCCCCCACATTGGCCCATGGAGTTGTGAAAAGAAGTTGGGTGGGGGTCTCTTAGTGCCGACAAAGGGATACCGGTTGGAAAATGATAAGAGCCTTCCCGGCAGTCAACTGGAGCCTTCTTAGGAGGGGTAGAGGCTGGGTGTCCCACCAAAAGATTTTCAACGCCCCACCTCGCACAGCTTGTAGCTGGACAATTCTGAGAAAGAAATAATTATGTCAACAAACCAATGTGCTCTCAAATAACAACTATTCACAAAAACCGTCGAATGATATGCAATTCCATTAACTTAATAATTAACAAATAAACTGCACTAAAAAATTAAATTTTATCACTTTCAATTAAAAGAAAATATTTGAAGGGCAAAACGGGTAAGCCACTTTTTTTTTTTTCCCGTATCGCGAAATTTTTATAAACTGTTCCTTAGTATTGTTTTCAAAAAAATACTTTATATGTTTCGAGATTCTTAACTCACAAAATAGTTGTACAATACATAGGAAATCATAGAGTGTTTTCCACCTGAACCGCTCTTCTGGACACTATAAAGATGTGGCTTATCATTCCATTGCCCCGCCATTTTGAATTGTGCAATGCGAACTGAAAAAAGAAGAAGAAAGAATTTTCTATTTGGCCTGCTTTTTTTCAAAGCTTATAACAATCAGAGCATTTAAAGGACTTAAAGATATATTCCATTAGCCTAAATGAGTGAAGGCTTAATGCAACGTGCCAGTGTTTTAAATAGAGAACCACACTAAATGTAAAAAGGATAAACCAACTCTATATGAATCCAGGATGAATACCTGGTCGGTTGAATGCAATGAACCAAAATACGATAAAACATAGCTGCCAACATCGGAAAACATCCCATAGATTTTACGAAATACAAATTTTATAATAATTGTTGCATTATGTACGAAATATTTTACACACAAGGAATTTTAGGGATTTTTATAGTCATCAAAAGAGTTTTCTCAGAGTTCTGAATAAAAGTAAACAGAATATTTTAGAACAAAAAGAATTTTTAACTTATTTCTATAAATGAGGCTCGCTTCATTATATATTTGTAATACTTATTTATATATTCAAGCAAACATTCATGTGTGCAAAAAATTCTATTTAAAAAGGGATTTTTTTTTTCTTCTTAAAGAAGCTTAGACAATTTTAGGGAATTGTCTGAAAAGCACAAAAACCAGGAGAATTTTTATTAAATCAGTAGACCAGGAAAACTGGAAAAATCCATTAGAGATGACAGCTATGCATAAATTATGACACTGTGACTGTTTCTTAGTACATTAAAATAATCCTATTATAAAGTTACTTATAATTAATTCTTATACATTTGAAAGCAAAATAATACAAAACGAAAAAAGAGCGCAAAAGTTATTGGTTTCATTTCAATTGAATTAAAACTTTGTTTTATGATTACAAAATGTATTTAAGAAAGACACCACTTAGCCGTAGAAATCAATGAAAAGAAATTTACATGCAAGCAAATGTAATCTGAACGAGAAGAAAAAATTTACAATTTTATGGTTGTAGGAAGAAAAAAAATTGCTAGGAAGCAATAGTAGAATGATGAAGTGAGTTAAACGAAAATAGACGTTATAAAGCAGAGGGGAATCGCAAATTTTATAACTCATAAATGCGACGAAAATTTTAAGAAAATAAAAATTAATAAATAAAATTAACATTCGCAAAACTCAGTTGATTTCCAATTATGATACCGATTCTATCCACTTTTCGACCCTAACCACCACCTTCATCCACTGGGGGTACATTTATTGTGCCGTAACATCAAAATAGTGTTAAGCAATCGACTCATTATTAAAGAAAATGTTTTTGTTTTATATTATTTTCTTGGGAATGTCTAAAAAAAAATTTTTTTTTTTTAGTTCAACGTTGAAGGCCGCTGTTATAAGGGGTTGTGCTAAAGGACGTAGACTGTAGATAGAAAAAAAGAATTAGAATTGTTAAAAATATTTTATCAAACATGAAATATATTAATATATTAATATTAATTTTTTTAATCTCAATGTTGAGCGGCATATTAAAATGAACATTCAGATCTGACGCTATAACGGGAATTAAAATAATAATAAATATGGAGAACAGCTACTATGACGGCAGGGCCGCTGTTATAAGTGGTATTCTTATAAAAACTTTCATATTAAATCTTTCCTCTAAGCATCTATCGGAGATTCTTGCCGACCCCAAAGACATTAATGAACCACCACCAAAAATATACTATTTAAAAGTAAAAATAAATAAAATCACGAAACGCAATTCGACTCTGGCAGCATGACTAAAGGCAAGGATATTAAAAAATATAAAAATCATAGGGAAAAAATATATATATATAAAAAAAAATTAGATATATCGTGTCAAAGGGGCAGGCCGCTTGACGCCCTGCTTGCCTAATGAGTATGGAACAAGTGGTCGGGGGGTCATGTTCAAGACCTGTTTTTGGGGGTGAGCACACAAAAGGAGAATTCTGAGAAATGGTAGTACTTCTCCACCCTGGAGCATGAATGCACCTGGATCCATTCATTGGCACCTTTCTTCTCTAATGTTGCCTTCTCTCTGTGCAGACGGGATATCAAAAGCGACCGAAACCAGAGTTGTTACATTATTCCTTTCTTTTCTTTTTAAAAAATCTTTGCCTTCCCACGTTCCAGATGCCTCTCTCTCATATGGCGGAATTGATTTAAACGAAATGAAGAGACTAATATGGTTTGAGATGAGTCGCATGTTCAGAACAAACCGATTATATCTATAAGTACGGATGGTATTTGGATCCTTGATGATCTGGAATAAAAACCCACTTCGGATAATAGAATAGATGGCAGTTTGAATCAGCCACTTTCATCCATAAACTATGAAAATAATCACGTCAGACTGTTTTAGTAATAGTACTTACAGCTAAAAAATAAATAAAACATTAAGTAACGACTATCAAAAGTAATGAAGACCGAGTATTTAGTACAACCACATATCAGATAGTTGATATTACATAGGGTAGTATATTTAACAAGATACAAAAATCGAATGATGGTGTCGCAGAATCCAATGAAATCGTTGACAATACGAAAGTAACGTTTCGAAAGCATCCACCAACCTATCAGAAATACGAACGTTATAAAATTAATATTACTCTAATGAACCTAGTCAAATATGAGATATTAATCTCTCAACATGGTCTAATATATTTTTCCATTGTTGCCAGTGGGATCCAGTTTTTCCATACCATTTTGGTTGTCATCAGAATAAAATTAAAGTCGTACCATTTTCGTATAAAATATTTCTGTATGGATAAGTAATATTTAATACCTGTAATAGTGATATTTCCTATTCTACTGGCTATTATTACGATTTTGACGCTAAAAGGGTTGTTTCTTTATCATAACGTATCACTTTACTACGATATATTTTAAGATGAACTTATTTGTATTAAAATACGAACTTATTACGTATTTTAATATAGTATTATAAATTACAATTAAAGAAATTCGATCAGCTTCATGCGCAATGTCATGCATGAAGCTATGTCATTTAGCTGTATTTAATATATCAACTTGTTTGGAAAACGAAAATATTAAATTATGGTTGTGAACTCGCTAAATTTGTAATAATAATGTTATTTTTAAAAATAATTGCTAAGCGAAATTATTTATGTTTACAGAATCATTAGAGAAATGTGTGAACATCGTGGTTGGTGAACGGCAGCTGACAGTCCCTTAATACCAGATAATTATAGATAGAGAAATATTTATATTGAGCTATAAAGTATTACTTTGGATATACCAGACATCTGGATTAAATAGACAACATCGATTTATAATCTATTTTCTCCTTTGAACTCAGAAAATCGAGTCAAGTTTTTTTCAATTTTTTTTTTATTACAAATATAAATCTGGGGCTATATAGTATTTAAATTAAATTTAACATTATTAAGAGAAGACTATTAAGAATGTGTCGAATAGGTAAATGGAATTTAATTTTAAATTCCATAGCCAGTATTTCCCATTAAAATCAATACTCTGACATTTATACTATAATACACGAGATTCAAAAAATTGTTTTGTTCATTTTTTTTATTTTATTGCTGAACTGTTTAATGTTTTCAATCCCTCTGTCATTTTGATAATTCTAATTAAATGTTTACGTCGATGTAAGTTTATTTTAAAACGAAATTGCAATAATACGTACGAAAGTTATAAAACAGGGTTTTCAAACTTGGAAGAAAAATCTATTCAACATATTAATTGGAGAGAGAGAGAGTAATAGGGTGGAATATTGTAACTACGATTTCCGAAAGATACGATAGCATCATGAGGGATGTTAACTAAATGCAGGACACAGTTCGCCAGATCTCTTCCACTTTTTTTCTAAATATTTAGAGCACACTTCAAGATAGATATATATATATATATATATCTCAGGGGTCTGTCCAGAGAAATTGAAAGGTCCGTTTTTGTAAAAATGTGAAAAAAATTACTCGTAATTTGTGAATATAAAATAAACGTCGAGTCACATTCTTTCAACCAGGGTCCGCTTTTGTGAATTTGTGCAAATAGGGTCCGTTATTGCAAAAAAACTTTTTCAGGGAGTTTTTAAATTGTAAAGACTTACAAGATTATGCTCAACACTGTAAAATTATAATCTAAAAAATTAAATTTTAAAAAATAAACAGCAATTACAGCTACTAAATTAGCGATGAACATACAAATATTTGACATTTAGCCTATACTGCTGAACTCAGAATATTTATTTCGGATGAATAAAGGAAGAAGCGTCTGCCGAAGACAAAATTTAGTTCGTTTACATGTCTTTCTCCCCCCTCCCTTTATGGGAAGGGTTTTTTCGATTAACAAAACAATAATAAAGATAAACAAATTTGTGAAGGGTCCGATTAAAAGATTAATTATTTTGTGAAGGGTCCGTTTTTATGAAAAGATATTTTATGAAGGGTCCGTTAACGGACCCGAATTTCTTCTGAACAGACCCCTGTATATATATATATAAATATAATTAAGAAATATAAATAATAAGCTTTATTTACTTCGCATAAGCTGCAAGTACATAGAACTCATAAAATAAGTTAAAAATAAGGAGAAAACGAGAAAAAAGATAAAGATTTTTTTTGAAAGGAGAAGAAAAAAATTATTAAAAATGTTTTGAAAACTTTACACAAATTTTATAATTTGGATTTCAGAACTTTAAAGCTCACGAATGGTCAGTTTAAAAAAAATCGGTTTGTGTAAAATATCAGTTTCAATGAAGGCTGTTTTTCGAAGGGTCTGCAATCATCTGAAATAAAATTTTATGTTATTTTCAAATGTTACGTTATGTAACGTTAATATGATATTCTCATAACTTCAGAAAGTTAGCAACAGCTATGAACGACTGTTGGGACAAATTTAGCCTATCTTTAACCAGAACTACCTAAGCTAATTCTAAAAGCGTTATGTGATCTAGATTTTTTTTTTTTTTTTTAATAGTTAATAAGTTTCTCCAACGCTGCTATTTTCTTAACTCATAAACATTTTTAAAAATTGAGTATTCGTTGATTTCGACAATTTTCATTTAAATGAGAAAATATCCCCAAATGAGCGATTTTAATAAAAGTTTAAATTATTAGTTTGTTTCAGATAATACAGATTATAGCAGGCTGGTATATTTAGTTCAAAATTAAAACTTTGGCTCAAGCTTAAGACACTTAAAACTGTTTATTTTCCTTTCTGAAAATTAAATAAATTTTTAAAAGCAAAAACAATATATTTTCTTTTTTTCCTCACTTACTTGTGTTATGGATTGGATTAAATCAAACATTCCCGAAACTGTATATTGAGAAAAAAAGCGAAGAAAAAATAAATGCTTGAACCTTTAAAAGCTATTTCGATGAAAGTTTAAAATGTGCAACATCAGACATAGATCCAACTGTATAGGGTGTGAATCCCGTTTCCATAGTGGAAAATCTTTCCCAAAAGTGTGTAAGACCTGGTTAAAACTTGGGGACAGTCCCTCTAGCAATAAGAGCCAGGAATCAAGGGGTACTTCTAAACTCGGCCCCTCTTGAAAACTAGAGTGAGGGGGTTGTAAGGAGAGCTCGGGGCAGGAAATTCTAGCCAATTTGCTAGAAACTTCGGAGAAATGGATCCATTCATGCGAGAGAGTATGTAGCCAGCACTCAAATGTATCCCTCGAGCTGGAAAACGCGATTCCACAGATTTAACGAAGAAAAGAATTTACAGGGAAGAGTAAAAAGAAATACTGACGACATGTCGGGAAGAAAAAAAGACGTAGGAAATAATTCAATATTTGCAACGAAATTAAATTTGGAGATACATTTTTTTTTCGTACATTAAACAGTTAGTGAAATTATTTATTAACCTACTAACTATAAAAAATAAAGAGTAGGAGAGGGGGAGTCATAATAATATGGTTTCGAACCTCGCACAAATATATTTATTGCATACAATTCAATGACAGCAGTCGATATTTAAAAAAATAAAAAAGACCAAATGAGGATAGATTATATTTAAATCTTCTAGAGCATGAATAAAGCAAAACAACGCAAATAACGAACAAAGAAATGGGGCACGTTTCGGTTCTATAAACAACAAACCTTCCTCAGTATCGAAACACAACATGACAAAACACGAGTAAGAAGACAAGTGTTTTTTACTTTCTTCTGTCATTTTGTGTTCCGACACTGAGGAAGCTTTGTTGTTTATAGAACCAAAACTATAGAGTTTCCATTTCTGCACCTTCATTTGTGCTGCTTTATGCTTCATTCAATTTTTTTTTTTTTTTTTTTTAAAGTTTAGTATAATTGACTTAAGTCCAGCTCTTTCTGCCAGGATCACGTTTATGTCAATATAAAAGTAAAGTTCTATTGGGGGGGGGGGGGGCACAAAAAAAAAAGTCTTTCAAATGAGTGCTTTTCTAATTATAAATTAATGAAATCAACGACTCTATTTTTCAAATGAAAGATAGTGTGAAAGGTGAGTATTTGTAAAAGATCCGTTAAAGGACTCCATAAGAACGCATTAAAAATGAGAGATAAAAATGGCCAAAACCCGGCAATAACTAGTCAAAATAATTTACCGATAGAAGAAATGTGTCGAAGCGGTCACAAAGTTCTATAAATTTTAGTAAAACCGAATTCCACTATTAACACTAGATAAGACTGAAACTTCCTATGTTGCCCAGTCAAATTGACTGGATTGTGAAAGAATGTGTCAAAAAATTCGTTTAAAATAATTTTTTGTTATATTATTCAGTTATTAGTAAATATCAACATTAAAAAAAAATTTTATGTTGTACAAAAAGTCACAAAATTCTAAGAAATTGTGTCATTATATGCATCATTGTTTTTCTAATTGAAATGAAAAAGCAGTCAAAATGACTTCCTTGGGTAATCTAGTGTTAATACATTAGAAAGAAGAAAAAACGCTATCCATTTTAGAAAAAGTTTGAAATTCTAAAAGAAATAAGTCAATATAAATTTTTGTAAAATCGAATTTCCACTGAAAAGCTTTCGGGTTCTGATATACTCAACGGTAAAAATATAATAATTTCGCGAGTCCCTTACACGCAGAGGGTGGACCCCTACTAACATTCCAAAATATTTTTTTCCCTCCCGCACATTAAAAGAGAGAGGGGGGAAATAACAAAGAAGTGCTTTATGAGAATTTTCAATTCGAGTGTATAAATAATCCAAGAAGAGATTCGCGTTAGAAAGTTACTTAAACATTCGTGGTTCATGATAATGAGAGAGCCCAGAGGGCATTAGGAAAAGAAGAGGCCCACCCGAAATCAATTGCTGTGCCCCAACCCTGTTATTAAGGGATAATTTACACGGCAGCATTCCGGCTTTGCAAGTTGAACCGCCGTGAGGCTCTAGCTTTATTCCCACCTTCTTCGCGCCATTTTTTTTTTTTTTTTTTTTTTTTTACTCTTTTTTTTTTTTTTTCTCTTGACGCTTTACGAATAATTTTTTTTTCTTCTTTTTTTTTTTTTCTTTTTTTTCTTTCTATATCTGTATCCTTGTAGGATTGCAAAGGATGCGTGAATGCAGCAAGAGTCACGGTAGCGAAGCTTTTATAGATATGGAGGTTGTATGGAAATAAAAATTTCAAACCAACATTTAACCCCAAGTTCATTAAGAAAATGGTTAGATTCATGTGGGCAGAAGAGTTTCAGATTATGGGGAGTTTGAAAATTTTGATTCACTCTGGTTTGTTAAAGAATTTGAACTTATGATGTAAATCTAGATAGATAAATATAATTATGTAAACAAAAACATTACTATAACTGAACATTAAATATTATGGACCGGTGATCCGTTGGCCTGAGACCAATAAAATTTGACTCGACCCGCCTTAAAATAATACTGTTTTGCTTTTAATGAATATCGGTTTCCTTTGGCCTGTATTTTGGTCACAAAATAACAAATTTCTTCATTAAAGCGACATTACACACTCTCTGTAGCGTAATTTTTAATTTAAATTCATTTTATGAACTTTTTTTTAAAATAAAATCTTATTGAAGAGTGGAATGTGTACAGATTTAGTAAGAGCACATAAATACAGAATAAATTTTCTTCATTTCCACCCCTGATTATGACATTTATTCAAATCAGGATTTCTTAAAACTTTTTGGAGAGAAAACCTCATATTTATTAAAATCTTTGGCGCCATGGGTGCCACTCTAAAAAAATTCACGACAACGACTTAACCATTTTCTCTAGAATTTTTTTTATTTTCCTTCCATTTTCTTAGTTCACTTTTTACAGAAAATAAAATAAAACTAACAGGTATTCTAGTATAATTTTTTTATACTAATCGCAGAATAATACACTTCTAACTTTTCCTTGGAACCATTCATTCCTAACCTATTTTTCCTTCCATCAGTAATGTTTAATTTTCTAGCTCTATAAATTTCATTTTTTATAAGTTACCTTAATATAACTTTTACTAGCATTTTAAAATATCAAAACAAGAAGAAAAAAAAACTGCTATCTGAAGCATAATCAGCGAAACAAATTTTGTTTGCACAAGCACGTGTAGCTCAGTCAATCTCATTCTTTGAATGCAGTGTGACATCAGTTAGCTAGGATTAAGAAAAATAGCAGTGTTTATCAGAAAGTATTTTTAATTGACTATGTTTAACAGAAAATAATTGTAAAGGAAAAATAAATGTAGAAATTTGATTTTTTAAAATTTTATTTAAACAACAAGTTAGACAGAGAGATATTAATTAAGAGACCCACTGAATTTTTCAAAACACTGATTTCAGTCCCCAGAACTGAAGAGTGGCATCCATGTTTGGCGCAGTTGGAACACCAAGGTCCCTTAGATATGTATATATATATTCTCTGAACCTCTAATTACACGCAAAATTATATTTTGGTATTTTTTAACAGACATCACTATAAAAAACAGTTTAACAGTTACTGATAAAATATGCTAGACTACCGGAATTTGTACTAATACTGTATTTCATAAATTATTATTATATATATATATATATATATATATATATTAATAACCGTCTTTGAACAGCCGACGCAAAGTCTTTTTTTTTTGGGGGGGGGGGGTTACGACTACTAATGTTGGAGCTCTTGGAGTATTTTGCTTTCGTGAAGGACTTTTTGATGGAACTAAGCAGCATTTGCGTTACACGGAGAGGAATACCACGAGAACCTCCCACAGTTAGCCTGACGGCAAAGGGACTCTAACCCATGATCCATCTACCACTGAGGATATTTCACATTAAACTGTGGTCTGGGATGCGAACCCAGTTGACCTCCTTAGA
This sequence comes from Parasteatoda lunata, assembly GCA_949128135.1. Lineage (NCBI taxonomy): Eukaryota > Metazoa > Arthropoda > Arachnida > Araneae > Theridiidae > Parasteatoda > Parasteatoda lunata. The sequence goes on from OX421975.1 coordinate 111,378,860, forward strand.
AGGCGAATGCTTTATCCCCTGAGCCATTGCGGCTCACTATTTTTCATTTGTTTTGACCAAAACTAATACAAAATAAAGAAAAAAAAGGCAATGCTGCGCAGAAAGGATAAGCCAAATCAGACAAATAAATGTGTGGGGAGAAATTCCCATATACTGACTGTAATATACTAATTAAGTTAATTTTTGTTAATTAAGGGTTTAATTTTTGATTTTAAAACATAGAATAACAAACTTAATAATGTAATAAAAATGCTTTGAACCGTTGTCCCATCTTTATCTATTTTCAGGCACATTGTGTAAAAACATTTGGAGATTGTAAAACTATTATTTGATGTTAATCAAAATTGCTAACCATTTTCGGCAACCTCTCACGCAACAGGGACACACATTTTAAGAAACTGATTTAAATTATTAGTTACCAAACTTAATTGATTACAATTAAACGCTTCTGAGTTTGTATGTTTGACCGAACCAATCAACGCCGGAATTTATGGGGACAATTGAAAAATCAAGATCAATAAATGAATTATTAATAAGTCATCGTTTAATTTAATAATTCCAAAACTGAATTTTTTTTAACTAAGTTCATTTCAAAAAATGTATGCGAGTCAATTTAATGTATTATTTGTAATAGTTTCCTAGGTTAATGAATATTCATTAACTATCTTCCGCCATGAATTCTGACCACCACGTTTTCCCATGAATTAAACCACGATGTTAGGAAAAAATTCTCTCCTTTACTCTTTGCAAAACTGACGCTCTTAAAACAAATTGAATAATTATACATTAAGTTAATTTAGCTAAAATATATAATACTTTACAAACTATTAAAGCTAATTTCATTTGTCTGAAAAATCTTTGATATAAATAGTAATAATTTGAGTCCACTTTGGGGAACCTTGATTCAGAGCGATATTTCTTAGCAACCCTTTCATACACTTCGAGAACCCTTAGGCGAGCCAACTCTTTGGAAAACAATGCTCAAGAAAGGAAATTCTTCAGCAATTGGGGGAGGATTTCGGAACCTGGCGATGCGCTATCCATTTTGAGAACTGTGGTGGTTCTTATGAGCCTACACAGTTGACAGCAACACAAAAGCAAAAAGTATGATTTATGCAGACAAGCCATCTGAACAGTGCTGATGACCACACATAGTCTGACATTTGAAAGAACAGGAAATACCCATCCAATAGTAAGGGAACAATAGGAAAGATATGTCGAAAAACCAGGAAAAGTTCGGTGCCTGTGAAAACATTAAAGCGATCTAGTCCTTCAAATTAGCCCTTTTGTACTGTCAGATCTCGTTGACGAAATACCGAACATACTGGCTGCTAAAGCAACGGTTCAAGAAATCTGGAGATTCAAGAATGAAATATAAGAAAAGAATAATCACTCGTTAAGATTCAAAAAGAAAAAAAATCCGAGAATTTTACTTTTTAGGACACTTACAACCAAGTATGACACAATGCTCATCTTCGAACACCAGAATACGAGCTAGCAAAAATTATGATATTCTTAATAGTTCATGCTAGAATATTTAGGCTAGAAAAATTTCCAATTTCAATATAAAATAACACATAAGTTCGCACCCTATACGAATTTCTTCTCTCTTTTAATTTAGAAAACACAAATGAAATTAAACAATATTACACCATTATTAAAAAAGTAATCTTTTAGTTAAATTAAAATTGATGCAGTTGTCATTTTTTCTTTTAAGAAACGTCCTTACATGTGTAGCTCGTCTTGCTTAGTTTCTACTTTAAAGAAACTGAATAGACGAATTTTCGAAAAATCATTTTTATTGTTTTGTTCTCTTACATTAGCTACATTCGTTGATATTATTAGCCAAATCATACTAGTTGTTTACACTTGCAGTCGTTTAAGATTTTTTCCAGCGGTAGAGAATTAAAATGAGCAACAATAATTGCAAGCAGAATTTTTATTTTTATTTCTTTAGCACTTAAAACCACATAAATTATTATTGCAAAGTACATATACGCTTAAAATAATTAGGTATTACAATGAGCAAGAACATTTCAAATCAGACTTATTAAATAAAATAGTATAATTAAGAATAAATCTTGCCGCCGCATCAAAACAAAATTATAAATTTGGTGATAAAATATCCACTGATGGCAAAAATAATGCCTCAACTAATATTGCCAGTATGTTAAGTGATAATAGTTTAATTATAAATAATGGTTTAAAAAATCTTCTTCAGATTAAAATTTAGATACATATTTTTTACTCCGCTAAATGTAAGTGCTTATGTTTCTAATTTTGAATTTCTCTTTTTGACTTACATGATGGATGTATCAAAACTTTACTCGTTAACCTAAAAAATGTCGCTAGTAAAATCTCCGTTATTATCTTTTACGAGTGAGGGCCATTTTATCTTGTATTAAAAAACAGTTTAATTTCATTGCGCCTAGCAAACCAAACACAATTAAATTATAACTGCTTGAATTTTTTTTTCTTTTTTTTTAAATATCTATTTTAATAAAATGGTGTATTTAAGGCTTATTACAAGCAAGAAAAAAAAATCATTGCGGTATATCAAATTCTTTTTTAGTTAAAGGGAACAGTAATATTTTTTTATGCGAGAACAATTCCCTGACTATTTAATAAACGTACATTTATTGCGGAAAAAAAAAAAAAAAAAAAACACTTATACAAGTCACCCAAAATGCAATAAATATATATCTAAAAAAATTTTTAAAGACATCCAGCTACGGAATGGGACACCATTTAAATAAATAAATAAATAAAAATCGCTTAAAAAATATTTAACACGGCGGAGCTATAAAAACCCAAACCACCAACCGATTTTTAATAATAATATAAGTAAAAAGAAGAGAGAGAAGAGGTAAGTGGCAGAGGGCAAATCCACTAATTGCTAAAATGGTGGTAGCCTTTTAAAAAAGCCGCCACTGAGGAATGAGTTATTCAACTGACGTTTTTTGTTCTTCCTTAAAAAGAATCACGCGTTCCTGTCAGATCGAAGCGGTCACGCTTCGCCAATTTCTAGGCGGCGAACATCAAAGACGAGTATCAACCCTGCTTCCGACGCTTCGCGGCCCAAAAGAAAAAACGTAATTCAAGAAAATTATTATTACTACACTGTCCTTGTTTTGTCCACTGCACCAAAGAGATCGCTTTTTTTTAAAGGTTGGAAAAGAGAAGTAATGCCCAGTGATGATTAGAAAACAGTGATTAAAAATTTTAAAGCCATAGACATTCTTTAGAAAATAGGTCGGATGTTCTGAACAGTGAATAAGAATTCAAATACGCAATATTAAATTTACTCATTCGATAAAATTTAAATGAAATGTTAATGCTTGCATTCACAGCAAGATTGTAGATTTAAAAATCATATCTTTTTTCTTCATACAAATCAAGAATTTTAAGATTTCAATTATTTTTTTAACAAAAAAAAAAAAGTACCCGTAAATAATATAATCGCAATATACTAAAAACTAATATATATTTCTTTCAAAAATATGCATATTTTAAGAAAACTTAAAATAATTCAACCAACAATCTAAAAAAAAGTTTATAATCTAAGGATAAAGAATAATACATATGCTGGTAAAATAAATTAAAAATTGTGTGAAAGAGAGAGAAAGAAAAACACTTTTACAATTTTTAGCCTGATAATTTTTCTTTTTTTCCTTCTGGTAGATTTTTGTCTATAACAAGAGGATTTCGTTCAGGGGAAAAACTACTTCCAGAACATAGGAAGAAACTAAAAATGACCGATAAAAGCGAAAAATATTAGAATAGTTTATCATTTTAATAAAGTATTAATTTAATATAGTAAAGGAAAGTTTTTCACAGCTACTTTTTTCAAATAAATAAAACAACTTTTTTTTTTTATACAGACTTTTAAAATGAATATATCATACTATTTAAGAGTCGGTTTGAATATTTGATAGTGACACTTTCTTCATATAACTACGCTTCTTTATTTAATTATGTTAAAAAATTTGGGAAATTGAGAAAATGTAACCATTGGCTCCCCCCCCCCCAAAAAAAAAATGAGCAATGAAAAGACTTTACAAGTCTGGAAACATGTTCACATGCCTCAATAATTTTTTTTTTATTAAAAAAAATCTAAAATTTACGAAGTAAACTATATGAATCCTATACAGCATTTAAATTTCTGTTAAATGCCAACTGACCTTTATATAAATTTAGACTTAATGTTATAATAAAGATTCAGATTCATAGTGTTACAAGAAAGACGTTTAACTATTCAATGCTTATTTTTAATGAATTAGCATTAAGAGGAAATAAGAGACTAACTAGCCAGGGTTGGAATTTCTCCCTGACGAAACTCATTTCTTGTAGAGAACTAAAAGAAAGTGGGGAAAAGAAGAAAAAAAAATGGGGTATATCCGACGAAATGGAAGAAACGAAAAATGATTAAAGATAGCTGTTAAATTAATAGTTCACATTTGTAACACATAAAATATATTACATTAGTTTTATTCTTAAAACGATTAAGTGTAAAAACAACTATATTTTCATATAATTAATTGAAGTGTAATACAGGATTTCAAAATCCATATAACTCATCACAATAATTTATGTTAAATTTAGTTTCCTACACAAACAATGTGTATTTAAATTATGTTTAGTTTACTGAGTTTTTTTTTTTTTTTTTTTTGTTTAAGCATAGGTTTACAAAAAAAAAAACCAAAGAAATATCTCAAAAATGTTAATTTAAAAAAATATCACGCAGTTTAAATTTCTCTCAATTGACCTAATCTTTGCATTTTTTTTTTTTTAATAAGTGATTTCTTTGGTAATTTCAGACACTTATTTTGCTTTTAATTTTTTTAAAAAAATAATAACAATCGACAATAAAATAACTATTAAGCACAATATTATAAACTGAAAATTTAGCTATAACATGTTACACTGTTGATAACTTATTTTAATTTATTATTATTACTGGTGAAAGTTTTATTTTTAAAATAAATTACCCAGAATTAAAAATAATCTTTAAAATGTTCATGAATTTCAGTTTAAATATGAAGTGGTTAACAGATGTTTTCCATGTTTCTTTCACTGTGGAAGAAACATATCTTAGAGACACAAGCTACTATTTATTAATTTTTTAAATTTATTACAAATACAAGAACAAAGCAGTTGCATTTTGGAACTTAGACAACTAGAGTGAGTAAGAAAAATGAAACATCTACTTAAGGTGCATTTGCAAAATAACCTGCACTTAATTTGTAAACTGCAAAATAAAACTCTTCAAAGAATCATTTAAAAAGAAAAGTAATTGTTCCCACTTTTTTATAATGAAAATGTAGCACAATATATAAAAATCTTATGAATTAAAAAAATTAATTTTCCTACATAATGATTATTCCGTTGTAAATTTAATGTAACATTACACTAATCAAGCCATATTGTTCTTGAAATTTGAGCACTTTAACTGACATAATGTTTTGAATCTAAGAATAGTTCAAATAGATTAAAAAGAGAAGGTGAAAATTTCAAGCCTTTAACGGATAAAGCAATATAACTTAGTGGATTCAATGCCGCATATATGGCAACAAGAATCATTTTATTATTTACAACACCTTTGTTGGTGTCAGATTTACAATTAACTTAATAGTTAATCAGATAATTGCAAATATAATCATTTTTATATTTATATCGGGACAGAAGTATAAAATATCTTCACACCGTTAAGAGTTTACGAAGCCTGTTTCATTTATAACGAATCCAAAGTTAACAAGGAAATTCCTAATAAGTGTTTGGTTTAATGGTAAAAAGCTATAAAATAAAACCAAGTGATTACAAACCTAACTCAAAAAATAAAAATCTTTTTTTTTCCTTAAAATTTTACATTAAAGGTCTTCTAGCAGTTATTAGAATCATTATCATTTAATGAAGCTTTTGAATTGAATTAAAAATGAAACAATGAATAGACGTAAATCTAAATATCAATTTTTAACAATTTAGGCAGATTTTTTAGAATAAGTAAAATTAAAGTATTCACCAATAATTGCCTGATCTCAATGTATGATTTTTTTTTTTTAAAGTGACTTTCAATATTTGTTGTTATTTATACAGGGGAGCAGAATATGTCTGATTACGTGAACAACTCTTTAGAGAAAATTCAAACAGCCATGGGAAAATTTTTGGTTTGAATTAATTACTAAAAAATATTTTGTTAAAAAATGAGTCGCTTTTGCAAAACGTTCTAGCTAAAAAAGAAAAGAAACATGTCAATATTTGTATTTATTAGTTGGAATTCTTTAAGTTTATAAGTGGGACATTAATTTAATAAATTATTCCTATTTCCATATATTTTGATTTCTATTATTTTATAACACATATAACCGTTTATTCAAGAATTATGCAAAACTAAATGAATGTTTTTTTTTATACAAACTTTATTTTCCAAAAGTTATTGTACAAAAAAAAAAAAAAAAAAATTTACATTTTAGAGGAAATTTGGATCTAAAAAGAAACTTTGTTCATAGGGAGTATTGGGCTCTGAGAACTTTACAAACTTGAACGTCCATGAATATTAGTGAATTAATATTAATTATAATGTATAAGTATAATTAGTTCATTTATTAGTAAACCAGTTATAAATTACAGAAAATATAATTGTTTGTTAAAATGAGTTAATATTCTCAATCCATCAATTCAAGGGTTTAATTAAATTACTTTTATATTTAGTAGGACATTTATTAGATTAAATTTTCTAGTTACATGATATTTTATGTTACAATAGCTGTAGTCTGCCTATATTCTAGTCCATGCAGCTCAGCATCAATTGAAAGAATAGTTTCGAATTTGGCTCTAATTCATACAAAACTGAAAAATGAATACAGAGGACTTCAAAACTGTTTTTTATTATTATTATTGTAATTGCATGCCTTAGGGAAAGGTGGAGTTAAATTGAGAGTAAATGAAAATTGATCTGACATTTAATGAATAAGGTGCTTGCTGAGTGTTTCTTCCATAAGCTGATTGTTTTTGCATTTTTATTTGCAATACTTAAAAATGTCTACACGTTATACTTGTTGAGTTAGTCCCTTTCTGTAATTTTTTTTATTTTTGCAGCGCTGCCCGGAAATTGAAAAGACTTTGCGATTATTCCGCCACAGATCACAATACGAAAATCCCCCTAGTAAATTTCTCTAAAAAAATTAAATAAATTATCTTATATTAAAAAAGATAGATGTTTTTTAACATATATACCCCAATTTACCAAATACCAATATATTGCAGCTCAGCATCAATTGAAAGAATAGTTTCGAATTTGGCTCTAATTCATACAAAACTGAAAAATGAATACAGAGGACTTCAAAACTGTTTTTTATTATTATTATTGTAATTGCATGCCTTAGGGAAAGGTGGAGTTAAATTGAGAGTAAATGAAAATTGATCTGACATTTGATGAATAAGGTGCTTGCTGAGTGTTTCTTCCATAAGCTGATTATTTTTGCATTTTTATTTGCAATACTTAAAAATGTCTACACGTTATACTTGTTGAGTTAGTCCCTTTCTGTAATTTTTTTTATTTTCGCAGCGCTGCCCGGAAATTGACAAGACTTTGCGATTATTCCGCCACAGATCACAATACGAAAATCCCCCTAGTAAATTTCTCTAAAAAAATTAAATAAATTATCTTATATTAAAAAAGATAGATGTTTTTTAACATATATACCCAATTTACCTCATGTACTTCCTACCTGACTGTACTTTTCAAGATAGATACTGCTTATTGAACAAAAATGATCCTAACAACGAAAAGGGGTTGTACTTAAAGCAAGGAGGACTTGTATTCAGATTTATTTCAAAGTTTGGTATGTAGATTTACTTAACAAATTATTCACGATTCAATTCACCTTCAAAACACAACCAATAATTTGAATTTGTTTGATTTGAAGTCAAAATCGGAAGAAGAAATGAGAGTAATGTACAGCTAATCAGTTCTGTGAACCATTAATATTTACATCCCATGATGGATTTGTCATGTTTAAAGTATACCATATATAATGTAATGTTTGAAGTATACTATATACCATAAAAAATTGTATAGCAAATAAATTTCCTCTTTCAACTCTAAGTTTTAATTAATAAAAATCCTGACATCAGATACTTTTCTAATAGCACCTTTCCTGCACTAACTATCACTAAGACACCAAAGAGTGTTTTCACTTAAAACTTCAAAAAACATATACGCTTTGTCCAGGTGGCTATGAGATATAATCTATGAACATGTCCCCTTATAATATGTTTGCTGCAAGTACCACTAAGGAAATCCAGCTATTAAAACACTGTCAATATTCTTTAAACAAGTAAAATAGGTATCATTAGTAATGCTAACTTAATAGACATGGGCACACAAACATATCAAGTATGAATCTAAGACACTTAGAATCAGAAAAACTATAATTTTTTTTTATATAAAGATTTTAATTATATTCTAAAGTGACGAGGAGATTTCCGTATCGTGATCTGTGGCAGAATAAACGCCAGTGGTCCGCAAGAAACTAAAAACATTATAAAAAAAAAAAGTCTTATATAATTAATAAATTATTTGCTACTTCTGAGAAGAGTTATTTGAGGAAGAATATTCCCAAACCACAAAAAAGTTCAGCCGAAATAGTGTAATTTATCAGGAAAACAGAAAAACTTTCTTTTCAGTTGATATATATTTCACGCGAAAGAAATAGCGATTTTGTGCATGCTTAGTTAAATGAAATTGTCATCAACACTCAACTTTAATTTTGAATTCTTGTGAGTAAAAAAAAACCAAGATCTGACAATCTTTATTCTGTTAGCTAACTTTTTTATTCCATATAAATAAGGCGAAAGAGGATTAAATATTATAAAATGAACTTTTTTTTATGTACTAATGTTAAAATCATTCTTGAAAATATTTATAAACAGTGAGGTTAACTTTTCTATCGAATATATTGGATCAAAATAACTGATATTTTCGAATATCTAATGATATTTACGATACCTGATAATAAGTAAAATGAAAAACATGAAAGCATGTTAGCTAGTACAAACTTATCCCCCTTCCCCTATCTAAGAGATTTTAGGCCTAGCGGTCGGCATCTTTCAAGTCTTCCACTAATCCATGGATAAGGAGAGGAAATACAAGATCTACATACATAGTTTACTTACCGAACTAAAAGAAAAGAAACACATCTTGAATGATTACTTTGTCTAATTATAGTTAGGCATATCTGTATAATAAGAACAATAAATTTCTAAGATGTAAATAACCCAGAAGAATCTGAGAGTTAACTAAATAACTATTTAGGATAAAAACAAAATTTTTGTTGTGTTTTCCTTGCACTGCACATGCCCCGACGCCGTCACTTCTTTCTATGTGACGTCATAAAACTTTTTCACAGCGCCAATCCCATGTAAGAGTTTGTACTTCGGTCGCTTTGAGGTATATAATAAAAAAAATTTGTAGTGATTTATGCTTTTTTTACAAAAATTATTAAAAAAGAATCTTTCGAAAAAAACTTCAAAAATTAAGATCTTTTTAGAATGTTACATAACTTTTTTATGATTCTAGTATAAAATGTTGAAAGAAGTTGAAGACAGATGTCGCCACAAAACATCGAAATAAGCAGGGAAAAAAAAGGGAGACAGATATTCCTAGAATCAGCCTCGACTCCTGCTCTGATTGGACACGATTGTTCAGGAGCCATATTTTCTTTGCGCATGCGTTAATGAAGTGACGTTTTACCCTCACCTGACCCTCCTTCCCAATCTCAAAAAGAGCGCGTCTAACAAAATGAAATATAATTAATAAATGGAATAGTGTTCCCCCTGCTGATCCTCATGACAAAGAGGGGAGTCCAGTCTAGGGTTATTTCCAGACCCATTCTGGAATAAAAATCGAGAACACTTTTGATAAAAAAAAACGAAAAATGAATAGTTGATTTTTCAAGTTGAAACATAATTCAACAAAAAATAAGGAGTTTATTTCGTTATTTCTATAACTCAACTTTTTCTTTATCCTGTATGTTTCATATGCAGTGGCATACATAGACTTAAGTGCGCCCCCTGGAAGGTTTATAAATGCGCCCTATCGTAGACTGAACAAAAAATTTTTTTTTAAATTATGATAAGGAACAAAAACGCTGAAGAGACTTTCTGGTATTTATAATGATTTATTTCGTTTTATAGTACTGTATATATTTTTTAATATTATTTTTAACTGTTTTTAATTAATAATAAATTTATAATTGTGATAGAAAGACGGAATTTAGAAAATATACTAAATTGAAGCATTGTTTACACTTACCACATTGAAATGAAATGTATCGAAATAATACGAGAAAATAACTCACTATGTTACAATAATTATCGAAGTCTAGTTATGAGTTATGTAAAGTGAATAAAAAAATATTTATAAATGCAAAAAAAAACAATATTTTTATTATAATTCATAGGGTGTAATTTTTTCTGGAGCGTGCGCCCTCAAATCTCGTCCCCCCCCCCCTCCTGCGACGCGGAGGTTGCAGGGGTGTTATTTATGCCACTGCTTATATGAGTTATTAAAATCGAAGCGTCTAAATTAAGTTTGCCCCTCACTTCTGAAGCTATAAGTAAGAAATATGAATCGGAGTTGGTCTTCTAAAAAACATGTAGTATATTCTCGAAAACCTTGTTAATTTCTCCCCTTTCTATTACATATGTCATCCACCTAATATTTATTGTAAACCAATTATTTTCTACTTGATGCATCATTATTTTTGTCTTACTTTTAAAAATAAAATGATCATTGTTGCATTTAGACTTATAGTCAACAATCATTACATTCATATTTAATAGTAGTTATTCTTCTGTTTCATGACTCTACTTTTTAGAGTCATATTTTAGAATATATTTTTCTACTTTTCAGAACATATTTGATTCTGAACTTGTTTTTATCTCGAAAACTCGCTATCTCGAAAATTTTTTTAGCGTCCCTTCATCAACTTTGAGATATTGAGAGTATACTGTATAACGGTGTATAAGTCTTTGATAACGAGATCTTCTGGTGTGTCGGATGTATAAGTCGATCGCTGAAAAAACCAAACATGGAAATTTCTTATTAAAAAAGAATCATACTATTAACAAATGAACGTACAAATCACGATTGTTATCTATACTCTCATCGGAGAACATCTTCTTATCGAAAAAATGTTATATTAAAAAAGAAAGAAAAAACTCTATTTCGCCGAATATTATTTATTTATCTGTTTATATAATTATATATTATTCTTCAAAATTGTCAGATGTCCCCGTGGTGGAGCTACTCAGGAACTCGATCGGCGTGTAGTTTACATTATATCGAAATTTATAGTACTCCATTGCTCATTTTTCCATTGTTTTTTACAACTTAAATAATAAATATTCAAAATTCGGTATGGCTTAAATGATGAGTCATTTAGCGCCCTCCTTCCATGGATGAGACTTGGGTTCGAATCCCCAAGTATACTGCTCTCGGATAACACTGACAACTTCAGTGGTAGCGGGATAGGTGAGAGCAGTGGTCAGAAGTAGCGAAACTACTGTAGTCTCTACTTCTTTTTCTTTTCTTTTTTTTTTTTTTTTTTTTTTTTGTAGTTTGCAGTATAATACGCTCCTTTATAAAAGAGGTAGTGTAGTGAATAGTGCGATACAAAAAAAAACAGTAGTTTGTAGAGATTCCAGGCACCTACTAAGTAAAGAAATTAATTTCAAACGCAATTTTTTTTTTTTATATTTGATGGGTGCAAATCCATCGCGTCAACGTACTCAATGAGATTGCTTCAGCGACCGAGCGTTAATAAGACCTGATGCTCGGAAAAATCAGAGTGGTTAAATTGTTCATGAGAAATCGTATTTTAAACAACTGTAATTTTAATGAAGAAGTGTTAGTTAAATACAAAAAGAATGCGGTATCTCCGACCACTGGATTAGAGTAATTTTCAATCTTGTCATCGGGTTAACAGTAGACTATTATTTTCGTGTTTTTTTTCTATCGATGTAAAACAAATCTGAGATTGTTTCAATTCTGATGTCCTCTATGAAGGTGAATGTATCCTAAATCTTGACAAAAAAGTTTCCTTTTTAGTTGAAAATTGAAAAACTAAGGGCTCCGAGTATTAAAAGCCACAAATCATCAATATAGTGTCAAGCCAGTAGTAAAATTAAGTAAATATCTTAAGTCTTGTCATAAAATTAATTTTATTTAAGTTTTTTTTTTATTTATTTGCATATTTTTGGTAAACTACAAATTTATTTTTGTATGCAAGAGAAAGAAAATGAAATGAATGAGAAAGAAAAAATATGCCTACATAATCACTTATAATTTATTTGTTTTTGCTTTGTTCCTCACAAATTTTATTCTCCCCTTTCTTTTTCATCTTCAAATTAACGATTAATACTTACGACCATGTATACATAATGTGTTTCGAAATTTAAAAAATGTGTTAAAATAAAAATTAAGATTAGAGTTTTTTCCTGGAACATATACAACTAGTGTAATGCATTTTTTCATATTTTTATTTATTTATTTATTCAATTTTGTACATTTTTCGCTGTTGTTAGTATTTATTTTTTATATCAAAATTTCATTTCGCTTTTTTGTCCCGATATGTCTAGGATGCAAAAATTATTTATAAAGAGTTAAAAATTATAGCTTTCGTCTTTTGAAATTCTTTTTCATCTTTTTTTTTTTTTTTTTTTTTTTTGCCAGCATTTTTCTAATATTTAAATTAACAAAATTATTCGAAAATAGACAAAATGAAGGACATTTTTATTTATGTCTAATATCACACAATATGGAAAGTTAACATCATTTCCCAAAGCAAACATATGACGCTAACCACCAGCTAAGTTATCTTCCTTTTTACAAATATATATATATATATATTGTTATTATTAGGAATTCGGTTGCGCACTTCAAACGGATGTTGGTTACTTATCTACCTTATTCCTCTTTTTAACTATTAAAATCAACATTCAATGTTTATCATTGACGGTTCCTAAAAAAGTCAGTCATTTTGAATTTCATGGTTTAAAAAATTGAAGAAAAAAACCTTTTATGTTTCTGTGATAAACACGTTTGTTCAGTTTACTTATTCATTTATTTTAACACTCAGGACATTTTTCTGGAATTAACAACCACTACTAGATTTATCTGCCACTTTGCAATGAGTTTCAATTTCAGCATAAATACAAGTGCGAGTTCATGGCATTATATTATCTATTCCAAAAAGCTTATCATTTTGAATTTAAAAAAAAATTAATTAAGAAATGTAATGCGCTTTACTTTACTAAATAATATAATGCGTGTATATTTTTTTAAATACAATGTTGCTTAAACTTTTTTTTTTCACTGCTTAGTTTTTTAGTTCACTGCTTAGTTAGTTTTCACTTTAGTTAAAAATCGTCGCTTTATCAAATTTTGTTCAAGAATCGAACTGCTCTAGATACAGATAAAAAATATTCAACAGAAATGACTAAAAAATGCTTAAAAATTGACCTTTTCTATTTTCATGAGCGAGGGGGAAAAAGGAAGAAACAAAACTCAAACCTTGTTGCATTTCAGCAATTTATTGGCTAAAAATGAACCAACAATGTCCAGAAAGAAATCACAAGCGAATGAATATTTTTTTAATTGAAGTCAGGGACCGATCAAGACAAATTCAGGCCCAAGGCCCACAAAACTTTCCGGGCCCCTAACAAGATATTTTGAAATTAAATTTCTGAAGAGTACTCCTAACAATAAAAAGAATCTATTGAACTGCATGATTCAAGAGAAACATTCTAAAAAATTTTGAAAACAGACAATTGAAGATTATTTTTTTAAGATAAAGTTTATGCATCTAAATATTAAAGCAAAATATAAAATGTTGTGGGAAAATAAAAATAGTTTGGAGACCACAAACAAGTGAAAGCAGTGATTTTTGCTAAAAGTCTGTGATTAGTTGAATTATTTTAAAGATTGCAGCCTTCCATCTACAGCTAAGAATAAGCTTTTAGTTCCTGTTGACACTAACCTATTAGAGACTTAGCGAATATGCATTCTCGTTGCATTTGCTTAAGCCATTTGAGTAAAAATTGCACCAAATAAAATTCAGCTGCACTTTCGAATTTGATAAGTGCAATGTTCACACGAGCTTGGTTTATCACAATATAAAGAGAATTTGAAATTGAAAAAAAAAAAAGCCTTTTTTTGAGAAAAACTGTTTCTTTCAGTATTTAAAAAAAAGGTTATATGGTGGACTTTTTACTAATTTTTGAGGCCCCCCAGAAAGTGTGGGCCCTAGGTCCGTGCCTATTGGGCCTAGGCGATAATCAGGCCCTGATTGAAGTTAGTTTTTAGTCAAGGCTGATCATGAAATTTTAACACTCATTAGGTAAGTTCAAATCACTAACTTGTCTGAAAAATTCTTGTGCCACCGTTGCGAGAGACCCTCTACAAATGAAAATGAGAAGGGGTTTTGAAAATGTGTGAAAAGGGATGGGAGGATGTTACTAAAAGTAACATCACTCTTTAGGTTAAAATATTTAAGATAAGCGAAATAAATATGAGTGTATCATTTGTTTCAATTTTTTTCATCGAAATAAATCTAAACCGAGTAAATTGTTATGTTATTAAAATAATTTTAAAAAATTTAAAAGTGAATTTCTTTGTAAAATAGGAGTTTATGTAGATCATATCATATACTCAAGAGGAGTAGAAGAAAAAGTGAAGTAAGATTAAGGCTGTGGAAATAACCAAAACCGCCACTAGATGTCCTCGTCAATTGTAACCGTAACTGTTAAAAAAGATTTTGTAAAAAAGCAAGAACATCTACATTCTAATGTGGTAGTAGTAGTGTCTGCCATTGTTCCGTATTGATCATGTTGATAATATAAATTTTTGTTACTTTGTAGTTATTGAGTAGTTTTCCTGTACCATCAAGAAAAGGATAAATTCACTAATACTTGAGATAAATTCTTCGGTGTATTTAACCCATTAGAATTAATTAAACTCGAAAAGAGAAAAAGGCTACGAGTAACACTTTTTGATAAAACGAACGAACGCAGAAGAAATATTGGAATAAAAGTGTAACATCATTTATGAACTCTAAAACAAATAAAATAAAATAATGTGTGCCTAAATCAAAGCTGCTTGTAAACAGGAAAAAAACTTTATTGAAAAAAAGAGAAAAAGGAAAGAGTTAACTATAGTAAGCAATGTTCTGAAGCAGGTACGTTACCGCCACTAGGCTTGTAAGCAGTTCGTATAGCATAAAAATAATAAAAATTCACTAAAAAGATACGGGATGCAAAATATAATTATTTGAACATCAAGAATCATTCGAAAGAACAAGTGACCCAATTTAAAAAAATACCAACATGAACATTTACAGAATATTTTTAAAAACTTTAATTTTGCTCCAGACATTTAAAATCTGTAGGAAATGTTATCTAAAGGGACAATTTTATGAATTTTTTATGGTCATTTATGCAGCAAAAATCATTTAATTCCTTCCTTTAATCGTATTTCCTGGAGAGAAAAAAATATAATGATCAGTAATATTTACAACATATTGTTACAAAATTTTAATTTTCAAAGCACTTAAAATATGTAGAAAATATCACGTGAGGGACAATTTTATGAATTATATATATATATATATATATATATATATATATATATATACAGTAGAACCTGTTTTTGTGCGGTGAGGGACCTCATAAAAGAAATCGCACAAAAAAAAAAAAATCGAACATTTTATAATTTCTTACATATAATAAGCAAGTTTGTACGATATACTACCTAAAACTTTTTTTATGCGGTGTATAGGGATCGCATAAAAAAAGTCGGACTTAGAATATACATCAATGATTTATGAAATAAATGAGAGAATGCTTTCAATTAAATGAAATAATTAAATTATATCTAAAGAAATTGTAAAAAGATTTAATTCTTCATTGTACATATACATGGAGAAGTTTTCAAGTTATACATGAAATAGTGGAATTGTCTGTCTTTTTACTTTCTTTTGGCCATAATTATTCATTTTAAGGGAGTACTTAGGTCTAAAAATAATATAAAAATCATAAAAACTACATATAAATAGAAACAAAAGTAACTAATTTATTTATCTTTAATCTCACTATAAAATGAACCGTTAATCACGTGAATCGTGTATAAAACTCTGAATACGAAGCGTATACTGTTCGCGCGTCGAGCGACAACATTTACGCAACTGACTCTGCCTTGTCAGGAGATTGTTTAAAATAAATGAACAGAGCATCGCGAAGTTCAGATACATCGTTGTCAAGGAGGCCACGTAATCAGAGTTCAACCACAACATGTATATGTACATTGATAGCAAACATTAAACTGGTGCTAACGCCGCTAAGATTCATATACCACATTAAAAAAAAAAATCGCACAAAACCAAAATCGCATAAAAATAGACCGCACAAAAACAGGTTTTACTGTATAGAAAAATAATAAAAAATTAATGGAAAGGTTCTCATGAGGGTGCATTCCTTTACGAGAGCGAAAGAGACATTTTAAATTAAACAATAATTATCCTAAGATTAAAAATCTCTCTTTATAACGCGTTTATGCTTCTAAAAAATTTAAAAATAAATAACTTTTAAATGAGTTTAAGCTGAAAAAAGAAAGGCAGGAAACAAATATACCGATATGAAGATGAAGTAAAATAAACATTTGTTAAAATTGGATATTAAAATCTAGCAATTTATTAAGAAGAAAAAATATAATGAATATGCTTTTTGTACCATTTTTGCCGTAACATGTCATGCCCTGTTTTAAAATTACAGAGAAATTTGGAACTGTAAATTAATAATTACAAATTTTAAACGGAATGAAATATTGAAGTAATAATCTAATTCGAAAATGGTTAAATTTTTGCAGTGCTGCTATCTTAGGAAATTTGACATAACGATTACCCAAGTAGCACAGAAACATCGATCTATACCGTGGCCGTTCCTATCAATATTTTGAAAGCGGAGGGATATAGATACTGTGAGCAAGTTATTGAATGAATTCCGTCAATAAAACTTTAAAAGTATTTTTCTTAAAACACTCTATATTAAATATATTTTAGTTCCATAGTTCAAAATATTTGCTAGAAAGATAAAAATGAGTAAAATTTCTTTATACTTGCTCATATTAGTGAAAGTAAAAAATAGAATGCCGTGATAACTATATGGAACGGAATTGGAAGGTGAAGCGATCTCAGTATTGTTATCAACAAAGTTTATCCGCTTGTCACGTGATCTTCAGCTCTGACGTCACGCTTTACGATCCATGTTTTTACCATGATCCATAAATTTTTAGCGTGTTATATCTCCTAATATTGTCGTCAAAAGTCACCTTACTGATTTAATTTAGGTAAGCAAAGTTTATTCATCTTCTATTTACTTATATAAACTCTATTAATATTGTGTCAGGTCTTCATTTCTAATTGCAATGTTTCACTTTTATATTTAGGTTAAGCCTACATTACCGAAAGAAAGAACATTCCATTATAAAAGATCATATGTAGCTGGTTTTGAATTATAATTAAGTAAGTAGTTTTTAACTTTTCGCTAATTTTAAATATTATTATCGGAATAATTTCTAATTAATGACGTAAATTTATTGTCAAAGTTGTTTGTTCTGAATTGTTTACTTATTGTTTGCTGGGATGTTAAATGTTATGTTTTACAATCTATCTAATTTTTATTAAATAAATTCACTAGGTTCGTAAATAATTTTATGTAAGATGAAATGTTTCTAATGTCATTTATTGTGTGAACAAGGTTCATAGCATTGTAGTTATGAGTGTATAAATACTTTTCATAAAAATTAAGTCTGTCAACGTTAATTCTGTAGCTTATTAACAGTTAATTCGTTTTAAAACATTAAAAATTGTGCTCAAAATGATATAAGTATACATAATTTATCAAAATATTAATGTAAGCATATTGTAAAAGGTTATATAGATTTTAAAATTACGTCTAAAAGTAAAATAAGCAGTATGAAATTATTAAACAATTTTAAAAAAAGAAATAAGTTTAACTTTTCAATTTCTGAAAACAATGATATTCTATTTACCTAAATTTAATCCAGTCTTGTAATATAATTCTCTATATAAAAGTTCTTAATATAAGATTTAGTTTATGGTACAGGTACAGGTACAGGAATGATTGTTATTCGTTACTACTACAATTTTTCTTTAAATGTGTCAGATATCAAGTAAGGTATGTGTTATGTATAAAGTATGATATGTGTTTGTTATGTAACAAGAGTATACTAAAGGAAAATTAAAATAGACACTAAAGGCTCAAAATCAAAATAGAGATTTAAATGTTTATTAAAACTTCTTTAAAGAATTTTTTGTTTGCTGAAAATTATAAAAAAAATTTATAGATAAAAAAGGAAAATTTAATTGTCAAAAATAATATCAAAATGTTTTAATCTTTAAAATAACTTTAAAAACTGAAGTATAATTTGGATAAGAGCACAACAACTAAAACTTATAAGTTTCTAAGATAATGATTAGAAGATATTGATCAAAGCTTTTCTAATTAAATATTTTATTGTTTTTCAGGCTTTGAAAAAACCCGGGGGAAATTGGGTTTTTTCATTTTGTGGTCATAAACTTTAAGTTTTACTGTATAAATATTTTTATTTATTAAAAAGTGTTGTATAAGCTTAAAAATAGAAATAAATCTGAAAAGTTATTTTAATTTTATTTTATGTATTTTTTATTATGTTTGAATAACACATTATCACTAATACATAGGTTGAATCTTCTTTACTGTTAAATACATAACGTTTCACAATTTTTAACCCAAGCATTATAAAATATAAATACAGTAATATAAAAGGAACAAGTTTATTAATTTTTTCGTTTTCACGCACATATATTTACTAAACATACATATATATATATATATATATGTATATATCTTACCAATTGTAAAGTTATAACCAGTAAATATTTATAATCAGTAAAAACTAAAATTTTATTTGACTTTAATAAAAAACTGAAATAAATAATGGTCTTCCATGTTTTTATAATAAAATTAATAGAAAGTGAAATTAAAATTACATATAATTGAATAAAATTAGATATAGTTTCAGCAAATACTTTTTCTTAAAATTTTATTTTTGTGTCTCGTAAGAAATGATAATACATATTTTTGTGTTGATTTTTTAATTTTCACAAATTATGTCTAAATTTTTCGCGAAAGGGGTACCTCTCAGAAAAACCTAGACAGAAGAGGTATATATATATATATATATATATATATATATATATATATATATATATATATATATATATATATATATATATATATATATATATATACATGGTATAAGTATATATAAATATATATAACACAACAGGTCTATATGTGATTCTTATTAAATAAGATTATAACTTAGCTGTGATTCATTCTAAAATTAATGTGTGGAAATTAATTTTGTAATGTCTAATCTTATATTGATATATATTTACAATATATATCAAGTAGAAATTTTATATTTTGATGTGATAATTTGTTACTGTTTTATCTTTCAGTTTGTTACTGTTGTATCTTATTCTCAATGCCTTCTCGTAAATGATTAGAATATATTTAGAAAATGAGTGCACTTATTTATTTATACCACTATCAGTAATTTAATGAATAAATGTCAGACAGTTCTTCCATTGTGTTGCAATTTCACCAACATAGGTGTATAATTTGCTCTACTCAGCCTTTTAGCTTTTAAATAAGTAAATAAATTATGACATCAGACTATTTTATTTTGTTGTCACTGCACAGAGCAATTACAAGATGAGAAAACTAGTATAAATTTAGGAGCCTCGAGTAACATTTTGTATTTTCAATTTTTTTTCCTAGTTTATTTTTCATGAAAAATTTGCATGTTATAATATTTACAAAAATGTATTTAGTTTATGTATTAGTAAGTATAATCATTCCCTAAATTTTTTCTCCATAGAAAGCATTTTATTAAAAATGGAGCTATTATTATTATGATAAAAAAAATTACAATTGCTCTTTGGATCCTTTGGCAAAGGAACCTTTGCTCTAAAGTATAGACCAGTAAATCTTAACCTTTTCAAACCTTGCTGTCCCCTTAAAAAGCGAAAAAGACTTTCACTATCTTATTTGTTCTGTACTTAAGGGTGTATGGAGAGAGTTTAAATGATTATTCTATATAGGACTGGGCAATAAATCTATGTATCTCAAAATATCTACGTAACACATATATCGGCAGGTCGATGTAATGACTTTTGTTTTAGATGATGCATCAGAAATCTGATTTAAGCAACTGATAGTGACTTTCATTTTAAGCGATGTATCAGCTGCAGAGTTGTTTATAGCATCTATTTTTCTTATTATTAACAAGTGTACATATAAATAATACTTGAAAGTGGGCTAGCTAATATAAATATTTTAATACTTTTTTAGATTAAATTTTAACATAATTTGTATTGTCTTGTAGCTGTTTGAATAAATTAACAAACTTTTGTTTTCAGATTCGGTATTTTGACTGCATATGCCGGTATTTTGACTGAGGCGAAAAGAAAAAAAGTCATTTGAAAGAGTGCCTGCCATCACTAATGTCATTTGGGTAAAATTGTTGATTAAAATATTATTTATTTTTATTAATATATATATGTGATATTTTTTTCCTTCCAGTTTTTAAATGCTTTAAGAAAAAATATTTAAAATTTTTTTAATCTGAATAACAATTCCAATTGCTAATAATAAATCAAAATATTTAGAATTCCTCTCCTTTTTGTATTAAATTTTACAAACATTAATCTGCAGTTAATCCTTAACATTTCTAAGTTTATTCAGGATTTTTCGTGTATACTCAGAATTTTTTAATATGTATTAATATATATATCATCAGTCGATTTTTATCTTTACAAGCTTTAGTTAAAGGCAGCATTATAATTAAATTTAATTTAAAAATAATGCTAGAAAGAGATTCTCTCTATTTGAAAAATACAAAATAAAAATTTGTTCCCATGTAAAGGAAACCAAATATTGCAAAAAAGTTTCAGAGATCCAAACCAAAAGAGTGAGTGAGAGAGAGAGGCTTGAAAAACTTAATTTTCTAAGTCTAACACAGATGTAAGTCAATAGTTTTTGGATCTGATCACCAAAAAAAAAGTAATTTTGTAGAAGGAAGGGGGAAAAAAACGGTTACATTAAGGAATTGAATGCATTTGAAAGTGCAGTGTATTTATAAGAAGTTTGAGCTTTTGTTTAATTATACTTCTAAGTATATGCAATCATAAGTAATCAATATCAGATCTAAATTCTAAAAATAAATCTTATTTTCAACTTCAATACTTTTTGTGTATTCACATTAGTTTAAGAGAATTTTCTTTAATACATAGAAGTAAAATTGAATATTAAGAAATACAATTAACGCTGAACTGATAAGCTTTTTATTATAGTATATTTTGTTGTTAAAGAATTTATTATTTAGTCAAAGATACAGCATTGCCGCTTGAATATTCAGACAGTTTTACAAAACAGTGTCTAATGCAGCATGCCCTTTTTTGATCCGTATGTCGATTCTCTAAGCCAGTGATTTTCAACCGCTGTGCCGCGATACTTTTTTGTGCTGCCTAATTCTTGAAATGTTCATAAAAAGTATATATATATTGTATGTAGGTTTCGGTGATGGGAATGTAAGACGTTAAATAGAACTATATGCAATGAAACATCCTCTTTAATAGTCAAAGATAACAAAACCATCCAGAAACTAACAAACTCCAATTAACTGATTATTTGTTAAAAACATTTAAAAACTTGTTATAAAAATCAATTAAAACTTTAACTTTCGATTGTAAACATCTCAAACTACAGGTGGGCGTCACCGGGTAGAAAACGAAATATCGTGGCGAAATCTCGGACGCTGAACAACAACTCTCTCGAAGGCAAACTGTCATCCTCTTAAGTACTCGACATCAGCCTCTTCACTCTTAGTCGTGGCCGCCGGTTGTGCTCCTCCGCCGGTGTTCATCCGCGTAGGAACTATTCCGGTTCATCCTCGTACCTTCGGTCTTCGATCCAATCCTCGATCCTTCTACCTCGGATTTTCATGCTCTCTCAGCTGTCGCAACCAACAGCCTCTACAGTAGCCCCCTACCAGCGGTAGCGAGACTTTTCCAGCTCATTGCTGATACTTTCCCTGAAACTTAACTCGACGGCCTGGTCGTGTCTTAACCTCTTTTGGCATGTCACAAGGTTCTGGGATAGTAGATTCATCCTCTGTAGATTCGCTCCTAGCTGTTGATTCGCTTTTAGGAAATATGTCCTGTTCATCTCGGGATACATAAGCAGGTTTAAGACGATTCACGTTTACCGTACTCTCTCGGCCATGAATGAGAATCCTAAAAACCTTCTCCCCTCGACTCAGTACTTGAAATGGACCTTCGCATGGTGGCTGCAGGCCTTTTTTCAGGACATCGGTCCTCAGGAAAACATGACTGCACGACGAAAGATCTTTACTCACAAAAACTGCTCTATGACCCTGATGTGTGGACTTTACTGGCAGCAACTCCTGCATAGTCTCTTTTAGCTTTCCAACTAAGTTTGCGGGATCCGCTGTACCTGTAGACGGACATAAAAATTCTCCAGGCAGTCGTATCGGAGTTCCATAAACCATTTCCGCTGTCGTTGCTTGCAAGTCCTCCTTCCATGCAGCTCTAAAACCTAAAAGTATGGTAGGTAAAACTCTGGTCCACTGACTTGTACTGTAGGCTCTAATCGCTCCCTTCATCTGTCTGTGAAATCTTTCCACTTGACCATTTCCTGCGGGATGATAAGGACTTGTTCGATGACGGGCCGAACCCAGGAACTTAGTCAGGGCATCAAACAGTGAGGCTTCAAACTGTGTCCCCTGGTCTGTTGTGATTCGTAGAGGTATTCCAAATCTAGCAATCCATCCAGCATAGAAAACCTCAGCAACAGATTTGGCTGTTATATCTACGAGCGGGTAAGCTTCTGGCCACTTGGAAAAACGGTCGACACAAGTAAGACAGTAGCGAAAACCTTCTGATGGCGGCAAGGGACCTATGATGTCGATGTGCACGTGCTCGAACCTGGCATTTGGTGGAACAAATGTACCAAGCTTGTTCTGAGTGTGACGTGTCACCTTAGAACGTTGGCAAGCCAAGCATTGCTGCGCCCATGTCCTAACATCTTTCTTTATACCAGGCCAAACATATCGCCCTTCCACCAACCTTATAGTAGCTTTAATACCTGGATGTGAAATAGAATGCAGTTTGGAAAAAACGTTTTTTCTGTCCACTTCGGGTACGAATGGTCGAATCCGTTTGGTTGAAACATCACAAAGCAGCTCCACACCAGGATCACCTATTACGAATGGTTGAAGTACCAAGGATGAGTTACCGGTTTGAGCTACAATTTCTGCTAGTTCCTGGTCACATTTTTGGTTGTTAGCCATTTCTTGAAAATTGATGTGGGAAGGTGTTTCTATGGTAGCAGTGTTTACTCTGGACAGCGCATCTGCAACCACGTTATCTATTCCCTTCACGTGCTGAATATCCGTAGTGAATTGGCCAATAAAATCCAAATGACGTAATTGTCTTGGCGAACACTTATCTTCTTTTTGTTTAAAGGCATATATCAGCGGCTTGTGGTCAGTGTAGATAGTAAACGGCCGACCCTCTACCATATGCCGAAAGTATTTGACTGCCATGTATGCAGCCAAGAGCTCTCTGTCGTAAGCACTGTACTTTCTTTGAGATGGTGCAAGCTTCTTTGAATAAAACCCGAGTGGTTGCCACTCTTTCTCGATCCGCTGATGCAAAGCAGCACCCATCGCAGTATCTGAAGCGTCTACCACCATCGCCAACTGTGCATTCATGACAGGATGGTACAGCTTTGTTGAATTCCCCAATTCCTTCTTGCTCTTCTCGAACGCAGCAACTGCTTCCTCCGACCACTTGATCACGCTTTTATCATTTTTCTTAGCACCTTTTAAATATTCGTTCAAAATTGCTTGAGTGTGGGCAGCTCTCGGTATGAATCTTCTGTAAAAATTCAAGACCGCAAGAAATCGACGCAGCTCTCTAATTGTAACTGGCTGAGGAAAATTAGCAATTGCAGAAACTTTATCAGGAAGTGTAGTAATACCCTTTTCCGTAACACAATGCCCTAGGAATTCTACTGTAGACTGTCCCAAGACACATTTGCTTACGTTGAGTGTTATACCATATTGAGCAAAACGTTGAAAAACTCTTTTTAAATGAATTAAATGTTCTTCGTTCTTCGAAGCTACTAATACGTCATCAAAATAAGGTACACAAAATTCGAACTCACCCAAGACTTGATGAATGAAGCTTTGGAAAGTTGCGGCAGCATTTGATAATCCAAACGGCATATACAAAAACTCGAACAATCCAAACGGCGTTGTTACTGCAGTCTTTGGCACGTCTTCTTTGCGCACTGGAATCTGATAATACGCATGTGGGGAACAGGGTACCTATCTGGCACGGTCACACCATTAAGACGACGAAAATCACCACACGGTCGCCAGTCGCCATTCTTTTTTAGAACCATGTGTAACGGACTTGCCCAACAGCTTTTGGAAGGCTGACAAACCCCTGATGCTACCAAAAACTCGAACTCTTGCTTTGCAGCCTTCAACTTATCTGGCGATAAACGTCTAGGTTTCGAAAAAATAGGCGGTCCTTTTGTTTGTATCCAATGTTCCACTCCATGCTTAACTTTTCTTGGCGTGACACCTGACCTAATCAGAGAAGGAAACTCTGACAACAACTGGTGGAACCTAGAATTCTCTAAAATTACCTTTACCGTTGAAGTAATCTCAGCATACCGGGTACCTCTTGTTTGCAACTTGGTCAAAGGATCAATTACTGCAGCATTTTTGACGTCGACTAATAAACCAAAATTGCGTAAGAATTGGTTGAGGCACGGCAGCGATGATAAAAGGCCAGCTGAACTCTCTTCTGAGTCCGAGGTCTAATTTCAACAGGCGTTGGCCAAACGTTGGAATGGTCGTACCGTTTGCGGCGAACAATTTCATCTGTGAAGAATGGTCACTGGATGCATAGGCAACACGAGGTATCACAGAGACGTCAGCTCCCGTATCGATGAGATAATGTGAGGATGTAGACTTGTCCGTCAGATAAATCCGCTGAATCATCGCCTCGCCGTCACCCTTTTGACGGGATGACGGCCTCAGCAGTTTTCCGGCTGGAACGAACATGGAGGTCGGCATTTTGTCGCTCGTTGCTTGAATACTCTATGATACCAGCAATACTGTGAATTTGCAGACTGTCGGCTTCGGCTAGTGGAGCGTTTCTGACTAGTACTTCTTGACCGGTCACTTGTACGGGCTTCCAACCGTGAGAGACGAGCAGTGATCTCTGTCAATAAAGACCGTAAATCCGTCTGATCCGTCGAACCAGCAACTACGCTGAGTGACTGTGCGTTAGTTGTTGTAGCCATAATACCATTCGCCATCTCCGCCAGCTTGTCCAGATTGTAGTTGGAAATTGCCAAAATCTGTTGAACATTAGTAGGCAACCTCTGCAAAAATAAAGACTTAAGAAGTTCATCGTTAATTGTCGTACCGGCTTTGTTTCGCATTTCCAGAAGCAGTCTTGAAGGACGGCGGTCACCAAGTTGCATTCCCGAAATCACATCCCTTAAGCGTTGAGCTTCAGATTCAGCATATTGAGTGCACAATCTTTTTTTAAGTGCAGTGAACGGCTTATCCACAGGTGGACTGATAACAATGTCGCTGATAATCGCCAGTTCCTCCGGTTGTAGAGCAGAAACTACGTGGTGAAACTTCGTTGACTCTGTAGTTACTCCGGCAAGAGTGAACTGACTTTCAATTTGTCTGAACCACAATTCGGGATTGGCTCTCCAAAAAGGTGACGGCTTCACAGTGACACGAGCAACTTGTTGATCAGCAGTTTCCGTAGATTCGGGCATTTTTTATTAATGTATAAGTCCAACAATAGAAGCAATTCGTACTCACGGCTTTCCAAGAATTTTAAAACTTGCAACGTACCAGCATCTCTTCGTAATTCATGGGCTAGTAGAATTTCCCAAATGCAGTTTGCAGAAACAGAAATATACGTGTTCGTTCACAGGTCACCAATTGTATGTAGGTTTCGGTGATGGGAATGTAAGACGTTAAATAAAACTATATGCAATGAAACATCCTCTTTAATAGTCAAAGATAACAAAACCATCCAGAAACTAACAAACTCCAATTAACTGATTATTTGTTAAAAACATTTAAAAACTTGTTATAAAAATCAATTAAAACTTTAACTTTCGATTGTAAGCATCTCAAACTACAGGTGGGCGTCACCGGGTAGAAAACGAAATATCGTGGCGAAGTCTCGGACGCTGAACAACAACTCTCTCGAAGGCAAACTGTCATCCTCTTAAGTACTCGACATCAGCCCCTTCACTCTCAGTCGTGGCCGCCGGTTGTGCTCCTCCGCCGGTGTTCATCCGCGTAGGAACTATTCCGGTTCATCCTCGTACCTTCGGTCTTCGATCCAATCCTCGATCCGTCTACCTCGGATTTTCATGCTCTCTCAGCTGTCGCAACCAACAGCCTCTCTCTCTCTATATATATATACTTTTTATAATTTTTCTACGCTTTAACCGCGTGAACATCTTTGTCGGCGATTGCCTTGTCTCTGACAATCTTAAAATAGATGAGAGAATTAAAATTGTCTTTAACACACAGTTTTAAAAAAATTTTGAAATAAGTAGGAAATTTAATGACTATTAAAATGATTAATTAACTAAGGAAAGCAAGCTAAATATTGACTTACAAATGGAAATAAAACTTAATCATTAAATTAAGCTATGCAATTAATAAACAAATTAACAAAGGATAACTAAAAAAACCAAATATATAAAAAAACAAATTCGGAAAGAATAACGAACAAAAAAAATAAACTAACAATTAATAATTAGCAAAAAAACTAGTTAACAAGAAATCACAAAAAATAACAATTAATAACTATAGAGAACAAGCTAACAATTAATAACTAGCAAAAAGAAGAAAAAAAAAACTTTTACTAACTAATAAAAAATCAGCCGAAAGAAATAATTAATCCGTTAATAAACGTGCTTTTGTAGTACATATTATTATCACAAACTATTTAACACAGTGTATTATAGGTAAGTAAACAACTTTTAATCTAATTTTTTTCATTGTGTGCCGTCAAATTTCGAAATGGTTAAAAGTGTGCCGCAGCAAAAAAAAAAATATTGAGAATCATTGCTCAAAGCCCTTATTCAATTTAGTTCTCTAAGTTTCGTTATATACTCATTAATAAATTGTGTTTTGTTAGTCTTTCAGTTTTTATTTTTTAAATGTTATAATATTACTCAATGTTTTGCTTCCAGCTACAGTTCTCGAACGCTTCCCAAGTAGCACATATCCCCAATACGATATCGTAAAAACTCAGCTTCGTACATTGTACAATATCGAAGCGAAATATTGTACAATATAAAAATGGACCCTTTTTATAACGTATTTTCAATATTGCAAAAAGATATTGTTCTATATTGTAAGAGACGTTGGGGAATGTCGGTCGATATCT
Organism: Parasteatoda lunata; assembly: GCA_949128135.1. Lineage (NCBI taxonomy): Eukaryota > Metazoa > Arthropoda > Arachnida > Araneae > Theridiidae > Parasteatoda > Parasteatoda lunata. The sequence continues at coordinate 111,406,513 of OX421975.1, forward strand.
CTCAGCATTTACAAATGTTGTACAATGCCAACCAACATCGCCAACATGATATTCAGAAAATGAATGCTGTGAAATGCCGACAATCTCCAAATTACGTTATTTTTGAAAATATTCATGCCTGTTTGTAACGCTGGAAATGTTGATAACAAAACCGTGCTACCTTGTTTAAAATTAAATTACCAAAATATACAGAACTCTAAAGTTTGTAGCTTAGTTTTTCTTTTTCATTGTTTTCCTATAAGTTATCTACTCTACCGATAATAATTTTTTGTGCATATTTTACTATTATTCTAGAAAATATGCTAGAAATTAAATAGTCTTGTTGCATGTTTTTTTGCTCTTTTTCAGGGTACATACAGCCATTTATACTGTGAAATAATTTTAATATTTTAAGTGATTTGTGCAATAGTTTTTACAGCATCTATGTTTTACAATGTAGATCAAAATTACAATATGTTTAATTCATTTTTTTTAACAAACAAACTTTATTGGGAACAAAAACAAATACATAAATACAAAAAATATATATTCGTCGCCAAGAGGAAAATCCTGTCCAGGCGACAACGAAAGGTGATACAATAAATTTAAAATGATAAACCTTTTCCCTGTGAAGTTTTAGTATTATATAATATGTATTTTACTAAAATAGTATGCTTGGAAAACAAAATTCCTTATCTTCAACAGGATCAACCTTAAGAAAACTGTTTAAAAAAAAAGCAATATTTACACTGATATTATCATCATAAAATAACCAGAGTCACTTTTTCAGATTTAAAAAAGGATAAACATGGTAGAATAAGCTATGATTTAATTTACTTATGGCCTTTGCCCATTACAGTATTGCCAAAATATCTATTAGGACTTGAACGGTTGTCAAATGTGTAAATGAAATATAAGTTTTATTAAACAGTAAGAATAGTATACTAATTTCTATAAATTATTGTATTCTTTAATACAATCAATTGTTTCTAAAACAAAACTGTGACAGTTGAGGCAAACTCAGTCTTCCTGCCTTCCCAGTCGTTGGCAAGAATTTCACCAAATTTTTCAGCTTTTTCTAGTCGACTAACTTCTTCGAACAGTTTAAAGGTAGCAGCTGAAAAAAAAAAAAAAAAAAAAAAAAAAAAACATGAACTCTGGTTAATTTTAATATTTTTAAATTAAAAGATAATAGTTATATTGAAAACATTACATGAACTAAACTAGACATGAAGCAAATACTACTAACAGCATTTATGCTCATCCCTAGGTTGACAATTCTTTTGTATATAATCAGAGCTGTTTATATATTTTCAGGAGCACTGGGCCTGTTTTTATATGGGGGCCCTTTGGAGTAATTTTTTAACATATGGAAAATATTATATTTTATAATATAATAGATGGAAAAATGAATAATTTTTGAAAATTATTTGGTCACCTTTCGATGAGGTGATCCGGGTTCCAATCCCGGTATCGGCTGGGATTGGAATCCGGCTGGTCAATATAAATTCCACATCCAACCTGCGCTTACCACAGTGCTGATGAAAAATATCCTCAGTGGTAGATGGACAATGGGTTTCAGTCCTCTTGCTGTCAGGCTTATAGTTTGAAGTTTTCATGGTTTTCCTCTCCATTTAATGCAAATGCAGGTTAGTTGCATCAAAAAGTCCTTCATGAAGGTAAAGTTTTCCCAATACTTAACCTAGAAGTTCCCTTGTCTTCTGGATTAGGTTCAAAATTATTACGCTTCATATGCTCATCATTAGTAGCAGTAAACCCAGAAAATTGAGTTGGCTGTTCAATGACGTTTATAAAATGAAATACAAAATAACTTAACATTTATGCCTAGTATCAAACAAATTTCCAGATAAGGGCCTTTCAATTGGAATAAAATTCAAAAAATGATCCCTGAAAATCAGTTGTTTATATATTGCACACCAAATATAAGTTAATCTATATGGGAAATGTTTGGTGTTAAACCAACACTCATTGAAAAATATTTTGCTTTCTTTAGCTCTGCCATTGTTTTGTTTACTAAATATCGCACATTAAAAGTCCAGCATTCTTCCCTTTTGGCAAGTAAATTAGTGTAGCCTATCTGTGCCCTAACATATTTCCATGCTATATAATGCACATATTAGAATGCTAAAAATTCTTTAAGCCATTTTCAGAACTAAATGCATAGCTACCAGGGTTCGTGATTTAAAAAAAAAAAAAATATATCAAATTTTTTTAATTTTAATTCAAATACTTTGTAAGAACTTAAATTTATTAAAAAACTTTCTAAATGTTTAATCAAAATTAAATTAATATTAGAAATATATTATAACAATATTTTAGAAGCTCTAACTTACTAAAATAATTTTTCATTATAATACATAGCTTTGAATGCATAGCAACCACTTTGAAACAAATGCATGATTGAAATTTAAAGACTAGATGAAATAGAGAATTTAAAGAGTAGTTCAGGGGTCTGTCTAGGTCTTCCTGTGAGGTACTTATTTTGTGAAAATTTAGACATAATTTGCGAGAATTAAATATTATATTGAAAAATATGGATTTATCATTTCTTATATGACACAAAAACAAAATTTTAAGAAAAAGTATTTTGTAAAGGTACTGCTAAGTGGTAATAAATTTGGCTTGGACATAGACCCTTGTTCTTTAACTATTGAAACAAAGTTTCAATTTTAAAAAACAAAATTTTATTTTAAAATTGAGACTTTTTTTTCTTGATTTTTATTATGACAAAATAAATGCAACAGATTGTGTTTATAAATGTAGTCATTCATCAATAAATAAATAAATATTTAATCTATACTGTATCTCATTAACTTTGGCACTGGACTGTATTCACTATTTATTTTATTTAACACTTTTATACACACATATTTTCACTTTGTATAGACACATCCGCTTGTTTGCAGAACTCTTTTAACACTGACTCCAAAATTTAAAACTCTAAGAGATGGCGCTTGTGTCGCAGTGGGCACGAACATATACATTTTTATATTAAAATATTCATTTTTTATCTTATATCAAAATAGATAAGTTAAGCTAAAAATTTGTTTTACAAAATCTATATACTCATTGGAATTTTTTTCACAAAATTTCTTTATAGAAAATCTGATAATGTCAAAGATACTATAAAAATATTTTGAGAAAAAATATCAATTACCAGTCAATAGCTCTACTGCTTCAAATAGACTTTGAAAGAGTTTGAAAGGGAAGAATGACACTATATCATGAAAAAATAAAACATCTGCATTCATCAGTCCCTCCCCCCCCCCCTTCTATTTTTAACATATTAGGGTAATTTCTTTATAATATAACCTCAAGCTTTTGAAATATGCATTTTCCACCAATAAAATCTAATGTAGATTTTAATTCCATGCTTTTTCAATCAAAAGGTAGAATTTTAATTAACATTATTTGCATTTAAAAAAAAAAAAAATCATGTTTATTAATTACTTTCTACAGCTATGCAAGTCTATAAAGACAGCATTAAATGTGTACTTTAATCTGTACATATTTAATGCTATCAATTAATCTAAAGAATCAAAAGATTTTTAAAAATGTAATTTCAAATGTGTTGGAATTTAAAAAACACCGAGAAAAAAAGTAATCTCGTTAACTAAAATTAATTAATGCAGCAATTTATTTAAAATAAATTTTAAAACTAAGAAAAGAAAAGTAGCAATAATTTAAAACACTGTTTTTTAACTTTTAAAATCAATGATTTTTTAAAACAAAGTCATTTGATTTAAATCAATAAACCTTGATAGCTAGTAGTTAAGAAAAGACGCCATGAAACACATGACAAAACTTTAAGAGTGGCTAACTTTTGAACTTTGAAACATACAATGCTGTAAAAGTATTAGAGTTTAGAATACAAACTAAGTAAAATAAAGCAGGAAGGACCAGGGTAATTAATTTAAGGAATAACTGATCTATTTTAGTTCAAGATGAAAAGTGCTACTCATGAAAAAGTCTTAATACAAATTTTAAAATAAAATTACCCAAGATGGTGTCTATAACTGTTGAGAGGCTTTCAAAACATTGTTTTCCTTTTCACTCTAATTTACAAGACGTCATTGCCAATTTCAAGATAGTGCTGAAGTACAAGAGCATAGATACTTTTACCTTTACAGATGGTTTCAAAATAACATATCTGAAAATAATATATATATATATATATATATATATATATATATATATATATATATATATATATATATATATATATATAATGTTTTAATAATCATTACAAAATGTATATCATATTTCATCATCAATTAATACCATACAAGTAAAACAGGCATGGGATTACTGAAGGAATGAATTATCTAAATTTTTTATAATATATTATTTCGGTCACTTTATTCCCCAAAAGAGTTCTTGCATTAGTTCTTTACTTTGTATATGACAAGCTTCTAAAGCAATGACCTTCGCATAAATGTATAAAACATTGCAGTATCAGATTGTATGTTTACGAATCCAATTATCACGAATTCTATGTATAAATTGTGTGCGGAGAAATACCACATATGCCATCAAAACACTTATCAGTCATATTTGATTTAAGAATTAACATAAGTTAAAATATGTTGCAAAGTTTGGACATATTTAGCTATGGATTGCTTTTTATTTTGATATGTACAGGGTATCTGCTACATTTTAGATTTTCAAATCCCCGACTTTCCATCAATAATTCCAAGAAGTTGTCACGATCTACAGAAGTTACTATTTTGCCCGACAAAAACACAACAATAAATTTAAAAAAGCATTATAATAACATTAATTGAAATGATATGTATATCCAAAACTGTTATACTCTGAATCCTTGAGGCAGAATTTTTTCAAGCTATCTGCAGCTAAACTCTCTAGCACTAATATCTTTCTGCAAGATACTTTTCATAATAATAAACATGTATGTTACCAATTTAAAGCAAGAAAAGCGCTGTGTTGCAAATCAATTAATCTGCAGTAGTACTTGGCGGGGGGAAAAATCTTTGACAAATTCACAGGAATCGGTCACCTCAAATGAGTGTTTTATTTCTTGATTAGGCTGTTGTATAAAAATATCGTATAAAAAAATATCAGATTTAAAAACTATGGAGAAATCAATAGCAATAACTAATAAAATTCGACTGAATTATTGACTTAAAAAGTAAATGCTCAAATACACGATTCGCATTTTTCAGGTTTATTGGGATATTTAAAATCCACGTGAAAATAAACATCAATAATTAACAAAAATACATCAATTTATCCTACTATTGGTGTATATTGAGCATGTCAAAAAGTTATTATTTAAATGCATAATTCAAATATAACAGGCAAATTTCTGTCTAAAATTAAATAGAGGTAATTTTTTATTTTTACTTTTCAAAAGAAAAATCTGTCTGCAAGAACTCTGCGAAAATGTTGCCGTGTCACTGCAATTCTACCATGGGGCTCTGAATCATCTCATTTATTGATATTAAACTTAAAAATTGAGTAAAAAAAGAGTTGAAGCATTATAATAGCTGGAAAAAAAATACAAAAGCAAATAACTTTTACATAGTTATTTAAAGCTGCTTTTTTTCTTCTTAAAAGTAAGTGTAACATAATAAGTCTAAACAAGAATTTTAAATTAAAATAAAAAAAAACTTAAAAAAAATAAAATAATTATAAAGATTCTGCAATCACTGAAGTTTAAAAGATAATTCGCTCTAGAAAGGATGTTCTTTACTTCATTTTTTCAAAGAACGCAATCGAAACATTTTATATTTTAATAAAATAAATACTTAGATATTTTGTTACAAATTCAGATATTCCAAACGCTGTGAAATTTGGAGCCCCCCCCCCCTTCCATTTTTAAAAATTAAGATTTTTCTGTGACCTAAATCTGATTTTTTTTTTTTTTTAAAATAGTTAAGATCATGACAAATTTTGTTCAATAATGAAATCCATGACTTTCTAGGCCTGCAGATTTCTTATATGTAACCTAATATATACATATATGTACCCAAAGAATAGTATCAGGAGAGATACCCTATCCTTTGGTAAACAAACAATAAAAGTAAACAAGATCTTTGGCAAGATCAGAATTGAATAATGTGATATAATTTAATAGTTAACAAACTTGGACATTAAAAAAAAGAGGAAATTGGCGTAATTCTGGCAAATATATATATATACATACCAAAACCCCTTCCGAAATTATGCAATTCGGATCAGTAAATAAGATGTAGACACATAAAATTTTCATGATTCAACTTTTTTTTTGTAATTTAAACATTATATATTAAATAAATACATTAAACATAATATTAAATAATAATTAAATATATATAGAGAGAGAGAGTTTCAAATTTGTATAGTTGTTGAGAAAAAAACTTCTTACTAGTAGCAACATTATAGATCTTATTGAATCTTCAGTAGACATATTAAATCTTCAATTTCTATTTGTTAGCTCACTGTGGGGGTGGAGTTATTGACCATGCCAACCTTTATCTATCAAAAGGTACCTCCTGAATGACTCAAGTTAGCATGTCTTATATACCAGTGAATTGATGTTTAATTTTCGTAGTGGTAGTTACGCCACAATACTCCCCCACCAGAATTTTATCTGAGATAGAATTCGATGAACAGATACCACTAGTTGCTGTACTTTGTGACAGACAAACCGGGAAAGCGGTCACCGGATTTTTTGAGTGCTGAATGTGAGAGGTGAAATAACTTCACAGTAGTAGTCGCTCCTGTGTTGCCATTAGCAGTTGAGTGTATGTAGGCGCAGACGTTATTGTGTTTAATCAAGACGAGACTGAGTAGCAACAGTGTGTGGAGGTGGATTATGCAATCACAAATAGCAAGCCAACTGTTTAATGTGGACTATCCATCGAAGTAGGCGTTACCAGATCGAAATGGGCGTTACTGCGTGATCAAATCACGTCCGGAGGTCACCAATGTGGGGGCGGAGTTACCGACCATGCCAACCGTCATCTATCAAAAGGTACCTCAGGATTGATTCAAGTTAGCATGGCTTATATACCAGTGAATCGATGTTTAATTTTCGTAGTGGTAGTTACGCCCCATCACTTAGCTCGAACAATTTGGCAGGTGTGAAAAAATATAAACATAAGCAAGTCAGAAGGCTTAACACCTCCAAATATACTATAAAATTACGCCATTGTTCGTGAATATGAGAATTGAATAATGTAATATAATTAAATAGTTAAGCAGCCTGGGCATAAAAAAAGAGGAAATCTATGTAATTCTTGCAATATATAATTATATATATTAAAAACAGCACATACCGTCACCAATGTGGGGGCGGAGTTACCGACCATGCCAACCGTCATCTATCAAAAGGTACCTCAGGATTGATTCAAGTTAGCATGGCTTATATACCAGTGAATCGATGTTTAATTTTCGTAGTGGTAGTTACGCCCCATCACTTAGCTCGAACAATTTGGCAGGTGTGAAAAAATATAAACATAAGCAAGTCAGAAGGCTTAACACCTCCAAATATACTATAAAATTACGCCATTGTTCGTGAATATGAGAATTGAATAATGTAATATAATTAAATAGTTAAGCAGCCTGGGCATAAAAAAAGAGGAAATCTATGTAATTCTTGCAATATATAATTATATATATTAAAAACAGCACATACCTGCGAAGATCAGAGAATTCGCTCACTCAAGGTGCATTAATTCATCTCCAGCTGGTTTGAGTTTTCGGGCTCGCTTAATAAAACCAACTTTCATACCACTTACATTATGTACTAAGATATAAATCTTATGAGACGAAGTTAGATTTAAATATAAGAAGACAAGAGATAAATAAATCGCACGCGTAGCGGAGAATGATAAACAGCATCTTAATGTGTTACGGTTGCGGTTCCGAGTGATAACATCGTAGATTTCAGTATTTAGAGATAATGTTCGATGTTGTGACAAGAACACGATTACAATATTTATAATAAATATTGTCCGGGTGTTGTTCGGATATCACTAAATTTATATTTAAAATCTATGTTTTGGAATTATATCAATTTGACATAATTTTTTGTCTTTTAAATGGTTAATTTTGATTTAGTAACACAATAAAGTTTAAAATGAAGAGTTTTACAAACAGACTATTAATGTGAAATCGACGGGAATTGTACAATATTGTACACACAGTGTCTATTTTCGCCAATATTGACAATGTCGGTAGATATAGACTGAAACTGCTACAATATCCCTGTGCTACTTGGGTTTGAGGCCAAGAGCTTGCGGAAAAATTTGGGAAGGTCTGCTACAGCCACTGATTGGGAAGGACGAAAACCTAAGATAATTGACGTGACCAATTCTTTGGACTTGGAGACCTAAGAATGTGCCAATTTGTTTTCCTAAATTTCTAAATGTTTATTCAAATAAAATATTCATAGCTACTTTTTGTTTTATTCCTCTGCATTCACACCTTCTATATTACAAAGCTCGTTCATATCTGAAGGGTAAATTTTATTAAACCCATAAAATTATAATATTTTTTGAGTTTTTAGTGCTTTCTGCAATATATTAAATTAATAATTTTCAGTGACTGAATCCTGTCTGAAGATCAAATGTACATTGCAAATGCTAAAAAATAAGAAAACTAATTTACATACATGTAAAATGTAGTTATTTTTAAACAAGCAAATTGTCTTTGATTTTGATTTCTAAATCATAATAATTATCATGCCTTAAATTAATATTCACTTCTTACATTCCATCTACAGTGCTCACCCTTATTCCTATTCACCTATTTTACACTTAATTAATTTTTAAGCTTATTACTGCTCGAATCCTAATTATATATGTATATATATATAAATATATATATTTTTTTTGGAAACTGATTAAAAATATTTTTGGGTGCTTATTTTTTTTTTTTTTTTTTTTTCCTTGAAAAATCTGGCTAAACCTTGAACTTTGAAAGTATGACTTAAATACTTGCAGATATTTTATTCTAAGGCAATATTAAGAACAATATTAAATCTTTGCTCACTAGTTTGCAGAATGCTTATTGTCTAGCATGCAAGGAAATGATTAATTTTCTGTTAAATAGACAGAGCATGTAGCTCTTTTCAAGATATCCTGGAGGAATCTAAGGATTTTTTTATTTTTACTCAATTATAAATCAAATTAATTGAATCTGCAACTGTACAGCCTGGAGTGCAAAACCATATAAAATAATTAACAGACATGTACCTATATCCTACAATATCCAGTGAAAAAATTTTCTTGAATAACGTATTAAAATTATCGATCGGCGTTCTGCCGCATCTTTAAATGCTTATTAATATTTGTTGTACGAATAACGTGATGAAAATATTCATCGAGATTCTACTGAATCTGTAAACGCCGTGGAATATGGTTTTTTCAAACTCGACATTCTACGGCGTTATTGAGCTATCGATCTATATCAATTTTACTATGTCGTACAATATAAAAAAAATCTGACGTTTTTACATAGATCGATGTTCCCGAAGAACATCGATCGACGTCGTAAGCGAAGTTTTTTCGAGATCAATCGATATTGAGTGCTACTTGGGTAGTATATATATGACATGGCTAGGGAGTATATAATTTGAGAAGCCATCTAAGATACTCACCATCTTAGGTTAAATTTTTTATTTTCGTTTTCTTGATATTTTTTGTGCTTAAAAAACTTTTAATGATATAAGTAGTATTATTTGACAGCTCAGAACCTATAAAAATAGGTGGGAGGTTACTTTAGGAGAAATAGCGCTTGATAAATTCTATAACTTCTGCGTAATCTAAATGTGAGGACAATAATAAATATACGATTTGTGGTTTTGAGTCGGTCCTTTCAAACTAAAAATTTTTAGTCTTTACATTTTTTAAAATTTAACCATCTGGCTACTCATCCCGCGATTTTCGCGGGCATTCCTTTTTTTATGGAGGAGCGAATCCCGCCTTCTTACCGTTTAACCAGTGAAATAAATTCTATACAGTATTAGACGTTTAATTTAGGTTTAGACCAACAGATGTTCTTCCACTAAACTGCGGCATATGAAGGTATTTACCTCTCTAACTTCACCATGTTAACCACTTTTTCTAGTCAAAAATGTCTGCTAGAAAACGTTCAACGATTGACAGAGTATATATTCCTGATGATTTATCAGATTCTGAGAGTGATTTTAATTTTGATAGTGATTTTTTAATTCTTCGTTTCTTCTTGTATTTCCTAAGTTTTATACATTTTATTTTTTAAAATTATGTAATAAATAGAAATTAACTGCAATACAATTGAAATTTAAAATTTATTTTTTATAAAATCTGAAATTAGTTTTTCTGACAGCTTAGTTTCGCGGGATAATAAATGTATAGAAAAACATTTTCCAGAAAGAAAAAAAATGAATTCAATTCTCCAATATATAGATTTAAAATATGCAACAAAAAATACACAATTTTTGAATCCGTAAATTAAGCAGTCAGAGAAATACAGCTTTAACTTATGAGTACAGACTTATATAGATGATGAAAAAAAATTCTTATGATCTTAATATCATTCTATTATAATTCTTATTATAATAACTTTTATTCTATTATAATTCTTATAATCTTAATTTTTGAAGCCATCAATTAAGCAGTCAGAGCTATACAGCTTAAACTGATGAATACCGACTTTTACAGATAATGCTAAAAAAATTTGGTTTGGTAAATTACTCAAAATAAATTTATTTATCAAAAATGGAAAAAAAAAAATAAATAAATAAAAAATAAACAGGCAAATATATGCTATTTATCGATCGGCCTTTGAAAAATGGCTGATTGCAGAACTATTTTGGAAAAATGTTGCCAGGAAATTTTTTTTTATAAAGAATCAAAAATACCGAACGCTTTACGTCTAAAATTGTGATTCGGTAACGGCTATGTATTTAAGATCTATCGTAAGATACTGCCGAATAGAGTAAATATCTATCATCAGTGTATTTGTGAAAATGAATTAAAAATGATTAAAAGTATATTCTTCACCTCTTCGACGGTTAAGTTCGATCCAGATGAGAAAAGATGTTTCACCCCAAAATGTTGTCCATATACATTATTTCCGAACTAAAAAAGATTTATTGTCGCATGCAGGCCCGTCGTCAACAGGGGGGTGACAGGGGTGTCTCACCCCCCCCCCCCCAGAGATATCATCCAGTCGGCAAATTCAGGCTGAGTCGGCATTTTTTTTTTTTTTTTAAAGCCAAAATCCCGACTTTGCCGAAATTCTTTCATTGTCGGATATTTCATTGGTGATGTGATTTAAACGGATTTCAATGTTATTTGAGTTTCATCCATTTCGGGATTCCATCAGACCCGACACGGCAAATCTTGTCGTGAAATGTGTTATTAAATTTAGTTTTTTTTCTCCTCCAAGAGTAACCATTTATGATAATTCAAAGCAAGATGACCGATAATACAAGCCAAAATCCCGACTTTGCCGAAATTCTTTCAGTGTCGGATATTTCGTTTGTGATGAGATTTAAACGGATTTCAATGTTATCTGAGTTTCATCCATTTCGGGATCCCATCAGACCCGACTCGGCAAATCTTGTCGTGAAATGTGTTATTAAATTTAGTTTTTTTTTTTCCTCCTCCAAGAGTAACCATTTATGATAATTCAAAGCAAGATAACCGATAATACAAGCCAAAATCCCGACTTTGCCGAAATTCTTTCATTGTCGGATATTTCGTTTGTGATGAGATTTAAACGGATTTCAATGTTATCTGAGTTTCATCCATTTCGGGATCCCATCAGACCCGACTCGGCAAATCTTGTCGTGAAATGTGTTATTAAATTTAGTTTTTTTTTTTCCTCCTTCAAGAGTAACCATTTATGATAATTCAAAGCAAGATAACCGATAATACAAGCCAAAATCCCGACTTTGCCGAAATTCTTTCATTGTCGGATATTTCATTGGTGATGAGTAAGGCCCGGATTTTGATGACATTTGCATTTTTTGCATTTTTGGACATTTTTTGTCCTTTAGAGCATTTTTTTAGATTTATAGGGCATTTTTCTTTAAATTTTGGGGCATATTTTGCATTTTAAAGCATTTTTTAAATTTTTTGTTAATTTTTTCTAATTTTTATCATTTTTCATTATTACACTGGCTTCCAAACAATGAAGAAAATCTCTAGGATATTAACAGGTGAAAGGTGAAGCAACATCTTCTCAAATTGAAGAAGAATTGTCAGTAAGTGAGACCGTCTTTTTCAAGTACGCACCAATAACATCAGTAGACGTTGAAAGAAGCTTCTTCAGGTATAAAAATTAACTTTACGACAAGAAACGCTCGTTTACATTTCAAAATATTAAAAAAAAATTAATAATCCAATGTAATTCTGATATTTAGTAATATTATGAGATGGAAGTTGTTATATTCATTAAAGTTTCTATACAAAATGAAAATGTTTTGGAGTCAATATATTTTCCTTTTTTTTTGTTATTTTAGGATATAAAACATATTTTTCAAACTTTAATGAACGTAGAACAAGTATTGCATTGCTTTATATTTTTTGAAATGACTCATAATAATTTTAAAGAGTAAAAAATTGTTTTAGTTCAATATTTTTACTTTATTTAAGTCATGTCATAAGGCGTTTTTAGCGCAATTTTCGCATTTTAAGGGCATTTTTTAAGGGCATTTTTTGCACTTTTTAATGGCATTAATTGAGATTTTTTAGGTCATCAAAATCCGGGCTCTAGTGATGAGATTTAAACGGATTTTAATGTTATCTGAATTTCGTCCGTTTCGGGATCCCAGACCCGACTCGTCAAATCTCTTCGTGAAATGTGTTTTTAAATTTAGTTTTTTTTTAACTTCCAAGAGTAACCATTTATGACAATTCAAAGCAAGATGACCGATATTACAAGCCAAACTCTCGAAAACCATTTCTCTTGTATTATTATTCCAACTACACATTCATAAATGTAAAAAAAAAAAATTACTGACCTTAATTGTTACTTAGCTAATAATGTATCATAAAATTCAGATATTAATTCTCTGAATTATATTAACTCTTTATTAGAGGTTTAAGTAATTTTTTTAAAGGAAGTTAGGAACTTACATAATTTTTTTTAAAGAATTAATAAATTTTAAATGAAATAATCGTGCCTGTGGTGCAAACTATTTTTTTCTTTCAAAATATTGGGGTAAAATTACAAATAAGAGTACCTTTATTATTCAAAATATCTTATTTAAATTGTTAAATTCTGTTTAAACAGCACAAATTATTAAATAATTTATACTTTTAATTTGTAAAAGCTATTTTTCTACTATGAAGAATTTTACTAACTCCAAAGGACTTTAAACATTAAAAAAAAAAAAAAAAAAAACATTTAATTTGTTAACTATAGAAACCTGTAAGAATTTGTTAACTAACCCTTCAGTTTATACCTTTTAAAATTCTATGATGATTGGATTATTATTTGAGAGAAATTTTTTTTAACCTAAAATAAATTGTTCAGGAACCAATTCATATCTTTAAAACAATTAATCATCACAACAAAATTTGATATTCTCTATGGAAAATGGTAAACATATATGTGATCCTCAATTCACCTTTATAAAAGTTTCTGTTTTGAAAATAAAATATTATATTTTGCTTTTATTATTTTTTTTCAAGAATTCCAAGAATTCTGAAACAATAAATTGAGTTACACTCAATCGAATCGACACTTCAATCATTTCATACAATTTGTGGATGGTTGTGGAGTTCAAAGTAATTATATTCAGGGAATAGTGGCAATTCTGACTGATCAAGCCGCTACGGGCACTATGAAAAGGCGCAAAAAAAGGATGGTGCTGCGACTCCCATCTTTTGAAGCAGCAATGACAGTTTCGATAAATGAAAAGAATTTTCAGCAAGATGAAATTGATCTTCGAACAACAATGACCACTGAACGCCTAAATTCACTGCTTTTACTCAAAGCAGAAAAAGATATTGTTGACAATATTAAGCTTGACAAGTTGGCAGAATATTTTTCACTTTTAAAACCACGTCAAAGTAAATTTACGTAGCTAATATAATTAATATAACGTAACTTTGATAACATCTTAACTTTTTATGTGAATTTCTTCGTTTATAATTTAAATGGCAAATATTTTCAATGTTTTTCTACATTATTCTTCTTATTTCTTTAAAAATGAAAGGCTAATTTACTTTTGAATGAATTTTATTTTGAATCAATATCTTATAGAAGACTGTATTTGCTGATTATGACTTACTTTCTTATCTTCAAACAGTTTCTGTAATTAGCTTATGGTAACAACGTTTAGATGAAACGAAAGATACATTTTAATTACTAAGTGATTTTTCAAAAAATATTTAAATATAAAGTAAAAAGTATTTCAAAGATGTATTGAAAAACATTTAAATTTACAACTTCATTTTTTAAAATTATTTCCACAAATAATTATTGCTTACTATTACTGAAAACTTTTTTTAATTGAATAAGTTTCAGTCTATTCAAAAATAGTTTTTTACTTTAATATTTCGTTACCATTTTAATAATTAAAAGTAATAGAAATGTAAAAACTATATTTTCTTTGTATTATTTTGAATAATTACTGCTACTATTTAGTTATCAATAATACCACATTTTTCACCTATGGCGGTTGCCTTTTTAAGTGCTGTAAAAATTATTTCGATGAATAGCATTATGTTTATAACTAGTCGAGATGATTTCAAAATAAGCTTTGGAAGTTCAAGTTTTGTGGCGCATTTGAACTCTTTTATTTGTTTTACCTTTGATCATCAAGCTTTAGCCATATACAAATTGAGCAAATTAGCCATATATATATATATATATATATGACAGTCGGCAAAATAAACTTCGACACCCCCCCTCTCGAATCGGTTAGTGACGGGCCTGGTCGCATGCAATTTGTATTGTCGATAATGAGCGACCCCGCATCAATTTTTTCGTAGTAGTGCTCCAATCGGAAGTGGCGACATCTATGTGTGCATTACGGAAACATAGTGAATTAACGAATTTAGGTGTATTTAAAGATATTTAGATTTTTCGAAATTTTGACGCTCATTCTTTCATGTGAAAAAGCTTCAGTATAATTTTTATTGAAATAATGTATGAAAAAATTAGAAAGTATACCACGAAGGACATTTCCTAGTTTTTAAATATTTCGACAAAATTGAAAATTTTAAAATATATTTTGTATATATTTATAGATATACGTTTTTATTTTCTGAAATTTCGATGACCAGTCAAACATGTCAAAAAGACTTCGCTTGACTTCGCAACGTAAAAAATTATTAAAAACCAATTTTCCCGCACATGATATTTTGTGGACGAATTGAATTTTTTAAAAAAAAAACTTGATATTTTTTATAGATTTTAGGTGTTTTGGACAAGATTGAAATGTTTTTAAAATAGTCTGTAAATATTTCTAGACATACATTGGTATTTTTCGAAATTTTGACACGCTTTCTTTCATAGGTTTCAAATGATTCATTTAGAAAGAATTCGTTCGCGTGCAGGTCGTCGTGCTACCGAAGCAGGGGTGCCATCCCCTCTGCAGAGGATCAGAATTGTGATGGCATGTCTTCGGATCATCCTCAGGGGAGTTTCTCAGACGGTCGCCAATAGCCCATCGTGCAGCTCTAGTTTGAAGTAAATTAACTAGAACAACAAGAAAGAATTCGCTGGCTGTTCTCAGTGTTATAAAATAAATTCACTCGTTATCAAGATTCGATAGATGGCGTGGAATAAATGGCTGCAATGCGGATTTCGATATTCGGAGGAGTCCTTAAGCTTGAAGCAAAGCTGTAATTTTAAACTTGCCGTGGTCTTAATAAACGAACAAACTAATTAAATATCCAATCAATTCTGATCCAAAAATTTATAGTAGTCGGATAATAAACCCTAGACTTAAAGCTGTAACGTTAACGCGACGTGCGCAACCACGTGGCGATTAGACATCACTATGTAATTAATAGAAAATACCCAATTAGCGATGGCTGCGGGTTTTTTATTATTATAATCGTCGTTGAACAGCCGAACCAATGTTTTGGGCTTACTACTACTAATGTTAAACTCCGTAGCCTTGTCATTTTGAACCCAATCCAGAAGACAAGGGATCTCCTGGATCAAGTATTGAGAAAAAGTAGCCTTCGTGGTGGATTTTTTTATGGAACTTAACACGCATTTGCGTTACATGGTGCGGGAAACCACGAAATCCTCCCACGTTTAGCCTGATCGCAATAGGACTCAAACCACTGGGGATGTTTTACGTCAGCACGAGTGAGGGCTTTACATTTTATATGCAACGATTCATCACGAGCAATATTAAATTCTTATCATTCTTTAAACTCCAAGTTACGTTCATCACACCCGCTCTTTTAAATATTACTATAAAACGATGCTATAAACTTTTATACTAACTTTTTTTTAGCACAGCGATCAGTATAAGCGTTTTTTAAACAATAAAAATAAGCCTTACTAAAGCTGGAAAGCTAAATTATTTCTTAGTTGTATCATTTGAATTCATAAACATTTAAAGTCTCCCAAATGTAGTAAATTATCGTTTGTTCTTAGATTCTTAATACCTGACATCTCGGTGATTTCCTCAAAATTTAAGGGGCGCTTCATCGGAATTTCACACAAGTTCTGATTTAATATTGACATGCATGTCCAAATGTGTATGCAAAATTAATGCTAGTCTTTACATGGGAAAATATATTTTTCGTGGGATGTTTGTCTTAGGTTTGTGGTCATCAGTCACCTTATTAGCTGTTAGAGCAGCACACAATGAACTTTTGACCTACAGGTGTCATTTCCTGCTGCTATCTAAAATTTTCTGTGACCATTTAAAAAAGAAAAAGAAAGTTGTAGCAAGTGTATTAGGATTTATTCTGCAAAAACAAGATAGTTTCTATCTACTATAACACACTCATAAAATAAATGTTTATAATTAATTGGCTCTGAAGCACATTGCTTTTTATAAAGTTTAAGTGTTAAATGTTTTTCGCATATAAACTACTGTGTGGCTGGACATTTATGATTGAAAACACGAACACACTTATTTCTATTACACAGTGTTGAATTTAAATTTTCGATATTTCCTGATGTTGACCAAGATTAAATGTAATTCAGAATTTCAAACATGATACTGTATTGCTTGATTAAAAACTTCATTGGCTTCAAATTTTTGCTTCGCTATTTTTCAAAGCAAATGAAGTTTTGAATCGACTGATATTTCTTTTATTTCATGACATTATTTATTGAATGGTCGACATTACGAGTGTCAGATTTCTGTCGAAAGAGATGTTATTGGGGAGGCCAAAGAATTTTAATCCAAGTTTGCTCTAGTCAGACATAATAGGAATGCTTAGACAATGAGATATATGTTGGATAAAGGCAATAAATAAAAAATTTGAACTAAATAAAAGTTATTTGACAATTGGCGACAATTTTAACAAAGCAAAAGCATCAGGCAAAAATAGTTCATTATTTTTTTAGATCTTATAAATTTAAAATTTTTTATATTAAATAACTGAACCAAACATTTGTTTAAAAGTAGTGAACAATATTATGAAAATGCTGCACACCAGAATCCCAAACCTTTTCTTAGTACACGAGTTTCATGTCTAGTGAATGATGCATGCTAGTAGAAAATGAATCCACAGAAACATTAGGAATTGTACTCATACTTTTATTACTCAATACTGCTTAAAGGCATAATCATTCATTCATAAAATTTTTTAGATGAGACAAACTTTGGAAGTGTCAACAAATTTATTCTACCATCTCACTGAGTTTGGTAGTCACATACAATGTGTAATCACACATAAAACATACAAAAGAATTAAAGTTCCTTCTTTCTTTTTATTCTTTTTTAAAAAAAAAAAAAAAAAAAAAAGTGGAATGAAGCATTTTAGCAATATACTATGGTAAATGAAGGAAAAAAAAAAAAAAAAAGAGGCAACATTAAAAAAAGCTTGCTTATTTTTTCACAATTTGCACATTACACATAGAGATTGGTCTGAAAATTTAATTGGGAGTTAAAAGTTCCATCGCTAAGAACAGTTTCAGTTATAATTTTTAATCACTTCTGTTAGATGCTGAACAAAAATGAATAAAACAAATTAATTCACTTTTGCTCATCTCAGAAAATTTTTTAATGTCCATGATTCATTAAAGATATTAAATTTATGCAAGATGTATTAGCTCGAGTTATTATTATTATTTTTTACAATATGTAAGAATAATCTGCATTAATAATTAACTGAAAATCATGCAGTACTGAAACGTTATTATTCATTTATGCTCATAATTAAAATTGTACTAATAATTTATGCACAGTGAATATTTTACGCGTCATTTATGCTCATTATGAAAATTTTACGGATCATTTACACTCATAAGGAGAATTTTACTGATTATTTATGCTCATAATGAAAATATTACGGATCATTTATGAACAAAAGGAAAATTTTACAAATCATAAAATGATTCAGCAACTAATAACTGAAACAGATCAGTAAAATGATTTGTATGAAGAATTTATCTATAAATAATATCTCAAAAAGATAAGAGCAGAGAGATTTATTAAAGACCTAATAGATTACTTTAAGATTCATATATAAATTTAGATAGGTATAGTAGATAGATTTAGGTATCTGATTGATGAAAATTAATGCATCAAACAAAGAAGCATTATAATTTTCTAGCATTTTTAATCAAAAATCTTTCATTCTTCACAACATTGGGGCAATTTTAAGCATAAATTCGTTTTTTTTTTTATGTTACTTACATCAAAATTTAGGACAAAAATATCTTTTAAATGTTATAAATTAATATTTCAACAATGGAACACTGAATGAATTTTTAAAAATGGCTAATGAGTAAATAAAGAGTTGAAAATCAAGGTAATACTGTAAGTATTAAAACAGAAAATTCTGAGAAAATTCCAATTAGAGAGCAATATCTTTTTAATATCTCAAATGATAATTTCTCAATTGTGATAAATGATAATCTGTGGAAAAAATTAGAAAGAAAAAAAAATAATAAACAAGCAAAAGGCACAATCAAAGGAATAGTTAACACACACAAAAACATATAATGTAAGTACACACATAATTTACACAAAAGTGTACTTTTTCCTGATTGTATAATGTTCATTCAAATATTAAGATTTAAATAAGTATAAAACAGCATGATTTTACTAAAAAATCAGGTGATGGAATGAGACCAAAATGAAAAAAAACGCTTTGGAATGCATTTGCAAAAAGTTTAGAGATAAAATTGCAATTTTGTCATCTAAACGAGCTTGGCAATAAATCGTTATTAAAAAATGACATAAAATTCATCTATTAAAAACAGATACTTAGTAAATCAATTTAATAAAAAGCTAAAAACACAAGATATTCATTCTCTTCATTTAGTTTCAGAAAGAAAAAAAAATGTAGTGATAAAATAAGTTACCTTTTGAGAGACTTTTTTTTTTTTTTTTTAACTCCCCCAAAAAATAGTTCTCTATAAAATAAAAACAACATTTTCTCCATCTCAAATCACTAAAAATATATGTTTATATATATATATATATTTATAAATACATGTTCAACATAAGAGATTCAGCGTAGTGTCTAAAGTGGGAATGATAAGTCATTTGCTATGTCCAGGCGTTGCAAAGCACTCCTTTCACCTTAAAAATTTGCAGGAATGAAACCTACTTCCATTGGCAGATTTGTTCCAAAATAAAGTGACAAGTCAAACGAGCAGATTTTGGGATACCCTCTACTCATTCATATTGCATATTTACTGCCATTCAAGTCCTCTAACATATTTTTGAAACTTGAATTCATTATTACATATTTTCAGTAATATTTATATTACTCAGCAACTTAAGTACACCCATTTGTAACACGTGGGGTTTTTGTGGTATGCTTATCGTAATTCATGTTGTGATTACATAATTTATGCAAAATGAAACTTTTTATAACATTTGTATCTTCTGTAATTCATGCTTTTTATATATATATTTTGCTGCAAATAGATCTTTCTAGAGGACTCAAGTCTAGAGTTTGGCATG
Organism: Parasteatoda lunata; assembly: GCA_949128135.1. Classification (NCBI taxonomy): domain Eukaryota; kingdom Metazoa; phylum Arthropoda; class Arachnida; order Araneae; family Theridiidae; genus Parasteatoda; species Parasteatoda lunata. The sequence continues at coordinate 111,426,569 of OX421975.1, forward strand.
CAATATTCTCTTTTTTTTTTTCTCCACACAATGAAAAACAATGCAAATAAAAATTATGGAAGCCAAATGAAAAACTAAAAGAGAAATGTCAGTTCTCATAAGTTGTGTTGACATTCACAGCTTTCTTCAATGAAAGATGGGTTGTGAGTCAGATGAAGCATTTATCCTTCTCCTTTTGCCAGCAAAATTGAACTTTAAACGGTAAAAACAGGAACTAATCAGTTTTTTGTTGCTTTTTTTTCCTTGCAGTTAATAGGCCTACTAAAGAAAAGCTGCCAGTTATTCCTTCAAAAGCTAAAGATCTTTTTTACATAGACACATATATATTTGGATGATAAATTTTAGTAAAGATGTTCATTTGAAGTGAAATGATGAAAGACTCTAGATATGTAATTGGTGCTGCATCACAGTTTCTCTTTTGCTGGTATCCATACGGTTGGACCCGCCTGATCATGGATGATCTGTTTCACTTTGTTGTAGATTTCTTCAGGTGTGTCACCCTGAACAACAGCTGCAAGAAGAAAAATTATTTCAATTTTTTAACACATAGTTGAACTTGCTTAAGGTTGCTCTCCAAAACCTTGTTCATCATATAAAATAATGCTTTTATAGCAATTAATATTTTTTTTATAACTATTGTGAGTTTATAACAGTTATTTGTAACCGTTGGGATTGATTTTCTCAATAGTTCAAAAGTTATATCAATTTTGCTTTCCCTGGTCTTATAAATGATTCAAAAATTAAAAATTCATTGACTTTAGTGGTTTTTTGATCCTGGTGGGAAAAACATCCAAATCAGCAATTTTTCATAAAATTTAAAAAAAAAAAACAAATACAGTTTAAATACCTTTATTATGAAGCAAAGCTATAATTTTTAGCCATAGATACCATCTTCTTGCTATAAAGAATTATTTGGGCAATAGAATGGACAAATAACTTAAATATTTTTAAAAAAACTTAAAAAAAAAAAATTCTGAATTGGAAAGACTTTTACATTAATTATCAACATCAATGAATAATTCTCAATTATTTTATAAATTTGTGAGACCTGGTAATTTAGCGCTAAGATTCACTTTTAAAACAGCAAAAATTGGCTAACTTTTTTTATTCCATGGATGTTTTGCACCCTTTCCAGAATAAGCATAGTGGGTGCTGGCTAAAGACAGGCTAAACTTGACCAAAAATAAAAATGAACAACTGTTGCTAATTTAAAGCTGTTGCAAGAATAGCAAACTGATTACAAAAAATTGCTTTCCAAGAGCCTTAGATAACCAGTCTATATAATTTTTTTAGAAAATTTTTAGTTTAAAATTCAAGTTAAATGAACTCAAACCATGGTTTTTTTTCCTTTTAATTTTCTTTGGTGATAAAGCTTTGAAGGCATCATAATTATAATGTAAAGGTGTCAACATGAAAGGAAAGGAATTAAGCTGATTTTATAGTAAAAAAACATTTTTGCTAACTACTGCACAGTACATAGAATATTGCAGTACCTATCATTGTTAATAAATAGATAAATCTCAATGTCTAAATATATAATATATTCTGTTCCCTGACTTTATTAAAGAATAATTTAGGGCCAAAAATTTTAAACTTTTTGCTTAAATTGAACAAACATGGTAATTTAAAGTACCTGTGAAATATTCTCCAAATTCTTGTTCCAATTTCAAAGCTCTCTCATAAGCCTTCAAAGCTGCCATCTCTGTGATGCGTTTATTCATTTCTCTAAAAGAACACATTCAAAAAAAGAAAAAATTTCATTCAAATAAATCAATAAAAAAGGGAAATTAAAAGAAATAGAAACTCACATGACTGATTCGGCTGATTTTGGCTTAATTAAAATAGCAATTGGATGAAGGCCAGCAACTTGCAGTCGTTTTATCGCATTCCCGCTTACATCCAATATGCAATGCTTTGCCTATAAATTAAAGATATTATATCCGCTATTTCCATCAAATATAATGTACAATATAGTACACATAATTCATTTATACATAAAAAATTCAAAATTTAAAGCAAGATTTTGTTTCACTTTTATATTTAAAGAAAAGACAGAACAAAACGTTGAGATAACAAAAATAAGAAGAAGAAAAAGCCTTCCTTAAAATATTTCTTAATTGTTAAAGCAAATAAAATACACAACTAAAAAATCAAAACATTATGGCTTTTAGGTAAATAAATTTAAATAGCAAGTGTTAAAAAAATAGATTGGAATTCCTAAGTATGAAACATTGATGGCAAAAATAATGTTGATTGCATAACGAATAATAATGTTTGCATAACAAAGAATGAAATTAAAACATTTAATTAATCATTATCATTCAGTCCCACAGTGGACCTAGAAAAACAAGCATCACTGGCTGCGGTCAATAAGTGGGTGAAGCTGATAAGCCTGAGTAGGGACCGCGGTTGTGCAGTATAGGTCATAATTAAACTGTTCTACCATACAGTGCTGTTGAACTATCGAAGCAAGGGAACCATCTTCTCAGGGATGTTTCCCAGACCATTGCAAACGGCCCATTGTGCAGCTCTAGGGCAACATAAAACACCTGCCTACATTCTTTGCTAATATGTTTTTAATTTTTTTATAAAATTATCAAAATAACTCATAACTGAATGACTGTGATGAAAATACTTGAGGGATGAATAAAAAATTCTAAAATGATGTGTGCAATTAATTTTTAAATAAATGGCTTGTTTAGGCATCTGAACGTACAGTGCTTTTTAAACGCAGTGATTTGGTTAGACTTTGGAAAATCAGTTCTTAGCAAACGGTAATTCTCTATTTATGGGTACTTTTTTGCTATCGAGGGTCCTTATTTAAAACAATATAAATCCCTACTTGAAAGACATATATAAAAAAACAAATATATAAAAACATTTTATGATTAGGGAAAAAATATGATTAGTACAGGGTAATTATTATTATTTTTTTTAGTTAGGCATACTTTGGTCCACAAACATCTTTTTGGAGTTTTATTTCATTCTTTTTTTGTGATAGAGAATTAAGTATTGTAATTTTTTCCTTGTCCCCCTTGGGATTTTCAGCGTACTTGACAAGCTATAGCCCGTATTTCTTCAATCTATATGGTATTTTAAAACAGAACATTGCCATGGCAACAAAGATTAAAATGTAATCTTAAAATCATTGCACTTCTATCACAGATTTAGTTTTATAGTAACTATGAACAGAGGTAACAATGTTCTATGCTCGACCCTATCATAACTCATTTGTTCTTCTAACCAATATAAATTATTATGCCTCCACCCTATTCAAACTTATTTTGTGGATTTGTTCACTCAATTAATTTGATGATAAAACCAGAATATTTTATTAACACCAGATTGTCCAAGGAAGTAATTTTGACTGCTTTTTAATTAGAAAAACAATGATGTATACATATAATGACAATTTCTTAGAACTTCGCGACTTTTTGTACAACATATAATTTTTTTTATTGTTAATATTTACTAATAACTTGTTATACAAATGAAAATAGTAATATAAAAAATATTAAAAATTAATTTTAAACAAATTTCTTTACACATTTGTTATTCTTGCACAATTCAGTCATTTTGACTGCTTTTGGGCAATATAGGTATACACTTAGTTTCAGTCTTTCGAGTGTTAAATTTAAAAATAATCAAGGGTAAATTGCACTTTGTTTCAAAAATACAAGAAAAAAATAATAGACAAACATTAATCCTCTAACTCATATCAGACTACACATATACACATATTTTTTAACAAAATTAATAATGATGTGTTGACTCACTTTTTCGGCAACTTCCCTGACAGAGGCCACGCTGGTACCGTATAGATTCTCATTATACTGACCAGCTTCTATGAACATGTGATTCTGGATATCTCTCTCCATTTGTTCTCTGGATGCAACAAAATGGTAGTCTCTACCGTCCACCTCATAATCCCTCTTGGGACGCGTCGTGTCTGCAAATAAACTCTCAGATTTATTATTCTACATTAATAGAAAAGACAAATTGATAAAAAGAAATTCTTAGTTACAATTCATTCAATGCAGATGAAAAATATTCCACACTTTATTCAATTCTAACTATTAGTTCCCTATATATATTTTTATATCTTGTTCAATCGTTGATAAAATACTTTTTATTGATCCACTCAAGTTCAAATACATTTTTTTAAACTTGTAGTGAATGACACTTCATGTTAATGGTGTTTTCAAATATTAATTCATTCATTAATTTTAGTTTTATATGAAAGAAAAATTTTTTCTTCCTCCATCTTATATTTAAGGCTCCTCTTTAAATAAAAGAAGGGACTTTATGCCCACCATGTTAACTTACAAATAATTATAAGTTCAGAATTGCCTTATTTATTCAGCAACTAATTAATACTTTTGAAAAATATTTTGTTTTACTTTATTTGTGTTCTATTGAACTAAGTTGCTAAATTTTAAACTTCTAAACAACTTTAAAACTTGAATAAAATTAATAAAGTTCAGATGGGGTGCATAAGCAACGAAAATAAGTTTCCATCAGGTGGCAATTAGCGGAACAAATTTTTTAATAGCCATTTGTTACATTTAGTCATCCTGTGGCCAATGGTGACCATTGATTCTGCCTTATAAAGTTTAGATATTTCTCAAAAATATAAAAAATACGTAAAAAAATATATAAGATAACCATTGAAATTTGTAAGGAACTATGAATAGTGGAAAATCCCACTTTGAAGTTTCATTTCTGTGATTCTACATAAGGAGTAAATGAATTGAAATCAAATAAACAACAACAAAATAAGAGATGAAGTTTTTTTTTAAAAAAGTAACCAACTTACGAGGAACACAGCTGCCAAATTTTTCAGGATATTCAGAAATCAGGTCATCATTTATTCTGTCTTTCAATGGTCCAAGTATAATGACAGGCCTTGCATAGGTAACTGAAATTATAAGAAATAAACAAGGTCAGCAGATTTTTGACATGCTTGACTGTGTTCAATGTTAGACCAGAGAGAAATATTAAAAATGTAAACTTTTAAAAAAATTGTAATCACATTTAAAAATAAATAAATCAGGAGAATAATAAGTTACCAAGATGGAAGAATTTTCTCAAAATTAGGAAAATTACATCATTTATTGACATCTTAGTAACAACCTTTTATGAAAAACACCAATTAACTTTTTTTTAAATAACATAAATACTATTATTAGCAAAATGATTACTATACATAACAGATATCATCATTATGTTTTTAAGTGAGTTTTAGTAAAAGATTATATATATATAAAATGCAATTCTATTAACTGCAACTTTCTGCAAACCACATTAACTTTTGCAGGTGCAAACAATGAAAATTGCAGTTAAGAATTTTATCTAACTAGGCATGAACTATTAACTTTTTAAATTATTTTTTTTAAAAATTATTTATCAAGAGGTTACAATTTTTTTCTGTAATTACTTAGTGCATCAATTTGCATTACAATAAACTTGTCTCAAATTTATTTTGACGTGTTTTATGATTCATCTGATCTAGACCAATATTGCCACTATGTTTAGTAGATAAGTTTAAAGGTAAGTGAAATGATCTACTTAACACAAAATTTATAAAATGCAAAGCCTAACATTTCAAGTTTTGTATCATAAAGATCTTTTACAGTAAAATAGATATGTTATGCTCTAAAGATATGTTATTCATGTTAATGTATGTGAAATGATCTATATCAGTGCTATCTTTTTATTGCTGTGGACTTGCTAATGTTTGATAATTTTACTCATTGAGGGAGGATGGGGGGGGGGGGACTTTGATTGTTTAAATTTAAGATAGTTTTGATTTAATAATTTTAATTTAATTGTATGTAAACATGCCTTCAAAAAAAAGTACATGAGAGTACAAAGTTTCTATGTGACTCTCATCCATGGATGAGAGTCACATAGAAACACGAGAGAAATACATCACAGTAATTAAAATGGAAATAATTTAATATTCTTTGGAAGGTCGGCCATTTGATGCACAGACCGGTACTGGTCCGTGTCTAAGGGGGTTGGAGATCACTGATTTACAAAATCTATAAGAGGCAAGACCTTACATTTCCAGTTTTTCATCATATCAATTTTTACTATAAATTAAACAATTTATGTTTATTTCAAATAATTTATGTAAAATAAATAAATTGAGCTCTAAAAATAAATAAATTGAATTTTATGTTAAAAATTTTATGATATAGTAAGATTTTTTAGCTTTTGTAAGATTTCTAAGCTTTTTAGCTTAAGAAGTTTTAAGCTTCAAAACTCTAAATTTTCAATACACAATAAAAAAAACTGGAAATTTAAAACTATGCCAAGAAGGATGAAAAACCTTACAAACTCACTTTTTTCTTGAGTTACAGCCTCATATGAAAGGATGGGTTCGTCGGGGCCACCTGTAAAATTTAGTTAAAAATGTAGTTAAGTAAAACAATAAAAACAGAGCTAAGTATAGAATAAAACAATGAAAAAAAAAAAAAAAACTAACGTATGCTGCCACCTTCACTATCACTGGCAGATATATTTGGGGCTTCTGAAATAGAAAAAAGTGAATGAAGTTTAAATGATTATTTTGAAAACAAAATAAAATGTGTTTAAAAAAAAAGATCAAAAGTGAGTTTTTATTTTAACTTTACTGTTTTAAAAAAATACAAAATATTCCTAAATATTATTATAACACTAAATATTTAATAGGTAACACATTTTTGACAGTTCTGCAAAAATATTTATTAAATAATTAATGAAGAAAATGCAATTATAAGTCTTGAAGTGAAATAATGACAAACCATAAATTTTCTGGTTGAAATTCAAATTTTCAGTTTTGAAATTAAATTAATATTCATCAGGGTATATTTTCATATAATAAGCTTTTACATATTTCTATTAATAAAAAGTATCAGGAAAAAAAAATACTACGATGCTTATAACATATATTAGATATTTTTTACAGTATCTTTCAAACTCTCTACTTTTATCAGCAGGCACGAGTGTCAGAAAAGAACAAAAAGTCTGAATTAACTCAAAATAAATAAATAAAATAAAAAAATAAAACATTTGAAACTACTTTGCACTAAAAAAAAAAAAAAAAAAAAAAAAAGATTTCTTTTTACTATTGGTGTGTAGTGTACACAGACCTTAGAGGAGTAATTGGGGTAGAGAGCGAGCAACTCTATTCAACCCGCACCAAAGTAAAATCACGTGACTTGCGGCAAGCAAGTTTTTTTCGCAGTCTCATTCTAATTTTATTTAAACGGACGCCTAGTTCTTGCATCAGCGATCTCGTTGAATGATTTGAATTAAAGATGGTTTTATCTTGTTGCGCTTATGGATGCAATGAGAGGCAAGTCACCTATAATACTTCACAGGTAAGATTTCGCATTATTATTTATTATTTTTACAATAAGGTTTAAATAACTGTCCATCGTACATGTGTTGTTTACATATTTTACCTAGAAATGTTAATTTTTTATACATTTAAACACTATTTAAAAATCTAGAATGCATTAATATAAAATACTAATACTATCTGGCTAAATTTTTTTATACTTTTAACTATTTTTATTCCCTTTAAGGCATTTCAATTATAAGTTCTTTTTTCACTTGGCGAATTTTTTTTCTCGCCAAATGACATGTAAACAAACTTTTGAAATTGAATGCATAGACTCATTTTGTTCATAATTATGTACAGAGATAATTAATTCTTTATTATTTTATGGTGGTATAAATTTATTTATTCTTTGTTTTCAATTTTGATAAGTTGATTTATGATTTTATTTTTGAAAGGAAATTTCAAGCTGTTTTATTTTGCATGATAGTGAAATTAATAAATTACGTTATTAATGGAATTCGTTTTATACAAATTGATTCAATTTTAGCTGTATTATATACGATGAACTGATATTTTCACATTGATAACTAATTTACTTCTCATTTAGTCCCATTATGTATTAAAAACACTGGCAATTCTTGCTTGGTATTTTTCTAATTTTTAACTGGAATAGTATTTATTCTATTGTAAAGATTTTTAATTATTAGGCATATATTTTTAAAATCTATGATATTATGCCATTAAAAGCTAATTTCTGTGTCAAAAATAACATCATTGGATTACCATAAAATAATTTAAAAATAATTTTTAATGTCTATAAGTGAAATATAAAACTATGTCATGTATCAAACAATTTTATGTTCATTTTTAAATAATGATAAAATTAATGTTAAATTAATTTTTTTTTGCGTATGTAAATCTACAAGTTAATTATTACAGTTACATATAATCTTACAGTTTAGCAAATACATTTTTAATATAAAAACGTCATAGTGAATTGTTATTTTCATAGTTACTTTTTCTAATGTAAACTATTTCAAGATGAACTCTCTTTATGCTATGTAATTTTTTATTCATTCAAGTTTTCTTTTATATTTTATTATTTTCCTATTCTTTTCTTTGCTCATATTTTTATATAGCTAGTTTTATTTTTTTTCAAAATTATTTTTTTGATAAAAAAATATTTATCCACTGAAACTTAATTGTTTGGTTTCCAGTTTTCCAACGGATGCTGAAAAAAAAAAAAACTGTGGTTGACTAAGATTGGAAGAGATGATTTTACTCCTTCTAACTGCTCAAAACATTTTACTGAGGATTGTTTCGACCGTCAAATTTTTGGAGGCACTTGGTTGACAAAAGATGCAGTTCTTACATTATTTAGCTTCTGTGAGAATAAAGATAAGAAGCAAAATAAAAATTTTTTATTTGTATTGAAAAATTGGCTGTTTAAGTTATCTTTAACTATTTTATGTTGCATTAAAAAGACATGTTTCATTACAGTTCTCAGTGGCGTGAAATTATTGCTCCAAACATACCCAAAATGGCGAAATTGATACTCCAAAACCAATGAAATTTGCTACTCCATACCAATAACCTCACTGGTGCACTAGGATTAACCAACTCTAGTGTTTGATACTCAAAATTATTGGTATATATTTCTGAAAGATGCACATTTATATTAAAATAATTATCAAACTTTCTTTTCGTAAACCAATATAATCTTTTCAAACTTTGGAATACATTTTATAATTGGATAAATCTCAAGGACCCAAATAACTGCAAACTTTCCTTACATAACTTTTTTTTTCCTTTAAATATTGCATTAAAAAAAAGACTAAGAAGATATATAATTGATATTCTAAGAAAATTTGGATAGAAAATTAGGATCACTCAATTATGGATAGCATAAAAGTATTCTTTCTTCTGATAGCATAAACTATGTCTTCATTTGAGGAAGATCTCTTTTGTAAAAATGTGCATATTTACTACAATTCACATTCTATTCAGTAAAACTAGTTGAAAATAATTTTTCATGTGACGTCTAAAAAATTGATTAAAAAAATTTAATGCATTACTTTTAAGATAATCCATTTTTAAAAAATATTATTTATTGAATTCATTTACATTGGGCAACTTCATTAAGTTGACAATCATACATCACATACTTTTTTAAACATTACGATGATAAGATAATAAAAATATTCGGTTGACAATTGATATTTTGAGGAAATTACTTTTACAATTGAGGAAATTACAATTACTTTTTAAGATTAAAGTGAATTCTTTCTCCTTAGAGCTTAAAGAATTGTGAAAGTGTGTATGTGTATCAGTGCATTATTTCATTATAAATTTTTAAAAAGTACAATTTTTCTATAATAAATATTTTGCGCAACTTTATAAATTAACAATCATACGGCAAATAAACTCAGACAATCAATCGCCGGTTAAGCTCTCCCGAAAATTTCATCATTGTCCGATTCCAAAGGAACAAATCCAAATTGGAAACGAGGCGATCGATTATCTTGCGCCAAAGAAGCGATTGCTTTCCATTTAAGAAAACCCATTTGGCGAGATTGGGTAAAGTCAGCTGATTTACTTTGGTGCGGCTTTGCAAGTGGCAGTTGAATGGGCTTGCGCTCTCTACCCCTATTCCTACTCTAAGACACAGACAGTCTATAAAAATCTTAGGCTCAACATGATTCAAATGAATAAAATAAAAATGAAGTTTAGAAAAATCACATGCCTGTTTTATTTCATAATAAGACAAACATAGGAATTTAAAGTCTAAGAAGTCTGCTAAAGGTCGCAGACCTGCTAGTTTTTTAGATCACTTCTGAATATTATTATTTAAATTAATGAAAAAATTTTTTGCCTAAAAAAACTTTTGCCATAAATAAGGCAATGAATTATGTTAAAAATTAAAAAACTTGCAATAATAATTCTTACCATTTACAATTTTTTTTGTTAAGAATTGTCATTATAAAAGCCTTGATTCCATTGTACATGTGTTAAATCAAAATTTCCTACTTTATCTTTTTAATTTAGAAAATAAGTCATAACTTTCTGAAAGATATATAGTGTTTTCACTAATGATTTTTTAAAAAAAAAAGAAAACTTAGCAGATGACCAGTGAAAGAGTATCCAAAATCAAAATTAAACAACTCTGTAAAAATTGACTATGAAAAGATAAAATAAATAGTATATGGAAAAAAAACTTTATACACAACTTTTGAAAATAGTTACAAAAGCTGATGGATTAAAATCAATGTTGAAATGATTAAGAAGGCAGTACCTTGTTGCATAGGAGAGATTTAACCAGCGATTTGCAAGAACCAGAAACAATCTAATACATAAAGGGCTTTTGCTCTTTTCATATTTTAACCGTGGAATTAGATGCTGTTGGACATGTTTATATGGACTTTCTATTATTACAACAGCTACTATAGTAACTGATTTAATATGGTTTCTTTTGAAACTACATCAAAAATTATGTCTGAAATTTTTACAGCTTTTTCCCCCCATTTATTTCATTCTGTTACCGTTACTTGATTTAGAGTTACATAATTTTAAAATTGGGTACTCTGCGATTGGACATTTTGAATACACATTAGAATCACTAAAGATTGCCAAGAACTAATAAAACATTTCAAAAACAAAAGTCAAGATAGAAAATTGAACAAAAATAAAATTCATCATGCTAATAGTATAAAAAAAAAGCTCTAACAGACATTCTCAGAAAACTTATTTAAATATATATATAAACAGATATAGTTATTTAAAAGCATTCCCAGTGTTATGATTAAAAGTCATGCACGTGAAACCCAAAGGAATGTTTTTTTTTATATATTTTAATTAAATTAAACTAACCTTTGGTGGGGGAGCCATCCACTAGAATTATCAGAAAATATTATATTAATAAATCGCATAGTAAAGTTGTATAAATGCATGTATAGAGTAACTTAATTACAATAAGAACATAATAATCCTATCAGTATAGTATTATATATATATATATATATATATATATATATATATATATATAACAATATTTAGTTGTAAGTGGCATGATTTTAACAAGTACAACAAATAGGCGCAATCATTTACACCAGATAATTTATAATATTTTTTATATATTATATAATATTTTTCATATATTATATAATATTTTTTATATATTATATAATATTTTTTATACATTATATAATATTTTTTATGTATAAAAACAAAACTTTATCTTTTACAATGTTCATGAAAAACTGAACAAAATTTTGTGTTGCCTGTTACAAAAATGGCAATTAGTTTTTAAAAAAAATAATACAATGTATTTTGTAATTCCACGGCAATTTTAATTATAAATTTTTTGTCACTGAAATTTGCTCTTAATTGCAGTTGCTCTTAATTTCTTATTTTTTCCCACTATTTAAATAAATTGCCGTAAAAAGTCCAACACTTGTCTTATGTCCCAAAAATCACATATTTGTCTAACAAAAAAAAAAACTAAGCTTTTGATTTTTATTAATTAAAGATCTATTTTTTTATTTTTTATCATATATTGAGTTTTTATTCTTCATATAAAAAACAATTAAATTTATAGAAAATTAAGCTTTTTGATTGATTATTTGCAGATTTTCAAGAATTTTTTTTAATTACAATGCTAATGGTGCCCATGCGCTATTAAAATATTCTTCTTTCTGGCTAGTTTCAATAGAATTATGTTCAAGTATTTTAAGAAAATTTCCTGGTTAAATCCATGCTATACTTGTAACAACAATTTACCATAATTTTTTGAAATTAGTTAAATTATATTAAAATAAAAATAAATTATATAAAATTTTTATTTAATTATGTTGACTTTATTTATTATTAATTGATAATTGATGATATCAGTTTTCAGTTTAAATATAGCTGTTCTAGAAAAACTGAGAGAATACATAGCTAAGTTTTTCAATGAATTCAATCAATTACTTAATAAATTTCACAAGAATAACCAATGTTCTTTGTTTTAGCAAAAAAATTATTTTCTAATATTATAGATGAAGAGATAAAGTTTTAAGTAGATTACTTATGAAGGAAAAAAAAATTATGCTTACGTTCATTGTCACTGTCATCTCCACTGTTTTCTTTACTTTTCATGAACGGAAATTTACGGGAGAAAGAAAAGTTTTTCTTTTTCCTTTCTAACGTACTCTGGATCAAATAAAAACTGTATCAGTCAAGACTTGCATGTAATTTGAATTGCATATTTTTATCATAATTATTCTGTATAATAACAGTCAATAAAATTACAAATATCAACAAAAATGCGATTAATTTTAATTTTGAATGTACTATTAAGTTTTTTTTCCCCTTCATTAATCCAAGTCTCTGTCTGAATTTTACAACTAACACCAGTTGATAAACAGTAAATATTTTAATAAAATAATATGATATGTATTTAAATAAATTTTCATAACTGATCATATAAATCAATTAGATTTGAAATAATAAGATATGTATAAAATAGCAATCATTATGCAGTTCACTTAACAAAATTTCTTTCAAATTTTACATAAAACTGTTTATCAATTTGTAGGAATGCAATCTTCTTTGATACTATCTCAAAATTGAAAGTAATTAAAAAAATTAAAAGTAATTTATGAAAAAAATAAAAAAGTATGCTTGGTATTTTAAATATAGATTTTCTTTCCAATATAAATTTATAATTTTAACTTTAACAGGATATTAAACTGCGAATTAAAGGAGCTTTTTTTAAACTAAAATTCCAAAAAAAATTGTCTTAGAATCGTATTTTAAATTTCATAGACCTTAATATTGAAAAAGTATCTTAAATTCAGCTAAATACAGGCATAACACAAAAAAGTAATATAGTACTACAATGATGTTGCTAGAGTTGATACTAAGTGATATTGTGTGATACTATGTGAGTTGATACTATGTGATACTTAATGTTTATATTGATATTTTGAAAAACAACTCAAAATGAATAATTTTAAAGACTGTTTGTAAAAGGATCTTTTCTTATATGAAATGACACATCACAGCAAATAATATTCTATTTTCATAACTGCCTATAACAGTTATTTATAACTATAAAATTTATTTTAATACTCTTAAATGAATAATAAAATTAAATACCTACTAAGAAATTCCAACAATTTTTTAAAAATGAAACCAATTTTTTTAATATAAGAAAATTGCTTCATCACTGCATTATCTGAGCTTATTTAAAAGTATACAAAAAATGAAATCCATTGATTCTATTCTTTTTTGGGGGAAATTGACTTCATTTTAAATTATTATTATTATTATTATTATTTTTTTTTGGAAAAAAGTTAATGATTTATACTACAAATTTTTAATATATTTTCTTTTGAGTTGTTTAAATTCTTTTCAGCAAGATATTATTTGCAGCATAAAAATAAAATTCAAATTTATGGCATATAAATTGTGACATTAAGAAATGTGCTATTTTGGTTAATAATAACGAAACTCACTTTTCCATCGGAGAAACTATTTCTTCCTTGGAACTTGACAGATTTTAGCCTAGCTTTTTCCCTTCTTTCTACCCTGAAATGATAATGAAAAAAAGATGGATAAAATAAGCATGCGTTTCGCTATTATTATGTAGATAAAATAAAAAGAAAGTTTCAAAATGTGAAAGAACTTAAACGAGATAAAATGTAACAAATAGAGTTAAGCTCCAAATATTTATACATACATATTAAGATTACCAATTTTTAGGATCATACTGACAGCAAAAAAGATAACTTTATTCTTCAGTTTTTAATGAATTTTATTATACAGAAAAATTTAAATTTATGCATATATATTAGTAAGTTGACTGATTAAAATAATTAAGTCTAAAGTACTGAAGCTTACATAAAAATTATCAAAATTGCTGCCATGTCTAAATACTTGGACATGAGTCAACGTGCTTTACAAGTGGCCCATAATTTAAAAAGGTAGTGCTCCCTTATTCTAAAGGAATATTATTCATTATTATTTTTTGCGCACTCAAAAATGCAAGCTAGTGATCGTCAAGAATTTCTTATTGAAGTGTTCAAAACAAGACCAAAAAGAATGACTTAGTGATTCTCTACTTAAAAGTTTTCAACAATTTGAACTAAAATGGATTTTTTTAATACTTTCAAAAGGAAATAAAATTTTAATTTGTCATTTTTATTCTGAGAACTGAGCAAAATTTATGTTAGGGTGACCTGGAGTAATTCCTGATAAAAAAATGCAAACATCTATTTTGTGAAAAAAACTGTTCAAGATAGAATTTTAATATTTACTGGAAGTTTGAGGCCATATGAGATGAGTCCTATGCTACCTTCTTTTGTTTCAAAATCTAATAGAATTTAAAAGATTTTAAATTTTTAGTGATCAAGAATTACCCATTCTCTTGATCATTTCTGGGGTAATTCATGATCACTTCTCAGGTATTTACTGATCACCAGTTTTTATAGTAAAGGGGCTGTTTAAAAATAATTATGCAATGGTAATTAACAAATAAGACATCAAGATCAAACAAATAAACCCAAAATATATGTTTAAGTAGCTAATAAAACGATTTATTTAAAAAGCAAGAATAAAGATTAACATTTTAAATTTTCCAAAAAACTTTGCATCTTGCCATACATTTTAGGCAAGCAGTCAACTCATACTCATGTTCTGCTGGAATATAAGAAAGAGTTCCCATATGGGTTACTTTTGCTGAATTTTGAAACTTCATTAAGTGAGAGTGTAAAGTAAGGTATATCAACAGCTCTGGCAGCAGCTCTCACACTGAAATTTCAATTTTCAATCATTAAAAGAAATTCACTAATTTTGTTTTCTAGAAGCTTAGTATCCTTTTTAGGCTTATAATTTCTCACCATATTTATATTATAGGCTAATTTTTATAAACTTAAAAATTATTCTAACAATGCACACACATAAAATTAAAATAGAAGCAAGGTAAGACAAACCAGTAATAGTGCAAATCAGAACACATTTGTCTTGTATACAGTTAAAAACAAATTTTGTGATTACAGGTGAAATAGATTTTATAGTTGTTCCACTTATAATAAATATGAACTGTTATTTAAGAAAAAACAATTAGCAATTTTTAATACTATTTATAAAAAGAAATGACAATGATCAGGAATTACCCCATCTGTAGGGGGCAACATTTGATATAGTTTCCTATAATCAATTATAATGTTTACAGTAGATGTGAAACAATTAAACAAAAGCTTACACTATTTTCATATCAAATAAAAAGAAAGTAACTCAAAATATTTATTAATAAGAGAAAGGGGGGGGGGGATCTTTGCAGAAATGTGCACATTTTGAAACTCATCTTTGAAATGAAAAATACAGAAAGCAGTTTAAAAGATACTTATTTTGTTAGATTAAACAAAAAACTGTAATTAAGTAAATGTAGTTATATTTTAGTAAAGAGTACAAGCATTCTTGTCCATGTCTCAAATTTAAAAAAAAATTTTTTTTTGAAATAAAACTTAGGTGATCATTATTTACCCCAGAAACAAAGGGATCGTGAATTACCCCAGCAACTAGAAGTCTAAAAGTTTTATTAACAATTTGAAACCAACACTTGATTATCCTTGGATCCGGGTTCAAAAGACACAAGTTTGGCCGAGGAAAATTCTTTAACTGCTTTTGGCAATTTAACACTCTAAAGTGATTTGCTAAGCATGGAGAAAAGAGAAGAGATGAAAGTAAATACGAAAGTGTTTGGCAAATCATACTAAACTCCCTGTAGGAATAAGTTAGAAACATGTATTTTTATGCATGCTGTTGTTGCTCTTTGTTGTTGTTGGCATAGGCCATTAAGGCAAGGAGTGTGATTGTTCTTGTTTTCCAGTGGTAGCATCTCTGGCCAAGAATTGAACTTCTGCCACGCCCATACATCACTACTGCTTATAGGGTGGACACATTCATACATTGTAATCTTGACCCAAACCAGAGTACAATCCATCTACACTTCAATACTCCCAGAGGTATAATTTGTTACAGGAATATGGAGGACTTTAAACCCAACAGATTTAACGTGCGTCAGTCACCATTTACTACGAGGAAAGTCATCGGACGGGTGGATTCGAACTCCCGTTCTCAGGAACACAAGTCCAGCGTCGTGTCGAGCCAAGTAGGCTATCCGGGCCAAAAATAAGCCTTTTGAAGAGACACTGTTGAATTTCAAATTTGTATCAGATGATCGATGACAGTCACATCCCTTTAAAGTCAGCAGCACAATACAGTGGCAATGCAGTCACCTTTTACTTTCCAGACAATTGAGAAACCACAAGTTTGATGCTTCAAGCCCTACCACAATGACAGTGCAATAAACTACTGCATGCTATTATACACTGAGTTTGATAGCAATTAATGGATTTTTTCAGACTAATTAAAATTATATTTTTAACCATACATAATTTTTATATGGGTTTGTGTATATAAAATATAAATCATAATTTAGACATTTCTCACCTCCTTTTACTTGGGATGATGCCCATGCCTTCCTCTTCTCCAGTCGGTAAGACTTTTCTGGCCTGCCACCACTCGTCGTCGCTAGCATTCGTCACATGAAGAACATCACCAAATCCAAAGGGAAGTCCTCTACTTGGCAGTCCACTGTCCTTTGATGGATCATAGTCAAATAATGCTCTAATGGATTAATCAAATAATGCAAGAATTAATACGAATCCTGTTAAAGATAAATAAATTCCCAGACATTTAGATATGCCTACCTTTAATACTGCCGGATTCAGCTTAGGTGCATCAAATTAAAAGGGAGAAAAGCTTACTGATGTTGCAATTAATTACTAATATTATAATTTTCATGCTGTTATTGTTTTTCAAAGCTTACTCAGAATTCTCCCTAGAAATAAAAAAAGGCAAAGGCGTTGTCCAGGGTTTTTGACCCACCCACAAACCCCAAAAAAATCCAGTTTTCTTTTTTTAAAAAACCCACTAAAACCAGGATCAAATTGGTTTTTAATAAACAATCAATATCTGTGTTTATAGAAATTGTTATTTTTTTATTTGATTTATGAATGTTAATACATAATACTCATTTATACATAACCTTTCTTTCAAAAGTTAGGGTATTTAGAGTAATATGTATGTAACTTTGAATTCATATAATAATTTTTCTTACTTCATCATTAAGATAAATAATTTTTTTTGAACAATAATTTGAGCTTTTTTATTTAATTTGTTTTCAATGGAACAGGTGCATTGTACAAGCTGGAATAATTTAGTCTTTCTTTTATCTCCTTAATAAATAAGTTTTCAAATAGGAATAAAATAATTATATAACTTGTATATAAGTTTAATATAAGTATTATATAAAAGTATTACAAATTCTCTTCCAAAAAATATTTTTGTTTTATAAAATATACAGATTAAAACATTCTGTTATATTTCAATGCTGCAAAATAATGATTTAAAAAATTCATTAAATTTCAAACCATGATAAAATACTGAATAATAAGAAATTGATGTTAACTTATTTTGCATCATAAATTTTATTTAATAAAAGTTTACATATTGGATTAATTATTTCATTCAAATTATTAATCATTGAATCAACTGTAAAACTAATTTTAAATACATAGTTTAAAGAGAAATTAAAAAAAACTACGGAGAATCTTTTAAATAAACAGTAGTAATGTAGTAAGTTGGCCTGCAAAAAATTTACTTAAAAAATTTAATAACAGAATTTTATTTAAAACAATTTTTAAATTACCTTTTTGCATTATGGTATGAGTATATCTCAAAAAATAATTCTCTCTCTTTATCAAAATATGGGAAAAACTTGTAGTTTATAAAAATAATTAAAGGCATGCTTAAAGGCAATCTCTGTGCATTTTTTTTAAAAAGTAAACTAACCAAAGATGATTAATTGATAAACAGCTTGAAAGCTTTTTTCTATATTTTAAACTAAAAATTATGAGAAAAAAAAAACTTTTAAAAGGTGCATTAAAAAAAAAAAAAAGATTTATTTAAAAAATAGTCTTAAAATTTAAAATCACTAAAAAATTAATTAATATTCCTCCCCCCCCCCCAAAAAAAAAGATACTTATACAAATTTAACGAATTGAGAATAATCCCAGCAAAGTAAATATTTTTAATAATTATCAGAATTAAACCTATGAACACAGATAATTTTACCAGTGTGTAATTATAATTCAAACAGTGAATTAATTTGTTTAAAAATGGAATAAGAATAAAAAAGCAGTGTTTTTAAGGGATGGATAGCTTATTTTTAGAAAAAGGACAAAGAGGGTGCATTTATAGGGATCAAAGGGCAGGCAAGGTGGACCACTCTTCTAAAAACGCTTAGGGAGAACACTGGCTTACTAAAGCCAATTCCATTAAGTAAGTGTAAAACAGTTGTTCTTAATCTACCTATGAGTTCCTGACCCAAACTTGATTCATTTGAATTTCCAAGACGGTTAACTGAAACTTTGCACAACTGCATGCTCAAACAACTTTTAATTATGCAGAAAATCCTCAGCGGCCATGTCGTATGATTATGCGGCATGTAAAAGATCCTTGGAGTGCCTTATTGGCTCTTAGTATTTCCGGCAAAATTAAATTCCTAGTGCATTTTAGCATCCAAATAGAGTCTCGGTGCTGCCATCTAGTGTGGTAGAAACTAGACGTCCAAATTAACATGGCCAATGGTATCTCACCCATTGTGGTGGTCCTGAAAGAGTGGATACCACTTCTGGAGAACGCACTAGGTTTGCTCATCGGGAAGACTGATTGTGTAGCTCATAAGGAAATAAATTTTTAAAAAAACAACTTTTAATTTAAAAAGTCAGAAAAACAACTCTTTGCAGAAAGCAAAAACCATAAAAATTTAAAGATATGTGTGTTAGCACTACAGTACTTCATCCAGGGACACACTGCCTGCTAACACACATATCTTTAAATTTTTATGGTTTTTGTTTTCTGCAGTAGTTTTTTTCTTCTTTTTTTCTGATTTTTAAATTAAAATATAAAAAAACTTGATTTAGCTGCTTTAAGCGCTTTTCTATTTTCATTTATTGATTTAAATGTAACTTATTTTGTCTTTTTCTGAATTTGTAAATTAGCTTCATTCTTTGATTAGATTACAAACAACTTTTAATTAATATCTCAAAGAACATTCATGATTATAGTATGCTAAATAATACATATAAAAGGACTGTAGTGCGTTATGCCTCGATAGCGAGAATGCGCCTTTGGCATTGAACTTTCACGTGCGTGAATGGCAACGGTTAGGAAGAAGGAGGAGCTGAAGAAGATCGGCGAGCAGTTGTACACAAACAACGATCGGTGAACAACGCTTGCGATGACCTATTAATAATCACTCTCAATACTAATGTTTAACTATGTAATTTCTCTAATATTTTTTTTCTAATTTATTAATAAATATGTAGTCTAGTTGATTTAACTTTTATTTTTTATCTCGATTTATAATTAACTAGGTTATCTATAGGACTTCTATTTAAAGAGAATCTTTAATTACTAGAGATTATTTATATGAAGTATACTTAAATATTAGTTTCTAATAATTTTTATACTTACAGGGGTGATTGTGAGCCCAAGTCAAAATTCCGGAAAATTTCTTGAGTAAAAAAAAAAAGTTTTAATCGAAAAATAAGAAAAAATTTAAACAAGTTTTTTTTCTTTTTCTCAATATTTCTTAGTTTACTTAAAATATATTTAAAATTTTACACACACATACCTACGATTAGGGGCGGATTAAGCGTACATGGGGCCCTAGGCCATTCAAATTTTTGGGGACCTTAGATTAAATTTTTTTCTCGTATATTTTTTATTTATTCAAATATAAAAGTATTTATATATCTTTTCATTTAAGAAAGCATATTTAAAATTAACATAAATAATAATAAATTAAATTTTACTTTATTTTGTTAAATTAGAAGTAAAAAATTATCGTATTTTATTGATATATATTTGAAATGTATTTTTTTTTTTTTAAATCATTGTTTTTCTTAATTTGTTAAAATTTATTTTCATTTTTTTTTTTAAGGGGGCCTCTAATCATTGGGGGCCCCAGGCCATGGTCTAGTCTGGCCTAATGGGTAATCCGCCCTTGCCTATGATGACTTGGAGAGGTAATTAAAATTTACAAATACAGTGTTACCTCGAGATACGAGTTTAATTCGTTCATTAACCTTGCTCGTATCTCAAAGCAATTTTCCACATTGAAATTAATTGAAATGCCATTAATAAATTCCTGCTCCAAAAATGCTACCCCCAATTATTTTTGTTTTATGTTTTTGAATAAGAAAAATGTATTTATGAATGACAAATATTGTATAATAACATAATAAAAGAGAATGTAAGGCAAAAAAAAAAGTGGTTTTATGAAGTGTACATACAAATTTGTATTTTGGTCACTTAAATGCAACTTACACAAAACTTAAATGCTATTCTATGCTTAATTTTAGTCACTGCTTTTTTCTTCACAGGTCTTTTTTCTTCGGCGGATTCAAAAAACAAAAACTGTCCAAAGAGGTTAGTTTCTTCCTCCTTTTCAGAATGCTGCGTAAATGAGTTAGGCAAGTGTCATTAAATAGCTCTGATGCACGGGCAACTTTTTCGGGGTGTTTCTTTTTCACGAATTGTGAAACTCTCTCCCACAATTCCAAAATCTCTTTTATCTCACTTGTAGAGATAACCTCCTCCACCTCTGGCTCTTCCTCGAAACCAATTTCTTGCAGAACCCCCGAATGCTGCTGCAACTGTAATTCTTGTAATTCCTCGGTTGTCAGTTCTTGAGAGTGCTCCTCAACGAGCTCCCTCACGTCTCTTTCACCCATAACCAGGCCCCCAGAAGCAGAAAGTGCCTAAATCTGTGACGTACGTCGCAGAACAAACGAAGTCCTGCAGAACAATTTGTATCTTGAATAAGTGACAGCGTTTTCTGTAACCTCCTCCCCCGCCCACCTGCCTCCAGTAGTCCTGCAGAACAATCCCCAACCCTATTCTCATACATTCTTCTGTAGACCATAATGATCTGAAGGTTTAAAAGTCTCCCCTCATAATCTTGCAGAACATTTCCTCCCACCTCATTCATCACACATGCTAATACAAACTTCAGTAAAATGTCTGCAGTAAATGTTTTCTAGTGTATACATCAAACATCACTTCTGTTCAGATGTAACTGGGAAAGTATTTTAAAATCTCTTGAAAAGTTTGGCTTAACATTGCCATATTTAAGGAAACATCTTGTTGGCCTTGCAGTGGATGGCCAGTACATCCAGTTAAATGTCGGAGATCATCTGAAGAAGAAACTTGTTCTTACAAAAGATATCATTGTTTCTTGGGATCCCATGCATAGATCAGAGCTATTGCAAACACATGCTAACATTCCGCATGCTATACAAGAAGCAGTGACATTGGTTAATAATTGCATGAAAGAATTCATGTGGGGGGGGGGGGTAAGCATATGAATTGCTTTTACAAAGTGCAGATGATGCTGGTGGCTCATTTTTTAAACCAAAAATGTTTAAAACCTTAAAGTTTGTTTCCTATTCTAAAGAAGTTTTCATGACTTTCATCAACGATTACAAAGCCCTTGTTGCTGCCTGCTTAACAAGTGTAAATGATAGCCTGAGGGACAAATTGTTGTGTAAAAGAAACTTATTCAATATTCTTTTATTTTCAGATGTAATTTCCTTATTAGCATGTACATCAAAACTGGTTCAGACTTCAGATCTTTTACCATGGGAATATGCTGACCACATCAGTAACCTGAAGACTTCATTGCACATTATAAAAGAGCATCTTATCCTCATTTCAAATGTAGAAAGCATAGAGTAATTCCAAGATATGGTGAAGTCATTGCTTTATTCATTGTTTTAAAACACAAAGAGTGCATCACAAATGTTGGGCCAGGAAAGTATGTTTCAAGGAGTTCCTCTGCCAGATTTTCCGGTTAGCTCCAAAAGACTACACTCCGTCTTAAATAATTCTGAGCTTTCTATATTTTCCTCAGATGCAATGCAAATGATAATCTACATTGATTCCATGTTGGAGCAGTATAAAATATATTTTGAAAAAGAGGAAAACGTTGATATTGTCAATAAACGAATGAAAATTCTCTTTAGCTTTGATCACTTGCTTGTTTCCCTGGAATAATGTTGCTTTAGAAGAGGAACATTTGACACCCTGCACAAATTTCAGCACATTTATCAGTAATCTCTCTCTCCTATATCTTTGCCATTCTGAGGAGGAAATTAATGAATTAGCTTTTGGTTATAACATTTTTATAAAATGGGTGTATCAGTTTTTAGTAGACAGCAGGACAAATCGATCACCATTTTTATCAAGAGAGCTTCTAAAGCAAGCCGTAAAATAATTGAACTCAGAGATTTCAAGTTTCAGAAAATTTATGACTTTTATATTTTCCTTTCCCATTTCAGAAGAAATTTGTGAATGATTGACAGATTTGTTTCTAAAAGGCCAAATGCTTTCGAAGCAGATGAAGAAGTCGTTGGAACAAAAGACCAGCGAATGTTTATATTTGCAAATGGTGCACCATTTGGGCACTTGTCCCTTCGAAAGATTTTTAAGGCAGTCCTTATTTTAAAGTTTGGACCTACATATCATAGGCATTTTATTAATAATTCATCACCATCATCCTCATTAAAAAAATTTTGTACTTCAAAAGTGATTGAAAAAGTAACAAATCAAGAATGTTTGCCTTGGTTTAAAAAATAATGTAGTGTATCTGTGTATGATCCTGCATTTTAATAAATGAAAATATAGTTTTTTAACGTCAAGTTGACTTTTTTTCGCTGTGAAATGCTTGCAGAATATTTGTATAAATTAATAAGTCCTGTTGCAGAACATTTGAAAATATTCTGCTTCTGGGACTAGGCCCATGGATTTTCCCAGGGACACAATCTCTTACTCCACTGGCCCTTCGAGTTCGAATCCCTCGAAGCTACAGACTCGGGCCACAGCACAATTTTCGGCCACAGACTCAGGCCGCAGCTTCTTCCATGCAGAGGTCAAGGTCCTCGTTGTAACACTCAGCCAGGCCTGATCAATAATTCTGAGGCATATCACGATGTTAAAGTGGTCCTTCCAGTACTCTCGAAGGGTTCTCTGTCAACTCAAAGCAGTGCCGGAACAGGTGCTTAGGGTACAGCTTTTTAAAATTAGAAATCGCCTGCTGATCAATGAACTACAGGATAGGAGTGGTGTTAGGTGCTAGATAGACAACCGTCATAAACTTGAACTTTTCGAGAATGACATCTTCGAGGTTCGGGGGTGAGCAGGAGCATTGTCGAGGACGAGAAGGGCTAGCATGGCCATTCCTCGTATCTCAAATGTCACTCGTATCTCAAAACAAAACTTCGCTCGTTTGACAGCTGGTATCTCAAATAACTCGTATGTTAGGGCACTCGTATCTCGAGGTACCACTGTATGTCTTTCTTTCGTGAGTTTATGATCATTATAACTATTTATTCTCCTTACAAACAAATAAAATAAACTGTATTTTAAGTCACACCTTTAAAAATTTGATTTCCGAAAACTTTTGTGATGAATGATTTTCTGAAACATCTGAACCTTCGATCTCTGGAAACTTCGGGATAAAGTTAGTGAAAAATCTGGAAATCCGGATTTTTTACAGAGCACAATCAGCCCTATACTTATATATTAGTTTCTTAGATAATTGAGTTTCCTTATCCCCGTAGATAATTATAGATGTACCGAAATACTTTCTTTTTTATGAAACTAGGGTATCATATGCCCAAACCTATCTGGTGTTTTGGGATAGTTATCAAAATATCTTAGTCATTTTAAAAGTTTAAGGTTTAATATATATACCTTCCTATAAAGCTAACACATGAATCATTAAATAAGCACTTAAATTAGATCAAATTATGTAAAGTCAGAAATATAAAATGCTTTAAATAAGTCACTTTTTGAAAGACAGAGTAACAAAAAAAGGAACCAAACAGACAGTGACCCAATTAAAAGGTGGAATTAAATGAAAAAGCATACCTCACATAAAGAGATCTTTTCTGGGAAGTTCTTAAGCTCCCAGAATTATTGTTAAGCATCTGCTCTCGCAAGTCATGGATTTTTGCTTCAAATCGATTATACTCTACAAAGGAAAACAAACATCATGTATTAATATACAGTTGAAGCAAGGTGGGAAAAATATTCAAATTTTACATAAAATAAAAAAAAATTAATTATTTTTTCATAATGAATTATTGTACAAAAATAACAATTATTGAAGTTTTTTTTAAAGATCCTTGTTAGATTTTAGTATAAAAAAATATTTATGCATATCTAAGTGTATATTTATTTAATTGAAAGGCTTGCAGCAGTACATATAATAATAAGCCACATTTTTCAAATTGTTCGGGAAACCGTGTTTGGTGAATATCACCACATACACCATGTAGAGAATAATATGTTTTGTCCATTTTGCTTTTATTTAGAAAAATTCTGGGAACATGTAAAATCTTATAAATAGTAAGAAAGATTGGATGTTAAGATATCACTTTTGGAATAAGTTTGCTTATAAGTAACAGTTAGCACTTTAACTATGCTTTTCATAATTGTTTCACGTGCAACAGAATTACTTTACTGTAATCATTATTTTCAACATCTGATCATATTTTTAGCAAAAATTTAAATATTTCCGATTTTGCTAAACATTTTTAAAAAATTTGTAACTACTGGCAGTTAAGCAAACTTTACTAAAAACTGCTAAAGATACGTAAGAAATCCATAAAATGATTCCACATAAAACAAAAGAAAAATTCTAAAACTATGTTAACCCTTTCATTAAGAGCGAGGTATTTTGCCGGCATACACGCGTTTCGCCCTGTGTACGAGCGCTGTATTTAACCAGTGTCAGTATAATACCGTTTGTTAGCCGGTTCAATCTTCTTTAAACTGCCAACCAATATTCCATTGACCTATGTTGGATTTATACCATTTTGAATGCGCTTATAAATATGTTTTGTAAGTCAGAGAGACATTTTCCTTCAGTTTATAGATCAATAGAAAAAAAACCCTTAAAAGATGGTTTGCAGTGCAAATGAGAAGTATAAGTGTTATGGGGGCATTGACTCTTGCTTTAAAATGCATCACACAGAATTAAATGAATAAGATAAATTTGAATTATCTTGTTTCGATTTATAATACTTGCAATTAAAAGAACATCAGCTTACCGACAAGCAATATGCATATTTCAGGGGAGCAGACTGCCTAAACGAAAGGGTTAAAATAAATAAAAATAAAAAAAGCTTTAGTCATTTCTTTATTGAAATAAATCTTAAAAAAAAACAAACAATGAAGCTATTAAATTCATGAAAACAATCCTTGCAAGTTTTGTTTTATTCAGTAATAACCAGGAAAGTAGTTTTGTAGATATGCAGAGGAACAGCGTACCCCCTCTAGTTTTTCAAAAAAATCTTATATTACTTCAATTTTACGATTTTTTTTATTTACTAATCATAATTTTTTTTGTTTATGGTAAAATTTATTTCTGTATTATTTTAGCAGGGTTTGTACTCAACAGGGAATTTTAAAAAATGATAGTAATATTATAACTTTAAGTTAAAATAACCAGATTATTGGTAACCAGCTCTTCATGTAAAGTGAAAGCCAATATTAAGAAATCGCCTGCTTCTTTATAAAAACAACAATCGCATGCGTACAATCCCCGTTTATTCACTATCAAATTCTTTTGCTCTTATAAAGTGGGCTAAAAAGCAAAAGCTCTGAGACACAGTTGATAATTATGGTTTATTTAGCTTTTGAATTTAAAATAAACCTTACTTAAAAGAAATTGCATATGATTTTAAAATAAACCAGGGTATGTAACCAAATCTTTGAACAAAAAATAAGCACCTTTTAAGTACTTTTTAAGCAATCAAAAAATATTTTTAAGCACTATATACATCAAGAAAATGCAAAATAATTTTCAAAGACTTTACATGATCATGATAAAATAACTATCGGGTTGTTCGGAAAGTAATTTCGTTTTTCCGACAAAGGATTTAACTGTATTTTTTCGAACCCAACTTCATACTTAGGCAGCATTATCATTATATATTTTGAGAGCTGATATAGCAAGGCTTGTGTGTGAAACTGTTCAATTAATTCTACGCAGTAGTTTTTGGGTGGTGCACTTTTAAATATGGAGAGCAATAAACAGCATTTTCGTCATATTTCACTTTTTTACTATATAAAAGATAAAAATGCTGCTCATGCCAGAAAGAAATTTACTGATGTGTATGAATAAGATGTGTTGAGAGTACGCCTGTGCCAGAATTGGTTTGCAAAATATCGATCCGGCAATTTTGATGTCGAAGATCCACCGCGTTCTGGAAGGCCCGCTAAAGCTGATAAAGACACAATAAAGGCATTAGTTAATGCAAATCGGCGAATAACAACACGTTAGATCGGTGAGAGGTTAAATTTATCGAATTCAAATGTTTATGACCACTTGAAAGGCCTTTGTTTAACCTCGATATGTGGGTTCCCCATGTTCTCACGGAGAGAAATTTGTGTTGTCGCATTGACGTCTGTGATTCGCTTCTCTAACGTCATGAAAATGATCCATTTTTGAAGCGTATCATTACTGGGGACGAAAAATGGGTTGTCTATAACAATGTCAAGTTCAAGAGATCATGGAGCAAAAAAGATTAACCGGCTCAAAGCATTTCGAAATCCAATATCCATCAAAAAAAGATGATGCTGTCTGTTTGGTGGGATTTTAAAGGAAAATTTTTTTTTAGCTTTTACCGGATAACACAACACTTAATTCGGAAGTCTACTGTCGTCAGTTGGGCAAACTGAATGATGCTCTTGAACAGAAAAGGCCAGAATTAATAAACAGAAAAGGTATAGTGTTCCACCAAGATAATGCGAGACCTCATACAAGTTTGGTCACTCGCCAAAAGCTTTTACAGCTTGGATGGGATACACTGCCACCCCACCATATTCTCCAAATCTGGCACCTTCGGATTATTTTTTGTTCCGGTCACTAAAAATTTTTTTTGAACTGTGAAACCTTTACTTCAAATGACGAGGTCAAAAATCACCTGGATCAGTTTTTTGCCAGCAAAGAACAAAAATTTTATGAGAGTGGAATCATGCTACTACCAGAAATACGGCAAAATGTGTTGGACCAGAATGGCCAGTAAATAATTTAATAAAATATTTATTCATTATACGAAAAATGTCTTTCATTCCCCCCCCCCAAAAAAAAACGAAATTACTTTCCAAACAACCCAACAGTTTCTGACAAGTACTCTTTTCTTGATTACATTAGCCATTATAAAATAATCGGTTCGATATCAGAGGGTGGAAAATGAAGCCTGAAATTGAGAATATCTTGCAAAATGCAAGAGATGCACATGAGACTGCAATAACCTCATCGAACCAAGCTCAATAGACGCACACGCAGACTCGCAAGTATTTCATCAAACCTGTAAAAAATTTGGCACTTTCATACTCTATGGGGACCGACGGTACGCCGAAATAGATTGGGGTTGAAAGAATTGTGAAAACGTTGATTAGAACAATGAGAAAAATCAGGCTTTTGCATAATCCGTGCGAAAATCGACATGATAAAGAAGAACAAAATCTCATTTTGAAAAAAGAAAAATTAAGAACTTAAAAGCACCTTTTAAGGGCTTTCAAAAACCGAAAATAAGCAACTTTAAGCACTTTTTAAAAACGCTACGAACCCTGTTAACACGTTAGATACGACGAAAGTTTTGTCACAAAATTTTTTTTTTGAAGGAAATAAATTTTCAAATAACGTTCGAAATGTTAGTTTTTTTTTAAAAATGTGCTACTTCATATTGCACCTCATAGCAGTTTACGATGCATACTTTATTTTCTTTAAAGAAATAACGGAATTTATTATCAACATTAAAGCTTCAAAATAATCATCATAGTCCTGAGACAAGTAACGCCAATGAGAAATGCGCAATAATGACATCAAATATGAAGGTAAAAAATACATTCACTAATTCGTAAAAAATATATATATATATTTCACAGGAATAAAAAAAGGACAATGATATAAAATAATAGCGTTAAAAATTTCTATCAAATAAAACATTTAATTTTCAATCGAGATAAATAAAATCAAAGCTGAAAATCTCAAATTTAAAAAAGAAAAAAAACAGGAAAACACGACAGTAAGAATAGCGTCAGATACACAAAAACACGTTCATTAAATCCATCAATCATCAATCACACACACATTATATATATATTAAATATAAATAAAATTTTAAAAAAATAAATAAATAAAAAAAAAAAAAAAAAAAAAGAATCAATATCAAATTTTTAAAGAAAGTCATTTTGGCAAAAAATACAATTGAAAAAGTTAACTATGAAAAATAATTCGAGTCAGAAATGTAAAATCATAATTTTTCGCATTATGAATAATTTTCAGTTCTTTCTTTTCTCTTTAAAAAAAAAAAAAAAAAAAAAAAAAAAAACTGGCTTTTTCTGTTAACAATTATTTTTGAGAAAATCTATCGTAAGTAAAATAAATGAAATAATGCAGAACTAAATAGTAGTACAAACATTCATATTAGGTTTTATGACAATTATCGACATACTAGCAATACAGTTATTTATATTTAAAGTCAAACATTGCAATGCTTTAACTTGGGTAATTAATCTCACTAAAATAAAAAGCACATGCAAAATAAATTTTTTTAATCCGATATAATTTTAAAAATAGCTTTCCAAATATCGTCAAAAAAATGAACCTCTACTATTGTGGAACCTTTAAAACGCAATTTTTTGTTTCAATAATAAATAAAACATTATACAGTAACAGCAAATCAACCAGTGAAACTTACACATGAAATAATACAGTTGGAATACTATTGCACAGCATCAATTTCCACCACAGAATCAGAAAAGATAAGTTTCAATAAAGGTAAGAAAGGAACAATTCTTTTCTCTGACTATAAAAACACAATTACTCTTAAGATTCCATAGTTCAAAAGCACACCCAATGAGATCGATTATATTGAACAGAATCGAAAGGCAGACTTTTGAAAAGCTAAATTAAATGAAACGGAAGGAAGTCGTCGAAATGATGAAACGACACAAGAGCGGGACATGCCTTGATGAAATTAAATGAAGAAAGTGGCAGATTGTGCTCCCATGGCAACCCTATCAATATTAAGAAGCTAATTTCTCTCGATAACCGAACACTTCTTAATCTGGTTTATTAAACCCGATCTATTTGAAAACTAACATTCACGATAACAGGGATATTTCAGATAGAAAGGGAAATACATAAATCTATTCAAAATATAAACTACCGTTTGCCAGGTAGCGTTTTACTTGATTAAAGAAAAGAGAAAATAAACTTTCACATGATGAAAAAAAAAAAAAATTAAAATAACTATATGATTTTTATCGTAAAGAAAAAAAGTAACCTTAACGTCAATGAACATGATGAGCGGGGAAAAAATGTATTTTTGGTGAGGAAATAAAGGCGTAACTTTATTAATTTTATGATTTTTTTTTTAAACGCCTTTATTACGGGAAAGAATACATTCAGTAAAATCCTCAATAAGGAAATCAATAAATTCACGAGATTTTATTTTATAAAAGGATTTGAACAGCCGATCCAATTCTGAGTTTACGACTATCAATGTTCAATTTCGTTGCTTTGTAATTTTCAACCCAATTAGAAGAAAAGGAAACTCCTGAATCAAGCATTGGAGCAAACTAGCCTTTGCGGAGGACTTTTTCATGGAACTAACCCGAACGCCCCATGAGGAGGAAAACCACGAAAACCTTCCACGGTTAGTCTGACGGCAAGGAGAATCCTAACCCATGATCTGTCTACCACTGATGATATTCTAAGTCAGCACTGGGGTCGGTGTGAGCAGGGAGCAAAATTCGTATCAACCAGCAACCGCTAGGATTCGAACTTATATAGATCAACTCATAGGGAGGCGAACGTTCTATCCCTTAGGCCAGTGTTTCCCAAACTTATGAGTTTTGTGTACCCTTTTTAACTTTTTCGAAACGCTGTGTACAACAAATAAAAAAATCAATGTATTTTTTTAAAGATATGTTTATTTTTTATTTTTTTGTACTAAGTTTTGTTAATAAGTTTATTTGCATCAGTGAGAAGGATGATATTGTGTTTGCTGTGTTAAAAAAAAATTGCACAAAAGTTGAAATCACAACACAACTGGCTGTTGTTGTGGAAATAAGTAATTTCATGTTATAAAGTTTAGTGTTTTAGTCTTTTGCAGATTCGTCTCCAGTATGGAAGTGAAGAGAAGTCAAGAAATAATCAGTTAATCAATGTGACGTAAGACATCGTGTTCTATAAAAGAACGAACAATTTCTTTTTTCATGGCAGACTGATGAACAGCCCACCCTTCTTTTTAGTCTTTGGCCGATGGCCTGATATCCGTCACAGGATTAATATTGTAGATGATAATGATGATTCTGTATGTATTTATTCAACATTACGATTTTAAGATTCAAGTTAAACATTTAAAGTAATAAATGTTGTGTTCCAATTTACTTGTG
Source organism: Parasteatoda lunata (assembly GCA_949128135.1). NCBI lineage: Eukaryota > Metazoa > Arthropoda > Arachnida > Araneae > Theridiidae > Parasteatoda > Parasteatoda lunata. The sequence goes on from OX421975.1 coordinate 111,457,485, forward strand.
TTTTCATCATTCTTAGCGTACTCTGCTTTGCGGGTTAAGCCCACAAAGGTTATGGGTCATTTGCCCACGTCAACGATATAGATTCAGAAAAAAATTCTATCCGGGAGTTGAAATATTTATTTTAATAGCAGGAAGAAACCAAGTTTTGAATATGGATGGAAACTTAGAATCAACGAATTTAGCTTTAGCTAAACTTGGCGCATTCAACTACGATAGTTGGAAGTGTGACATGAGAGTAGCTCTGATGGATCGTGGACGTTGGGAATTCGTCGGTGGAGCTGAGGCACCATCACCACCTTCAGACACTGCCCCGGAATCAGTTAAACAGAATTTCGAGATAAGGAAAGCTAGAGCTTATTCTACAATATATCAAGGTGTTAACGTCAATTTTTTAAGTTGATTAGGTCTACAACAGATGGAAAGAAAGCTTGGGACATTCTAAAAGAAAAATTTGAACCTAAATCAAGAGCAAGAATTACTGGCCTGGTTGATGAATTTTACGAATTGGAATTTCAGCCTAATGAAGAGGTGATTGGAATATTCTGTCAACGAGTTCGAGATAAAAGTGCACAGATTAAAGAAGCTAGGTTTGAGATTCCCGAACTATTAGTTGTATCCAGAAAATAAGAAAACTTCCGGAGGAATATGACAATTTAATACAGATCTTATATTGTTTAAATGATTCGGATTTACAATAAATAATATTGAGAGTCAATTGATCAACGAATCCGACAGAATCCAATTAAAAGCTCGAAATAATGGATTCGATTCAGTTACAAATGCTTACTTAGCTAAAACAGACATGAAATCATCAAGAGAAAGGAATTCGTCGAAGAACGAAGACATTCCACACAGCGGAAGCGGTCTGGGCTGGAGAAATACACAAGAAACTGGATACAGACAAAACTTGCAGAGCAAATGATATCGACATGAAAGTATGGGGCCGTGTTTCAATTACAATAAACAAGGTCATTATTCAAGAGATTGCAGAGCAAGCAAAACTGCAAATAAGATGCAAGATCGTCGAAGCACGAAGCAAAATCCCGCTGCTGGTCTTTTCTATACGGATATTGAAATTAACGAAGAAGTTGCCGAGGTCGACAGCAGGGAACTGGATTTAGAAGAATGGCTTATTGACTCAGCAGCAACATCTCATTTCACGAACAGACGAGAATGGTTCGAAACGTTTAGTCCTCTGAAGTACTCGTTGGGGACAAAAAACAGTACATCAGAAGTAGAAGGGGTAGGTGACATAATTTTTTATGTTAAAGATAACAACAGATTCGTAAAGCTAATATTAAAGAACGTATACTATGCTCCAAATCTACGACGTAACTTAATAGCTGGATCTAATATTGATATAGCGGGATATAAAATTGTTTGGCAAAATTCAAAAATGATAATCTACGATAACCGTAGTCGATATTTCTTTAGTGTACCTAGAATAGATAAACTGGACGTTGTGAAAGGTTTACCTGACAAACGTAAATCTGAAATACTTAAAATTAAATTAACGCTGCATTAGACGTAAAACTGCGTCATCGGAGATTTGCTCACCTAAATGACAATCTTGTTAAGCACATGAGTAATAACAATGTTGTAAAAGGAATTGAGCAACTGAAAGGTAAATCCGAAAATTGTATTACTTGCAAAGTGACAAAATCTACCCAAACATCTTTTAAAAGGAATTATCAACGTTTAACAAATAAAGTAAAGGATAAGGTGCATATGGATTTGTGGGGACCATCTCCAACACCTTCAATGGGTGGAAGTCGATATTTTTTGTCGATAATAGATGACTTTTCCAGAAAAGTGGAAGTTTTTACTGTAGAGAAGAAAACAGAAGTTTTTAAATGTTTCAAAACATATCTCGTAAAATCTGAAAGAGAGTTAAACTGCAAATTGAAGTCAGTCAGGACAGACAACGGAATGGAATTTTGTCACGCCGAGTTTGAAGATTATTTAAACAATCTGGGAATTCGAATAGAACGAACTTCAACCTATTCTCCAGAATAAAACGGGATTGCTGAAATATTCTACCGTGACGCAGTTGAAGCTGTTCGTGCATCACTTCACGATAGTGGACTAAATGACCGATTTTGGGCTGAAGCTCTATATATGTACGTTCATGTACGAAACCGAAGTGAACACAAGTTAACAAATGGATTGACACCTTTTGAAATTTGGAATGGACACAAACCATCAGTTCGACATTTAAGAATATTTGGTTCTTTGGCGTTTGTTCACGTAACCAAAGTAAAACGCAACAAGTTGAACAAGACATCAAAACTAGGAATCTTAGTTGGCTACGCAACCAGAACGAAGGGTTATAGGATCTATGTTCCAGAAGAAAGAATAGTAGAAACTATTCATGCTAGTTTTGATGAAACGAAAAATGGAGTAGAGACATTATTTAGGAAGAATAAGAAGTGTGAATACATAAGATATAAAGACAGCTACCAAGAATAAGTGTTAGACAATAACGAAGAAACGGTTACAAAGAAAGAAGAAATGCAATCAATAAAAATTGAAGAGTGGAAAAGAGTTGAAGCACCAAGAAAATTAAGTTCAAGAATAGATGTTTACTATTACCCACCTTCAAGCAAAGAGAGACTTCGATCAACTATCGAAGTAGAACGATTTTGTGCCAAAAACGGATTCAAGTTCCAACTAGAACTATTTTCATTTAAGTCTATAAGTCCAAAGCAAGAAGATAGCGAAGATTCATCTACTGATTGTGTAGTTCAAGATTTCGAAGATATTTTCGAAGGCGAAGTATACAACTTGGAATAGCCTAGAAGGAACGAGGAAACCCAAGAATCAGCCGACAAGGATAAGTGGAATAAATCCATGGAACATGAAATTCAGATGATGAAAAATCGTCAAGTTTAGAATTTAGTTGAACCTCCAGAAAATGCCAAAATCATCGGAAGCAGATGGGTGTATATTGTGAAGCGAGATGATAAAAACCAGATAAAGAAGTTCAAGTTCCGGCTGGTAGCTCAAGGTTTTAAACAGGAAAAGGGAAGACTTTTCTGGCATTTTTTCACCTGTAGTAAATTTTTCAACTATACGATTTCTATTCATTTTATTAGTAAGTGTTTTATGCTGGAAATTTGTACAGTTAGATATTAGAAGTGCATACTTATATAAAGTTTCAGTTAAATTTCCGTATATGTCTCAACCAAAAGGATTTGAAGTTAAAGGTAAAGAATATATGGTTTGTAAATTAAATAAAGCTATATATGGTTTAAAACAAAGTGGACGACAGTGGAATATTGAGTTAGATAATACCTTAGTACAACTAGGTTTTGAAAAACTACTTTGGATTTACTTAAAAGTAAATTAGAAATTCAAGATTTAGGCGAATTGAAATATTTGTTAGGTGTAAACTTTGAAACCGTAAATGATAGTGTTTATTTACATCAAGTAACTTATATTGAAAAGTTAATGAAGAAATTTGAACAATTGCCTAAAACTTTTGTAAATTTTCCTTTAATACCTGGAATTAAATTACCACCTAAAGTTAAAGAAGAAATTTTTGAAACAGATTTAATGAAAAAATTCCCATATAGAACTCTTATTGAATGTCTTTCTTTTTTAGCTAATAGAAGTAGACCTCATATTGCATTTTCAGTTAATATTTTATCGCAATATTGTAATGGTTATTCTTATCAACATTGGAATAAAGTTGTTGATTTATTAAATTATGTGTTTAATACGAAAGATTTAAAAATTAACTCTTCAAGTGTAAATCAATATAACTTAGTAGCTTTTTCTGATGCTAATTGGGGATGCCATTTAACCAACAGATATTCATCAAGTGGGCATATAATATATTTTGCTGATATACCGTTCACTTGGAAAACAAGTAAACAAAAGTGTGTAGCTCTTAGTTCTATGGAATCCGAATTTATCTCACTTATAGAATCTGTTAAAGAAATTATTTGGTTTTCACGAGTTTTAAATGAATTGAATGTATTAGAAAATATAGAAGTACCAATTCAACCCTGTGACAATAAAGCTGCAATTTATTTTTCCAAAAATTCGATTGAAAATGTGAAAACTAAGCAAATAGACGTAAGATATCAGTTTATTAGAAACATGTTAGAAGAAAACTTGTTTAAATTGGAGTACATCTGTAGTAAAGAGAAAAATTTCAGTATTTTATTGATAACGTTTATAATGGGGCTGAATGCGGAAATAAGTAATTTCATGTTATAAACTTTAGTGTTTTGCAGATTCGTCTCCATTATGGAAGTGAAGATAAGTCAAGAAATAATCAGTTAATCAATGTGACGTAAGACATCGTGTTCTATAAAAGAACGAACAATTCTTTTCATATCGCTGGTTCAAAACTAAAACGACACATCTGCAATGTTAACTCAATTGGAGATGTGTCGTTTTAGTTTTGAACTAGCGATATGATAGATGAACAGCCCATCCTTCTTTTTAGTCTTTGGCCGATGGCCTGATATCCGTCATAGGATTAATATTGTAGATGATAATGATGATTCTGTATGTATTTATTCAACATTACGATTTTAAGATTCAAGTTAAACATTTAAAGTAATAAATGTTGTGTTCCAGTTTACTTGTGTTTTCATCATTTTTAGCGTACTCTGCTTTGCGGGTTAAACCCACAGTTGACACCACTAATTATTAACCAAACAATAAGCAATAGAAAAATACGTAATCGTAGATTTTTATGGCTAGCTTTGCTTTTAAATAAAAAAAATTGAAATTTTTGTTGTTGCAAGATATTTCACATAAGAACGCGTACCCCCGCTAAACTGTCCCTGTACCCTTGGGGGTACGCGTACCACGCTTTCTGAAACACTGCCTTAAGCCAGTGAGCTAGCCATGAAAATCTACGATTACGTATTTTTCTATTGGCTATTTTTTGCAGAGTTAACAGTTAATAATGAGTGGCGCCAAAACCCAGTTGTGATTTTTACGTTTGTGCAATTTTTTATACTAAAAAATACATTCATTTTTTTATTTGTGGTACACAGCGTTTAGAAAAATTTAGAAAGTTTACACTAAAGTCATAAGTTTGGGAAACACTGCCACTGCGGCTCTTAGAGGTCGGGTGTTAAAATAATTTAGGAAACATGTATACTTCGGGACCTATTTTTATGCGTTTTACTTTGAACTCATCTTTTATCGCTGAATTAATAGATGAAAAATATATTTAATAGATTAAAAATATAGATAAAACAAGATGAATATTTCCCAAAGGAAAAAAATTATTTAAAAATCTTCAAAAAAAATTTGAGAATATTTTTTAAAAACATTTTACAATATATTTTTTTTCCCTTCTCCTTTGGGAAATCTTTACATATATTTCCTTATTTTCTCTATATATTTAAATTATTTTACGAGTTTCACGTCTTGCAGCGCATTCAATAAAACTTATTACTTTTCTTCGTTAACCTCTCTCTGTCAACCATCACTTAGGTGAATTACCGAAATATTGGTTGTATCCGATTTGATATTAATTTATTCGTTGATATTATAATATTTACTCGATATTTTATTATCTTCTGAAGATAGATTAAGAGAAACATCAGTGTTCGGAGCACCGGTTAAATGCATACTGGGAAATGGCACCTGACGTTAAAAAAACATGATGTATGACATACCGGGTAGTGGCACTTTAACTAGATCTAGTATGTATTTCGGATATTTACCAAAGCGACTATATGATTGTCAACATTCACCGGTGGGAGTCTACAACCACCCATTTTGGTATAGTCTAATATTATATATATATATATATATATATATATATATATATATATGGCAGAATCGAATAAGCTTATTTGTAAAATATCAAGATATATGAAAAAAAAAAAAAAAGCTCTTTTTTCAGTACATTCTATTGAAATAGATATTTTATTAGATATTAAAAATATTAGATATCCAGGTTTTGAGGAGGCTTAACTTTATGTGTTTGCCCCCGAGTATCAAGTTATGCTACTGTAATAACTGAATACAATTTGTGGATGGTCCAAATTTTTCAAATATATATAAAATAAATATAACAAAAGACAAGCTGAATAATTTACCTGAGCAGAAAAAGCATTGATTGACGTCTGTGATAAAAAGAAATTGTACGACTCACTATGTTGAACATTGCATTTCATCAGGTTGACCAATATTGCCAAAAGCATTTACACTTTATATGATATCATGCAACTCATCGAAAATCCTGACCGCGAACATCTAATAAAATTTATTTCAAATTCGAAATTTCTTCCTATGCGTCAACAGGTGAATCAATAAAACACGTTGTTAGGGAAAATAGTAGAAACTTGCACGATTTATTTATTTAAACCGAAAGAAAGATGAAAGAAGAAAAAAAAAAAAAAAAAAAAAAAAAAAAAAAAACTAAACAAATAAAATAAAAAAATTAATCAATAAATAAGTAAAACAACAAAGTTTGAAATTTAAAAGTATAACTGTTATCTTGTGGAGAAAACGGATTAAACTTAAAAATGACATTTATATTTTATACATCAAAAAAAAAAATTTAAAAAAATGGAGCGGCGGACTCACTACGGACTATTCTAATATATATATATAAAACAACAACAACATTAGGCAACCCATGTTTTTTCCTTTTTATCTAGAGATTAAAGAGAATCTAACAGTTATGAATAATTTTAGCGAATAAATCATCACATAGTCGCTTTGATATTAATTTATTTGTTGATATTATTATATTTATTCTATATTTAAATATCTGCTGAGGATAGATTAGGAGAAACATCAGTGTTCGGAGTTCGGAGGAAATCCAAATATTATATAGTATGTTATTCTCTAAAATGCGTTATTTCATACCACAAAAAAAAAAAAAAAAAAACTTAAAAAAAAAAATCTTGATACACGATGATCCTTTAGGACCGCCCTTAATCCTTACTTTAAGAATTACCATAAAATAAGTTAAATGTAGAAAAATTCTAAGATTTATCTGTAATTATAAAGGATTGTAATTATAATTATAAAGATGGTATGTATCATAAAGTATTTGTAAATTACTAACTTTTGTTTGCAAGTCAAGAATAAGAAAAACCACTCCCTTACCGCATTAATTAAGCTACCGGACTACTCTAGAAAACAATAAAAATGTTACCAAGTAATAAATAAAACTGATCTTGAACTCATGAAGCTTTTCAATTTCTGTTTTACTTTGTGGTTGCGTATTTTATTATTATTATTTATGTTACGGAACACTTTACACAACGCTCATTTCGTAGTTCGTAACTTCTAAGTTAAGAATTGGTATTTTATGTTATGAAGTACATATAGCTCGACAGGGTTTATAGAGAAATCTACAATGCGTTAGGTAATCGCAGAATGTTGATTATTTTAAATAGTCTTTATCTTAAAACTCTCTAAAATCAATTCAGAATTTATAAAACAGACCTGAATTTAAAAAAAAAAAAAAAATTAACTTAAAATTAGCCCAAAACGAAACTAACTTCACGTGACACAAAATGAGGCGGGTTTTGGTTATGACGTCAAAGTATAGTAACTCAGCGAACGAGAGGAGTTAAACCAAAGCTTCCTATCGAGAAAAGTGTTACAAAGGCGTTTTAATTTGAATTGCATTTTTTAAAAAAAAATTTTCTTTCATTTTTATATCAGTTTTTATTTTTCTTTATTTATACTGATTCATTTTTATATATATTTGTCTATATATAAAAGTCTGAACTGTTTTAAAAGTTTTTATTTAATGAGTTGATCCCAATTAGAGGGAATGGAATGAATGGTATATGACCTGGAATTATAAGTTTTTAGGTAAATAAAAATTTTTAAAAAATTCTTTTTTATTATTAACTGCTAAAATATTTTCTTGATTTTTTTTTTGGAAGAAAGGTAAATAATGCTAAACTCCTATCATTTTTTAAACTTTGATACTTTTTTCTTCTAGAAGAAATTATTTTTTAACTTTAAAAAAAAAAAAAAAAAAACCTGTACACCACTGTTCTCTAAGAATAAAATCCTTTCATTTGAAAGAATTAAAAAAAAAGAAAGTGATCTGATTCATAAACATTTTAATGCAGTATAATGAATTATTCATTCAGAGAAGCTCATCAATCAGAAAAACAATCTTATAGAATTAAATTACAATTAAGTAAGTTGTTGTAAAATGGTCTTACAACAGTATAATGCAGTAGTTGCAGACAATTTGCGAGTTTTTTTCCCCATCGCGTTTGATAGCTTTGCACCTAATTTGTCTTTTTTCTCCTTTTGGTACACTAAAAAATAATTTATTTGGCGTGCTTAACGTAGAACTATTGCACATGGTACAATGCAACACTTGTAGTTTTTGCTTTGAGCCATTTTTCAGAATTTATACTCGGCGCGGCATATGCTTTCGCCGTTTCAAAACATGATGGGAGTCGTGGTTGTACTATATCGTGACGTCATCAGCGCGGATGGGAAACCTAGCAGCGATTTAGGGGACGGGGCTAATCGAGCGATTTTAACTATTAATAATTAGTTATCGCATCGGTCTGAAATGGGTGTCTTATCTTTATAAAATGGCATGATGTTTCATTTTAAAACACAAAAAAAAAAAGAATGCAGTTTCCTCATTGCAATAACTCATTTTGCTTTCTTTCACGTTTTACATACAGAATGAATTTCTGTTAAGATCTTGTCTATAGATACATCAATATTTCTGATACAACGAGCGACGATGGCGAAACTAATTGACGTTTTTCCGATTGGAGTGAAATTCGCTTAAAACAAGGAAACGCCTTTTTTCAATAATTAATCCAACTGAAAACATCTCTTTTTATGCCGTATATCAGCGACGTTTTTATTAAATCTAAAACATTCACAAATATTTCTTTTCGTTACTTTTTTCTTTCAAAAAAATTCGAAAAGCCAAAGGTTAAAAAAAAAAAAAAAAAAAAAGGTGAAGGAATACGCATCATTTCAAGGTCAACTTGAAAATAGTTTAGAAGGCGAAAAAACATTTACATTTAATTGATGTTATTTTTGTAGATAACAGCAGTTAACCTTGTTATGCTCCCTGAAGTCATATTTGTTTACCAGTTCTTGTTAAAAGTTGAGAGTATGAATGGTAAGGGTTAAGACTACAGAGCTGTAAGATTTGCGGATAGGACTTACACCACAAGAGTTCATGGCAAAATCTGTTTTATAGGGTATTTAAAATTTGAACTTTAGAGAAAAGTCAATTCATGTAAAGTTTCAAATGATAAAAAAAAAAAATAAAAAATAAATAAATAAATAAAAAAAAAAAAATTTCCTAAATGTATCCAAATGCAAACAAATCATAGCAAGATTGCTGCGTAATCCTGCAATAATTTGCATTTTGATGAAATTTTCCCCCCATCATTTTATTTTATAACTGTCGCTGAACAACCGACCAAATTCTGAGTTTACGACTATCCATGTTAAAAATGACCGTAACCATGTCATTTTGAACTCAACCCAGAAGACAAGGGAACTCCTGGATCAAGTATAGGGAGGAATTTCGTCTTCGTGGAGAGCTTTTTTAATGGAACTAACCCGCATTCGAGTTACATAAAGAGGAAAAACACAAAAAGCTCTAACGGGACTCTTCAACCACTGAAATTACTTTTATTTATTTAGCCAAATATTCGCCCGAATACTCGTGACATCCCTACTAATTATAATTTATAAAAATATTAATGCCTGTTTAAATGAGTTTTTTCAATCAGTCAATTCAAGGATTTTATTAAATTACTATTAATATTTAGTACAATTATTAGAATAAATTTCCTTATTTTATTATGTTATAACCACCTTTACTACGTCTACTTTCTAGACTATGCAGTTCAGCAATCAAAAAGAAAAGTTTCGATCTTATTCATAGAAAACTCAACTTAAAATACAGGGTGCTTCAAAACTAGTTTTTTTTTTTTTTTTTTTTTTTTTTTGTAATTGCATGGTTTGGGGAAAGGAGAAGTTAAAATTTTAGTAAATAAAAATTAATTATATATATATAATTAATAAGATGTTTTATTATTAAGCGAATGTTTTTGTATTTTACTAAACAGATAGGAATAAATTTTTATCATATTCATTTTTATATACAATTATTTAATAATTTCTTCACCAAAGTTTGGGTTTTTAACAGTAATTAACAAAACTAAGAGAATTTAATAGCAAAATAATGCAAGAATATGAATTGATTGATCACTTGTAATTTTATATGTATGTTTATTTATAAATACTTCTTATACTAATTTATAATAGCTATTATAAATACTAATTTATAATAGCTATTATAAATACTAATTTATAATAGCTAATTGTCACATGTACATTTTATGTAAAGTGACAAATTAATCTTTACTTATACTTAAGCCTTTAATTTTTCTCTAAAACTTATTTCCTTTTTTCTTCAATATAACTTTTATTTTTACTTTTAACCTTTCTGGTTGACCTTGGTCAACGTGGTCTTTGAACTTCCTGTGGGGAAAGTTTACCCCTCTTTTTTTTCCACGCCTTTCTGTTTTACTTATTTTTTAGGGGGGCTAACTAACCAATCTCTTTCCTTTAATTTTCAAACTCTCCTCCTCTTTAAGTTTAATTGGCTGTAATTTTTCTGGTCCTACACCAAGTTAACGAATTTTAAAATCACTTTTTTTTTTTTTTTTCTCTTTTGTGCTTCCTTCTGGCTAGTTCCTTTTTCCGAGATGCGGACTTCGGGTCCGTATCGAGGGATTCCTTTTTACATGTTTTTTTAACCTTCATTTTTTATTAAATCCATAACAGTAATTAATTTCTAAAAATTAAAAATCAACATTTAATCCTTTATGTTTCGTTAACATTAAAATCCTCTCGAACTTAATCTTTCTTTCCATTTTTATTTTAAAAGTTAAATATCTCGTTCCTTTAATTTTTACTTTTATGCTTGACGTAAATTCTCTTGTCACCCATTTTCTTTTTTAAAAGATATTTCTTGTGCTACAAAAAAAAATGTGTTGAAAGATATACATTGTTTTTGAAATAAATAAAATAAGTAGTGTTACAAAACTAAATGTTTTACGAAAATAAATGTTCAGCTGAAGAGAAAGATTTGTGTGTTTTTTTTAATAATACCTTCATAGCCAATAGTTATTACCTGTTTCCTCCTGTATGTGGTGAGTAAATTTTTTAATTATTGTTATGGGCATGCATAAATGTGAATTTGGAAACGTCAGCTTACTGCTTTAACATATATTTATACATATCTGGATATAGCATGTCGTTATTTTAATTATCTTCTAATTTTGATTAATTCTTAGTTTTCACCCTTATTCTAAATTTGGTGATACCAATTTATCCAATTTGTTCAAACCTCACACTTTGTGACCCTTTGGACCTATTGGGTTATTGTTATACCACATTAGCATTGTACTACCACTTTCCTTAACGATTACATTCCCGTTAATGTAATACCCTTTTATATTTTTCGGCCTTAAGTTGTTTTTTATGACATTTCATTCATTTAACTATCTTTATCATGACTATATCCAAATACAATCTCAAATACATGTACTATATACAAATGATTTCAATTTAGCAAAATTAATACATTAAATTAACTCACTTTATACGCACCATCTTAATAATATTTAATTAACTCTAACAAATGGTGCCGTTGTGTCGTGAGGTTATTTTATAAAAAATGATGTAACTAATTAAATTTATTAATGAACAATACTTGTTCTTATTTGAATTTTTCTCTATTTGTTTTTATATTTGATTTGGTAGTGATAAAATTGATATATATATATTTATAAGAATATCTTAATATAATTTCAAACTGTTTATTGAATTATATCTGTGTACCTAACTGTTTAAATAAGGTTAATATAATAACAAAAAGGATTTATTTTGTATTCATGTTTAGCCTTAAAAAAAAAAGGTAGTTTAAAAAAAAAAATCAGTAACTATCAACTATAATGTATATTTATTAATATTGCTAATCCTTTTAAAAGAGGTGCTTTGGTTATAATTTTTTTACACATTCTAATAAGTTATGTGTTTTGTTCCATTATTCTACATTTAAAAAATGTATCTTTGAATTAAATTAATCAAAGTTTCTTTAGATGGACTAAGTCCCAATTTTTATAAGGTTTGTTGTATGCTGGCCATACAAAACTGAAGAGACGTCTTCAGTAAGTTTTTCAAAATTGCTTCTTTATCCATCATTTGGATTTCTTGTTTTAAAAACAATTCAAAGTTTTCTCACAGTATTTTAATTGTTTTCCTATCTGAACGTTAATTTGTTTTATAAATATATATATATATATAAAGAAATAATTAATAAATAAATAAATACTATACCATTACTGTATTTATACGTGACCTTATGTGTTTTATGAATTAAAAAAAAATTTCATGACTGTTATTTTGGTTGAATTAGATTTCTTTTGGTCAATTTTTTTAGCCTTTTTTTACAAAAAAAAAAAAAAAATGTTTTCTTCTTTCCAATTTTTATTATTTAATGTTCTCAATTTTGCGAGTGAATGTTTTTAAAGATTTGCCAGTGAATGTTTTTAAAGATTTGATTAATTGGGTTACGATTTTCATTATTGAGTGTCTGATAATTTTATGTTTTATTTGAATTATTACAAACAAAAAAAAAAAAAAAAAAAAAAAAAGTAATATTTGGGATAGTGTAGGTCCTGAATTTGCTTGAGGTAATACTTGAGCGCATCATGTTGTTCGGGATAAATTTTCAAATTATTTGTAAAAAAAACTATGTCCTGAATTGCGTCTGGTAATACAGATGCCACAAAATTTTATTTGGGATTACTTTATTAATCTAATTGGGATAAAATATGTCCTGATTTGCTCTGGGTAATACTTGAGCTCAACGATTTTTCGGGAATGATTTTTTAAGAGGTTCTTCCCGATGGTTAAATTTGGTTAATAAGATAGTATAAAAGTAGTACAGTGCGTCACTGCAAAGGCCCAGGTTCAAACCCTGGTCCACTGTTAATTAGTTTATATTCGGGAATTTTCCTCTTATTTTTTGCTGGTAAACTTAAGCCAGAATTTTTTTTTGATTTTTCCCTGGTCAAAATAGAACCAGAAGTTAATTATTTTTATTTTCCTGATCAAAAATGAATCAGAAGGTTATTCCTGGTCAAAGAAGCCAGATGATAAATTATGATTTCCTGGTCAAAGAACCAGATGATATAAAAAAAAAAAATGATTCAGGTGAATTATTAATTAATTGAATTGTTTTGATACTCTATGGCAAAAATCATTTACGTAACCTGTTGAATCCTGGTTGAATAATTTGAAAATATATGTATTATACTTACTAATGTACATGACTTTTATAATTTACATTCATTGTTAATTTAATATTAATAATAATTAAGTATCTTTTGAGGTAAAAAAATTTTTTTGCTTTGTTTGAGAACATTCTTTCATTAGATAAGTGGTTTGTTTTTTTTTTTAAAAAAAGAAAGGAAAAGAAAAGGAGTTATATGAATTATTGAATATTTTCTTTCCTAAAACAATTTTATTTGTTACTATCAAATTCTTCAAAATTGTGTTGTTATAATAGTACGTAATTATTATCATGTCTTTCATAATTAAGAGTGCTGTGATTAATTAATCACTAATTTTTGACGGATAAAACAATGGTTAAAACCGGTCAAAACTTTCCGACCACAGTTAATAGTAACTAAAATAAACAAACGGAAATTGCTGTATCAGGGGTCTGTCCAGACATTTTGTGAAAGGTCCGCTTTTGTAAAATAGTGAAAAAATGACTCGTAATTTGTGAATCTATACATAATAATAAACGCGGCTGTGTGTGTGTCTATTTGTCTGTCTGTAATCACAATATATCGACCCAGAAGTCTCGCCCAGGCACGAAACTCGTCACATAATTGTGTTTTGACATAATGAAGAAGTATTTTTTTTCTTTTTCAAAAATTTGGATTAGTTTTTTAGTTATCAGTCATTTTGTAAGAAAATCTATGCTTTTTCGTCTTCAAAGAGCCATATTCAAAAAACTATTAAAAAATGCATACACTTTTCTCCACTCTTATAAATGTATGCTAATGCGAACCTTACAATTGAAATATTATTTTCGACAACTTAAACCAATAATATACGAAGGAATTAATAATTTAATTGTAAGGTTCGCATTAGTTTACATTTATCAGAGTGGAGAAAAATTTAACTTTTGTATTAAAAATGTGGCAACATATTCGATACGTAAATAGAACGCTTCGCTTTGATATATTTGTCGCTGTTCATAATTGTTATAATAAGTCTTTCTTCTTCTTTCCACGCTCTATTTTTTTTTCTTAAGCGAAGACGATAATTTTTGTAGCGATATAGAAATAGAAATTGATACCATAAAAAATTAATTCGTTTTCGTGTTCTTTTCATGTATTTAGCATTTTAGTTTTTTTTTTTCTTAAGCGTTGTAGCTATATAATATATAAAATAGGAATTTAATTGTTTTTGAAGGAACGATCACACTTACCTTGGATCTCTTTGGTTTTTCCATTCTTTCTTTAAAAGTTTTTATTAAATGTAATTAGTTATTTTCAGAAAGTTTAAGTTTGCAGGTAAGCACTTAGATTTTAATATTGAAGTTTCATGATTTGCTTTCATAGTAATTGTTGTTCTAAAGTATTCGTTGACTTCTTAAAAACCCGATTACTGACATGGCAGAACCGCCTTCCAAAAAACTTTGTATTTTGTCAAAGAAAAAGATATTAAGAGATTCTCAATGAAGAAAGGCCCAAGAAACGTCTGTGGAACGTCAAAGAAGGATGGAACATGACCGAATTTCGACAAGCAATTCTAGAGCCCAAGAAGTATCAGAGAAACGTCAAAGAAGATTAGAAAAGGATCGTGTCTCAACTAGTAGTGCTAGGGCCCGAGAAACACCTGAGGAGCGTCAAAGAAGATTGGAAGAGGATCGTGTCTCTACTAGCAGTGCTAGGGCCCAAGAAACACCTGAGGAACGTCAAAGAAGATTAGAAGAGGTTCATGTCTCAATTAGCAGTGCTAGGGTCCGAGAAACACCTGAGAAACGTCAAAGAAGATTGGAAGAGGATCGTGTCTCTACTAGCAGTGCTAGGGCCCAAGAAACATCTGAAGAACGCGGAAGAAGAATTGTCCACTAATCTTCAGATTTCCTGCTATGTTTTAAAAAACTTTATTTGTGAAAACCTTTAGCGTGGCGGACAGCTGGCCGCCTTAAGCGGCTGGTATAAAATAAACGTTAAGTCACATTCTTTCAACCAGGGTCCTGCTTTTGTGAATGTGTGCAAAATAGGGTCCTGCTATTGCAAAAAACTTTTTCAAGGAGTTTTTAAATTGTAAAGACATACAAGATTATGCTCAACACTGTAAAAATATAATTTAAAAAAAAATTACATTTTCAGAAATAAACAGCAATCACTGCTACAAAATTAGAGATGCAACATACAAATATTTGGTATTTAGGCTATACTGCTGAACGCAGAATATTCATTTCCGACGAATAAAGGAAGAAGAGTCTGCCGAAGACAAAACTTAGTTCGTTTACACCTGTCTTCCCCCCCCCCCTTCCTGGAAAGGGTTTATTCGATTAACAAAACAATAATGAAAGATAAACAAATTTGTGAAGGGTTCGATTATAAGATAAATTAGTTTGTGAAGGGGTTCGTTTGTAAGTTAAAATATTTTGTGAAGAGTCCGTTTTTATGAAAAGATATTTTGTGAAGGGTCCGTTTTGACGAATGTCTGGTTTAACTAAGCACCTGAGAATGAATCTACGCATTCAAGGGAAGGGAAAATTTTATTTGCTTCATAAAATATTAATTTATATACTATTCAGATTTAAAATAATTTTTTGAACTAAGATTTATAATCAAATTATCTACTAATAAAGAATATCGCACTTTTATAGTAACTTATTTAGGAAAAAAAGTTTAGTTCTTACAAAAATCGCGATATTGGATTTTAAAATAGCGTGATATGAATAGCGATGCATGATTTTTAAATCCTTTGAATACGAATTGGACATTGGATTTTAAACTCACGTGAATACGAATCGCGATGCACGAATTTCTAAATCACGTGAATACAATTCACAATGAATAACTTTTAAATCAGATAAATACGAAAATCGATGTTTGATATTAAAATCACGTGAATATCAATCACAATTAGTGTATTCCGGCATAGTTTCAAGTATTAAAAACGATAAAAATCCAGCAAATCCCCAAAAAATACAGTAAAACCTGTTTTTGTGCGGTCCTTTTTTATGACTCTTAGTGGCGTTAGCATCAGTTTAATGTTTCCTATCAATGTACATATACATGTTGTGGTTGAACTCTGATTACGTGGCCTCCTTGACAACGATGTATCTGGACTTCGCGATGCTCTCTGTTCATTTATTTTAAACAATCTCCTGACAAGGCAGAGTCAGTTACGTAAATATTGTCGCTCGACGCGCGAACAGTATGCGCTTCGTATTCAGAGTTTTATACACGATACACGTGATTAAGGATTCATTTTATAGTGAGATTAAAGATAAATAAATTAGTTACTTTTGTTTCTATTTATATGTAGTTTTTATGATTTTTATTTTATTTTTAGACCTAAGTACTCCCTTAAAATGAATAATTATGGCCAAAAGAAAGTAAAAAGACAGACAATTCCACTATTTAATGTATAATTTAAAAACTTCTCCAGGTATATGTACAATGAAGAATTAAATATTTTTACAATTTCTTTAGGTATAATTTAATTATTTCAAAAAAGTTTTAGGTAGTATATCGTACAAAGTTGTTTATTACATGTAAGAATTTATAAAATTTTCGAATTTTTTTGTGCGATTTCTTTTATGCGGTCCCTATCCACCGCACAAAAACAGGCTCTACTGTATAAAATAATAATAATTCAAATAGTGGAAAAGACACGCGTATGAAAAATTGATAACGCCTTACGTTGATTTAGCAAAGGTTTCAAAATGTAAATTTTTTAGTTAGTCGGATTATAAGCTTTGATTCACGGAAATTTGAGAAAGAATTACATTACCTGTTCCTAGTTTCTGGAGGGATGATACAAAAAACAGGGAATACCCCTGGCATTCACAGGTTAATAATGAAAATGTCACCCGAAATTAACAGAGCATTGATTAATGTTATCAAAGCTCTTAACTGGTGCCTGACAGAATGCTTTCTCTTATATTCAGAAATACGATGGTCATTCAGATTGTTTGAATTACGAGAGCCAGATTTCTTTCAGAAAAGATGCTGTCAGCACATTTTAGTGAAAAGGCATGGGTTGTAAAGCTGACGTGATGCCATACATATTAAGGCTGACTCAATAAACTGCGGAAAATGGAAATTGTTTTGAAGTTGGGAAAAAGTAGATGAAAATCTAAATTGGAGTTGTGGGGACGTCCTGTGAACAGAGGCAGTTGTTTCAGAGAATAAGGGTGCTTTTAGGTGAGTCTGAAGTTGGTGCACGATATTAACCACAAATTAACGCTAATTCTCAACCACTAAAAACCTACGGACCGCTAAGGAATTGGATCCATCAGTCAACAAATCTGTGCAAGAAGATCGCAAATGCCTTAAAAGTACGTTCAAGACCTGCCTAATCACTCAAAATGGCGGAATACCCTGATAAATATCCCTGTTGCCCATCTGTAGTCACAGGCAACCCAATAAAAACTGGACATTGTCTCCCAGATGGAAATCTTATTTCAGCGTCATTGATTGAGTGTTCTATTTTGAAATGACAGTTAAATTAAAATTATTAAATCAAAGCAATCTAAAATATAATCAAACGTTGACCGGTCCGCGGCGATGAAAAGGTTAATGACACTGACATTGTGTCTCAAAATTTTCTTTCCAACTTTGACATGCAATATACGAGAGCTGTTTTTTTAAGTAAGGACCGTTTTGTTGGGAACACTAATAGGTGACGTCGCAACGAGTGCTTGCGTTGTGTCCTGGCATTCCTTGGCAACAACTGAACTCAGCTGTGTAGGCAACCTGTACGGTAGCGTTGTCTAAAATGTTCATGTTTAATAGATCGCCTGCCGCGTATGAGGTACGGTCGGTGATGCTTTTTAGTCTGTCTGCTGCATACATTCACCGGCAGATTAGTGAAGTTTTCTACTGACAGGAAATGTTGCTTGTTATTCCATGACTCTCTCCACAGCCCGAGCCTTATTGGCTGGGAAGTTTTGGACCACCGCTCAATACAGCCCAGACCTTGCACACAGTGATTTTCATCTTTTCCGATGTTTCAGTCATTCATTTTGGGGGCAGCCAGTACAACGATGACGAATACGTGAAAACGGTCGCGACCTCTTCGTGATCAGAGCAGACGGCAAGTTACTATGAAGAGGGCATTCTAAATCTAGTTATAAGGTATGATACGCGTTTAAGCAAACTTGGTAAATACTTTGAAGGAGAAAAAAAAAAGGGAGAGAGAGAGAAACGTATGTAGAATCAATAAATAAATTTGATTCATGAAAATTTTCTTTCGTTTTGTTTTTATTTTCAAACGGTCCTTAATTAAAATAACAGCCTTCGTAAAATCAGACACAACAACAGCATTTCACTTATTTATTAAGGATTTATGTTATTTGTGCATTAAAAATCGAAGTGAAAGCCCAGGGATTTTTGATACAGATTTGTAACGGTATACTTGCAAACCAAAGAACAGAATGATTCATCCGTCATTTAAATGAGGCAAATTTTAAGAATTAGTATTATAAGAAAAATGACATCTCGCAGGAAAATGAATAGATGTTACAAAAACATAGTGAAGATCTAATAATTGCTGCTTTAAGAAGCGTACTCCAAAAATATGATTTTCTCAAAACAATCCCTAAAAACATGAATTAAATTTGCAATAAAAGAGAAGAGAGTAATAGTTTTACAAACAAGATGCTGAGAAAAGTCCTTACCTTCCGGCCTGTACTGTACAAGCATGGTCACCGTCTGTCCAGCGCCTTTCAATGCCGCGGCAGCCTGTTCGTGAGTGGCATGCCTCAGGTCCTCCCCATTTACCTGAAATTATATGATAAAAGCGAGTTTCATAGATGCTAAAGTCAAACCAGTGGTCGGAAGTAACGAAACTACTGTAGTTGATACTCTTTTCCGTAGTTTGTAGTGTAGTGCGCTATTTTTTAAAAGTAATGTAGTGAGTAGAGCGATACAAGCAGTTTGTAGCGACAGTGGCGGATCCATTGACAGATTTGCCAAAGTTTCTAAAAAACGCATTACATTTATTATTTAAAGATGTTAAAAACTTGAATTATTTATGTATTGTTCTATTTCTCATTATGAAAAAAATAAATGAGATGACTAGCATTAAAAATCCCAGTTTTTTCTTCCTTCAAAAAAAAAAATTTAAACAAAAATTTTATTTATAAAAAAAATTTATTGTGGGAAGGGGGGGATCTGAGCCTATGCTCCCCCCCCCCCAGGAAAAATTTCTGTATCCGCCCCTGTGTAGCGATTTTTAGTAACTACTTTTAACGTTAGTTGAAAAAAGTTAAATATTTTTCGAATTCGACTGCTGCAAATTCTTTGTGTTCCCCTCCCGTTAACGCAAGCCAAACCCAATGAGAATGCTTCCATGGCCGAGAATCGCGATATCTGATACGGTATACTAAAATAACCTTTATCAATATCGCTATCAGGATATTAAAACAATTTTTAATATCATATATAAATCTAATGATGGCATCAAAGCTTTTCATTGTTGTCGGTGCATTTTTATTGGATGGAAAATGACATGACAGGATCTAGTTATCCCACATTCATTTTCATATTGGTTTAGTTGTCATCAATTGATATAAGTCATAAATGTATTGTTTCCCTATAAATATTTTTGCATCCCTAATTTAAAGGCATTTACCTGTACTGTTATTATTACGTTTTTGATTTTGTTTGTTTTTTGATTTCATTTGTTCTTAATTAAGAGAGGAATGTTTTTATTATTATTAATGTTGTTAGAATAACGTAATTCTACGTAAAATAATTATTTTAAGATAAAGTTATGTTATTTAAATCGGTGTCTGAACTTATTTAAAAATTATTATTCTTAGGTTACATTAAATGAATGACGGTTAAAGAGATTCGTTAAATGATTCATGAGATGAATACAAAAATTGAACTTAAAAATATACATACGTTTCTTTTGGTAATCAAACATATTAAATTACAGTTGTTGAACTCAAATTTGTTATAACACTATACTTTTAAATGTTATTTCAAAAAATGATTACTTAGAAAATGATTTATGTTCACTAATAGATCTTAATAGTATGATAATTGAGGTGTGTGTGTCATATATATATATATATATATATATATATATATATATATACATACAGCAAAATAAATAAATACAAAAAAACCAGAAAAAAATTAGGAAAAACAATAAGTATTTCTAAAGAAGGTTTCTCTTGGATTATCACTAATAATCAACCGATTTTAGATTTCATTAAACATAATAAAATTAATTCCATAGCTACTTTTGATTTCCAGGATCTTTTCAATAGCATTCTCCTTTCTAAACTAAATGATGCCCTTTTGAATTATTACTATGATTTCAAAAATATCCTTTGTTGCGATTTTGATTATTGGGAAATTCTGATTAATTTTTGTCTTTTTAATAATTATCTTTACAATGGAAGGGATATTTTTCTTCAAATTGATGGAATACCACAAGGTTCTAATTATTCATCTGTCTTAGCTAACTTATTTTTGCATTACGAGGGTTGCTATTTATATTTCTGGCCTTGGCAACAGTAAGTGCTGCTAGGTGACCGCAGACAATTTTAATCGAAAGTTTGATATTTTTAAACATAAATTCAGCAGACGATTTACCATTATAGCTTCATTTGTGTTGTTGACAGTAAATTGAAAAGTTCTTCTCTTTCAAAAAAAATGGAATTGAATCGTGAACATTTTCGTGCCATTATTTTTCATAACTTTCGACGTGGATTGTAAAGACAAGAGTGCTTCGATGAACTTAATTATTTATTCAGCGATAAAGCGCCATCCTAAAGCACTGTAAAAAAATAGTATAACGAATTTAATCGTGGTCGATGTTCGATCCAGGACGAATCCCGTGCAGGTCGTCCAAAATCCGTTGTTGTGCCAGAAAAGATCGATGCTGTGCGTGAACTGATAAAGCAAAATCATCATGTGACATACCGTGAGATAGAGGCGTCTTTGGACATTAGTATGACTAGCATCAATAAAATATCGAATGAACATTTGAGCGTAAAAAAAAATTTGTTCGCGTTGGATCCCGCATAATCTGACAAACGCTCAAAAAAAGGCTCGTGTCGATTGGTGCAAGGAAATGATGGAAAAATACGTTCAAGGTACATCAAAGGCTGTGTATAACATCTACACAGGTGACGAATCATGGATCTATGCATATGAGCCGGAAACAAAACAGCAATCAACTGTATGGGTCTTCCAAGACGAGGCAAAACCAACAAAAGTTGTTCGAGGAAGAAGCACATCGAAACAAATGATTGCCTGTTTCTTCGGCATTAACGGTCATGTGGCAACAGTGGCGTTAGAGCAACGCAGGACGGTCAATTCTGAATGGTACACGACCATTTGTTTGCCAGAAGTGATCGGAGAAATTCGAAAAAAGCAGAAGAACAGGCGAATCATTCTTCATCACGACAATGCGAGCTCTCACACATCGACTCAAACAAGGCATTTCTGACGGAGCGAAAGATTGAACTGATGGGTCATCCGCCGTACAGCCCTGATTTGGCACCCAATGACTTCTTCTTATTCCCACACATCAAAAATAAATTACGTGGACAACGATTTTCGACCCCCGAAGAAGCGGTTGATGCATTCAAAACGCATATTTTGGAGTTACCTCAATCGGACTGGAAAAAGTGCTTTGAAAATTGGTTCAAACGCATGCAAAAGTGTATTGATCAGCATGGTGAATATTTTGAAAAACAATAAAACCAATTTCTACCCTACATATTTGTTTTTTCATTATTAGGCCAGAAATATAAATAGCAACCCTCGTATTATGAAAAAAATTACACTCTTAGTATTACATTTGTTTTTAGATATATTGATGACTTAATTATCTTTAATTTTTAAGACTATACTATTTTATTAAATGATATTTACCCCGAGGAATTAATCTTGCTTCGTAATCATGATGATAATATTAATTTCAATTTTTTGGATTTAGGTATTATAAAAGAAGAAAATATCTGCTTTGTTGATTTATACGATAAAAGAAATAATTTTAATTTTAATATAAATAAACTAATTACTTGGAATTCTAATGTTTCTAGGAGCATCTATTTGAATACTACTTTTAATGAAATTAATTGAATTAAAAGAATATGTAGTAATATTTATTTATCCAAAAAATAAATCGATAAACTCTTTCAAAATTTGATAAAAAACAATAGATACCCAACTAAAGTAATAAAATTCTATATAAAATCATTGAGTTAATCGCATATCTTGTAAATATATTTACTAAAAATTTTCTTTATTTATACAATTTTCCCATGTGCAAATCCATTTCGGGTAAATCCGTGGCCAAAAAAAAATTTTTACTAATAATTTCTTCTTTAATTTGTATAATTTTTCCTTGTGCAAATCCATTTCGGGCAAATCCTTGGTCAAAATTATTAAATAAAAAATTCCTTTGTTAATTCATAATATTTTTCCATGTGCAAATCCATTTCGGGCAAATCCGGGGCTAAAATTATTTACTAAAAAATTTCTTTATTAATTTATAAAATTTTTCTATGTGCATATCCATTTCGGGCCAATCCGTGGCTAAAATTATTTGCTAAAAAGATTTCTTTGTCAATTTATATAATTTTTCCATGTGCAAATCCATTTCGGGCAAATCCGTGGCTAAAATTATGTGCAATACTGGCAATTCATATTTCTTTCTCTTTTCTATTTTATATTTTTTTCTTAAATAAATATTTATTTTCTAAAATTATTTATAGTCAACTTCTTTAAATTATCCAGTATAATATTACCTCGCGCACATCCGTTTTCTGACCCATCCTTGGTAACTAACAAATCAAACGGACTTCAGTAATGCAGCAAGAACGCACTTTAAACTCCTCTAGTTACACTCAATTTGCGCTTTTGTTTTCATAGCTTTCATATTTTGCAATCTGGCAATCTTGTTACGTAAACATTTTAAATCATTCTTGAAAAATTTCCCGTTCATGTAAGTTCGCAATATTTCACTGCTCGCTTTATAGATTTTGTTTTATTCTGCTCCTCCTTTATATTTTATTTTCTGTTTTTACGTGTTATTTTTACTTATTGTGTTAAATTTTTTTTGTCGTAATTTTTGTAAAAAAATTTTTTTGAGTGCTCCTCACACTATTGTATTGATATATTTTGCTTTGGCTATATTGATACAATATTAGAAAGCACTCTTTTTCGGATATGATCGTGTGGGCTGATGAAAAGATTATATCTTTTATTTCCTGGGTTTTTAAAATAACTTTATCCTTTTTTTTTTTAAAATTAATTAATTCTTTTTCTTTCCCCAGTTGTTGGTCATTATTATTATTTCCCCCCCGCCTTTTTTCATTTGTCTGTAATTTACCTTTATTTTATCTTCATTTTAAACTTTATATATATATATATATATATATATATATATATAAGTTTTTTTAAAAACCCAGGAAATAAAAGATATAATCTTTTCATCAGCCCACACGATCATATCCGAAAAAGAGTGCTTTCTAATATTGTATCAATATAGCCAAAGCAAAATATATCAATACAATAGTGTGAGGAGCACTCAAAAATTTTTTCTACAAAAATTACGACAAAAAAAATTTAACACAATAAGTAAAAATAACACGTAAAAACAGAAAATAAAATATAAAGGAGGAGCAGAATAAAACAAAATCTATAAAGCGAGCAGTGAAATATTGCGAACTTACATGAACGGGAAATTTTTCAAGAATGATTTAAAATGTTTACGTAACAAGATTGCCAGATTGCAAAATATGAAAGCTATGAAAACAAAAGCGCAAATTGAGTGTAACTAGAGGAGTTTAAAGTGCGTTCTTGCTGCATTACTGAAGTCCGTTTGATTTGTTAGTTACCAAGGATGGGTCAGAAAACGGATGCGCGCGAGGTAATATTATACTGGATAATTTAAAGAAGTTGACTATAAATAATTTTAGAAAATAAATATTTATTTAAGAAAAAAATATAAAATAGAAAAGAGAAAGAAATATGAATTGCCAGTATTGCACATAATTTTAGCCACGGATTTGCCCGAAATGGATTTGCACATGGAAAAATTATATAAATTGACAAAGAAATCTTTTTAGCAAATAATTTTAGCCACGGATTGGCCCGAAATGGATATGCACATGGAAAAATTTTATAAATTAATAAAGAAATTTTTTAGTAAATAATTTTAGCCACGGATTTGCCCGAAATGGATTTGCACATGGAAAAATATTATGAATTAACAAAGGAATTTTTTATTAAATAATTTTGACCAAGGATTTGCCCGAAATGGATTTGCACAAGGAAAAATTATACAAATTAAAGAAGAAATTATTAGTAAAAATTTTTTTTTGGCCACGGATTTACCCGAAATGGATTTGCACATGGGAAAATTGTATAAATAAAGAAAATTTTTAGTAAATATATTTACAAAATATGCGATTAACTCAATGATTTTATATAGAATTTTATTACTTTAGTTGGGTATCTATTGTTTTTTATCAAATTTTGAAAGAGTTTATCGATTTATTTTTTGGATAAATAAATATTACTACATATTCTTTTAATTCAATTAATTTCATTAAAAGTAGTATTCAAATAGATGCTCCTAGAAACATTAGAATTCCAAGTAATTAGTTTATTTATATTAAAATTAAAATTATTTCTTTTATCGTATAAATCAACAAAGCAGATATTTTCTTCTTTTATAATACCTAAATCCAAAAAATTGAAATTAATATTATCATCATGATTACGAAGCAAGATTAATTCCTCGGGGTAAATATCATTTAATAAAATAGTATAGTCTTAAAAATTAAAGATAATTAAGTCATCAATATATCTAAAAACAAATGTAATACTAAGAGTGTAATTTTTTTCATAATACGAGGGTTGCTATTTATATTTCTGGCCTAATAATGAAAAAACAAATATGTAGGGTAGAAATTGGTTTTATTGTTTTTCAAAATATTCACCATGATGATCAATACACTTTTGCATGCGTTTGAACCAATTTTCAAAGCACTTTTTCCAGTCCGATTGAGGTAACTCCTCAATCCAGTCCCCAGTTGTTTGGCCAGCCATCCTCGGCCAATTCCCGAAATCAAGAAAAATTTCGAACTTAGGCCAGATAATTTACTGCGTTCTTGACTAATTCGCGATCTGGCCGACTTCGGGCTTTGGCCGTAACATATATACATATATATATGTCGCTCATGGTCTGTGCAATAGTGGCACAACTCAAAAAAACGTATTTAAATCAAAGGCAACGCGAAAAACGAGTTAAGTGGGCAAAAGAACCCATTAAATGGTTAGAAAATCAATGAAAGCAAGTAATCTGGAGCGATGAGAGTAAAATATCGCTCTTTGGTAGTGATGGTAGAAAATACGTGAGACGTAGAGTAGGTGAAGGACTTCATCCTGATTGCATTGAAGCAACTACAAAAAACCCAACGGGCATGTATGTCTGCAGATGGTGTGCGCCGAATTCAAGTGATTGATGGCATCCTGAATGCCAAAAAATACATCGAAACTGTCCTGAAACCAAAATTGATATCTTCCATCTCTTCCCCAACAACGCACTATTTATTTTTCAGCAGGATTCAGCTCCATGCCACACAGCAAAAGTTTGCAAAGCATGGTTTCAAAATAAAGGCATAGATATATTACCATGGCCAGAAAACAGCCCTGATCTCAATCAAATTGAAAATTTGTGGCGACGTTTGAAAATTCTTGTACGAAAAAAAACGTCCATCCAATAAAAGACAACTTATTGAAGCTATAATTGATTCTTGGCACCATGCGATTACGAAAGATGAACTCCAAACACTCGTTCACTCGATTAAAAGACGCTGTGAAACTGTCTTAAAAAATAAGGATTATCCTACTAAGTATTGATTGTGTAAGTATCACTTTAAAAAAATGCAAATCTAAGATAGATCTTACTATTAGTTGCATAATTTTTTTTGAAATACAGATATTGTAATACTGTATTTATTATTAAATTCTACATTAAATTACCTTCAATTTGATATATAAACGTTTGTATTTAAGTGAAAATTAATACATTCTACAAGCACACAAAGTTGAAAAACATGAAACTTTCAAAAAATGTATATAATGTATAAATAAATATATATATAAAATTAAAAACATTCCTAAAAGTTGAAAAATAAAACGCCACTTTCTCTGGCGAAGTGAAAACAAAGAATTTTTAACACTCTGAATGAAATGCAACTTTGGAGAGTTCTTCCCATTTTAAGTGCATTCCTTGAAGATAAGGTGAAGTTTCATTTCGAGTAGGCGACACATTCATCATCATTAAGCGTCGCCAAGAGGCTCATCAGCACTCATCATCCGCACACCTTAAAGTTATCCTTTTAAAGAACCTAATGTCGCAGCAGGACATGAAAAGGAATCTGAATTCATTCATTTGATGGGCATTTAATTAAAAGTTGGAACAACAAAGGGTTGAAATTGAAGGAATTTCAATGTTTCATTAAATCCTTTAATAACTGCCTTAAAGGAAATTGAAATTAGGTTTATTTATTGGTGGAATTTAAGAACACATCTGAACTGACATCAAAATTCGTGGGCGATAAGTACAGATGATGGTTTAAAAATAGTTTACCAATATTCGAAATAAGACAGTACTTGAAATAGTGTTCAGAAAATCTGGCTCAACAATTCTAAGTTTTACTACGAATAATACACAACGATGATTTACAACGATTAATTCAACAATTTACTACGAGGACCAAATAATTATTTTTCACACTAAACTAAATGCTCTTAATCCTTCTTTTCTTGTCTTATGTATTTATATATTTTAAACCTAGAGATTAGTGCAGTATAACTGCATCCGACTCGTGTGATATTGATCCCAAGACTAAATCCACTCAGTATTATAAGAGAACCAAAATTCTTTGGAATAATGTGTCACAATTTTGCGTCGAATTTTTTTTTAAATAAATTTATAGAGTCGATTAAATACTTTGTGTATTTTCTTTGATTTTTCAAGCGTCGAATTCTTAATTGATATGATTCAAAATTAATTAGAATATTAACGCAGATTTTTTTTTTTGTTTTTGTTTTTTTTTGTTGAGTAAATGAAGGATAAGAGAAGGAAATCGTGGCAAAGTTAGAAAAATCAAACCGAGACATGCAAACGAATGATTCTTAACACGTTAAGCCCGGGTGTAGAGTAATTTTTTTAGCAGCTAATAGACGCTCAAACGGTAGATTTTAAATGTCTGATTGTAGAGTTGGTACATAAGAATCGAGCCTTCTGAATGAATGTATGAGCTGGGGCATTTATTGTGCCAAAAGTGTTCAAACACACACCATTGTAAAGAATGTTTTAAAACAACTAAATAAAGACTTACAGAAATAATTTGGTCTCCTCTCCTGACATCGCCACTGAGGTCAGCTGGTCCGCCAGCTAGGATAAAAGAAATGAAGATACCCTCTCCATCTTCTCCTCCCACAATATTGAACCCGAGACCGGTCGATCCTTTAGACAACACTACCTTACGTGGTTCTCTGCAAAGAAAGACACAAAATTATAAGATATTAAACCCTTTGCGGTCGTTATTAACACTAGATTGCCCAAGGAAGTCATTTTGACTGCTTTTTAATTTCAATTAGAAAAACAATGATGTATATAATGACAAAATTTCTTAGAAATTTTGTACAACCTAAAATTTTTTGTTATTGCTAATATTTACTAATAACTTGTTATATAACTGTAAATAATATAAAAAATTAGTTTTAAACAAATTTCTTTACACATTAGTTATTCTTGCACAATTCAGTCATTTTGGGAATAGTTCTTTCTAGTGTTTATACATGGGTGTCATGCTGGTTGGAATTAATTTTCATTGCAAGATTATGAAGGAAAATTTATTAAATCTTTTTTAAACTTTAGATATATGTAACACAATATGTTTTATGTAAAAATTATATTTTATAGTTCTCCATCGCGTGTTATCTTTCAAAGCAGGTTTTCAAGAACATGTTTTGCAAAAATAATTAGTTTGGCGTCTTTAAATTTTCTGTTTGAATCTTCACAGTGCCGCAATATATGTAGAGTTTGCGCTGTGCCTAACATCCTTGCTGTGGTGGCTGAGAGCAGACATAAGACTAGAACGGTAAAAAAGCATTGGTGGCTGACACAGGGTTACCCTTTTGACGCCCCACACATTATTAAACACATTTTTTTATTAATATTTTGTATTAATTTAGGTCAAAATAATCGAACAATACTAAACAACATATAGATAATTTATGGTTATAAAACACAGCATAAAAGACCAGTGTCGTTTTTTTCAAACACTATTATTTTTCAATTTTTTACTCATTTTCAGTTATTTAGTTCTGAGAGAAACAGTCATTTATCATCGAAATTACTTTAATTTTCAAAATCAATTATTGATAAATTTTCCATTTGAAATGAAAAAAAAATTTCAATTTATATTTTGGTCGAAGTATAACCTAGAATATTTCTTTAGTAACTTTTAAACTGTTTTTTTATAATTAAAAAAAAAGATGAGAGAATATATTTTTATTTTTAATTAGAGCGCCAGAAAAAAATTTATATATAAAAAGGGACCTTCCCACCTTCGTAAAAGGGTTAAATGGGATGTTAAAATTCAAGATTTTAGCTTATAGTTCCATTCTTTGACTTTCTTGATAAAAAAATCAATTTTTAGTGAAATGCTATTTTTGTTTTTAACAAGGTTTAGCAAGTTTTTAATCACATGTCAAAAACTCTAAAATTATGGTGTAGAAATGATCTTATATAAATATGAAGTACTTATAAATAAAAGTACATATAAAATTACAAATCTTTCATCATGCTGCTAATCCTTTTTTACAATTAATGTCAAAAATCCAAAATATTGGTATTAAAAAAATCATATTATAAATATTACGATAATTATAAATAAAAATATACAAAAATGTAATTTATCCAATCTGTTAATTTTTTTAGTTATTGAATTTGGATCACTAATTGTTTTGCATAACTAAATTATTACTGTTAAAAAGTTCATGCATTAAAGTTTATTTAATACAGAAACATACATATTAAGTTTAATACATAATGACAGTTTACAAACTAAATAAAAAGTATTAGGAAATTTATTCTAATAATTGTAATATATATGGATAATAACAACTTAAACATTTGAATGGATTGATAGAAAAAATTAATAATCGATTTAAACAAACATTCACATTTTACTAAATGTTAATCGGGGGTTTAAGGATAAGGGTATATAAATAAAAACAGCAAATATTGAGAATCAAAAATTATGTCCTAAATAACAGTTTAGTTTAACTTAAACCTAAATATTGGTATAAAATCAATATTTATTATCGTGTAATATAAACTGAATGATCGTTTAGAATAACGATCTTAAAGTATGTTTTTTGAATATCAATAGTTTCACTTTATACTATAAATCCTAATTACAGTATGTAATAATCATTTAAATAATTATGTAGCTTGATTTCGAATAAAATTTTCTTGTAAGTGTTAACCAAAAAACACGGAAGAAATAGAAACCTCTAAAAATCTTTTATATTAAGTAGGAAAATTCAATTAATAAATAGAAATCTGACTGGATAAAAAATCACATTCTAACACTATATTTTGAAAAAAATAAGAGTTAATAGTCTTTTTTCTTGTGCAGTAAAAGTTCAACGTTAAGTAAAATTAGAGTTGATTTATTTTAATATAAAATCCACCTTTTTTGGTGATGTACGAAATCAATAAAATAGTAAGAAATGAATTAATAAACAAAATCATACTCAAGTGGAGCTTTTTAAGAACTTTTTTTATTTAACCGGAATTTTAACAAAGAGAAAAATAATTAGTTTCCTGGATGCCAAACAAAAACATTAAAAATCTAGATCCTTAGGAAAAAAAAAAAAAAAAAAAAAAAAAAGAGGCCTAAAAATGGGATTTTTACGAACCTTAAAGTTTATAGGAAAAAAAAGAAATATACATTGAGCAAGAATTTTTAGCGATAAGTAGGTGTCAGCCAAAAGGTCTTAAAAACAGTTTAGAATAAAGAGCTATTAAGAGTGTTTTTAGAAGCTTTGTTTATAGATGATCAGCAAAGGCTGGGATAGCCTGGTTGGTAGAGCACTGGGCCCACGTCCAAGAGTTCGTGGGTTCGACCCCACCGGCCGAAAACTCCCCGTGTAGAAAATGGTGGCGGATGCACGTTAAACCTGCCGAGTCGCAAAGACCTCCATGTTCCCATGACAAATTAAAACCTATGGGGGTACTGATCCAAGAGTTTCCTTGTCTTCTGGGTTATATTCAAAATTACAAGGCTACGGAGTTGAACATTAGTAGTCGTAAACCCAAAATTGGGTAGGCTGTTCAACGACGGTTATAAAATAAAATAAAAATAGATGATCAGCTGGAGCTGATGTCACATGTGTGGGTATCCGTTATCTTCTTGAAATGCAAGTAGCCAATTATCAATGTTTCAAAGTTTTTGAAAAATTTTATGAGACTTGATAATGCAGAGGAGATAATTATTAATAAAATTCCACACATAAAGTCCACAAACGCTTTTCATTTACATAAATCTGAGGTTTTCCTTCATATCGACGTTTTGTGCCATTTTCAGACTTAGGCGAGCTAGAGGGCACTGTTTTAAGATAGAGCAAACTTGACTAACTTAACTCAAATGAATAACCGTTACAAATTCAGAACAATTGAGTACTTGCAACTCAAAAACAGGAAGTAATGGTGCCTAACCATGCGATTTAAATAAAATTTAATTGAATACTTGTAAGCAACGTCAAGCGTATGTGTCGTACTTGATTGGCTTCTGAATCGATTAACCTCCGATGACGTCCATTGCAGGAATCCAATTATGAAAATAGCGTATTAGTCGCTGAAGAGCGCCGGCAGAGACTTCGAAAAACAGTCTTGTATTTTAAGTACACTGAAAAAAGTAGATTTCGACAAAAGTTTTGTTAAATAAATTGTTAAATCCAACGCAATAGGCAGTATATATTTAAAAATCAACTAAGTTAGAGTTGCTAAAGCTGCATTAAAAATTCAACTTAAATTTATTTAAATTCAGATCTAGGAAGATTATTTTGATTGATATTACAGCCATTAGCATAATCACCCAGAGGATTTGAAGACAACGAATACACACCCTTCTTTGACCTTTGAAATTGGAAGCAAAGGAGTCTATCAATCTCAGGGTTCGATATTTACGGAAAGCTATTCCCGAAACAGGAAAGGTAATGATTTATAAAGATAAGTTTCAATCTCTCGAAGAGGGGTAAATAAATTCTAGAATATATATATTTTTCTCCATTTCCAAGAAGGGTAGCAGATGGTTCCATGCAGCTTTCCAATCTCAAAGTTCCACTTCCGTCAATCAATCACACACACCCCAGTTAAGTTTGAAGAAAATATTGAATTCTTAACAAAATAACTTGTTTGGAAGAAAATAAGTGGAAGTAGTTGGCGAATAAAAATATCGCCATGTCAAGTTTTACAAACACAGGCGTGAAATTTGAAGTGAAATATTTGATTTATTAGTTTATATAAAAATGATGTCTCCAAACAGTCAGGAATTTCTGCACTTCGTTTCGATCGAAGTGAACTGTTTAAGAAAACTATTTTCATGGACTCATCTTTATTTTACGAATATTTGATCAAATTACACGGTGTTCATTTTATATTTACAATTTCAATTTTATTTCTTTGTCAAAACAATAAAGCAACGTAAACTCAGTTTTTTTTCTTCTTCTTCTTGCCCTCTGTTTGCTTAGGTAAAGTTTAGTGAATGTAAAATTAGAAATAAACACTTTACTGTCTGTCATTATTTTTATCAATTAGAGAAATAAAAATTATATCACTACAACGAAAAAAAGTAGAAAAACCAACAGCAAAAACACATTATGCAAAAAAGAAAATCAGACAAAATATTCTCTAATGAAAAAAAAAAAAAAAAAAAAAGTTCGGTAAATTTCTTTTATAATAAATAAAAGTCAAGATAAAAAAGCAAGTATATTCAGGAATGCCGACCTCGAATTTAAATTTTCGATGAACTGACCTCTCAAATGAATTGCTTCCAGCGGATCAATTAAAATATTAACAACCATGGTTTTAGTTTTAAACTTCAGACAGTATTAAGTTATATTTAAGTTATGTAACTATCATAATTTTATAGATCTGATATTCCTCATAAAAAAATTTATATCTCCCCCCCCCCCCTATCACCCGCACAGCCATGGAATAACACCAACACGCTTCTAAATTCAAATTAAGTTTCCAATCGTACAAAAAATAAATAAATAAAAATAAATAAGTAGATAAAATAAAAGCGGGAATTTCCCAGGACACTATAGTTGTTCACGTGACAGACAGCGGAGGAGGGCAGAAGTAAATGAAAACTAATAATTACCCGGAAATTTTTTCACGAAAATAGTTTCCTCAATTATATGATAGGTGAAATCATTTCCAATTTTTCTTTTGTAACAAAGTGTCCACAGGATGCTGGGAGAAAAAAAAAACTATCTCGATCTTTTGAGTGAACATTGAACACACACACAAAAAAAAGCTTATGAACTTAAGCAGGGTTGTAGCAATTGACGTAGACACTATATGACAAATAAAAATTATGCTGGGTATTGAAATAGCAAATTAAAATGTATTATTAAAAATAAATAGCAAGATATTTGAACCTATATTTTTACATAAAAAAAGTTCTATTGTGTAATATGCAAATGCAATACTTTGATTCAAATTTATTGAAAGAAAAAAAAAAAAAAAAAACCAGGAATGACTGAAAAAAATCTTATTAATTAAAAAGCTCAAGTTTTTTTCGTCTTTTTGAACTTAAAAAGGAAAAAAAAAAAAAAAAAAAAAAACTAACTGTCGTAAATAAGTAAACATCTTTACATAAAATCACTTACATACGGAAAAAAAAGATGAACAATATCCTGACGTGTCATCAACTCTAGCTCCATATACAGTCATGGGGGTTAAATTGAACTTTCTGCTCTTTAATAAACAAACACCTATATTGTCTCGTTTAGGTAATACTAAATTGTGTTTAGAGGGTACCATTTATGTCCGGTATAATGTAAACTTATGACCTATTTCGGATATTAGTGTATTTTTCCTTGTTTTTGTAATTCGATTTTTTCTTTCTTTATCCTTTTCTCGGATTTGTTTTTATCGAGAATCTAAGATTGCTTCGAATCCCGAGCAAAAGAGGGAAGAAAAACACTGTTCACAAGAAGCTGAATTTATGATTTTAATGAATCTGAGTTCAAATATTTAATTATGAGAAGAAATTATATTTACCGAAGTAATGGGAGAGATATCGGTATTATCAGATTGATTTATAAGCGTCGTTTAAAACTAGATAATTGAAAAGGGAAAAAAAACAACAATATTACTTTGTTTGGTATCGGAAGTTGGGTGTCATTTTTCTGTTAAGAAAATTAGAACGAAATGGGTCGAATAGAGAGATGAGAATACAAAAATACGATTATTTCCAAAATTTAAGACGTAAAAACTAGTAGACCGCATTTTGTTCATTAAAATGAATCACAGGGTAAAAATTTAAATACCTCACTATTGAAAAAGGAAAGAAACAATCAAAAATAATAAAAATACTAAAATATTCATTTGAAATTACTTTTAATTAAATGAGTTTTACAATAGAAATTTTTTTTAGATTCTCTCAAATATTTCCAGAGACAAAGCGAAATATAAGAAGAAAAATTAACATAAAGGGTTAAAATTTCCGACCGCTTTTCTGTCCAAACTTAACTTATAGGGATTATGTTTTCTAGATTACGACTACCCTTTCTATTTTAATTATCACAAACCTAAAAAAATGTGTGTTTATTTAGAGAAATTACGTATTTATGTCTAATTTCGTAACTTAAAATATCTGTATAAATATAAATAATCATATTTAAGTGTTTGAAACCATTAAGATTGCATCGTAGTTCGTGAAAATCCGATTATTCGATCAAATACTATTCTGGTGCTTCGTACACATTACATTTCTACAATAAAAAAAATAATGAGACATTGTAGTTAAGATTCAATTAAAAAGTTTTTGTCTACGTAGGCAACAACTTTCGATAAATAACAATCGATAGGTAAACAACAAAAACTTGAAAATGAAAGAGTTAAGCTATCCAATAGTGAGTGTTGCTGTAAAAATCGAAGGAACACTTTTTCAGCTTTGAATAGGGTCGCGAATTCATCGATTCGTTATGGCAACAAGAGAAACCATAAAAAAGTCATCCAGGCAGAGTGACATTTAAAACTTCCCATTTTTCCTTATCTCAAATATATGAATGGGCAGATTCAGTAGCGTTAAATCGTATTATAAAAACTGGAAACTTTTTTATGCGATTTATAACCAGAACTTTATATTTAAAATGTAGAATTCGCGACTTCCATCCAGATCGATTAGAAAAACCGGTTATTTTAAGTTTGAATTTATTCTTGTAACGAAATTTATATAATGCACACACACAAAAAAAAAAAATGTTTTAATAATTAAATTAAGATATAATAATTCAATCGAAGTTTCTGACCCTACCCTTGTAATGATCTTTCAATGGTACATATGCGATGATTCTCGCCAATATAGTTGAAGACAAAATAATTCGGATGATAAAAAAAAAGTTTAACTTCTAAATTATTTAATTATGATTATTTCACCCAAGCAACAATACACAATATTTACCATATCAACTTCAAAGTTAAAATTATGTCAGACACTGCTATTTGCGAAATTCCCAATAAAACCAATCAATAAAATTATTTTTCCCTTCTAAAGAATTAGAATTTAATTTATTATGGTTCTCATAAGCCAGAATTACAATATTTAATTAGGTGAAGAATTCATGAAGCAAGTCAAACATATTTACCCTATCAATAGTCAAATCTAGTAGTAATAAATTGGTTTTTAAACGTCATTTGGAAGGAAAAAAAAAAGAAAGAAAAAAAAAAAAAAACATAAGGAAAATTATGCATGTTTGAACTGAGATTAATTACGCACGTAAACCGTATGAAGTACGCATATTGTACAAAGGATGCCACACGAAGGGCCTATCTAAATAATTTTAATTAGATTTAAAATTGTTACGATATAAATTCTGTTTTATATCTAAATAATTCTAATGAGACGAGAATACTCAATGGAAAATAAATTAAGTTAAACCTGAGGTTCTTGACATTCGTGCAATCGAAAATATGCCGAACCCTCGAGCATTATAAAAAAGAAATAAATAAAATAAGAAATGTAAAACTAGCATCTTTTAAAAACTATTTAAAGGCCTTTAAAACAATTTCGTATGCAAAAAGAATTTTAAAAAAACCTACCGAATTATCTAAACACGTCAACCGTAATTCCAGAACTAAATTCCAGGATATAAAACAGGGAGAAAAGTCACAAGCGATAAACACCTGAATTATCCGGACAAAGTATTCCAGGAAATTCTTATAGGTTCATTAGAGCACCAAAAAAGAGGAGAGAGTTTATTTCATTTGTGATCCGTACCGTTCGTTAACCGAAGTTGGAGATATCCAAGACACCCTTAATACTATTATGATCCTTTGACATAAATCGGATAATTTGTGGAGACGCTTTCCTCGGCATTCCATTGGGGTAAGACGATCGCCAAGGAAACTATTCGGCATTCCGATCGTTAAAGGAGTTCTGATAAAATGGATTTTCGATGCTACAAACTTCAAAGCGACAAAAGTTTCTTTGTGGAGAAATGGCACAGGAATACCAATCGCATTCGATTTTTTCTTGTGACCAATAAACAGTTAAGGACATGTAAATTAAGTTGAAGATATTGCATCATTTCTCTATCTCTATGCAAGTCAAAAATATCATATTTATCTTATTAATAATTTATGGTTATAGTATGAAATACTGGTAACTTTTTCTGCGTTCAAGGTAAAATCTTTCAAACACGGCTCACTTTCAATCAATAATTTTTCACTTATTTAGATCAACAGTTATTCTAATAGCCTAACAGAATTTTTTTAATAACTATAACACTGTTTTTTATGAATAAAAAAACACCAAAATATTTTTTTGCTTGTAATTATATCCGCAGATAAAGGACATATATATATATTTAAAAAAAAAAAAAAAAAAAAAAAAAAAAAAGTCTGTGTCAGAGGGTACAGTTTCCTTAAAGTTCAATAGTTCTCTCAATCTATCAGCAAATTTGTTGATTGTTTAATTACATTTTTTGAAAAATAAATCGGTGATATTATGTTAAATTTCTTAGTTGCAAATTAAAATCATTTGATTCTTTGTTTTGTATTAATTATAGTTTTTAAAAGTGATGATTAATTCTATCAACTAATGTGTTGATTGTTTGTTTATAGTAACTTGAACGAAGAATAAAACACACTTTAGTTTAAGTGTTCCGAAACGCCATTCCAGAAAATATATATTTTTTTATTTTAACGAGAGCTTAAATAGGTCATGTGCAGTAGTTTGCAAATTACTTAGTTAATTTGAGAAGGAAAAAGAAAAAAATAATTTTTTGACACTCTAGTTAATCACCAACAAGTAAATAAACTATACAACAAAATAAATCTATTATCACATTCACTTATTAAGAAAAATCAATTAATTTAAACCCGCAAGCTTACATAATCAATTTTGGAAGAGATTTATTTTCAGTGTTCATTTTAGATAATTAGTTTTTAATTTAAAACAAAACAAAAACGGTTTATCATTTCCGGAAGCCATAAAAAAATGGATAAACATTATTGATGTCAGTGATGCTTAATTGTTTTAATAAGTATACAAGGTACCCCATATAAGAACTGTGGTAATGCTTTTTTACACATCCCCCCCCCCAAAAAAAATGGACAAGAACAGTATACTCTCGCTATCTCAAAGTGGAAGAAATCCTAAAAAAAAAATTCGAGATAACGAGTTTTCGTGATAACCAGTTCAGAACTAAAAGTGTTTTGAAAAGTAGAAAAACATAATCTAAAATATGACTCTAAAAAGTTAAGAGTCATGAAACATAAGAATAACTATTAATAAATATGTATGTAATGATAGTTGACTATAAGTCTAAATACAACAGTCATAATTTTATTTTTAAAAGTAAGACAAAAATAATTATGTATCAAATAGAAACGAATTGGTTTACAATAAACTTGAGTTGCGATTTTTCCCGAAAAAATTCACTCTATATCGAAAAAAAAAAAAAAAATCGGTATAACAAGGTTTGACATAGGAATTCAAATTAACATTTGGTAATGCGAAGGGAAAAAATATTTTTATAACAAGGTTTTCGAGAGTATACGAATAATCAAGCTGATTCAGTATGTTTGCATAGAAATAGAAATTTTTTTAATTATGATTAATAATAATTAAAAAAGAAACTAAAATCTTCAAGTCGTATGTGTAATGGAGAACAATAGTGAAATTTAAATGAAGATTAATAATACAAAATTAGTTTCCAGTCGCACATTAGGTAAGCAATGCAGTTTAGCCTTTAGACATTTAAACCCTAATATTGCATATAAAAGAAAAAGTAATGTTCTTTTTATAAAAATGAAAGGGGAACAAATTTGGGGCAGTAGGTAATTCTTCCCATTTGCTCTAAATTCTAAAGATCGAAACCTTAATTTAGAAACGGAAGAAGTCTCGGCGGAAATCCGAATAGTTTTTCAAAGGGAAAAACATGTTTTCCACTATATAGATGCAAAAAAGATGAAAATCCATATAAACCCAGAAATCATTTGGAGTCTATCGATTTAAACTTTCATGTTGAGGGATCTAATTAATGACGTCAACGGTTCCATTTTACAAACAAATAATGTTGCGAAGGGTTCATTTTTAAAATAAAAATACGAAGATACAGTTTTGTTATGCGTAAGGTCCGTTCACAGACTTTCTCCTTCTTAACAGATTTCTCTAATGTTACGTTAAATTTTAAAAAATTCTTAAAGACTACCCGCATTCAAAAAGTAATTATTCTATTCGAACCATTATACTTACTCGAAGCAAACACCAAAAGAACTGTATAAGATATTCAAGCCACACCACCGTGGGTCATAACTCCCCACCTTCTAGCTGCACCAAAAAACGTGTGAAAGCAATTTCAGGGACCGTATAGGCCAGTGTATGGGTACACTAAAACCATATGAATAGCCCAATCCTAGACAAGACGTCAAAAAGGAATAATAAAAAAGGATAGGTCTGCGATTCAATTGTGAAAAAAAGCGACGAAAAAACAAAGGATCGTATAAACGAGAACTCAAATGATGTAAGAGGGTTTAAAGAAGAATGAAGCTATCTTTTGAGTTGAATAAAGAACGTAATTAAAAAGTCAACAACCCCATAACGGGAAATATTACTTTTTTTCATACCTTGAAAGAGAGGAAACAAATCAAAGCTCATCCATCCGCAATATCCGAGGATATTCATTTAAGAAGAAAGATTTTTTTATTTTTTTATGACTTATTAAACTAAACTTTTTAAAAATCGATTGTGACATGATTCTGTACTAACGGTTTCAATTGATAGGCAAAGACTGTAAATTTGAAGTATATATATATATAAGTAAACAAGCAAAACGAGCTTCAAAACATAAGAAATTTCTAGAGCATTTATCGAAGTATCGAGAAATATCGACATTTTTATCATCGTGATAACGATATTCTAAAAAGTATTCTCACGATATACTGGGAATACCTTACATTAAAATAAACATTAAACATGAAATAATCAATAACGATGTACCTTCATTATCGACAGCGTAAAATATCGAATACGGTAATATCGCGATTATAGGCAACGATTAATGTCGAATACGACAATTTCGCGATTATAGACAACGATAAATATCGAATACGATAATAACGGGATCATTATCACCAACAATTGTATGACGAGTATAATTATTGATAATAATTATCGAATACGATATTGTCGAGAGTATTGAAAATCAAGTCGACTTAAGGTATCCGGCAACATTTAAAAAAAAAAAAAAAAAATTAATATAAAATTTTAAAAAACAAGCTTATTTGTTTTATTATGAGTAAAAACTTATAAAACTAGCAACATTATTTTGATAACATAACTAGCAAACAACAAAATTCAATAAACAAACATAACTGACAAAAAATTACTTTATTATTGTTTTTTAGATGGCTATTTTTAGGTAAAAACTTTATCGCATATACTCTAAACACTGTCAAAAAATTTCCATTCCCTTAAACGAAACAAAAATCCTTTGAGAATATAATTTAGAAGGCCATCAACTATTATGTTTTGAACTATTATCTTAAAAGTAAGTGCAGCATATACTACTGAGTTAGGCATAACTGCAGTAAAGAAGATTTTTTAAAATTTCTGCACTTGTCTTTGCGAAATTTCATAAAAATTAAATTTTTTTTACTTTTTCCTCTTAGCCTGTAGATCAAAACATATGAGCCAAAATCATAAACACTCATGTAAAATTGTGGTCAGTTACTTTAAAAAACAGTTTGATCTTGTAAAAATATCGTATTTAAAAGTGGTGTAAAATGTTAAAAAATCTGATTTTGAGATCAACGCATTTTAAGACTTAAAATCATTAGTGTACCAACTGTTATCACCTTGCACAAAAATTGTTAAAACTTCGTAAATATTCAGAATAAAAACAAAAGTAAAGTATTTTTAGAAAGCTAAACGTACAGGAATTTCAAATTTATGATAAACTGCACTTGTCTTGGCGAAACATTTGCCCTTTTCGAACATTTTGCCCAAAATTGTGTTTTTGTACTGATACCTAAATTCCCTTAAAGATTCAATTCGGGTTAATTAACTTTAACCAGCATAACGTTTAGTAATAAAACTTCTAAACATAACGTAACCTTCCCCCTTCCTTACGAAAGTGATGCACCGTTCATTTAACGTTTGAGGTGTGACCGAAATAAAATTAGTTTTTTTCTCTACAAGAAAACGTGGTAGTTACATGTTTGCTTTATTTTAATTGTCTACCAATTTATTGTTTAATTCTGCAAAGAGCGTAGTAGTTTTTATTAATGTTTGAGGCCCATAATATAATTAATTTTTTCTTTTCTTTTTCTTCGAAAAAAATTATCTTTTATTGTGTCTGCCATCACATGCAAGACCACAAAAGGACAGACATATTGCATAAAAAGCTTATAAGGACTAAAATAGAGATATAACAGACAAGACACTTAAATGAGTGACATTTCGGGGATCAAACTTCGAAACACGAGACTAGCAAAATTAAAACAGACAAGATATTTAAATGAGCGACATATTTGGGATCAAACTTCTAAAAACGAGACCAGCAAAATTATAACAGACAAAGACACTTAAATGACATTTTGGGGATCAAACTTCTAAACACGAGACCAGCAAAATTATAACAGACAAAGACACTTAAATGAGTGACATTTTGGGGATCAAACTTCAAAACACGAGACCAGCAAAATTATAACAGACAAAGACACTTAAATGAGTGACATTTCGGGGATCAAACTTCAAAACACGAGACTAGCAAAATTATAACAGACAAGACACTTAAATGAGTGACATTTTGGGGATCAAAGTTCTAAAAACGAGACTAGCAAAATTACAACAGACATTTAAATGAGTGACATTTCGGGGATATAATTTCTGAGCACGAGTCTAGTGAAAGTACGAGAGAGAAGATATTTAAATGAGTGACATTTCGGGAGCAGGGAAACGTGTGTTCACTCACTCAATAAACACTCATCGATTCAACTTTTTTTCCCGATATCATTCCTTTATGTCCGAATCGGATGAGAGCAGCTGCAACTGACGACAGATGCCACTCACGACAGAAGCACCAACAATAGCAAGAAGATTATCTATGGGCCGATAAATGGCACGAGTCACGATAAAAGAATGCACGCCAGAAAAGAAACACAATGGATTATAAAAAAAGAACTGTTTAAGCTTATTAATCGAATCTCTAGGTAAAAGAAAGTATCCTAATTTACGAACGAGAGAAATAATGAGCAAGTTGTAATAATATTACGCTCACCTACCTAATGTTAATCAGCAAATAACGCTGGTGCGAAAAAGAATTATATTTTGTATTAAATGTGTTGTTATTGCCCGTTATTTGATCCTTCACTTTCCGAAATTATCCGGGGTAACTCTTATTGATCACGCGTTATACAGCCGATCATTTTTATTGTAGTCTCTAACCCCAATACTATAAACGAGTTTAAAGCCTTTGCGGTGGCACCATTTATTTTTGAGGATCTAAACCACTAAGATAGTTTTCATTCCTTAGATGACACAGTTTTTAATAAAGTATATAAAAGTAAAGCAGATGCTTCTTTTTGGAGTATTTAAGGCGCAATAACAAATCTTATGGCATTTCTTATCTAAAATTTTGGATCAAATTTCTCTGGCACAGATTTTAAATAAACTACTTTAATTTTAAAAACCACAGCTCCATTTTGCACGAGATTACGGTGTGTTGACCATAAATTTTATGGCTCCTTTTATAAAATAAAGCCCACCCCCCCCAAAAAAAAGGATCAATACAAGAGCAATCTTAGAGGAAAAATGTGGAAAATAGTAGGTATACCATTGAATCAAATTTTTTCTCATCTTCAATTTGAATACACTAGCTCCAATTTTCTTTAATAAGCTACAGAGGGAGATAA
This sequence comes from Parasteatoda lunata, assembly GCA_949128135.1. Lineage (NCBI taxonomy): Eukaryota > Metazoa > Arthropoda > Arachnida > Araneae > Theridiidae > Parasteatoda > Parasteatoda lunata. The sequence goes on from OX421975.1 coordinate 111,499,458, forward strand.
AAAAAGGGGGGGGGGATAAAGAGAATTTCAGGAGGGCCCATGACTTCATGATAAAAAAAATAAAAGCTTAACTCCATTTCAAACCAAACACTTTCATAATATTAGGGTTTTTTTTCTTCTTATTTTTTATGTGATAATAATCAATGTGGAGACAAATGCCCTGATAAAAAAAAAAGAAACTCCATTCTTATTTTTACAGGCTGTTTTTATCGAACTTCCCTGATTTTTGTAACCGATGCGATGGCATAGGTTTTATTAATAATTTTACAACTATTCATAAGCTTAAAAAATGTTTGGAGTTGTAGTTAATTTACATAGAATAAATCAAACGCTGGTAAAGAGACTGGTATTTTTCTCTGAGGTCACCAGTTTTCAATAATATTTTATAAATTAATACTTAACGTCATTAATATAATAATGACAAAATTAATATAATACATTGTTATTTTCTTTTCAAAAGTAGAAAAAAAAACAAGGCGTATTAATCGGAAAAACAATGAACGTAGCCAAAAAATAAATTTTTAAAGTATAGGAGAATCAAGTAAGGAAAAAAAAATTCTTACAGTAGATAATTTTTTTTTTTTTTAAATCTTGAGTATCGCATATTTTAAAATATGCGTTAAATGTAATTAAATTAATCAGTAAAAAATAAACAATAATTTTTTTCAGGGAGTAACGAAAAAAAATAAATAAATAAATTCGAAAAAAAAAAGAGTTGCATGATTCATCAGACGCTTAAAATATAAAATGAATACTTCATTGAGAGATGAGTGAAAATGAAGTAAGAGAATGACAGAAATACCAAAAATTTTAACTTCAGGTATAAAAATTAATAGACATACATAATTTAAAAAAAAAAATAAAATAAGAAACCACTTTTTGTGCGCATTAAATTTTTCAAATTTTCGTTTCCTCTAAAATTTTAATTTCGTGGTAATTTTATATAGTAAAAAATAAAAAACAAATTCTTCTTTAACGGGACTTTCAACCTTTTAAGAGCAATTTTAAAATCAATTTATATTATCGAGGCACTTTTCTGTCTTTTTGTAAAAATTATAAGACATTCTGATTTTGTGGCGCTTTCCAGTTTTCTACAGAAATTTTTAAACTAATTCAAATTTTACGGGGATTTCCAGCTTTAGAGTAAAACTTTAAATCCAATTACAACTTCGAGATTTACAGTTTTTTAGTAAAATTTCAAAACTAATTTTAATGTTCTTATCAGTTTTTTTTTTAATGACATTTGATTTTAAAGATAATTCTAAATTTTTTACTTTACACATACTTGTCAGCGCGATCCAGTTTCCAGCGTTTTTCAGTTTATAGTGAAACTTTAAAGCTAATTCTAATTTTTTCCAATAAAATTTTTAATGTTACTTTTTGTATGCCGATATTTTTCTATTTTTTTTGCTACGATTTTAAAGCATATTTTTATTTATAAATGCAGTGTTTCCCAAACTTATGACTTTTGTGTACCCTTTCTAAATTTTTCGTAACGCTGTGTACCACTAATAAAAAAATGAATGTATTTTTTAAAAAATTTGTTTAATTTTCTTTTTTCGTACAAAGTTTTGTAGATACTAACCAGCGATCCATATTCTATTTAGGGATAAAAATTTTGTTTTATAAAAATAATCAAAATAAGTCGAACCTTAATTATAAAAAAAATTGCGAAAAAGTTGAAAATCACATCGGGCTCTTGACATCACTAATAATGAACTGTTAACTCTGCAAAAAATAGCCAATAGAAAAATACGTAATCGTAAATTTTCATGGCTAGCTTTGTTTTTAAATAAAATTTTTTTGAAATTTTCGTTTGTTGCAAGATATTTCACATAAGAACGCGTACCCCCGCTAAACTGCTTCCGTACCCCTGGGGGTACGCGTACCACACTTTGGGTAACACTGTATTAATGCTTTACTTTTTTATCCAGGATGTTAAAACTAATTCAAATTTAGTCTAATACAACAAAATTTAAAATCACTTTGAATTCTAGTTACTTAGAACGATTATGAAAAGTTATTTTTTCCAACACACTTAATTATCTAAAAACATTCTAATTAAATGGAGAATCTAGTTCTAAACAGCTTCCATTTGGAACATTTACGTCACTAGACTTCTACTCACAGAAGTAAAGAGAGAGAGAGAGAAGGGGGGGGGGGGAGAGAACGACCTTGCAGATATAATTGGCTCCACAAACTTTATTGTTTTCCGTATCGCCAATTATTTAAAAATAAATAAATAAAACAAAACATACAAAACAACTATTTTCCTTCCCGAAATTTTTTTTTCATCGAGTAACATTGCTTCAACAATGATCATATAAAATTTTTTCCGTTCCGATTTTTTTTTCTTTTGAGATTCTAAAACAGTTAGTTTAGTTTTCAATAAATACTGGTGAAATAAACGACTTTAAAAATTTGGCACTATTCAAACCGATTTCGTTCAAATTTTGTTATTTTTTCTTATAAAATTACATTCTATAAAATAATGTAAACTATCGTTTATCCTAATTTTTTTAGAGCATTGTTAAAAATTAATTTTTTTTTTTAAATAAAATATTTTTAACAATTTTCCAGTTAGTTTAACATTAGATTATGTATGAAGTCTGGTTCATTCTAAAATCGCCCACTGCTGAACACAATCACGATTCTTGAGTAAGCCAGAAACCATAACGATTTTAGAGCGAGCGAGAATTCTTACATCTACTACACAAATATGATTAAAAAATGACGACTTATTAATAAATGACCATTTCATACAAATCGGTCATAACACAGTATTTAGAACAATAAAGCCAGCAAACTGAAAAAAACACCAACTAAATGAGAGACAAAAATGCTCTCACTTTTAACATTATGGTTTAAAAAAAAAAAAAAAAGATTTCCACGACAAGATTAATAAGAGATAACTAGCAAAAAAAAAAAAATAAATAAATAAATAAGTGTTTCTGCCTGATTAGTTTCATGAAGTGGCATGGATGACTGCAAAGAGGAAACATTTTAGTGACAGATGATGAGGAGAAGGAAAAAAAATCATTTACAACTTCCTTTAGATTCCCCAGGATGAAGATGATCATTTTGTATCCAAAAAAAAATTTCGAATTCAGACACGCGTCATTAAAAGTGAATTTTTCTTTTTTTAAATTCGCTAAATAAATCTTCTGCGTAAAAAAATGGTGTTCTCGAATCGTCGCCCTTAATACATATTTTCATCACTCTTGTTGCAATTCAAACTCCTTCCCTCGTGAAAAATTTCCAGGAAGCTAATTTTGTGGAATTTATGATTTTTGTAGTGAGTGACAATTATTAATTTTACAAACATTCTTTATTCTTTTACATAAAATATGTTGCAAAGCATTTGTACTATTAGAGTCAAAAATAAACAAATTGTTTCAAAAAATTATTACGAGGTCAATTTTTTGAAAAAATTTTTGAACTTTAAAGTACCTCGAAATAAAATGTATTAATTTCCCCGACTTTTTAGATATCTTAATTGAATTCTACGACATTACTCTGATTTTTCCAGACTGAAAAAAATGCCCTGTTTTGTTTCCCCCTGATAATAAGTAGCATGCATTGAGAAAAATTACAAATACTAAATCATATGAATGGCTGTGAAGGTCAATTGTTGTAAAGACCCAATTGAAGGTTTTGTTTATTCAGAATAACTGAGAGGATATTCTTTTATTTGTATCGATTCGTAGAAATAGTGAAAAAGGGCGAAGCGAAGACCTTCGCTCATTCCAAAATCAGTTTTAATTGTCTAAAATATCTCTTATTTTTAATTCTGAATTCGCTATGAAGGTAATTATTTAATTATTTAAAAAAATGTGTTCAGGTCGAGCGCAATAAATCCATACTTTGTTACGAAGTGACACCAGGACAGGGAAAAAAATGTAAAAGGGGGAAAAAATGTCCAGAATAGAAAATTATGATAGCCAAACGATTCTGGGAAAAAAAACTCTTCGTACGAAATATTTCGGAAATATTTTTTCTCTACCGGATTTATTTTTATGTATAATTCACTATTAAATTTGGCATCACTTAAATTTAAAATAAATATAGCGTAACTCGTTATTTCATATAGTATGGGAGAGTGGGGTCAATTGTAAAATTTTTTACTTAACTATTTTTAACTAACGAAAAATCCAATATATTATTAGTATTAATTGACAGACGAGTAAAGTACTATCCTCTACTAGAAAAAAAAAATAAATAAATACCTTATTTTAAATGTTATTATATTAGTTATTAAAAATTTTTGACAGTCGTGCACTTGTTACAATTGTCCCCACTTACGGGGACAATTGTAACAGTTCATAAATTCAACTAAAACATAGTTAATTATGCATATTATCATAGTTGTGTTATATTTTTTTAATGATCAAAATAGTAGTGATATTTTAGGAGAAAAAATAATAATGAGCAGAGACCTAAAGGGTTAAACGTTTAACTTTAAGGGGTTAATTCATTTTAATTTATGCTGTGAAAGGTGACAAATAAAATAATGCACATGCAACAAAATATAAATGATATAGGAAACTATTGGTGGTTCTTAAAGAGTTAAGTAATGGTTTGTAAACATAAGATTATTTATTTTCAGCTGTTACATTCGTCCCTTTACCTATTGTTACAATCGTCCCCAAGACGCCATTTCAGCTTCATTTGTTAAAAACAATGCTAGTTAATTAACAAAACTAATTATTTTTTTTGAAATGTTAATTAAGGTGTCCTCTTACATATTCGGTTAATAATTTTTATTTGTTTAAACAAAATTACTTTGTTACAATATAATATTCTAAAAACAAAAAAAGTACTTACGTAGCGTGAAAATATCTTTTGTGATGTAACTCTTTCAAAAATGCATAAAAAATGGTTGCCAGCAGGGGTATACATGTAGATTTATTTAATACACCTTGTGCGCCACCTAGGAACCAAATCTAGAACCCGACACTCGATATTTTTGCTCTGTTACAATCCTGCCCTGTTACAATTGACCCCACTCTCCCCTACCGTCAAAAGTACACGAATATTGGACTAAAAAATTTATACACATTTAAGGGAGGGGGGATACAAAGAGTGTGACATGTTTTTATGTAATCTTCTTTATTCAACTTTATATTCGTTTTTATTTCAGTTTATTTTTATTCAATTTATTCAATGATATCCACTCGCAAAAAAGAAAAAAGTAATATTACTTTATTTAATGGTATTGCATGATAAAATTAATTGTAAGACATAATTTTAAACTACGTAACTATTTAACTAAAAAGAAAAAAGAAACTATTCAACTGACTTCGTTCAAATTCTTTATTGAAACAAAACTACATGGTTTAAAATTGTTCCTCAACAGAAGTAATATAACCAAGTTTTCATTATTATTTTTTTTATTTTATTTTTTTTAAATTTTAGAAAATTTGTCGAAAAAAATATTTTTTGTTAAAGATTTTTTAAAAATTCTGAAGATTTTTTTTAATAACAAAAAAATTCGTTTTCTTCAATTTATTCTACAGTAAATCTACATTTCTTTTCTATAATACGTAAAGCTGTCACCAACAAATTGGACTACTGTAGAACGTTAACTGTTACACAATTTAAAAAAGGGCTGTCTGGGTTTTCAGCGATGTGTCTATATAATTAAAGATGAAGACGCCAATTTCAAAGGTAAGGATTCTATCTTTTTGATCAACAAAGAGAGAGGTGGAAGGAATAGATTTCCATAAACCTGCGAAGAATTTATTTCCAAAACGGAGGGAGAAAGCATATTCTATATTGAGATCCATCAGCCGACATTCGTCAGACGCACTCGGGCGTTAGCTATTTTGAGAAAAGTGGCCTCACTCAACCCCCGCATCTAGTCCAGAAAACTGAAAATGATAAAATAAACCTTTTTTTCTCCCCACTGAAATTTTGTAGATTCGAATCGAAAATGGAACTATGTATTATGAATGCCCCAATAATAAATGGAGGATAGCCCAAGCCAGGGCAAAATTTGCGAACGAAATGCAGATGGTTAAAAAAAGTGCACAAATGTGAAATTCATACAATTGTATTTACTAAAATATATACTGAATATAAATGAAGATCTAGAGATGCTATACTTAATACGAATTTCAGAGCATACTGAACCATAATATCGTTCAAATGTGTAGAAACCTTAATATAGGTTGAATCAAATAGGGTATGTTTTAAATTGGATTGCATATTCAATCTGAACGGGTTCAATTTAATATCTTAAAAGTTGGAGTAAATTTGAAACGTCTTATGGGTTCAAAATATCGATAGTTTTGAACCGAGTTTTATGGGATTTCAAGAATTACACAAAAACTGTATTTCGGTATTGCTTTTCATTATAAGCCTCCTACAAGGTTCTGGAAATTTTATGAAATAACAGCACTAGACACAGAAACATTCTCCATACAGTTTTCGTCCAATACGCTCCACTGGACAATTTGAAAATGTGGCATATCATTATATCGTCTCAAACCTTTCAAATTTAATAAACTTTTGTGTGACTATTTTCGACAAACTACTTTCAAGTTCAAGTTAGAGAATTAAAATAAAGCTTCGTTATAAATATCTACGCGATGCGTAGTGACAAGTTGGCATTGTTTAAAATTTAAATAGAAAACTTATGACATTGATAAAACTTTAAATAGAAAATAATTTATGCCGAAAGAATAATTCCTGTCAGCTAAAGATGCAACTATACCCTGCAGCCCAGAACACTAATAGGTTACCTTAAAAACGACTGTTCTTGGATTATTAATTTTTTGGAAGGATAAAACATTCAAAGATATTCTTAACGGCTTATTCTAACTTTTTCAATTTCTTGAATTTGTAATTGCGATTTTAAAAGACTAAAATAAAACAAGAGTCGGGGGATAATTGTGACATAAAGTGAAAAATCCTGAATGTTGCCGACTCGATTAAACAATAGAAGAGTGTGCAAAAACTTGATAACAAGATATCAATTTATACACTATTCTTATTATCATTTTCTGAATTAATGTTTATAATTAAATTACCTACCAATAAAGAATATCACACTTTTATAGTAATTAATGAATGAATCGCGATATTGGATTTTAAAATTGAGCGAATATGAACTGCGATATTGGATTTCAAGAACGCGAAAATACAAATCGCACTATTGGATTTTTGAATCTCGTAAATACGAATCACGGTGCATGATTTTTAGATCACGAGAATACGAATCGCGGTATTAATTTCAAAAACTTCTTAAAACAAATTGTGGTATTAAATTTTTTAAATCACGTAAATGCAAATGGCGATAGATGATTTTTAAATTGCGTAAATACGATTCACAATGAGTTAACTTTTAAATCAGGTAAATACGAAAATGAATGCTTGGTATTAAAATTGCGAGAATATGAACAACGATATTAGTGGATTCCAGCGTAGTTACAAATTAAAAAAAAAAAAATTAAAATAAATAAATTTAAAAAAAAAATTTAATCAAAATTGCGGAAGAGTCACGCGTATGAAAACGTCTCGTAAACGCGATTTAGCTAAGGTTTAAAAATGTAAATTTTAGATTATAAAACTTAATTCTTACTAGGATTATAAGTTTTGATTCAAGGGCGAATCTAATCGAGATACGCGGAATTTCGTGAAAAAAATCACATGTCTTGCTCTTATTTTCTAGACCTGGAGGGATGATACTGCTGTATAAAAACCTGGAATTCCCGGGTACACCCGAAATAAAATCAGTTAACAATTAAAAATAACTTAGTTCCAGCCGCTCGTTCCTAAGTAGGCTAAGCTTCATAAAAAAACATATATCATTGATTGATACTAAAATACTGTTGATGATTATAACAAAACGTTTTGAAATGAAACATATCAAAAGAGGACATTTCTTTCTTACCAAGTAAAATTGACAAAACATTATTCTAAAAATGATAAAAGGAATCTAAAGGAGTGTTGACATGCAGTAGTTTTAAAATTATACAAAGTAGATTTTTGGAGACAAGAATAAAGGGAGGGGGGTGTAATGATCACTTAAATGCGAGTTTAGAATTATTAATTAAAAAAATAGTTAGACGGTAGATATTGTATACTAATATAATAATTTAATCTACAATCTCATCTCATTTATATCACTTCAATTGTTTTATTATTATCGAACTTTAATCGTTTTTATTTTTATAAATTTTCAGATAACGAAAAATTAAAAAGAAGTTTTGTGCCGTCTGGTTAGTTTAAAAATATAAATTTATTCATTTGACTTATTTATGTCTCAGACTTTTTTGTTAATGGATTAAAATAGAACAAAAACATTCAATTGTTTTACCTCATATTTTTTATTTCTCTAACTTTCATCATAATTAATCGAAGCTTATATTTCTGTATAATAATCAATATTTTTGTATGTTTTTATTGTTTTATCATCTAACTAAATAATACAAAAAGAATAATAAAAAAAAAAAAAAAAAAAAAAAAAAAAAAAAAACAACAATAGTTTAACTTAAAAAAATAGAAATTTAAAAAATTTGACTACTGTATTCAACATATTTTTTCAAAACTATTGTTTGCCATGTTACCAGCTGCATAAATACTTGAAACTTAGAAAATAATCTTTTTATAATATAACAATTAATGTCCGATGGCCCATTGACCTGAAAAAATATTCTATACATATGAAATTGACAGTGGGCGGGGGTACCCGACACTCCCCTAATTATTATATCTTAAAATCCCCTCAGCAGAATTTACAGAGTGAATCTGTGGCACTATCTTTATAAATACTAATTTGTCTGCGACTTCAACCCTTATTATTGCGTTGTCCAACGAAAGATTAATCTAACGTGTATGTAAATCTAACGTGTATGTAAATCTAACGTGTATGTAAATCTAACGTGTATGTAAATCTAACGTGTATGTAAATCTAACGTGTATGTAAATCTAACGTGTATGTAAATCTAACGTGTATGTAAATCTAACGTGTATGTAAATCTAACGTGTATGTAAATCTAAAGTGTATGTAAATCTAAAGTGTATTAATCTAAAGTATATGTAATTTGCAAATACAAAGCCTTTATACATAAGAACTTTATATAATTTAAATTTAAGTTGAATTTTATACACTGATAGTAAAAAATGAAATAAATCTGCAATGAAGTAACAGAAAAAAATCTTAACTTTGTTTTGCCGAGTTCTTTAAATTCAGCCTTTTAATTTTTATTAAAAACAAGCCAAGAGGTTTTTTTTTTTTAAGAGGAGAGTTTAACCAAATATATACTTATTTATATTCATAAAATAAAATATCAGAAGAAAAAAAAAACATTGATTTACCGATATCGTTTGAAAATTTGTATCTATAATCGATTTTTTTTAAAACTTATTTTTTGCATTAAAAAATAAATTCTTCAAAGACAAACTGTTATTAATCAACAACGCTATAATAAAAACCAGACATTTTTGAAACATATAAAATTTTTATTTTTTTTAAATGCATGCTGACCGATTTTGGTTATTCTTTCAGAAATTGATCAATTATGAATAAGAAGGACAGTCAGAGGTTGAGATTATTTTTAATCTTGACACTAACTCATTACATTTGTTTTCAATATAATTTATTAAAACAGTGACTGTTTCATAATAGCATAAATATTCAGCAATAATTAGCAAAATAGTAAATTAGAAAAATGTAATTAAAAGACATAAAATTTAACATCAAGACTTCTCACAACTGGGAGTAGTCGGTAGTTCATTTTAAGAATGTTTAGTCATTTTGGGTTAACAAAGCATAATTTTATTTGCATTTTGGAACAATCGAACTTTTTTCGTTCCTATTTGAGTTACTAAGATTCGACTATGTTTTCACTTTGAATGTGATTTTTATTTACGTTTTACATCTCTTTATAATCGTTCTGCATTTACTTAAATTTTATTTAAAAAAAATTATATTATATATATATATCAAATGCACAGCGATTTTGATAATGTTAACTCATCAAGCACTTTTAATAATCTAATTATTTTCGATCATAAAAATTCAAATAATGATGTTTACAAACTTTCTCTTGGTTTTCATAAATTTGCAGCAACCATTCTGAAAAATAGGTTGTAGTGTATATATACTATCGTTTCCTATTAAGTGTTTTTTCAATAAAAGGTTAAGGGTTTAAACAGTAATACACTGTATACGGTCGAAATTTGAATTTATTATTATTTTTTATGTTTTTTTTTTAAAAAAAAACATTTGCTTTTTCTAGCTTACCATCAACCAGGGTGGAGTTTTTCCCAGGACAGTGGCAAAAACCTGGTAAAAACCGGCAAAAACCAAATTATTTAAATTGCTGATTAAATATTATTACGAAATACTTGAAGCAAATTTAAATCAATCATAAGGTATAATAATTTTGATACATTACATGAAATAATTATTTTTAAAATATTAATAATTAATATAAGGGTAATAATTTTTAAAGGATTGTCTTTTCATTTTAGAATCCTTAAATAAATGTTTTTTTTAACAAATTGTATTTTTTTTCTTACTTCTTCATAATAACTTTTGATATGTATTATTTTACATATCACTCTTGCACTATATTTAAAGAGAGACATAAGAAAGCTAAGATGGATGTTTTATTAGATAGATTTTGATAATCACCTCATTTCTCAATATTACTTCAAAATGCAAACAAAAGCACACAATTTAAATTCTTGTAAAATTTCCAGCGAGTTTTGGGAATTAATGTCTCATTTACACTCATGTCCTTCTAGTAGTACTGCCATTGAAAAAGTGTTTTTGAATTTTTCATTTGTACATTCTAAAATTCGGAATAAGTTGACTCTAAATAATGTTTCAAAACTAGTGTACTGTTATGCTATGTTGAGACAGCACAAATTGTATTGTGATATTAATAAAGTATTGAATTTGGGCAAATTTAAAATATTGCATTGATACTTGTATATTTTAATTAACTACACATGTTGATAGATATTTTATGCTTTAAATTATAGTTATATTAATTTAAAATAAGTTCATTTCACTGGAAAAAAGAGAATAATCACTAATTTTCCGATCAATAATGTTTTAAACTACTAAAATGATATATTGATACATTATGATTTAATTATGGAATAATAATTTTGTTAATTTTTAAAAAATTATATATATTTATAGTATATATTTCAATTTTAGGAATAACTTTGTATCGAAAATGTGTTTTTGTCTTCTCATTTTGGAAAATATAGGTTTTTGCCACTTTGCTTGGCAAAAACCTGTTTTTGCCAGGACTGTTTTTACCATGGTTTTTTCCGCCTGCGGCAAAAACTTGCCAACCCTGCCATCAACATTTCTTTTTGAATATAACTTATAAATTACTAACTCACTGATGTCGCAAACTTTCAAAAATATTTCTGTCGTCTGCAAATCAACAAGAGAATTACTAAGTAGTATTAACAATCTAAAATTGTGTTATTTGAAAGTGTCAAAAATTTTTTAGAATGCATTAAAAACTGAAAAAATAATAAATTATGTGAGATTTTAAAATAAATGAAATAAATTTAAAGTATTGTTTCAACAATGTTTACAATAACACTGATACAAAAATTAATTAACATAAATTTCGAAAAACTAAATTGAGAGGAAAAAATAATTATTATCAACTGAACGCTCGGCACTTGCAAACGTTAATCAAATTTAAAGGCATAAATTGTTAACAATTAATTTATGTCGGAATAATATTTATTTGTAGTTTGATACAGCTTCTAAAAAGGGGGCGGTGTACACTAACAAGTTAAGAACGGTTTATTCGGGGGATAGAATGGAAAGTTTTACACGCGTACTTGTTTACAAACAACGAATTCCAAAATAATTTTTAGGAAAAATGAAGCAATGTTGCATAACTATGATAACAATAGATTCGGATTTATTAAATGCATTAGTCAGTCTAAACTAAAAAAGATTGGACCATTCGATTACGCACAAACAGAAGTTAAAAATCCTAACTTACATTAAAACATAATCAAATCAGAATATTTTACCTAGTAAAATCTGTTTTCTCGCAAGCTCGTCTTCGCAAATATCCGTCTTCGTTCCGCGGAGCCAATAACTGAGGCATGTCGACAATAAAATACAATTAAAAACACTGATTCAACAGGTAAGTAGTCACAGAGAATCAAAATACTCAAAATCCGAGTGGAGCGATATAGAAATATTTACAATTCCAACGATAATTCCGCGTGTGTGAAACACCATGATTCGAAGAAGAGTTCGAAAAAACGAAGTCACGGTGGTGCAATCGTATTGGCGGTTATGCGCATGCGTCCGTCGCCCGTTGTCAAGTGTTGCGCTTCGTGCGTGCATTGCGTCCCCAAGCATTTGTTAAAAAGCCGGTTCTTTTTTCCTTTTGGGAAACCTTTTTATTGTTTTATTCCGTCGCCAACATTAAAAATAATTCATCTCCCCATCATAATCACGTTGCGTAGGAGCGACTGTTTTTATTCTTTTTTCCCCTCTGACAAGCTCATTTGACTGGCGAGATCTGAACATGCAAATGCCAAATGTTTTGACCCCGAACTGGTTCCGATCGTTTGGTGTTGTTATTATTATTTTTTTGTAACTGTCTGTTCGTAGTTGATTTCTTTTTGGCGTGAGAGACACAAATATGCTTTTTATATACATTAGTTTAAATTGTTGAAGGTGTTATTTGATAAATAGTGCACGCTGTAGTCCTTCAGCTTTTGCAAAACTTAAAATTATATGGATTTATGATTCATGATTTTTATTAAAAAAATGGTAAGTAGGTCATTATTAGCACTTAGTATTTACTTTTTAATTTATTGGTAAAGAGTCGTAATTGTGGAAAACTCTTTGAGTGAAGCTAGCCAGCATTTGCGCTGCATAAAGAGGAAAAACCACCAAACCCTCCCATGGTCAGCTCGACAGCAAGAGAATTGTAACACATGATCTGGCAGTGAATATTTTACGTATTTTTAAGTCATTCGACCTCATTTAGGAGGTAAATGTTCCAAGCCTCTATCAAACCGATCATTAAAAAAAAAAAAAATTATAAAACAACTAACAAAATGAACAAATAAGAAAGATACTCACGAGAAAATAAAAGGAAAAATCTCAGCCTGCAAAATAATCCGAGAAATTCCCAAATTACTGTCAGCATTTGTTTTTAAATATAACTTGTTGTATGAATGCTTATGTTAGCCTGATTTGTTATGACTCTTGCAGCTCTTTATGTGTGATGTCGAAAAGTGGGCGGACATGAGAACAGCATCCATTATGGGTATAAAAAGAAAAACTAAATTTAGGTCGCTACATCAGCATGCATTCATTCATTCCATTGAATTAATTCATGAATGGTCTCTATAATGGAAGGATATAGACAAATATTTACCAAAGCGACTGCTGATTTCGGTCATTCACGGCCTTCTAAAGTAACATTTTCAAAATAATGAAGTCGATGAAGGAATTTAAATAATTCGCGTTTAACGACAGTCATCTTAAAAGTAATAAAATTTAATTGCAGTCATGTTTGTTCCCTCAAAACCAATTTTACTTTAAGCGCTAAATAAACACAAACTTTAGATGGCCATGAAATAAAGCAAAAATTGAATTTAGAACAAGCAATTATGCTACAAACAAATGATTGACAAAAAAAAAAAAAGGGGGGGGGGGAACGCGTTTCTAGAGAATCTAGAAATAAAATACTTTTTATTTTATTTTTTTACAATGCAACACACAACCAATTATTTAGGCAGGATATTTAATCCTCTTTTTATTTATTTATTTTTTACGGGATGTGCGTGATAAAAATAATATGAATAGCTTTAAAAGAAATCAAAGTAAACACATAAAAATTAAACAATACTTACAAAAGCAATTTGTTTTCCAAATTTTTGAAACAATAAATTAAGTCAGGAAAAAAAAAAGTTAAAGAGAAACTTCAAAGTGAAATAAAACTGCCTCCCCCCCCCCCCTTCCTTCAAAGACAGATCACCGATAAGCAAATGATCACAAGAAGGGAAAAAAAATTTTAAAAATTTCGCATACAGAAAGAGGCATGAACATCAATAACGCATGTGGAAATTTTTTAATTCAATAGCCGCCTTTCATAAGTTTTTGAAACAAATGAAGGTTTTATAGGATCAAATAAAAAATAAACGTAGTTTTAATCTTCCATAAAATTTAAGAATTCTGATGAACTTCAAGTGGTAGTAAAACAATTACCGATAAACAATCTTACTAAAATATATATTTATATTTCAACCAGGTTGTAATTCGCTAGCGTAAAGAATATTAAACTTTTATATATTTGTTTTATTTTATAACCGTCGTTGAACAGCCGACCCAATTTTGGAATTACGACTACTAATTTTCAACTCCGTAACCTTGTCATTTTAAACCCAATCCAGAAGACAAGCGAACTCCTGGATCAAGTATTGGGAGAAATTTGCCTTCATGGAGGTCTTTTTGATGGAACTAACCTGCATTTGTGTGACATGGGGAGGAAAACCACGAAACCTTCAAGCGGTTAGCCTGACGGCAAGGGGGCTCTAACCCATGATCCGTCTACCACTGAAGATATTTTACTTCAGCACTGTGGTTGGTGCGTGCCGGTTGCGGAATTCGTATCGACCAGCCATCGCTGGGATTCGAACCCGGTTCACCTTATTGAAAGGAGAACGCTATATCCCCTGAGCCACCACGGCTATATATATTTGTTATTATTTATATGTAGTGGTAGTTAAATTCATTTATAATTATTATTATAATTCAGAAAGTTAAATTGAATAAGTTTCGCTACCACTTTAAACATGAAAATAAAATAGATAGATCGATCGCTTCCCAACGAGGTGTGAATATGAAAGAAAAAAAAATTTTTTTTCAAACTACTTTTTTTAGATCTTATATTTTAATACAAATATAATTCAAAAATTCTAAAAATTTTTTTAGTCACTATTAGACTGTTTTCAACAATTAAAAGATATCCAAAAGATCCATCTGCGTTAAAGGGTTAACCCAACTATGCAGAACATGGGATGACAGACACCACTTTCGCCAGTGTGGGAGACACGGCAACGATTCCACGATCACCTGTCGCAGTCATATTAGTGGACATTACAGAAAAGAACGATGTTATAAGTATCATTATCATTACATGTTTTTTTTTTTCCCCCTCCTCGCAGAAAGAAAACTTTTTCGAATTTTCGTTCCTTCGGAAAGAAAAAGTAAAGGGGGGGAAAAAGGAGAGAAAAAAACACAGCAGGAGAGCAACACGCGACACAAATTTTAAGTCATCACGCAGATGTTCTTCGAAAAAGACTTCAAATTACGTGAACAGGTAACGGAATAAAATAAAAAAAAATCTTAAAACATCCGGCGCAACGTCTTCTGATCATAGCACGCTAAGACCCCTTCCTCCACTAGGAGTCATCGATCTCCTCCCAGAGGTAGAATTACTTTTATTTAAAAAATAAATAAATAAAAGAAGTCTATAAAAAAAAGTTAGGGAAACAAAGATGGCACGCGACGTCATTTATATAAATAGGTTAAGAATATTTTTCAGAAATTCGAAGTATAATAAACAGTGGATATAAGAAGTCATTAAGGGATCACATTATAATATCAATGACGAATGTCGAAAAGAAACTTGAACAAAAAACGAAAATTAGATTTTAAAAGAAATATCACTGTTGATGGTAATGTTTAATTTATTTCATAATAGGCTATCAGAAATGTTACCGTGAATGACCGAAATCAAGAGAATGTCAACAATCACATTTCGTGAATGTCCGAAATGTTTGATATATCCGATTCGATATTAATTTATTCGTTGACATTATTATATTTATACCTGATGAGGATAGATTAGGAGAGTGTTCGGGCACTTGACTAGACCAAACCGGCTATGTGATTTTATTTTATAACCGTCGTTGAACAGACGACCCAATTTCATGGGCGGCTGTCAACATTCATCGGTGGACCCGTTTCGGTCATTTGCAGTAACATACACAGGGTCCGATCAAGACAAATTCAGGCTCAAGGCCCACCAAATTTTCAGGGCACCTTATATAATATTTTAAATTAAATTACTGAACTGCATGATTCAAGAGAAACATTCTAAGAAATTTTGAAAGTAGACAGTGGATGATTTTTATTCTAAGATAAAGTTTACGTATCAATAAATTAACGCAAAATATAAAACAATGTTATGTTCAAATAAAAATAGTTTGGTGGCCACAAACAATTGAAATCAGTGATTTTTGTTAAAAGTCACTGAATAGTTGAATTATTTTTTTATTTAATACTTAAACCAACACAAAGCTAGCCCACCATTTATTAGACTTTTTGAGGCCCCTCAGAAATTGTGGGGCCTAGGCGATAATCAGGGTCTGAACATACTGTTCTCTGCCCACCGGGGTAACCACTTTCTAAAAAAATAATAATAATTCTGTCTAGCAAAGAGCAATTAGTTACTCATTGGCATTAAAGGATTGAGTGAAAAAATCAGAGCTATTAGATGAGGCAGTGTTGGAAAGATTAAGACATATGTGTTTTCATTTAGTAATAATTCATCAGTATTTAATTTGTTGAGCAACTTTGAACCGCGCTATACATACAATAGCAACAACTGTTTAAGTTGTTGTTGTTGTCGTCGGCTATTAAGGAAGATGGGATGTGATTTTTTTACTATCCAGTGGCGCCACCTGTGGTCAAGAACTCAACTTCTGCCACACCCGTTTTATAGGGCAGACTCATTCATACATACATTCAACCACAACTTTGACCTGAACCAGAGAACGATCCATCTTCTAATCAGTACCCCAGAGGTTTCGTTTTGTTATGAGAACATGGAGGACTTTGTGACTCGACAGATTTAACGTGCACCAGTCACCATTTAATACACAGCTGAAGAAACTTTAAGCAATCACTGAAGATCAAACCAGGGTCCTTTACAATAACAGCCCAAAGTCTTTAACCACTGAGTTGAGCCATTGTGTGTCAAGAAATGAAATATTTTGTGAATTTTACAGTTATCATTGAACTGTAGAAAAAATCAAACACTTTTGTTGAATCAAAAAAAGGAGGGTGGTCCTAATTTGAGCTGTTGGGCAAGTTTTGAAGAGAAGAGGAGATTTGACAAAGAAAAAGATGACCTTCTTGAGCTTTTTGCAATATTGAATTTTTTCTGAAGCTTATTGATAAAAAAACTTTGTTTTTAATATCATGACATAGTAAATACTAAACAGCATGAAGGAAAGGGACTAACTTAACCACAGCATGCAGCTATTTGGTAAATTCGCTCAGCATTAAAAGTGATAGTTTTCAGGATTTTTCTTTTTCAACCTTTACCCATCGCATTTGTTTCCTTTGAAGTAATAAAAACGTTTCATTTGAAAGACATTTGAACAATACATAGGTTTTGTATCCTCTATAAGCTTGGTTTAAATGCTGAATCAATTTATATACATATTTTATATAAGTAAAAACATTTTCTGCACAAATATGTTTTGATTAAGTGATGTACTGATATTTAAAAATGGTAAAAAAAAAAAAAAAACGGATCATTAGTTTTATAATCAACTTTGAAAACTTTTCATGCATCATCTTTAGCGCAAGTTTAAAAAACAAACAGAATTGAACCCGACATGAGGACCTTACTGGAACTCAATTTTTCTTCACTTTGACACACAGTACTTGAAATTTTAATAAAAGTCTATTGTCCTCATTTTTGTCCAGATGTAAACAAGTGCAAAATTACTGTAGTCGATATTTCGTATTAAGCTTACTTATAGCTATTTACGGAACTTTTAGCTTATTAAAGAAACAAGGTACTGTGACCAATGCATTAATAAGAATTACGTATTTGGAATTACATATTACTAATAATCATTATCACTTTGGTCACACCTTCAAATGCGAATGTACACTCATGAAACATTGATGGTATTTCAATAAGAAAAGAATATATTTTCTTAGTGATTTTCTAAGTAATTTATTTTTTAGAGGAAATAAACGAGCGTTAAACACTTAACAATATTGAAATTATTTTCTAGCAAATGTTAAATTAAATATTCGTTTTTGAGAATGTCATAAAAAGGTCAAAAGAACAAATTAAAAAATAGTTTAGAGTAAACTGGCTCATCTAAACACGAATAAATATTTATTAATTCCTTGTGTTTGAATAAGCCAATTTTCTTATTCAAAAGCATTTTGAAAATGGGTATAAATTAAGTTCTCCGAAGTGCATCTCCTAATAGTAGTGACTACATCCAGGCCCGTCGCTAACCGATTCGAGAGGGGGGGTGTTGAAGTTTATTTTGCCGACTGTCATATTATATATATATATATATATATATATATATATATATATACACACACATACAATTTGTATATGGCTAAAGCTTGACAATCAAAGATAAAACAAAACAAATAAAAGAGTCCTAATGCGCCACAAAACTTGAGCTTCCAAAGTTTTGAAATCATTTCGACTAGTTATAAACATAATGCTATTCATCGAAAAATTTTTTACAGCACTTAAAAATGCAACCACCATAGGTGAAAAATGTGGTATTATTGATAACTAAATAGTACCAGTAATTATTTAAAATAATACAAAGAAAATATAGTTTTTACATTTATATTAATTTTAATTATTAAAATGGTAACAAAATATTCAAGGAAAGAAAACTATTTTTAAATAAACTGAAACTTATTCAATTGAAATAAGTTTCCAGTAATAATGATCAATAATTATTTGTGAAAATAATTTTAAAAAATAAAGTTGTAAATTTAAATGATTTTCAATGCAACTTTGAAATACTTTTTACTTTATATTTAAAATATTTTTTTTAAAAATCACTTAGCAATTCAAATGTATCTTTCGTTCCATCTAAACGTAGTTGCCATAAGCTAATTAGAGCAACTGTTTGAAGATAAGAAAGTAAGTCATAATAAAAAAATATAATCTTCTATTAAGATATTGATTCAAAACAAAATTCATTCAAAAGTAAATTGTCCTTTCATTTTTTAAAAAATAAAAAAAATAATGTAGAAATACATTGAAAATATTTGCCATTTAAATTATAAATGAAGAAATTCACATAAAAAGGATAAAAAAATTAAGATATTAGCAAAGTTACGTTATATTAATATTGGCTACGTAAATTTACTTCGACGTTGTTTTAAGAGTGAAAAATATTCTGCCAGCTTATCAAGCTTAATATTGTCAACAATATCTTTTTCTGCTTTGAGTAAAAGCAGTGAATTTAGGCGTTCAGTGGTCATTGTTGTTCGAAGATAGTTTTTAATCAATTTCATCTTGCTGAAAATTCTTTCATTTGTCGCAACTGTCATTGTCGCAACTGTCATTAACGCTAATAGATTTAACAATAAAAACTTATGAAAGCTTTTTTACTAAAATGATTATTCCGCATTTTTAATACAAAACTGTGAATTGAATTTTTGCATAATTACAAAATTATTAAGTTTTTTTTACTAATAATTAATTTAAACCAGGACCGTCTTAATAGCATGCAGGGCCCTCGGGCATAGAAATGTTTTGGGCCCTTATAACATGTCATGCTGCTTAAAATCGAACTTAAAAACTTCACACACATAAAATAAAGCATTTTTAACATATGCAATAATTTGAGCAAATTTAAATGCATTTTGATTTCCCCCAAAAACAGAATCCACATAAGAACTTCATTGGAACGTAGAAAAATAGATGTCGGTTGCATTTTTAAGTTTTCCTGGTGATAAACTATTCAAATTGCTTTTTCCATGATAATCGATCACTATTTGTATAAAGAAAAACAAAATGCACACATTATACAATAAAATATATTTATTTTAAGAAATATATAAGGCAATTTTTTTTTAATTTTTTTTTATTTGTAATTTTTTAAAATAAAATTTATAAAAAGTGAGATTCTCAAGGGACCCCTGAGTGCCTGGGGCCCTCGGGCACTTTTCGGAGGTGCCCATGTGTAAAGACGGAACTGACTTAAACAAACGAAAAACTGTTAACTTTAGTCAAAAAGAAAATATAAAAACATTAAATACATAAGAAATACATCAAAATAATTAAAAAGAATTATTTATCAACCAAAAAAAAAAAAAAAACTGAAACTTTTCTATTTTTAAACACATTGCATTTTCAATAAAATAAGCATTAGTACATTTTTGTTCATAAAGGATTGCAGTTTGGACTTATAAAGACAAAGCCTACGAACAAATATAGAATTTGATATTTGAAATTTCAATTAAATAAGATCTATGAAAAATAATTTCAACTGAAAAAAAAAAAAAAAAAAAAAAAAATTGCTATTTCAAACACAAAATAAAAAGCT
The DNA here is from genome assembly GCA_949128135.1 of Parasteatoda lunata. Taxonomy (NCBI): domain Eukaryota; kingdom Metazoa; phylum Arthropoda; class Arachnida; order Araneae; family Theridiidae; genus Parasteatoda; species Parasteatoda lunata. Next base: position 111,519,807 of record OX421975.1, read on the forward strand.
TAGTAAAAAGTAAAAAACAGAATTCAAATGTGATTTATCTTTTTCTATCCCTAGCTCCTACTAATGAATTTAAATAACATTTTTAATTGCTCTTTTTTCTCTCTTTTACTGCACAAAAGAGATTTAAAAAATTTTTTTATCTGCTTCATAAAAATAAATTTTTACCCATATATGTATATATTTAAAAAAAAAAAATTCTTTTTTGAGAAAGTCTTATACCTAAATTTTTAAGCAATAATTGGGGAAATAATTTAATTGGAAAATAATAACACATTTAATGCAATTTAATGAAACTTAATATTTAAACAATAAGACGGCAAACAATAAATATGTATTCATAAAAAAACTATACTTACATTCAAAACTTAAGTTGCGGTTGATTGGATAATTGTTGGCTTGAAAGCGGATTTTATATTTTATTCAATAATAATATGATTTTTTAAAATATGCTTTGAGTAACTAAGTATCCGTACTAGACAGTTAAAGACAGGTCAGTGAAATAATTGGTACCACAGCTGCATGTGCATTGAGCCCCTTCTTTTCCCTTCTTAGCGACATGAACAAAGATATTGTCTTTATTCTTAGAAAGAGTAAGAGAAAATATAGCTCAGGGCATTTCTAGCTAACCACTTTTAAAACACCCTCGATTTTTCAAGTTGACAGAAATATCCGGGGGTTTCGTCTTCTGCTTCAAAGATGGGGGGGGGGGGGGGGGGGGAGTCGCAGCACCATCCTTTTTTTGCGCCTTTTCATAGTGTCGGTAACGGCTTGATCAAACAGAATTGCCACTTTTCCGTGAATACTAGGAATCGAAGAATTGCTCTATTTTCGCCGTATTTTTATTGAAATAATTAATGAATCCAAAATCATAACATATAATACTTTGAACTCGGCAACCATCCACAAATTGTGTGAAATGATTAAAGAGTCGATTCGATTGAGTGTAACTCAATTTAATGTTTCAGAATTCATAGGATTCTTGAAAAAAAATATTAAAAGTAAAATATAATATTTTATTTTCAAAACAGAAACTTTTATAAAGGTGAATTGAGGATCATATATATGTTTACTATTTTTCATAGAGAATATCAAATTTTGTTGTGATGATTAATTGTTCTAAAGATACGAATTGATCCCTGAACAATTTATTTTAGGTAAAAATATTTTTAACTCAAATAATAATCCAATCATCATAAAATTTTAAAAGTTATAAACCAAAGGGTAGTTAACAAATCAAATTTTTTTTTCTTCTTTTTTTTTACATGTTTAAAGTCCTTTGGAGTTAGTAAAAATTTTAACAGTAGAAAAATAGCTTTTACTAATTGAAAATATAAATTATTTGATAATTTGTGTTATTTAAACAGAATTTAACAATTTAAATATGATATTTTGAATAATAAAGTATCCTATTTAATAGGTACTTTTATTTGTAATTTCCCCCCATTATTTTGAAAGTAAAAGAAGAAAAATAGGTTGCATCACCGGCACGATTATTTCATTTAAAATTTATTAATTTTTTTAAAAAAACTCATGTAAGTTCATCACTTCCTTTGAAAAAATTACTTAAACTTCTAATAAAAAGTTAATATAATTCTGAGAAATAGTATCTGAATTTTATGATACTTTATTAGCTGACTAAAAATTAAGGTCACTAAAATTTTTTTAAATTTAAGAATGTGCCGTGGAAATAATAATACGAGAGAAATGGTTTTCAAGATTTTGGCTTGTAATATCGGTCATCTTGCCTCGAATTATCATAAATGGTTGCTCTTGGAGGAGAGGGGAAAAAAAAAAAAAAAAACTGAATTGGAAAACTAAATTTCACAGCAAGGTTTGCTGAGTCTGGTCTGGGACAAAATCCCGAAATGGACGAAACTCAGATAACATTGAAATCCGTTTAAATCTCATCACCAATGAAATATCCGACAATGAAAGAATTTCGGCTAGTATTATTGGTCATCTTGCTTGGAATTATCATAAATGGTTACTCTTGGAGGAGGAAAAAAAAAAAAAACTAAATTTGAAAACACATTTCCCAGCAAGATTTGCCGAGCCGGGTCTGGGACAAAATCCCGAAATGGACGAAACTCAAATAACATTGAAATCCGTTTAAATCTCATCACCGATGAAATATCCGATAATAAAAGAATTTCGGCAAAGTCGGGATTTTGGCTTGTATTATCGGTCATCTTACTTTGAATTATCATAAATGGTTACTCTTGGAGGAGAAAAAAAAAACTGAATTTAAAAACACATTTCACAACAAGATTCGCCGAGTCGGGTCTGGGATCCAGAAATGGACGTAACTCAGATGACATTGAAATCCGTTTAAATCTCATCACCGATGAAATATCCGATAATAAAAGAATTTCGGCAAAGTCGAGATTTTGGCTTGTATTATCGGTCATCTTGCTTTTAATTATCATAAATGGTTGCTCTTGGAGGAGGAAAAAGAAACTAAATTTGAAAACACATATTTGCCGAGTCGGGTCTGGGATCCCGAAATGGACGTAACTCAGATAACATTGAAATCCGTTTAAATCTCATCACCAATGAAATATCCAATAATGAAAGAATTTCGGCAAAGTCGGGATTTCGGCTTGTATCATCGTTCACCTTGCTTTGAATTCTGATAAATGGTTACTCTTGGAGAGAAACAAACTAAATTTAAAAACACATTTCATAACAAGATTTGCTGAGTCGGGTCTGGGATCCCGAAATGGACGAAACTCAGATAATATAGAAATAGAAATCCGTTTAAATCTCATTACTGATGAAATATCCGATAATAAAAGAATTTCGGCAAAATCGGGATTTTGGCTTGTAAAAAAAAAAAAAAAAAAAAAAAAAAATGACGACTCAACTTGAATTTGCCGACTGGATGATATCGCTGGGGGGGTGAGACACCCCTCTCACCCCCCCGTTGATGACGGGCCTGACTACATCTCAAAACATTTTTAAAAAAATGTAGTTGTAGAGGAAGTTAACTACATTTGTAATAAAGTGCTTGTACAATAGTTAACTATAAAAATAAAGTAGTTCTACTGTTCACTGATTTTGTGAGCAGTAACAAGTTAAAGGTTAAAAACAAGATCTTTTTAAAAATGATAAAAGAGGTTTACTCCTTTTTCTTATTCATAAGTAGAGGTGGGCTCCTAAACCAATCACGTGTGCACTCATCAATGTCCGGAAACAACCTGCATTTATGTTTTATAATTCCCCACTTTCAAGTTTCAACTTTAAAATTCTTCGTGATTTTTCATTGTTTGCAATATAATTTGATAAATTAGTGTTCATAAAGAATTTCCGTTTTTATCTAAGATAAAACTATTTTCAGCACTGTGTTTTGATGTCATAAATTTGTCAAGCTAAAAAAGTTTACCTTATGACAAGCAAGCTTACTACATTTACATAGTAGGGGAGAGTGGGGCATGTTGGGACATATTTTTGTTTTTAGAGCATAACTTTGTGAGTTGATGATATTTTTTAAACTTCTTGGGCTTATATTGTTTCCACAACTTTTAGCTACAATTTAAAATGAAAAAGAAAGTAAAACATTTAGCAAGAAGAAATATATAGATGCAAATATAAGCATGGAAAATCTGTTCCAATATACCCCATGGTAGGGCAAGTTGGAACATAGAGTGGGGCAAGTTGGAACACCATTTGATAAGTTGACAAAATATTTTATTATCTAGATATGAAGTTGCAGATATTATAGGCCTTCATAAATTGACAAATCATAAGAGAAAACCATTTTTCTAGCACATCTGTAAGTGCCACCAACTGGGTTAGGGGGTGGAAGTATAAGACATATGTCTTCATAAGGGTATGAACCACGATCTTCCTTTTCAGGGAAAACAAATCCATTTTCACCACTTAATTTTTTAAGAAAATTAATTTCTGCTTCATCCTTAGAAGTTTTCTCTACGATGCCCACGAAATGTAAAATTTTCTTTTTGGTGGGAAACTTCACGACTACATAGTCATTAATTTGTGGTTTCCTATCCTCTAAAATTGGCACATCTATTTCAACAGAATCCTCTTCTGTAGTGGAATGGTATTCAATTTCTTTATCTGTGTCACTTTCCAAGGGTATTTTCTTGCTCGTACGTTTTCCACTTTTTTTGATTGAAACAGGGTTTGCAAGAGTAAGCTTTCTTTGGGCTGCTGCAATAGAGCGAACAGTCTTTAGTTCTTTCTCTTCTCTTCGTTTTAAAGCTTCTTGAATAATTTGATTTTTGACTGGGGTATCTGTTAAAATTTTTGTTGAACGATTTCTCTTACCCTTATTGGTATTTTTTCTTGGTCCTGCTTTTGGGAAAGGGCGAATTTCTTCCAACGATACTACAGGAGAGCAACTAATGGTTGAAATAATTGAAGAACTTGTAGGGGTAATATTTAATAAAGAACTGGGTATTGCAGACAAAGAATGGTTAGTAGGATTTGTATCAATGGTATTTGGATTAGGTCGATCAGTAACATCTGATGGCAGGAAATCAATTTCACTAAAAATTTGCCGATTAAATGGACATATTCCTGACACTGAAAATCCAGAAATAATGTTTGCTTGAGTAAATGCTAATGGGAAAGCAATTTTTATAATGCCTGGGATATCATAGATTGTCATGGTTAACCCTGGGTGATTAACCATCCATGCACTACTAGCTGTATTTATACAGCTTTTGAAAGCCCTAAATACAGTTCTATCAAGAGGCTGCAATTTATGTGAGCAATGAGGTGGGAAGGATAACATTACAATACCATTTTCCGTTGCATAATTAAGAACTTCAATTGAAATATGAGACTCGTGATTATCTAATAAAAGTAAAACTTTTCTATCTTTTGAACATCGAGTATGTTTAACGAAATGCTGAATCAATTTTAAAAAATTCTCCTCCGTCATCCATCCAGATATATGAGAAGCACCAGAGCATCCAGGTGGGCCATCACGCACAAAGTGTTCTTGGTAATTGACACGGGGAAAAATCATCATTGGAGGAACTGCTGTGCCAGCTGCATTGATTGCAGCACAAATGGTAACTAAACTCCCACGTTCTCCAGATGTAATGCCACCAACTTGCTTACTTCCTTTTGACGCAACAATTTTAACTGATTTGTGAACTGTCGTTACTCCTGTCTCATCCACATTATAAATGCTTTCTGGTCCAAAGCTGTATCTGGTCATTGCGGTTTGAAGATTATCAAAAAATTCATTAACATTTTTTTCATTAAAACTTGTTGCACGAGCTAATGAAGTACTTTGGGCAACTCGAATGGATATAGTAGCATGTCTTTTCATAAAACCATTGAACCAGTCTTTACTACCTGCTTTTTTAGTATGCCATGATTCATGAATAATTTTGTTATTAGCGACAGCATAGTTATAGGCAAGCTTCCTCACTTCTTGTGGACACAAACCATAATATATTTGAGAGGCGCGCATTAAATATTTTACAAGTAGTTCCTCTTCCCCAGGATTTAGCACCTGTCGTTGCTTGGTGTACCCTACCACAAAATCTCTGGGAATTTCAGTGGCAGGGTTTTTGAGAGTAACTGTTCCAGAATTGGTGCTAATTTCAGCAGTAGAGTCAATATTAACTGATGTGTTTTTAGTTAAAGGAATTTTCAAAACATCAACATCAGAACTAGATGGGACATTTACACCTTCAGAAGTAAAGGAAGCATTTAAGACAATTTTATATAGTTCCTCATTTTGTTTCAGTTTCTTTACATATCTGGATAAAGTGACGTGGGGTATTCCATACTTCTTAGCAGTTGCACGACATGAATATTTATTTTTCAGTACTTCAGTTGCTGCTCTCAGCATAACATCAGCAGGCGTACTACCTCTCGTAGATTTTCGAATCCTGTTTCGAACCATCTAAAATCAAGGTTATACCCATCATTAGAAAATTTTATAATATCTGTACTGCTATTTATACAATGCCAGATAATAATTTTGCATTTTATATAACTATTCAGTTAAAACATATTTAATTCTTGATAATGTAAGTTAAATAATGAAGCAGTTTTATTAGTAAATAAGTATCATATAATTATTTCTTAAATAAAATGCAATGCAATCCGTAGCTTATTCATATGATACTTTTTAACCAGATGTTATATATGAATTAAAAAATTAAGCAGTTTGCATAAAAGACACTATGTGTAATCAAACATTTGTTTTTCTGTAATAAAATTAAATAAAAATATTTGACTTCTATAATTACTTATAAAGCTAAAGCCGTTACAATTATTTAGCAATTCACAAAATTAAATATAGTGTTTGATTTAATTTAGATTTTATATAATAGAATTTTATAGTTAACATTTGTTAGTAGATAAATAAGAAGGCATGTGGCACAAAATGGTTCTTAACATTTAGATTAAATAAATAATGATACGCAAATATCATTATTAAACATCTGGCCCTTCAGCAATGAGAAATATTTTGCTAATGTCATCAGTAGTATAATAATAACATTTATCTTATTTGCTAATGTTAGTAATTATATTTAAAATAAATTTATTTTATTGAGGTAACAGGAGCTATACAGTTAAGATTGAAAAGGGGGCATGTTGAAACAGTGTTTCAACATGCCCCTTCATAAGTGTTTCAACATGCCCCATGCTATACTTTATTTTATTTGTAATTTTAGGCCTAAGGAAACTATGGCTACATCTAAAAGTGTTCTATTAAGTTTTAGCCTGAATTTCAGAGGATATAACTACATAAGTTCAGATTAAATTAGTATAGTTTTTAAAAAGTAAATAAATATTTTAAAAAACAAAGGAAATTTACTCACCTTGGTTCAAATTATAAATTTCTATCTGACAGAAAAACTTGAAGACCTAGAGTTCTGAAAACAAAATGCAGTCTAGCTGTGTTCTAAAGACACTAGATAAATGTTCCCAGAATTCCCTGCTTGTTTTTGAATGGCTACCAACTTGAATGTTTCAACATGCCCCCTGTCCCAACATGCCCCACTCTCCCCTATATATTGTATAGTGTAAAGCTACTGATGAAAAAAAAAGAGGCAAAACGTACTTTTAAAAAACACCTCAATGCATTGCAGCGGCATTGAAACGTTTTAAAATGCCGAGGTGTCCGTTCAAAAATTGATAGCAGAAACTAAAGAAATGCAAACAGATTTTAATGAAGAATACAAAACAGAACCACCACAACCAAAATTTTCCGAAAGCCTTTAAAAGAAATGAGGATATTTTTAAATTCAACACCAATTTACAAAAAGGAAGCAGTAAAATGTGTTAAACTTTCACAGAGAGAGAAGAAAAAGAAAGTATTCAAACCAAAATTTTGCATATATTTTAAATAAATGTGTTTATTCACCTTTCATTTGCATGATCAAACTTAGGAAATAAATAAATGGGCTGATTCATCTTTCATTTGCACCGTAAATATTTTAGAAATAAGTAAATTAATGTAAAAATTTTTAATACTTATTAACTTTCAAAATCATAACTTTGTATTTATTTTCAAATCACTATTTTGTATTTTTTGTTGACAAGCATTCAATGTTTTCATACATCCGCAATGAATGGTGTAGCAAGAACCAGTGTATCGAGGTTCCACTGTAGTTTTTCCCTTCTTAACTTCCATGTTTGATTGAATTTCTATAACTGTTATTGTGGTAGAGCCAGTTCTAACAGTTATAAGCTTTATTTTGAATCAATTAATAATTTTAGAGCAAAATATGAGAGTGAATTTAGAGCAGTTTATGGCATTCTGGTAACATCTTAAGTAATTAATGAAATAACTCTCCTTAACTTTTCCAGTTATAATTTTGAAAGAGAAAATTTACAATTAATACAAAAATTAGTTTTTGAATAGTTTTTAAATAAATCACCATAGTACAAGAAAATAAATAAATATAAAGTAATAAAAAACATTAGTAATCATCAAAAGAATTTGAACTTAGTCCTTCTATATAGTTTTTGTTCAACAAACCAAAATTATACAATACAAGAGTAGTTACAAATATCTGTGACAGTATGATAGGGAAATCACTACCAATAACAAAAAAGCAATTAAAACTAATTGAAAAATAAAACTGTAATTTATGAGTAAGGACTTTAGTTAGCTGCATATTATTTTATTTAATTTTCATTAAATATTATATATATTGTATTGCGTATTTGAAATAAGCAATAATTTTTAACAGATTTACATGCATCGTTTTATTTGCTTTATAAAATACTCCTTCATGAAAGATGACCTTAATAAGTAAAAATAGCTATAATTTGTAATAAAACAAGAATATTGTTCATATGTAAATAAAATTCCTATATATAAAATTTTCTTATAAAATCATGAATTATACACAATAAATTGAAATATATTTGAAAAAATTTGATATTTATCAGATTATAGAACAAGGTAAATTAATTCATAATATTATGACTTTTCTACATCTTTAAAATTTTTATCTTTAAGGTTACCATTTAAAAGTTTAAAATCTTAAAGAAATATATCTAATATACATCTATAAGATTTTAATAGCACAAGAACCAATAAAATCTGCTTTTACTAAACCAATAAAACCAATTCAGAAACTAGAAAGCAACTGTCACAGTTTTAACTGTGACGTTATTGATGCATTGATGTTGTTCATTTTTCAGTACTTGCTCTATTTTGGTCTGAGAGGTTGCTGTCTTATTTGATAATGGTTAATAAATATATTTTTAATGAAACTTGAAAGCTTTGCATTTCTTGAAAGTATAAGAGAGAAACATTGTGTCAGTGTGTATGCTTGCCTAAATGTATTTGAGAGGAACTTAATGTTCGTTTTTCGTTCTAGTTTTGTTCAGAACTTAGTGTTCATAATAAAAGTATGGAAACGTTTAGGCCTCCAGGCGAAATAAAGTTTACTTCAGATAACCTTTCAGAAATATGGACGGAATGGAAACAAAAGTTTTTTAAACTATTTGATAGCGTCAGAAAAAGACAAAAAGTCAGACCAGATAAAAAATAGCCATACTTCTCAACGTACTTGGGGATGAAGCAGTGAGTATATTTAATACGTTCAAGCCTGGTCCAGATAAAGATGTAAAAATGTTTGATGACGTTGTTGAGTTATTTGAAGAATACTTTATGTCAAAAAAGAATGTTGTGTTTGAGAGATTCAAATTTTTCTCTTACATTCAACAAGGGCAGAAGGTAGACAGCTATCTTACTGAACTGAAAACGCTAGCTTCCATATGTGGTTTGGGCAGCCAAGAAAACGACTTAATACGTGACAGGCTGGTACTGGAAACTAGAGAAAAAGCCCTCCTAGAAAGACTACTCCGAAAGACTGATTTAACATTGCAGAAGGCAGCTGATTTTCTTAGAGCAGTGGAGATAAGTGAAGTTCAACTGGAAACTGTTACTGCAGCATCTCAAGTGCATGAAATTAAATGAAATCACCCTAAAGCAGCAGTTGTGCAAAAAAGTCATAAAAGTGATACGTTTAAGTGCTATCGATGTGGTAAACAGCATGCAAAAAAAAGTTGCCCTGCATTTGGCAGGACATGTGTAAACAAAAAAATCACTTTGCAGCAGTGTGTAAAGCAAGAAAACCTACACAAAAAAGTGTTAACCAAATTGAAAACATCTCTGATAATGCTTCTTTATTTATAGATAGTGCAACATTTGGAAAGTGTCATGTCAATGATTCTGTTATAGATGATAAAAACTTTAGTGTACATAGTTCATAGTTTAGAAAATGTCTGGTTAACAAAAGTTGAAGTAGAGGGTAATGACATTGAATTGAAACTTGATTTCTGGTGCAGAAGCAAATATATTACCACTTACTGTATTTAATAGCATGACATTATCTGTTGATAAAAAATTGATTGATACGAAAGTAACATTGTTGTCATGTGGTAACTTTTAGTTAACACCAAAAGGTGAAATTGATTTGAAATGTGTACATGGTAGAGATGAAGTCTTTTTGAAATTTATTGTTATCGATGTAACATCAAAACCTATTTTGGGTCTGAAAGCTTGTCAGATGTTAAATTTAATTAAGAAGGTGCATGTGATAAATTCTTTTGGTAAGGAAAGTGTAATTAATAGGAATATTGATCTTTTTAGTAACTTAGGTAGATTCCCAGAGGATCCATATCATATTGAATTAAAGCCAGATGTAAAACCAATAATTGATGCACCTACAAGGGTACCATTAGCCATTTTGGATAAATTAAAAAGTACTTTGGATAACCTAGAAGCTAAGGATACAATTAGAAAAGTAAATAAACCTACTGATTGGGTTAATAGTCTTGTGGTTGTGGAGAAACCTAATGGGAATCTTCGAATTTGTCTTGACCCTAGGAATTTAAATAAAAGTATAAAAAGGGAGCATCATATCATTCCTACGGCTGAAGAGTTAATTAGTAGGTTAGAGGGTAAAACTATACTTTCTGTCTTGGATCTTAAAGATGGTTTCTGGCAAGTGCCGTTAGATGATGCGAGTGCAGATTTGTGTACATTTAATTCCCCATTTGGCCGTTATCAGTTTTTAAGATTGCCGTTTGGTGTTATATTGGCACCAGAAGTTTTCCAGAAACGTAATGTACAATTGTTTGATGATATTGAGGGAGTGGAAATCTATTTTGATGATATCATAGTGACTGGTAAAATTAATATTGAACATGATGTAGCACTTAACAAAGTTTTTGAACAGGCAAATCAATGCAATATAAAATTTAATCCTGAGAAATTTCAGTATAGAGTGAGTGAGGTTAAATACGTGGGACAAATAGTGTCTAAGGAAGGAATAAAAGCTGATCCACAGCGTATAAGAGCGATAACTGAAATGGAAATTCCAACTGACAAAGATGGTGTAAGGCGATTTTTGGGTATGGTAAGCTACCTCACAAAATTTATTCCTAATGTATTACTTCTCCTCTTAGAACTCTTTTAAGGGATAAAGTTGAATTTAATTGGCAACCTGAACACAATATTGTTTTTAGTAAGATTAGGGATTTGTTGAGCTCTTTCTTGGAGTTAAAAGTGTTTAATAGTTCTAAACCTAGTGTAATACAATGTGATAGTTCTAAAGATGGGATTGGGGCATGTCTTATTCAAGGTAAATGATGACCCTGATATGCTTAATGTTGTACATACTGTCAAACAACTCCCAATAAGTAAGAGAAGAGTTGAACAATTTATAAATGGTATAAAGTCTGATCCAGTGTTAAAATTTGTTTATGATTATTGTGAAAAGGGTTGGTCAAAAGAGGCACAAAGTGTGCCTCATGAAGTAAAACATTACTTCAAAATTAGAAATGAATTGTATTTAGAATGTGGGTTGTTACTTAAAGACTCAAAAATAGTTATTCCATCTTCTCTTAGAAATGAAATGTTATCATTAATACATGAGGGACATTTTGGTATTGAGAAAAGCAAAAACCCAGCTAGGTAAATGATGTATTGGCCGGGTATGTCAAAAAACATAGAATTGTTAGTTTTAAAATGTGAAGTTTGTCAAAAATTTCAAAAGTCTAACGTTAAAGAACCTTAAATATCTCATTCATTACCTACTAAGCCTTTTGAAAAAATAGCGCTAGATATATTGGACTTTCAAAATGTAAGTTATTTAGTTGTAGTATGTTATTACTCTAAATGGATTGTGGTAATTAGGCTAGGTAGTAAAACAATTGCTGATATTAGCAAAAAACTAAAATCTTGTTTTTCACGATATGGAATTCTATCAATTGTAGTAAGTGATAACAGTCCCTTCAATAGTTATGAATTTAAGAGCTTTGCAAAAGAATGAGATTTTGAGTGTATTTTTGCAAGTCCACGATATCCTAAAAGCAATGGCATGGCTGAGAGTGCTGTTGGTATTGTAAAAGCCATTTTGAAGATCAAAAAGAATGGGTAGTTGCAATTATGGAACATAGGAACACTCCTATTTCAGGGCTAAATTTATCTCCTGCTCAGTTACTATATGGGCGTAGATTAAAAACTAAAATTCCAATTCACAATAAATTGTTAAATGTTGAAGTTTTAAAAACATTGAGAAACAGCTAAGGCAAAAACAGAATCGGCAGAAATGTTATTATGACAGGGATGCGCAAAAGCTCAAACCACTAAAAGTCAGTGATGTAGTGACAGCTTATAATTTTAATAAACATGTTTGGGAACCTGCCTGGGTTATAGAGAAAGATAAAAATCCTAGATCTTATATTATTTAAACCAATTTAGGTAAAACGTTTGAAAGGCACCGCATACATTTAAGACCTGCATGTCACTATGCATTCTATACCGTTTATCTCTTTTTGTCTTGTTTTTCTTGTTATTTTATCCTCTTTGTTCTTTTAAATTGGCCTGCCATTGGAAATAATAAAATTTAAAAAAAACAATTAAGACCTACTATGATTGAATTTAAGTCTACAATAGTTCCAGACTTTAAATTCCCTGATAATTCTGTATCTAGTTCTGGTGGAACAAATGCTTTGGCAGTACCTCAGAGGAATAACACAAGTAATTAGTATCAAACAAGATCTGGAAGAAGGATCATTAGACCTCACTATTTAAATGATTTTATATGTAACTAGTATTATTGTATTTAATTTGTGTGTGAACTTTTAAAATGTATATAATTAATTTTATTCTCACTGAATTGAAATATCTTCAAGGAGAGATGTCACATATGTGTTTTAACTGTGATTGTAACCGTGACGTTATTGATGCGTTGATGTTGTTCATTTTTCAGTTCTTTCTCTATTCTGGCCTGAGAGGTTGCTGTCTTATTTGATAATGGTTAATAAATATATTTTTAATGAAACTTGAAAGCTTTGCATTTCTTGAAAGTATAAGAGAGAAACAGCAACAAAGATCAAATAATAGTAATGCATACCGAAGAAAACAAAATCAAATGGAATGGTGAACTAAATCTGATATGAAAACAAAATAGGAAGAAAAAAAAGAAAACAATTAACAAAATAAATAAAAAAAACATTATAATGTTTCAGGATTAAAAAAACTTAGTCATATGTGATGGAGGAACAACACGATGTTAAAAAGTTCACAGTGAGACTGAAGAATAGTAAGGAAAACCAGAGCAAAACCAAAATATTTATGTCAAATTAATTTAGATCCGCAGCTCCCAATTTGTGGGGCTATGGAACCCTAAATGATCAACCTTCTTGAATCCGAACCTTGCAGTTACAAATTATAAAAAAACAATTGTTAGCGTTTTAACCACTAAAAAGCCTATTTTAAAATTTTATTTTCAAAATATTTAATAAAGAAGAATTGAGATCTGTGGTGGTTCAGGGGATAGAGCCCTTGCCTCCCAATGAAGTGACCTGGGTTCAAATCCCAGCGATAGTTGGTCGATACAAAATCTGAATCTGCCTAGGACCGTTCACAGTGCTGACGTAAAATATCCTCAGTGGTAGGTGGACTATGGATTAGAGACCCCTTGCTGTCAGACTGACCATAGATTCATAGTGTTGCTCTACATGTAACACAAACGTGAGTTAGTTCCATCCAAAAAAAAAATTTTCCACAGAGGCAAATTTCTCCCGCTGCTTGACCCTGACTTCTGGATTGGGTTCAAAATAACAATGCTACTGAGTTGAACATTGGTAGTTGAATTCAAAATTAGTACGATTGTTCAGCAATGGTTATAAAAAAAAATAAAAGGAATAGAATTTTTCAATCGCTTTATCATTAATAATTTAATATTTGGTTTTAGGCCAAACAGTTGAATCCACACTTTCTGAGTTCTGAATTTGTTTTTGGTGTATATACATACATAAGATGAAAATAAAACAAATAAGCAAAATTTAAGGCATTAATGAAAGCTAAAAAGAACTGCTATAACCATTGAAAATGGTTAGCAAGGAAACAGATTTATTTATTAATGTATTTAATTATTTCATTTAGATTTGAAAAGTTCAAGGGCCAATATTAGTACAATTTTTCAGAAATGCAAGTAACCATTGAAAATGGTTACCAAGGAAACAGATATTTTTATTAATGTATTTAGTTATTTCTTTTAGATTTAATAAGTTCAAGGGCAAATATTAATAAAATTTTTCAGAAATGCAGATTCTTTTTATAATTTAAAGATATTGTTATAAGAAAAGTTATATTTTTTTAAAAAAAGTTGCCATTTCTTTCTTACTGGCATTTTATATTTAGTATTTCATAAAGGCAACTAAAATATTAAATAAATATTAGAATACTGATTAGCTCTAAAGATAAATAAGAAAGGTTTCAAAAATCATTACTGGTTAAAGAACATTGTGATTCATGAAGAATCCTAGGGATCTGCAGGCTTAGATAGCTAACTGCTAGAATTTACTAAACATTATTTAGAAACTCAATAAACTTTCAGCCAGTGAAACACAATAAATAATCAATAATTTTAATTAAAGAACCCTATGCAACAATGCACAAAAGTGAAGCGCATGTACTTAACAAATTAAAATTGTCCTTCCCAGGTAAATTATTAGGTAGAGAAAACATAACACGTTTTTGGAAATTTAACTCAGAAAAAAATATTAACTTCTCTCCAATTAATTAAAAAAATTAACTAATTCGATTCTGAAAGGAATGCTAGTAATTAAAACTATAGTTAAATCCTAAAAGTCAAGTTTTACCATAATCATCATAATTTCCCAATGAATCGGTACTTCATGCATAACTTCAATTTTAACTTTTGTTTATCTCTCTTCCACTTTACATTATTTTGGTTTTGTAGAAACACATTTTAAACTATAAAAAAAATTAAATTTTTGGTTTCAGATAGCTTTTAAAGTATAAACTAAGCAACACCATCATCAATATTGATGTTATTTAAAAGTAAAGGAACGTGTGTTTGATGAACTGAATTTTTTAGAGGAAATAAAAGAGCAGTAAACAATTACAAAACTGCAAGTATTTGATAATTTTGCATCTCTTTAATTAAATATTCACTGTCAAAAAAGGCTTAAAAAGTTGAAGGTTAAATGAACAAATGCTTTGGAATGACAAACTGGCTCTTGTTAATCTGAATGAATAGTTCTTAGTTATTCCCTTATATTTAATGTGAGCCAATTTCTTATTCAAAACCATTTTGAACATAGGTGTCAATTAAGTTCTCCAGTTACGTTTGTCTCCTTAAACTAGTGAAGTAGTTACTACCAGGGCCGTAATTACGCCGGGGCACCTCCATTTTGAACATAGGTGCCAATTAAGTTCTCCAGTTACGTTTGTCTCCTTAAAGTAGTGAAGTAGTTACTACCAGGGCCGTAACTACGCCGGGGCACCGCCTTGGGGCCCCGACGGTCAAGGGGGCCCCATATGAAGAGACCACATCATGTTTTTTCAAAATAAAGTACTCTAATTATATATATGTAGGAAAGAAATTGTGTTAAGATAGAGTTGATGAAAATTTTCTTTTTTGTAATTGCGTACCTACTATAACATAAAGGGAAGGGTAAAAAACGGTAAAACACCTTTCCGCGAATTATTTCCCTTTCTCAAATGAACAAACACGCTTTGCAGAGAAGGAAGGGGAAAGACCACAGCTGCATGTAGTTGATTGTTAACACTTTCTGTATATTGCACTTCTGGTTTACTTAGTTGTTTCATCTACTATCCAGCGTCAGACCCAGTGGCATGACAACCAGGGGGAGGCAGAGGGGAAATTTAAGTGATGGGGCAAACGATGCGTTTCGCCCCTCCTGAAATTTAGACGCTCACAAAAATAAAGTAAAATCGGAAATTTAAAAAAAAAAAAATTTCAATTATGAAGCTATTTTTGTAATAGAAAACTTTATATTCCTCTAACATTTATGTGCTTTGCCTCTTCTGATATTTAATTATTCGCTAAGTCGAAGTCTAGTAAAATAAGTAATTTTGGAGAAGAAAAAAACGCTATTCTTTCTCAGTTTGAAGATATACATCAAGTAGGAAACTTTATTTTGTTATGGGCGATTAATGTGTTTTTTCACTTTTGGAAAAGTCAAGTAAAAATGGAAAAAATATTTTATTTCCAATTTTCTCTCTATTTTCTTCCGAAATAGAAATGAGGAGGCGGACATAATGTTTCGCCCCTTCTGAAATTTCAAAGTGCTAAAAAATAATAATAATTGGTAAGGTAACTAAAAAAATCATCTTTGAATTTATTTTCCAAATAGAAAACTTTATTTTCTTCTAAAATAAAAGTGATGGGGGGGGGGGGGATTTGCTTCTCATCTTCTGAAATTTAGACATTAACAGAATAAAATCAAGTAAAGTTGGAAATTTTAGAAGAAAAAAATTGTTTTATTTCATAACTTCGACGATATTTTCCAAATAGAAAACTTCATTTTCCTCTTTAATTATAGTAAGGGGATAGAAAACTTTATTTTCTCCTGATATAAAGTAAGGGGGCTAAAATGTGTTTTGTATCTTCCGAAATTTAGATATTTGAAATAATAAAATCTAGTAATTTTTTTTATTTTTTTTAAAAAAACTTTGAAGCTACTTTCCAAATTTTTTTATTTTATTTTCCTCTTAAATTAAAGTGAGGGGGCGAAGAATATACTTCACCCCTTCTGAAATTCGGACATTCGCAGGAATACAGTCAAGTAAAATTTATATTTAACTCTTATTTTCGACTTTAAAGCTATTTTCCAAATCGAAAACTTTTTTTTCCTCTGAAATTTAATTGAGATGGAAGATAATGTGAGCCACCCCTTCTGAAAATTTGACATTCGCTACAATAAAGTAAAATAGAATTGAGAATTTTAGAAAAAGAAACTACTTTTTTTACAATTTGCTAGATATTTCCCAAATTGAAATAGAATTCCCCCCAACAAGAAAAATACTTCGGTTTTGTTTCAATTTTTTTCTACGTATTACAACTTTTAATTAAAAAAATTTAAAACTAAAACACGAAAAGAGAAAAGAAGCACATCATAAAAAAAAAAAACATAACAAGTGTTTAGAAAACTGAAATATGTACCACTGTTTTGCATCCGGAACAATGCATCCTACACTGAGACTAATAGATATATTTTAAAGCATCTTTTGACTGTGGGTGGTATAAAGGTGTTAAAACCTTCATACCACCCACAGAGTTGAACCACAGTTATCCCACTCCTCAAAAAATAGCCATCTCCTTTTACATCATGGGAAAATGACCTTTTGCTTCTTTAAATTGCCTTAATCATTTTTATGACCCTGGGCTCTTTTGTGCTTTTATAAAATGTCATATATTTACAGTACCATCTATATGTCCCTTAAGTTATCTTAAACTAACAATTATCTAGATGTTCTAGGAATACAGATGTAAGCTGTTAAGGGATCCAAGGGGATGACTCTTGTTGACATTTACTTAGGTCATTTTGTCAAGAGATTTTTTCTGAGACAAACGTAAAACATCGTCATTTAATTGCGTCATTTAAATAAACCATTTTTAATTCAAGTATAAATTTTCTGTTAGCTTTTATTTTGTTCAATTTTTGAAATTAAAATTTAACTTTAATTAAGAGTTATTAAAATTTTTTACAACTTCATTTTTTTCAAACATAAATCGTGATATCAATAATTCCCATTCTTAATTAAATTTTTCTTTGGAAAACAAGAAAACCAAATGTAAATTTATTTATAAGGAGGTAAGTAAATGTTTGCATTAACTCATTTAATACATTTAAATTTTATATTTATAGACTGTTAAAATTCTTTTATAAGAATGGACATAAAAATTGCTTTTTTTCATGTTCGTATATAAAATTTAATTTGTATAGTACTTTAATTGATAATTTTACTGTTTATTGTGTGCATGGATTTTGTTCTTGTTTTATATACGATTTATGTTTTATATCTTGTTTTATATATGTTTAATATTTTAAATTATTAAGACCTTTAAATTTTTTAAATTGGAATTTTCGAATTTTTAGGGTTTTTAACAACTTTATTTTCATTAAAAAATGAAATGCAATCTATATTTTATAAAAAGAAAATCATATTTTATTTATAAAAGAGCGCATTTAATTTAATAAAAAAGCTATGAACATCAGCTTAGAAATCCGTAGCAATTAAAATTCATAGCCATGACAAACCATTAAAAAGATTTTTTTTTAATTAGCAAATATGCTTTGACTTTTTCTCATTTTTCTTTCATAAAAAAAACTTTTACTTTTTGTCATAATTTTGTCACATATGATTACATGGCTTCATGAATACATAGGCCAAATATTCAAGAACGAATTCTTTTCAAAATATAGCTATATTTTCTAGGGACCTGTCCATATTGGAGTAAGGCAACTTTGTTTTTGTTAATCAATGTATATAGAGAAAAAATTTCTGAATATTTTTTCAATTAGGACTTTTTAAAATGTGGGTATACGTGTCGATAGAAAAAAAAATTCTATAATTTCCTTCAGTTTCCATAATGCGATCAAAAACTTTTAGATTTGAAACTAAAAAATAATTTTCAATTCTATAATGGTTTTGTCTTAAAAAGACCTTCCAAACGATATAGTAACCGGATTCAACAGGTTTATAAAATTGGTATTTTATGATTAGCATTATATTTAGAGGAAAAGGAGGCTACTGTGGAAATGGGGGACAAGAGTAGACAACATGAATAGCTTTTTCCCCCTTAGTCATATTTCCTCGGTGAGATGTCGTAAATTGGTAACATTTGCGTGCTGTGAACCAAAAAAGTACCACCCTGAATAACTTTTGATTTAATGATCGGATCTTCACGTTCTAGGACTCCATCTTAATAATTCGAGGGTGTGACTTCAAATATGCAAATTAATTAGTGCACGATGTTTTATTTTAAGTTACGCAATCAGACACAAAAACATACTTTCTCTGAATAAACATAACTTTTGTTCAACAGATTCGATTTTCTAACCCCCTAATATAGGAGGTAGCTGTAATCTGAGAAATATAGTCCCAATAGTTGGGTCGGGTGAGCTATCCAAAGTTTGGACCCCCAAATGTTAATTTAATTTTTTTGTATTTCACTACAGATCGAGAGAGAGCTTTTTAAGGAAACTGAAAAAATTTTGCACGCGATTATAAAATTCTTTTTTTTTTTTTAAAGATAATTCCATGCAAAAATTAACTTTTAGTAAATATTTTTTTATTTTATTTAATAACAGTCTGATGTGGATCATTTACGTCGCACTAGTGCTGCACAATAGGCTATTGGCGACGGTCTGGGAAACATCCCTTGAGGTTTGATCCTCTACAGAGGGGATGGCACCCCCGCTTCGGTAGCCCGGCAAACTGCACGCAAAGTCGAGCACTTTAAGGTAGAACAGTTTAACGAGGACCAATACCGCACACCCTCAGTCCCTACGCAGACTGATCCAAGTGGTCACCCACCAGCACACTGACCGCAGCCAGTGATGCTTGACTTCGGTAATCTGCTAGGAGCCATGTCTTAACGATCAGTCCACTTTGGGACAATAATAGTCTGAAAACTTTTGAATCGTAAGGCATAGAGTTTTTTTTTTTTTTTTTGGTATAATTTTAAAGTATCTAAATTCACATGGAAAATACAAATTTTAGCGAAATTGGTTGATTTGTTCCTGAGAAATCGAGTTTTATAAGTACGACATTTTTTAAAATTTAATTTCCTGGGATTAATTGATTTCGCTGAAATTTTGTATTTTGCCATGTGGAAAACTTACAATGTTTTGTAATCCAATTTATTTGCGAACAAATAACTTGTTTTCATAAACATATTCGCTAACAAAATATATAAATAGCTAAAATGACGTTTAGAGATGGAGTACTGAAAGTTTTTGAAAGGGCACCCGCCAAAATTTTTTGCCCCAGGGCCCCGAGGGGTGAAGTTACGGCGTTGGTTACTACAATTCAAAGTAGTTGACCGAAGTCACTACACTTAAAAAAAAAGCAGTTGTAGTTAACTACATTTGTAATAAAGTAGTTGTAATTGTAGTAAATTACAAAAATAATGTAATTTTTCTGACCACTGGCTAAGACTGATAGTGGGTGAAAGAGATGCGCTTGGATGGAGCTTGGCTAGGGAGTCTGCTTTAGACCCCAAGCGATGGAGAACAAGACTTAAAGCCTTATCCAGAAAAAGAATCTTGATGATGCCTTTTGCACTAGCTGTCCAACATTCTGAATGACCATACAAGCATTAGAGTTATAAGAAAGTCACTCTTTATTTCATTATTTTAGATAATATTAAAAAATTGAAAATTAGTTTCATAAATATTTGAAATATTAAAGAATAGAGAATTAATTTAGTAAGTATTACTTGCAATAATACAAAAAAGTAAATTAATTCACAAATTACTATTAGCTATTGTCCAAAACAGTGGTTTCCAGCTGGCGGCCTGCGAAGCTTTTTTTTTTTGTGGTCCGCGAACTAATATATATTAGTTGTCATTTTTTTGCGGACAATTTTCGTAAAAAATCTGTAAGGGTTTAAATTACTTTTCTCGTTGATAAAAACTTTGTTTCTGGGAAATTTAACATACCAACAGTGCAAAAAAAATTTTTTCTCAGGTTTTGCATCCAAGAAAATATTTATTCAAAGACAAAAATACCGTGTATGTTGCTCTTTTTTTATGTAATTTTTTTGTATTTTGTGAATATAATTAAGCATGTGTAATCGGAAATTTTCTCGAAGAAATTCTCCGATTTAACTTTTTGAAACCACTCATTTTGGACGAAAATATTTACGCACACATTTGTAAATTTTAAATTTAAAATGTAAATATCTATTCTCTGGTGGTTGCAGCAGACAAACCTCAATTTTCTCCTTGAACATTTTGAGTGCTACAATGTAAGTTTTAATACCAACCTTTTTGAAGTTTTATATCTTAACAATTAGATATATGTTGCACATTAATTGTTTAATACATAGGTGCACATTAAAGTTATTATAGGCCTTTGAACCACTACTACTTTTACTATATACTTTTTGAAACCACTCATTTTGGACGAAAATATTTACGCACACATTTGTAAATTTTAAATTTAAAATGTAAATATCTATTCTCTGGTGGTTGCAGCAGACAAACCTCAATTTTCTCCTTGAACATTTTGAGTGCTACAATGTAAGTTTTAATACCAACCTTTTTGAAGTTTTATATCTTAACAATTAGATATATGTTGCACATTAATTGTTTAATACATAGGTGCACATTAAAGTTATTATAGGCCGAAGTTTTTAATATGCAATTAAATATTTTTAAAAATCTACTTATTTTAATATGTAATTCAATACTTTTGTTTTGTACAACTCGGTAAAAAATCTGACAGTAATATTTAATGTTCTTTCAAACAAAAAAGAGTCCTACATAAAATTTTGATAAAGTTGTGGCCCGCCATTTGATTTGTGGTTTTAATTGTGGCCCCCGGCCTCATGTAAGTAGGAAACCCCTGGTCCAGCACAAAAGAAATTTTAAAAGGATGAAGCTGTGATAATCAAACTGAAGTTTTCATAGATTTTTTAAACTTTTTTTATTATTAATACATTATTATTAATACTCGTAAAAAGTATTACTTTTTCTTAAACGTAAATTATTTTTAAATACGCCTTTCTTTCTAGTTTTATCAGCGACAACACATATTGAGCTTCAAGTTCACAATATATTCTTATGGCATGTCCAGGAAAAAAGTATTTCGCTTAATTTTTTATTAATTAATTTATTTTCTCCCACTTAATAATACAGAAAACATAATTGTAAGAAAGCTTTTTTTTCTTTAAACTCAGCAGTAATTTAAATTTTGATGATTATTATTTTATTTTATTTTTTACATTTTGATTGCATTTTGATATTTAAAAGACTGTTTAACTTTTCCAAATAAAACAAAACTCTATGGCATCGAATATTAATATGCAAAATAGCATAAAATTTGTGTAAAAAATAGTATAAGAAATAGTGAAAAATTACAATGATGTTGTACACTTGAAACATGCATGAAAACTGAATGCAAATTGAACTGGTTACAGTTCACATTTTAAAACCTTACTTTGTGAAATCTTCAATTGTAGCTGCTCTGGGTAAAGGTTGATGATCATCAGGCGGAGACTCTAACGGATATTCTGCGGGTATATTCACTATAAAAAAATATTAAAAAACATATAACAAAAAATACTTAACATAAAATTTAATTAAAGTGTTAAATGTAACATGTAATCACAGTAAACCCTATCTTCAAATAAAAATTATTAAATTAATTTACAGGAAATATGTGACACAAAGTTCAATTAATGATTGCTCTAATATGAGTTTCAATGTAACACCTCATTCGATTGCAAATGGAGTTTTCATATAAGTGTGTATTTTTGAAGAATAAAGTTAACTAAAAAAAAAACATTTAAGAAAAAAGTTGGTGTTCGTAACTTTTAATTTATCAAGTTAGATTAGGTCCAAATGAGGGTGTTAGATTTTAGGATACAGGTTAAAATCAATGTCAATGAATGCGTAATATTATGATAATGCTATCCACTCTGTCCAATGACATAACGGATAAACAAATATCTTGTTTGAATTTCAATATAAAATTATCTTGTTTATCACTGATATATAACATTTTTAGGAGTCCAAGATAAATAAATTTGTTTATTATTAAAATTGTATTTAAAACAAAATTTGGTAGAAAATTAAAAGCAAACATAAATTCAAAATAAATTTTCTTTTTCTACCCTATTTTTATTTTATATTGAACAATTTAGAGACAACATATTTATTAATTGTAATGTGAAAAATGCTTATATATAACATACATCCCATATTATATGTACTGGATAAATATCGAGATTGTCACTACATTTATTATGTGATGACTTCAAACAAATTGTGAAAAATCGGTTTTTTCCCCCCAGATATTTACCAACTTTAAAGATATATATTTTTAAAAACGAGATAAAATTATTGCCTTTAAAGAAAAATTTTTTTTTATTGTTTTTGCAATGTGTACAAACATTTAATTATCTTCATTAAAAAAAAAATTTAATTTATAGCAAAATTTTAAACATTAAGTTTAACATTGCTACAGTATACTTATGAATATTGAAGAAAATATAGTCATTTCAGAAACTATTCTAGAAAAATATGTCATAAATATTTTATTTTATAATGTTTAGTACATACTGATGAATAAATGGATATATATTCATAACTTTCAGATGAATTGTGTATAAATGTATTGTCTATAGCAGTTAATTGTCTGGTCATATGACGTGAAATTATCAAAAACTTAAAACGGTTTACCTTTTTACATCACTGATATTAGAATAAAAATCTTAACTTAAAATAACAAGCTTTAAATCAAGTATTGGCAAAAGGTAAAGGCTAATAATGCCACAATATAACAAAATGTTAAAAAGCTATGTTCTGTTTGAACTTGTTCAATGTAACACATTGAAAAAAAGTTCTGTACCTTAGTGGGTACTAAAATAATGCTTGTATGTTGTATGAATAATGTTTATCATTATTTTTGGTTATATCTTAGTAGTTTCTTTTATTGTTATATTGTTTTTAAATATACTTTTTTTTTAATTTTAAAAATAAGAAATTTATTTAAAAACAACATAGCACAACTAATTTTAAATAAATTTGCTTCATACCAAAGAAATATTGGAATTGTAATAAAGTATAGTTCTGAAATTACATCAACTGAAAAGATTTAAAATTTATGCAAACTTGTTATGTTGAGTGTAAAAATTACAAAAAACTGCAGCCGGTATTTTAAAAAAAAAGTTTATTAATTTGAGGGAGAGAAAAGATTTGAAAGATAACTTACATGGAGGTGGTGTTATACTTTTCGTCCTGATAATTTCTTGTGTGTGTACAATGTTGGCCACAGGTAAAGGAGATGGATTTCTAGAGTGATTTCTAAACATATTGCCTGCAGCCTGTTTCACAACAGTCAATATTACCCTATCAGTCGTTGCTTTAAGTGTCGCAACAGCTTCTTCGTGAGTGCAGTTTTCTAAATTAGTTTCTCCCACCTGAAAAACAAATAATATTGGCTTTACATATATTTATGGGGAACATCATTGCAAACCACTACACTACTTGGATTGATTAAGGGTGCTCCATAATGGCCGCCCTAATATATATTGTTAGAATCTTTGTTAAAAATGAAGCCAATAAAGTACACATCTAAAAATAAAATATATAAGTGAGGGAGGCAAAAAAAAAAAAAAACTCTCTGCAAAGGAGAGTGTTAACAGTCGACCTGGGGACTCTCAATAACAGGAAAGAAAAAGATCACGAAAATCTTTTCAATTTCTGGAAAAGATAAAGAGGAATTGAAAGGCCAGAAACATCTTCAAGTTTCATCAAATAATCAAACATTTTTAATTTTTTTAAAATTCTATTTTCCTCCATAATCTAAATAAGTAAACTTTTTTTATTGAGACCTACTTTTACATTAAAAATTCCACAAAACAAAAAAAGTATAACTAAACTAAATGTAATACAGAAACTCAACTATTAATAGAAACTTTAAAATCTTTATTAACAATATTTATTTTTCACTTCCAAGCAGTCAGTTTTTAAATTTTTTGAGAAACAATAAAAATTGCTTCAAACAGCAAGTATAACTGATTAATACCTATATCTCTATATAATATAAAATCATAATGGTCTGATACCGTTTTCTATTGTTGTCGGCACATTTTTATTGGCCAGAAAATCACGTGGTAGGATCCAGTTTTCCCTCATTCATTTCCATATTGTTTTGGTTCTCATCAGCATAAAATTAACAATAGTCATAAAGGTATTGTTTTTCTTTAAATATTTTTGTATCCCTAATTTAAAC
This sequence comes from Parasteatoda lunata, assembly GCA_949128135.1. Taxonomy (NCBI): domain Eukaryota; kingdom Metazoa; phylum Arthropoda; class Arachnida; order Araneae; family Theridiidae; genus Parasteatoda; species Parasteatoda lunata. The sequence goes on from OX421975.1 coordinate 111,544,564, forward strand.
TTATTTTCCAGTACTGCTATCATTAGCGAGAATATTAAATTATGGTTGTGAACTCATCAAATTTGCTTGAACAATATAATGTTATAAGAATATAAATGTTATTTTAAAAAATGATTACTTCGAAAAATCACTTCCGTTCACCAAGAGATCCAAATGTTTATAATACTAATAAATAGTAATATTTAGTAAGACAAGTAACAAGAGTAAGCAAACAGAATTCCTTTTAGTACATATCTGTTAAGTGAATAATTTTAACTTATGTAGACAAACTGTTTTCTGCCAAGAAAAGACAATTATTGCGAAGCAATCATCGGGGCTGGTGAGCGGTAGAGAACAGGGGCTTAGCCTCCTAGTGTGCATAATAAAAACTTCGTTAATTTTTTTTTGTGTTTGTTGAAATATTCTGTTATTCACACCATTAAACTATTTTTCAACTGAAGTTTTTCATTGGTACTTCTAAATATTATTACTTTGTTGGTCATACTGTTATTTCAAAATTTAAGAACAATTGCAATGTTTTTATAAAATTATCATGCACTTATTTAAATATTAATTTATTTATATTTATTGGTGGTCAAAATTGTTTTAAATTTAATTTAGATATTCAAGAAATAAATCAGAAAGCAGAAATTTCACAACTATTTAAAATCTAAAAAAAGAATTTTACGTAAAACATGTAAAATTGGCAGTAATTAAATTAAATTGAAGTGTGTTAATTTGCATTATCCATATTCTCAAATGAGAAGGATATTTTGTCAATGAATGAAATTTTTAATTTAATCACATTATAAATCTAAGCATAAATACCATTTTTAAGTATTAAAAACTACTGTGTAATCTTATCAATCCAATTATACTTTGTACAGCTTGTTAGAATATTAATAAAATTTATTTATCAACCTTTGATGTTAAAAAAAAGGTCACAAATAAAATAGATTTTAAATTTTCAAAATTATACAATAATTTTTTAAACCTCTTTTGTTTTAATAAACATAAAGGAACTATCAACTCATATAACAAAACTATTTTAAATGATATATATTCTTGTAGTGTCAATTTTGTTTCATCTGAATTCGACATCAGAAAAAAAAACTAAATATTTATGGAATTTCCTATTTTGTTTCGTAAGATTTAGATGATGTTAAAATAAATAACTTACAGAAATTAATTTGTCTCCAACTTCTAACCTCCCGTCCGTGTGAGCAGCTCCGCCTTCCATGATTTTTGTTACAAAGATACCATTATCACCCGGAACATGTTGATTGCCTATACCACCTGCGATACTAAAACCTAATCCTTTATTGCCTTTAATTAATTCAATATATTCTAAACCGGAAGAGGAATTCATTCGATGCCTTTTCACCAACTAAAATTCAAAAAGATCATTTGATAAGTAAATGGATTTGTACTAAATGCAACATATTATTCTAACTTACGTAACTATAGCAAAAGCAATTGTCATTTTCAGAGGGGTAATAAAATAAAAAAATTTCTGCATTTACCTCACAAAAATTTTCACTTGCATCAAAATCAGTTGTTGTCAAAAATAAATAAGTAAACATATTTAAACAAATTAAAAACAGACAAATCTTTGGAATTAAATCACTTAGCCAAAAATACTTACTGCATAAAATAATTTCATTACAAAAAAAAAAAAAAAAAAAAAAAAAATAATCGAAGTTAGGAAAATTATCTACAGTCCTATCTTACAACAAAGACATAATTTTATTTCCTAACGTTTTGGAGAGAATTGTATTGTTGAATTATACTATATCCTTACATTATACCAAAAACAAAAACCATTGTGAAAATAAATATTAAAAATTAAACATAAATTTAAAGAGAATGAGGGCTTTTAAACACTTCAAGCATTAGTTTTGATTTTTTTGGGGGGATATCAATCTCGTTGTTTGCAAAGGTATGAAATTCTTTAGCATTGCATTTTTTATAGCTTTAGAGTTACTTTTCTATAGTTTTTCGTACATAATTGTTGTGTAGTATTTCAATGTAAAACACACAAAAATAAAAAATTAATTTGATGCTAGAAAAAAAAACATCAATATATTTTTAATTGTTTTATTGTTCCATGGTAAAATAGTTCCCTCCAAAAGTAAAAAATAATCAACATATTTATAACTATGAAAAAATATTAACAACCAGACTGAATAAAATCATCAGAATGCATTACATTTAATAGCAAAATCAATTTTAAAATCCATTTTGTTTGAGCATGTGCAATGTTGTAAATTTTGTCTAAGAATGATCACTGTGATGTACCGTAGACGCAACCAGAGTCGGGTTAAGCGTACAAGGGGCCATAGGCCATTCAAAATTTTAGGGCCCTAAGATTAAATTTTTTTTTTCTCGTATATTTTTTATTTATTCAAATATAAAAGTATTTATATATCTTTTCATTTAAGAAAGCATATTTAAAATTAAAATAAATAATAATAAATTAAATTTTAATAAGTAATAAATAAATATGATTAACATTATATAAAAAAATTATCGGATTTTATTAATATATATTTGAAATGGACTTTTTTTTTTAAAAAATCATAATTTTTCTTAATTTTTTAAAATTTATTTTCAAAAAATCCATTTTAAGGGGACCCCAGGTCATGGCCTAGTCTGGCTTAATGGGTAATCCGGCACTGGACGCAACTTTTAAACGCTGATGTTTCCCATTTAATAATTCGGACATAAGTCTCCCAGCAATACAACTTATAAAAAAACAGTGCAAAATTTTTAATACACCAAATTTTGCCAAACTCAATGGAGATAAACTGATTTTTGTTACAACAAAAGTATTCAGTATTGCACCGTCTTTCAGCACTTTTTCCTTCCTGGGCCTCATTCTAACACTTATTTGCCTGGTTCAGAAATGTTCAGTTTGTTCTGCATTAGAGGACGAACCTATGACACGCAAGAAGTACATAATGAATTACTTTTGTTCATTGAAAACATTTAATAACGTAGCAGCCATTATAGGCAGATTACGAAAATTGTACAATTGCGTTTTTTTTTCTAGGACTGAAGAAGGCAGACTCAATTTCATTTGATGCACAACACAAAGGGTTTACCATATAATAACTTTGCTTAATGTCAAACATTTTTAAAATACTGTTTATTCCTTTTCTAATGGAAACAAGTTTGTAAATAAACAGCAAATATAGGTAGACGATAATTCCATAGTTTAAAATCAAGTACAACGTTTTAAAGATTGTTTATTCAAAAATAAAAAAATTTATGAAAATAACAAAAGGCACACTAGACACCGGAAAAAATTTAATTGTAATTTAACTCGCACACGCATCACAAAAAGTTTGCCATTTATGTGACTGTACTTGGTCTGTTCATACTGCTGCATTATTCAAAGTTTAGAAATAGCTTGATTTAATTCTTGGAACGTTAAAATCAATAGTTGAGTAAATACTGCTCACCCTAAAAAGTTTCATTCAAAATGTCAAAACAGTCTAATATTTAAAAATTAAACAATTCAAGACAGATAATACAGAAATATAATGATGTAATGTTATAAATTTTCCTCTAAACAGAAATTGGATTTATCAGCATTTTATTTAAAATAAAAAATATAAATCAATAATCAACAAAAATATTACAAAAATGCAGTTTTAAAAACTTTTTTCAAAATATCATGTCATTTTCAAATTTTTTAAATACTAATATGATTTTTTTAAAAAAGGTAAGCTGTAACTACATATAATTACTTAAAATTGAATAATGTTCGTTTTAGTAAAAAAGAATAAATTTGTTACTCATAAGTAATACACAGCTAGAAATAGGTATAGATGATTTAACAGTAATAAACTAAAACAAACTTCAAGGTCTGCAAGCGCATAATTTTTTCCTCCTTTTTTGTAAAAATTCAAACAGTTTCTACATTTAACGCTAGTAATTTTTGAAACAGTACTTTTTGAATTTCTAAACTTGTGAAAAAATATTCACTGGGCATTTCATTCAAAAAAATTTCAATGAAATTCTGATGTATCAAAAGAAATTTATATTGGCATCGTGATATATGAAAGGAATTTTTAATGGAATTTTGATGTAGGAAAGAAGTTTTTTAAATGAAAGATCATACTATGCTAACAAATTCATAAAAATTATGACATATGTAAGGAATTTTTACTGAAATACCCATATGAAAAGAATTTTCACTGGAATTTTGACTTAAGAAAAGAATTTTTAATAGGGCACTTTATAATTCTGATGGAAAATGCATTTAGATTGAAATTGAATTTTTTTCCAATATGACATCCTCATTGTACTCAGTGTAATAATGTCATGTCAATAATTGCGATATTAAAACACTGAAAAATAAACTACTGAAGCAAAATCATGTTAATGCAGGTAAAACTATTATTTTGGAGAAAAAAAAGCCATTAATATGAATAAAAATTATATGTAAAAAAGGAAATGAAAGGAAAAAAAAATTACCAAATGAACCATGTTTCCTGCTCGTTTTAATGCATCAACTGCTATGGAATGAGGTATTTCAATGAGATCTACATCGTTTACTTTTAAAATGATGTCATTTACTCTAAAAAATAAAACAAAAATAATTAAACAAACTTTTCTCGCAACTAAACATCAATAAGATCTAGATAACTAATAGAATGTGTCCAGAAATGCATGGATCTAAATTCTAAAAAATAAACACGCTAAATATTTTTAAGAGATGTATTTAATCACTTTAAACTGAACCCCCTCCAGCTTCATGCTTGAGAGTAAAGGCAAAGGACACCTTAAATAAAGTATCTTTTTCTTATTGCAGATTTGGATTCATCAGAGAAAAAAATCCCTCAATTTAATCAACAGGTATTAACATTTTGTCTCCCAGAAGGTACTTAAACTGCAAAATGGAAATAGGGTACAAGTTATTTAAAATACAGATATCTTACTAGATGAAAATAAAAATAGATGTGGTTGATATTTTGAAACAAAATCTTATCTAAAGTTACCAAACTTGAACGCCACCATTAGCACCATCCCCTATGGTTGTGATTTGCTTAATTTTTCTATCACGTGAGGAAGCAAGGTTAAGACGAGCAATGTTAATGTAAGGCATAAATATATTTTCCATGTACATTTCACACTATACTTCAGTTCCTTATAAATTCCCATTCTTTCACATTTTTTAAAAAACAAAAAAATAATAAGAATAAATAAAAATAACAAATGTAAAATTTTCATACCTGAAATTAAATTCAGGGGAAGAAAGAATAAGAAAAAAATTTCTTTGTAGAGTTTTAAAAGCCAAGACTATTGACCACACAAGGAAAACACAAAGTTTTATTGAATGAATTCAAACGAAAACTTTGTTTTGTCCAAGTTGCATCTTTTACTTGAATTTTATCCTAAAATTAGATTATACAGTATACACTCGATGTCTCAAACTTTGATGCCTCGAAAACCTCGTTATTTAAAAAAAATATTTTCCCTCATGGCATTACAATGTTAATTTGAATTCGTATGCTTTCTCCAAACCTTATTACGTCGAATTTTTTTGACTAAGCCACAATGATAGTTCATTGTAAACCAAGTATTTTCTATAGAATGCGTCGTTATTTTTGTCCACTTTTAAAAATAAAATTATAATAGATGCATTTAGATTTACAGTCAGCTATCATTACATACATATTTATTAGTAATTCTTCTGTTTCATGACTCTACTTTTCAGAGTAATATTTTAGATTATGTTTTTCTATATGAATATATTTAGTTCTGAACTTGTTATCTTGAAAATTCACTAACTTGAAATTTTGTCAGCGTCCCTTCAACTTTGAGATATCGAGAGTATACTGTAGTAAAAGTCGAAGTGAAAAATTAAAAGGGGGGTATTGTGATTTGCTGACAAGGAAAAGAGGAGTCCACAATCGCTGAAAATTTCCTTACGTAATATTTGAAAATTGGCCCAGAATTGCACTCAGTCAAATCATCTCTTACTTCAAAATGTACATTTTATATATATAAATACACCATGTAATAGTTGACAAAATACACAAATAAGATACCCAACATGATTAAAATGAATAAGAGAGTAAGCAACTTACTGTAGCCGTCCATCAGCTGCTGCTGCACCCCCTTGTATAAGCTTAGTAATGTAAATACTAGGATCATCCCCCACATGAGGGTTGTCTGTACCACCAGCTATACTAAAACCTAAACCAGCTCCACCCTATGAAAAATAAAATAAAAAGTAATAAACCAGTTAAAAAAGAAATTCATAACTTGACACACACACAAATAGAGATCCTTAAACCATCTACCCTTCCATATAACTCCATAAAGATCAAACCTTCAGGTAAATATGAATCTCACACTCCTGTGGCACAGAATAGATCCTTGTCGATTTGCTTTTTTTTAACTCTTTATTTTGTTGCATAGATATAGCTTGAAAGTCAAAAATTCCCACAACAGCCTGCTGTTAACTAGGCCAATAGGAAAAATTTTAAAAAGTGGTAGAGAAAGATTGAAGAAAAAAGTTTATTTTTGCCAATTCTTATCTACCAAAATAAATTTGTAAATTATGGTAAGCTTTAAGCTGATGGGTCAAAATGAATAATTTTTAAAATCTGACATTAACTTCTCAAGAAGAAATTATAAATAGAAATGTCACTAAAGCATAAACTACTTACAATTTAAAAAAAAAAATTTTTTGCAAGTATTTCTTTAAACAAGCCCTTTTGGGAAACCATTATTAGTGCTGCCTGAAACATGGCTTCCAAAGAGGCACCCAAGAGAAACTCTTTGGTTTTATTAATATAAAGTTTTTACAATAATTAAAATAAAAAAACTACTAAAAAATAAGGCACATTTCTAATTTAATATATATGCTACCATGAATGTCCACAATCATAGTCACTTTGGTGAATGTCCGAAATATTTTTTATATCCGATTTGATAATAATTTATTCGTTGATGTTATTATATTTATTTGATATTTTAATATCTGCTGAGGATAAATTAGGAGAAACATCAGTGTTCGGAGTACCGGTTAAATTCATACTGGGCACTTGAACTTAACTAAACCTAGTATATATATTTCGGACATATACCAAAGCGACTATGTGTGTCCATCATATATGATAGAATAGCTAATTTTTTGTTTCTATTAATTAGATAATAAAAGACTGAATTCAACTAACCAGTTAAGAAACTATTGTTATGATGCAATTAAAATAAATAATATGAGAGATAAAAGAATTACCCTTTCTAGTGTGATTTCTTCATACTCCCATTCATCGTCACCATTTGTCTACAGTGAAAGAAATTATATATATTTTAGTACAGAAAGAACAACTAGTAAATATACAGGGTGGTCCTAAAATATATGTCAAAAATGTAAAGGTGGGTAGAGGGGACCTAAATAAGCATGTTTCGTATAGGATTGTATGTGCGGTAATGCCGCCTTGAGCCGGTAGGGAGCGCTGATGACTGCGGCGTATAAAAACGCTTGCAAGCTGGATTCATCATTTCCCGCACGGATCTCAAGCAGCATGCATCGTTTCACCAATGTGGAGCTTGCCGACATGCTTTTCATGTATGGGGCTACAGAAGGAAACGGATGCGGGAGCGATTCCCGGATAGAAATCAGCCGGATCGTCAAACATTCGAGCGTCTACATCGGGAGTACATTCTACCTAGTCGTTTAACTGGCAACATCTTCCTACAGGAAGTTTTACCCGAACTTCTGGTAGATATTCCTCCAGCTGTTTGCAGAAGAATGTGGTTCAAGCACGATGGAGCCCCAGCTCAGTTCAGTCGGAACGTCAGGAATCACCTGGGCGCTGTCTACGGCCAGCATTGGATAGAACGGGGTGGTCTAGTTCCCTGGCCACCGTGTTCTTCTGATTTAACCTGCTTGAATTTTTTCTTTTGGCGTCATATTGAAAGCCTGGTGTACGAGAGTCCCGTCACATCTGAAAAAGATCTTGTTGCCCGCTTGTCTGTTGCTGCTTTACATGTGCTAGACATGTCTGACGTCTTTTCTAATGTACGCCGATCCATGAGCCGTCGCTGTGAATCTTGTATCGCTGTTGGTGGCTGCTTTTTCGAGCACCTCTTGTAAACTGTTAATTAATTTTTGTTTTCTTTTGTCTTTACTTGTCTTTTCAGTTTCATTTGATTCATACTGCTTTACAAGCTAGTGCTTTAATGTGCCATTTCTGCACACACATTCCTATCCGAAATATGCTTATTTATGTCCCTTTTACCTACCTTTACATTTTTGACATATATTTTAGAACCAACCTGTATAAGTGGTAACCCTTTAAGGTGGCATTAAAAATTTTAACACACATTAGCAACTGCAAGCTCTATATTGTTAAAAAAAATAGTGGTTGCTAAAAAACGATGTTTATGTTTATGCATTTATTCTTAAACAAAAAACATATTACAAAGTGACAAACTAAGTATGAGGTAGTATTGCATTCATACTTCTGACTATGATTTGTTAGATATTTATTAAAAATATTGGATTATTTGAAAAATAATCATGAGAATGACTTGATTATTACAATAATTCAGTGTGTAACAAATAGTAATTTGATTAACCTGTAAATTGTCTCAGTATAGACGTGTGGTGCATTACCCAGTAATTCTTACCTTTTAAAATTGAATATTATTAATAATAACAGGGGTGATTGTGAGCTCAAGTCAAAATTCCAGAAAATTTCTTGAGTAAAAAAAAAAAAAAAAAAAAAAAAAAAAAAAAAAAAAAGAGTTTAATTTGAAACATTAGAAAAAAATTTAAACAAGGTTTTTTTCTTTTTCTCAATATTTCTTAGTTTACTTAAAATATATTTAAAATTTTACACATACCTATGATGACCTGGAGAAGTAATTGAAATTTACAAATATGTCTTTCTTTCTTGAGTTTATGATTAAAATAACTATTTACTAATAAAAAGTGAATATTAATCTTGAATATAAGCTTATAAAGTAGCTCTCCTTACAAACAAATAAAATAAACTGTGCTTTTAAGAAAGATCCACCTTTGAAAATTTGATTTCCGAAAACTTTTGCGATCAATGATTTTTTTAAACAACTGAACCTTCGATCTCCGGAAATTTCCGGATCACGGTTAGCGAAAAATCCGGATTTTTTTCCGGAGCACAATCAGCCCTGTAATAACCAAAAAGACGGTTAAAATAAAATTCGAATTTCATAAAATTAATTTATTGAATAAAGAAAATTTTATCTTTTTTTGGTTGTTAACTCAGTAATACATTTTAACAAAAGAGAGAATATTAAATTCAGACAGGAAAAAAAATTGCTCTTTCTTCGTAATTTACATCTACTGAATCATACCATGATATTTTGTTTAAACGCATTTGTCATTGTATACAATCCACCATTTGTACATTGTTTGTAACATAGATATAAAAAACGTATATGGAAAAAAATAACTATCAATGAAAATTACTTACAAATGGACTTGAAATATTCATAATATTAAGTTGCATCTGCAAAAAAGAAAAAAAAAAATTTAATAAAAGCGTAAGTTTAAAAAATCAACAATAACTACAAAATGGAAGAGCATTTCAAATAATAAAAAAAAATTTTAGAATTACATGCTTGACAACTCACTAGGAATTTCCAGAAGATTTCATTTTTACATTTAATCTGGTAGCCACTTTCATACACTCAATTCTTGTTTTAATAAATTTAATTTAAAATGATTTTGACTACTGTTACATTTAAATTATTTAAATACACATATTTAAGATCTACTTCTCATCGTTATGATGAGTAGACTAAATATAAGTGAAATGTCTGCCTACAATACAGATTTCATTTTACTACCACTATAGGTAAAAGCTTCTTTGAAGTGTGTAAAAGTATGGCATTATTATCATGTCATTCGATCATGACAGCTATGGAATTATTATTATGTCATTCGATACAAAAAAAAGGCTTCCTTTGCTAATTGTTCAGCAATCGTTGTTAATTGAGCCGTGACGGCTCAGAGGTGAGGGTTCACCTTTCGATGGCTAGTCGATGCGAATTCTGGAATCGACTTGCACAGTGTTGAGATAAAATATCCGCAGTGGTAGACGGACTATGGGTTAGAGTCCCTTCGTCGTCAGGTTAACCGTGGGAGGTTTTCCTCTCCATGTATCGCAAATGTGGGTTAGTTCCATCAAAAAGTCCTCCAAGAAGGCAAATGTCTATCAACACTTGATCCAGGAATTCCCTTGTCTTCCGGAATGGGTTCAAAACTACAAGGCTATGCAGTTGAACAATAAGTGTCATAAACCCAAAATTGGGTCGGCTGTTCAATGACTGTTATAAAATAAAAATTTAAACACGCATTAAATTTTTTATTGATTTCTTCAAACTGATTTTATAGAATTTTCCGTTTTTTTATTTTTTATTTTAAATATTTTTTTTTTTTTTTTTTTTAAATTCGTGACATACATTTTACTGTTAATTTTTTAGCTATGCATTTATTCTTAAACATAAAAGACATTACAAAAGACTTATATTTGTTAATAAAAATAAACAATTTTAAAAATTAAATATTTCAAAACACATATTTTTCTAGATAAAAAATATCTTGTTTTCAGGTGCAATTTCTTAATATTGAAACTACATTCACACCTTTAATTCATTTTTAGTTCGCAATAAAAATATGTTTAATGTTTTTCATCCAAAAGCTCCAGCAAAAATGAATCCCCAATATTGACTTTGCTATTTTAAAAACTTATTTTGAATCAATTATTCTAATTGTATATGTTGACTGGACACATTTTTATATAATTTATTTTAAAATTTAATATAATTTATTTTATGGTTGTTTGTAGGCATCATAAATCTTTACTGCGTTTATTTCAACTCACTTTCTTACGTGTGACGATAAATTTAGCAATCTACAATCGGACCATTTTGCGAAACATTTCAACTGCAAATTCTGTGCCCTACGACAATGAAGCTATTAATCGTCTCCAAACCGAAACAAGTAGAATTTATGGCCAAATTTATCGTCAATCGAAATTTCGACCTCTTTCAAACAAGCTAGAATACTCATATATTTTTATTAGAGCTCTAAGCCTGATGCTCATTCAATTACATTTATTCCCTAAATTATAATATTTCACTATTTCATCCTTACAATTGTGACAACTTTTCATTTCATTCACCATCCAATCATCGTCAAGCACCTGGCCTTGTTTTATCAGGTTTTATCTTTTTACAGTCATGACAGATATACTACGTAATTTGTCAGACGACGTGGACAGCGCCTGAGCTGGTATCCGTCTCTTCCAACTTCCATACCCACGAGAGGACTTTTAGCCAAGATACTTTTTAGTAGATGGATGGTTGACTGAATGTAAACAATAAACCAGATAAACCTTCCTAAAACCAGAAGAAATTCAGAAAACTTCCGGTGTTTTCCTCCGTTAATGCTATGTTTACGAGGCGATGTGTGAACCGGCTTCATATTCTAGGAAGCTTCATTATCGTGATTTGTGTTTAAATGTATGCGTCATTTTGCCATTCATAAAAGCTTCCTGTGATTCATAAATTCTAGCAGGTCGTGAGCCTTACATAAAATTAAGAATATTAATATTACAACATAAATAAAGTGTAAGGTTTACCATGTTTTGAATGTTATCCCTTGTAAGTTAGTCACCTTTTTCCGGTGTTATGTGGTTCGAGCACAGTATCGAAAGTACGAAATTTCATTTATGAAAACCATTGTTATTACGTTACATTGTTATACTCGTTTATTTGGTTATGGTGCCTTTTAGGCGAACAGCACCATAAAGCTAGATTATTTTTTAAAAGTTCATTTTTTGCTTTAAAATGTGTTGTTTGCTGTTTTGCGAATAATATGTTATTTTTATAACTGCTGTGAGTTTGCAATTACTCATAGTAGTTACAGTGTACTCATCAGCCTATCTGAAGCCAACGTTATCTATGCTTATTTTGAAAAGCCACAGTCATGGGGAAATGAAAAGCGTTTGTGGTCTAATTTTTAGATATTTAAACATGCTGCATTACGTGGGCTCATAAAAATTTGAAAAAACTGAGAACAAGGTAGTGATTTAGATAATTTTCATCTAGGTGGAATATGTCGCCTGATTGGCAATTTTTAAAAAAGCTTAATAACTTTTAAAATATTTAAGTTACTCGTCCCTTCAATTGCCCAGATGATTCTTCACGGCAATAGTTTAAAATCATCGCATTGCTTCAAGTGTAAGGCACTTTTTTTTCCTTTCTTTTTTTAAATATAAATTTTCATTAGCAACAGAGCTTCGAATTAATAACAATTAAAGTTCGTTTCGTTTCAGTGGGGGGGGGGGAATCCTTTACAAATGAAATTTTTTTGCTCGCATAATTAATAATAGCAAATATGCACAGTTTGATTTTCACAAAGTTTCTAATTTGACATATTATCTATCAAAGGCGCCATTGAAACAATAAGCCTATTTGTTTTTAGTGTTAGTATATGTTGTACTAAACATTTTAGTAACAAATTCATTATGAAACCATAGGAACATGTAAGAGACAAAAATGAAATCCACGCTCACTTGAATAATATGAGATTATAATGCTTACAGATTGTCTTGATGTTTGACTGTAAGGTTTAAATCTCGAAATACTTGAAATTCTACTTATTTAAAAAGGTGGAACAGATAGAATGTAGGCAGTTAGTTATGCATATAACTAAGATTTACAAATTTTAAATTAAAAAAAGAAAAGTCAATTCGCCAAACGTCATGCCTTATTATTATCTTTCATTGTTATATCGCACATCTTATTAATCTGCCAGAGAGCATAACAATTTGAAGGACTAATTTGTATTTAAAACTGTTGAAGTGAATCTAACAACGAACGTCCACGATTCAGTCATAAACGGAATGTACCCATGAAAGTCCAATAAACGAGATCTTATTAGAATTCTCAGAGCAATTGGTATATTGATTACGAGTAATAGATACCACCTGCTAGTGTTTCCGCCCCCTGTATATTGATGATCGCATTAAGTTTACGATTAGCAGTTTGGGCAGATTGCCAGAGACAGTTAATTCCCCTTTTTTGATGCGGGGACATAAATAGAGAGATATAAACTCCCCCCCCCCCCCCTCCCCATCAATCGAAAAGATATTTAGAATGAGTATTTTTATGATTTCCCCGAATCAGCACACTACTCCAGAAGACTTAAAATATTCAAAAAAAAAAAAAAAAAAATTTCAATACGGTATAATTATATTCTTTGAAATATTGTGTCATTGTAAATTTCAATATATTTTTCCTACCTTTTTTAAAAAAATTAAACACCATACTCGACTTTTCTGTGAGCCGAAGTTGAACATGAGGGTGATCTGTTGATTCTGCGAATGAAGTGCTATAATAAGTTCTACTGCAGTAGGATTAATTATAAATGTACTCGAAAGAGCGACTTCAAGCTGTACTTCCCACTTGCATTTGGACTATCACTCATTAAAATTATTTTAAAATAAGTTGCACTTCAACCCTTAACCAATAATGGTTAGACTAACAGACCAAAAAACATACTAGTATTACTTTTTAAGAACATTTAATAAATTACAAAATCTGATCTGCAGATCTTAAAGCAAAAGCACCTCCTTTTTTAAACACTGCAGCAGCTGTTTCCATCAGATGGAGCCATTGATAATTAGTTTGCAAAACTTGATGCAACAGATTCTTAAACCCACTGGTCACAAAATCTGATCAGATATTCAGTCTACAGATTATAAAATCTGATTAAAGTTTAAGCCAAGCGAATCCAATATATGATAAATCATACAGAACACAAAATATGAATGGCCCACTTAATACGCGAATGTTTGAGCAAACAAAATCATCTTGCGTTTAATTGACCGCTTCCAATAAACATTTTGAAAAATTAAGTTTAAAATGCAGATTATAAAATCTAATCAGATCTTATGTATCAAAAAATTTCTCAGATCTTAAGCCTGAAAAGTCTGGTTAGATCTTAAATCTATAAATTACAAAGTTTGGTCAGATCTTAAGTTCTTGAGAAAATCCTTACGTTTTGAACTGACAATATGAAAAAAATAAAAGTTTAAATCGATTTATGAAGTCGGTCATTCATTAAAAACTTTCCTTGAGAGAATTTTGTTCACGAACAAAAATTAAAAGTTCTTATCATACAACTAAAAAACAAAAAGGGAACAAAATACGAAATAAACAATAAAAATAAAACGTGTGTCATTTCCTGGCTTGTAAAAAAAAAGCAAATGGGCGCTGTTAGCTTTTTCTTTTATCCTTAAAATAAAACTTAAAAAATAAAAAGCCACAAAAGCTAAGGCAAATTGGATAAACCATCCACTCCACCACACCAAAAAAGCTTTCTCCAAAATTTCCAGAATATTTTGGGGAAAAAAAAAGAACAAAAAACTAAGCAGTGGGGCGCAAAATAATACTCTTTCGGAGACCCAAAATTTCCTTTCCTGTTTTTCTCTAACGGGATAAAAGAGGAATAATAATAGAAAAAAATATCTCGATAGTTTCCCGGAAAAACTTTTTAAGAGAATGCGCAATAAAAGTCCCCGGAGAACGGGAAAAGACGGACTTTTAAAAGAACTTTTCAGACCGAATCCCTCCCTCCCGAAAGACTAGTTTTCAAAATGAAATTATATTTTAAACGGGGACACAAATGAAGGCAGAAGATTTTGTGCCTGGAGAGAGAATTATGTATGCAAAAACAGAGATACCCTCCCAACCGAATGTTTGAATAAAGATTTGCAGTCAGATATGAAATTGTTTTTTATAGTAGCAGCAATGGATTGAATCTAGATGGAGATCATTTCCCGGAAGTAATGTTTTAGGCATTAAGGGCTGCAAAAGGGAGAACTACACAATAATAAACGGTCGTAGTACGTATTGTCAGATAATTAATTTGCATTATACAAACGGCTTAGTTCATATATATATATATATATATATATATATATATATATATATATATATATATATATATATATATATATATATATTTTTTTTTTTTTTTTTTTTTTTTTTTAAATAAGAAAAAGGGGAAATAATATTTTTGTCTCAGAAAATAAAAGATTAATTTCTATTAAGACAGTACAAAATTCAGTTTTTACTTTTTTTTTTTTTTTTAAATTAAGAAAAAGTGTAAAATATAATTTTCAGTGCTATAATATTCGTTGCTACTATAATTATACATCATTATTACTTTTAAAAAACTATTGTCCCAATGCCATCAGAAATTTCACTACATCTCAAAAATATTTCTTACTATATATAAAAATCTAAGGCTCCAAAAATCTAATTATGGTGTCGCAGTTTTCCATTGTTGTCCGTGCATTTTTATTGGCCGGAAAATCATGTGGTAGGATCCAGTTTTTCCTCATTTAATTCCATATTGTTTTGGTTGTCATCAGCATAAAATTAATAAAAGTCAAAGGTATTCGCGATCGTAACGAACTATAGGGGGTGTAATTGTATGAGACAAATACCTGCGATTTCTTAATGAACAGTCATTCAGTTGCTCTGGCGACGTCTTAGTGAAGCATGTAGCATTGTAACGTTCCTTCTACAGTGTGGCTTATTAAATTTAAAAAAGAAAAATGTTTGATATTCTTTCTTATGCAAGCGAAAACAAAATGATATCTCTTTATTTAGAGATGGATCATCCAAAACACATCGGAAAAATATTTGAAAATAAACAGAAATTTTTTAAAATCTTATTAGAGTTAAAACCTAATACCCGAGAAATCGTTTTACTAAGTTTAATGATATAACATGAAAGGCCTATTTAAACTATACATTCCATAGTTTAGTGTATCATATTACTTCAAACATTAAAATATGTAAAAAGTTTTTTTGACAAAAAGTTTTATCAAAAAATTTTAAGTTTCAATAAAAATAAATCATTATTTATAAACTAAAAATCGCAAAATAAAAAATAAAAAAAGATTCTAAAAATTTCTCAAATTAAAATGAAAAACTTTCATGTTTTTTTTTTTTTTTAATTCTTATAATCGGACGTAAAAAAACCATTCTGTACAGAACTATCATCAAATAAGAAAACAATTTATTTACAAGCAAATTTTTTATTATAAAAATCATAACACTAACTTGCTTTATAAATCCAAAGAATTCCAAATGAAATTTCTTCGTTTGAAAATTTTATTTTCCAACAATACACATAGATTATCCCTTCATTGCTCTTAGATAACATATCACACAACAAATTTTTATAATTGCAAGATCTCGATATGAATTTCAATATGTAGCTTAAAAACAAAATAGCTCAATTCTAGTTAAAATTAATCATTCAAAATTAAAAAATATTTACCAAGAAAACGATAAAAATTTATTAATAATCAACACAAATGACACTATTTCAAGTAATTCGGATAATTCTTTATTGTTGTTTTCCGAATTATATAGATACATAAATTTATACTATTCTATGAAGAAGAATATTCTATAACTATTTCAGTTCTGCACGTTCTGAAATCAATTTACCAATGTTCTGGGGAGTTTTTTCAAGTTCTTCTGCCTTTTCCTTAGGGAAATTTGACTTCTTATCTGCTGCTAAGAAAATGGCATCCGACTCTGCCAATGATTCTGATAGAACTAATGAAAACTTAATAAATAAAAGCCTGAAATAACCTATCCGCTAGAGGGCGTACTCTAGCATTGCGATCGCGAATTGTTTTTCTATTAATATTGTAAAAAAATACAAAATTAAAACTGACCTCAAATAAAACTCAAAGGACTTCAAATCAAATAATTAAGAAAACTCTACGATTACGCTTAATAAAAGTGAAAATTTATCAACTCAACAACAGAATCACAGCATCGCATACGGTGCGAAAAAGCACATAATATCTCACAATATTTTTATATCCCTAATTTTAAGTTACTTTGCTGTACTACTATTATTACGCTTTTAATTCAAGAGTTTCGAACAAAGTTTTTTTAATTTTTTATTTATTTATTATTATTATTATTATAATGTAATTCTGCGCTACATTTTACGATAAAGTTATATTTAGAAATGTTGTCTAATCTTAATAACCGTTTCACAATTATTATTTTTGTGCAAATAACATTATTATACTGTTATGAATTACAGTTAAATGATTTAATGATTTAAAACAGTGGTTACCAACTGGCAGCCCGCGAAGCCTTTTTTTTTTTTCTTTTGTGGCCCGCGAACTAAAAAGTGGTCATTTTTTGTGGACAATTTTCGTAAAAAATTTATATGGGTATTAAAAACTTTTAAGTTTTATATCTTAACAATTTGATATCTGTTGCACATTAATTGTTTAATTCATAGGTGCACATTAAAGTTATTGCAGCCAGAATTTTTTAATGTGCAATTAAAAATATACATTTGTTGGCAGCATAACATAAATGTTAATTAAAAAAAGTATTTCTTAGAAAAACTACTACTGTTCATTAATAGATTTAAATATTTATAATACTAATAAATAATAATATTTGGACATAGGAAGTGGAGGCACAAACGTAAGCAAGCAGAATTCCTTTTGAAGCCAAGAAACAACAATTATTGCGAAGCAATCATGGGAGTCGGTGAGCGGCAGAGAATAGAGGGCTTAGCCCCCTAGTTCAATAATTAAATTTAATAACTTTCTCTTATTTAAAAAAAACTGAGATTGCTTACATGGCAATTTAATAATCTGACAAGACGTACAACGACCGTTTATTATCGCGCAGTTCTCCCTTTCGCAGAAATGCCTGAAACATTAGGGAGCAAATTCAAAGTCTATATTCGAATCTTTAAAGGGCGCAACTGAAGGTTTAAGGTGGAAGGGTGGAGTGTTTAGATTATTCAAAAGGAAATTTTTGTGTTTAAATTATGACACTAAATGACTATAATGTGTAAAAGGGCCGGGATAGCCTGGTTGGTAGGGTACTGGGCCCATGTCCAAGAGGTCGTGAGTACAATCCCCGCCGGCTGAAGACTCCCCGTGTAGTAAATGGTGACTGATGCATGTTAAATCTGTCGAGTCACAAAGCCCTCCTTGTTCCTATAACAAATCATACCTCTGGGGGTACTGATCTAGGAATTTCCTTGTCTTCTGGATTGGGCTACGAAGTTTAACATTAGTAGTCGTAAGTCCAAAATTGGGTCGGCGGTTCAACGACGGTTATAAAATAATGTGTAAAAAAAAGAGCCGTGGTGGCTCAGGGGATATAGCGCTCGCCTCTCAATGAGGTGAACCAGGTTCGAATTCCGGTGATGGCTGGTTGATTCGAATTTTATTCCCGGCTCACGCCGACCGGCGCTGGCGTGCGTGAAATATCTTTAGTGGTAGACGGATCATGGGTTAGAGTCCCTTTGCCGTCAGACTAGCCGTAAGAGGTTCTCGTAGTTTTCCTCTCTGTGCGACGTGACGCAAATGCGAGTTAGTTTCAGCAAAAAGTCCTCCCCAAAGGCGGCATATTTCTCCCAATACTTGATCCAGGAGATCCCTTGTCTTCTGGATTGGGTTCAAAATTGCAAGGCTACGGAGTTGAACATTAGAAGTCGTAAACCCAAAAATTGGGTCGGCTGTTCAATGATAGTTATAAAATAAAATATAATGTGCAAAGTTAAACATTATTTTAACTAAATTGTGCAAATGAGAAATTGTAAAAATAGAATGAAACACCATCCAAAATTAATTTAAAGAAAATTGTTCAGTTTTAAAGAGGTGCAAGGCAGATGTATGGTCTTTCACGAAGGGTGTAAAGGACTAATTCCCAAGAAAAATAAAACTTCGTTAACAGGTCATCGAACGTCATTACTCCAGCACAATCTCTGGAAAAGATATCCGACTTTCGATGTCCGGCCAACCAAGTTATTGTTCGCGATAGGGTGTCATCATGTTCATCCCGAAATTAATTAATTAGCTCCGGGAGATGACGATGATCGACCGAACATGGCGGCAGAGGGTGGAGTTCTTCCTCTACACTATTCGAACCTCGTTCGAAAGGATGTACAGATTAATACTAATGATTGACTTTAAATAAAAGGTAAGTGACTGAATGATGATTTTAAGAATAAGTTCGCAATAATTCTAAAAGCATTTTCGTTCTATGTTACAGCTTACTGAATAACTTCCCTTCATTCTTTGGGGAAAAGAAAAAGGAATATTCCGGTATATTTCCAAATTTGTAATTTTTCAGCGCTTTTTTTCCACTTTTCTTTTCTCCCCCCATAAACTAGAACACAGTGTGTTGCAATTGTTTCCTATAGTTTTGTACGGATTTTTTTTTTTTTTTTCCCTTTTCGAATCGGCATAAAACAATTTTTTCTACGCAGATTGAAAATTAAATAAAATTAACTAAAATTAATTATTATACAGGCACTCTTTTTTTTTTTTGTTGATTGTAATAGTATTTTCGAGAAATTTTGAAATTGACGTTTAACCTGATTCCTAAAGAAAATATATTTTCCAAGGAAAACAATCAGCTCAAAACTAAAACTTTCAGCAGACTTTACGCGTCATAAGTAAATTCAGGGTGGCCACTCAAATCAGATTTCAAATTTCCCTGATTTTTCCAGGTTTTCCAGTAAAAATCTTAAAATTTCCAGGTCAGCGTGCAATTTTTTTTATCATTAATTGTAGGTGGGTACAAAAAAAGAATCAATATTATGAAGTACTTTATTTAAAATGTTATTCTCAATATATCATATTGGCCGGGATAGCCTGGTCGGTAGGGCATTGGGCCCATGTCCAAGAGGTCGTGGGTTCGATCCTCGTCGGCCGAAGACTCCCCGTGTAGTAAATGGTGACTGATGCACGTTAAATCTGTTGAGTCTCAAAGTCCTCCAAGTTCCCATAACAAATCAAAACCTCTGGGGGTACTGATCCAGGAGTTTCCTTGTCTTCTGGATTAGTTCAAAATTACAAGGCTACGGAGTTGAACATTAGCAGTCGTAAACCCATGAAATTGGGTCGGCTGTTCAACGACGGTTATAATATAATAATATTATATCATATTGAATAGATGTGGAGAAAATAATACGTTTAGTATTGTAGAATATGTTGTTTTTAATGAATAAATTTTTTTTTTAAATAGTTAAGTAGTTTTTGCACAAAATGTACCAAATAGCAAATACAGAGTGATCCTTGGATAAGTACTGTTTAAAATATTTTCATTAAGTAAAAGAAAATAATTCCATGTGATTATACATCAATAAATTTTTATATTTATTTACATTTCAATATAGAGCCATTTTATACTATATTTAATCCAAACATTGCTCTTTATAAAATACATTGATATAATTTTCTTTAAACCAATATCCAAAGTCTAATTTTTAAATAATGTTGTTTGTTCTGAATTAGCATTATTATTTTAAGAGATATCCAGTATTCGTAAAGGCAAAATTGTCAAAATTCTTGTTGCACATTCTATAGAAAAACTTATTTTTTCTTATTAGAATATTTAAGGAATTTCAATCTAACCACATGGTTTCTTTGTTTAGATTAGTCAATTGTTTTTGTTTTTACAATTGGGTAATTCCATGGTGTCGAACATAGAAATTAAAAACAGAAGCAAATATCCTAACCCCTTCTTCCACCTCCACCACAATCTTTGCCTTTCCTAAATTGCTGTCCGATAGTCTCTGAAGAAGTCAAAAGTTTCTACAATCGTTTAGCAACCATGGGAGAAATTTATGTGGCATTCTGTATAACAGGGTTACAATGGAGAAAATTTTGATGCAAGCAAAGTATTGTTAAATTAATGATATTTCAACTGTTTGGCAATACATTTCAATCTAAAAAATGGGGGTATAATGAATAAAATAATTTGAATTAAGAAAATTAGTAAATAATTTCAATTAGTGAAATTGAAAAAAATATCGCAGAAAAAATTCCCAGCTTTTCTTAAAAATTCCCTGATTTTTCCAGGTTTCTATCCAAATTTCCCTGATTTTTCCAGTATAAAAAAAATTCCCTGATAATTCCAGGTTTTCAAGGTGGGTGGCCACCCTGAAATTGTATAATCTGGCTCTTTATAAACAGCCACCGTCATTTTGAAATGCCCCAAGCTAAAATGAAAAATACTTAAGCATTTTCGAATGAGTCTGACAGTCCTTAGGTTTATTTTAGTGAGCGTACGTATCTATAGACAAATTAAAAATCTTCATCATTCATTGCTGTAATAAGCCTAAAAATATCACACAGCTTAGAAAATATTGAAGACTTCTAGGCTTATCGTAGTGAGCCCACATGCTTTTACGCTCATTAGAAAATATATCCATCATTTCTCAAATGGCCTGATTCATTCCAAGCAGTTTGCAATGAGTCTTAACTAATTCAGTCTAAGTATTGTTCGCACCTATCTTCATTAGCCTTATAAGCTGATTGTAATAAGTCTAAAATATATCAAGCAAAATACTGTAAAATTTTCCACTTTGATGTTGCAAAATGACATTTGGAATGGGAAAGTCGGAATTTTCAAAAAACCTACGACACCACCCTAAAAGCGGTTATTGATGCCGACTATATTGTTGTCAGAATTTATTTAATTTGAAGTAATTTTAATGATTGAAATTCTTCCGGATCGTTAAAGAAAAAATAAAGTTTATTTAATTTTGTTTTCTTAAAATCCAATCCTTGGATCTACCACCTGTGTAACCCTCGCTTTCAAACATCTCTCAACATTTTTTTCCTTATCTCTCCAAATACGGGTCCAATAACACCGCCGCATCTCTTGTTTACTCCTTGTCAAGGAGAAACATTATCTGCACTCCACCATATGGTGAAGGGAACCTAAATGCAAACTGGATCAAAGGAGGACAGTATTGATAATTCGTTCAAGGGGAAAATTGGACGACGCTGAAATTAGATAGATACATCAGGGAAACGGTTATATTAAATAAAGTTAAGGAGTAATATGTAATAACGACAAGACTATGACGTCAGAAAAGGTTAGGGATTATATTTTAATATAATAATTTTAATTACTTCAGAAGTTAATCCAAGAGCTTAGAGGAATAAGCGTCATTTTTGAGAGGAATTGAATTAAATATAGTTTATTAATATAAGATCGAATGAAAACAACCATAGATTTATTAACTATGTGCCACACAACCAAGTCTTACAAAATTATAACTCTAACAGTTTCAATCTAAGAAAAGTTTCAATAATTTTATTATTTATTTAAGTTAATGGAGATCAAAGAGTTTAGTGGGATAACATGTTTAGCGACATTTTAATAAGATCAAGGAATGAAATTGTACGTAGTGTTTTGTGGAATAACATGTTTAGTAACCATTTAGTAAGTTCAAAGAATTAAATTGTACGTAGTGTTTAGTGGAATAACATGTTTAGCAACATTTTAGTGAATTTCAAGGGGTTGAATAAAACATGGGAGTTTAATGGCACAAGCGTTAGAATCGACGGCTTTACGTTTAAACGTATCATACTCTAAGTACGATGATCTAACGGCGTTTTAAACTGTGCCTGACGTATAAGAAGGAGAAAGAAAAAAAAATCACTAAATTTGAGAAAAATCAGCTTTCTTTAGGCAGCGTAAAAACATTAAAACATATTTTTCGATAGAAAATTCGAGTTATTTACAAAATTATTATTTATAAAATAAAGTAGAGTTAACAGTCATCCATAAGAATGGAATATTAAATGTTTTTAACATGTTATTCGACCGGCAACAAGTCATAATAAAAGTCATAATTTAAGTGTCGCAGGTAAACAACAACCATCTCTAATTCTACTTAAAATAAAAACTTCCTACTCATCTTCTACACATTGACTTCAACACTATTTTGCTCATTTGAATGATTAATTGCCTCACAAAATTTCTCTTCCTGCTGTTTGCATTCAACATTCTTGAAACAAAGGACAATGAAAGAGTCTCAGCAAATGCATCTTAACCTGGTCCCTCCCGAGGGTTAAATTTATTTCTGCTTCTGGAGAAACGACTCTCCTTATTTTATCAAACCTTTTGAATAAATTGAGAGATTCATAAATTAAGAAAACTTTAAAAGGAGATACAAATATCTCGCAAGGGAAGGTCCTCCATTTAACTTAAAAGTTAGAAAAATTACATAAGTTTTATTGTTTAAGATAAAAGTTAACATTTGTCGAAAATTGAACTTTTTTTACAAATAAAAAGTGCGATTTTTACCCCACCTTTCAACTAAGACAGTAGACATTTTGGAAAGGGTCTTGAAAATTACAAAGGTTCACTGCAATTTTTTGACATAAATTTTTTTTTTTCATTTTTGAAGTAGATCGCGTTTATCAAACATTTAAATGCAAATATTAAAAATAATTACAAGTTTGCGTTTCAAATAAGTATTTGGTTAAGACAGTGACTTTTTAAAAAGAGCTTTAAGAATTTTAAGTTTACTAATCTTCGAAAAAGATACGATCACAAAAATTCAAATGTGAGGAGGGGAGGGGAGGATATACAAGTTTACCGCTTAATTGATAAATAAATAGTGAGATAGATTCTTTACCAATACGATAAGCCAGTTAAATTCTCAAGAAATGATTTGAAAGTTACAAAAGTTCACTAATATCAGCATAAAAAAGGCAACATTTGACGACGACAAATAAAAAAAATAAAAAAACGCACTTATTTTTTACTTTTAAAAGCAAAAATACAACTTAACCACTGAAATAATATTTACGACGTATGAAATTCCAAAATTGCTTTTAATCAAGTTTGCGAATAGAATTTTTCAGGTTTAGAGAAAAAAAAAAAAAAAAAAAAATCTCTGATTTTTTTTTTGTCTGAATAAAATTTTCTCAAAATTCATAATTTTACAAATTTTTCTTCACTCGTGATAACTCTTTAACAGCATTTTCAAATAACAAATAAACAAAAATAATGATAATAATATTTTTTTAGAGTAAATTAGTAAGCATTATCTTACACAATATTAAAAATATAAATTTAATATGAAATAAAATGTAGCAAATGAAAAAAAATTCTTTTTATTCCAGCAAGAACATTCTGATAATACAACTTTTCGTATATAATTTTTTATTTTTATACCAACAACCAGATTGAAATGAATCGACAAGCTGACTTACAATAAAATCCAAAGATAAGCGCGATTATTACCACTTATTCACTCAAGATGATAGAGCCGGAATTATCTTTTCTTAAAGATGATTTAACTTATCACTATGATGAAAATTTTTACACTTAACTAGCATTATTTGGTGAGCCAGAAAGAGTCATTAGGGAGGGTCGATTAATGAGATCTCACCATTTATGTCTTCCCATTATCTGCTTCCGACAGAGCAGCAATAATGATGCGTTTTCAATAGTCCTGCTTTTAACCATTGCAACCTTTATATCTTTTCGGGGACACGAAAATGCAAATTCTAATCACGGATACAGGGCTCTCAAAACTTTCAGGGCAAAAAATTGGGAAAAATGGGTACCATTTTTGTGGAAATGGGGACCCATTTGTTGAAATGGGGTCCAAAGTTTATAAAAGTTTTTTGTTCAATGTGGATTAACTCGATCCACATTGAACAAATAAACATTTTTTATAATCCTTATACTAATCTAAAATATTAAAAATAAAATGCACTCACTCATTTTTTAATTATTATAAAAAATATTATTTCAGCAAGTATGTTAGATAAAATACTACAAAGTATGTCTTAAGTAAGTAATTAACATATTTTTATTTTTAAGTATTTTTTTTGTTTGTAATATACAAATATGATAAGAACAAAATTTATTATCATTAAACTTTATGAAACGCATATATATACTGTAATATTCTTTGAAAGATTATAAATTTATTGAAGACATGAAGTTATTGTCTAGGCTTCTTTGAAAAAAAACTTGTTATCACAGAATCTTTTCTTTTATGCAACTGTCTATCTAACGTTTTAATTGTTTTTTCCTTTGTTTTGCATTTTTCTTTTGTGACTAGAACTCCATCTATCATTGCCTGTGCTACTTTTGCTTCAGCAATATTGTTGGACATTAAGGCTTTCTTTAATTTTTTGTTGGCTTCTTCAAGTAATGTATCAATAGTTGTTGTGGAATCCTTGACTTTTTCCTTGCAGTTTTTAATTTGTCTTCTAAAATGGAAATATCCATTTTAGACTTTTTAAGCATGCTCTCTTTTTCTTCAGCTTCTTTAAGCTCTTCTAGCTTTTTTTCTTTTTCGATTCTTTTTCCTTTTTTTTCTTTCTCTAATTCTAGATAAAGATTATAGCTTTTGTAAGCAACACGTGCTAAACATAACAACTTTTCTGATATTGGAACCATTTCAGGCTTATTATATGCTTTTAAAGC
The DNA here is from genome assembly GCA_949128135.1 of Parasteatoda lunata. Lineage (NCBI taxonomy): Eukaryota > Metazoa > Arthropoda > Arachnida > Araneae > Theridiidae > Parasteatoda > Parasteatoda lunata. The sequence goes on from OX421975.1 coordinate 111,569,869, forward strand.
ATCAGCTACAGTCAAATGTGCATTCAGTGTTCTAGAAGACATAGATGCTCTCTCTTCTGATAATATTCTGCCAGATTTGGAAAAAGCTCTTTCAACATCTGCACTTCCATGAGCAAGTGTCAATACTGCTGTAATAATATTTTTAATATTCATGTATTTAACACTACCATTTAAGCCTTGAATTTCAAATATGTCACTCCAAAACTTTTCAATTGGTTTTTCTTCAATAACTTCTAACTGTAGAAATTTCCATTCATCCATTACATCTCCCATCTTTGAAGGAAATGGTAGCAAGGATGCAATTTCTTGAATATTTTTCAAACTGTTTGCTTTTTTAATATTACCAGGTTTAATACATGACAATATAGATAATAATTCATTCATAAGTGGCCCTTTTTTCAAAATAAAACACCCAACTGTAACAAAATGTTTTTGAACATTCAGCATGAAATTTCTTTTCTCTACATCACTGCACTGAATAAGACAGCCAAGAATGTTTTTTTCTAACACAATATCCTTTGAAGGCAAGAAACTGCCTTGATCAAATATATCATCTAATACACATGTGCTTTTTTTAAGATATGTCAAAGTTTCTGGTTTGCAAACTCTGCCAGCAATTTTAAGCAGTAGTTTTTTTATACAATCATAAAGTTCTTGCACTAAAGGTCCTTCATTTTGAAAAAATCTAGTATATTTGGTCAGAATTGCAGAACTAGCACAGATAAAATTTAACTCTGCTTTAATAAGTGGCAGTTTTAAAACAGAAACAATTTTTTTATAGCTTGCAGAATCTAACTTTCTTTCTCTGAGAGGTATAAATTTCAAAAAGTAGTGGACAATTCCATCCCAAAGCTCCAAAATTCTAATAACGGTTGGTTCTAAAGTAAGCCATCTCGAAGTTGAATGTTTGATAAAGCAAAGATCTTTAAGCTTTTTTTCAACCAAAACAGTTCGAAAGTCTTCTTTTCTGGCAGGCCATCCATCAAAATAGTGAAATAATGCAATAGCTAAATCAGAAGTGTTACACCCAAAAACATTTAAACCTTTTATAAATGCATTATGTAACATGTGTATGTTGCAAAATCCCATATTTAGCAACCCAACTCCTCTAATTGACTTTATTTCTTCATTCATTAGATTAAATACGGCTTTGTTAACATTAGGTCCATCACTGGAAAGCATTAACAAGTTTGAAAAATTCAATCCTGCATTATCAATGGCAGATTTTAGATGTTTCATTACATTTTCTGCTTTTGCATGGCCTAAGAAAAATGTCTCCAAGTGATGAGAGAAAACTTTTTTATTTCTTTCAGACCAAAAACGAACTCTGGTATGTAGCTTTTTAAAATTAGCATTGTTTGTAGTTTCGTCGAATTGTAAAGTATAGAATGAATTTTTAATCTCATTCAAAAATTCATTTCTGAAATAGGGAGCTAACGCATTAGTGATAAGGTATGTTGCTTTAGTTGGATTAAGTGAAAAGTGTTCCATAGTTGAGGAAGGAAACATACAATTAAACACTTTATCTATGTCTTTGCAGGTAGAAAGTGGGAAATTAGAAGAGATCATTTTCAGGCACTAAATTATTTCAGCTTTATAAGCTTGATCTTTAATGCTCAGCATACTTAATGATGAAGTATGACCAGATAATGAAAGCTGGCTGGAGTTTTTTTTCGCTGCAAAATTTGACTTATGTTTTTCCAATTCAGAATGCCTTTTTATAGCATAAAAACCTTTATCAATATTTACAGGCATCATGTTACACACCACACAAATCAAATCATTTTCACGCTGGATGCCCCAATCAGACACAATGTGTCCATTAGAATCCTTCATACCAAGCCATTGCTTTAAAAATTTACATTTCCCCATGACTTGAAATATTCACGTTTTGAATATTCGAAACAATTTTAACTAGAAAATGGTTATATTCTTAAAATAAAATTATTTCCTTGAAAAAAAAAACATTAGGTAGAAAATACGAAGTCAAAATAGTTGAGCTTAAGCATGTGCTAGTTTTGGGGAAAACGCTATCAGTTGTTATATCACTAAACTTTAAGCTCATTACTTAGCTCAAATGTGCATAGCTTATAGCTCCCATTGATTTGAAAATGATCGATCTTTTACATGACGTCATCGGCGAGCGATTTCACGAAAGGCGGAACTTACATGATCGTAGAACTGCTACACAAGTAAAAATAAATTATTTCTGATTAAGGTGAATTTTTGTTGTTGTTGCAAGAAATGAGTAAAATGCGGTTCTAATCGATGACGGCGGACTTTTGCGGTGTTAATTTTTTCTTTGCGGACTTTTGGGAAAATTGTGGACCATTTGGGAGGCCTGCGGATATATAAGCTTGATATTGAGTTTATTTATTTTACATTTTAGGCACTTTAAAAGACATAGAATAGTTTTGTAGCTCTTTTCAATGTTATAAACATAAAAAAGAATTTACTTCGTGGTAAATTTCAAAATTCATTAGGGAGATTTCGCAAATTTACGTTAGTTTCTGTACTAAGATTTAACTGCGCATGCGCATTTCTAAGGCGCATGCGTGAGTTCTGATGAAATGCGCATGCATTTGAGAAAAAAATCAAACTTACGAAAGTGAAAATAAGAGATTTTGCAAAACTTCGTATGGAATATGTTTCTTTAAAGCTGTGGCATACGATGCTTTGCTCAACATAAAACTACGGATCTGTGAGCAGAAAATTTTTGATGTATTCAGCAATAAAGAATACAGCTTACTATAATTATTTTTTAAAAAAATATTTATGAATTTTTATTGATTATTTAACTTCTTTTAACTAAATTGGATAGTTAGAATATAAAATATAATTTATAATTTTAAAATAGCGAAAATATATTTAGTTTCTTATGGAACTAGTGCTATTAGACAACCATAATGTTAAACAAAAACCAATAAAATTATTTTTTTATTAAATGAACGAATGGTTGTAAGATCACGCGATTCAGTTCTAAATTTTATCCATACATTTCCTCAAATGCGCATTCCATGCCCATGTTTTTAGTTCGAAGGTTGGCTAAAACAGAAAACAACATTTCACAGCTATAAACAGTGTGCTTGTAGCTTTGTCTTTGTAGCGTAAACCACTCCAACATAACGTAAAGATACGTAGTATCTAAAATAAGTGTAAGCATGCGCAGTTGCTTCAATCTCTCTATTACTTCGTTTTATTAGCTACGTTGAAAAGCCTATTCATAAAGTAGATGTTCAACCTCGTAATATTGAGATTTTGACCGTGATTTTAGACTTCTGATTTTAAAAAAAAGAACAGGACTCAAAATTAACAGTGGTCCATTGGTCCGAGACCAATAATGTTTTGACCAGGGTAAATAATTATTTGACCATAAAATAAATAAATAAATATTTCTGGCTAAGCCAATCGAAACTTAAAAATAAATAAATAAAATAATAATAATAAAAAAATAAAAAAAGACTTGGGTGGTTTTGACTGCTTATATAGAAAATGATCCTAAAACTATAAAAGTGATAAATTGGAAATCCTTGGCCAAGAACAGGACGACTTGGAAAAAATTATGCAAAAAACCGGGGCCCAGGCTGTCGCGGCAGTGAAGAAGGACCCTAAAATAACAATCAGTGGTCCTCTAGGCCAGTAAGTGATGTAAAGGAAGAGTATGCTGTTTAGGTCTATGTTTTTGCCACAAAATAATGTAAGTCACCATGATAGTGACATTCTTTACCTTGTAAATTTCCCTTTAAATTTAAATCCCTTTAAATTACTTACATAATAAAAAATCGAATAGAGAAATGGAGACGGAGCGGTGAAAAAGTGTACGGATTAGTAATATCGTTAAGTTATTGGTCCTTAGAACCAGTGACAAAACTTTCTCGATTTCTAACCCTGTAGGGGGGAAAAAAAGGGAAAATGTGCACATTTTCAGAAGTTTGGAACAAATCATAAAAATCAGTAAGTCCCCCTCCCAAGGGAGAAATAGAACATATGCATAAAACTGTTGTCTACCAATTTACGAATAGTAAGCCCAGAGACATAAAAAATGATAGCCACTTTTAGATAAATTTACGTATCAGTATTTTTTTTAAAAATTATTATTAAATCTTTATTCATCAGAAAGTGACCGATAAGACTATTTAAATATACACGATTTTTATTTAAATAGTTCAATATTCGTTTTTTTTTTTTTTTTTTTTTTTTTTTTTTTTAACTAGATGGAATAATTCTCGAAAGAGTGATGAATTCGCCACGAATCAAAAAATGATTACTCAAACGTCCCCTTCTATTTTCGCATCAAAAGTATCGGTATTTAAAAAAAAAAAAAAAAAAAAAACATGTGGAAATTCGTATAAAAGAGAACCGGAAAATCGATCGAAGTAGGCCGTAAATCATACATATTTTTTCTTTTCTTTTACATATTAGGCCTGTAACACGGTCGCCACTTATGATGATCAGGGTCTTGAACTTTTTTCTATGTAATGGTCGTCCGTTGGTTTATTCAACTATAGTCTATCTCTGCAACTAGCACTATCTAATTAGAATATAGGTAAGTCCATCAAATTAAATAAGTTTGAAGTTTTTCTTAAAACAGGGTTGGAAGACCAAAATATAAAATGAAGGACAAAATTGCCTCTAAAATGAAGGACAATTTAAGGATGCTGATTCTCTAATGTTAGCAATTTGTAATACCAACATGGATTCGCAGATATATAATTGGTAATAGTTTTAGTAGTACCTAACTACTAAAAGTACTGGTAGTAGTTTTAGTAATACTGCCAGCGCTCCTAAGTGTAATTGTGTTACTACCTGCACTTAGTGAAAAAAGAAACATTTAAAAAAAAAAAAAATCTCAGATTTTTTTTTTTTTTTTTTTTAAGTTACGCATTTTATTCATACAAAGAAAAATAAGGGAAAATAGTCTAAACATGGAAAATCGTTAAGTAGTAGCAAAATACGAGGATTCTCTTGTGAAAAAGAGTAGAATATGATTTAGCGATGAGGAGGGAGAAGAGAGATTAAGAGCTCTTTATATATTTCTCCCACATCGAATGTTTTTATGCCATCAAATCAAGGGTCTCGAATACTGGAAGTAGATTAATATCGTACTTGACGCGTTATGAACACTTTGTCGTTCATTTTGTTATTTACTTTGTTTCAAGACATATAACATAATTTTGGAATTTGAAATTTCTTCAATTCTTTTTTTAGATAAATAATATTTATTCTTCCTTTTAACTTCAACGAACAGTTTTGAAAAATCACAAAAATTCCAGGATATTTAAGGACACTTTCTTTTTTTTCTAAGGAATTTAAGGGCACTTTCTTTTTTTCTACGGAATTTAAGGACAATTTTGAGCCTTGTTGAGAACACTTTAAAATAAAAAGAAAAGTAAGATTAAAATGCTTGGACACATCTTTTAACACATTAAAAATAGAGCTACAGACAACACTAACTATTGAATAAATAAAATTGGTAAAATACAAGTAAATCAGTGAATGAAACGAAAAACGATTCATACCTGTTCATTGTCACCTGTCTGCCAACTGTCGTTGCTCTAAAACCAAAACAAATAATAATTAGATTCAACGTTAAAGGAATATAATAGAAACACAGAAAAAGAACATACACAATAACTTGCTCAAAACGTTCAGATTTCTGGGCTTAAAAATAATCATGCGACAGAAAAAAAGGCGATTATTTTTAAATATATTTTTAAGCAATGAAAATATCCATAATTTTATAAACGGAAAAAAAAAGTCTTGAAAAAATGAATATATATATATATATATATATATATATATATATATATATATATATATATATATATATATATATATATATATATAAATAAACGAAACAGATTTAGTTGGTGTGGATGAAAGAGCGATTATTAAATCAGCCAATCCATCAGAATCAATCCTATTACTCCCCCACTTAATATCCTATTCATTTATACATTTTTTGATGTTAGGCTAGAGAAACCGATCGAATTTCCCATAGTTTCGGCAATCATTCTCCTTGCCGAATCGTTCAAAATGAGTCATATAGAACGGAAATTAAAGCAGATAAAAGACACTCGGTTCAATTTAGATGGGTTTTCAATTTTTTATTAAATCAACATATTTTGATTCATTGCGGTTTTCCGTAACATATAGAGCAAGGACGCTATTCATAAATCGTAAACATTCTGAATGGATTACGAAGCCATTCTGCCATTTAAACCAGTGTTTTTTTTTTTTTTTTTCTTTCTCCAACTGAGTAACTTTCCTCCATAGTGAGTAAATCGGAAGAATAAAATTGAACACTATTTGCATACTAATCGCATACTCTCGCGTTCGATAATTTCGAAACGAACGTTTGGGCTGAAAGTATGTTGATATGATGAGCATTTAGTGGGCAATGCAAATGACTCAAAGTGCCTCGTGAGGAGGAGGGGGGAAAAGATCAAAATGCCCTTGAAAATGCTAATAATATTTCCAAAACAGTAAAAGGGGGGCCGTTTAAATATTACGTAAGCATATATATATGGCAATTTTGAACACCCCGTACACACTTGACAGAAATAAAATAAGCAAATCAAAAACCTTCTCCTTATGGTTACGTATGAAAATAGCAACCCTTCCATGGTTTGTGATTTAACTTTAACTATAGTTATTTCATTTTGGCAGTAAATAAATTTAAATAAAAGATGAAACATAGAATCAAACTAAGTTTACATTTTAATTCATTTATAAAATTTAGAGTCGAAATTTTTTTTTTAGGTATCTTTTAGGTTCAAAATTTTTGATCCCTGGAACTCAGCGAAATTTTTTTTTTTTCTTTCCCCGAATTCAACTTTTATTTCACATTTGGGTTTTTCTACAGGTAATTTTTTTTGTTGTTACGTTTTGTATTTTGATTTAAAAAAAAAAAAAATCGAAAATAACGGGAATTTAATGTCTTCAGTCAGCATTGCTCACACCATTTCCCTCGACAGGTGCTTACGTAATATTTGAACGGCCCCAAATGAGCAGTTTTTCTTAAATTTTTAAAACTAGGGTGAAAGAAGACCCTTTTTGTCCTTCATATCACCTCTGCTGTCTAAGTCTTCTTTGCCTTAGGGATTTAGTGAAGGAGTCATAGTGGCTGTGACATCGAGTCACAGGCTAATTTATAAAATCCTGATCCAATTCATACATCACCCCTAAAACCTTAGTGCAATTGGGACATTTCCCCCCAGAAATTCCATTCTCACCTGTCGCGGCTTTCTTTCATCTCACACGTGAAGGGTGCAATTGCTCGTGTTGTCATAACCGTGCCCGAGAGCGAGTTTTTAAAACACTGGCACTTCCATCAAAAAGTGGGAATGACACTTCGAAAAAATAGGTAATAAGACTTCAATTTTCAAAAAAATAGGTAATAACACTTCAACTTTCAAAATTTGTATAAATATTTGAGAGCGTAACGCTCGTTTGGCATTTCACAAACGCAAGAAAGACTCTGAAAGCGACGATGAGAACTTACTAATCCCAAATAAAAATAAATATAAAGACTCAAATGAAAAAGGGTTTACCAAACCAAAAAAAAGTCGTAAGGATACCCCCAATAGTTATCGACAAAGAAGACCTGGACTGGAAGGATTTCTGCCAGAAACTTAAGGATCAGAAAATTACTGATTATAATTGTAACAGAACAATAATAAAACCCCAATCTGAGGCTACTCATAACGCTATCACGGAGCTAGCAAAGGAAATGAACTTGCCCTATCACACTTATAACTTGGAAGAGGACAAATTCCTAAAAGTAGTGATTAGAGGACTGCACAAGAACACTGACCCTAAAGACATAGGAACTGAACTGAGGGATGATGAATATTACTCAATTAACTCAAAAGAAAGAATCCCATTATTCTTAGTCACGTTAGATAAACGAGAGCAACTGAAATATATATGGTAGGAATCGCTTACAGAACACCTCAAATATAGTCATTGAAAGGGACCCATGCAATGTTACAAGTGCCAGAGGTTCATGCACTCACATGCCACTACCCCGATAGGTGCGTCAACCAACCAAGACCTGCACTAAAACAAAAGATACCCCGGCAAAATGCGCAAACTGCGGCGGGGAACATACAGCCAACTTCAAGGATGCCCTGAATATGATGCTCTGATAAAAAGAATTAACAATAAAGCAAGCAATGTTAACCGAAATGTTACAAGGAGGCCTCCTCCCCCCCCCCTAGGAATAATGTCTACATAAACAAATCATATGCGGATGCCCTTAAGCAACAAAGTCAAAGAGACGAAATAAATCTGTTAAACCCTAAAATAGATGAAGCCAGAAAACTTATTAAAGATCTTATACTCTCTTGTCAACCAACCAAATTTCCAACAAATGATATCTATGTTCAAGAATAATCAGAGCGTAGCTACTCCTGAGATAAATTCCACTAATAATGGACAGTAGTTCGAATAGTTACAAACCAACGCTAATGGTCTTAATTATAAAAGAGGAGAGTTCCTGAACTTTACAGTATAGATATATGTGCTGTATCGGAAACCCACCTCAACCCTTGTACAAACATTAATCTACCACTCAAAAACACGACTCTGGGGTTGCAATAAAGATAACACCCCCCCCCCCCGGCAAAAACCTACTTAAACAAGTGAAAAAATTCAACCTGACGGTATATGCGCCAGCGGAACTGACATACATGCCTATGAGTGTTCATCGCTCGCAAGATATCCTTGACATTCTTATCACGAGTTCGAACAACCCATTCACTATTAATACTGTCTTTGAACTAAGCAGCGACCATCTGCCCATCTTTATCACTGCAAACTTCAAAAAACAAGATAAAACCAGGACAAAAACCAAAACTGAATGGCTCTCGTATACAAAATAAGACAACCCAAGCTGATAATCTAAATACGATTTCGGACATTGAAAACGAGATTACCAATCTTACAAAGGACATTCAAGGCGCATCTTATAAAATTGAGGTTAGAAACGACTATTACAGGCTCCCATATTACATTAAATACCTGATCAAAAACAAACTGAGAAAAGTTTTTCAAAGGACAAGGGATCCAAATATCAAGTAAACAGCTACACCAAGCTAATCAAAAAAGAGATCCTTTGAGTATAAAAAGGAGACCTGGGACGAAAAGGTCGAAAGATGGTTCGGACGCTCCAAAACAACTAAGGGCAGAGACATAGACAAGAGCGAAATCTTCGCTGACACAATGGAGACCCAATTCACTATAAACAAGGAATATCAATACTGAGACTAAAATAACTATAATAATTATATCACTACACATATTCCAAACAAAGATATAGAGCCTATCACTACTGTATAGGATCATTGACAAATTTCACAACAATAAAGCTCCGGGAATGGACAAAATCAACAATGTAATGATCAAAACATTATTGAACAACTGAAAAATTTTCTCAATTCCTGTCTGGACAATTGTTACTTCCCTATTCAATACAGATTGTTCTGTTCCCCCAAACAAGGAAAAAACCTCCTTATGCCAGATATTAGCCAATAAGTCTCCTCAAGGCCTTTTCTAAAATATTCGACTGAAACCCTACCTCACCTTCCTACCTAACGAGCAGTATGGGTTTAGAGATCAACAACTAATCAACTGGTCAGGATCATAGAGGAAGTATCCAAATGTTTCTACAAGAATGAGACTACTGCTCTCCTGATGTTGGACGCGTCTGGCATCAGGGCCTCATCTACAAACTGATTAACCACGATATCCCAAATGATCTGATCTTATTAATCAATAATTACTTAAGTAACAGGGTTTTCCACACCAAAGTTAATGATGCTACTTCCACTGTAAGACCTATCAATGCCGGAATCCCACAGGGTTCAATCCTGGAACCGACCCTCTACCTTATTTATGCCTCGGACTTCCCGAACTTTAACGACTACAACAACATTAGCACAGCTTACTACGCAGACGACACTGCGATCCTAAGTAAATCCCTAAACCCCAACAGTGCTATACAAAACTTAAGGCAGATCATCCCTATCATTGAAGATTGGTGCTCGAATTGGAAGATCTCAATTAACTCAAGCAAATCCTCGTTACTGATCATGAGGAAATCAAAAAAGAAAAAGATCAAAAATAGGGACCTACATCTCTTTAACGAACTAATATCGGTGATTAATAAGGCTACCTGCCTAGGTGTGACCATAACCCGCAACATGAAATGGAACACCCATATCAAGAATATCTCCGCAAAAGCAAATGGTGCGTTTTACTCGCTAAAACCAATCCTAAATTACGACTCAAAGTTGGCTCTCAAAACCAAGAGAACACTTTACCTTCAATGCATAAAACCCATTCTCAGCTACGCCGCCCCAGCTTGGAGCGCCCTGACGTCCACGCAAAAACTCAAACTTGAAATTATTCAAAACAAGATGATAAGAAGATTTACGGGAGCCCCCAGGAGGCTTCGTATGAGAGACATCAGGAATGACCTGAAAATAAACTCTATGCAGGAACATATAGCCCTCCTATGCGCCACATTTTTCAAAGATGCTATACGCTGTAACACCTGCAACTATAACAGTATTTTCGACTTGGAGTTCCTAAGGGAAAATATAAATTACAGCCCGGCAACGGTGTTCTTCCTTTCCGATGGCGTGCTATCCAAACGCTTCGGCATGTAATTTGTACATATTGTATATATCTCTCATTTTCTCTCTCACTTTCTAACATCAAGGCTCCTGTTCTGTGCACCAATGAAGCCCGTAAGGGGGGAGGCGAGGCAGGCAGGAGCTAAGATACCTACTCTCTACTTGTATATATTTCCTGATCAATTGGTTAGTTTTCAATTTGTTTATCACCCTGTATAATTTTTGATTATTCACTCACTGCGTTTTACTCATATATTAATGTTTTATTGTTGTTTATACCCCCTCTGACTTGAGCTCTAGCTGCATACACTACAACCCCACTCAGATGAATGAGTTAGGGCCCCTGACGGGGCCGAAACTTAGGTAACCACATGACATAGGCTCATTGGCATTCGAGTTTACATTGCCCAGCAAGATTACGGTCTCCCGCGAGGAGCATTTTTTATTTTTTTCATCTCCCTCCTCACCCGAGGACGGAATTTGTTTTTGATGGCGTCCCCATTGTGCTTCCTTCACCCATTGATGCTTTGAATTTTTAGGCCATTTAAAATTTCCTCTGATTTTATTTAAAATTAATAGACATTCACATGAAACTCTTCTTGGATCTGATCATCGATCGTGAGAAACTTGATATCTGAAATATTTTGGACGGTTATCTTCGATTTTTGAAAAACTTTGCTTGCAAGTATCCCGAGATGTACTTGAACAGCCGCTTTTGTTTTCCGATGATGCCCTAACTTCTGTGATAGTCCAGTTATCCAAAATGATGGATGAGACTACTTTAAAGATCGCCAATGTGACTTCGGCTAACTTTCCCTCAATTCCACGATAACGATGTGTCTGAAACTGTTTATTGCTTTTCCATAAAAAGAACTTTTGGTTTAAAGTCTGTTGAGTGATAGAAGATCCTTTCGATTTGTGTTTTTGTAAAATTTTACTAGGTTGCATTTTTTGCTTATCTATACATTTTTGATCGGCTTTATTTTCCAATTAATTGTTATACCAATTTTTTTCTTACAATACCCTTTAGTTGCAGCACAGTAGCCTCAAATTAAAACAGCTCAAGGCACTAGGATTTATTTAATCGAATGAACTCGATATTAGAAGCTTGAAAGAGAATTTTTGATAGTGGCAAAAGAAAGGGATGAGCCGCGATGGCTCAGGGGATAGAGCGTTCGCTTTCCAATGAGGTGAACCTGGGTTCGATCCCGGCGATGGCTAGTCGATACGAATTCCGCATCCGGCTTGCACCGACCACATTGGTGAAATATCGACAGTGGTAGACGGATCATAGGTTAGAGTCCCCTTGACGTCAGGCTCACCGTGGGAGGTTCTCGTAGTCTTCCTCTCCCTGTAACGCAAATGCGGGTTAGCTCCATTCAAAACTCCTCCACGAAGGCAAATTTCTTCCACTCCTTGATCCAGGAGTTGAACATTAGTAGTCCTAAACCCAAAAAATTGGGTCGGCTGTTCAACGACGGTTATAAAAAAGAGAAAGGGATGTGGAAAGAAAAAATAAAAACTGCCTGAAGTTTAAAAGTGCAATTTTAATACGGAAACTTAGATATCCAACTGAGAATCAAGATGCAAATTCACGTATATCATAAACGTTCATTAGCTAATTTACAGAGAATTCGGAAAATTTTTTGTGACAAAAAAAACAATTTATTATACCAGGCGGAGATATTGGAAAAATGCAGAAGTTGGTAGCTAGGCAATGCTTAAAAGGATGCTACAACTTGGGAGAAAACGATGCCTGTCAAATTCTGTTTCATCTCCATCGGTATTTTATTGTTTAGAGAAACGAGAGTTCACATAAATCATCAAGTTTCAATTGCCGAAAGAAGAAAAAAAATGTTTTTCAAAAGAGTCAGGATCAGTGGTCGAAAGTAGCGCATTACAAGTAGAGAAACTACTGCAGTGTAGTTCGTTACTTTTTAAAAGAAGTAGTGTAGTGAGTAGTGTAGCGATAATTTGTAGCGATTCCTGGCAACTACGTTTAACGTTAGTTCAATAAGGAAACGCTTTTTTCGAAACTGATGGATGCCAATCCTGGCCGCAGTTTGAATGCCTCTCTCACCTAGCGTTCATAAGATCTATGTCTGATGATCGGAAAAATCGGTCGAATGGTTCCTGAGAAAACGAATTTTAATTATCTTACTTTTTTAAAATTCGATTCACAGAAACTATAAAGTACGTTTCTGTGTCTGATGTCATAACTTAAAATATCATCTGCATTCATTAGCAAGCATAGTCACCCCCTCCAATCATTGAATCCTAAAACGTGAAGATCCGATCATTAAAAGTCATTCAGGGTGGTCCGCTTTTTATCTTTCGCACTGTACTTTATTTCTTGGAGGATATAAAAAAAGCATAGATCGCTTCAATCACAATTATTGGATAATTTTCTAGCATTTCTTAAATCACTGTCGAGAAAAGTATAGAGTGTGAAGGTAAAAAAAAACAACACATTTTTAAAAAGTGCTTTAAAATAAAAACTATTTCATGTAAATATGCATTACAACTTCTTAATATCTCCTCTTATTGAACTAAGCCTATTTACTATCATTTTGAACTTCGGGGAAAATAAAATTCTCCAGTTAAGTTTCTCTTCTAAGAGTAGGGAAGTATGGGACTACATTTCGTAATCGCTGCATTTAAAAAGAAAAATAATAGTTGCAGTTAACTCCAAAGAAAATGTAGTTACGCTCACTTCATGAATTTTCTTGCTAATGGATTTTTTTTCTTCTCTCATTTGAAACTTTACGTTTAACCTGAACTTACTTTTCTCTAAACATTAAATTACCAATAGAGATAAAACAGAATTGGCTATGAAGAATTCCATCATTCTCTCCTATCGATAGAGGTCATTGACATCAAGCAGAATAGTCATTTCGTAGAAGAAGAAATCAATAATACACTAGAAACCAAAACTAAGAAACTAGTGAACTAAGTTTATTCGACACTAGATGATATTACAATTGAAGGAAAGAAACATGCCAGAAGAGATTAAACACTGGTAGAGATGATGAGCGAAGAACAAAAAACGGTTGGGAAAATGCACCTTCTTTTCTTATTATATTAGTAAGGTTAAGCGAAATTCCCAAACCGAAAGGAAGACCCCTCGTCATTTTCCAATCTTGTTCTCAACTCAATAAAAAAATTTCACCATACGAAGTAGGAATAAATATACATAAGAAATTGTATATGTTACCGTAAATAGCCGAAATCTGTTTACCTGCAGTCACAAAAAACTTGCAGTCAAAATTTCAGCTATTTAACGGACATGAATAAGTCTTAAGAGAAACTAGTGAATAAAAAAAAATGAATAAATAAGCAAATCACTTTGACGAATCTCTAACGAACGAATTCCGTTCAAGAGTTACGCAACCCACTAACATTGTGAAAGATTTTTTTTTTTTTTTTTTTTTTTTTTTTTAATAAACTTGCCTTATAATACCCGGAGATAGCTGAATGAAGTGGTAACTAAACATTAGGATGAAAAAAATTTCCCAATTAGAGTGGTGGGTAATTTACAAGCGACAGTCACCGCTCGAGTGCAAAGGGTTATTAAGAAATATTAAACAGTCTTATAACTATTTTTTATGCAAAAAGAAATAATTCAAATAACTTTTAAATTTTACGGAAAATGCATTATACTTCAGCCTATTAATATAATTATTTTTTGAAAAAAATCTGTATTTTTTTTTGGTTGAAGAAAACTCAGTTCACCTGATACCATTAGATAATACTTCATAAATGAGTTCATTCCGAGTTAAGATCATTTTGGACCCCTTTATATTAAATTTGTTTATTGAATTTGGATCATGAAATGAGTTGCATTTTAGTACACATCTGAATTTTTTTTAAAATTCCAATGATCGATGATTTCACATTACTTTGATTTATAAAAACAATTTTAAAGGCGTAACTGTAAAAGAAATTCGTGGTTTTCAGATAGCTTTAAAAATATGAATTCAGTGACGTCGCCCCACGTTAATTTTACTGGAGCTTACCAGACATAATGAATCAAAACAATAATTATTATTATTTTGATTCATATTATTATTATTAAAGAACGAGCAATGAACTCTAGTTTTTGATTAATACAGCTAACAACCACATGACGTTATCTTGAACATCATTTTTTTTTTTAAATTAAAAATTATTTGCAGTTTGGTTTGCTACTATGAGTAACACTAAAATACTTGTTTTAACATGTCCTTCCCAAAGGAACAGGTTAAAATTTTTGAGCGATTTTTAGGATGGTGGAACAAAAATGCTCCTAGCTCACGCTGCTCAAATTTCAGAATTTTAGCACGGGGAGATAGTGGCACAAACTAAAAAACCCTGAAAATTGTAAGTGCAAAATCTTGATAACAAGATATCAATTTATATACTATTCATATTTAATATAATTTTTTGAACTATGATTTATGATTAAATTACCTATGTAGGGGAAGTTTGGGTTTATTTGTATTTTCCAATTCACATAAATAACAAAAGACCAGAAATTAACTAACTCTTAATATTTATTGAAAAGGACAAAACACATATAAAATAAAACAAGAATAAAAAAAATACAAGAATTTGGAAGTGGGGTTAAGGGTTCCGAATTATACGTCCGTATTTAACGGCGGTTCCTGGCAGACTGTCTTAGTTCACCGCCAGAGGCGCTGTGGTGGGGGAAAGAGGAAAGTTTGTCACACTCCCCCTCTGGTTCCGATTTAACGTCTCGTTGAGGGACCAGCACTTTTTGGTCGTTTGCTTCTTCTGAGGGTCGTCAAGGTTTTTGGGTCAGGATCAAGAGTTTTTGGTCTGCCTCGTTTACGTAAAGGTGCCACCGGCACTGCATTTTCATCAGAACACTTTTTCAATGCAGACACATGATACTGTCCTAACGGTTCATGTGGCTTATCAACGTGGGCCACTTCATACGATGTAGGGGACCTTTGGGTGAGGATGATGTACGGTCCATCTCTTTTTGGCATGAACTTGGCCGACTTTGATTTTGCAGCATTGCTCTTAGGATGCAATGTAACCCATACTTTATCACCAGGTGCGTACTGTGGTGATTTTTGACGCTTTTGATCTGCGTAGGTCTTTCTCTGATCTTGCTTGGATTCAACTCTATCTCGGATGTCATTAGAGATATTGGCTAATCTCTTTAGGTAGGGAGTGATCTCGGGAACGAAATTATCGTTGTTGACGATGGCACGAAAATCACTCGTAACGTCATCTATGGTTCTCATTTCTCGTCCAAACATGAGAAATGATGCTGTTTCGCCAGTTGTTTCACACTTTGCACTATTCATGGCGAATCTAATCATAGGAAGTTTTTCAGCCCAGGAAGTGTGGTCTTGTCCCACAAGGATTGCGAGACGTGGCTTCAAGTCACGATTTTTCCGCTCTACAGGGTTTGCCTGCGGGTGATATACTGGTGTTAGGTTCTGATCTATTTTTAAAAGGAAACATAATTGCTGCATGACAGCAGAGGCGAACTGAGTTCCGTGATCACTTATAATTCTTCGAGGAATCCCATAACGAAGAAAAATCTCTTCCACAAGAACAGTGGCGCATTCTTTAGCAGTTGCTGTAGTGAGAGAAAATAATTCTACCCACTTAGTAGAACAATCTTCCACTATAAAAACCCAGGATTTACCCTCATTAGTTGTGGGTAATGGTCCAAAGAGATCTATTGCCAAGGTTTCAAATCGTTGACTGCATACTGGTGTCTGCAGAAGTCCACAAGGTTTTTGATTACTGGCTTTATATCTGGCGCATTCTACACAGCTCTTTACATAGTCAGCTATGAAGGATCTCATACCAGTCCAATAGTATCGTTGATTTATTCTATTTAATGTTCCCTCTACTCCGTAGTGTCCAGCACTTGGAGCGTCATGGTGTAATTTTAAAATTTGCGCCCTTTCATGCAAGGGTACTACCAACTGTGCTTCTTCAGCATCTGAAGCAGGAGAATATCGGAATAATACGCCTTGATTCATTATATATCCTCTTTGTGTCCAATTGGAATAGTCTACTCCTTTTTCCGGATCTTCAAAACATGTAATTATTTTCTTAAGCTCTTCATCTTTCATTTGCTCCTCTCTTATTTCTTTGGGCGTTTTCTTAGGGAAGTCTACAGAAATAGTGGAAGCTTCGCAGAATACTTCATCAGTTTGGCATATGGGTCTTGAAAGCATGTCTGCCACATAGTTCGATTTCCCGGGGAGGTATTCTATCTTAAGATTGAACTCTTGCAGCTGCAGGGCCCATCTCGCCAGTCTTCCAGATGGAGATTTTAAACTCATGAGCCACCTGAGAGGTTGGTGATCGGACGAAATGATGACTTCGGTGCCTTCCACGTATCCTCGGAATTTCTGAAGTGCCCAAACGACAGCAAGGGCCTCACGCTCTGTTGTTGAGTAATTCCGTTCCGCAGAACTCAGCAATCTGCTTGCGTATTCAACAGGATGTTCTTGAGTTCCGTGTTTTTGCAAAAGGACAGCACCCAAAGCGTAGTTACTAGCGTCTGTTCGTATGAGGAATGGTTTAGTTTCATCCGCTTGCTTTAGAATCGGAGGAGAAACCAAGCTTTGTTTCAGTTCTTCAAATGCTTTTTGCTGTTCAACACCCCATTCCCAAGAGGCATTTTTCTTTGTCAAATTGGTAAGTGGTCTGGCAATTTCGGAAAAACCAGGAATAAATTTTCGATACCACGAACATGTTTGTATAAACGATTGAACTTGTTTCACGTTTCTTGGAGAAGGCATGGAGGTGATGGCATTTACTTTATCTGGGTCTGTTTCAATTCCCTCAGATGTTATCCAAAGTCCTAGATACTTTACTTTAGAACATGCAAATTTACATTTCTTTCTGTTTGCACTAAGTCGAAATTTGTCAAGACGGTCAAAGACATCTTTCAGATCTTGGATATGTTGCTCAAAGGTAGGTGACAACACAAACAGATCATCTAGGTAAACCAGCAGTTTTACCGAAGGAAGTCCGTTGCGGAAACGATCCATCAGGCGTTGGAACGTTGCTACAGCGTTTCGTAAACCAAAAGGCATTCTTTTGAATCGGAAAGTGCCAAAAGAACAGATGAATGTTGTTTTATCCCTATCAGCTGGGTTGACTTCTACCTGATGATAGCTAGCTGTTAAGTCAATGGTTGACATATATTTACATGTCTTTGCATCATGCCATAAATCATCCATTCTGGGTAATGGATATGTATCAGGTAAAGTTTTCTCATTTAGTTTTCGATAGTCCACGCAGAGTCTATAACCATTCGGTTTTGGAACTAAAACCACGGGAGCGGCATAAGCCGACTCGCACTCTTCAATTATATCCTTCTCTAGCAAATCATCAATTTGTCTCTTCAACTCTTCTTTCTTTGAAGGAGGTAATCTGTACGGGGGTACCGATACAGGAGGATGATCACCAGTATTTATGTAATGTTTTGCGTATGGAGTAGCATCTCCCCCTGGTTCGAAGCAGGTTTTATGTTCTTGAAGTAAGCAATTCAATTTTTCTTGTTGTTCCTGAGTCAGATGTTTCCCTTCATCTTCTATCAAGTAGAAATTAGTGGTAGGTTCAGGTACGATTGTTGATTCAAAAGTTTTTGGAATTTCTTTCTTTTCAACAGGCTTCACGTAGAAAAAATATTGTTTTTGTGGATTTTTACTGAAGTGCCAGGTTCCTTTTTGAACATCAAGCACAATACCAGCTGCATGGAGAAAATCTCTCCCTAATAGTGTATTGTTCCCTTTAGCATCGGGCAGAACAAGAAGTTCAGTAGATACTGTTTTACCTTCTATGTACAGGTTGACGACAGTTTTCAGAGCAACTATCGAGTGGAGTTTTCCATTAGCGAGAGTCAAGGAAATATTTTTGTCCTCAAAAACAACTCCGTGATTTCGTAAAAAGTCATATAACTTTTCTCCTGCTATAGAGTGTGAAGCACCTGTATCGGCACATACAGCAATCCTTTCTCCAAAAAGTTCGAAAATTATTTGACTAGAGAGATTCAAATTTTTTTCATTTGTAAATAAGTTCATACAATTAACACTACTATCTTCAGGTTTAGCTCTTGTACAAGTAGGGCACTTGGATTTCACTACTCCTGGCATTCCACATCCAAAACATTGAAGTGGCGCTCTTCCTTCGAATCTGGAAGCAGAATTTCGAGATACTAGCGTCCTTGGTTGGCGACTTTGAACATTTTCATGTCTGGTTACTTCAGAACTCAACTTTCTATCTGAAGTGGTTCTTCTATTTTCTTCTCTAGGATGTGCTTTCCTTTGAGTCGGAGTCACTTGTTTCTTCACTACATGACGTATATTCTCGTACGTATCCAATTTTTCGGCTAATTCTAAAGGATTGACACACTCTGCCCATGAATCGATGAAATGTTCCTTGATATCTGGAGGAGTTTTCCTTTTAATCTGATCAGCAATTATTAAATTTTTGAGTTGATCGAATGTAGTAATATTCAGTTCCTTTGTCCATCCTTCGAAATAAGAAGCCAGTTCGAAGAAGTAATCCCTCCATGTCGTATCAGGACTCTTTCTATGTTGGGAGAATAGTTGTCGAAACTTATCAGCAGTGACTCGGAATCTCTTCAGGAGCATTTCCTTCACTTTATGATAATCCTTAGCATCCTGTTCATCTTCTCTAGCAAGTAACTGTGCTATATCAGCTGGTAAAGAACCAATGAGATATGGTATCCAAGATGATTCTGGAAGATTCATAAATTTCAACTGCCTTTCAAAAGTTATTAAGAACAATCCAATTTCATCGTCTTTAGGATTAAATTTTGGAATGATTCTGCTACGCTCGTATTTTGGGTCATTTGTGGAAACAGAAACAGCAGCATTTGAAATCTTTTGGGTTTCGAGCTGGATTTTCAATTTTTCAAGTTCATATTGCCGTTCTTTCTCTAACCGAATTTGCTCATCTACTTGGGCTTTAAGAAGTTTTTCTGCCTCAACTTCTTTCTCTCTAGCTATTCTTTCATCCTCAGCTTTTTGTTCATCTTTTAGGCGATCTTCGATAATAATAGTGAGCATATTTTTCACAAGCTCTTCATCATAATTCTCACTTTTAAGAATTAGTTCTCGTAGATTAATAACTTTTAAATTATCGGACACAGTCAGACCAAGCTCTGAGGCAAGAAGTCGCAAGTCTTCTTTTTTTCCTTTTCCAAGAAATGCCATTTTCACTAGATGATTCGGAACCAAAGAAAGGGGTACGTTTGGCACAAATGTTAACTAAAATTGTTCGATTCTTATATTGTTCAAACCCAAATTAACAGTGTTAGTTCGATAAATAATTAATTATTTTGAAAAATCACCTTAAAATTTTTCCATACAAATATGAAATGTTTCTAATAATAGTTAACCTATCACACATTATTTGGGATAATTTGAAACAGTTAATGTATTCTATTTAAACAACCAATGGAAAATGAAAATACACGATGCATTAATTATAAAGCAAGTAGTGGCAATGTAAGTTATAACTATGAGTACATCCACAAAATTTCCATATAAAACACCAATATTGTAAATAAAACAAAATTTTGAACAATAAACATTGATACGTTTAATATACAAATATTTCACTTTATTCAAGAGTATTTATGCAGTGAATAAGTTATTTCAATATCACATTGGTGAAAGTTGTTTAACGGTTAGAATGTATGAAATAAAAATTTTACTGAAAAAATGCACATGTGTTACTCATCTATTAAATTTAATTGCTTCACTTATTATTTTCAATACCCCAAAAGTAAAACAATAAATTTCTTAATTTATTTGCTTTAATTTTCCTAGATAAAAATTTTATTTTACCAAGATAAAGATTCTGTTTTCCTTGTTTTTCCGAAAAAAACACAACCCTTTATTTACCAAAATTAACCACCTTTGTTACTAAAGTGTATTCAATATAGAAACATATATATAAAACACATAGCAAAAGGAAAAAAAAAATATTCCTTTTTTTTATAAAAAAAAATTGTAACAAATAGAAATTGTAATAATAAAACTATACTATAAGTTGCATGAATGAATTAAAAAGAAGCAACATATTCTTAAATTTCTTTTCCTCTTTCTTATTTTTTTTTTTTTTTTTAATAAAAAGCTTTATTATAATCTTAGCTAACTCAATTTATCTCTGTAATTGAGATCAATGAAAATAAAACAAAATACAATATAACATAAGCATAAGTTTCAGTTTCGATTTACAAACACTCCTATTTTACCATGAAAAGAAATTCGTCTGTGGTTTTGGCGCCACCGAAAGCAATAAAGAAAGAATCTTGTCTGATTCACAGACGCGCAAGTATTAATTGAAAGTAATAATATTCAAATAGATGAGAAATTTTAAACACACTTTTTAAATGAGAAAACAATATCAATGCTTAAATATTTTAGAATGCAGTTTGTTTGTTTTTTAACTTTTGCACAATATATTCATTTTGAAACATAAAAAATAGCTAACTCTCATGATATATTTCTCCACCAGATTCATAGTTTATAAAAATTATTTTGAGAATTAATGATTCAAAATACGTATAACATTAAAGTGAACACACCGAATAACTATACAACATAACATTTTTCACAAATTTCAAATCAATGGATAGTAAATATTAATATTTTACTCTAGTAAACCTTACTACTATGAAAACTATACTTATCGGTGTTGGGCGGGAAAGGGTTTTCCCGGTTTTCCTCGTCTAGCTGGGGTGAGCTGGAAAACGGAAATACTAATTCAAAATCCAGGCAATAGAGGTACGGGATGTCCTCATAAAAAGCACAAAACTGAACTGGATGTTCATTTGCTTTCTGAAAAAAAATTTGAGCCAGCAAGGAACCTTTAATTCGGCGCGAAGTTGGGCGTCATTTTGTAGGGGAAGTTTGGGTTTATTTGTATTTTCCAATTCACATAAATAACAAAAGACCAGAAATTAACTAACTCTTAATATTTATTGAAAAGGACAAAACACATATAAAATAAAACAAGAATAAAAAAAATACAAGAATTTGGAAGTGGGGTTAAGGGTTCCGAATTATACGTCCGTATTTAACGGCGGTTCCTGGCAGACTGTCTTAGTTCACCGCCAGAGGCGCTGTGGTGGGGGAAAGAGGAAAGTTTGTCACACCTACCAATAAAAAATATCACACTTTTATAGTAACTAATTTAAGAAAAAACTGAGTTAAGTTTCAAAAGAATCGCGATATTTGATTTTAAAATCGCGTGAATATGGATAGCAATATTGATTTCAAAAACGCGCGAACACTAACTGCGATACTGGATTTTTAAATCGCTTGAATACGAATCGCAATGTACGATTTTTAAATCACGTGAATACGATTCATAATGAATAACTTTTCAATGAGGTAAATACGAAAATCGATGTTTGATATTAAAATCGCATGAATAGGAATCGCGATATTAGAGGATTACGGCGTTAAAAACGATAAAAATACGACCAACCAAATAAAAAATAAAAAAAATCGCGGAAGGGTCACACGTATGAAAACGTCTCGTTAGCGCGATGTAGCAAAGTTTTCAAAATTTAAATTTTTAGATTGTATAACTTAATTCTTACTTTAAATTTTAGTTTACGTTGAAAATGTCTGATTATAAGTTTTGATTAGTGGACTCCCGCGAATCAATGGTCTTGAGATACGCGAAATTTCACAAAAAAGAAAATAAAAAAAATAAAATCGCATGACCTGGAAAGATGATACGTAAAACCCGGAATTCCGGGGTACAACCGGAATACAATCACCCCCCCCCTCCTGAACATTTCTGGAGCTTTATGGTGAACACCCACAAATATATTATTTTTTATTCTTATTAAAGATTGAGATTAACGAAAGTAAGCATAAGATAAAATAAAAATGTAAGATTGCATTAAAAAAAAAATATTATGAGCACAAAGAAACAATAATTATTACACAATGCTTTATTTTCCGTAAACAAGAAAGCAAATAATAAGACATCTTTAGAATCAACTTTATTAAGTGCCCCATAAAAAAAAGAAGAAGAATCTCCAATTTTATTCAGATAATAATCAGCATAAGAAAGAAATTAAGTTACTCAAATTTAATTACTGAAAGTTAGGAATGAAAAAAAGAAAAAGTTTAAGATGACAATTAAGAAGAAAAGAATGTTATTAAAAGAGGAAATGGAAAAGCTGGCATACGAAAAACACTTACTTTTTGAGAGTTTTTAAGTTTTGCATCCTAATTGCAATTTTTTCTTTCTGTTTTTTAATATTTATTTCATTATCTTAATAAGTTTAACTACTGGTGTTTCACATTAAACATCTCAGAAATTAGGTTCCCAACAATGGCGCTACCGTCCCCTAGAGGGCGTTGGGGAAGTTAGTAAGAATTCGCTAGAGAGTTAGTAAGAATTCGCATAAGAAATTTTAAAAATTGAGTAGGCTTTGAAATTATAATTATTATTATTATTTAAAATTTTCTAGCGAAATATTAGTAACACTTTCTAACTCCGTATTTATGACCCCTTAGAAAAATAATTATTAATGTAGCAATTTATTAAATAAAAGAATATCAGCCCACTTTATAATGGAAAAAAAAAAAGACTCTCTTACTTTGCTTGATATATCTATATATCCCACACAAAACCATTTTAATACCAGAAAAAATCAGGTGATTTTTTTTTCGTTTTTTAAATTTCTAAATTTAACAAGCCTTGACTTCATCATAAATCATTATGGGGCAGCTTGTTTTTTTTTTTTTTTTTTTTTTTTAAATTGAAACTGCGTTTACTCGAATACCCAATAAGCATCAGTTTCAATTTCAGAAAACCGCTAGTAAAATCTATATTTTAATCAAGTACATATTTTTTTCTTAATTGTAGATAAAAATATCTAAAATTTATTTTTCAATAGAATCAAAGTATTTAAGCTTCCCTCATGCATCTTTCTCAAAAAACTTTGAATTTCTCATAGTTATCTTCTAAAATTATCACTTCATTCAATTTGAAACGTGTATGTACTGGATTTGACAGAACACTGATATAAGAAATCACTACATTTTTAATTTATTGCACCTGACGAGCTTTCAAACAACTAAATAATATATTTCTAATAAAATAATATTTAGTTGATTATTTGAATTTCATAACGATAGATTGAATCAATACAAACAGTTTATACATACAATGAAAATTCTTAATAGCGATACATTGGTAAACAGAAACCTTCAGCAAATCAACGGCATGATTCAATTCAAAAATGATTGAAAAATTATTTGATTTATAATTGTACATAATTTTTAATTAATTTTTCAAAAAATTTATAAAACGAAATGGAAAAAAATATATATTCTTTTCCCTTCAGGGATGGCGGGCGTAGGAAAAGTATATCGGAAAATAAGCAGAGAACAAAAAAGATTGGGAAACTATGTGTTAGATCAGTGTTTCCCAAAGTGTGGTACGCGTACCCCCAGGGGTACGGGAACAGTTAAGAAGGGGTACGCGTTCTTATGCGAAATATCTTGTTACAAAGGAAAATTTCAAAAAATTTTATTTAAAAAAGGCTAGCCATGAAAGTTTACGATTGCGTATTTTTCTAATGGCTATTTTTTGCAGAGTTAACAGTTAATACTTAGTGGTGTCAACCATAGAGTTGAAATAACATATTTAATAATAAACATATTTAATAATAGCATATTTTTAAAAAAAATACTAAATAAACATATTTTAAAAAAATACATAAATTTTTTTATTAGGGGTACACAGCGTTACGAAAATTTTAGAAAGGGCACAAAAGTCATAAGTTTGGGAAACACTGTGTTAGATCATAGATAAAAATAAATAAATAAAAATTTAAAAAAAAGTCTTGTAGAAAAATGCAAAGGATATGCAACAAAGATTTTCTTCTCCATCAAATTTCCAATTTAAAAAAATTCGAATATAAATGTTATACACAAACATGCTTATAGATTAAAAATAATGCACATAAAATAAAATTTATGTGATTTTAACACTATTATTTTTTTACAAAGCGTGCGGATTGAATTGAATGTTTAGTGACAGCATTTAAACACTTGCTATTAATATAGCTTTGAAATTTTAAAAAATACTTAAATCCTTAAAATTTGAAAATTGGTAGCTAGGTTGAATAGAATACATTTAAATGAAAAACACGAAATAAAGAAGACCCAAAAATATTAATTAGTTACTTAATAAATAAAGAAATAGTGTCGAAATAGAATAACTTTTCCACATGATAATTATGTTATGATTCGACAGAAAATGTAAATAATTTATTAATTCTAAAAGGACAAAACTAAATTTGATAAATAGTAGCCTGATACTGCTGACATCTAAGGAGGATCCTTTTTAATTTACAAAACATTAATTTAACATAATAGGGGTCTATTGAGGAGAAATTTTGTTCCATTAGCAAACTCTTCACAAATTATTTTTTTCGTGAAAACGAACACTTCACAATATTTTGTTTAAAAACATCAACAACAAAAATTTAATTTTTTAAATAATGGAATGAATTATGCCATCAATTCATAGTTTTAAAACTACACCTTTTTGAAAAACAAGGTTTTAGAGAGTTCCCCCCGCCCCCATTAAAATAATATCCTGTTTTGATACATTCACAAAAACAGACCCCTTAGCAGGAAAGCTCGATTCTATTCTTAATTTGGAATCAAAAAATTAAGAGTAGATTTTTCTCAAAATCACAAAAACAGAAACTTATTTCCATAAAATCACAAAATTATGAGAAGATTTTTGATTTTTTTTCCTTTTTCACAAAAACAAGACCATAATTTCATAAATTAAACGATAAAAAAATTAAAAAAAGGACGGAATCGCAAAAAATATTTTCATAAATTCACAAAATTATTAATAGATTTTTCACAGTTTCACAAAAAATTGACCTTTCACTACAAGTCTGGATTGACCACTACAACCATTAAATAAATTGTTCCTCAGTTTAAACCAGGGATGGGCAAACTACGGCCCGCGGATAGAATTTTAACTTGCAGATCCGTGGCAAATACAAACAATATAGTATATCCATTTTCTTGTCGACTTTGTTTAAAGCTATCTCTGTTCTTTCTTTTTTAACAAAGTACTGATGACCTTTTTACTTTTTCTATTTTTGTTTTATGGAAATAGTTAGCACAGACAGCTTCAATTGGTAAAATGTTGAAAGCAGAAGTTCTTTGCCATAGATTGGCTCCAACTAGCGTTTGTCTTTCTGGAGGAGCAAACTTATGGAATCTAATATAGGTGAATTATATTTCACAAGTGGCAGACTGCGCATTTTAAGCTCCAACGAGCTGACAATCTAACAATAATCTGAAGCAGTTGTTTCTAAATATGGCAAAGTTTGAGTTTCATAAATCATTACCAAAAGCTAGTTTTTCAAATTTAATATTTCATGCCCAGAAAATCAGTGCTGTGTATGCTTCATCTTATATATGTGAACAAGTGTTTGCAATGATGAACCTTAGAAAAAATCATTTCAGAAGTAGACTAACAGATAAGCATTTAGCCTCGTTCCTTAAAATAAGCACATCTCACTTCGAACCTCAATATAAGGAGCTTTTAAAAAAGAAATCGCAATTTCATTCATCTCACTAAATATTTAAATTAAAATTTGTATATCGCTATTTTTAAAATTTTTTTGAAGTTTTTACTTGGCCTACCAAACATTTTTTGTCCTCGACCAAAAAAGTTTGCCCATCCCTGGTTTAAACAGTCAACTATCCTTTAAATGTATTGTAGAATACAAAAAGTTTCCATAATTAACTTTAAATTTCAACATAAAGAATTTCCACGGTTATTTTTTCCCCTTAGACAACGACAAAAAACAAAGGACATTGCAATAAATAAAAAAAACATAAAAGAATAAAAATAAAGTTAAATAAGTTAAAAGAGAAGAAGAATAAAAATGGAAGGTATTTCGTATTTTATTTCTCTGGAATACAAGCAGAGTCAACTAATCCCTACTTGTGCGCAGCCTTGTTCGGAATTGCAACTGAGAAAACAGTTTGCTTTGTGCAAACACGTCGCTTTTCGTCGACACACGTGCTCCAAAACGAAATTGGCAAAAGGCTTTTGTCGAACAAAGGGAAAAAATGCATGAGCTTTCTACTCACTTCTAGGAATTCCGTTTTAGAAAAATAAAGAAAAGGGAATTCTTTTGTAGAAAGACAGCGAAATAAATGAAAAAATATATTAAAAGAAACAGTTCTTTCTGTTTGGAGCTTAAGCGAGCGTGTTTAAAAAAAAAGTAAAAAAAAGAAGGAAAAAGCTAGCAATTAAGAAGTGTACTTGTATGTTTAGATTATATATATATATATATATATATATATATATATATATATATATATATATATATATATATATATATATATATATATATATATATATATATATATATATATATATATATATATATATATATATATATATAAGGTTACAATGTGACACCATGATAAAAAGAAATATATAACTAAAACAGAAGCAATTCAATACTACAAACAGATTTTTAAAAAAATTTATCCTATTTTTAAACGATCGAGAAATTTATTGTCTTGTATGCTTGAATAAGAAACATTCTTTTGACTTTGTTAAGCCACCTTTTCAGGCGACTGCCTGGGTACGATGAAATTTTTTTTTAAAAATAAATTTTTTTTAAACATATCGCTGCTTCAAAACTAAAACGACACATCTGCAGGCATAATACGTTCGTAGATGTGTCGTTTTAATTTTGAACCAGCGATATGTGTTATTGGTTCAAGTGTGATATAAACTGATATAAACAAGCAGAAATATTTTTGAATATCACATAGTTTTTAAAATATTTGAAAAATTAAGCCTAAAATGAGCGAAATTTAGGGCTTACGCCAGCCAGACACCATACACTTAATTTAAATGAATAAAATACAATTTCTTTTTTTGTACAGTTTATTTTGACCCTTATCTGTGTTCTGAACTAAAGGTTTATGAAAATTTTAAAAATTACCCAAGTTAAGTGTTAAAATCTAGAAAAACAGTAATTTTTTTCTTCTTTTTAAGTTTCTTATGTTTATATGCCTGTAACATGACCAAATATTTAAATTGAAACTTAGTTTCAGTCCAAAACACAGTATATAACATTGTTACCAAATTTCATAAGACACTCCTAAACCATTAGTTTAGGAGTGTCTGGCGTGATATTGAAAAATACAGTTACGCATTTAAAGATTTACTTAAACAAAAAAAGTTACATAGACTACTTATTCAACAAGCTTAAATTTAATAATATTTGTAGTTCAACCCTTTATGTTGCTCTTGCTTTTTACAGTTTGCATTTTAATTCATTATCTTTTTTTATGACCAATTTTCTATTGAGCGACAGTGCGGGATTTTCTTTTTTTCAAAATGTTAGTTATGTATGCAATATTTCACAGCAAATTACCACCAAACTCCTTTTAAAACAGTTTTAAGTTGTTAGAATCAAATGGAAAACGATACATAAGTCATTTTAGAATGTAGCATAGTTAAATATTTATATTTTTTCATAAAACAGGCAAAAATGACGCGTTAATTTTCGCTGTATTTTGTATACACAACTACATGCTTCAAATATTAACTTCATACTATACACTATTATTATTTTTAACTTTATTTCAAACTAAAACTAAAGTATTAAATAAAAAAAAATTATATAAGATATGCCTTTCCTATGAAAACACAAAATTTTACTGTAAAAAGATTTACTATGTTAGCATATTTGTTTACTATAACTTAACAATGAAATAAAACATAAAATTTTACTTCACATCAAAATGATTAAGTTCATAATAAATAACCATCAATTCTAAGTGTAATTTCCTTCAAATTTTAAGTAAAACTTTCTAACGTCAATGAGATATGAAAAAAATAATTTACAAAATTGATAATTACATTTTTACATATAATAAAAGATCAAGTTATATGAACTATATGAGTCTAGAATTGTCCAGCCTTATATGATAACCATCTTTCAGTTCATACTTATTCGATTTTATTATTTTTTTTTTGCAGCTCTTCGCTTTTTTCTAGCAATTTTTGTGCTGGGTAAAGAAAAGCGTTTTGATTCCCTAATTCTTGTTTTTATCAAACTCCAAATACTTATTAATAGTTTCAGCATTAACGTTAAAGTTTAAGCTGTTAAAAATGGGCAACAAGCCCACAAAGTATTACGGCAATATTTGCTCCTAATCGAAGAGTTTGCAGTTCGACGAACGTGCTCTTAGGAAGCAAGTTCCATAACACACCATTAAAACTTTCATTTGTCGTCAAACCGTGTAAGCATTTGGAAAGTAATTTTTTATCACGCAGGCTCATGTAAACTGGCTTTATTATGTTTATAATGTCATTCGGGAGACCAATAGAAGTTTCAACAAACTTCGCCTGGCCCTCTTGGGCACTGACCATGCATTGATTGGTTTTTATTTGAGCAGCAGTGATAAAAAGCGGCATAAACTGCAGACATCATTCCCGATAAGTTGCCAACATTACTTCTTATGGAAATCCCATAATAGTTTTGAAGCTTGTCAATAAATTTATCAGTCAATTTGCCTCTGCCACCTAATCCTTTTTTGCTCTTTTTCCAGTTACGTAATCTATTTCCAACTCTTTTTTGCACATGGCCAATGCATTCAAATTTTTTTACAGAATCTTGCCCATAACTGTCTTTCACTTCCGAGAAAGCTTTACAGTCAATATCGCCATAATAATGCACATATTTAAGCTCGCGGTTGGCTACTGACCTCTCAAAGATTCTTTTTGCACCAACGATTGCCAAACTTTCAAATGAGCCAGTGTGATTAACACATATGTGGTTTTCATCTTTCATTGTCTTGCACAAACCACAATATTGGGACATCATTTCTATGTCGACTACTGAGAGAACGGAAACACAATCATTGAGAGAAGTGTGGCCGCGCCACCGCCATGTTCCGTCCAGAGAAACTCCACATGCATCAAGACTTATTTTTATCTTTCACTTCCTTTGAAGTCTCTCTCATATTTTGTTCACTTACACAAAGCACAGCTTGCA
Source organism: Parasteatoda lunata (assembly GCA_949128135.1). Taxonomy (NCBI): domain Eukaryota; kingdom Metazoa; phylum Arthropoda; class Arachnida; order Araneae; family Theridiidae; genus Parasteatoda; species Parasteatoda lunata. Next base: position 111,599,605 of record OX421975.1, read on the forward strand.
ACAGTTTCTTTTCATTTTCTCTAAATGAACTTTTTGAAATAAAAGGTAAGTACAAAGTGAACAAAAGTTTCTTACCAGCAGAATAACCTTTTCCAATCAAACGAAGCCCCATCACAAGAAGTTGATTGAGATTATTTTGCTTTATTGTTTTGGGCGTAGTAGAAAATCCAGTCATGAATCCACAATCACAGGATATCGAAAAGTTTGAACAAATGCCAAACCTTGAATCCTCGGCAAGTTTCAACTTATCGAAACAAGATGGACAACATAGAATGGAAATCACAGTCATTAGCGATGTTATATCAATTATTCTATTCCCTTCTAATTTTTTTCGTATCATCAGTGAGCTCCTTTTTTTCCAAATTTAATTAAGAATTACTTGCAGTGTTTATTACTTCACTGCTTGAATCTTGTTGTTTCACTGCTTGAGTTTTTGGTAAATCTATTACCGTGGAAGGATCTTTTCTTATATCTGTTTTTCGAAGTGCGAACTTAAGCCATTCTTATGACGAAAACAAAACAATAAAAACAGATAAAGAACAAAAACAAAACAATAAAAAGTACTTAAATAACAACTAAAACTACCGTCAATTTAATATTAAAGCTTTTTTTAATAAGAACGTGGCAAATTTGAACGCTGAATAAATCGTAGCAAACAGAAAATATAAACATCAAAATTGATGCCATTCAATTTCACTTCCTTTAAAAAGTTTATACATAATTTGTTGTCAGATGCATTTAATTAATATTATATAAAACAATTAACAAATATTAATATTTTTAATAGCGTTACAAGCAAAAAAAAAAATCGTATTAGCTCAAAACTACATTGTTTACATTTAGTTTTGACGTTTTCAGTGCACTTCCGGTGTTTCGGAATCTCACTTCCGGTTTCTAAATCAGCTATAACTTTGCTTCTAATTATCGAAATTTTAAAAACAAAACATTTTTGGAATTCTAAGAGTTCATTCTTTTTAAAAGAGCAAAAAAACAGAAATTCGAATTTTTTGATGAAATCGGTCATTTTTAAGGCAGGCAACCTTAAGTTCGAGAGATGGATTAGTTTTTGTTTTATAACCGTCGTTGAACAGCCGACCAAATTGTTCGGGTTTACGACTACCAATGTTCAACTTCATAGCCATGTCTTTTTGAACCCAATCCAGAAGATAAGGGAACTCCTGGATCAAGTATTGGGAGTCATTTGCCTTCGTGGAGAACTTTTTGATGGAACCCGCATTTGCGTTTACATGGAGAGGAAAACCACGAGAACCTCCCACAGTTAGTCTGACGGCAAGGGAACTCTAACACATGATCCGTCTACCACTGAGGATATTTTACGTCAGCACTGTGATCAGTGCAAACCGGGAGCGGAATTCGAATCAACTAGTCATCTTTGGAATTCGAGCCCAGTGCATTTCATTGGAAGGGGCGCGCTACTGCTCCAATGTCATATTGATTATTTTTTAAAACAAAATTTTAAAAAATGATTTTTGACTTTTCAGGTGACAAATTCTCTAAAAAAGAGGTCGTTAAAGGCGGCTGGATTGTGAATAATCGGAGGTCATGTCGTGATAGTGGCAATGTGTTCAGTGTTACGCACCAGAGGCTTTTACTAGCTGGTACCGACCTATCCGAAGCTATGTGTATTTAAGCCGTCACCAATGATAGAACCTGGAACTTCTCAATGACAGCTCAGTGCCTTAATCACCGCCACATCATGATTCATGTTATTGATAGCCCTTAGCATAGATTTTCAGAGTACTCACCCTTGACAAATTCCATACCTTTCGTCATTTAAACATCAAATGCATATTTAATTTTATAGGCAAATTATGAAAATTGAATTAATATTTAAGTAAATAAAACAGAAAATCTTTAGTATGTCCGCGCTATTATGATTTTCCGATTCTGTACACGCGTTAAGAGCCAGGATGGTTTCGGGGGAATATAATGCTCTCCGCTCGATGAGGTGGAGACCCAGGTTCGAATTCCGGCGATGGCGTCAATTTGAAAATTTTCCATGGCTCGTACCGACCACAGTGCTGGCGAAAAATATTCTAGGAGATAGATTGGATCATGGAAGGTTAGAAAAAAAACCAGTAGTACACGAACAAAACCCACAAGAACTATTTATGTTTTGTAATTATATTAGAAATTAACGTAATCTAAACGATAGTTCTGAATGAACCATTAATAGAGTTTACTATAACTGCGTGTAAATCGATTCCCGGGTTCATTATATCGAAGTTTCACTATATAACCTTTTACATTTTCGGAAGAAGCAAATGTTTGCCAGTTGAAAAGGAAGGGGGGGGGAAAGGTAGCATTCTAACAAAACAAAACAAAACAAAAAAACCTGCCAGAATTCTTTAACATTTTCGAAAAAAGAAAACGATAGTGAAATGCAAAAACAGAGGCAACACAATCAAGCGACCGGCAATTAGACGAAAACGACCAAAGAACTAGAAAGAAGTCAGGTTGTTTAGGAGGAAATTCCATTCCAGGTTCCACACCAAGTCCATTCCAGGAGGATTAATATCCCACCCTGTAAGTTGTTTCCCCCTCTTTTCTTCATCTTCCACCTCCTTTGGTGGATGAACTTCTAATACAACTGACGATTGTTTCTGGCACAAATGGCAGGTAGGCCGTCTAGAATTCTTACTTTTTTATTCGGATCAGTGATTCAGAATAAGTTATAAAATTGGCTATTTTGTGGGCCCTATCTACTATTTTTAGAACTAGTCATGATATTCTAATCTTAGATTCCATTGAGAGTGCAAAAGAATAATTTGGCATTTCTCAAAAGGTGGCACAAATGACGTTAACGGTATCTAATTTTGAATTCCATCGATATTTATTTTATTGGCAGTAAATATTCACTACTTATGTCATAAAGAATTCTATTCAAATAAAAAATATTTCTGCCATACATTTTTTCATTGAATTTTAGATCAGATTGTTTGTGGTGTAGAACCTAAATGGTGTTCCGCGGGAAGGAAAAAAAAAGGTTCTGAAGGTTATGATTTTTTTTTTTTACTTCACAGTAATGATTTTTGAAACTTTATTTATATTTAGCTCAAATTATAAAACATGGGCCGTGATGACTCAGGGGATGATAGAACGTTCGCCTTGCAATGAGGTGAACTGGGTTCAAATCCCAGCGATGGCTGGTCGATATGAATTCCGCGTCCGGTTTGCTCCGACCAAAGTGCTGACGTAAAATATCCTCAGTGGTAGACGGATCATGGGTTAGAGTCCCTTTGCCGTCCCTCATGGAGAGGAAGGTTTTCCTTTCCATGTAACGCAAATGCGAGTTAGTTCCATCCCACGAAGGCAAACTTTTTTCAATACTCGATCCAGGAGTTCACTTGTCTTCTGGATTAGGTTCAAAATTATAACTTGAGTTGAACATTAGTAGGCGTAAACTTAAAAAGATTGGGTCGGCTGTTCAGTGACGGTTATGAAATAAAAAAAATTATAATACATTAATTATTTAATATTTTAGTTGTCATTATGAAGTTATTTAAAGTAAAATGCCAATAAAAAATAAATAGCAACATTAAAAAAAAAATATTTTCCTATTAACGATTTTTTTAATATAAAATTAAAAGGACCTGCACTTATGCATTAATATTTCCTATCGCGTTTTTTAAATCTAAAATAAAATAACTAAATTCGTTAAAGAAAGGAATATATTTCCGTGGTAATCATTTTCAACGTTTCTAACATTCTATTAGCATTCATTTCAACAAGAATCATAATTTGGCTCATATGTTTCATTTTCTCTTATGCATATACAAAATAAATAAATAAAAATAAGACTAAATTTGATAAAACTCCATCTGTGTGAATTTAACTGTCGAATATAAAATCCAATCTAAGAATATGAATGAAAAAACGATGAAACAATTTAATTCCACTCGTTTTATTATTTTCAAAACAAAGTAGTCTTTTATTAGTTAATACGGTCAAAATTGTTTTTATACATTTTATTATTTATAAAATCGCGTTTCCGCCGTAAGAGATTCAATCATTTAGGGTTTCATAGCTGAAAAAAAATTGCGTTTGTTTAAACAACAGCTGTTTTAAACAATAAATTTATGGGAAAACTATCGGCGTTTCGCACGCTACATAATTTCGACAATACTAAATTTATATGTCAGAAAATAACATACTGTTACATAAATATTTCCTAAAAACACAATTTTTTTTCTTTTTAATATTTGAAAAATTATAAGAAAATTAAATAAATAAGTGCTTACTTTAAATCTATTTTCTGATAAATAATGATAGATTATTTATCAGAAAATAGATTTTAAGTAATCTACGCATCGTACGTTAATTTTTTTTAGAATGCATCCAAGTATTTTTTTATTTTTTTTCCTAAAACTCTTTCACCCATTTATTGGATATTATCAAGTAACCATCCTATTTAAACTTTATATTGTTACTTTATTTATAAACATTTAGGCAAGGCTTTTCAATGATTTATGATAATTCCTGCCACTCGAAAGAATTATAACTTTATTCCAAAATTCTTACTGTGAGATAAATTTATATTTGACTGTTATCAAAGCGTTAATTTCAGATCTGTGATATGCTTAAATCTTTTGAAATATGCTTAATTGCATTTTGATTCCCCTAAAGTTTACTAAAAAGTACACAGCCGGATTTGGAGGGCGGCTACTAGGGTCGTAGCCCGAAGTTATTTTAGGGTCCCTCAAGGGGCCATTAAAATTATGAAGATTTTAATGAAAGATTTTAAGAAAATTATGATTGATTTTTGTAATTTTCTTAAGATTTATTAAATATTTCAAGCGTAATATTTTACATTCTTTTAAAAATACTTTATGTAGTTTAATTGTAAAATTCGGGGGGAAATGTACCCCTCATTCAATTCATTAAGTATATTTATTATCTGCTTTTGCTTCACGCCACACGAGCTCGTTTTTTCTAGCTTATTTTCTGTAATCATCAAAATTCCTAGGGGTGTTACGTTCGCAAAAATATCATAACATAGTAAAAAAAATATATAATTTGTTTGCGTCGATTTTTACAACTTATATGCTAGAAATTCTTACCAGTGCTTGACATTTATAATTTCATAAAATGATGTTTTTGCTGCGATTGAGATTTTATTGCGTTTCGATGTTAAATAGAATCATATTTGTAAAAAATTAAAATTTTTAAAAAGAACTTTCTTTCCGAATTTCTGTAAAAACAGAGAAGTAAAAAGGAGAAAAGCATAGCTGGAATTGAATCTCATAAAAAGTTACGAAATTTCTGAACATATGGAAATTTTGGCTAATTTGGCGCAAATAAGACTCCAAGTTACACATCAAACCTAGGCCCCATCATACTTTATTTCAATTCTGCTTAAAAGGATTTCAACGAACTATACAAATTAACTAGGACATTTTTTTCAACACTTGAGCATGTCAAACTAAGTGTAAAACACCATCCAAAACAAATGATTTGGTTTTTGGAGAATGTCTGTCAATTAAGTCCCTTTTGGTGAGAGTGAATGTACACTGTAATACAGATTATTTCCTTCATGCGGGTCATTTCGACATCGTTTGGTCCTAAAAATCAATAAAAAATACAAGAGATTTACATTGAAAATCAAATTCATGTTGTTTGCTTTGTTTGTGTAGAAATCCACTGAGATTAAATAAAATTGATAACTTCCTACGCGAAATAAAAAACGAACCACACTGAAAGCTTTTGATCTAATGATCGGATATTTCACATTCAAGGACTCAATCTTAATAGTTTGAAGGGGTGACTTCAAATAGGCTAATGAATTGGTGCAGACGATATTTTAAGTTACGAAATACATAAACGTACGAAACACAAAAACGTACTTCCTCTGAATAAACATATATTTTTTCCGACGGATTCGAATTTCCGACCCCCAAATATAGGGGGCAGACACAATCTGAGAAATAAGGTCCCAATAGTTTGCTCAGGAGGGCGTTCCAAGGTTAATATCTTTAAATGTTAATTTTAATTATTGCGTATTTCGCCATATCCTGAGAAGTTTATGAACAAATTGAAAAAATTTTGCACACAATTATAAAATTCGTTAATCTAAATTTAATACAATGCGTTGTCTTTAATAAATATTTATTACTTTTTATTTAATAACAGTCAAAAATAATTTTGAATAGTGAGAAATAAAATTTTTTCATCATTTCAAAGAATGTAATTTTACATGATAATAAATTTTAAAAACACGATGTTTTTAACATTAATCTTAAGATTCAGTGTCAAAACTTCTCCAGTTCATTGTATTTATCAATATATACAGTGGTGGCCAAAAGTGTGGACATTTTTTGAAAGTTTCATATTTTTCAACTTTGTGTGCTTGTAGAATATATTAATTTTCACTTAAATACAAACGTTTATATATCAAATTGAACGTAATTTAATGTAGAATTTAATGACAAAAACAGAACTAAAATATCTGTATTACAAAAAAAGTTATGCTCATTTTAGTAGAACAAACACAAACCGTTTTGAATAAGGACGTGTTTTGTAATAAAAGCGTACTAGCCAATCACAAACACTGTTCTTAGGACCAATCAAATGTCTGTAACTATAGTTTAGGTTATTTGGATGGTAAAAGAGTTATTGTTGTGGAAATATTTTGCGGAATGATACATACTAGTAAGTTTAAATAGAGTATTGCTGTTTTTGAATATTTAAAGCAGGGTTGGGGTTTTGGACGTCTTTAACTGGTTTTGGACAAGACACATGGGTTTTACTGTCCTAAACTGGGTTAAACTGTCCTAAACTGGGTAAAAGTGTCCAAAACCTTGAATTTTGGTGAAAGATAAAAATTCTACAGGTGTAACCATTGTACACATAATAATTACATGTATCAATAAATATTTGATACTTTTTATACAATTTACTTTAACTTATTAAAGGAAAATAATACAATGTAATAGAGAAAGGTTTATAATTTTTGAAGCTCCACAATTCATTGAACAACAAAAGTGAACATCTAATCCTTTAAATATAAATATGCTTTTAATACTGATAAATAATGTTTTTGCATAAGGATAAATAATACAATATTAAAAAATAATAAGAATGATTTTAAAAAAATACTAAATTTGTTTAAAAATTAACCTTTTATTTTTCACAATATTTTTTTTTTTTTTAAAAATTTCTAATTTCTGCATGATAAAAAAGACATCTATTTAAAAAAAATTGTTTTAAATATAAATATACATTAGTTTAAATTGGAAATACAAAATAACTGATAAATGTATTAACAGTTTTGAAGGGCATAACATTAGTTACTGACACTGGCGATGTATCACTACTACGCTAAAAGAATTGAACACGAATGAAATAAAAGTATTCTTGAACAGGGTTTGTTGATTTAAATCAGCTTGATTTAAATCACGATTTAAATCATGATTGAAATCAAATAATTTTTTAAAAAAGTCATTGACTTAAATCAATTAATTTTTTATATATATATATATTGATTTTAAAAGTTAAAAAACAGTGTTTTAAATTATTGATACTTTTATTATTTTTTCTTAGTTATAAAGTTTATTTTAAATAAATTGCTGCATTAATAAATTTTAGTTAACGAAATTACTTTCTTTCTTGGTGTGTGTTAAATTCCAACACATATGAACCTACATTTTTAAAAATCATTTGATTCTTGAGAAAGTACAGATTAAAGTAAACATTTAATTCTTTCTTAATATAGACTTGCATAGCTGTAGAAAGTAATTAATAAACATGAATTTTTTTCAAAAAATAATGCAAATAATGTTAATTAAAATTCTACCTTTTGAATGGAAAAGCGTGGAATTAAAATCTACATTATATTTTATTGGTGGAAAATGTATATTTCTGAAGCTTGAGGTTATATTAAAAAGAAATTACCCTAATATGCCAAAAATAGAAGAAGAAAAAATTCTGATGAATTCAGATATTTTTTTCCTGATATAGTATCATTCTTCCCTTAGAAAGTTTATTTGCAGCATCTGGGTTATTAACTGGTATGTTTTCTCATAATATGTTTACAGTATCTTTGGCATTATCTGATTTTCGATAAAGAAATTTTGTGGGGAAAAAAATTCCAATGAGTACATAGATTTTTTAAGTTTTTTTAGCTTACCTTATCTATTTTGATATAGAATTAAAAATGAATAATTTAATATAAAAATATATAGATTAAATATTTATTTATTTATTGATGAATGACTACATTTATAAACACAATCTGTTACATTTATTTTGCCATTTCAAAAATCAAGAGAAAAAAAAGAAATCACAATTTTAAATTAAAATTATGGTTTGCTAATTGAAACTTTGTTTTTATAGTTAAAATACAGGGGTCTGTCCAAGCCATAATAATTTCACAAAGTACTTTTTTCTTAAAATTTTATTTTTGTGTCTCGTAAGGAACGATAAATCCATATTTGTGTTGATTTTTTAAAATAATTTTTAATTTTCACAAAATTGGTAACTCTCAGAAAAACCTAGACAGACCCCTGAAGAATTCGTTAAATTCTCTATTTAATCAATCAAGTCTTTAAATTTCGATCATGCATTTGTTTCAAAATGGTTGCTATGCATTCAAAGCTATGTATTATAATGAAAAATTATTTTAGTAAGTTAGAGCTTCTAAAATATTGTTATAATATAGTTTTAATATTAATTTAATTTTGATTAAACATTTGTAAAGTTTATTTAATCATAAATTAAAGTTCTTACAGTGTATTTGAATAAAAATCAAAAAAATCTGATTTAAATAAAAAAAATCCGATTTAAATCAAACAAATCGGATTTTTTGATTTTTTTTTGAAAAAAATCAAAAAAATCACGAACCCTGTTCTTGAATAGTACTATAGATAAATAAACCTGTTTACGACTAACCAAAAACTTAGTACCTAATAGCTTAACCTGTATCGCAAGGTCAAACTTCAGTTATGTACTATTGAATGAGAGGATCAATTAAACTTGATTACTGATTCATCTTCCTTTGTTTAATGTTTAAATTGAAGAGTCAAACAATATTAATAAAACATTATACTTTTAAAAACAAATATTTTCTAATAGATTTAATTATTACTATGTTATTAGTTCTATGTTTATTTTACCTTTTAAATATTGTTCAGATAAAATTGTGACATAATTTGAGTAAAAGGGTTTTGGACAGTTTAAGACAGTTTTGGACAAAGGGGTTTTGGACAGGACGGTTTAAACCGTGGATTAACCCATTCTGTCCTAAACCTTGCCAACCCTGATTTAAAGTCCTTTTTTTTAATTAAACTAATTTTAAACAATGTCATCAACAAGAAGAACTAATTGGACATCTACAAACAGAAGCCGAATAGTCATATTGAGAGAAAATGGCCTCTCTTATGCTGAAATTGCAAGACAAGTTGGTGGTTCAGTGACTTATTCAGGTATATGTAAGTTCTGTTTACGTTATGAAAAAACGAAATCAGTGGAAAATAAAGCCAAATCAGGCCGGAAAAAAATGCACAAGTGCTACTGCCGATAGAAAAATTAAACGGCCATGCCTTCAAGATAGAAAAATGTCATCAGATGCTATTAGATGTGAAATGAATGCAGCGGGTATTGCAGTAATTTCAAGAACAATAAGAAGAAGGTTATCAGGATTTGGACTACAAGCTAGAATTCCAAGGAAAAAAACCATATTTAAATCAAAAGCAACGCGAAAAATGAGTTAAGGGGGTAAAAGAACACATTAAATGTTCAGAAAATCAATGAAAGCAAGTAATCTGGAGCGATGAGAGTAAAATATCACTCTTTGGTAGTGATGGTAGAAAATACGTGAGACGTAGAGTAGGTGAAGCACTGCATCCTGATTGCATTGAAGCAACTACAAAAAACCCCAACAAATGTCATGATTTGGGAATGTATGTCTGCAGATGGTGTGGGCCGAATTCAAGTGATTGATGGCATCCTGAATGCCAAAAAATACATCGAAACTGTCCTGAAACCAAAATTGATACCTTTCATCAGGAATCTCTTCCCAAACAACGCACCATTTATTTTTCAGCAGGATTCAGCTCCATGCCACACAGCAAAAGTATGCAAAGCATGGTTTCAAAATAAAGGCATAAATACATTACCATGGCCAGGAAACAGCCCTGATCTCCATCCAATTGAAAATTTGTGGCGACGTTTGAAAATTCTTGTACGAAAAAAACGTCCATCCAATATAAGATAACTTATTGAAGCTATAATTGATTCTTGGCACCATGCGATTACGAAAGATGAACTCCAAACACTCGTTCACTCGATGAAAAGACGCTGTGAAGCTGTCTTAAAAAATAAGGGTTATCCTACTAAGTATTGATTGTGTAAGTATCACTTTAAAAAAATGCAAATCTAAGATAGATCTTACTATTATTTGCATAACTTTTTTTGTAATACAGATATTGTAATAGTACTGTATTTATTATTAAATTTTACATTAAATGACCTATAATTTGAGATATAAACGTTTGTATTTAAGTGAAAATTAATATATTCTACAAGCACACAATGTTAAAAAACATGAAACTTTCAAAAAATGCCACACTTTTGGCCACCACTGTACATATAATCTTAATTACCATAGTGAATAAAATCATAGTTGATTTGAAAAATGATATGAACAATAACTGCATTTATCCAGGGGTCTGTCCAGACATTTTGTGAAAGGTCCGTTTTTGTAAAATTGTGAAAAAATTACTCATAATTTGTAAATATAAAATAAACGTTAAGTCACATTCTTTCAACCAGGGTCCTGCTTTTGTGAATTTGTGCAAATAGGGTCCGTTATTGCAAGAAAATTTTTTAAAGGAGTTTTTAAATTGTAAAGACATACAAGATTATGCTCAACACTGTAAAATTATAATTAAAAAAATTAAATTTTAAAAAATAAACAGTAATTGCTGCTACTAAATTAGAGATGCAACATACAAATATTTGGTATTTAGCCTATACTGTTGAACACAGAATATTCATTTCGGACGAATAAAGAAAGAAGCGTCTGCCGAAGACAAAATTTAGTTCGTTTACATGTCTTTCTCCCCGCCCCCCTTCCTGGGAAGGCTTTATTCGATTAACAAAACAATATGAAGATAAACAAAATTATGAAGGGTCCGATTAAAAGATAAATTATTTTGTGAAGGGTCCGTTTTTAAGTTTAAATATTTTGTGAAGGGTCCGACCAAAATTTCTTCTAAACAGACCCCTGATTTATCAATATATGAACCGTGAATGACCAAAATCGCTGAATGTTCACATAATAGCTTTGGTAAATATGCATACTAGGTCTAGTTAAGTGTCACTTTCCGGTATACATTTGCTCGGTCGTGTGACCTACTTTTTCTTAAGCTGGGTCTCCACCGATCGCAACGGCAACGTAGATCAAAATCTGTTGCTGCGTTGCTTCCAATCTGTTGCCAAAGTCTTTCATACCGGTAATTGGCAACGACTCTGTTTCTTGTCTCGCGCATGCTCAGAAGACTTATCACGCGATACGGTTGCGTCATCTCCCGTTTCATTTCATCACTTTTGTTTTGTTTGAAAGCGCTAAAGTTCTATTTATTAAAATGGAAAGAGCAAATTTGAAAAAAGTTTCTTTTTTAATATGCATTGTATATATTTTTTTCATATTATCTTGATTTTTTGTTTATTTTGTAAATTATATTACATATTTTGAATAGATTTTTTTTTATTAAACTCAACATTCACTTGAATCTTGAATGAAAGACTGTTTTTATCATATTATTAAAGATTTCAGCTAATACGAACTTTCTATTTCATTGTGATTTTGTTATAGGATAATGAAGTTTATATAAGTCATTTAGGTAAAAATTTTAAATGCTAGGACTAGAATGTAAAATATATGAACCTTTTTAATAATTCCATAATGGTTACAAGTCATTACATAATTTAATATCTTTTTCTAAACATGATTCCATAAAGATAAATGCAATAATTATTATTTTGAATGGAGAATTTACTTTATCTTTTATTTTTATTTACAAATTCGAAATTAGCTTATTGTCTTTCACAATAGTTTTACAGATGAAATTATGTCTTATCATATACAGTTTAATTTTTATTAGTACAGTGTTCGGTTCAACAATATCTGCAAGATTGTTCTTTCCACATTCTCTGCAGTGATCAGTTTTCTTTCTTTTAACATAATAGACTATTATGCAGATTACATTTTTTCTACTATTTTTTTTTTTTTTTTTTTTTTTGGATTATATGCTGCAAACTATTGATGATATAACTAAATACCTGCATAATCAATACGATTTACTCTTCACATAACCAAATATTTTGCAGACGACAAAAAAACACAATTTTCTTTCTGGGGGAATCACTAAATTTTTTTTCCTTTTTTTTTTTTTTTAGTGCCAAAGCTGCAATTTAAATTTTAACTTAAAAAGTTAATTTAAATTTTAACTTACTCCTTTCAAAAAGACTGTCTCCTCAAATCCATCTTTGGGTCTTGTTAGACTGATATTTGATAATTTAATAAATGGATTTGAATAAAAACACTGTAGAAAAATTTGGTAAAAAATTTTATGATTTTTTTCTTATTGTGTAAAAATAAAAGGAAAACACTGTTTGCTACAGTAATTAATAATTTGATTGTTAGAGAACCCATTCTACAGCAAAATAATCGTAATTGCTTACACCAAAAAAATAGATGAGGTTATGCTTTGAAAGCCTAAGGACGAGAATTCCAATTGCTTAGAACACAAGTTTTAAAATACTGACATATTCCTTAAAAAAAAAATGTAGGTGAAAAATATGTCCTATTTAAAGATAACGGCTATTTTATTCATTCAAGTTATTCAAAGGATTAAGAAGTTTGCAACAAAACTCTATATATTTTTTTCTTATTGACACTCAAACCGGTCGATAGCGAACTAATACTAAATCTAATAAAATCAACTACACAATTCTAAATAGTATTTTATTCTTGTTTTAATTCATCTCTTACTAAATTTAATAGTATTTTAATATGAAGATAAATCTTTTTTTCTTTTTTTTTACATGTCCCAGATAAAATTCTCACAGCTATAATTATATAACCACGAGCTGTTTCGCGCAAAGTCAATCAATTGCTCTTCCATTTTTCTTAATAATAAAATTGAAAACAAATTATAAAATTCAAATCGCTGCTTCGCTTTATTCACGTGTTCTGTTAAACGGATCAAAACCCGAGGGTTGGGAGCGGAAACTAACGATGAATCTGATTGGCTACTAGGGTTGGCAACGGCAACAAAAGTTGACTCGTTTCCAACTCTTGAACTGAAAGCAACGACAACACGGCAACATGGAGAAACGGCGTTTGTGCGCCGGCGCGCAACTTTGGCAACAAGATTCCAGTTGCCGTTGCCCCCGGTGGGGATCCCGCTTTAGGCTCAGTGCCACTACCTGGAACGCCCTATTGTCCGGTATGCATTTAACCGGTATTCCGAACACTGTGATGTTTCTCTTAATCTATCCTTAGCAGATATCGAATAAATATAATAATACCAAGGAATAAATTAATATCGAATCGGATATAATAAAATATTTCGGACGTTCACCCAAAACGATTATATGTGGTTGATGATATTCACCGGTGAAAGTAGACATTCTCTTGATTTAGGTCATTCATATAGAATCTATATGAATGACCGAAATCAAGAGAATGACGGCACGTGACACAATATTTTGGGCACGCCACTGTGAAGCATAATAACAATTAAATTAAAATTCACAATAAACAAGCAGAAAATGAACAATTAATGCAAAAAAAAACAAATTAATAACCATAAAAAACAAGCTAACAATAAATAACTAGCAAAAAAAATTAACAGTTAATAAAAAACAAAAGAACAATTACGCTATGCGAGTGAAAGCGAAACAAAAACTGCTAATATGCTAAGGAGTAAAAACATAGCCAACGCGCTAATTTTTCGTCCTTGGAAACTAATTCATCGCCAAACTAAATCTCTGTACATCTTCTCTGTACATTAGCTTTCTTGGGAAGGTATTTATTAGTTAATTACATTTAAACATGATAAAACTTGTAATACATGTTTGAAGATTAACTTTTCTTATTATACAATATTTATTTGTATTTATAGGCACTTTTAAACTGTAATTAATTCCAAAATAGCGAAGAACTACTTTTCAAAAGCATAGTATTACATATCCTACCTTTCTCCTGTAGTGAAATCATGAGTTATAGTCACGCATTATCTGTTTACGCAAAGCATAATAGTCAGTTTCGTTGCCACAATTGTATTTTAAAGTTTATTTGTGTTAGATTTACGATTTTTAACTGTTATTTAATATGGCTAGTTCAACAAGAAAAACAAAAGTGTAAAATAGTAAGCATATATCAGAGAATTTCAAACTTGATGGACTGAGAAATATGGCATGATTAGTAAATGCGACAATCGTCCGTAAAAAGGAATTTTGAAACAAATCACAAAAGTCAAAAAAGCGAACCAGAGCAAAAGGCAGAAATAAACAGTCCACTTCTATGATTAGAAGTCAAACAAGTTACTTGGCTAGTAAACCTTTTCAAGAGGGAGAGTTTTTGAAGCATTCACTTCTTGATGATTTCGATAACTAAGAATTCAGCGCATGAAAGAAACATAATAAGAGAAAGAATATTAAAACTGGCCCCGGAAATGTAACAGATCAATTAACTCCGCTCTTTTTATATCGTTATTATGTCTTGACGAAAGCACTGACATCACTAAATCTGCACGTTTAGCTGTTTTTGCTGATATTACGCAGGAAACGTCATTAAGGAAGAATTCATTGCGTTGCTAAGAAGTACAAAGGGCACAGATATTTGTACGGCTGTTAAAATTTCGCTTATTGAGAAAGAAATTGATTTGAAAAAAATTGTTTCAGTAACAACTGATGGTGCTCCAAGTATGGTGGGCAAAAAAATGGTTTCATAAGTTTATTTCAAATTCGATTCTTGAATTCCACTGCCTTATTCACCAACAAGCCTTGTGTTCTAAGAATGGTTTAACATCTCTTGATAATGTAATGGCGATAGTTACAAAAATAGTCAACCTCATTTCGTCGCAAGCTTTAAATAAGCGAAAGTTTGATGCTCTGTTGGATGAAGTCAACTCGGTGTATAATGGCTTACTGATGTATAATAATGTTCGCTGGTTGAGTCGCGGGAACGTACTTCAAAGATTTGTTGATTACTTGGAAGAAATCAGACTGTTTCTGCAAAATGAGGGGAAAATTGAGTAATACCCACAGTTGTTGGATGTTATATGGCTTTCAAAATTGATGTTTTTTACAGACATATGCCAACGTTTCAATGAATTGAATGTGAAGCTTCAAGGCACGAATAAAACGATTATCGTCATGATAGATCTCATTCGCGCTTTTGACGCTAAACTGCATGTTTTCAGGAACGATATTATTACAAGAAACTACAAGTATTTTCCAAACTTGAAAAAAAATATCAAAGATTTAGATATTGATTCTTCAATCAAGGAATTTTCAGCGAGATTTTATCAGTTTGAAGAGTTATCAGAAACACTCAAGTTTATTATGTACCCTGATGTGATTTCATTTGATAAATTGAACTTGTCCCAATTCGATTGGTTGGAAATTGAAGAATTTGAAATGAAGCTGATTGATTTGCAATCCAGTTCAATATGGATTAAAAACTTTATAGAAACAAGAAAAAGGTTGAAATTAATCGAAACAGAAAGATTGACAAGCAATATAAGTAAAAATGCCAATAACAAAATTTTGGAAGTATGGAATTCGTTACCAGACACATTTAACTGTTTGAAGAAGCTGGCTCGTGCTATTTTAACTATATTTTCGTCTACCTATGCCTGCTAGTCATTATTTTCAGAGATGAATAACATTAAACACTCGCTTAGAAACCGTTTGACAGACACTTCAACATGCATTCTGCTTAAACTAACATCTTACAACCCTAATATAAGTTATTTGTCATCTAATCTGGAACAACAGATGTTACTTTGAAGTTTAATTATTCGTTAAACTGAGACATTGCAATTTTTTTTCCCCGTAGTAAATAATGAGTTTTGAATTGATAGTATTTAGTATTATTATTTTCCCAATAATCATTAAGTCAAAATTATTTGATGGCACGTCTATGACCTCATTAAACATTTTTTTAGAAAAAATGGCACGTTGATACATGAAGGTTCGCCTCCCCTGAGATATAACCTTAATAACCTTTGTGGATAAAATCATAGTTGATTTGGAGGGGAAAAAAACTTTAATTTTTCTTCTTTATCCCAATTAAATTTCACGATATAGTAAAACAAACTTGTTATAAAAACATTTTTTTAAGGTGAAGGCAAAAAACAATTTACTGTAAGAGCAACAGACCGCAGATTCTCAAACCACTGTAAACAAGTCTATTTGTTACCGCTAAAGCGCCGAAAGCCGTTAATATGCCGAACTAATTTGCAGATTTAAGACCGTTGAACGTCGAATTAAGGAGTTATTCGCAATTTACCAAAGTAATGTGCGTAGAAACGTTCATAAGTTTCTTCTCTCTTTAAATCCATCAATTCTAATTTGTTGATTGTTGAGTGTAATTATTGACTACATTCATGATACTAATTTAAACTACAATTAAATTAATTAATTAAATTAATTTAAAAGTTAATTTCCTTAATTGTAATATATTTTAACCGTTTGATTCTCTGTATTATAGTTTTAAAAGTAACTGATTCTAATCGAAACCTCGATGATTACTTTGCAATAATTGTTGTTTCTTTGCATAAAACAGTTTAAATAATTCAATTAAAAATATATGTACTAAAAAGAACATTTGTCCCTCTACTTTTCACGACCAAATGTTTCCCTTATGAGATCCCCTTACTATTGAGATCTATTAATGAACATAATAATTTTTTAAGCAATCATCTTTTGAAATAACATTTAAAATTAAAAGCATATTGTTTTAAGAGTTCGCAACTGTAATTTAACATTTTTGTATTTTATATATTTAATGTATGTATTGTATTTAATGTGAAATGTATTTTAAATACAATTCATCCATGAAGTTGAAAATTAAGATCTCTTTCACTCGATTCATAATAGTAGTATATTAATGTAATTGGCACCAAAGAATCGCCCTCTAGCAGAGCCTGAAAATATCAGGCATTCATTTAGTTCTATCATAATCATTGGCAGAGTCAGACGCAATTTTCTTAGTAGCAAATAAGCAAAATTTTCCTAAGGAAAAGGCAGAAGAATATGGGGAAAAAAGACCCAGAACATTGATATATCTTTTTGAAACAGAACACGCCAAACATTTGAAGAACAATTTCTCAATAATTTTTACCTTTCTATTATTAACAAGCTTGCAACCGATAACTTCCAACTTCGTGATCGCATATTGTTACAGATGTGTGTATTACGGTAAAATACATTTTTTTCTTGTCTTCAATTCATTACAAACTAAAGGGAAGTCAACATTGCCTACTTAATTCCAATGAATAAATGTAATTTCAGAACAAGCAGAACTGGAACTGTAATACGAGGGTTGCTATTTATATTTCTGGCCTAATAAAGAAAAAACAAATATGTAGGATAGAAATTGGTTTTATTGTTTTTCAAAATATTCTCCATGATGATCTTTATAATACACTTTTGCATGCGTTTGAACCCATTTTCAAAGCACTTTTTCCAGTCCGATTGAGGTAACTCCAAAACATGCGTTTTTAATGCATCAACCGCTTCTTCGGGGGTCGAAAATCGTTGTCCACGTAATTTATTTTTGATGTGTGGGAATAAGTCATTGGGTGCCAAATCAGGGCTGTACGGCGGATGACCCATCAGTTTGATCTTTCGCTCCGTCAGAAATGCCTTTGTTTGAGTCGATGTGTGAGAGCTCGCATTGTCATGATGAAGAATGATTCGCCTGTTCTTCTGCTTTTTTCGAATTTCTCCGATGACTTCTGGCAAACAAATGGTCGTGTACCATTCAGAATTGACCGTCCTGCGTTGCTCTAATGCCACTGTTGCCACATGACCGTTAATGCCGAAGAAACAGGCAATCATTTGTTTCGATGTGCTTCTTCCTCGAACAACTTTTGTTGGTTTTGCCTCGTCTTGGAAAACCCATACAGTTGATTGCTGTTTTGTTTCCGGCTCATATGCATAGATCCATGATTCGTCACCTGTGTAGATGTTATACCATGTTCGTCACCTTTGATGTACCTCGAACGTATTTTTCCAACATTTCCTTGCACCAATCGACACGAGCCTTTTTTGGAGCGTTTGTCAGATTATGCGGGATCCAACGCGAACAAATTTTTTTTACGCTCAAATGTTCATGCAATATTTTATTGATGCTAGTCATACTAATGTCCAAAGACGCCTCTATCTCACGGTATGTCACATGACGATCTTGCTTTATCAGTTCACGCACAGCATCGATCCTTTCTGGCACAACAACGGATTTTGGACGACCTGCACGGGATTCGTCCTGGATCGAACATCGACCACGATTAAATTCGATATACCAATTTTTTACAGTGCTGTAGGATGGCGCTTTATTGCTGAATAAAGAATTAAGTTCATCGAAGCACTCTTGTCTTGACAATCCACGTCGAAAGTTATGAAAAATAATGGCACGAAAATGTTCACGATTCAATTCCATTTTTTGAAAGAGAAGAACTTTTCAATTTACTGTCAACAACACAAATGAAGCTATAATGGTAAATCGTCTGCTGAATTTATGTTTAAAAATATCAAACTTTCGATTAAAATCGTCTGCGGTCGCCTAGCAACACTTACTGTTGCCAAGGCCAGAAATATAAATAGCAACCCTCGTAATTATAGAATAGTATATATTTCTGACTCTATATAATTCAGAGCCGCGATGGCTCAGGGGATAGAGCGTTCGCCTTCCAATGAGGCGAACCGGGTTCGAATCCCAGTCGATACGAATTCCGCATCCGGCTTGCACTGACCACAGTGCTGACGTGAAATATCCTCAGTGGTAGACGGATCATGGGTTAGAGTCCCCTTGCCGTCAGGCTAACCGTGGGAGGTTCTCGTGGTCTTCCTCTCCATGTAACGCAAATGCGCGTTAGCTCCATCAAAAAGTCCTCCACGAAGGCAAATTTCTCCCAATACTCGATCCAGGAGTTCCCTTGTCTTCTGGATTGGGTTCAAAATTACAAGGCTACGGAGTTGAACATTAGTAGCCGTAAACCCATTAAGTTGGGTCGGCTGTTCAACGACGGTTATAAAATAAAATAAAATAAAATTCAGAAAACAATAATAAAGAATCATCCGAAATACTTGAAATAATATCATTTATGTTGATTATTAATAAATTTTTATCGTTTTCTTGGTAAGTATTTTTTTAATTTTGGACGATAAATTTCAACTAGAATTCAGCTATTCTGCTTTTAAGTTACATATTGAAATTCATATCGAGATCTTGCATTTATAAAATTTTATTGTGTGGTATGTCATCTTAAAATAATGAAGAGATAATCTATGTATATATTATTTGAGAATAGTTTTCAAATGAAGAGTATATCATTTTGGAATTCTCCGGATTCATAAAGCAGGTAAGTGTTATGATTTTTATAATAAAATTTACTTGTAAATATTTTATTTTTTCTAATATGATGACAGTTCTCTATAAAATGGTTTTCTACGTTCGATTAATAATAAAAGAAAACATGAAAGCTTTTTATTTTAATTAAAGGAATTTTTAGAATCGTTTTTTTTTTTTTTTTGTTTCGTAAGCATTTTTTATTTTACGTTTTTTAGTTTCTACGTAATGATTTTTATTAAAACTTAAAAATTTTTAATAAAAATTGTTGTCAAAAAACTTTTTTTGCAAAATTAAATGATATAAAATTATGGGCTTACGTATACTTTTTGCATATTTTAATGTTTCAAGCAATATGATTCATAAAACAATGGAATGTAAAATTTAAAAAGGCCTTTCATGTGATATCATTAAACGATTACTTATATTTCGTAAAACGATTTCGCAGGCATTAGGTTTTAATTTTAACACGAAGATACATATTTTTGTTCTGTTTATTTACAAATATTTTTCCAATGTGTTTTGGATGTTCCTTCTCTAGAAGAAAAAAAAAGAGATACCATTTTGCTTACATAAGGAGGAATATCAAACACTTTTCTTTTTTAAATTTAATAAGCCACAATAAAGAAAGAAAGTGACAATGCTACACACTACATTAAAGAAGTCTTCAGAGCAACTGAATGACTGCTCATATAGAAATATAGCGAAATGGATATATAGCGAAAAATAAATAGCATTGTGTTAATTAAAGCATACCGATCTTATTTTCACCTGTACGAGTAGGATTATCTCGATAGTTTTTAGATTACTACTTAGTTATTTTGAGAAATGAAACAAATTTTTTGCACCAAAATAGTTCATCTGACAATCAGCTAGATAATCTGTACAATAACTGATTTCTACACTTTAACGGTAACGTATGCATAATACACAGAGCTGAAAGAAATATCTCGCACATAATCTGTTTGAACTGAAAATATTATTAACTCATTTAATCGAATAATATTCCAACTAAACGAAAATAATACAAACTAAACTCAATTAATCGAAAAATATTCCAACTAATCGAAAATAATACAAACTAAACTCAACTCAATAAATCGAATAATACTTCTACTAAACAAAAATAATACGAACTAAACTCGACTATCGAATAATATTCCAACTAATTGAGAACATTAAATTGCTTTTATTTATAAGCATTCCAGAAAACTATTTTCAGATCATCGAGATAAATTAAAAACATATTTACTTGCTTATAAAGATAAAGCATATAAATCATAGTTAAATTGAAAAGAGAAATATTTTTTCCTCCAATTATATTGCACAATATTGTAAAACAAAATCGCTATCCAAATATTTTTTTATAATATAAAAAGAAAAGGAGAAAAAAACACATTTTATTATAAGATAGCCTCAGATAATCTAGCAACAGATAAACAATTATATTTTATATACAAAAGAAGAAAATGGCAGTTTCTATTCTAACTAATCGAAAATATTGTATTGCTTCTCTAAAGTGTTCCAGAAAGCTATTACAGAGTCCATTGCGATAAATTAAGACATCATTAATAAAACTTATAATAAAACTTATTCTTTATTTATAAAGACAAAGCATTCCGCAGTTTTGTTATCAACAACCCAGCATTTTTCATTAATAAAAAATACGAGAAAAAATAAACAAATAGCCGAAGGAAAATTCACAATACATTTATAGCAAGCTTCTAACAACCAGAAAAATTACCGTTTGCCCTTTTTTCTTTTTGAATTAGCCCATTCAACATAATTGCCACCACAAGAAACCCATTCAATTAGAAATAAAAGTTGTAGTTCTTTATTATACCGCGAATGACTTGGGACAAATTTATTCCCAGGGAGAACAATACTTTTTTTTTAACCACTCCTACTCAACCTAATTGTCAACTTATTGGAGCTTTCACGTTTTCGCGTAATTAAATTTGAGAGCCTTCACTTTAATTTGGCGATGATTAATTATGGTGTGGAAAAATGGAGAAAATATTTATCTTAAGAAAAAATATTTTACTTTTTTATTATACTTCTTCATTCTAAAGGAGTTTGGAAGGAGCAGTTTCATTATTATATTAAAAACAAATTTCCTTAAAGTTTACACCTGCGACAAGCTGATTTGACAAGATATTGTTAAGTATAATCGAATTCATTAAAAAAATGCATCGCAAAAAAAACTAATTTAATCAAGATTTTCCAACTAATTGACAACTTTTTTAAGAATTTTAACATTTTACAAGTTCACGATCCCGTCTATAAATTTTTAAGTTATTTTGAAACTGGGTAAGGAGATTATTGATTTATTTGAACATTAGTTAATTATATACTACAAAAATATCTTTGCATGCGAATAGCGTGCAATTAATAAAAATTACAACGGTATTTACCAACAATATTTGTGTATCTTCCAATCTTAATATTATTATCTGTAATTATTTGATTATTATTCAACGTTAAAAGCTGAAAATTAAGAGTGACATTCCTTTATTATGTTATGCAGAAATCTTCATATTATTTTATTATGCAACATTTTATGGTATATTTATTTGGCTAACGGAGGAGGGATGAATTGCATTGTTTTTTTTGTTTTTTTTGCAAAGTATTATTAATTTTTTTAAATCTAAGAAACTGTGCCTATATCTTACGTAAGACTTATTTTGATATCGAGTGAAATAATTTAATATATTGTGTTATGAAATGGATAATCCCAAGAAAGTGAATCGAAAATATTAAAACTTCATTGATTTAAAAAATATAGATGATAATAAAAGTAAATACGTCGACTTTTACT
The DNA here is from genome assembly GCA_949128135.1 of Parasteatoda lunata. Taxonomy (NCBI): domain Eukaryota; kingdom Metazoa; phylum Arthropoda; class Arachnida; order Araneae; family Theridiidae; genus Parasteatoda; species Parasteatoda lunata. The sequence continues at coordinate 111,622,026 of OX421975.1, forward strand.
TCCCTCTTCATATATTTTGACACCAGTAGAGTTTTTATCAACTATTATACGGTTTTACTTTTGGGTCTTGATCATTATTTCGATAAGAATTTTACACTAGTTAAAGTAAACAGATGTATTTTAATATTTTAAAAGGATTCATGTGGTCTTTAAAAACGTAACAGCATCAATATTGTTAAAAGTTATTTTTAACTTTAAAATTAAAATTTTGAGACCAGATATTTTAAGTTAATGAAATTGAATATTTTATCTTTTAAGTAATTGTGCCCCCAATTCAGTATCTTAAGGATCTTACGAGCTCAGTTTTAAAAAAAAAAGTATCGTATCAGATATATGTAAGAAAACAAAAATAATCATAGTAGCAGTATTTGGTGATAAATGTAGCTTATCGTAATTGAAGAACAAGCTGTGCGACATTTTATGGTGAATTTGCGAATGTAAGTTTCAGAATGTATCGAAACATGAGGATGCAATTTGCAAGTCACCTTATCCAAAGAAAACCATGCAGGGGTCTGTCCAGACATTTTGTGAAAGGTCCGGTTTTCGTGAAATTGTGAAAAAATTACTCATATTCTTTCAACCAGGGTCCGCTTTTATGAATTTGTGAAAATAGGGACCGGTTATTGCAAAAAACTTTTTCCAAGGTGTTTTTAAATTGTAAATATATACAAGATTATGCTCGACACTGTAAAATTATAATTTAAAAAAATTAATTTTCAAAAATAAACAGCAATTGCTGCTTTTAAATTAGAGATGCAATATTCAAATATTTGGTATTTTGCCTATACTGCTGAACGCAGAATATTCATTTCGGGCGAATAATGGAAGAATCGTCTGCCGAAGACAAAACTTAATTCGTTTACATCCATCTTTCTTGTTTTCTGTCCTGGAAAGGGTTTATTCGATTAACAAAACAATAATGAAGATAAACAAATTTGTGAAGGGTCCGATTAAAAGAAAAATCATTTTGTGAAGGGTCCGTTTTTAAGTTAAAATATTTAGTGAAGGGTCCGTTTTTATGAAAAGATATTTTGTGAAGGGTCCAAATATCTTCTAAACAGACCCCTGCCATGTAACCTAATTATCTAGCAAAAGGAAGCGATTTTTTAAACAATGAATCATACACAACATATTGTTTCAATATCTTATTTTTAAACATAACTTCCCCTATATTAGGCCTAGATCAAGGAAAAACAGCCGGTATTTCTTGTACTGTACCACACCATGTCACTATTTTTGTACTAAGGTAAAATAGTTATTTCTGATACTCAGTTTGATATTGGAGATATTTAAACACGCAATATATTTAAGTATTTTGATAAATTGAGGTGACAGGAATGTAAACCATATATAAAAAAAAAAAAGTCTTCTTGACTCCTACAATGGAATATAAACTAAGATACCGAAGATTCTCTGTGCACTGTTTCAACCCCGATCAATATGCACTCGAGATTCACACATAATTAACGATGGTGACCAGCCATTATTCATTCGACAAGACAAATTTCTTTTGAAATTAATTTTCTTCACTCATGTTTCGGGTTCTGTTCTCGAGGGGACGTTACATATTGCTAATGGCAATTCGAATGTGTTTTATTTTTTAATCGTTTTACTATTTTGTATTTGAATGCATCTATTACCTGCAATGTCCCTTTAAAAAAAAAAAAAAAAATATATATATATATATATATATATATATATATATATATATATATATATATATATATATATATATATATATATATATATATATATATATATGTGTGTGTGTGTGTGTGTGTGTGTGTGTGTGTGTGTGTGTGTGTGTGTGTGTGTGTGTGTTTCCTCAAAACATAGATTGCCTAAGGAAATCATTTTGACTGCTTTTTAATTTCAATTAGAAAAACAATGATGACACAATTTCTTAAAATTTTGTGACTTTTTGTACAACATATAATTTTTTTATTGTTAATATTTACTAATACCTTGTTATATAACTGAAAATAATATCAAAAATATTAAAAATTTATTTTAAACAAATTTCTTTATACATTAGTTATTCTTTCACAATGCCGTCATTTTGACTGCTTTAGGGCAATATAGGTATTTTAGTCTTTCTAATGTTAAGATCCAATAGAGCAGAAAGATAAGAATGAGAAGTGTAATAATATTAGGAAGAATACGTGGAAAAAGAAGTAGTAGTAAAAAGGGAAACAAAAGAAAAAGAAGAATGACGTTTGAAATGGACTGAAATAAAATTTATCGATTTATCGAGTTAGTGGGTATGAATAGTGTCTTTCAAACCATAAAAAATGCATCTTAACTATACTTTTTTATAGACACTTTCTGATGGAAGCGTTTAATTTTAAAGAGCAAAGTAGGAAAAAAATAACGGCGCTATGAAACCTTATTCAGCCAAGATTCGTGAATAATGGTCCAATGAGAGCCTAAGTTATTTTGCTGCAAGGTATACTGTTAAATAAGAGATAAATAAATAGTTTATGTTTATAGGGACAGATCATTTTAACTTATATAGATTTCTTGCTGATAACAGCGAAACATATCTGAATTTCCTTTGTTTACCAATGATTATGTCATATATTATTATTTTATTTGTTTTTTGTCCAATGGGAATGCATTAAAAGGTACTGTCTTTTTATAATAATATACAAAGAATTATCAGCCATCATTCGTATTTACTTTTGTGGTTCGTGAAACCGAATAGTTAGGGTTATTTACGCACAAAATCGCATCAAACTAAACCAAAACAATAACACAGATTGGAATCCTATAAAGGATAAATCAATCCGCACATAATCCAAGAGTTACTCTCTCAAACCCTTGGAGCAGTCATCAACAACTATTTTCCAAATAAATGATACTACGTTTGATGGATGATATTCGCTCCCCCTCCCCGCTCCCCTTCATCACCTTCTCTCCAATTCACTAGGAATGGATTCTGAAGAAGAAGGATGGAATAGTAGTTGGTATTTCTCGGAGGGGAAAAAAAAAGAGTATTCTTTCATACAGAAATCTGGCCATATGTCATCTAAAAAAGAGTTCATAAAAAGAAAGGAAGAATTTTTTTTCTTTTCTTTTTTTCAAATCTATATTCCTCCTCGTAAAAATGATAAGTTGAATTGGGCGTGAAATACATGGAATTGGTTTCTGAAAAATGAAACAACAAAGTATAGATCGAATGAAAAACAAATATAGATCCGGTAAAAAAACAGATATATATTATATGACAGAAAATATATAGCTGCAATTTAGCTTGCCACATTTGGTGTATGCAAAAACTTCATTGTTTTTCAATACGGTTTACCAAACGATAACATTTATTTGCAGGAAAATAACGTTCCAATGTCCATCTAAAAACGATAAACAAAATAGTGTGAAGCAAATAACCTTAACAAACTTTTTATTTGGTTTAGCTGTTAATTTACGATACAACAACTCCGACCCATATTCGTCTAAAAAAACAAAATATTGTAAAGTAAACAACACCTGACGATATCAAATGCGTAATTCATGGGAAAAACATATTTGACCAACATTCGTCAGCAAACAAAATAACTAGGAGGGCCGCTCACCAAACTCCAATGATTGCTTCGCAATAATTGTTGTTTATTGGCAGAAAAAAGTTTTTCTACCAAAGTTGAAATTATTTACTTAACTAAAAGAAATTCTCTTTTCTTACTCTTTTGCCTCCACTTCCAAATATTATTATTTATTAAATATTTAGATCTATTGGTGAACAGAAGTAATATCTTTTTTAAAATAGCATTTGTATTGTTATAGTGTTCAAACAAACAGTTATTTAACATTAGCAAACGGCTCATTGTGCATCAAGTTCAGTTTTAAATCATACAACAGATCTCTTTAACAGTCATTTTTATAACAGTTATTTGAACAAAAATAATCATTTTAATAAGATTAGACCACCTTTTTAAATAACTTTATCTTAAAATGTAGCGTAGAATTACATAATAAATTCTCTTTTCTTACTCTTTTGCCTCCACTTCCAAATATTATTATTTATTAAATATTTAGATCTATTGGTGAACAGAAGTAATTTTCTTTTTTAAAATAAAATTTATATTGTTCAAACAAAGTTCACAACAGTCTACCAAACGGCTCATTGTGCATCAGTTTTAAAACATTCAACAGATCTCTTTAACAGTCATTTTTATTAACAGTTATTTGAACAAAAATAATCATTTTAATAAGATTAGACCACTTTTTAAATAACTTTATCTTAAAATGTAGCGTAGAATTACATAATAAATTCTCTTTTCTTACTCTTTTGCCTCCACTTCCAAATATTATTATTTATTAAATATTTAGATCTATTGGTGAACAGAAGTAATTTTCTTTTTTAAAATAAAATTTATATTGTTCAAACAAAGTTCACAACAGTCTACCAAACGGCTCATTGTGCATCAGTTTAAAATCATTCAACAGATCTCTTTAACAGTCATTTTTATAACAGTTATTTGAACAAAAATAATCATTTTAATAAGATTAGACAACCTTTTTAAATAACTTTATCTTAAAATGTAGCGTAGAATTACATAATAAATTCTCTTAGAAAAACCTTTATGACTTTTATGCTGATGACAACATGGAAACGAATGTATATATAGTAAGAAAATAAACAACACATGTCAATTTTGTCGACAAAACTACTTTAGAAAAACCACCTGTTCTGCTGTTTGCGCGCTCTTTTTTCCCCCTCCTAAATTTGTTTTTTTAGATGACGTTTTTATTTACAGAATGGGGAAAAAATGAAATCGACCCACGTTCGTTTTTTAACAAATAGCCACCTTAGTTTGTACAACAAAGTAGATTAATAAATCTGTTTAGAATTAAATTCGAAACTCGGTATTTTTCATAGACAAACCCATACTTGAAAGCAAGACATTACCAGCAGCAGATTTAAAATACATAAATAAATAACAATAGCCAAAAACTCTGAATGCTTGTCTCAAAAATCCTTACAGGGAAAGAAAAAATAAAAAAGGAAAAACATAAATCATTAGGAAGAATTTCCTCCCTACCTTAACTATAATAACGACGCAGAATGCTAAGTAACTAAAGCACTTTTAGAAAACGAGGCGGCATAAAAATACGACGCTCGCAATTTGAGTTTTATGAATAAAAAAGGAAGAAAAAAAATATCATTAACTTTTTCGAACTACCATACTATAAGAAAAAGTCTTCTTTCAACAAATGGCTTTGCGCAAGAAAATACCTCTACCTCCTTGTACACCCACATCGAGGGAAAGGTTGGAGTTAAGGTTATTAAAAAAAATGTTAAATTTAGGGCCCTTTTCTGACATGAATTAGGTTGAAGAAAACCCTTCAATTCAGTGGTCGGAAGTAGTGAACTACTGTAGTCGCTACTTTTTTTCGTAGTTGCTGGTGTAGTGTGCTACTTTTTTTTAAAAAAAGTAGTGCAGTGAATAGCGCGACAAAAAAAAAAAAACAGTATTATGTAGCGATTCCTTAGCATGATTCTAACGCTACTCATTTTTCGAATTGAATGGGTACACATGTATGCGGGTCCATCAATGGAGAAAATGACCCCTGTGGCTGCAGCTGAGCGTTAACAAAATTGGCGCAATTAAAATCACGTATTATAACTCTAATATTTAATAATATTTATAAGAATGGAACGTACTTTCGATGTAGTTTTTCATTTCTTAGAGGAAATTTTAAAAAAAACATTAAATTGCAAGTATATTTGATAATTCTGCGTGTCTTAAATTAAATATTTGCTGTCGAAAAAGGCATAAAAAGTTGAATGAACAAATTCTATAAAAAAAAATTGTTTTGGAATAACAAACTGACTCATGTTAACATGAATGTCTAAATTATTCCCTTTTATTTAATGTGAGTCTTATTCAAAAACCATTTTGAACATATTTGTCAATTCCAAAGTGCATCTCCTAATAGTAGTGACTACATTTGTAATAAAGTAACTACAAAAATAAACTAGTTCCATTGATCACTGATTTTGTGAGCATTAACAAGCTAAAGGTTAAAAACAAGATATAAAAACTTTATGAACATGATAAAAGAGGTTTACTCCTTTTTTTTTAATACATAAGTAGAGGTGATTAGTAGATAATAGATACATAAGTAGAAATTCACAATTCAAAAAAAAAAAAAAAAAAAAAATCGAAATTGGGAGAGAGTCACTGGTATGAAAACGTCTCATTAACGCAATTCAAAATTTGAATTTTGGATTGTAGAACTTAATTCTGACTAAATTTTAGATTGCGGTGAAAATTTCGTCGTATTATAAGTTTTGATTCGCCGCGAATCAATGTTCTTGAGATACGCGGAATTCAACGAATTGCTCCTAGTTTCTGGACCTGAGGAGGGATGGATGATACGAAAAAACCGGAATACAATCACGGAGGGAGCTTTTCAGTGCTGAATTCTTGCAGACAATATTTAAAATAGAACAATAATTTCATTAATATAAAACAATGATGGTTTCAAGATTTAAACAGATTGTTGTCCCATTTTGAATTCTACAATTTAAGATTTATTAATAATCCCTAACGGTTTTCAGGTAATTTTAAAATAATAAAATAAACGAAAAACACGACAAACCCCACGTTCATATTTAAAAAAAAAGTAATAGTATTTGCCGACGGATTCTTTTCATAAACTTTGTAGAATAAAAAAATGACGGCCAAAAAAAGAACAACAAATAAACTATAATTTTAGCTAATTCTGACGGCAAAAAATGTAAAAATAAATAAGAGTCAAGGAAAATGTAAAATTCAGCATATTACTATTAAATACAAGTACACTAACTAATTGATAGGTATTAAAGACCTTGGAGCATTATAATATAAAAATAAGCCACATTTTAAAATAATTCAGGAAAGAGGGGGGAATAGCCAACAATACAACCATAGAAAAGATAATTTCCCGTACGTTGTGCTATTATTTAGTTAAAATTCAACAAATCCTTAAAGTACCAATCTGGAAAGAACATTGAGCAACAATATTACTTTGGAAAAAGTGTGGTTTACCACTAAACAACCCCGAACCCTTCAAATAAACAAAGTAAAAAACTTTTTATGGAATTTTATGCCAAAAAAATAAGATGACATTTTACCTAATTTAGTTTCCTTAATTTAGTTCCCCCCCCCAAAGTAAAAATAGAGATTTCTTGAGTTAATAGCAACAAATTACAATATTTTTATAAAGCTTTATATTTGAAATCCTGTTTCACGTTTTTCTTAAAGAAAATTTCTGATCATAAAATTTTTAAAAACTAACTCACTGACAGATCTAAGAAAAAATAAAATAAAAAATAATACCCATCAGAAATCCCTTCCAATTAGGTACTTGCACTTCAAGCAGATCACAATACCCACACATGTGACATTGACGTCAGCTCCAGCTGAACGTTTATAAGGAAAATGGCGTGTTAAAGTTGAGCTAAGTTTCTCCACATAAGTCAAAATGTTAAATAAATTGATGTTGATTAAATACAGAGTATCGTATCGTCCATCGAATTTGTTGAAATATAATTCTTTCTCTTCTACGCTTTTTACTTAACTTAGAATTATTATTTATTTATGTATTTTATTGTAACCGTGATATATTTTTGTTTTGTGTACCTGGCAACTTTGATGCATAATTATTTTACTTATGTTCTACGTGGCTTTGTGTCTGTCTTTGTGTTAAGTAAGAAATATAGAGAAAAAGAATTGAAATCTTTATGAAAGAATCTTGGAGCAAGAATATAAAATGTGTCACTTAAGAGAATTTATACATCGCTGGGTTTGGCTTACTCGAAATAGAATGGTTGCAAAGGTAAACAAATGCCACGTTTCAACTACCAATAAGGATCGATATACCCACTAACATGTTTTTAAAACTAAAACATTAACCATAAAACCCGAATTTTGGAATTTATTGACCGAAATTGAAGAGCAATAAACAAAAAAGACAAGCGAAATTCTTAAATAACGGCGGGGGCAACAAACTTAATCCTAAATACATTTCATTAACTAGGTCGTCTTTGAATCAAGCCATTTCGTTACTCTCGAATCAAGTTAAAAACTTCGCCATTTTGATAACATGACTCATTTTTAAGAATTAGCCATTCATTTAACCATAATTATGTGTGGAATAAAACAAAGATTTTTGAATTCGTACATAAAATTAATAGGAACAATAAGCAAAATTCAAAAGTAGTGTAGTCATATCAAGATTAAGCCTAAACACACCTCATTCATTTCATCGTTTTTGAATCTTACGCCTCTTTCCTGAACATTTTAACACATCGCCATTTTGGAAACATTTATAACTCATTTTTAAGACTTAGCCATAATTACATTTGGACCGAACAAATGAGGTAGTGTTTTGGTAAAATGGTAGAACGCCATTAGTAATCGAAACAACCGCGTTTCTGGGTTGCCATTAAGTTTAATCGCTTCTGTAAAATGAACGGTTGTTTCTGGTGAAGAATGGAGGAGAATATTTTACTTTGAAATCGATTCGAATCATATTTTATTTGTCATCTTTAAAAACAGAGAACGAAGAAAATGGCTGGTTTCAGGCGTACGACGAAAATTGTGAAATAAAGAGTCGACATTAAAAAACAAAAAACAGCGATACATTGGACTGCGAGTGGTCGTTAGAAAACAAATTCAATTCCAGTCTCAATAATCAAAATTATTTTTACAAAAATTTCCAGATTGCAGAGTTTTTAAAAAAAATGTTGGATGTGGGAAATGATAGTCAATTTCATTGAAATGAATTATCGACGCATAATTAAAGGTTCGCAAAAATCATAAAAACTATCCTCTAAATATCTAATCTCAATTGACTTATGTAATTAGTTTTTGATACAAGTTACTTTCCTGTATTTAGGCGATAAAACCTTGCTCTAGCAAATCAAACCATATAAGATTACATAGCAATTTTTAGAGGTAGGGGAGCGTCAGCGAACAGAGCTCTGTGGCAGAATTTCTTCGAGCTATCTGCAACAAAATTCTCTAGCACTAATATCTTTCAGCAAGATACTTTTAATAATAACAAACATACATCTTATTAATTTAAAATAACAAAAGCGATGTGCTTACAAAAAGAAAGAAAAAACAATACAATTTTTTTTTTAAATTGAACATGTAATAGTTTTTTATTACTATGTTATAGGTGATGTTCTCGCATTTTGCTGGGAGGGGAACGCACAAATTATTTATTTCTTCGTATTTCGTAAATAATCATCACAATAAAAAACATAATTAAAAATCATAAAATCCGTAGTAGTAATTGTCGGGGAAAAAATCGACGACGAATCACGCGAATAACGGACTCCTCAAATGCTTGTTTCGTTTCAAGATTAGGTCGTTGTAATAAGTAATATCGTTTAAAAAAATATCAGATTTTAAAACTATGGAGAAATCAATAGCAATAACTGCCAAAAATTCGATCGAATATTGCCGAAAATACAATCGAAACATTACATCGATTTGCGATACTATCGGCGTAAATTGAGCGCGTTAAGGAGTGATTAGCTAAATGCACGATTCAAATATTACGTAAATTTTAATTTTTTTTTTCCTCATGCCCGCCCGGGGAATGACCTACGGCATCTGATCTACGGGTCATACAGGCATCTGAAGGGCAGATTTGTTGGCCACTCTTTCAGGGGCACCCTATTGGGTGGGCCAACGTTGCTCCCAAAGTAAGGACATATAGTACAGAGAAGGAAATAACACCCATGCCTTGCCCGGGATTCGAACCCAGAACCTTTCTGATGCAAGGACAGTTCCCCAACCCCTACACAAGCCGGTCGGCCGTAAATTTGAAGTTGATAAGGTATTTTTACGAAGATTACGCTGTAAATTTCTGTAGAAAAGAAAAGTAAAATTTTTTACCTTTCAAAACAAACCCACTAGCATTATTTTATTTATTACTGCGCATTAATTGTACTGTTTGGCTTACTTTTAAAGAATAATTTTACATTTTCAACTCACTTTACTTAAGTCAAAAACGTAGTGGTCAATATTAACGCTCTTTGGGAAAAATTTATTGCAGTGATAGGCAATGAAAAAGTTGAAATACTTGAAGGAAATAAAGTGTCACAGAATGATTATTTGGGTCTTTAAATACATGTGTTTTATAAGTCGTTGTAGACAAGACACCAAGAATCCTATCAAAATAACTTGTTACAATCTAGGTGGCATCTTTTACCAAAACAAAATCATTAATAGTTTGTTTAACGAAACATTCATTCCTCCCTTATCATCATAATGAAACTACTTATGACACTCCATAAAGTTAAAAAAGAATGATAAATTTTGAAGAAAGTAATCTTAGAGTAAAGAAGCGTGGGATTCAGTATGACGTCACATACAGCATGATGGGACGGTACACCATTTTGGTTAGTTCTGTTGTCACAATGGGCAACGATTTATCGCTGATTCGAACACAACGTTCAATTCCTTTAGTGTGGTGGATTGGTTATTCACTCATACTTTCCTAAATTTTCATTTTTTTACTGTGAATAATAAATTTATCCTAAAAAGTATCAGTACCTATCTGAATTGAAAAAACTTAATATGTAAAGTTTTAGCGCTATCCATAGCCTTCTAAATGTATGTAAAAAGTTCAGCGAATTTAGAAATTTACTACAGCTTATGGACAGCTACACCACCCATGGGTTATGGACGACGGTTTTGAATTCATTCTTAATGCTGATTCAAAGACAACATTGTCTGATTTGCGATTTCTATCGGTGATTAATTAGTTATTCACTCAAACTTTTTTTTTTTCTAAAGTGGCTTTTTTTTACTGTAAATAATAAAATGATCGTAAAAAATATCAGTACCTGGATTGCGACCAGAACTTTTGAAGTAAATTTTCAGGATTTTTTTTTACACTGCACGTTGAATGGTTTTATGCATAGTGTTCAAGATAAACCTTACCCGAAGAATAGAAAAGCGCCCAATATAAAAATTTAATCTTCATATATATATATTATTTTAACTTTAGAGGCAGTTACAAAAACTTAGCCAATAACAAAAATGATCTCCATAACACTTTCTACCTAAAAAACAAATCCTTTGAAAGCCGATAAAAAATGCCGCTTTATATTAAATGGCCTGGTGGCGAGGATATTCATTATTTTTAAAAAAGAGCGAAAACATATTTTCTGGAAAGAATGGGAACAAGGGAAGGGAGTTACCTGGGAAGATATCTTTCATAAAGAGATTAAGGGAATTTCTTGTCATCGTTATCACATGAGCAGCGAAATCGATGAGGGTTTTGTTAAGACTCTCTCTCAAACCATTTTTACACCTTTTCTTCTTTTTTAAAGTCTGATTTCAGATCGAGAAAAATAGAATGATAGATTTTGTGATCTGATGACGGCGTGCGAGTTGAGTTGTAACCTTATCAACACCAGTTCGGGATGTCATTTCCAAAGGGATTTTTGGAAAGAAATTACGGTTACGCCCACTACGAACCCACACAAACACTCCCCCGCTTTCGACAGTATTTAACCTTTAATTTAATGGATGATCAAAAGTTGGTGGTGGGGGGAATTAATCTTTATAATAATACACTGTTTTCACTTGACTAATATTAAATTAGGCCTTGATTCAAATTTAATGTTTCCTTTTATTAAAAAGGCAAATTATCAAATATAATTACATTTTTTTAAAGCACTGGGTAATAATAATAATAATAATAATAAAATAAATTCCTTTTCAAAATTTAATAGTTGAATAAACATCAAGAATTGACGATTTTTTACCGGTTTATCAAAATCAATTCAATAGCCTGAAGAAACTAAGAGATTTTAACATTCGCCTTTCAATTTCTGTTTCATCCAGCAATGAAACAAGTTTTTGGCGTTTTATAGTTCTGCCTTCTCTAGCTAGAGTAATTAATTCGCTAAATTCCAATAGCGTTTTTCTTTTTCCCTTAAATATTACTTTGTGATCCTTCATGTGAAATATTTCTGATGATAAAGGTTCTAAAGGGCGCTAAATAACACTGTCAATGCAAAAAAAAAAAATAATAATAATGATAGCCTTTTCATACCAATTCATAATGACAAAAAATACAATTTTAAGCATTTTTAATATTTGTCGTAAAAAAAGGATTTGTTTGTAAGTAGTACGTAGAATAATATGTAAAATATATGTGGAGAATGAGGAAAAGAATCTCTCTTCTGCCGCCTCCCCCGCTCCACCACCATTCCTTTCTAATCGAAAGGAACAGTTTTTCGTTTGTTACTGGAAGAGTGAACTTCATAGCCCAGCCGGGGCTGATGCTTGTGTAAACGGGGCAGACGGCCCATATTCTTGCTCATGACAACAGGGCAGACGGCCCATATTTTTGAACTTTAATTATTATTCCTAAACATCTCATATTTCATCATAAATGTAAATTCATTTTATTATTAAATATTTCAATCATCGAAAAAACTGTTCATTCCTCGAACACCCCACATATATTATGCAAATAAAATATATTATCAAATTAAAGCGCATAATGCAAACCTTTTGATTTTTGATTAAATATATTTGACCTACAATGATTTGGCCACCGATTTTGATTTTAAATTATGTTTATTTATGGGTCATTACAGTTCTTTTTAGGCTAGTTTATTTTGCGTATTCTAAGGATTCATACTCTAACAAAACAATAAATATTTAGTTCTGTTTCATTTGGGTAACATCTGCTCCCAGAATGAGACCGGGTAGCTAATTTACAATCCAGCGGCCTTTAACTCTTTTCTTTATTTACCTTTTATTATTGTTATTTGGAGTTTTTTTCCCCTTCGCTGTTATGGGTCGCAATTATAATGCAAGCTTTTATTTCTTTTAAAATTTGTTACTTGATCTAAAAAAAAAAATGTCAAACAGAAGAGCGGGTCGTTAAAAGCTGCTGGATTGGAAAATCCCGACGGCAAGTTGGGGTATGACCGAGTGCTACCATTACCATATAAAGCTGATTATAAGTTGTTGTTGTTTTTTTTTTTTTTTTTTTTTTTTTTTTTTTTTTCTTTCCAGTTTTGTTTTCTCTACTTTACATTTTGTTTTGCAGCGTAAAAACTGTAAGAACCTTTTAAACTCCAATAGGATTACGATTAACATATCGACGAAATATTCTTACATGGAACTACAATAATTATTTAGTTAGTTAACAAAATGTGAATGAAGGGGGTTGGTGAGCGAACAAAGCAGAGAGCAGTGCCTCAAAATAAATAAAACATAGCAAATAACTTTTGACACTTAGTATTTTTTTTCCCTCCTCGTTTCGTTTATTTCTATGACATATATCACAGCATATTAGGTCTCAAAGTTAGAAAAGGAAACAGTCATTCAATACCCCCCCCCCAAAAAAAAGAAGAACGTGAATGGGAAGAAAAAAAAACACCTATATATTTACAGGTTAAATATTTGATAAAACATTGCCTAGCAAAGTACCTTATTTAATACAGAAATATCCGGATCGAGGAAAAAGTTACGATTTTTATATATCATGAGAGTAAAAGAGGTTCAGGTAATACGAGCACCACACATCACTCAAAGCAAATCCCATTTTCGCCTCAGATTTTATTTCCATCGACGCTTGTGATTCGGGGGGTCCGAAAGACATAACCCCCGAATGAATTCCAAATGGATGATTCTTTTTTTTGCGAAGAATATATATACCATCTATAACAGTAAGAATTCTTTCTTTCATCAATTTTTTTATTTTTTTTTCAAACAGAAGGTTGTGATTTACAACGTGTCGATTGGCAGTGTTGCTATGGGCACGGCCAAATTTACACCCAGAGTGATGGGGATGAGAATGAAAGAGGACTCCAAAAACATCTTTTATGGACAGTCGTTCACTTGTCCTCCGCCTTTTATTTCAGAAATGTAGCACTTTATACAATGGAGAGGAAAGACGATACATTTTTGAAGTTCGATTGCTATCCTTACACGATTTCAGTGATGATGTGAAACGTGACAATAAAGTTTGTAAAGGAGACAGGTTCCATACTTGTTAGCACAGTTTTTTTTTTTTTTTTTTAAATAAAAGATTACGTTCATTTCAAGAAGATCAAAACGCGCATGTTTTCAACTTACTAAGTTACGCGCATGTTTTCGGTTTACTAAGACAAAGACAGCAACATTTTGGAGACGGTACCATTTTTTTTAACAGTAAACACCCTATTTTTTATTCGAATCTGAAAAAATATAGAAATTTATGCCGGAAAAAAAAAAAAAAAAAAACTTAGATTTTGAATCGATTTGAGTTACAATAGTTTGAATCACGTAGCAGTGAAATGTTTTCAAAAAATGAAAGTAACAGATAACTAAATAATGGATCATTGAATTTCATTGTCAGCATAACGTATCACCCATATTTGATGCAGAATTAATTTATGTTCTACATGGCTTCCTGTCTGTCATTGTGTTAAAAAATATATAATGAAAGAATTGAAATCTTTGTAAAAGAATCTTTGTGTAAGAATGTAGGATGTGTTATTCAAGACAATTGATACTTGACGGGCTTGGCTTACTCGAAATAGAATGGAAAAAACAGTTACAAACGTAAACAAATGCAACGCTTCAACAACCAATCAGGATAGAGATATTCCCACTACATCACTTGCAGGTATCCTATTAAGGTCCGGTGAGATGCCGCACTAGCATCCATAAAAACTCCATTATTGTTTGAGTACATGAATGGCTGCAAGTGCTCTCCAAATAGCTGAACATTACAATCAATGATCGGTAAAATCAGACCATAGGAGCCAGTCCATCTCATGAAAAAGCAGCCCACACCACTAAAGAGCTACCACCAGATCGCAAAGTGCCCTGTTGTCAACTTGGGTCAAAGGCTTCGTGGGGTCTGCGAAACACTCGAACTCTCCATCAGCTCTGGCCAGCTTAAATCGCGATTTATCTGACCAAGGAACAGTTTTCTTGTCGTCTTAGAGTCCAACCAATGGGGTCACGAGTCTAGGAGCAGGGCTGGGCGTATGTCGTGTTGTTACTTCAGGCACTCGAGTCTGTCTTTCGCTACCAGATCTCAGTACAGCCAAATTTCACGCAATGTTAATTGTCTGTTAGCATTAAAAGTTCTACGTAAACGTCGGCGGTCTCAGTCATTAATTACAGACAGACGGCCACGACATTGCTTATGGTGGGAGGTCAAGCCTGAAATTAGATATTATTGGCCCACTCTTGACAAGGTAGATCTGGAATGTTGAATTCCCTCACAATTTCCGAATGGGAATGACCCACGAGTCTTGCTCTAATAACCATTCCACGTTCAATGTCCGTTCATTCTTGTCTTGCAGTCTTAAGTGCATCAGATGAATAATTTGAACATAAAGTCCTGCCATATATACATTTTGTGACATCTGTATATTTACATTTTGCTATCACCTCAGTGTGTTTTGTTTATTTATTATTATTTTTTAGATTTTGGGTGCCTACTTAATTAATTTAAAAACAACCTTCTAAGTTTCTAAATTGTAGAGCAAAGTTCTCAATTTATACTATTTTAAAAATTAAGAGAGAGAGAGAGAAAGGAAAATGATAGTTAAAAATGAAGTTTCCCTAAAAAGAAAAAAGAAATTAAAAGGGAGGACAGAAGGTGAGAAACCTTTAACGCGTTGTTCTTGAAGGGGAAAAAAAACTGTTTTAGTTTGGTTTTGAAAAATGAAAAAGATAGAAAAAGAAAACTAAGTTTTTTTCAAATGCTGGTTTGTTTATTTATTATTATTTTTTAGATTTTGGGTGCCTACTTAATTAATTTAAAAACAACTTTCTAAGTTTCTAAATTGTAGAGCAAAGTTCTCAATTTATACTATTTTAAAAATTAAGAGAGAGAGAGAGAGAGAAAGGAACATGATACTTAAAAATGAAGTTTCCCTAAAAAGAAAAAGAAATTAAAAGGGAGGACAAAAGGTGAGAAACCTTTTACGCGTTGTTCTTGAAGGGAAAAAAAAAAAAAAATATGTTTTAGTTTGGTTTTGAAAAATGAAAAAGATAGAAAAAGAAAACGGGTATTTTCAAATTTTCGTCTTTCGGTCGCCGTTTCGATATTATTTTTCAAGGTCCCTTAAAAATTCCGAAATTTTTAAAAAGTTTCATAAAATATGGCATTTATCAAAGATTTTTCAATTCTATTTTTAAGCATCTCATTTGAAAATGCATAATAATCCATCAAGAATCCTAACTATCAGACAGTTTGATAAAAACAAGCACGTCTCTCCACTGAGGAAAAAAAAAATAATAATAATTTTTTTTTCTTCTTTGATGAGTAATTTGAAAATAATGGCAAACACCCAAAGTTCGGTGGAGATAGATTAATAATTGTTTAATGATGAAAAAGCTTTATGAGACTGTAGGAGAAAATTCTATGTAAAAGAATGTTATTAGTTTTTAATTTTTCCATTTACTTGGGATTTGTAAACATTAAAGCAAAGAAGGAAGAAAGAAAATGATAGCGTGGAAACTATAGTAAAAGCTCGATATTACGACACTCTTCTAAGCCACCGTCAAAACGCTAATAAATCGTGCTAGCTCAGAGGATAGGGTTCTCGCCCCACAATGTTCCCGGGTTCGAATCCCAGCGATGGCAGGTCGATACGAATTCCACACTCGGCTCGCACCGATCACAGTGCTCAACGAAAAATATTCTCAGGGATAAACGGATTAGAGACCTTTCGTTTTCATCTCTATGTGAACGCAAATAAAGGGTAGTTCCATCCAAAAGTCCACCACTAAGTCTCCTAATGCGTGATCCAGGAGTTCCCTTGTCTTCTGGATTGAGTTCAAATTCATAAGGCTGCAGAGTTGAACATTGGTAGTCGTAAACTCAAAAAAAATTGGGTCGGCTGTTCAACGACGGTTATAAATAAAATATTAAAGAAAAGAAAATTGGACTTTGATGATAACGATATGAAAACTACTAACTTTCCGGTATCATGACAACAAAAAAAAAAAGTATGGAAAAAGGATAAAATAAAAGATTTCCAGTACAGTGAAGTGAAAATGAACATCATTTTAATGAATTCTGCCTAAGCAAAGTCATGGGTGACCTCTGGTCAAGTTATCGTTTTCCTTACGAAAGAAATTTTTTTTTTTGCTATTCTTAATCTGCCACACAGTTCTAAAAAATAAAAACATGTTGTAGCAAATATTTACCACGCTCCCTGTAGTACATCTGGCGTCACAAAAATCTAACATTAAAAAAAAAAAAAAAAAAAAAAAAAAAAATTGCGGACATTTACTTAAAGTGATTCAAAGACATTTCGTTTTATCTTTTTTTTATTTACATTATCATAATAAGCACATCACGCAGACAGGGAGTGCAGTTATGGAAATTCACCAAGCCAATTGAAAACCACTTTTAAAAGTTACATCAAATTTCTGTTATTTTTCATCCAAAATGTGGTGCGCTCGTATGGCGTCTGTACCATAACCTAATCATACATCATAATCTAATCAACAAATCATACCTAAC
This sequence comes from Parasteatoda lunata, assembly GCA_949128135.1. Taxonomy (NCBI): domain Eukaryota; kingdom Metazoa; phylum Arthropoda; class Arachnida; order Araneae; family Theridiidae; genus Parasteatoda; species Parasteatoda lunata. The sequence goes on from OX421975.1 coordinate 111,639,522, forward strand.
TTATGAAATTTCTAGAAAAGAATTTATTGAAAATTTATCTAACGGATATTTCAGTTTGTTTAACCCGACAAAATTTCTAGAATTATTTAAAGCATATATCAGGAAGATAATAACATGAAAAAGAATAGCTTATAACTTGCATAGAGAAATAACATGAAAAGTTTTGGAAACTAGTGTTTAATTGAATAATGGGTAGAATAGGGATAGACCGAGAAATTGTGTGATGAACAACATCATCTTTATTTCTCTTCTTACCACCAGCTTACTATTGAAATTAACATTTAGTGCTGTTATTTTTTACTTCATTTTGTCTCACAGCCTTTTTCACTACTATTTTAATATTAAATAGGTGTATTTGCATACACCGGAAAGCTTGATAAAATTACAACTATAATGCTACTATGAATTATCATTATAATAGACTTTTACTGACTATTTAATTTATTAAAAAAAATTAAAAACCTTACTGTATTAAAAATGCAATCTATTGAAGTTTTTAAAACATATCGATGACTGTTGTTGTGTTGTTTCTAATGCCAATTGCCAAACCAGCAAGCCTGCTTGGTAAAAACCAAGCGAGTTTAAAGCAGTGGGTACGTTTCAATTTTTTTAGTGGCGCCATCTATGCCCAAGAAAACGACTTTAGCCACATACACGTCACATCCCGTTTACAGGGTTGCTACAGAAAAAAATGAACAAAATAGTTGCTTTTAGTAGCCTAAAACATTAAAATAGTAGCCAAAAACTAGGAAAATAGTTGCCTAAATAAGAACAAAAATTCATCAAAAATAGACTAAAATTTTATTAATGACTTAATTGTCATATACCATGATCCATTCAGTCAAGTTGGTGGTAAATATAATTTTTATATAAACGTAAATGTTTATATATATATATATATATATATGAAAAGTGATTACTCAAATTAGAAATTCACGCATCGTAATATCGTATTAATATTTTTTTTTCATTAAATCATGCGGAATTCTGTTGCAATAATCATTGAGAAGGCGATCGAGAAATGAAAACGACTAACAATGGAGTCTGTGCAGATTGAACGAATTAAAAAGTGAAGACTCAAATTTGCAATCCAAAATTTTCAAAATTTTTTGAGAAAAAAAAAGTTCAGTGTGTTCCGAAACTATCTTGTGAGGTGCAGATTTTCCACCTAATTTATGCTTTAAAAAAAATAAAAAATAAATAAAAAAAAAAAACATCGCTAGAAGTACAGAAAGTCTCCCAATAGTCTCCTTTTTCCCGAAAATAGTTGCTTTCTTAGCCTTTTCAGGCAAAAAAAAAAAGTTGCCATGTCGCCCATGCCAAAAATGGTTGCAAATAATTGCATTTTAGTCGCCTCTGACAACCCTGCGTTTATAGGGCGGATCCATTCATACACGTATCATAATTTTGACCTGAACGATCGATCTCCATTTCGGTACCCCCAGAGGTATGATTTGTTACGGAGACGTGAAGGACTTTGTGACCCGAGAGCTTTAACATGCACCAGTCACCATTTACTAAACGGAGAGTCTTCGGCCTGCGGGGATCGAACTTACGATCTCTTGGACATGGGCCCAACGCTCTATCAAACAGGCTATCCCGGCCTTCGATGGCTGTAACTTTGCTGTATCGATGACTGTATACGTAAGGAACTTTTAAGTAAAATACTTAAACTTAAAGCTATAAATTTCTTTTTTAACATAAATAACAAACATAACATAAATAACAAACAAACTAGCATAAATAACAAAGTGCACCAACTATGGTCTTTACAAATTCTGCATATGAAATAGCGCAATGATTTGAGCTATTTAGGACAGTAAAGTTTCATAATTTACTTTTTCAAAACAATAGAGAATTGAACAGTATTCTCAATTGAAGAGATGAATAAATGTAAAAGATGCAAAAATTAAATAATAAGTCCTTAAAATTAAATAATAAGCCTCAAAAATTAAATAATAAGCCTCAAAAATTAATTAATAAGCCTTTAAAATTAAATAATAAACCTAAAAATTAAAAAAAAAAGCTCTCAAAATTAAATAATAAACCTTTAAATTAAATAAGCCTCAAAAATTAAACAATGAGTCTTTAAAATTAAATAATAGTTTCAAAATAAAATTAAGTAGAATTTTCCTTTTTTTTTTTTTTTCACCAACGCGATAGTGGTTAATTGCTATCATTTGACACCTTAAAAAATAGTTTGCTGAAATCCGCGATTTAAAAATTTAGATAATGTACGTTATTGGCATTCTGTTTCAAAAAACTGTTTCAACCATAAACTAGAAATTTTTCCAAATCTTAGCGTTAATCTTTGAAAATAAGATAGTTAATAATATTTGCTATACTTTGAAACTCAAACTCTTTTAAAGTATTTTTTTTTTTAGTAATTAAAAAAAAAAAAAAAAAAAAAAAAAAAAACTTCATTTTTTACATTATAAAATGCACAGCAATACTATGGGGTTGTTCAAATATTACGTATGCACCTAACGGGGGTTTTGTGATTTGCTTATTTTTGCTGAGAAGAGGGAAGAAGGGGTATGAGGATTGCTTATATGTAAGGAACATAAAATCCTCTTATTTGCAAACTTTTTCTTAAAAACAAAATAAAAAACGTAATAAAAAAAAATTGCACGTGGAAAAAAAATTTCTCCGAAGACTTTCATAGGTCAAAAATTTTGAACACAAAAGGAAAACAAACAACAAAAAAGATTCCTGAGAAATTATTCGACTGACTCAAAAATTTATAAATTTAATTCTAATGTTACATCTTTTTACTTGAATTTAATCTTAAAATTAGATGACTACAATGAAAGAAAAAGTAAAAACAGGGGGAGGGGTTATGATTTGCTTATGTTTACTGACTTGGTGGAGACTCCAAAATTGCCAAAAATATGCTTACGTAATATTTGGATGGTCCTAACAAGCGTTACATAATTACGATAAATGACCTGTAGTGATTAAATTTGTAAATATAGAAGAATTTTAAAAATACTGATATATGGTTTGAAAAGTAGAAAAAAAATTTTCAAATGAAATACATCATAATGAAGATAAGAGAATGTTTATATTACAAAAATAGTATTGTCATGAAGAAGATATTAAAGTAAATCATTTCAAAATAATAAATAGATGAAAGAGTATGATGGATTTTCAAGTAAATTATATTAAAATAATGGTAAGTGAATGAAGGAGATGTGTTACTTAGCGGTTAAAGGACCGAATAGCCAACACACAGGAACAACGAAAGATATTGGTTTAGATAGGTCACCAGCTACCGATTTATAGACACATGTGTATCAAATACGGCAATATGGGGATCGCAATTTACGTTGAATACGAAAATTTTGTAATCATTACTGATAATTTAATGTATCAAAATGCATTATTGATTATATAATGCGTTCGCCTTCCAATGCGGTAAACCGGGTTCGAATCCCAGCGATGGCGGGTCGATACGAATTCCGTATCCGGCTCGCACTGATGCACATTGCTGACGTGAAATGTACTCAGTGGTAGATGGATCATAGGTTAGAGCCCCCTTGCCGTGAGGCTAACCGTGGGAGCCCTCGTGGTCTTCCTCTCCGTGTAACGTCAATGCTGATTAGTTCCATCTAAACGTTCTCCACGAAGGCAAATTTCTCCCGATACCTTGATCCAGAAGTTACCTTGTCTTCTGAATTGTGTTTAAAATGACAAGGCTACGGAGTGGAGCATTAGTAGTCGCAAACCGAAAATTGGGTCGACTGTTCAACTAGGGTTATAAAATAAAATATTACAATATAACGATAGTCATTTAACGCGATAGTATTCTGAGTGTTGATAAATTTTATTTCAGTATCGAAAACATTAACCTAAGTAACAATGAAATGATAGTGGAAAATATTGCGATATATTGCCAAATATCTACTTTTTACTGCAATACATTGACAATTATGGGTTATAAGTACCAATCAATGGTGGTGCTGGCGTCAACTCGGCCCATATAAACGATAAGTACTGGGGGGGGGGGGTGGATAGAAGAAAAGATAATTGTTATACCAATTGACCGTACAATTTTCATATTTGAAATTTAGAGCAGTGCTACAGTATAGAACTCAGCTTACCTTGCAAGTGCTTGCATATTCCAAGTAAGAAATCGTATCCACGTAAGAGTCAAAGCGAACCATTTTGGTTTGTCTCTTCTTGAGGGGACAGAGGGAACACATGGCTCCTCCCCATCACCCCACACACTTCGGCATCTCACATTAGACACACTTCATGTACGGACAACATTTCGGTTTATGTCACAAAATTGTCATGAATGAAAAATGAAACTGGTAACTTCCGAGCTTTAAGCATGATAAGACAACAATATTTCTCACTTTAAGAAATTTTGTTTATATGTATTTTTATTAAAATATTGTAGGGCAATAAATAGGAGAGAACTAAAAAAAAATATATATACAATTAAGTTAACTAAAATAATAAAATTAAAAAACTAAAACGAAGTCAATTAAAAATTCTTTAAATAGCATCAACAAAAAATTCACAGCACTATAAACAAATCCAAACTAAGTCTTAAAAAGTAAACTAATGAGAGGAATAAAAATCATTTAACTATTCTAAAATAATCCTAAATCTGTTGCGGGCGAATCATTAGATAAATATTTAAAACATCTCAATTCATTAAGAATGGGAAAAAACTAGAAATTAAAGACCACAAAGAGATGTAACAAAATACACTCAATAATTAATCACACGATTTTAAAGTAAAACCACCGCAAAATTTAAAAAGATAAAATTAAATTTAAAAATATAATTCAATAAATTTAAATTACTAAAGGGAAAAAAAAAACTATAAATATCAGGCAAAATTTTAGTTACATATAAAAAGATTTAAAAGAATTATAATAAATAGATTCTACCTTTAAAAAAATCTAACATATTGAGAATCCTTTCTCCAAAATTTTTTTTTTATAAACAAGCTAAAACCGTCAGAAGCAACACTGCTTTAAAAATCTAACACACATTTGGCCTAGATCTGATTTAAATCACAAAAAGGAAATTCTTTATTCCACAGTCAGCTCAGATTGAATGAATGAATGTTCTTCGACAAGAACGACAGCACGCACTATCGTTTGCAAGCGCAGTCACGAAATTCCAAAAATATCGTTTGCATTTAAAACAGCAATTTCTTAATACTTAAAGATATTGCACACGATCTGGAAACTTTTTCTTGATATATCACTTATAATTTAAGTTTAATAATACTGGATAAATATTATTGGAAGACACGAAACAACCCGTTTTCACTACTGCAGACGATTCGACTGCTAAGCAAGTGATTTTCACTGCACGACCTTCTTCGGCCGCGACTCTTCCATAAGTGAAGTCTCGGGAAGGTAGAAAAAGGGTGGCGGCGCTACACGGCAGCCGCACGCCACACTCCATCATGTATTTATTTTTTCTCTGAAGTCTCAAATTATTAACACCTCTTTCAATTTTTCATCTGCACAAAAGAGAATGTTGAGTGGACACGCAATAAGGAACTACATTTTGAAACATAGTGGCCGAATGAATGTATTACTCGTAATTTTTTAACATCCTCTACAATTTTAGGAAATTTCACGAAATTTTCAACAAAAAAAAAAATAATAATAATAATAATTCTGAGATTTTACACAGAAATTTATGACTCATTTGGGTAAAACTTAATATTTTTAGAACTTAAATGTCATTTGGGAACTTTAGTATTAGCTTCTGTGACAATTGCAACTTCTTGAATATATATATATATATATTATAGCTGTTAAACGTAGTTTTCTGTTTAAGCTACCTTAGAACTAAAAACATCGACATGGAATGCGAATTTGAAAAAACGTATAGATGACATTCAGAAATGAATCGTGTGATCTCACACTAGTTCATTCCATAAAAAAAATAATTTTGTTGGTTTTTATTTAACATTATCGTTGTCTAATTGCACTACTTCCATAAGAAACTAGATATATTTTCGCTATTTCAAAATTATTAATCATATTTCTTTCAACTACACAGTTTAGTTAAAAAAAGTTAAATAATCAATTAAAGTCTAATAATATTTTTTTAAATATAACAATAAACTGCATTCTTTATCACTGAATAGATATTTATTGTGTTCATCAAAATCTATAAATCTACCCTATTATTCTGCTCGCAGGTCCGCAGTTTTACGTAGAGCATATTGAATCGTATGCCAAAAGAAATAGTCTACATCCATTGTAAATATTTGTTTTCATTTTGTGGTCAAAGACAAGTAAAAATGATATTCCACTACGTTAGCGTTTTTAACTTATTTTTGCAAAATCTCTTATTTTCACTAACATAAATTTGATATTTTTCCAAGAGCGCATGCGCATTCGACCAGAACTGACGCATGTGCACATGCCCAATGACTTGAAATCTTACGGACAGAATTTAACGTAAATTTGCGAAATCTCCCTAATAACACTACATGACACGCACGCAAACTATAACAAATGTTTTAAACTAAATGACAAGTTATTATGATTCAATTTTAACAGAATCAATCTTCAATGTAACTAGTATTTACGGTTGCAGCATTAAGGCTCAATTGTGGCTCTAAGTTCCGATATTATAAAACAACGTTGAACCTATTTTTTGATAGTTAAATTATCATCTAATAACTCGCGTTAATTTTCTAATACGGTCACAAAACTCCTTCGCCACTCTATACCCTAATAATACAACGTACGATAGTATGGTTTTACACACCAGGCACCCAATTTTCGTAGCGGCACATTTGAGGGATATTATAGTTGAACACACTCCAAAATTTTTATCATTCTTGATCTAGATTTGTATAAATAAAACAAAATGACGTGGGAAAAAGAAACCCAAACAATGGCGTAAAATTAGACTGATTACAGTATGTTAATAAAGCAAAACAACAAGAATAAAACAACAAAATAATACAACAATTAATGCAACAAAAGTCAACAAACAATTCTATTTTTATACAACTATTTGTGTATTATTGACATTTGTGTATAAATGAGTTGACACTTCAGGAAAAAATTTTCTAATAATAAAATCCATCTTCTTCACGTAAAAGTAGCCTTACGGCAGAACATTCATTTTTAAACATAGCGATTACACTAGAAAAATACTCTTTGAACAGAATAAAAGCTTCACAGAAGGAGAAAAAAAAATGTCCACTACCACAATATTTACGAAACAAATAAAAACTGGAACCGGGAGATATTAATAAACACGGCGCTAACCGCAGATAAGGCGGGATCGCCGCAGGGTAGTCGCTTTAGTCACCCAAAAAAATGTTATCACGCCAGGAAGGTAAAAAAAAAAAAAAATTTCCGCACCATGTACTTATTCATATGAGAAAAACGGGAGACATTCTGCAGCTATGTTTTTTACTATAAGAAAAAAAGGCTTAACTGAGAGTGTTATTTGCAGAGTTTTGAAGAGAATACTATTAAAGAAGTAACATTTTCTAGCAAACATTTACTTAACAATCTCATGTTTGTTGACCTTATGGATTGTGTAAATATGATTTCATTCGTCTTATAAGTAAATAAAGCACGTTTCCTGCATTTGAAGAACTGGGCGGATAAAGGGTCATATACAAAATAAAACTTATCTTACTACCAACATTAATTTTTCATTTATTTTAGTAGTAAGTCTTTAAATACTGATGAACTCATTGAATAAAGGTACTAAGTGACAAGCTTTGAATGTTTTTCGAGTGGACAACAAACAATCGGCGAGCAGCCTTAAAAAACGTTTCTTTTTAAAACAAACGACAAGAATGAGTGTGATGTAGTTCATCACACATTCTCTGCTTCATCCTTCACTTTAAAGCGTTTTTTACCTAGTTAACTTCCATTTTAATTCTCTGTGTAAGTTATAAGATAATCCTTTCATCTTGATATCATTCAGTTTCATGCTTCCAGAATTTTTTTAGGTGTAAACAAAAGTCCGTTAAGAATGTTAAAGTAAGTTCTCTCCTGAAATGTTTTAAGTTTATCTACAAATTTATAGAGAGAGAAAGTTTAAAAAACAGATGACAACTTTGATGCACTAGTGTATTTTCGAATGAAACTATAAACAATTTATATATATATATATATATATATATATATATATATATATATATATATATATATATATATATATATGTATGTTCGAATAAGAAAAAAATAAAGAAGATGGAAAAGCATCCACGAATTTCTAATTTCTTGAAACCAGCCTCTCTTCAATGCTTTGACAGTGAAAGTATAAAGTAACGATTCCCAATGGAATATTATTTGGGAACCGCTTCCGCTTTTTTTTTTTTTTTTTTTTTTTTTTTTTTTTTTTTTTTTTTAACCGGTTATTATTTTCGAAACTTGTCATCTAATTTGTATCGAATCCATCATTTACTTAATATTTCCGTTATTTTTAAGAAATTACGTAAATAAAATGCTTGTAAAGGTTCAGAACAATGTTTTTTTTTCCTACTAACAATATAATGAATGAAAAAGGATATGCATTTATGAAAAATTGCATTATTACTCCGCGTTGAATACAAATAATTGAATCCAACTATGAAGAAATATGTTTCTATGATTAGCATTCTCAACCCTATTTTATTCTTTTTCGTTTTTATTTTAATGGAAAACATATTTCAGCTCATTCCTTTTTCATTGAATGCATTAGGGGACTAAGCCCCCTGTTCGCTGCCGCTCATCAACCCCGATGATTGCTTCGCAATAATTGTTGTTTCTTAGCACAAAACAGTTGAAATTATTCAACTAAAAATATATGTGCTAAAAAGAATACTTGCGCCTCTACTTCCCACGTCCAAATATTACCCTCGCAAATGATATTTTTAAGATCTATTGTGAACAGAAATTATTTTTCTAAATAAACATTTTTGAAAAGGACATTCAAAATTAAAAGTTGTATCAAATTTGGTGAGTGCACAACTATAATTTAAAATGTTTGCTTATAAAACGGACGCATGTATATTTTAAATGCAATTTTTACAATCGTGACTTTCTGCAGGAATCTGAAAGTTCTAAATCATTTAACAAATCTATTTAACCGTAATTCATACCAGTAATAATATTATAATAATGTTATTTGTACCCATGAATAATAATTTTAAAACTGTTAATAAGATGAGGCACTGATTTAAAAAATTTTATACAATTAGACATAACGTAGAATTACGTTATTCTAACAATAATAAAAACAATCTTCTTAAATTCTTAGTTTAGGAAACAAACAAAATCAAAAACGTATCAATAGCAGTAAAGGTTTTTAAAGTAGGGATACAAAATATTTATAGGAAAACAATACCTTTATGACTTATATCAATTGATGAAAATCAAACCAATATGAAAATGAATGTGGAAAAACTGGATCCTACCCTTTCCAGCCACTAAAACAACAATGGGAACACCCTCATTAGATACACTAAAATCAAATCCTGTGAATTCAACGGTTTGACACAAAACCCAATTTTAAGACTTATTTGATAAAAAGAGACAGTTTTTGAGACTATTTCGATGCATGTTTGAATTCATTCAAACGCTTTTGCTTTTTAAATGTATTTTGTGGAACAACAACAACAAAAATATAATAGAAATGATAAAAAGCGAATATATTTCTTCAATAAGTAAGAATTTATGAAAATAACTCAAGAGATTCGATCAACTTTCGATGAAGCTCATTTTATTAAAGTGCAAATTCTAAGCAATGCAAGAAACGAGAGGAGTTTTCTCTGTGAAATAAACGAAATGAAACTCGTGAAAAAGTTCTATTGATCGGCTGCAATAAAGAGGAAGAAGATTGCAAAATGCACTTGAGTGCGAGAGTAGTATTCTATATGAAAACATTCCACGTCACATGTAACCAACACTGGCTTAGTTGGCCATTTTTTGGTATTTTAAGCCAAACCCAACCCATTTTTAGTTTCATTTATCCTTCTCCAAATACATTACTATCTATTTTCCGATTCGAAATCCAGGTTACTCAAAAAAGAATCCTACCAATATTGAATCTTGCAAAAATTATACATTCAGTTCTACAGTCCCCGCCCCCTCTAAAAAAAGAGGGAATCATTTTAAATGACTCGTATCCGATTTTTATAAACTCAAATTCCAATTTTAATAAATATAACAACACATTTCAAGCATATTATTTAAAAATTCATAAGCCTTGATGACGCAGAGAATCTCTTTTTCGAATAAGATGATGTCTTCTCGTTCGCTAACAAAAAGTGCCTCCAGCGATAAACGGCGGATCAACGGCCTTCAGGCTAACCGTGAACGCAGTTTTTTAAAAGCTGGGTATATGAATGACCGAAATCAGGAGAATTTCGACTTTCACTGGTGAATGTCAACCATCACATAGTCGCTTTGGTGAATGTCCGAAATATTTCTTATATCCGATTTGATATTCATTTATTCGTTGATATTATATTTATTCGATATATTAATATCTGCTGAGGATAGATTAGGAGAAACATCAGTGTTTGGAGTACCGAGCAAATGTATACCGGGCAGTGAACCTGATAAGAAAAAACATCAGTGCAGTAGGGTATACCGGACAGTAGCTCTTAACAAGTATATATTTCGGACCAAAGCGATTGTCAACATTCACCGGTGGAAGTCAACCCATTTCGGTCATTCAACATATAGCCGAGTCGCCATTCTTATAACTGGGCTCAACTCCTAGGGCAGACACAACACTATTTTAACACGTGAGGAGTTCCGTTCGCAAAATTTTGTAGGGATGAAGCATCATTATAGATAAAAGTCAATTAACAATAATTTCATTGTTAAATGAAAAAAAAGTATATTGCTTTTTCACCGATACTGTTTCATTTATTACCTACAATAGAGATTTGCTTGGCTTTTCAGTTATGAGAATAGTAAGAAAAACAAACTAATATTAAATTTCCTTTTATTTTATATTAGCAAAGCCACATTACATCGGAACAATAGATCACCGAAGAAATAAAAAGGGAGAGAAAAAAAAAAGGGAGCATAAGGAACAATAGTAAACCATTTTCTTTCTTAGACAGAAAAGGAGGTTCTGGAGGCGGCCAGATAAGGAAAGAAGTCCAGTCTGGAGAAAAAGGTCCGGCCTTTAACGTTCTTAAAAAGAGGTATAACATATCCCCCTTCTGAGAAAAGAGATTATTTTCTGCTCCCATGCAAGAGACAACACGGGGTATTCGAGAAATCGAACCTGAAGGAATGGAGCGGATGATTCCGGACGATTAGAGGGAAGAAAGGTAGAGTAGACCTAGGATGAGATTTATCAATAAAAGGGATGTAGTACTTTGGCTATCTCATTCAATATACAAAGAGAGGGTTGTTAAAGCTGATTATAACTCATGAAATATTGTTACACAACTATTTAATAAACCTATCGCAAATGCATTTCTATTATATTCGGACTGAAAGTTTTAGAAATAACTTTCCGAATGTTGCTTCAATTCCGTTGTTTCTTTACATTTGTTAAATCTAGGATATAATTTTACAATTCATCCGAGTTACTATAATTTTATCCTTCCAAATGTGCATCATTTGATTTCAGTTAATGTTTTCCTTCATATCACGAGTGTCATTTTTAAAGTAACAACATAGAAACTTTTTGTCTACTGTTACGTCATAGAAATTAATTGTATAAAAAAAATATGAAACTATTCCCGATGAGTGAGTACGTGTGTGGAGGGAAAGTTTTATCAACTGCTGCAGAAAATGTCAAGAACAATAAAAAGGCATGATTTAAAAATATTTCATAAAAACAAATCATTCATTTGAATCACATTATATTTTTTTTTTTATCTAAAAAATATTTATACATTGCATTATCTTAAACATTATACTTAAAGCTGTAACTATTAATATGAAATCTCAAGATAATGGATGTTTTACTCATAACGTTAAGGAATAAGTTCATAAATTAAGAAACAAAATATAAATAAAATGAGTAATAAATGAAAATAGGGTTGTTTTTCTGCATTTTTTGATGAGACTGGCACCGGAATGACATTTGTTTATGACACTTTTACGTCGTGTCTTCGCGCAACTCATCGCAAACTGCGACGACATCTGTTCTTCCCAAACGACAGGCAACCATTCTAGAATTTTTTAAGAATCATTTGAAATGTTTAGAGCGAATATTCTGCAAATCCGACAACGAAAAAGAACGAGGTCACTGCCAAAAATTGTAGGACAAGTTGCTATTCTGGTCCCCCAACTAATTTTGAAATACTAACTCTGCATTGCCCTATGAGACCCTTATGACAGTACACGTGGCGGCCCAAACATACTAAAAACTGAGACACGACATGCGTGTCTCATGAGCCGTAATGACTAAGGCGCTTCTAATGGGGTGAACCGAGTTCAACTCCAGCGATGGCTGGTCGATACGAATTCCGCATCCGGCTTACACCGACCACTGTGCTGACGTAAAATATCCTCAGTGGTAGATGGATTATGGGTCCCCATGTCGTTAGGCTAACAGTGTGAGGTTTTCGTAGTCTTCCTCTCCATGTAACCGAAATAAGGGTTAGTTACATCAAAAAGTCCTCCGCGAAGGCAAATTTCTCCCAATCCTTGATCCAAGAATTCCCTTGTCTTCTGGATTGGGTTCAAAATTGCAAGGCTACGTAGTTGAACATGAGTAACCTAAAAATTGGGTTCAACGACGGATATAAAAAATACCGTAAGGGAAGTGGTGGCTCAAGGGATAGAGAGCACAGAGGCGACCCAGAATCTCAGGGATGGCTGGCGATTACAAATTCTACAACCGGCTCTCAGTGTTGACGTAAAATGTCCTCAATGATAGACGGATCATGTATTAGAGTCCCCTAGCCTCCAGGCTAACCGTGGGAGGTTTTCCTCTCCATGTAACGCAAATGCTGGTTAGTTTCTTAAAAAAGTCCTCCGCGAAAGCAAATTTCTCCCAATATTTAACTCCAGGAGTTCCCTTGTCTTCTGGATCGGGTTCAAAATTGTAAGGTTGCGTAGTTGAACATTGGTAGAAGTAAACTCATAAATGGGTCGTCTGTTCAATAACGGCAATAAAATAAAACACGTGTCTCATGGCAGCGAACGTGTTAATGGGGCACCATCTATTTTCAACAATAAGGGTAATAAATAATGCAGAATTTATTTAAAATATTCAAACTCTAACAATAATTATGTAAAATAATTTATGCCTATGGTATTTGACTTTTATATATTGACTGGAACGTATATTGACTACTCGTATTGTGAGAAAAAATATATACTTTCAAGTTTTAACTAAGCCTAACACTAAAAAGGACACTAGGCAATAATGGTTAGAGATTTCACGAATAGTTTTTTACAAATGGTAAAGGCTAAATATTTATTAACTAAAAAAATGCAAAACATATAAAATTTTCACTAGTTAACTTATTTAACTATTCTCAAAATAATTATTTATTCAGAAAAAAAATTCCATAAACGTAAGATAACAAAATTTCAGGAACATTCAGTTAATTTATGGCAACATTTACAAAATACCTATAGCACTATAAAGGTTCCATTAAAAAAAGTAAAGTAATAAGCCTCCTGTTTAAAACAGCCGAACAACGAATTAAAATAATCGTTTAAAACCCTGAATCGACGATTCAACTCTGGGTAAGCTAAGGGAAATCAATTTTAAACTGCCTGCTGAAAAGCTCATTTTCAGCAATTATTAAGGATGTGGTAATTTGAAGTTTTCAAATTTTTCTACAGAGCATACCATTAAGGGATCTGGCATCGGTTAAAAACGACCCACAGACTTAAGGAGCGTTGTTTCAGACGATTTAATTCGATACTTTTCGCGATCGTCCATAAGGCTTATGTGTTTCGTGGTCTAAAAATGGATTTCGGAAGCGTAGCATCATTCGGTTTAATTTGCAAGAGTTGCTAAATTTTTATAGCTGAGATAGGATGATAGTTTGTTATATTCAATATTGCCATTGAGCACTTTTGTTTGGAACGACTATTTTATCATTTTGGTGTTATTTGTTATAGATGATTCCCATCTCTATCGGATTTTTTTCTAATTTCCGACTCAAATAAAAAATGTATTTTTTTATAGCTGAAAATTAATATATATGTTCTATCCTAAATTCGAAAATGCAAAATATTTTTGTCAGCAAGCATTTTTTTGCTTGACCTATTGGTGGTGAAATACGTGATGGTCCACTGATCTCCAGTTTTTCCTGTTCATCTTTAAAAAAATACACTGTGTTAACATATTTACTAACTTTATTGCTTTAAGGAGAAATATCTGCATAAAATAATAATTAAAATTAAATAAAAAATATTTTTCCAACCATTAAAACAGCATCAGAGCGTTTGGCATTCACCAAACTATCATTCTAGGGGAGGTAAATTGTCATAGTTTTTAATAGCCAATATTCACTATAATGCGGCTATCTGCTTCAGGAGTTGCTGTTATTTTAGAAATAGCAATTTTTTTTTTATTTTATAGTTTTATTATTTATATTCAGATTCCCAGATACACTGTAACCAGTATTTGGTGCTCTCATTATCCCAAACTTTAATTAAATGAAAGATCATTTTATTTCACTTACACTATAAATTGTGATCGAGAAAACAAACTGCACCGAAATTAGGTGAAAGACACTGTAAGCTGAACGATATTTGTTAACGACGCCAAGTTTTCAGTCTCGGTAAATCGGGTCGACTCATGCATATTGTTTCAAGTATCAACTTATTTAGGTGGATAAATGTTTCATTTGCATTCATTCAAGTTCATTTCTTTATGTTGCCTTTTCAAATGCGGTATTAAATGGTCATAAAATAACTTACGGTTATTCACGGTAAATACAGTTTTGTTACGGTTAAATAGCAACCTTGGCCAGCATTTCAGCGCTTTAAAAATACATACCTAATAATGGTGCAACTTTCCTCTGCTTTTATAAAAGAAAGAAATAGTTGTTTTGTTTCTTCAAAACATCTTCTTTTGGTGCAACCTTCTTTTGATATTTGGAGCTAGAGAAAATAGCAAAATTTGGTTGTGTAGAGCTCCACTTTATGCAGCCAGCAAATGAATACCAATTGTTGTTGCAACGTGGCTCAGAATTTTTAACAGTCTATGTGGTTGGTGTTTAGCAACTAAGTAGTTGCAATTCGTTGCAGCAAATTTGTATTTTTGTTTGCAGTTATTTTAATTTTATTTATTTATTTGAACATTTGCTATGCTCCGCTAGATAAATAGTTCTATTGTAACTGCAATAGTAACTATGGGATTAATTTATATTTTCAATGTTCTATTTTTTATGTATTATGATTCTGTACTAGGAAAACGAAGTTGGTAAAAGGGTTATAAATAGTGTATGAAAAGATATATTTGTTTTAATTTTCGATTATGAAATTACCAACAGACGATTAATCTTTTTTTTTTTTTTTTTTTTATTGCCTATCTTTAAGAAAACAACAAAAATCCATCTTTTCAACTGTTACATGATTCTAAAGTAGTTTTAAATTACCTGTTGAACTGCGAATTCAAGCTGTGATTTTCTGGAATTTTGAGACACAGAAATCATTTGAGCATTTTTTTTCCACATGAAACATAAATAAAGAGCAATAGAAAGTAGGGGGCTACAATAGGGCAAAATTGCCGCTCGCCACCCGCTACAGGGTGATTAAATATAATAATAGCGATTTACAATTATCTGCCGTTCGCAACTTTTTTCTTCGAAAATGCACCCCATGTTTTTTTTTTTATATTTTTCAATAAAAATGGAATTACTTTGAATATTTCATAGTATTCTATAAATAACTTTATTACACGCTTGTTTGTTAAAATGTTTCACCATTTTTGAAATGAACCTTGTAAAGTTTACCGTATTTTCAAAAATCTTTCAATATTGCCTTACCTTAATATAGTAATTTTTTTTTTTTTTTTTCGTTTACAATTTTTTATTTATGAAAAACTGGCCACTGTTAAAAATACTACAACTAGCTAATAGCGAGTAACAAAAACTTCTTCATTTTTCTCTATACACTTCAGGAGACTCACTCCTCTAGTCAGTAGCAAATAATTCCTAATTTTCCCTATACACGTCAGGAGACTCACTCCTCTAGTCAGTAGCAAATAATTCCTAATTTTTCCCTATACACGTCAGGAGACTCACTCCTCTAGTCAGTAGCAAATAATTCCTAATTTTTCCCTATACACGTCAAAAGACTCACTCCCCTAGTCAGTAGCAAATAATTCCTAATTTTTCCCTATACACGTCAGGAGACTCACTTCTCTAGTCAGTAGCAAACAATTCCTAATTGTTTCCTATCCACGTCAGGAGACTCACTTCTCTAGTCAGTAGCAAACAATTCCTAATTTTTCCCTATACACGTCAGGAGACTCACTTCTCTAGTCAGTAGCAAACAATTCCTAATTGTTTCCTATACACGTCAAAAGACTCACTCCCCTATTCAGTAGCAAATAATTCCTAATTTATCCCTATACACGTCAGGAGACTCACTTCTCTAGTCAGTAGCAAACAATTCCTAATTGTTTCCTATACACGTCAAAAGACTCACTCCCCTAGTTAGTAGCAAATAATTCCTAATTTTTCCCTATACACGTCAGGAGACTCACTTCTCTAGTCAGTAGCAAACAATTCCTAATTGTTTCCTATCCACGTCAGGAGACTCACTTCTCTAGTCAGTAGCAAACAATTCCTAATTTTTCCCTATACACGTCAGGAGACTCACTTCTCTAGTCAGTAGCAAACAATTCCTAATTGTTTCCTATACACGTCAAAAGACTCACTCCCCTATTCAGTAGCAAATAATTCCTAATTTTTCCCTATACACGTCAGGAGACTCACTTCTCTAGTCAGTAGCAAACAATTCCTAATTGTTTCCTATACACGTCAAAAGAATCACTCCCCTATTCAGTAGCAAATAATTCCTAATTTTTCCCTATACGCGTCAGGAGACTCACTTCTCTAGTCAGTAGCAAACAATTCCTAATTTTTCCCTATACACGTCAGGAGACTCACTTCTCTAGTCAGTAGCAAACAATTCCTAATTTTCTCCCTATCCATGTCAGGAGACTCACTCCACTGTATTCTTATGAACAAAATCGATAAGCATAATGTAGCCTAATTTCAAATAGCACTTCGATAATGGCAAGCGAAGAGAAATCTAAAAAGGCAACAGTTCCTTGCATAATCTAAATTACTTTATTATGCTATTTCATAGCTTCTTAATGGGATAGGAAATTATTTCTACTAACATATTCCTACATAAAATGAGGGGGAAAATTTCTTTCTCCAAAGAATTCAAAAAGCGAGAGAAAAAAAAAAGGGAAAAAAATAATAATAATAAATAACCAAGCTCGAAATACCACTACGACCAACATGTTTTCCTATTAACTCAAATATAATCTTAACATTAATTTAAAGTTCGGAGACTTTCTCGGAAGAACAAAAAAAGGAAAAAATCAATATACTGGAGGTGGGAAATAAAAAAATTCATGTATGCATTACTGAACGAGCTTCCGTTTTCTGGGAGCATGAAAATGGTTATTTATTACCTTTCGGTCGAAGGCTGCAACCGAACGACAGCTTCATTTTTAACTTATACCCCCAAAGCGCTTCACTTGGACGTGGAATAAGACTAATTAACTTTTCGCAGCCCCTCCCCTCAATCACACTCGGAATTTCTCTCGCCGAAATCTCGAATTTTTACTCTTTCTGGAAAAAGGAAAAAGTATCTTTAAAATTTGGAAACATTCCACGAGATTTAAATAAAACGAATTATTTTGATTAGGGAGAATAGAGATTGATAATATTAAAAAAAAAAAAGTACAAGGCTCATCTCTTAAGTAAAGCTTCCATTTTTTAAGAATGTAAAAATCCTTTCATTTTTCCTTTCATTTTTTACAATGTCTACATCATTTTTAAGGTTAAAAATTTGTTTTTTTACTATGATCATGGGTCTACTAGATCAGTCACTTAACTGTTGTAACATATAAAATTGTCTCGATACATTAGAATGGAGGTCCGATTATGTGAAAATATTTGGGGCACGTACCCCCAACTTGTGAATGGCCTTTATCCAAAATTACACATAATTTTTTTTTTTTTAACTAGTTAGGACTTAAACTGATAAAGGCTTCAAAATTTTTCTTTAAATCTTTTTAGTAAAAAATGAATAATAATGTTGTATATCACCACAATAATGCAATTTTATAAATTTACATTGCTCATACGTTATTATGATGACTGTCAATGTTTTAGTGCAAAGCCAGTGTATTTAAAAATTGAGTTACAAGCACCTTTTGGCAATTTCTCCAAAGGTTGTTGCTTTCACTTCCAACAGATGCACTATTTTTATTAGATTTGAAAGGAAAAGTTTTTATTAAAGCCAAGATTATTTTTTACATTGTTTGTTATATTAATTGTTTTGTTTTATTATTAAAATTTCAAATTTTCTAAGCTAATGTTATTCAGTATTAACTAAAATTAAAACTACTTATATTAAAATGTCATATAAACAGAAAATATTTACTATTTTTTATTATTTTATTTATCAATAGTCAAAAAAAAACTTAATTGTAAGGTACACATTTTAAAGTATCTAATTTAACATGGCAAAATTTGAACAAAATTCGGTTGTTCTATTCATATTGGGTTGTTTGGGATTTCGAATAAGTCTAGTATTTGATCATTCTTCAACAGATTAAAAAAGTCCAAATTTTTTTATAGTATGTTTTTTTATTGTATTTTGTAACCAATTTTTTTAATAGTAATAATATCTACAAGGTGCTCAATTATATTCAAAAACTTTTAAAATCACACATAATTAATACTTTTGTAGCAAAAAAATGCAAAAATACTTTTCAAAAGTGAAAACTATTTCCCGCACAGTTAAAGACATAAGATTAATTCAAAAAATTTAAAAACTTCTTGCAGCAGAAAAAGTATACTCTCTTGATTAAACGAAACTCATAGACATACTATAAATATTCTTTTTTTCATTTTCAAACTTAAACTATTTTTTAAAAAAATCTTTCCTGTTTGTATGTTAAGTATATGTTAAAATTTTAAGGCTCTAGTAGCAATAGTACTAAACAAAATAAATTGCGCAGAAGCTCAAAATTTACGGTTGGGTTGGACTCAGTGAATAAGTGTTTCAAAAAAAAATTATAAATTCCGGAAATTGAGTAAAAATTAAAATTTCTGAGATTAATTAATCCAATAACATATTTCAGGAAACAAACTTTATTTTGCTTTAAAAAGGAAAAAAAAAAATTATACACGGTTCCATTCAATGTAAATAAAGAATGAATGCCATTAAACTTGCATACTTTAATTCAAGTAAACATAGTGATAACGTATTTATTACTCCGGTTGTATTATAACACTCTTGAAATAAAAATAAAAAATGCTTTCGATTAAGAATCAAAAAATCAATTCCATTTTCATAATAAATAGCCTCTAATATGAAAGAATGTAGCATAAACCAAATCTTAGCAGCACTAAACTGCTGTCTGAAAAACAGATGTAAACAAATTCCACACTCCGCCATATTGTTGCATCACTCATTCTTATAAAACTATTATTTACATACCTGCACATACCACTTGCTAAGTTTGGTTAGACTGTTTCTTCGTTTTTTAGCCATCTTAACCACTCTTCTTTCCCTAAATGGTCAAGAAAACTGGCCGGAAAATTCGCAATAGAACATACGGCAGTGCCGGCAATAATTTTAGTCGCATTACTGCGTGGCATTTCTACCTGTAGACTGGGGAATATGTACATATTAAAAAGAAAAACCAGATCACTAACTCAAGGCCATCAAGAGTTATTCCAATTTATAGAAAAGTCAAGTTGTGAATCAAGAATTTCACTTTTGAAGATCGTGTTTATTGCCTCTATTGCCGAACAATTATTCACAATAACTAGTGACAATCTTTTTATTAAAGTAGAACTATCGAAACAAATTGTACGGTGCCTAACAAATTATTCATTTTTCATGGATTCGAATTTTCAGTTGTTTAGTTACTTTATAATTTTATTTATTGACGTATTTATGTCAAGTTTATCTTATATTTCAAACGGCGTAAAACAGCAAACCCATTTATGGGTTTACGATTAACAATGTTAAACTTCGTAGCCTTGAAATGTTGAACGAAACTCAGAAGACAAGGAAGCTGCTGGATCATGCATTCTAACCTTTGAGGGGGAACTTTATCATGAAACTAAGCCGTGTTTGTGTAAAATGGAGACAAACCATGAAAACCGCCCACGGTTAAGCGGACGACAGAAGAATTCTAACCCGTCTACGACTGAAGATATCCTACGTCAGCACGCTGATCAGGGCGCAGAATTTGAATCGATCAGCTATCACAGGGATTCTAATTCTGCACCGACCAGAATGGTGTCATGAAATATCCTCAGTGGGATAAAGGGTTAAAATTATCTTATCTTCGGGCTAACCGTGGGATGTTTTCCTCACCATGTAACGCAAATGCCAGTTAGTTTCAACGAAACGTCCAACACGAAGACTCTCACAATGCTTGATCCAGGAGTTCCCTTGTCATCTGGATTGGGTACAAAATTACAAAGCTACGGAGTTGAACATTGATAAACTCAAACTTGGGAACACCGATTATTAACTAAGATTAAATGTCATCAATAGATAAATCACCGAATACAAATTAATGAATGTCACATCAGAATCTTGCACCTAACGCTAGTGTGTTGGGTAGAGCTTACCATGGCTGGTTGCCAGACTGGATAGTACTTTTTCCAGTCGCTTCTAGGGGTAAGCATTTTACATTAATGTCACCCGTTGCTTCGGAGCCGGAAAAAGTACACGCACCATTGGATACATGATGAAGAGGGTGGTTAGTACTATCGTGCGTTCTAAATTAAAATAGAGTAGTCTCACTATTGACTCCGAATGAGCCGTGATGGCTGAGGGGATATGGCGTTCGCCTTCCAATGATGTGAACCGGTTTCGAATACCAGCGATGGCTGGTCGATACGAATTCCGGCTTGCGCCGACCACAGTTCTAAAGTAAAAATATCCTCAGTGATAGACGTATCATGGGTTAGAGTCCCCTAGCCGTCAAGCTAACCGTGTGAGGTTTTTGTGGTTTCCCTCACCATGTAACGCAAATGTGGGTTGGTTCCATCAAAAAAAGTCCTCCGCTAAGGTAAGTTTCTCCCAATATTTGATCCAGGAGTTCCCTTGTCTTCTGAATTAGAGTTCAAAATGACAAGGCTACGCAGTTGAACATTAGCAGTCGTAAACCCAAACAATTGGGTCTGCTGTTCAATGACGGTTATAAAATAAAATTGACTCCGAATCATTATTAAGGATGAAACCGTCGCCTACAGCCCATTAATGCATAATGCAAAATTCGTGAATTTGTGACAAGGAGTAATAAGAAACGTGACTTCCACATTTTGGTTAAAATAAAAATATTTCAAATTGGCAAATTAGTTTTTTTATTCGATTTGTTTTATGTCATCAAACTATGTATACATCTAATCATTATTATTATTGTTATTTTCAAATATTATTAAGAAACAAAGTTTAAAAATAAAATCTGAAATATGATCTATAACACGCGTTTTGTTTTTGAACTATTTGCTTATGTTTATATAATATAGAATAACCTGTGATCATAGGTGTAGGGATTATGTTGTTTGTCTATGTAAAGAACTCCCCTAGCCATTCGACTAGAGTGGTGGCGGTGACTATGGTTACGAGATTTACCTATTTTGAGTAAAGGTTTTGGGTCACCATTTATGACAGGTTTTGACTCGGGTCTGGAATCAGGGGAGAAAGAAGCTCCCCTCTTTAAATGCGTCATTTTTTGTGTATAAAGCAGCAGACGAGGGGTGTTCTTTCTATGGAAAAATATAATGAAGTAAGATAACTTTGTGATAAGGGGGAGAAGGGATTAAAAGATAGAAAAAAGTGTTATTTAAAGATACAACTTAGTTTACGTATGAATGAGTATCTCATTTTTATAAAACTACAATTTTATTGATTTGATGCATGTATTAAATAAACAAAATAACAAAAAAAGAAAAACTATTTTTTGTGACTTTTGTTTCATTTATAAATAATTAAAAATAAAATACAAAAAAAAAAAAAAAAAAGAAAGTAAAGCACAACACGTAACTCTAAGTTCAAAATTTATTGGATACTATGAATGAAAGAACTTTTAAACGAACAGCGATCCTTAACAAAATTCCAAATCCTTTCTAGTACGGTTTAAATAATTAAGAATATTTCATTACTTTATGGCAGTTCTATAATGAAGAACCAACAGATAATTTGAAAGAGGGGAGAGGGAGACCCCTATTTGCGAATGAAGAATAGCTGCTCATTTCGATGGAGAAAAAAAACATCCGGCGAATTCATCACGAAAAAGGGGATAATCATTATTAATTACGGCTCAACTTCGATAATTTTTACTGTAATGATTAAAAAAATGATTATTACATGCATTTATCTGGAAAAATAAAAGTCGATCATAAATAATGCGTATTTCCAAAAATAATTACATCATGGCAATTATTAGCCTACAATCTTGGAGACTTAGTAAAAAGGGCGACAATTCTTTTCATTTTAATCTTATTTTTCGAATCATTAAAATAAATATTTAACTACTTTGAAAATGAATTAAGGTCGTCGGGGGTTAACGTTGTAGGGGAGTTGTAAGGGATTGTTTTTTTTAACTTCATTAGTAGGTCTTTATAACGGCCTTTTCTTTTTTTTCTTCAGAAATGTTAATAATTTCAATGAATAATTATTTTTGAACAAAATCGTATAAAAGTAGGTATGCTGCTGAAATGAGTTGAGTTAGTTGTTTAGTTGAAAGTTGAAGTTATTTACAACATCAAACAATTTGAAAAATATAATTATAAATAAATAAATAAAAATGCAATTTTAAATTATTCTTAGAGGAAAAACCAAATGGTTTTTTTTGAGGAAAAAAACATTTGGTTTTAACCATAGTTTAAACCAATTGGTTTAAACCATTCCAACTATGGTTTCAAGCACTCAAAAACAAGGTGCCTATTGAAAAGAGTTGCCCAGATGTGAATGAGAAGAAACAAAAGTGATTTGAAATATAAAACGTAAAGTTGCCGACGAAAAATTGAAAAATAAAGGTGAGAAACAAAACTAGAAAAACCACAGTAGCCGAGAGAAGAAGAAAAACGGCAGTGGTCGAAAGGGAAAAATCAGGGCAAAATGAAATTCCAAGTGCTATAGAGTACAAATGTCGCTAAGATGGGAATCAGCATACATATGAATAAAACAAGATTCCACAGAATCAAGATAAGACGCATATCGACTGTTATTTCCAATTTGCATATTTTTGTGGCAAATGAATTTTTTAATCTAGAGATGTCATACCGCTTCAGTTTCTTGAGATTACATATACAGTAGTAGAATATTTATAAAAATTATTTTTAAAAAAAGTCGCTAAGTGCTGAAACTCACAAATGTATCGAAAAATGCTTTACACATCAGTGTTTAAGATGCAATGAATCAATAATAGTGAATGTTTTTTTTTTTTTTTTTTTTTTTTTAAGAAAACAAATTTACATGCAACGTAGACTATTTTGGTAAAATAGCCTTATTACAGTGTCAACAATATCTTAGGGCTCTATTGTGCAAAACTTAAAAATAATCTGTCTCGATAGAACGATTACGAAATATTTAAAAATATTCTGCAAAACCGTTTTGCAGAAATTATTCTGAAAGAAATATTACAGAATTATATTTAATACTATTGATTACAAAATTGACTTTGGATTGCACAATTTTATTTCAAAAACTAAGCATTTGACATGGAAAGTTTTTTTATGCATAAATAAGTAATGTTTCAAGCAGTTCTTCTAAATAAATTATTCGGCCAATATGATTCATATATTATTGATTTTTGAAAGAACAACATTCGAAGGTTAGTGACCAAGTCGATCCATGAATGAATTACATGTCACGACCATCACGAATGGAACCTTTCTTTCATTCATACGCATCATACGCACTTTAAAAAGAAGAAGGGGGACAAAGAAAAAAAGGGAACATACCACTTATGTGATGTGCATTTAAAAAAACCTTTAGAGAAAATTCATGGATTTTTTTCATCTAAACTGGTAAAAAAAAAATTTTTATAGTAAACTTTATTATTTGTGTGATCTAGTTTAAAGAAATTTCTAATGATAAATCACACAAAAGTTTGGAACAATAAGAAAAATAAAATTTAAGAAAAAAACTAGCATATCAGATATAAATAGAAAATGGATTTCGAAGTAATTAAAGAAGAACAAAAAAAATTTCAATCATTATTTCAACAAAATACTTTTGAAAGGCAAGAAAGAAGAGGGAAAAGAAAAAAATTAAGAATCTGACATTACAAATGAACTGACTATTAACTGTAATAATACCATTGAAAATACATTTTAACGAAAATATGTTTCCGGTGAAGTATAAGATGATATCCAGCAACGAAATGATCACAATAAGTAACAGGAAGTATCGACTACGATAATATTGTTATTTAAGAATAAATACAGATTTCTAGTGAAAAATTCCATTTTATGTGTGTTTTATGAGAAGAATCTAAAACGATTTCTGATCTCTAAACAGTATTTTACATTACAAATATTTTCCCTCGACAACTTACGTCACGACACCGAAAGTGTTTAAAAAAAAAGAAGAAGAAGAAATCAAATACCGATCTACTTCTTCTCATGTAAACATGGGGTAATGAATTACTACGAGCCGAGAAACTAGTCTTCTCAGCTGAAGAAACTACTCGTTTAAGAAGTTTTTTTATAAGCTGTATCTTCATACGGATGTTGATACTATGCGGGGCGCAAAAATGTACGCACACTACAATAATATTAATCTGTTTTTGTTATATTTTAATGCACATTTTTTTCCTAATTTTATTAGAAATTTATTTTCTATTAGAAATGATTCGACTAGCTAGAGTTTCATAGGATTATAAAAATTGTTACTATTCCTTTTTTTTTCCTTGGACGAGAGGGGGGGGGGACGAGAATTGAAGATTCTCAAAACAAATTTAAAACATTAAATTAAAACTATAAAAGTGTTTTATAAATATTTCAAAAAACATGTCCCCATTAAATATAATGCTAAAATTCGTTATGCGCATATGTTATTGTATGCGCATTGCATGCTTTCATGATTTGAAATACTTGCTTTGATACAAGTTTGTACTGAGCTTCATTTTAAAGAACAACATCTCAAACAAAGAATGCGTTTCTTTATGAATATACTTTATGAGTGGCTAACTATCCAATGGGATAGAGCTCTCGACTCCCAAAGAGAGGACCCAAGTTCGAATCCCAGCTGGCTGATATGAATTTTGCACCCGACTCGCAACGACCAAACGGCTGCTGTAAAATATCCTCAGTGGTCAACGGATCACGGGTTAGATTCCCCCAGCCGTCGGACAAATCGAGGAAGGTTTTCGTAGTTTTCCTCCTCATGCAACGCGAATCATTTTAGTTCCATCGAAATGTCAATAAAGGAGAGTTTTCATTATTTTATTCCCGTCGTTGAACAGCCGACCCAATTTATTGAGTTTACGACTACTGATGTTCAACTCCGTAGCCTTATCATTTTGAACCCAATCCAGAAGACAAGGGAACTCCTGAATCGAATAGTGGGAGAATTTTGCCTTCGTGGGGGACTTTTTGATGGAGCTAACCCGCATTTGCGATACATGGAGAGGAAGACCACGAGAACCTCCCACGGTTAGTCTGACGGCAAGGGGACTCTAACCCATGATCTGTCTACCACTGAGGATATTTCACGTATAAAGGCTCCCAATGCTTGTTTCCAGGAGTTCTCTTGTCTTCTGAATTGGGTTCAAAATGACAAGGCCACGGAGATGAACACTGATAGTCGCCAACTCAGAATTGGGTCGAACGTCACCAGCTTCATTTTATTTATCTATTACACATGCATACGCTTGAGTGCTCATTATAGAGAAAGAATGAATCCCTTGTCAAAGTAGAGAAGATCCAGTGTTACGGCAGGATTCGAACTCCCAACTTCCACGCTACAGAGCGTTTGTCAGAACGGCGCGGGAGAGTCTGTCTATGGAAAGAACTCCCTTCTCCATTCGTCTGGTACAGTGACTATGGTGACGAGGTTTAATTATTTCAAGTAGGGATGTTAGGTCAAAATGTAACACAGGTTTTGGTTCGGGTCAGCGAGAGAAAGGGGGAAGAGAAGCTTCACTCTTTGAAGTGTGCTGTTTCTTGCTTCCATAGCAGCGGAATAAGAGAGGAATTCTTTCTATAGACAAACCATTTTAAGTTTGTAAACAAATATGTCAAATCTTTGTTTTCACTTAGATTCTTTACTTCGCAAGTCGAAGTAAAATCAAAGTCACCTCCACCCCCTTTTTTTTGTATCGGAACGAACTCGAATGATAGATCTCTATCCACTATTTAAACATTCAAAATGTAAATTGCTTTCACTAAAGTGAATTTGATCTGGAGTAAAGCGCAAATAATTACTATTTAAGTGAGGGGGGGGGGGGAAACTTGTGATAAAAATATTCCCTCGTCCGTAAATTTTAATTATTTCAAGAATTACTTCACTTTTTCGTTGGACATGAATGTTCTTAAATAGAACACCATTAAGAGTCACATTGAGGAATCAACTAAATGAATCCAATAAGCATCACGAGTCCTATTGATCCGAGAGTACTCGAAAAACGTCGATAATGTTAGGGAAGATCAACTCTCACGTGTCCTTCACAGTCTCCTCACATTCAATAACACCCAAGACACATTCTAATTATTATGTACTACAATATTATAAACTCTTTGGTGGGACAGTGAAAATGGAATTCGGCTATCAAAATTCGACCGCTTTCGAATTCTGTTCGAATTCGAATTGAAATTTTCATCGTTTAAATTTAAACTGGAAGCTCTGTTTCCAGTGTTGGCAATACAAATTTAAATTATTTCCAAAGTGGCGTCATTGTTTTTCATTTTTCTACTTTATTGCCAAATATAATTTCTGCCACTTTCCAACATAAACAAACACACAAAACCAAAAAAGAAGGGGGGGGGGGGGGGGAAATAGAATAAAATTGATGGAGAACTGATAAATGGTGTTGTTTTTTACACTAGCGAGAGCTGCAGGCACTATACCGCCCACATTTCCGGGGTACTTTGAGGCCACTCGAATTGTTAATAGTAAACACAGCTAAATAAAAGACAGTGTAATTACATAATAATAAACATATAGGGTGAAAAGATTGTGAAAATGTAGTTTGAGAGATTAAAAAAAAATTTTTAAAAACTAAAAATAAGTATTAGAACAAAAATTTTAATAAAGCGCTTTCTGCCTTACTAACTTCGAAATTTAAATCTAAATTATACGTTTTGTCTCGCAACTCTAACTAAATGCTAACGTATCAATGGCTCTCAACGAGAACAAATAAACAAGTCAAAAACAGGCAAATCAAGATCTTTCTAAATATACTAAATATGTCGCCATACTTGGATAAAATAAAAAGCTTTTCGCAAACACAAAATCTCAATTAAAATACTTTCTGCGCGCATTGATTAACTCACGTCACCTCATTTTAAAGAATATTGTTCGAAAAATCACGGATTTTTTAAAAAAAAATATTTAATTTTTATATTAGTTTCCATTTATTCATGCCATAGGAATGAATTAAGTAATAAAACATAAAAGCTGAAAATAGAAATGTTACGTGTAAAAACACTTTTTTAATTAATTGAAAAAATATCTGAAATTTGAACAAGAAAGAAAGTGTATGTAGAAAGCATTTATCCAAAGAATGTTCATCATCGTTTTAATAAAAATATCGATGAGAGATATTTTATTTATTTATTTAAATTTAGTGAATATGAATCTCAATGCGTGATTTTTAAATCACGAGAAGCGCGACACTTCATTTTAAAATCGCGTGAATACGTATCTCGATATTTGGTTTTAAAATGATATGAGTACTCGAATCTCGATGTTTGATTTTAAAATCACGTGAATGTGAATATCGATGTTTCATTTTAAAATCGCGAGAATACAAATTCCGATTTATAATGAAGTCAACTGAACACGAATCATAATAATGTCTTTTAAATCGCGTGAAAGCGAAGCGCGATTTTTGACATAAAATCGTGAAAATAAGAATCGCGATGCGTGATTTTAAATCATGGAAGTAAACACATTTGAGGTTCCTCCTAGAGTCGGCGCTTCTTTTCTTACTTATTATTAATATTCAGATTGCCATTTGTCATCACTTAGGCAAACAAAGGCTTCTTTGGCAAACTGACAAATGCATTTTTCAAATCGACAAAAAGTTTGAAAATAACTAAGAAGCAGAAGGTATCGTCCTATTATCATTTTTACTTGTAATTCAAATGTTGATACTCATTAGAGTGCACACGTTTCAAGTGAAGATCTCTCTCTGTGCCAGATAATATGTTTCCTTAATCTTGCGAGGAACAATTATGACCCTCAAAATTTTTAACCACTGTCCTACTAACGAACTGACACAAAACTAAAAAGAAGAAAAAAAAATTTTTTAAGTGAAATTAAAACTGCATTTTTTGAGTACCCCAAAAATGAGATGTTTTTTTTTTTTCTCTCTCTCTTTCTAACTTAAAGCAACAAAAAAAGTAGATAGGGACACATCACTTATGCAATTAACTTCGAACACTTAATTTCCGCCACGTCTCTATAAAGTGATACGCTCAACTTCAAAAAATATTTTTTCCTTTGAATCCATTTGAAAGACGCAGTTTTTAAAAATAATTTGATTTATTTTACTATTTAATTGTTTAGAATTCATATAAATTATCTGGAACCGGTAAAGAGATTAAAATCTCATAAAAAACAAATCCCGAAACGAAAATTTTTTTTTTCAATAAGCGAACAGGAAAATGTCTTGATTCACATTTTATTTTATATGACAGCCAGTATAGTGACTGCATAACGAATTATTTATTTTTTTAATTTATCCTACTGGAAGCGGGGCAATATCGAAATTCTAATATAAGAATATATCATCAGGAATTTTCGAGATATGCACCGATATTTTTGCAATTAAACTACTTCAGTTTACAGTTTCATTGACCAAAATGTTTGCTACCCGAAAGAAATGTATCAACATTCACGATAATACGATATTTGATAATGATCGTTGTCGATAATATCGGCAATATTATCATATATTGCCGATGTCATATATTGCCTCTCACTTTTCGACGACGATATGGATCCCAATAGTGTCAGCCATTCTCGCAATATTTATCTGAGATATTCAAAATATGTCTCGAGAATAAATTTTAAAATATCGCGATGTTAAAAAATATCGATATTTCACACTATGGGGCCCACTTTTATTCTTACATAAGTTGTAATGAATTTCTCCGTTTTTTCGCATTATTGATCAAGGATATCTTATCACAAAAGGAGAGTTATGTTTAGTTCTAAAGCTTGCTCAGTTTAACCCCATGCAGTTTAATTTTTAAAATAATTTAGGTAACGATTTTATTTGTGGAAATTATAAATGAGCTTGGATCTTGTATCTTTCACAAGATCATTTGATGTTAAGAAAACTAAGTTATATAAAAAAATTTATTTATTTAAACATATTTTAATAGAAAATATAAATTCAACCTTAAAAAGGACCAAAACTAGAAATCAGATTTCAACCACAACTTAGTGAAGGGCCCCGACTATAATGAACACCGGTAACTTTTAGAAATGTGCTATTTTTCATTTCTTCAATTAAAAGTTATGAATTAAAAAAGGTCACACTTTATTAAAAAAAATTCAAAAATTTTATGCCCCTACATAAATTATTAAAAAAAATTCAAAAATTTTATGCCCCTACATAAATTATTAAAAAATTATCTATTCCAACAATAAAGAAATTTAAAATTATGAATCCTATATAGAATGAATACTAACAGCATTTTTTTCTTCGCAAATTTTCAAGAACATCGAATTCGAATTATATTATTCATACAAATATAGCATAGAAACTGAGAAATTATTGTTCGTTAAATCTTAAACTAATAATGCTTCATGAAAAATGCAGATAAAATACTGTTATAAATAAATATTAATATCATATATATTTAGTGCCCCTTCAGACACTGAGCCCATTTTTTTTTTTTTTTTATAATCAATTTTACATAACTAATTTATAATAAACCCAGATTTTAAAAACAAACAACGGAATGGAGCTATTAAAATACCATTTTTTATACCATATTCTAAACTAAAATACCCGATTCATCATACAATAAATTAGCTCTTTATATATCTTTTCCTCCGCCATTTACTTTTATAAAACGTCTATCATCATCAAACTCAGAGTCACAAAAAAGTTTTTATGGTTTTCCTTCCAATGGAAGGTGAAATCTTTGCATAGAACCCCGACAAAGGATCAAAGAAAAATATAAAATCTTGCGAGACTCTTCGAGAAGATTCCAATCGAAATTCCCTGCCATAAAACATTGAATGATTTGTCCGGGCTTTGGAGCTAACTTTTTACGACAATTTTTAGATTTGCCCATTAAAGTATCAGTTATGGTCCTATGCGAAATCGATTGACCTTACGTTTAGAGAATGCGGAATGACGACTAAACTTTATTAAAATAAATCGTTTTCTGATGAGGAAATAATGTGCGTTTTTAAGAGGGATAAATGTATTTTAACTGCCGTACGATCATAAAAATCGTGATGCGATAAAGTAAAGAAAAAAAATTATATACTGAAAAATGCAGATTATTTTTTTAATAAAATACATTTTATTTCAAAAGTATCTCAACAGATGGCAGCACTATATATTGAATTGTGAAAAGGTATTTAAGTTTTTTAAAACATTTTGAATCAAATAATTTATTTTATTATGCTTATATTTTGGTAACTACGCAATGAAGGAAGAAACAAAGTTGATTTGAATAATGAATTAAAAATCCTAAACTCTTATATAATTTTAATTTCTAATATTTAATAAGAAAGAATTACACAAAAATAAATCTTTCAGTAACTTATTTTATCTTTAAAAAACTGTAATTCGTTACGAATTTTTTAAAAAAGAGAGATATTTTATTTTAAGAAGCACCTACTTAAAAAACGATGAAAATATTACTGTTTCATAAATTGATTTAACAGTAAATAATACTTATGGTGCTTCTGTATCAGAATGAAGAGAAAAAATTGTACCCATGTATAGCAAGAGACATTAACAAAAATGGGTTTTCCGATTTATCCGTGTAGTTTATGAAAGAAAAATAACAATAAATTAAAAGAATGTAACATGAATGCAATATAACAATGAATTAAATAATAATTATAAACATATAATGTTTAAAGTTCATTAAATTTCTGAATTTATTAAAAACTATCAGTGGCGCGACAGCCCAAGGCGGGCCCAGGCCTACTATGCCCATTCCTGTTTTCAAGAGATCGGGCTCAGTGGTTAAGGAGCAGATGTTACGATTGGGTGGTCAGTCGAGTACACAATACCCTAGTGTTTAGTCTCCAAGCATGCTTGTTATTCATTTTATCGACTCACTGATGGGACGAAGGGATGAAGGGCTGATTTAATCTAGTCCAGTGGTTACCAACTGGCGGTCCGCGGGTCACGTCCGGCCCGCGAAGCCATTTTTTGTGGCCCGCGAACTATAATATAATAGTTGTCATTTTATTTGCGGACAATTTTCGTAAAAAATCTAATGGGTTTAAAATACTTTTCTTTCTTAAAAAAAAAAAAAAATAATAATAATTTCTTCGTTTCTGTGAAATTTAACATACCAACGGGGAAAAAAAATATTATTCCTCAAATTTTGTATCCAAGAAAATATTTATTCAAATACAAAAATAATCGTGTATGTTGCTCTTTTCTTATTTTGTTTTTTGTATTTTGTGAATATAATTTAGCATATGTTTATCAGAAATTTTCTCGAAGAAATTCTCCGATTTAACCTCTTGAAACCCCTCATTTTAGACGAAATTATTTACATTTGTAAATTTTGTAGCCAGAATTTTTTAATATGCAATTAAATATTTTTAAAAATCTACTTCTTTTTAAGTGTAATTCAATACTTTTGTTTTGAACAACGTGATAAAAATCCGAAAGTAATATTTAGTGTTCCTTCAAACATAAAAGAGTCCTATATAGCATTTTGTTAAAGTTGCGGCCCGCCATTTGAGTTAGTTTTTAATTGCGGCCCCCGGCCTCATGTAAGTTGGAAACCCCTGAGCCCGTTCCGAGGCTGTGGCGCGGGAGCGTGAATATATTCATATTATTATTATTATTACAAATTAAAAAATAACAATAGATAATTAAACAGCAAATGAAACTATCCACTACCGATACAATAGCTAGGCAATTATAATTAATTTTCAAAATAAATTATAACAAAAAAAAAAATTAGAAAAACGAATACAATTCTTCTTGATCTTTTGATTAAAATTCTTTTAACATAAATAGGGGGTGTTGATTCGCGTAAAAGTAATTAAATTTCTAGTTCAGTATATTTAGAAAAAGAACACCATCAATCTTTATTTACAAAACAACTACTATATAAAAAGGTGTTGCCATGCAGAGGCAACTAAACTATTTCATTTAATCTCGTACCGGCGTGCAACATCCTCGCCGCCGTGGTCGACCTCCAGGGGGATGACCAGCTGCACAGGTCGAGAAATTGTCCCTCCATTTACTCGCAGTATGCATGTACAGTCTTTGTTGTCACGACCTAAGATCACTGACTCGACGCACGCTTTCCTCCAGGTGTGCCGAGGTCTGACGTCCTCCTGCAACAAGACCTCATCTCCGACCCGGATTTCAGTTCCTTTAGGTGGGTTCTTCACATGGTGAAATGTTCTCAAATCCATCAAATACTCCCTCTGCCATCTTTTCCAAAAGGAGTCCATTAAATTTTGACGACTTCTCCATATGCGTGTTAAATCAGAGTCTGAACTCGATAGGTCAGATGGGATAGTTGTGAATCGTTTTCCTATCAGAAAGTGAGAGGGTGTCAGTGCTTCGTCCGGATCGTCCGTAATACCATATTCATGGACAATTGGTCTGCTGTTCACGGCGGCTTCGATATCGCATAGAACCGTGACCAGACCGGTAGTGTCTAGGCAAGCTTTACCAAGGGTCTTCTGCAGACACTGTTTGATAGTACCAATCATTCTCTCCCAAAATCCTCCCCACCAAGCCGCTCGTGGGGCGATAAATTTCCATTTCATGTTGTGATGAGCATAAAACTGGTGTACCTTGGAAGAGGATATGACGTCCCACAAGGACCTCAACTCCTTGTCTGTAGCGCCGAATGTTGTGGCGTTATCTGTGTACACAAGTATGAGGAAGGGAACGTCGAGATACGAATCGTTGTAGTGCAAATAAGAAAACATCAGTGCTTAAATTAGACACTACTTCCAAGTGGATGGCTCGAGTTACAGCACACGTAAATATGACTATGTAGGCCTTTGTAACCAATTTTTCGTTTTTAACATAGAGGGGCACGGCAAAGTCAATTCCAGTTGTTTCAAATGGGGTTGACTTTTGAATTCTTTCAGCATGTAATGGGGCTTCTATCTGTTCACCACGCTTTTGCTTCAGTATCTTGCATGGAAGGCAAGTGTGCATGACCTTTTTAATGGCTTGTCTTGCTCTTAATAACCACCATTTAGAACGAAGCTGAGAAAGCACAATCCTAACTCCTAGATGGTGCATTTTTGAGTGTGTGTGGCGTATGAGCAGGCTTGTAAAAGGGTGAGAGCCTTCCAATAAGATGAGGTGTTTTTCCGATTCTGATAAGTCAGAAAACTGCTGTCGGCCTCCAAGACGTATTAAGTTGTTGTCAAAAAGTGGGTAAAATTGTTTTATTTTTGAGTTCTTGGGAAGTGACTTTGATTTTGACAAGGCTTCGTATTCTAAAGGAAATGATTCCTTCTGAACGGTTTGTATCCAATAGTTGCAAGCTTGATTCAGTTCCGTGGCATTCAATTCACCAACCATCTTTTCTTATGTTTTGCAGTTGTGAATAAAGCGAAAAACCCAAGATGTCACGCGTAACAATTTAAAGTAAGAGCTGTAGTTTCCAGCATTGATAATTGGCAGAGTAGAGACAGTGTGAAGAGTCTGCACTTTCTTCTTCTTTGATTCTAAGTTGTGAGTGTAATCTTCAGTGTTTTTAGAATCAGGCCAGTTTTCAGGTTTGATTAACCACTTAGGACCACGCCACCATACTTCTAGATGTCTTAGTGTTGATGGTGAAGTCCCTCTTGATAATATATCAGCCGGATTGTCCTTTCCAGGGCAATGTCTCTATTGGGAAGGATTAGTATGTGAAACAATTTCTGTTACTCGATTGCAAACAAATGTTTTCCATTTATTTGGGTCACTGTGAATCCAACCCAAAACTACTTGGGAATCACTCCATAATGTTGCATTGGACATAGGGATATTAGTCTCAGCACAAAAGTATCGCAGCAATCGAGCTCCCACCAGAGCCGCTAGCAGTTCCAAACGGGGCAATGTGACTTTCTTGATAGGTGCAAGTCTGTTGCGACTGCACACTAAATGCACGTTTGCTTGATCACCTTGAGAACTAACTATGCATAGAACTGCTCCATAGGCTCGTTCAGATGCGTCGCAAAACACATGAATAGTAAAGGGAACGTGTGATGAAACGCCTATAAATCGAGGAATTTGAAACGAGCAAACGGCATCAAGTTCTCCAACAGCAGCATTCCATGAAGTTGGCAAGTTAGGGGGCAGTATTTCATCCCATTTTATTCCTAGAATCCATGTATTTTGAAATATAATTTTTCCAAAGATAACAAATGGAGAAAACAGTCCTAAAGGATCGTAGAAGCTAGCAATACAGTGAAGTAGCCATCTTTTTGTAAGTGGTTTGTCTTGAACAGAGCAGAGAGAGGTTTTGAAAGTATTTCCTAGAGTGTCAGTTTCTGTATTCCACTCTATGCCTAATACTTTAACAGTTGTTTTGAATCCTTCATCTTGATCTCGTAATTGGCTCTGAAGCATTGTAGAGTTTGTAGCCCATTTCTCCATTGGAATTTCAATTAATTGCACCAATTCTTTGACTTCTTTATGCAGTGTGACTATTTCAGATTCTGTTTCAACACTAGCAACAAAATCGTCCATGTAAAGATGTTTATCGATCATCGGAGCAGCAATCGGAAATTCATTCACGTGCTTTGAAGCCACTTCGCGTGTTGCAGAACATAACAAAAAAGGGCTGCAACTAGTCCGAAAGGTAGACGAGTAAATCTGTAATTATTTCGTCCGTGAAAGTAGGGTTAGTTTTGTCCTGTGCTAGTCTGTACCAGAAAAAATCTTGTGGAATCTCTATCTCTTTCGTGTAGGCTTAATTGTAGAAAGGCGTTTTTTCCGTCTCCTGTGACTGCAAATTTGTGCATTCGCATTCTGAGTAGACAACCAATCGTCTCAGGTAAAAGATTTGGACCGATTTCTAAAGTGTCATTCAGAGAAGACATTCCTGGATCATGTGATGAGGCATCGAACACAATCCTCCATTTGGTCTCGTTAAGTTTCACTTTTTTGACAGCATGATGGGGTAGGTAAAATACAGTGTTTAAATTCGAAGGCTCTAGCTCACAAACTTCCACGTGTCCTTGTACAATGTAGTTTAGTATACAACTATCGTATTCTTTCTTCATGGCATCATTAGACGCAAGTCGCTTTTGGAAAGACTCCAAACGTTTTTCGGTAGTAGCTATGTTAGTAGACAAAACTGATGTTTAGGCTTTCTAGGCAGAGACACAACTCTACGATTTCCCTGAGTTTGGTAAGTTTCGTGAAATTCTCTCATAATTTCATTCTCTCGAAGTCTTGTTCCTTATTTGAGTATCTTTGATACCAATACAATCCAACTCCCATAAGCAACGCACTTTGTCGTCCAAACAATCACCGGAAATTTGAACAGAAACATGGTGAACTGATGAATCATGTTTGATGGTGGTGTGTGTTCGTGACCCATTAAGGATCCGTCCAAAAATAGAGGGTACTATGGCCAGAGATTCTGTAACTTTAATCGGGGGTTCCGTAGTGACCACATGCCAATAATAGTCGCCACCAATGAGCAATTCGATGGGTAAGTTGTCGTCTCCGGGAGGGTCTGCAAGTGTTAGTTTTCGGCTTCGAGCAAATCGAACAACGTCCGCAGGGGCAGCAGGGTGTGAAGTATATCATTTGGAACTTTCGAAAGCTGTTATAGAAACAGAGTTTTTGTTCCACAAACTTGAAAGTGAAAGTTGCACACATCGTCGCATATTTCGTGAAGTACTGGGAGATTCAAAAGCATGTACGTTTAGTTGCTCAGTGCTTACAATTGGGAGTTTCAGTTTGTCAATGAGGTTTGCATCGACAAAGCTTGTTTGGCTACCTCCATCCAAAATGCATCGGGTTAACTTCGTAAGACCTGTGGGGCCAGTAACATACACGCGTGCAGTTTGTAAATGGGTAAAGCAAGTTTTAGGTATGTTAATGTGATGAACCTCACTAGTTTGGATCGCAGTGTTTAGTGCAGATGAACAAATGGATACGTGGTGTTTCTTCTTGCATTTTGTACAGCGAGCAGTGTCTTTACGAGGGCAATTTGCCATTCCGTGTCCTCTATTAGTACAAAAGAAACAACGGTTAGAACCTTTTAACTTTTGTATGCGAGTGTCATAGTAAGTAATGGTTTCGCATTTCTGAGCCCAATGACCAGAAGATTCACAAAAAGGGCAAAATGGGGTGTAATTCTTTTTCTTGTGTATAGAAGTGGACTTAGTATTTACGTTAAAGGCAGTAGTTGGAGTAAACGGTTCAATAACATCACCTTTTACTTTTAACGTAGTTAATGCTCCTTGCACTTCTTGTGATAAGAACTCCATCATTTTCGTAATGTTTCCTTCAGCCAATTTTTCTCTTTGGGCATGAATGATCCACTGTTTACAAGTATCGTCTGGAAACGCTCATAGTATTTTTGGAGCTAGTACACGACCGTAACTGTCAATGTCCTCACCAAGTGCGCGTAAGGCCTGCAATCTTCTATAACATTCAATGTAGGTTTCATTTGGGGCTGTTGCCGATGAGTTGCGTACTGGTGTTAGATTTTCCAGAAAGTCAAAATGTGCTTGGATAATTCTATTTTTGTCCCCATATCTATCCATTAGTAGTTTTTTAGTGGTTAAATATGTATCTGCAATAATACTTATACCATCAACCAATCTTTTTGGCTCATCTTCTAAATATCCTCTGAGAAAAACATGTTTATTAATTGATGATAGATTTGGATTATCGTCTACAGACGTTTTAAATTGTTCCCAAAAACATTGCCAATGTTCAACGTCGCCACGAAATGGTTCTAATTTTATCGTCGGTAGTTTTACATTTTGTTGTGGTGACATAGAATTCACATTTTGAATCGAAAAGTTAGAATCATTTGGTGAATCTACACTCTCATTTTTGTTTTGATCTTCTTTCATAGCACGATTTGCATCAAAAATCGCACGCTTGGCGTTATCCGTATATTCTTGGCATTGCACTACATCGATTTCGTATTCCGCATCCGAAAGTAATACGTGTATATCATTATCCACTATTTCCATGTCATAAAGTACTTCGGCAAGACGACTACAAGCGAATTCAATATAGACATTCGAAGTAGAATTTAAAGTGTCCTTTAGTTGGCTAATGAAACGAGTAATATTAGCTCGAATTGTTCTACGTTTGCGTTTCAATAGCGCCATTTTGTCAGCCGAATCATTTTGCGTTGAAGTCATTCTGGTTAAGTGGAAAGGAAATAAAATGAAGTTACGTAAATAGATTCTCACCTCTTTAAACGCAGGAACGTAAAAAAAAAAAATTTCTCAAATCCTGGTCCTAGAAAGGTTGAGTATCCTAGAAAGGTTGAGTATTTCGGGACCAAATGTTGATTCGCGTAAAAGTAATTAAATTTCTAATTCAGTATATTTAGAAAAAGAACACCATCAATCTTTATTTACAAAACAACTACTATATAAAAAGGTGTTGTAATGTAGAGGCAACTAAACTATTTCATTTAATCTCGTACCGGCGTGCAACAGGGGGTAAAGTTTAAGTGATTGAAAAAAAGAAGTTATTAAAATGCTACTTATATGAGCGAAATTTTAAACTTTTCGAACTTATTATTATTCAGAAAGACTAAAAGCTTTTAAATGTTTTCAGCGTATCACTTTTTTAGTACAACCTAGAATGAAAACCTTTGGGGGGGGGATCAATTAAAAGGTACTCACTTTTCTGGGAGAAGTATCCTGAGCTCTTTCAACAATGTTTCTGGGAAAACCATCTACCTCACAAGCATCTTTATAATCTTCTTCTTTAAATCGGTATTTCTGGAAGAACACAAATAATATTTTATGTTAAAAAGAAGTAACTGAAATACGCAAGTTGTTGAAATATCATTTCATATTCTACTGAACCAGAGACCTATATTCTACTGAATCAGACTTATATTCTACTGAACCAGATATTGAAACCGGAAATCAAATTGTATTGCTGAAGAAAAAAATATTCATAGCTTATTTTATCTCAATCACATAAGAGTAGTACATAACTATGTAGTATATGAATTCAAAGAATAAAAATACTCGATATTGAGTAGTTTAATAAGTTCCCTCTAAATCAATTATGTCCGTTAAGAAAGAAGAAAAAAAATGTATGAAGATTCGGCTGTGGGGAACATTTTGAAGTTGGCCTTTAAGCGAAATAAAAGCAGCGAAAATAATAATTGTTCCGCAAAATGCCATAAATATTAATTCATTAAAACCTTACAATTCTGCAAGAAAAAAAATAGCCGAAACGAAGGACAAGCTTTTTTGTAGTAAAAAATTACCGCGTTTGGACAAAAGTGCGAAGTTGAAATTTGGCATGCTGAAAGAGCTAATTTTATTTATGAACTTATAGCGAGTTTATTTATTTTATTTTGAAATTTCAATTTGTTCGAAAATTATTCTAATTAAGTGCTTTTTGTGAGCTTTAACTCAGTTTTTTACATTTTATTATAATGAGTTTTTTGCTTTAAATATTTACTCTCATCCATTGCTATAAAAATCCTTGTCGAGATATTTATTTAATAAGCTCGCGATCGAGTTGAAGTCAATCGAAAGTTTAAAAAAAATAGGGGGGGGGGATATTGTCAAATAAAAATCTCAACATTTATATAGAAATTTTTAAAAATAAAATAGTTTCATACAAGAAGGGTAAAAAGCGTTCCGTATCTGAATTGAAAACCAGGAAATTGTTAAAAATTGCTCAATTGTTAAAAATCTTTTCAACGAGTAATTATCATTTATTACCTTATTGAGTCAAATTAAGTACAGATGATTATTTTTCAAATCGATCATTTCATTACGATTGAGAAAATGTATTCAATCATTAAACTACAATAATTATATATTTTGTAATTACGATTGAGAAAATTTATTCATTCATAAAACTACAATAATTACAAATTTTGTAATTACGATTGACAAAATTTATTCATTCATAAAACTACAATAATTATATATTTTGTAAGTTCTGTGTTTTTGTGAAAATATCGACTTCCAGATATACAATGATGAATTCGAAGACATTACAAGGCTTCTTAATTACATAACACTCCTATATTTTAATTTTCAGCTTGTTGCAAGATGTTTCTCTGGTGTATTTTTTCTTATTTTGGCACATGAAACGCTGGACTCAAATAATATATTATTATTATTTGTCATAACTATAACAGTCCGAAAGCTTAGTTGAATCAAGTTTATGACACTTTTTCATTGAAATTAATAACTCCAACCAACAAGGTTAAATGGAATCCTATTTTTACACAGACAATGAATGGCTTTTTAAATGCTGGTTATCAGAGATCAGCAGCAAAGAAAAACAATGTAACAAAAATGCATTTAATATCTTTCAGTAGTTGGAAGTAAAAGTGATTAAATATTCATTTTAAACTACGGATAAAAAAATATATGAATAAGAATAAAAAACAATTTAATTGTACCAGAAATATTCGATTTTGAGGTAAACGAAATGGAGTATTTCTTAAAAAAAAAAAAAAAAAAACAAGGAATGTGAGTGGGTCGTTACTTATAAAGAACAATGCCAAAATGAGTTGCTGAAGTCCGTAATAGTTTTGAGTCACGCACTTCTTTTTTTTTTTTTTTTTTCTTTTTATAACTCATAACAAAAGGTCAAAAGATCAAAAACATTTCAATACTCAGCTGCTGCTAGTTTGAACTAAAATGTACAAATGCCTCTCGATATCTCGAACTTCTATATCTCGA
Organism: Parasteatoda lunata; assembly: GCA_949128135.1. NCBI lineage: Eukaryota > Metazoa > Arthropoda > Arachnida > Araneae > Theridiidae > Parasteatoda > Parasteatoda lunata. Next base: position 111,679,928 of record OX421975.1, read on the forward strand.
AAACCTTGCCATGTCAAAAAAAAATATTTTTCTCTTGGCATTACATAACGTTAATTCGAATTCCTAATGTCGAAGAGTTTCTTCTCAAAACCTTGTTAAGTCGAATAATTTACAAAATATGTCATGAATTTTTTCAGAAAAATAACAATGTAAGTTTATTGTTAACCAATTATTTTCTATATAATGTATAATTATTTTCGGCTTTTTTTTTTAATATTTTTTTTTTAAATAAAATTATCATTACCGTATTTAGACTTGTATCATTACATACTTATTTATTAGTAGTTATTTTTATGTTTGTCTCTACTTTTTAGAGTAATATTTTAGAATATATTTTTTTTACTTTTTAGAACATATTTAGTTCTGAACTTGTTATCTTGAAAACTCGCTATCTCGAAATTTTTTCACTATTAAATTTTGAAATTCAGCGTCAATATATTGGACAACATTTGGTACAATTTTCTCACGTTAAAAAATATATATTTTTAGGGTTTTTTTTCTCTGTTTGTACACCATTACAAAGAGATTGTCTATGCGAAAAGTTAATTGATTTTAACCTTTTTAATTGGAATTTTTAATTACAATAAAAAATACAAGTTGCTTTTCAGACAGTTTTACAACACATAAATATAAGTACTAAATATTTTATTACTTCAGTGAGTCGATTTTATTTTATAACATTTTATTAATATAGGTCAGAAAGAGTGAAAAATATTATATTTATCATTTTAATAAATTATGGTTATGAAATACAGCATGAAACAAACACCGGTGTTTTTTTCTGTGGTAAAGGTAAAATATCCTCGGCTCATTTCCAAACAATAATGTTTCAAATTTGCAATTATTTGCAGTGATTTAAATTTAAGAGAAACAGTCATGCATTATTGAAATATCTTTCATTTATAAAATCAATTATTCATAAACTTTTGAACGTCCATTTTGAACTACTTTTCCGGATTTTTTATTTTAGAGCAAATGTAATTCCGATAATCTGACAGATTTATTTAATATTAATTACACTGTTTTTCCTAATTAAAAAAATACCTTGTATTTGGAGCGTCAGAAAGAATGGGTTAAAAACTAAGTGTACAAACCTCGTTGTTTTGAGTGTTTTCCCATTTATTGGCTATCTCTAATGTTTCTGCCGTTTTCTGTTGAATACTTTTTGTATCGTCTAAAAGTGTGATTTCGTAAAATTCTTGGATGTCTGAAATGAAGGGGGAAAAAAACATTTAAATTCAGAAATTACACATTCATTTATTTTTATTTTTTACTGTTACACATACGTGCGCATGAAACGTTTTTAAAAATCGTCCACTTGGTGAGATCTAGATAAAAATAATCAAAATCAATGATTGATTTTCAATTTCTGCACATTTTTAAGTGCCCAGATCGAGAAAATGGTCCGAATCACAAACACTTTTCATGTCTACAAAAATGCATCTTTTCTCCATTTTGATGTTGTACATCATTTTCAGAATTAACTTAAATAGTAACGTTGGCTAAGGATGGGTCAAACATGACCTAGCAGTCATGAATAGCAGTTACAAACTCACAGCAGTTATAAAAATAGAATACTATTATTTTTTATTTTTTTTACAAAAAAAAAAAAAAAAAAAAAAGCTGACACGACAACAGAGCCCTTGAAAAAACAGCCTTAAACTCAATCCTATTTAAAATGAATAAAAATGTATCCCAGACGGCAAAAAATAAAGAAATAAATAGTGCAGCAATTTTAAGTGATCCAAAATTAAAAAAATAAATAAATAAAAAACATAAAAAACGCAATAGTATTAAATATATTTAAAAAAAAAAATTCTTAGGAACACGAGTTTCCATTAAAATTCGAACAAAATAAAATATTGAAATGCAAAATTATCACGAAAAAAAAAAAAAAAAAAAAAAAACTGTCAAAATGAATGATATATAAAATTAAATGTTCCAAATTTAGATTGTAAAATAGAAAAGGAAATATACATTGTATTCTCAGGCTCTGTTATCACCATCCTCAGCCTGTCATTACCATTCATATATTTATACATTTTAAGAAGGATGATATTGACATTTTACTTTATTTCACAATGTAGAAAACAAAATAGTGTTACTTAAAGTGTTAATCAAAGACTTATCGAATATAGACTTTTTTTTTTAAGTGCAAATGCTTTATAGTGTTAAAATTAACTCATTATGGGGTGGTAAGGATGTCAATACAAATCTTTCTTATTATTGAATACACTTAAGCCAGATTATTTATGACGCAAAAAATTCTTCCTTCGTCATCCATACTAAGAATAAATGTTATTTTGATGGACAGCGGCATCTGGTGGCCATGAACGACTGTAAAAACTATTGGATGGTTATGATGCAAAATGATAGAAAATCAGTGCAAAAATATTTTTAAATTGCAGTGAAACCTTAAAAACAACTTAGTCTTGAATAAATGTGTGTTAATTATAAAAATTTGTTTTCATGATCCTTTTTATTTTTTATACAGAGTGGGATAGAGCATGAAAGACTAAAATTCCGATAAGAGACGTTGAATGGCAACAACATTTTAGTACTCATAATGAGCCTGAACGAATGCAGGCAGTATAGGCTCTGTAAAATGCCCGCTATTTTGTTCTTTAGAAGTTGATAAAGGAATACAGAAAAAAAAAAGAAAGAAAACTAGATGAAAATATTTCTTTCTGTGATGGTTGTTGTTAATAGACAGCAAATAGCAGATTTCTGGACAAGGGTTCCCTAAAGATGTTCCGCGGAACCCTAGAGTTCAGTGAAAAGGACACAGGAGTTCTGTATGGTTAGGAATGTTTCTTTTTAACCAATAATGATTTTTGAAACCTGCAACAGATTTTATGAAGTTGTTGCTTATCTTCCTTTGGGTAAGACAAATTCAACCAAGTGCAGGAGACGATGTCGCACATCGAAATCAAAAACTACCTCCCCCTCATTCAACAGCTCCCCCACAGAGGCACCCATACACTCTAAGATAATAGATTTTTATTCAACCCATAATCGATTTTTTATTTACTGAATAAGTTATTAAATAACCCAAATACCCCTCTTCTTTACGTCCGTGCAGAAAACTTGCTACTTAATCGGGGTTTTTTTTGGTTTTTTTTGTTTTTTTTTTACACCGATATAAAATTGCCTCTCCCGTTTTGGTTGTAAAGTTTTCAGGGCTGTTAACAAAATTAAATTTAAGTTTCTTACAGATCCTATTAGCTTTGATAATCGTTGGGGGGAATTTACCACATTCCTTGTCAGTGCTACATCGGACAAACTAAACGCGCTTTAAAATTTGGACTTAACACGACAGATATGTACGTTATCAAGAATTTGAGAAATCTTCAATTGCTTCATACTGTTGGAATCTTGAACGTAAATTCAATTTCGACAATGCAGAAATTAGTTCCACCCCAGTCACATCAGCTCATCTTGATGCCCTGGAATCTTGTCCCATTCATCTGAATGATGATTCCCTTGTTAACGACTTTGGTTCCTTCCAACCTCTCCATAAAGCGTGGAAATGCATTTTAACATGATTTACCTCTCGGCCACAGTGATTTTTTCTTATTCTGTTATTTATATATATATTTTTTCCCTCTCAGCTTTTGTGGTTTTTCGAATTTTGTTTCTCACCTTTATTTGTCTTTCTTTCTTTAGCAACTTTATGTTTTGTATTTCAAAAATTTTTTGTTTCTTTACATTTGAATCAATATAATAATATAAATGAATAAATCAATATCAAATCGAGTTTGATAAATATTCTGAACATTCACCAAAACGACTACGTGATTGTTGACATTCATCGGTGAAAGTCGACATTCTCTCAATTTCGATCATTCACGGTAACATAGGTTATTTTCCCTTTCCAAATATTTTTAAATAAAGATCTCTTAAGTCAGCATGATTAACTAAATTTTGTCAGATATTTATACTATTTTTATTGTTGAATTAAATTTTTATAGCCGTAGATTACTTCAAATATAAACTTTTTAAAAAATTAATCCAAGGGGGGGTGTATAGGTTTCGGTGATGGGAATGTAAGACGTCAAATGAAACAATATGGCAATGTAACATCCTCTTTAATAGTAAAAGATAACAAACCATCAAGAAACTCACAAACTCCAATTAACAGGTTATTTGATAAAAACATTTAAAAGTTTTTATTAAAACTTAAACTTTCGATTGTAAACATCTCATACTGCAGGTGGGCGTCACCGGGTAGAAACGTAATATCGGGACGCTGCACAACAACCCTCTCTCGATGGTGTGATGTGGGAGATCTCGGCTGTTAAGCGTTTCTTGCCGATTCGTCGAAACTATGATGACATAAACTAAAAAGTCCTTAAGTTTGTTCAAAATTTAAACTAAAAGTTCATGTAAAGTCTTTGTAGAAGTGAGACTTGGGTTGGAGGCAATAGAGCATCAATTGGAAGGGGAGAATCCCTTTAGTAGAGTCTGTAGGAGGCACAACACTTCGTGGTCTTTCATAAGGTCTAGTAACTCTTTCATAAGGGTCACTAGTCGGTGGGCTGAAGTTGCCGGTGTTCTGGCTTTAGTCTTGGTTTGTTTTCTGCTGGGGCGGGCCTCGCACACAGAGAAGTTCGAAGTGTGATCTTATCCACAGTTGCAGCAGGTAGCTGGTGTATCCCTGCTTTTTGTGCACTGATATGAGAAGTGCCCTTCGGCACATTTCATACAACGTTATTTGTGCACGTACGCTGAGAATGTCCAAATCCTTGGCAACGGAAGCATTGTAGCGGCCGCCGGCCGCCGTGAAATCTCTCAACGCTAACCGGGTGTTGCTTGATCTTGTCCGTATAGTAAACTTTCTCGTGATTGGTTAGCTTTGGTAGAATAACTAGAAAAAGTGGGAGGAGCCGGTTGGCTCCGCCCACCCTCTTCTGGAACTGTACAACTTTGTGAATTTCTAAATTCAATTTCCCTAATTCTAGGGAAATTTCATCTGGGCTAAAGTCCATTGGAAGGCCACGTATGAGTACTTTAAGAAACTTGGGTTGCGTTTTTTCTTCAGAAGTAGTGGGCTCTGACTTTTTACTGGGGCTCACTTTCGTCTATCCATGTGGGCTGATGTGGAGATCTCCGGCTGCAAAGTGGGTTTAGAGGTAGGAGTGTTGTTGTGAGGCTTTGTAGTTTTGGCTTTGGTTTTCCTCTTCCTCTTTTTCCTCTTTTTAGCGGGTGGTTCTATAATATTTTCTGAGTCCGAGGCCGTTGGCCCGACGCTGTGTTCCATATTTACAACCACTGGGGTGGAGGTGATCTCGGTTGGTGGGGTGGTGATCTCAGGAACTTGAGAAATAATTTCATGAGTTGTCTTAGGTTCTTCTATTTCTTTTTTTGTTGGCACTGCATTTTTCTGATCTTGTTTTTTCTCACGGATATTTGTATTTATGGCCCAAAGTAGTGTACTAAATTTGTCATAAATTTGTCCATATTCACATGAGTTAAGGAAATCATTCAACATATTCCTAGTGGAAATCAGTTCTCGTATTTGAAATTCTGAGTAGAACTCCAAGTAATTAGTTCTGTTGAGTTTATTATGCTGAAGAGGAGGCAGGAATCTCATAGGAACTTTACTGGCTGCTATAGCTTCATCAAATGATGAGTATTCGTAAACATCTACATATTCGCCTTCCGATTCAACAAGTTCGGGTGTCTTTGGGCGGCTAGGCGGTAACACCTTTCCGCCGTGAGCTGTTCTAGGATACGACATTAAGGACTGGTCTCCCTCTCGATGGCAAACTGTCATCTCCTTAAGTACTGGACATCAGCCTCTTCACTCCTTGCCGTAGCCGTCGGTTGTGCTCCTCCGCCGGTGTTCATCGCGCAGGAACTATTCCAGTTCGTCCTCCTACTTTCGGTCTTCGATCCAATCCTCGATCCTTCTACCTCGGATTTTCATGCTATCTCAGCTGTCGCAACCAACAGCCTCTACAGGGGCGGGGGGGGAGTGGCTATCAAATGAAAAGGACCAATCAATATCGGTCTCCGACTTATTAGGTTTTTTATAACCGTCGTTGAACAGCCGACCGAATTTTCAGTTTACGACTACCAATGTTCAACTTCGTAAGATTTTAAACCCAATCCAGAAGACAAGGGAACTCCTGGATGAGGCAATATGAGATCTTCGTGGAGGTCTCCTATTTTCATTTGTCTTCGTGGAGGACGTTTTGATGGAACCAACCCACATTTGCGTTACATGGAGAAAAAAACCTCCCACGGTTATCTAGACGACAAGGGGACTCTATCTCATGATCCGTCTACCACTGAGGATATTTTATGTCAGCTCGGTGGTCATTGCTAGCCGGGTGCGGTACTCGAATAGACCAGTCATTACCGGGATTCGAACCTGGTTCACCTCATTGGAAAGCGAGCGCTCAATCCTCTTAGCCACCAAGGCTCGAAGTCCAACGGCTACTAACTTAAAATTTAAATTTTTAGGTGAAGATCAAGCCAACTAGACTTTATATTTTTGTAATTTTTAAAAAGCCTGTGTGAAGGAAAAAAAAAACGAGTTGGTTTTTGAACACAAAATCATTAACATAAAACTAAATTACTGTTAAACAAAATTTCAAAAATAGTTCAATATAAATTTATTTTTCTCGCATTTCAAGCAACATTTGTCCTAATAACTTCAAACCAAAAAAAAAAATAATAATAATAATAATAATAATAATAATAATAATAATTTATTAATATCAGTGAATATAACGTTTTGTTCAAAATCGTGCTTCAATAGGTGCAGTCATTCATTAGAAATTTCTTTTTTGCAAAGAAGCAAAAATAAGAAAGTGTGAAGAATACCCTTCATTAAAAACGATTCTCTAAAAATGTATTCAGGTTATGATAAGAATCGGTATATTCGTGACTGGTCAATAATTCATGTTTATCATTCTGCATGAAAAAAAAGTAACGTCATGAATTTTAATGCATTTTCTCTTCCTTCATTCAACCCTTCTATATTAAACAGTGGGAATTTATCCTGAATTTATAATTGTTAAAGGCACACACAAAAAACAGATAAACTTTTTTATTTATTTACAAGTTCATTTTTTATCAGAGATTCTTATCAGACTTCTTATGTCTAAGTTCCCGCTTTTGCAAAAGTTTGAAAAATCTATTCATTATTTTGTAGTAATTAGTAAAAAAAAAATGGCATTGTTTTTGTAGAATTTTGTAAAATATATTCATTATTGGGCAATTTGTAAAAATGGGGTATTGTTTTAGCGAAATTTTGAAAACTCTATTCGTTATTCTGAAATGTGTGAAAATAGGGTATCGATTTCGAGGAATTTTGAAAAATCGCTATTTTGTAATGGTGGGTCCTGTTTTTGCAAAATTTTTAAGATTTTATCCATTATTCTGCATTTTGTGAAAATAGGGTCCTGTTTTAGTAATTTTGAGAAAATCATAAAAAGTTCAATGATTTTTAAAAATCACGACCCACTAAAATATGGACAGACCAGTGGTTTGTCCAAACTTTGTATGATATATCCTGTTTTTGCGAACGAATGAAAAATTTAGTTTTAATTTTGTGGTTCTAACACTACCACAGGAGCCGCGATGGCTCATTGGTTAAGGCTGTCAATGGGATGGATTGGGGTTCGATCCCCAGTGGCGACTTGTGGAGCCCACCCTGCTTCAAATCAATGGGTCTCAGCTTGTCTGGGAAGTAAAAACGGCCTGTGCACAATGCTGACCACATTACCAAAATCAAGGTGATGGTCATGAAATTGTGAAGCCTTCATCCTCATGATTCCCCAGACTTACAACGGGCTGTTGAACTTAAATGGTGCACTTAAAGCTACCATAGATTTCAGTACTTTGATAGAAAGTAATTTTTTGGACCGATTAATTAATTGAGTTTATACAACCTTTGCTGGATAACACCACTGAAGAAAACATTTTAGCTTTCAGCGGCTGCAGTAAATTGTGTTTTTATATAAATTGATAACAGTTCATAATTAGTGTCATGCAAACAATGTCAATTTGCCTTCATAATTAAAAACACAATTTACATGTAAAACATTTAGAAAAACCAACAATTAATAACATTTTGTCTCCTTTTAAAAAAACTGCTTTACAAGTGATTTTCAACTTTTTATTTGAGAAAAAATTTACTTTTTCATGTTTACAGTACACAAACTATGTCCATAATTTTATAAATAAGTATTTGAACTTCATTTTCTGCATGTTGTGATAAAAGAAAAATTTCTTTAAGAAATCATTAAGTCGAAAAATTTGAGACTCATGTAATAGACATATATTGTAATAAATATATAAACGATTTCGGCGTTTTTTCAAGGTTTTTTTTTAATTAGTTTCGAAAACAGGCATAAAATTTCTTTTTTTTTATCAGTTCTTTCCATTCAGGGTTTGATTAAAAAACCACTTAAGAACCAAATTCTGGCCCCCATGATTGATTTAGAGAGCAATATTCTGCATCGATTGATGATGCATAGTAAGCTTATGAATGATGAATTGATGTTATGAATTGATATTATGAATTGATGTTAAAAACATAGTCAAACAAAAAAGAAATTATGCAAATAAATTGCGTTGATTTCATTTTTTCAAAATTTAAATATAAACAGGCAGGGGCAAGGAATACGAATAAAGGGAATAAAATAATCGGAATTGAAAAGCGGAAATTTTAAAACTTCTAAATAAAAATTTTTAAAAAAAATTTTGCTACTAATATTCGCTATGTGACTTGAATTTTATAATTTAAACAATTAAACTGCTTTCGTAAGAAGAAATTCGCATTTTCCCAAAGTAATTTCATTACCAACGAGAAGGGAGGGGGGAGAGGGAGGAAAGAAGAATTTTAACATCTAACTATATTTAACATATTTATTTAATAAATATTCCCTAATTAAAATAATAACAAAACAAAACAAACAAACAAAACAGTTTTTAGTTAAAGCAGACCATTTGACATTATTTTAAGCCGAAAAACATAAAAAAAACAAATTACGAATTACTGTGTCGGAATAATAAAAGAATTTCATCGAAGAAAAAAAAACTTTTCAAAAAATAACTCGAATATTTTTTTTGTTTTTTTAAAAGCCCAGCTCTTTTTGTTTTTCAACAGACATAATTACTGTCTAAAAACTAAATAAGGATTTTGCTTCAATTAGTTTGCATAAAAAGAACTATTTAAGTGCTCTAAAATTAATTTGTAATTCAAACAAAAACATTGTGAAGCGCAGGGTTCACCATACAACAGGGTACTCTTCCGCTAATATTAAATAAATACTCCCAAAGAAATTCAAGCGTTTAGATATTACTGGATTAAAAACTTCATTTGCGTTCATCGCGTTAAAGATGTTTACCTCAGCATCATTTAAATGTGAGGGCGAAGTAACTGAACTTTTTTCTTTTTTTTGTTTAATGAAAATTAGGGATGCAACAAATATTCGATTACTATTCGGTATTCTGTCTGCTTTTTTTTTCTCAACATAGTGAGAAAAAATTTTCTAAACTATTTTTGTTTTATCCACTCTGGATCTCTCAGTATCACGATGCTTCATGAAATACTGTTTTCTTCCATTTTAACGGAGAATACAGATTTTCATAAAGTAAATAAACCCTTTAACCATACAGAATCTTAAATTCTGATTAAAGACACTTGTTGTCCAGTTCGTGTCCATAAAAATTTTGTATATTTTTGTGTGAAAAATTTTTGAAAATTTTAGTAGATTAGTTATAAAAATATGTTTCATTTTTCTTTCTGTTTAGTTGCCTAAACAGATAAAGTGTATTATCATGTTTTTATTATTGTCATTGTATATAGTTGTTTTTTACAGATAATTGAAGAAATGTTATTTGTAGTAGTGAAAAGGAACAGTCGTACCAACATAAAGTTTAAAAGTTCAGAGAATTCTAAATTTTATTATGATTTCTTTTTGGCTTGCCAAAAATCTTTTTTTTTTGGGGGGGGGGATGTAATATAAAAATTATAATACGTTTGTATTAATAAAATAATTAAATCTCTTTCGATTTTCATAAAATGTCTTTGTTAAAGAATAAGCGTAGAGAGATTCTATTTTGGGAAGTCAAGGCTAATAACATACGATTGAGTTATTTTTAGAATCTCTCCCCCTTCTCACTTCCATATAAGGAAGCAGTAAATGATTTTCCTTAATGCGTAAGGATACAAGTATGTCAACGACTGTGCCTGTTTACTCCAATAAGTGTTAGTATAAAATGCGAAAGCAATGGTTTTCGCATGTCCTTTCCATCATGTTGTGATCCTGATAAGCTGTTCCAGAATTGTCAGAAGTCTTGTCCACCCCCTCCCTTGTGGAGAGCGGATGTGAACTGTTATCAATACCAACCTACCGTTAATAAACCATTTTAGAACGTATGTTGGCTTACGACTGCATTATTTAAGCTAACTATAACACTGATAAAAGGGATTTTAGCCCTTTTATTACATATATATATACGTATATATTGAAAGCAAATGAAGTAATATCTTCGACTAGTAGTTTAACAGGGTGGCCACTCAAATCAGGTTTCAAATTTCCCTGATTTTTCCAGGTAAAAATCTTAAAATTTCCAGGTTAACGTGTTTTTTATTCTCATAAAGTAAAGGATGGATACAACAAATGTACCAATATTGTAAAGTATTTTATTTAAAATGACATTTTTTTTTTAATATATCATATTGAAAAAATAATTAAAATACATTTATTTTAACAACTTAGCAAGATTTTGTTTTTTATTTTATTTTTGAATTTGTAACGTTTTGGTACAACATTAATTTTAAAAAAAATTAAGATGAATGTGGAGAAAATAATGTTTAGCATGTAAAACATATTGTTTTTATTGAATAAAAAAAGTTTAATGAGTTCAGTATTTTTTGCACAAAATAGTAAATACAGAGAGAAAAAAAAAAAAAAAAAAAAAAAAAAAAAAAAAAAAAAAAAAACCTTGACAAGTATTGTTTAATATATTTTCATTAGGAATGTAATGAATAGTGATTTGGCAGAATTGCCGAATACCGAATAGTCGGTCAAGCAAATCGTCTGAATATCAAACATTTGGTGGCCGATTAGTAGCATTTTTCTTTTAAAAAAATTATTAATATATATTATTTTTTATATATACATAAGTTTAGTCATTTTTGAAAACTAATCAAAACTTAGTTATACTATTGGTGATAAAGAGAAAAAATTATAAAAGTTATCTATTAGAAATATTTAAGATCAATAAAAACTAACTAATAGCGTTAAAAAAAAAAAAAAAAAAAAAAAAAAAAAACTGAAGTTTTAAAGTTGAATTAAAAGAAAAACAACAGAGAAATAGCAAAAAATATTTTCTTAATTTTTAAGACAAAACTTTAATGCTGAGAATAGTATTTTCCGAAGAAAAAAAGGAAACGTAAAACTGTAAAAGAAAAAAAGTCTATCAGGAAAGCTTTTAAAAATGCCCACAAAAAATCGTACACAAAAGCGAAACAAAAAAATTAAAAATCTATCATAATTAAACTGAACATCTGTTTTCCACTTATACTGAATTTTTTTTTTAAAAAAAAAAAGGGTAGAGAAAATAAATAAGTCAAATAGAAACTATCTTAATTGTTCGGCCATAATGAAACTCTTGATAAAAAGCTAAATAGAAACGAAAAAAAAAATTGTTCTCAATATTTAAAATAAAATTTAAGGCTTTTTCAAGTAGTGGCAATCAAAAATAACGTTCTTCAGAAACGCTCTTTAAAAAATGCTGTATCATAATAAAAACTTTGATAAAAAGTCAGTAAAAAGCAGGCAAAGAAATAGCAGGAAAAAAAACATCATCATTTCTTAAATAATAACTTTAAGGTTGAAAATCACAGCATTTTTTTGTTACCAGCTATCTGTCTTACCACACTAGAAAAAAATAAAAATAAAAGAATAAAATCTACCATTAAATGCTCAGTTAAAATGCGGTGCTATAATCAAAATAGAAAAACAAAAAAGAAAACAATCTAGATTATTAAAACAGAAATTTTGCTTTTCCATTTATCTTCCACAACATAATTTTGCAAGCACATGAATATTAAAACTTAACAAAGATGTGTAAATGTGTAATCACTATATCTGATAATGCATAATAAAAATACTATTTTAGATAACTCTTTATTTAATCTATTAAAACTTCGTCAAAAAATACTTTTCCGAATATTCTGCAAGCAGACAGAATACCGAATAGTAATCGAATATTTGTTGCATCCCTAATTTTCATTAAACAAAAAAAAAGAAGGAAAAAAAAAAAGAAAAAAAACAATAATTAATAAAAAAACTTTAATTTCAGGCAATTATGCATCAATAACTATTTATATTTACATTTTATATAGAGCACATTTTATACTGTATTTAATCCAAACAGTGCTCTTTGTAAAATTTATTGATCATATTTCTTTAAACCAATATCTAAAGTCAAATGTTTAAATAATGATGTTTTCAAGTAGCATTATTATTTTAAGCTATATGCAGTATTAAAAAATTCATATCACTGTGACATTAAGTCACAATTTCAATTAAATTTCATGTTTTTTACATCCAAATCCTAATTTTTTTAATATTCTGATACAAATCCTTATTTCATCATCTTTTTCCTCTCGCCCCTTAATGCAGTAGGCAATTGTGACACTCTCCCCGTAAAATTCCTTTTCCGTTCTTTTGACCCCTCCCTTTTGCTAGAATTTACATCCTTTTTTTGAACACCAGCTTGTCGGCCCCTTTCATGTCCACGCCAGCGCAAAGTAATCTGCATCTTGTTTCTTCACTTTCAACTGAGAACCCTTTTGTAAACGTTAAGTGTAACTCCTCAACTCAGTAATTTTAGGAAATTCAACTTTAACTTGCAAATATTTAAGGAATTTAACTTTGACTTTTTTGGTTAGCATAAATATCGTGCGCTAAGAAAGATTGCGAGCATTCGATTTCGAGTTGTCTCAAATTTCACGTCTCTCCGCCTAACAGAGATTATTTTTCTCCTTGCTTCCCCCTCGCTGAGGTGTGGAATTTCAACATGGCGTTGTCTTTGCCGCCATACTTGCTGGTTGAATTTTTTGGCTAATATGATTTTGCCTCCTACATTACTCCGGCTATTTAAGTTTTTTTTCAAGCGTTGGCTTACTTCAAGAAAATCTCTACTACATCCTCAGCATGTTCCTTTCAAAACTCGTCAGTGTATTCCGTCAAGGTTCTCTTCATTTTAATGCTTTTTAAAGGATAACTATCAGTGTTTTTTTTATCATGAATAATGACGCACGTCATTTGTACGTGGATCGAGCTGACCGAAACTTCAACACCCCTTTTTTTAAATTGATAAAAGTGCCATCCATTAGGTTTTTTTAAAAAAAAACCACCAGGGGTTGACGACATTTTTTCTGTATTCCAATCTGCCGATTTTCCAGTATGATAAATTTCCTATGATGTTGTGCCATCCTTTGTGTAACAGTATATGACAAAAGTGAAATCTTCAAAAAGCTCCCTAAATAAAGAATTTGTGTTCTCCAATAGTGTTGGTGTTGACTATTTTTCAAAACTATTTTTGTGTTTTTCTAAGGATTGTTTTTACAGATTTTTTTGTCCAAGCCAAAGGTATGTTTTTTTCAGTTTTTTTTATCGGGTTATTTCAACGCCTCAATATGTACTTCTACTAAAATTTTATCATGTGCCTTTCATTTTTTTATGGTATAATTGTCTTTAGTTAAGCTCTTTTCATAGTTTTTTCAATATACACCTGAACTTTACCACAATCACAAAGGCAAAATTGTCAAATGTCTTATTTCCTATCTTATAGCAAAATACTAGATAAATTCTTTATATTTTATTCTTTTCTAATTTGAAATTAAAATATTTGAAGAATTCCTATCTAACCAAATGATTTTTTTAGCTTAGATTAGTTAATTTTTTTTTATTTATTTATTTATTTATTTTTTTTTATTACAACTAGAAACCTGCAGAGTGCAGAACAAAAAAACAGTTTCATTCTCCTTCTTCCTAATAAACACATATAAATAAAAAAAATTTTATCTTATGTTTGTACAACATTTAACATGTTTCCCATACATTCATAATTTTTACCAGCTTCTTAAGGTAAAAGGATAAACAGTTTCGGAAATATCATCTCTGGAAAAAGGGTAACATTAACAAACTTTCAACATTGTTATTACTACACAATGTCGAATTTTTAATTGGACAATGGGAATCAAATATTTTTGAAATTATTATTTTAACATTTGACCCACAAAATGTTAACATAACAATGTTAACATATGGTTGGTCTTTAAAAGAACTTTTTTTTAATTAAAATTTGTTATAAAAAGTTTAAATGAAATTGATGAAATTAGCATCAATGCAAAAATATTTTACGATTTGTTGACAAACATTGCTGTTAGCAATTGTAAGAAAATATGTGATTGATTGGCTTTGCTGAGAAAAATAATTCACCGATTTGTATGGGAGTACAAAAGCTTTTAGAAAAAGAGTGTAACATAAAATCTATTAAATTATTACCAACTCATTTGGTGAATTTTATGAAATTAAAAATACTAAAACATTCTTAATCATTTAGTCAGAAGAAATAAAAAGAAACTTAAAGCATCGGAACAAACTTGAATTCAACCCATGGATTAGAAGTGAAACAAATGCTACTTTTATAAACAGAAGGAAATATCTTAACTCCTTCTTCCACTTCCACCACAATCTTTGCCTTTCCTAAACTGCATAGTCTCCAAAAAGGTTTCTCCATTCATTTAGCAATCATGGGTTTTTGTGTCATTCTAATTTAACAGGGATTAATGGAGTCAATATTGATGCATGCAAAATATTGCTAAGTTGATATTTCAACTGTTTGGCAATAAATTTCCACCTAAAAAAGTGGGTATACCGGATCATAAAATAATTTAAGAAAATCTATAAATAATTCCAGCTTTTCTTTCAAATTCCCTGATTTTTCTAAATTTCCCTGACTCTTCCAGTATAAAAAAAAAAATTCCCTGATAATTCCAGCCACCCTGTTTAAGTAAATGACGAGGCGGGAACTTTTAATATAAATAAATTAAAAACTATCTGAAATATTTCTCTAAAAATGTTGAAAATGTGGTATTTAAGAGAGTAAGAAATGCGGTTTTAATTTGGAATATCATGGTTTAGAGAATAAATACAGCGTTTCAATGAAGTGTCTTCGGAACAGTCAGTTAAATGGAATTTTCTGTACCTACGCGCGCGTTAATCTTCGAAGATTCTATTCGTCAGGTTAAGTAATTGTTCTTAGCAAAACACTGCGGTATTTAAGCTCATAAAAATATTATTCAGTGTTTTTTTTTTTCCCACGATTTTTCTTTAAGTGGAAAAAACCTTGCCAAAATGGAAAATTTTCTATAAATAAGTTCATAACAGTTAATCATGACTGTTCATTCAAGTTTAGCCAATGCAACACTAGAGTTGGGCGAATCATCCAAGTGATTCGAATCAGTTCACTTTAGTGATTCGAATCAGACTGATTCG
Source organism: Parasteatoda lunata (assembly GCA_949128135.1). NCBI lineage: Eukaryota > Metazoa > Arthropoda > Arachnida > Araneae > Theridiidae > Parasteatoda > Parasteatoda lunata. The sequence continues at coordinate 111,695,461 of OX421975.1, forward strand.
TTTCAAATCCGTAGCAAATGGGTGATTCGAATCACCGAATCAATTCAGTGATTCAAATCATCGAATCAATACATAACTCTATCCAGCACCCTCCATACAATTTTAAAAAAATGACGCAAAATATCAATATGAGGAAAGGTCACAGTTCTTAGAAAATCATAAGTTATTCCTTATTTTAGTATTTTTTTTTTATTGTTATTATTAAATAAACGACTTTAACACTTCATTATTTAGGGTTATAAAAATAACCAAAATTAAGAATTGTGTATTCATTGATTTTAATGATTCTTAAAGATTTATCCAAACTGGAAATTTTCGGGAAAAAATTGATTATCATTTTACATATTTAAAATATTTATCAGACTTTAAGTTTAATCAATTCTTTATCAGGGGTCTGTTAGAAGAAATTTGGGTCCGTTAACGGACCCTTCACAAAACATCTTTTCATAAAAACGGACCCTTCACAAAATATTTTAACTTAAAAACGGACTCTTCACAAAATAATTTTTCTTTTAATCGGACCCTTCACAAATTTGTTTATCTTCATTATTGTTTTTTTAATCGAATAAACCCTTCCCAGGGGCGAAAACAAGAAAGACAAATGTAAACGAATTAAGTTTTGTCTTCGGCAGACGCTTCTTCCTTTATTCGTCCGAAATGAATATTCTGCGTTCAGCAGTATAGGCTGAATGCCAAATATTTGTATGTTGCATCTCTAATTTTGAAGCAGCAATTGCTGTTTATTTTTAAAAATTTAATTTTTTTTATTATAATTTTTCAGTGCTGAATATAATCTTGTATCTATTTACAATTAAAAAATTCCTCGAAAACGTTTTTGCAATAACCGGACCCTATTTGCACAAATTCATAAAAGCAGGACCCTGGTTGACGCTTATTTTATATTCACATACTATGAGTAATTTTTTCACAATTTTACAAAATGTCTGGACAGACCCTTTTCATAGAAAGATAATAAATGCAGTTTAAAATTAAAGATTTGCCTCTTATTAAAAAGCACTCAACAAATAAATTGATATTGACTCCACTTCTCTCTAAACATTAAAATTATCAAGTTGTGACCTGGTCTGATGAGGAGAGATGCAGTCGAATTTTACGTAACAAAATTAATTATACCAATAAAATACTGCATTTTTAGTAAAATAATTTTGCATAAATAATGGCTCAAATTGCTTTTGCATAATTTCTGTTATAAGACATTACCTACATTGATTTTCGTCAGTTTTTTTTTAATGAATTTTAAAAATTTAAACGCTAAAAAATTTATATTAATATACTATCTATCCAAAATTATAATAATTTCATTATTATTTTTGAAGCAAGGAAAAAGAATCGAAAAAAGCTTATAAGATATCAAGCTACTCTTCCAAACTTAATAAAGTGAAGCGCTTTTCTTTCCCCCTCTTCCTTTTTATTTCTTTCTTTTTATTTATTTATTAATTTTTTTTTTTTTTTTAAATTAGGTGTTGTGTGTTATTGATGTGTAGTGATAATCTATCATCAAAAGTTTAATATAAAATCCAGGAAGAAGAGGAAAACTCAAACTCCAAGAAAAGCTCAGTAAACTCAAAATGGAACTTTAAACTTAAAAGAATGTAAAAGGAATTTACTTGTTTTAAAAAAACAAAAACAAAAAAAAACTAATATGTTTTCATCCTTTAAAAATTAGTAAATAAATCTCATTTTTCAAATTTAAGTGATTTTTCGTGATTTTTTTTCTTTTCAGTTTTTTAAATATTGACTTTACTCACTGTAGAAAATTTATTTTTCCCACACGAGATCTTTATTTTATACGCTCGAAATCAAAAGTAGCAAGAGAGAGAACTTACATGTTGAGAGAAATAAATCTTAATAGTTACATTGAAATTTTTAAAAAAATAAAAATACTTAATGAAGAGCGATAAAAACGGTACCTCCAATTTTACGACAGTTTTTTACAAGAATGAAAAAAAAAAAATAAAGAAAGAAAAAAATAACGAATAAATCAATTTTAGTGTACTATGACTCTCACGTGATTGTAAAGAGTATCTTTCTCGGCCATTAAAGAATCAGAAAACAAACGCTTTTAATTTTACCACCAAAAAAAAAAAAAAAAAACTCTCCTTTGATTTTAGCTCTTAACCAATTACGGATTGTTACCAGAATGTGGGACTACGTTAGCTACAAGAGCTCTAGTCTGTCCTAACAAAAACGAATCAGTCACCCCCCCCCCCTTACAAGGTCAGATGCTTCGTATTCCACGCTCTCTGAACTAAAAGAAAAGAATGTAATGAAAGAACTAACATTAAACTATTTAAAGCTTTAATTCAAATAATAATGTTGGTAATTATAAAGACAAAATCTAAAAAGAAAGAAAAAAAACTTTTAGTAAATTATATTCATTCCACAATAGATTTCTTTTTCGAGTGCACTACAGCTTGCTAAGGCCATCACAGTACGTTTCCTGTAAGGGATCCGATCAGGTGCTTATGATCAGCTAACGATTGAATTTTAATAAATTCAACCTTTTGATGCAGAATTTTTAAACATATCTTTCCTACTTTTTTTTGCATTATTCTATATTATTTAGTTCAAAATAAGTGAAAAATTTTGTATTTAGCATTTTAATAACTTATGGTTAAGAAATAGAGCATAAAACACCAGTGTCTTTTTCCGCGTTGAAGGTCTAATAAGTAGTCTTTTTCTGCGAATCTTCCAAACACGGCTCACTTCCAAACAATAATTTTTATTTACTTGCATTGATTTAGATCTAAGAAAACAATTATTCATCATCAATAAATCTTTGAATATCAATGAGGAAAAAATTCAAACTAATTTCTTCATATTTTAGTACAAAAATTATTCCATTAATCTTTTTTACATGATTAAAACATTCTAAAATATATTTTTGTTTATAATTGGAGCGTCAGAATACATATATCTGCGCCTTGAAATTCTGCTTCAATATAATCCTCTCTTTTTTCCCTGTATCATCTATGGTTGTAAAGGTGATTTTTTATGACTGTCACATCTAAACACATGCTCAGGTCATATACGATAAGATCACAAAAAAATTATCTCATAATAAATTTAAGAAACGAAAAATGCCTCTTCATTGAAATCTTAAAAGTGATCGAATAACAGACAATTTTATTCAATTAGTAACAACTTTAACATGAAAAACATACACCATTATTATAACTGTGAAATCAACTAGAAAGATGTAAACGCGAAATGAAATCCATTGTTCGATTCATTAAATCAATCATTTAGCAGATCCTAATGATGCAGAATTCTTGTTATGAGATTTTTTTTTTCCCTTCAAAGAACAAACGTAAACGATCTAGAATGCAACTTCAATCCAAACGTAATTTTTTATCCCAAGTACAAGTAGAACAAAACTTGTAAAGTAAATGTAAAAGGAGTTCCAGTTAACATAATTTTCAGCTTGAAAATTGCAATAACATTGCTTTTTTTTTTTTTAACTTTTTCCTCAGCATGCACATATGAGAACATGGTTCTTTTAAAATCTCACACTGTTATAAGCTTTTTGAAGCCCCCCCCCCCCCAAAAAAAGAAGAAAATAAGAAAGCCACAGTTTGAGAGGCTTACATTACATAAATTCAAAAGAAAAAAGATTTAACTTCAAACTATTAAGAGGCTGTTTCGTATCGTAAAGACCACCCTTAATAAGTCCTTATCAAAAATGAAAAACAGAAATTATGCACACTGGCAGTCGCCAATTAATATTTATCCTAGGAAAAGATAAAAACGCAATCCAAATCTGACAAATCACAGCACGGAGAGAAGGATGTTATGAAAAATAAAGACAGTTTTGTGTGCAGGAGGAAACAGAAAAGAGTTGAAAGATAATCATTCAAGTTTTGAATTCCAATTAAACCTTTTTTTTCTTTCTTATCTTTATTACATACCAGGGCTCGAAAAACCGCCCGTCCTCGGCGGTCAAAAATTCCCCGCGGACAACGAATTTCTCGAATCCGACGTCCGCGCGGACGGCCATTTTCCCGTTAAAATTCGTGATACATTTTCAATTTTTGTTATCTTACAAGAGTCTATCGCCTCACTTCTACAATGACCCTCTAATCTAGAAATACAGCAAGATACTGCGCTTGGTGGAATTGATATTTTCTCTGTCTGGGAGTACTGCAGCGGTTGAAAGGAGCTTTTCAGTAATGAACTTACAAAAACACATTACGTACTCATGTATTTCTGTTTTATTTCATGTTAAGATTTTGCCAAGAAACGTTTGTTATAGATTTTCATAGATTGCTACTATGGGAAACTGTAAAATTAAAAAAAGGTTGTATTTGTAGATAAAGTGACTTGGTATGAAATATCAAGATTCCAAACTTTGGATTTAAGATTTATAGAAAATTATTATGACCGCTTAAATATGAATGTTGCATCTAGATATCAAAAATTATCAATGGACCTTATAAGAAAATTTCAAGATTATGTAAATTGGGATTATATTATACAATATCAAGATATTGATAAAGATTTTGTAATAGAATTTGTTTCTAAAATAGATTTCTGTCTTTTAATAAAAAATAAAAACAATATATTACCAAAAGAATTTTATAATTCACACAAAGAAAAGATAGCTTGCTGAAATTTGTCATAATACACGAGTAAAAATGTAACACGAGTAATAAACGAGTAAAAAAACTAAAAAATGTTTCTAAATAAAAAGAAGTTAAAATAATGGAGTTTTCAAAGAGATACTTAAATGATTTGGAAGTTGGAGAATATCATATAAAGAGTTTGAATAAATCTAGATATGAAATAACGATGAAACTAATTAGTTTTAAAAAATAATTGTTTAACTAAAGAAACTAGACACGAAATTATTAAGTATGTTGTAAAAGATGATCCTATCCCATTTACTTATCTCGATTATCATGGGATCGTTGATGGTAGATATGATTGTGAATTTTGTTATTATGATTATGATAATTGTTTTGAAAAATATTTTTATTAATATGTCAAATAAAAACGATTTTATTAATATAAAAATAAGAATTTTGATTAATTAAAATATGCTGATTTTATCTATTATTCCCTATAAAAATGACCGCCTATTTTAAATATTACGATTATGAATTAAAAAATTTAGGGGGTAGTATATAGGATAGGCTAAAGTGTCCTGTAGCCCCCCCCCCCCCCCCCTACTGTTATAAGAATTGGGAAGGCAGCTCTACCTCAATGGAAGCAAACATTATTGTTCAAGGTTTCCTTCAAAGTATGACATTATATGGTGTGAAATATGTAGCCATGATTGGAGACGGTGACAGTAATGTGTAATTTAATTTTAATAAAATGCGATGCTAAGTAAAAAGATTGATATCCTTCAATTTTAAATAAATTTTTTTTATTTGTCATGACATTTACAGAATACATTTTTCTTTTCGAAAACTGAAAACTATCTGTGGGATAATTAGTAGAAGGAATTGTAACTTTTTTAAAAAAAGTTATATTTAATTTTAGTAAAATGCGATGCTAAGTAAAAAGATTGATATCCATCAATTTTAAATAAATTTTTTATTTCTCATGACATTTACAGAATACATTTTTCTTTTCGAAAACTGAAAAACATCTGTGGGATAATTAGTTTTCTAAACAAAAAGAAAGGAAAGAGTTTTTTTATTTTATTTGCATGGTTCTCTTATTTTTTTAAAAATGTAATTAATAAAATATTTAGCGTAATCAATATATATATATATATATATATATATATATATATATATATATATATTAGTCGTTTGATTTGAATTTCATATTATCTTGCTTTTTGTGAGTGCTGTTGAGATGATAATAAACTATCGAAGGAAAAGAAAGTAACTATGATAACTTTAAAATAACAATGATAACTAATAAATATTACACTTTACTTAGAATTGTAGAAAAAACACAAAGCACATATAAGCTTAATGAATCTTCTTAGAATTTAAGCTAAAAAACATTGAAATATCTAAATTTTAAAAAAAACGGAAAAAAGTAACAGTGAATAGTAGAACCTGGTTTGGAAATTAAAACACTACGCATGTAACAGTTTTGAATAAAATTTAAAGAGTGAATAATGAAGCGAAAGAATTATAATAGTAGGGGAATTTCGGGGGTTCTGCCGCACTTGCGAATCGGCTACTGCCGCACTTAAGGTCTATGACCTCTCTACCTTGAGATACACTCGGGGGTTCTGCCTCACTTGGAGATTTTTCTGAAATTGGGGGAGATTGCGACATCCCCTCTTTAGATAAGATTTTAACAAAAGGAAGATTTTTATTATCTCTTCTTTGGAAAGTGGAAGAATTAATTTTATTTTAGGGACTTAGAAATTTTTTGCAAGCTAGTATATTTTATTATGCTTTCAATATTTAAATTAATGTGTGAATTATTATTTTCTCAATGAAGCATCATAATTTCACTGATTTAATTTCAAAAATGAACCTTCAGAGATTACATTTTTATTAATTTTATACAATATGACTAAAAATTCTAAACTGATTAAAAAGTTTCATAATCAGAATGTTTATATTTAATTAGTTTTCTCAGTGAGTTGATCGCTAATGTGATGAGGAACGTTTTTTTTCTTCTTTTTTTTTCCCAGCACTTTTTTATGTGATCATCATATTTTTATTATTGTGTCAATTATTATTTTCCCAATAAAATATTATGATTACATTGATTTAATTTCTAAATGAACCCTTCTTTAGAGATGACATTTTTATTATTTTTAAATGATATGTCTAATAATTCTAAACTGATGAAATAGTTTCATAGTCAGGATGTTTATATTTAATTATTTGATACAGTAAATGTGTAATAATCATTCTAAGTGGTAACTATACATATTCAGTTGAATGAAATGGTATATGAGTTAATATCCTAAATTTGTCTACTCATTATCAGTGATATAGTGTAATTATGATCCATTAACATTCTCTGTTAAAATTCGTTCAATTAAGAAAGTTTTCGGAAATATAGATAAAAATACTGGCGTCTTTGATATTAAGCCATGAAAGTTAAATAAACTCATAACGTTACTCTATAAATGGAATTTTCGAAAAATATGTCTCGTTTTTAATCATGTGTATACAACAACTCTTCTGATTGGTAGTTAAAGTTGGAATAATTTTCAAACTGTTTCTATTCAGAAAATTTCTGATGTTATTGGTACTTAGAAAATTTTTGAAGTTGGAGAAACGATATTTAAAGAGTTGCAGAAAATTACTGTTAGAAAAGTTTTCTATTTGTTTCGACTTTGAAAAATGTTTAAATTATGTGTACTTTAAAAAATTTTGAAGTTGTTTTAACATAGAAAATTATTTTAGTTGGGAAAAACGGGTATACCAGAACTTGCGCAAGTTTTTATTTATTATTTCAAATTGTTTTTGACTATCAAAATGTTTTTGATTATTTATACTTTGAAAATTTCTGGATCTGTTGGTTTTAGAAAGATTCTGAAGTTGTTCATACATAGAAATTTTTTTTAGTTAGAAAAAAAATTTCCTTTATTTTTTACTTATTATTTATTTCATTTATTATACTTTCCATTTTTTTCAGAAAAATATTTCTATGACTTAAAATACTTTTCTATATTAAACTTACCTTATTATTATATAATTTTAATGCAATTTGACGCTTTTTGTTAAGCTTTAACAATTAATTGGAAAAAACAGGTGTATAAGGAATCGGAGAGGTTTGAAGTTAGGAAAAAATTTTCCAACTGTTTGTGCTTAGAAAATTTCTGATGTTGTTGGTACTATGAATAACTTTCAAATTGTTTTGAGTTTGAAACATTATAAATTTTTTTTGCACTTAGAAATACTCTGAAGTAGTGTGAACAAAGAATTTTTTTTAGTTTCAAACAATGGATGTATGGTAGTAAAATATATTTTCAACTTGTTTGGAATTTTAGGAATTTTCAAACTTAGAAAAATGCTGATGTGTTGTTGATAGAAAATTTCTGAAGTTGTTTTTACATTGAATTATTTTCAAACTGTTTTGACTTTGAAAAATCTTCAAAATGTTTGCACGTAGAGATATTTTGAAGTTTAGGACACTTGAAAATTTTTGAAGTTGAAAAAAAGGTATTTAAGGAGTAGCAGAAGTTTGTGCCTTGAATAATTTTCAACTTGTTTCGAATTTAAAAATTTTTCGAATTATTTTTACTTTGAAAAATTCTGAATCTGCAGGTTTTAGAAAAATTATGAAATTGTTTAATTTCAAATTGTTTTGACTTCGAATGACTTTCAATTTTTTTGTGTTTAGAAATATTCTGAAGTTGTAAAAACATAGAAAATTTTTTTAGTTGGAAAAACCTGTATATAAGGATTTGTAGAAGTTCTAAGTATACAAAGTGAAAACTTTTCAAAGTGTTTGTACTTAGAAAATTTCTGATGTTATTGGTAGTTAGAAAATTTCCGAAGTTGTTTGGGCATTGAATAACTTTCAAATAGTTTTCACATTAAAAAAAATTTAGAATTTTTCCAAAACTAATTTTTAAAAATTCAAATTATCCAAAATTCTTAATTTTTCAAAATTAGAAATCTTTTGAAGTCTCGCAAATTTGAAAATTTTCGAAGTTGGAAACAAAGGTGCTTAAAGAGTTGCAGAAGTTTGATCTTAGAAAAATTTTCAATATGTTTCGACTTAGAAAAATTTTCTCATTATTTGTACTTTGAAAAATTCTGAAATTGTTTGAACCTAGAAAAATTCTGAAATTGTTGGAACCTAGAAAATTTGTACTTTGAAAAATTCTGAAAATGTACCGAACTAGAAAAATTCAGAAGTCGTTGGTGTTTTTAAAAGTTCTGAAGTTCTTAAAAAACAAAGGTGCGAAAATAAAGAATCATCACAGACGCTGTAAGTAACAAAAACTTTCAAACTTTCACTTTGAAAAATTGCGATGTTGTTGGTTCTTAGAAAATTTCTCAAGTTGTTTATTGTTTTGGCAGAGAAAATTTTTGTTAAAATTTTTCATACTTTGAAAAATTCTAAATCTGATGGTTTTAGAAATATTCTGCAGTTATTTGAAATAGAAAATTTTACTGCTATATAACAAATGGCAGAAGTTTATTCTTTGAAAAATTTTCAAACTGTTAGTACTTTAAAAGAATTCTGACGTTGTTTGAACTTTAAAAAATTTAAACTTGTTTGTACTTGAAAATAATCTGCAAATATTTAAGCATAGAAATTTTTTGAAGTAAAAAAAACTGATTTATAATGAGTGGCAGAAGATTGGTTTTAGAAATTTGTTTTGGACCTTAAAAAAATTTCAAATAGACTTCGAAAAATTCTGAGGTTGATGGTACTTAAAAAAATTTTCAAATTATTTTGACTAAAAAATTTAAAAATTTTATGTACCGAAACGATTATGAAGTTATTTGAACTTGGAAATTTTTACAGTTAGAAAAAAAAAGAAAAAAAAGGTATATAAGTTGAAGCAGAAGTTTGGAGTTAAAAAATTTTCAGCCTATTTGGACTTGTTTTGTACTTAGAATTATTCTAAAATACTTTGAACATTATAAATTATTTTAATTGGGGAAAAACGGGTATATAAGAAGACGCAGAATGTTGCTTTCAAATTGATTGTTTCGACTTCGAAAATTTTTTAAATTATTTGTACTCTCAAAATTTTTTTTTATCTGTTTTCGAAATATTCTGAAATTATTTGAATATAAAAAACTGTTTTTTTAGTTGAAATGAATATGAGGGGTCGCAAGTGTTTGAAATCAGAAAAATTTTCAACTTGTTTGGACTGGGAAAAATTTTCAAATTGCCAATCCCCCTAAAGTTAAGTGAACTTAGGATGAAAAAAAAAAAAAAAAACCGGTATATAAGGAGTAGCAGGTGTTTTGGCCATGGAAAAGTTTTCGTACTGTTTCGAGTTAGAAATTTTTCAAATTTTTCATACTTTGATGAATTCCGAATCAGTTGGTTTTTGAAAAATTCTGAAAATGTTTAGAATTAGAAAATTATAGGCACTTAGAAAAATTCTGATATTCATAAGAAATTGGTTTATAAGTCACAGAAGTTGGAAGTTAGAAACATTTTCAAGCTGTTTGCACTTAGAAAAATTCTGACGTTAGTAATTGGAAAATTTCTGAAGCTGTTGGTACTTTGAATAATTTTTAATTTTCTTTCTTTCTTTCTTTTTTTTTTTTTTTTTTTTTTTTTTTTTTTTTTTTTTGTACTTGAAAATATTTTGAAGATGTGTGAACTTGAGAGTTTTTAAAGTTGGAAAAAAAGGTATTTATGGAGGAGCAGAAGTTTATCATTAGAAAAATTTTCATTTTGTTTAGACTTTGAATAATTTTCAAATTCTTCGTAGTACGAAGAACATCTTTTAATCTGTCGGTTTTAGAAAAATTCTGAAGTTGTTTGAATATAGAAAATTTTTTAAAGTTGGAAAAAAATTTTATCTAACAAACAGCAGAAGTTTGCTCTTGGTATAATTTTCAAATGTTTTGTAATGACAAAAACTCGGATAAGTTTATTACTTAGAAAAATTCTGTGAAGTTGTTTTAACTTTGAATAATTTTCAAATTCTTTTGACTTTGAAAAATTTTCAAACCGTTTGTAATTAGAAATATTCTGCAAATGTTTAAACATAGAAATTAATTGAAGATGGATAAAACAGCTATATAACGAGTAGCAGAAGTTTGCTCATGGAAATTTTTTTAATTTGTTTCAGCTTAGAAATTTCTTCAATTATTTAGACTAGAATTTTAGAATTCTGACAATGTTGATACTTAAAGAAATTTTCAAATTCTTATGAATTAAAAAACTTTATAATTTTCTTTATCTTAAACGATTATGAAGTTGTTTGAACGTGAAAAGTTTTGAAGCTAGGAAAAAAAAAGGTCTATAAGGTGTCGCAGAAGTTTGAATTTCAAAAATTTTCAACTTATTCGGACTTGTTTCGTACTTAGAATTATTCTGAAATTCTTCGCACATTAAAAATTATTTTTGTGGGGGGAAAAATGCATACATGAAAAGTCGTAGAAATATTTTTCAAATTGTTTTGACTTCGAAAAATGTTCAAAGTGTTAGTATTTTTTTTTAAAAAAAAATTCTGATGTTGCTGGTACTTAGAAAATTTCTATACTTTGAATAATTCCAAACTGTTTTGACGTAAAAAAAAGTTTTTTGTTTTCAAAAATTAAAAACTTTTAGAAACTGTTTGAACGTAACAAAATTTTCGAAGCTGAGAAAAATGGGTATATAACGAGTCATAGTTGTTTGGTCTAGGAAAAATTTAAAATTTGTTTCGATTCTTGAAACATTTTCAAGTTGAATGTTTTTTTTTTTTTTTTTTTAAAATATGAAGCTGCAGGTACTTTGAAAAATTCTAAATTTGTTAAGGCTTAAGTAATTTCTGAAGTTGTTTGTACCTAGAAAATGTTTTAATTCGTTTCGATAAAAAAATTTTTTAAATTTTGAAACTTAAAATGATTTTTAAGTTGAGCATTTCTTGAAGTTCTTTTAAAATAACAGGTATATAAGGATTCGCAAAAGTCTGGAATTTTCAATTTTTTAAGACTTTGAAAAATATTAAAATTGTTTGTACTTAGAAAAATTACGTTGTAGGTACTTTTAAAAATTCTGAAGTTGTTTGTACTTTTAATAAGTTTAAAATTCTTAAAAAATTGAAAATTCCAGACTTTTGCGAATCCTTATATACCTGTTATTTTAAAAGAACTTCAAGAAATGCTCAACTTAAAAATCATTTTAAGTTTCAAAATTTAAAAAATTTTTTTATCGAAACGAATTAAAACATTTTCTAGGTACAAACAACTTCAGAAATTACTTAAGCCTTAACAAATTTAGAATTTTTCAAAGTACCTGCAGCTTCATATTTTAAAAAAAAAAAAAAAAAAAAACATTCAACTTGAAAATGTTTCAAGAATCGAAACAAATTTTAAATTTTTCCTAGACCAAACAACTATGACTCGTTATATACCCATTTTTCTCAGCTTCGAAAATTTTGTTACGTTCAAACAGTTTCTAAAAGTTTTTAATTTTTGAAAACAAAAAACTTTTTTTTACGTCAAAACAGTTTGGAATGATTCAAAGTATAGAAATTTTCTAAGTACCAGCAACATCAGAATTTTTTTTTAAAAAAAAATACTAACACTTTGAACATTTTTCGAAGTCAAAACAATTTGAAAAATATTTCTACGACTTTTCATGTATGCATTTTTCCCCCCACAAAAATAATTTTTAATGTGCGAAGAATTTCAGAATAATTCTAAGTACGAAACAAGTCCGAATAAGTTGAAAATTTTTGAAATTCAAACTTCTGCGACACCTTATAGACCTTTTTTTTTCCTAGCTTCAAAACTTTTCACGTTCAAACAACTTCATAATCGTTTAAGATAAAGAAAATTATAAAGTTTTTTAATTCATAAGAATTTGAAAATTTCTTTAAGTATCAACATTGTCAGAATTCTAAAATTCTAGTCTAAATAATTGAAGAAATTTCTAAGCTGAAACAAATTAAAAAAATTTCCATGAGCAAACTTCTGCTACTCGTTATATAGCTGTTTTATCCATCTTCAATTAATTTCTATGTTTAAACATTTGCAGAATATTTCTAATTACAAACGGTTTGAAAATTTTTCAAAGTCAAAAGAATTTGAAAATTATTCAAAGTTAAAACAACTTCACAGAATTTTTCTAAGTAATAAACTTATCCGAGTTTTTGTCATTACAAAACATTTGAAAATTATACCAAGAGCAAACTTCTGCTGTTTGTTAGATAAAATTTTTTTCCAACTTTAAAAAATTTTCTATATTCAAACAACTTCAGAATTTTTCTAAAACCGACAGATTAAAAGATGTTCTTCGTACTACGAAGAATTTGAAAATTATTCAAAGTCTAAACAAAATGAAAATTTTTCTAATGATAAACTTCTGCTCCTCCATAAATACCTTTTTTTCCAACTTTAAAAACTCTCAAGTTCACACATCTTCAAAATATTTTCAAGTACAAAAAAAAAAAAAAAAAAAAAAAAAAAGAAAGAAAGAAAGAAAGAAAATTAAAAATTATTCAAAGTACCAACAGCTTCAGAAATTTTCCAATTACTAACGTCAGAATTTTTCTAAGTGCAAACAGCTTGAAAATGTTTCTAACTTCCAACTTCTGTGACTTATAAACCAATTTCTTATGAATATCAGAATTTTTCTAAGTGCCTATAATTTTCTAATTCTAAACATTTTCAGAATTTTTCAAAAACCAACTGATTCGGAATTCATCAAAGTATGAAAAATTTGAAAAATTTCTAACTCGAAACAGTACGAAAACTTTTCCATGGCCAAAACACCTGCTACTCCTTATATACCGGTTTTTTTTTTTTTTTTTTCATCCTAAGTTCACTTAACTTTAGGGGGATTGGCAATTTGAAAATTTTTCCCAGTCCAAACAAGTTGAAAATTTTTCTGATTTCAAACACTTGCGACCCCTCATATTCATTTCAACTAAAAAAACAGTTTTTTATATTCAAATAATTTCAGAATATTTCGAAAACAGATAAAAAAAAATTTTGAGAGTACAAATAATTTAAAAAATTTTCGAAGTCGAAACAATCAATTTGAAAGCAACATTCTGCGTCTTCTTATATACCCGTTTTTCCCCAATTAAAATAATTTATAATGTTCAAAGTATTTTAGAATAATTCTAAGTACAAAACAAGTCCAAATAGGCTGAAAATTTTTTAACTCCAAACTTCTGCTTCAACTTATATACCTTTTTTTTCTTTTTTTTTCTAACTGTAAAAATTTCCAAGTTCAAATAACTTCATAATCGTTTCGGTACATAAAATTTTTAAGTCAAAATAATTTGAAAATTTTTTTAAGTACCATCAACCTCAGAATTTTTCGAAGTCTATTTGAAATTTTTTTAAGGTCCAAAACAAATTTCTAAAACCAATCTTCTGCCACTCATTATAAATCAGTTTTTTTTACTTCAAAAAATTTCTATGCTTAAATATTTGCAGATTATTTTCAAGTACAAACAAGTTTAAATTTTTTAAAGTTCAAACAACGTCAGAATTCTTTTAAAGTACTAACAGTTTGAAAATTTTTCAAAGAATAAACTTCTGCCATTTGTTATATAGCAGTAAAATTTTCTATTTCAAATAACTGCAGAATATTTCTAAAACCATCAGATTTAGAATTTTTCAAAGTATGAAAAATTTTAACAAAAATTTTCTCTGCCAAAACAATAAACAACTTGAGAAATTTTCTAAGAACCAACAACATCGCAATTTTTCAAAGTGAAAGTTTGAAAGTTTTTGTTACTTACAGCGTCTGTGATGATTCTTTATTTTCGCACCTTTGTTTTTTAAGAACTTCAGAACTTTTAAAAACACCAACGACTTCTGAATTTTTCTAGTTCGGTACATTTTCAGAATTTTTCAAAGTACAAATTTTCTAGGTTCCAACAATTTCAGAATTTTTCTAGGTTCAAACAATTTCAGAATTTTTCAAAGTACAAATAATGAGAAAATTTTTCTAAGTCGAAACATATTGAAAATTTTTCTAAGATCAAACTTCTGCAACTCTTTAAGCACCTTTGTTTCCAACTTCGAAAATTTTCAAATTTGCGAGACTTCAAAAGATTTCTAATTTTGAAAAATTAAGAATTTTGGATAATTTGAATTTTTAAAAATTAGTTTTGGAAAAATTCTAAATTTTTTTTAATGTGAAAACTATTTGAAAGTTATTCAATGCCCAAACAACTTCGGAAATTTTCTAACTACCAATAACATCAGAAATTTTCTAAGTACAAACACTTTGAAAAGTTTTCACTTTGTATACTTAGAACTTCTACAAATCCTTATATACAGGTTTTTCCAACTAAAAAAATTTTCTATGTTTTTACAACTTCAGAATATTTCTAAACACAAAAAAATTGAAAGTCATTCGAAGTCAAAACAATTTGAAATTAAACAATTTCATAATTTTTCTAAAACCTGCAGATTCAGAATTTTTCAAAGTAAAAATAATTCGAAAAATTTTTAAATTCGAAACAAGTTGAAAATTATTCAAGGCACAAACTTCTGCTACTCCTTAAATACCTTTTTTTCAACTTCAAAAATTTTCAAGTGTCCTAAACTTCAAAATATCTCTACGTGCAAACATTTTGAAGATTTTTCAAAGTCAAAACAGTTTGAAAATAATTCAATGTAAAAACAACTTCAGAAATTTTCTATCAACAACACATCAGCATTTTTCTAAGTTTGAAAATTCCTAAAATTCCAAACAAGTTGAAAATATATTTTACTACCATACATCCATTGTTTGAAACTAAAAAAAATTCTTTGTTCACACTACTTCAGAGTATTTCTAAGTGCAAAAAAAATTTATAATGTTTCAAACTCAAAACAATTTGAAAGTTATTCATAGTACCAACAACATCAGAAATTTTCTAAGCACAAACAGTTGGAAAATTTTTTCCTAACTTCAAACCTCTCCGATTCCTTATACACCTGTTTTTTCCAATTAATTGTTAAAGCTTAACAAAAAGCGTCAAATTGCATTAAAATTATATAATAATAAGGTAAGTTTAATATAGAAAAGTATTTTAAGTCATAGAAATATTTTTCTGAAAAAAATGGAAAGTATAATAAATGAAATAAATAATAAGTAAAAAATAAAGGAAATTTTTTTTCTAACTAAAAAAAATTTCTATGTATGAACAACTTCAGAATCTTTCTAAAACCAACAGATCCAGAAATTTTCAAAGTATAAATAATCAAAAACATTTTGATAGTCAAAAACAATTTGAAATAATAAATAAAAACTTGCGCAAGTTCTGGTATACCCGTTTTTCCCAACTAAAATAATTTTCTATGTTAAAACAACTTCAAAATTTTTTAAAGTACACATAATTTAAACATTTTTCAAAGTCGAAACAAATAGAAAACTTTTCTAACAGTAATTTTCTGCAACTCTTTAAATATCGTTTCTCCAACTTCAAAAATTTTCTAAGTACCAATAACATCAGAAATTTTCTGAATAGAAACAGTTTGAAAATTATTCCAACTTTAACTACCAATCAGAAGAGTTGTTGTATACACATGATTAAAAACGAGACATATTTTTCGAAAATTCCATTTATAGAGTAACGTTATGAGTTTATTTAACTTTCATGGCTTAATATCAAAGACGCCAGTATTTTTATCTATATTTCCGAAAACTTTCTTAATTGAACGAATTTTAACAGAGAATGTTAATGGATCATAATTACACTATATCACTGATAATGAGTAGACAAATTTAGGATATTAACTCATATACCATTTCATTCAACTGAATATGTATAGTTACCACTTAGAATGATTATTACACATTTACTGTATCAAATAATTAAATATAAACATCCTGACTATGAAACTATTTCATCAGTTTAGAATTATTAGACATATCATTTAAAAATAATAAAAATGTCATCTCTAAAGAAGGGTTCATTTAGAAATTAAATCAATGTAATCATAATATTTTATTGGGAAAATAATAATTGACACAATAATAAAAATATGATGATCACATAAAAAAGTGCTGGGAAAAAAAAAGAAGAAAAAAAACGTTCCTCATCACATTAGCGATCAACTCACTGAGAAAACTAATTAAATATAAACATTCTGATTATGAAACTTTTTAATCAGTTTAGAATTTTTAGTCATATTGTATAAAATTAATAAAAATGTAATCTCTGAAGGTTCATTTTTGAAATTAAATCAGTGAAATTATGATGCTTCATTGAGAAAATAATAATTCACACATTAATTTAAATATTGAAAGCATAATAAAATATACTAGCTTGCAAAAAATTTCTAAGTCCCTAAAATAAAATTAATTCTTCCACTTTCCAAAGAAGAGATAATAAAAATCTTCCTTTTGTTAAAATCTTATCTAAAGAGGGGATGTCGCAATCTCCCCCAATTTCAGAAAAATCTCCAAGTGAGGCAGAACCCCCGAGTGTATCTCAAGGTAGAGAGGTCATAGACCTTAAGTGCGGCAGTAGCCGATTCGCAAGTGCGGCAGAACCCCCGAAATTCCCCTACTTATAATAAATTTAAAATTTATAAAATTAAATTTTATGCTTTATTAAAATTTATAATTTTACATTAATTTAATTGATAAGATTTCACGAAGTTTAATTTATTTGTTATAAAAATAAAAACTGTTTATTACTTTAAAAAAAAAAATAATAAATATTATTTTATTCACCAGAAGAATAAGAAATTCCTGCTTTTACTTAGTCTTTTTCTGAAGTAAGGCTTGACCGCCATGGTCAGACCTCCCAAAAAGTGTAAAAAGAGTGTGAAATGGGGGTGTTGTCGATGTTGACATGATTGACGACTTAACTGTACTACTTGGGGGAAAGAAAAGTACCTGGTCATATTTGTCAGAGTGTCTCATTGAAGTTTTTCCTGACTCCAAGACACCCTTAACAAGAAGCGTTAAACGCAATTATGAACATCTACCTAAATGGAAAACCTCTTTCAGATTTCTGAGCAGAAACCTCTGTAAATCATTGGATTGATTGTGGAACTGGCAAACGTCATATTTGATTCATTTAAAAAACGCAGTACCCTCGGATAAATTGACGTTCCAGATAACTTGACCTTTGTCATTTAAATTATTTCATATAAGAAATAAATTTTTTCATATAAGAAATTAATTTTTTCATAAAATAAATACTAGGTTACTATTAGTAACCTAGTATTTCTTTTATTACTGTATAATGTAATCCTAGTAACTATTAATTCATTGTGCAATTTATATGATAAATGTTTGTAATAAATAAGAGAAAATTATATTTTTAAATATTTAGAAGTGACTGGTTAGTTTAAAAGGAGGACGGGTACGTTGTTGGACAAACCGTTCTCGAGGACGGTTAAAATTTCCGAGCCCTGTTACATACGCTTCTCTGCACTATGATTCCTCAGATTTCGATACCGTTTACAACTTTTCCAAACTTGAATATTAATTTGTGACCCCAGACATATATGATTTCATTTCTTATGAGAGCAAATAATAATAAAAAAGGGCGGTATCAACGGAACACCCTGTATATATCTTCGCTGAAAAGAATTGACATTGACCACGCATTAAAACAAGATGAATAATTTAAATATAACTTTCTTTAAAACAAAATTGCCAATTTATGAAAAGAAAAATACATCTCTTCCAGCTTTTTCAATATATTAAAAACTAAAAATTTTAAAACAAACAAAAAAGCATAAAACCAGACCAATTATGGAATTTTCACTATAATAGCACATTTTTTTAATTGTAAATTTAATTATACAAATATTGATCAAAAAAGATCTAAGAAAAGGTTGTATTCCTTTATTCATAAAATATGAGGGGCTAAAGAGCTCCACATTGGCTGCAAATAAAATATTTAGAGTTTGCTAGGTGCCATAATGCCAGGTTAAAGAACATTACACTTCCCCTCACTCTAATAAGCAACACAGCATACTTATTTTAGACTTTGACTGGAGAAAAAAAATTAGTACTATTTGATTAGCTTTACCTAAACCATATATCGTATGAATACGAACATTTAAAAAAAAGGGGGGATTGTTTACTGAGAAAATCTACATATTTACAGAAAATAATTTTATTCTTTCATTTGCTGGAACAATACTTATATTAGTCATGAATATTTTTTCTTTGGCATACTTAATCAGGAGGGCAGACTTAATTGCACAGAGAAATGTCCCGTATAACATGTTTAAAATAGAACTTCACATACATAAAATAAAGCATTTTTAAGAGTTTTGATTACACAGCATTTTTAAATTATGCATAATTTTTTTAAAAATTGAGTCACTAACCAGATGTAATCTTCAAATAATAAAATAATTATCAAAACCATGGAAACTAATTAAATTTAAAAAAAACATTATTTTAAAGGTTATTTAGTACTAACATAAAATTTGTGCCTTATTGACGCTTAGAATCGAAACAAAAAAAAAATTCTTTTATTTGAATAGACCATATCTGAATGATTGTCAAGAACTCTGACTTGTATTTTCGAATTCGTTACTCGAAAATAAATTCAATTATGAAGATGATGATTGCCTAGCACATTCTCTTTCCACAGGTATATCACGTATTACGATCCAGTTCCCGATTCCGATTTTTCCAGATTTTTTTTGCTTGTCATGAGCATAATATAATTAAAAGAAATTGTTTACATGAAAGTTAATTTACTTCTCATTTAGCAATATTTAAGGATTTTATAAATAGCCTCTTGGACTAGTATATCACATGGCTATGTAGCCAAGGGTTTCCTGATGTTTTTGAAAGTGAGGACAATTGAAGTACGAAAAGACGAAAAAATTAAAAATTGGTATCATAAAAAAATATATGTATTACAATTACAACTACTTTTCAGGTGCATATGAACCCTGCATGCACAAACTGAACAGGGGGAGGTGAGAATCGAGCAAGCAAAAACTTCATTCGAACGTAGAAAAATAGATTTCAGTTGCCCTTTTTGTTTTCTTGGTGATAAACTATTCAAGTTATGGGTGTTTGCATGATAATCAGTCACTATTTGTAGAAAGAATAATAAAATGCACACTTTGTACAATAGAATAAATTTATCTTAAAAAGTAATTAAGGCACTAGGCAATGTAGGTAGTTCTCAATTTTTTTTAATACAATTTATAAAAAGTAAGATTCTCGAGAATTCCCTGAGTGCCTGGGTGTGCCCATGCATAAAGACAGTATAGACTATCTAGCATGAATATGTAAATTAATATATAATTCATTTCAATAAATGTTTTTATTTCACACTTTACATTAAATTAATAACTCTTATACATCTCATAATCAATACAATGAATAACTTTAAAAAATAAAATAAAGTTACAAAAGAAAAAAATATTTCAGGTCAAACGAAATTAAAAAAGCACATTTACTTTATATATTTTTTTTTACATTTAATTCTGCAGTAGCAAATAAAAAATTGCTGAAAAATAACTTAACTGATTTAACTGACAGAGTAAACTGATCTTACTGAACAAATTAGATTGTGTTTCAAGTTTAGTTAGTTTGACAAATTGTTGTTGCATCTTATGTCACTTGCCAATATCAGCAAGCCTGCTTGGTGAAACCAAGCGAATTTAAGGCAAATGGCGATTATCATGTTTTTCAGTGGCGCCTTCTACAGCCAAAAACACTCAGCCACACACTCCTCACAAACCGTTTATAGGGCAGACCCATTCATTCACAGATAATAACTCTTATACATCTCATAATCAATACAATGAATAACTTTAAAAAATAAAATAAAGTTACAAAAGAAAAAAATATTTCAGGTCAAACGAAATTAAAAAAGCACATTTACTTTATATATTTTTTTTTACATTTAATTCTGCAGTAGCAAATAAAAAATTGCTGAAAAATAACTTAACTGATTTAACTGACAGAGTAAACTGATCTTACTGAACAAATTAGATTGTGTTTCAAGTTTAGTTAGTTTGACAAATTGTTGTTGCATCTTATGTCACTTGCCAATATCAGCAAGCCTGCTTGGTGAAACCAAGCGAATTTAAGGCAAATGGCGATTATCATGTTTTTCAGTGGCGCCTTCTACAGCCAAAAACACTCAGCCACACACTCCTCACAAACCGTTTATAGGGCAGACCCATTCATTCACAGATAATAACTCTTATACATCTCATAATCAATACAATGAATAACTTTAAAAAATAAAATAAAGTTACAAAAGAAAAAAATATTTCAGGTCAAACGAAATTAAAAAAGCACATTTACTTTATATATTTTTTTTTACATTTAATTCTGCAGTAGCAAATAAAAAATTGCTGAAAAATAACTTAACTGATTTAACTGACAGAGTAAACTGATCTTACTGAACAAATTAGATTGTGTTTCAAGTTTAGTTAGTTTGACAAATTGTTGTTGCATCTTATGTCACTTGCCAATATCAGCAAGCCTGCTTGGTGAAACCAAGCGAATTTAAGGCAAATGGCGATTATCATGTTTTTCAGTGGCGCCTTCTACAGCCAAAAACACTCAGCCACACACTCCTCACAAACCGTTTATAGGGCAGACCCATTCATTCACAGATAATAACTCTTATACATCTCATAATCAATACAATGAATAACTTTAAAAAATAAAATAAAGTTACAAAAGAAAAAAATATTTCAGGTCAAACGAAATTAAAAAAGCACATTTACTTTATATATTTTTTTTTACATTTAATTCTGCAGTAGCAAATAAAAAATTGCTGAAAAATAACTTAACTGATTTAACTGACAGAGTAAACTGATCTTACTGAACAAATTAGATTGTGTTTCAAGTTTAGTTAGTTTGACAAATTGTTGTTGCATCTTATGTCACTTGCCAATATCAGCAAGCCTGCTTGGTGAAACCAAGCGAATTTAAGGCAAATGGCGATTATCATGTTTTTCAGTGGCGCCTTCTACAGCCAAAAACACTCAGCCACACACTCCTCACAAACCGTTTATAGGGCAGACCCATTCATTCACAGATAATAACTCTTATACATCTCATAATCAATACAATGAATAACTTTAAAAAATAAAATAAAGTTACAAAAGAAAAAAATATTTCAGGTCAAACGAAATTAAAAAAGCACATTTACTTTATATATTTTTTTTTACATTTAATTCTGCAGTAGCAAATAAAAAATTGCTGAAAAATAACTTAACTGATTTAACTGACAGAGTAAACTGATCTTACTGAACAAATTAGATTGTGTTTCAAGTTTAGTTAGTTTGACAAATTGTTGTTGCATCTTATGTCACTTGCCAATATCAGCAAGCCTGCTTGGTGAAACCAAGCGAATTTAAGGCAAATGGCGATTATCATGTTTTTCAGTGGCGCCTTCTACAGCCAAAAACACTCAGCCACACACTCCTCACAAACCGTTTATAGGGCAGACCCATTCATTCACAGATAATAACTCTTATACATCTCATAATCAATACAATGAATAACTTTAAAAAATAAAATAAAGTTACAAAAGAAAAAAATATTTCAGGTCAAACGAAATTAAAAAAGCACATTTACTTTATATATTTTTTTTTACATTTAATTCTGCAGTAGCAAATAAAAAATTGCTGAAAAATAACTTAACTGATTTAACTGACAGAGTAAACTGATCTTACTGAACAAATTAGATTGTGTTTCAAGTTTAGTTAGTTTGACAAATTGTTGTTGCATCTTATGTCACTTGCCAATATCAGCAAGCCTGCTTGGTGAAACCAAGCGAATTTAAGGCAAATGGCGATTATCATGTTTTTCAGTGGCGCCTTCTACAGCCAAAAACACTCAGCCACACACTCCTCACAAACCGTTTATAGGGCAGACCCATTCATTCACAGATCGTAATTTTTATCTGAACCTGAACCCGAGAACAACCAATCTCCAATTCAGTACCCCCAGAGGTTTGATTTGTTATGGGGACATGAAGAACTTTGTGATCCGTCAGAATTAACGTGCACCAATCATCATTTACTACACAGGAAGCAGTCTTCGACGGACAGTATCCAACAAACCACCTCTCAGACACGAGCCCAACACCCTACCAACCGGGCCACCCCGGCTCGATCTTCAAACTTATTAACTGTATCCAAAAAAATTATTCGAATTTTCATTTTGCATTATAAAAGAACAAATAGTTTCAATTGCCTTCTAAAAATCTATCAGAGAAAAGTAAACTATTCACAAGTGAAATTAAAGAAATATTTTAACTCCACATGTCTTCACCTGTAGGAATGCAAATCAGCAATATCATATTTTTAGAACAACCTATGACAGTGTGGGAGAAGAACATACAAATGTAAAGCATTAAAAAGCCCTAACGAGTCCCGTTACTTTAAAAAAAAAATGCTATAACTTTCACAAAACTGTAGCCAAGATCTTAGTTACTTAACTGAAATAAATATGCAGACGAACAAAAAAATATGAAAATTGAAGATTCATTATTAAATTCTTATTCAAAGCAATAAGAGTAAGCTTTTTTTTTTTGTAATAAAAATACACAGGACTAGGATTATAAAACTTAACTAGTTAAATAAACTCTTATCCATTTATTCAATTCAATAAATAAGAATAATCGAATAATATTGTTGTTTTCTCACCTTTGTAGCCATTTATTTGTTCATCAGACATGTTGAAGTTTTGAGTTGAAATTATAAGGGGCTCTTAATGTATACTTATTGGTATTTCTGATTAAATATTTTCATACCTGGACGTACGTGAAATTTTTAAACATAAACACTAGAAATCAAGTACAAATAAAAAAAACGTCTTTTATCGGAATATTCACAAGTCCTGAACATCGAGCAACATAATGATCAAATACTAGTACATATCAATATAATACAAAAAGAACTGCTAAGAACAAGTTGATACCAGCTTGATTACTAGATTTCACATTATCAGGGGTCTGTTTAGAAGAATTATCTTTTAATCGGACCCTTCACAAATTTGTTAATCTTCATTATTGTTCTGTTAATCGAATAAACACTTCCCAGGAAGGGGAGGGAGAAAGACAGATGTAAACAAACTAAGTTTTGTCTTCTGCAGACGCTTCTTCCTTTATTCGTCCGAAATGAAAATTCTGCTGCAGCAGTATAGGCTAAATACCAAATATTTGTATGTTGCATCTCTAATTTAGTTGCATCTCTAATTATGTTGCATCTCTAATTAACAGCAATTGCTGTTTATTTTTAAAAATTTAATTTTATTTTAATTATAATTTCACAGTGTTGAGCATTATCTTGTATGTTGCAATTTAAAAACTCTTTGAAAAAGTTTTTTGCAATAACAGGACTCTATTTGCACAACTCGCTAAAGCAAGACCCCGGTTGAAAGAAAACGACTTAACGTTTATTTTATATTCACAAATTACGAGTAAATTTCTCACAATTTTACAAAACGGACCTTTCACAAAATTTCTGGAGAGACCCCAGATTATTGAAAATATGCAATAGATAAATCACCATTTCAAAATATGCTGGACTTACCCAAAAGAGCTTGGAAAAGTCTACTTTTAAAAATTCTAATAACACGCTCAATAGCATTCCTCAATTGTTTGTCTTGTGGCTTATTCAGTTTACAATGATAATCTTCCAACAGCTCCAAAGCCCTGTGGGCTTCTGAAAACAATAAAATAATATGATCAGTTGGTTAATCCATTTTTTAACACTATAATGAATGACTCAAAAACAGAAAACAATAATTAACAATAAAAACAAAATGTACATTTCTGTTATTCAGACATTAGAATTGCTGTTTATGTCTTTAAAAATCTCTCAACAGCAAACCTTCTCTAGAAAAGACGTACTTAGTCAAAAGAACTTAAAATTAACAACGGTTTGTTCGTCCGGCTCATGCCGTAATTAAATAATTATCATAACTGCCAATTGTTAACAATCTGGTAAATGAGTTTAAATGAATCTGCACAGCCACAAATAATCAAGATTTTTAGGAATGTTCATTAAAATGCCTTCCTTTGAAAGGAGGTTGAATAATTTACCAATGAATACATATGCACACAAAATGCAAAATATGGCCATGTGCATATTACAAAATGTATTGCATCAAAAATTGGGTCTCAAACAAAAAATCTCAGGTAATACCACATTTGCTCTTGTTAGCGAACTCATCAGCCAGCTTTTAATGAAGAAATCCCAAGATGATTTCGTTAAAGAAAATGATGAATAGACTAAGAAAGTCCATTTAAAGACCTTTCATATTCAGATACCTCAATAAATGATTTATTTACAAGTCTTTTTTATGAAAATATTAAAAAATGAGTTTAACCGAATGGAAATAGATATCGACATAATAGAAATTTTGCAAAAAGTTTCTTAACTAAGTAATTTACTTTAAATGCGTATACAGATTTTTAGACTGCTCCTTTAGTTAGAGATTTCAGAACAAAAAAGTCACACTGAAGAAAAATTAAGAGAACAATATAAGTTCACAAAGTAATTTAATATTGCTTACGTTTAAGGTTTGCAACAAAAATTGTGTAACAATAAATATTAAACAAATGAAATTATGCCCAACCTTTTCATTACTTTGGTTCTTAACTTCTAAAACCACACATAGTTATATCCACACTAAAACATTCGTGGAAGTTTAACCTTTCTGTGATGTAGTTTTGTGATCTGTGGAAGCTTTTAAATTTTTCTTTACTTAATATTAAAAATAATACAGTTAAGAACATGCAGGTACCTGTATGTGTCCTTTAGTATGTATGATGAAATTTATGACGATGTAATAGTCAAGTGAAATCTCATTGTATTATTATTTAATGTAACATCTGTTTAGTAATATTTTATTTGAATTTTAATTCATTTCTTTATGCTCAGGTACATACATACGTTTAATAATAAAAAAATTTTCACAACTTTAACATTTTAATAATAAATATGCACTGTACTTATATAAAACTTCATTTTTTTTTAAATGAATTTTTTTTCTTCTTAATAGTTATTAAATCCATTCATTATTATATTTAAATTGACCATAATATAACAATATGCATGTTTGTTCCAACTTTTTGTACTCACTTGAAATATTTATATTATTCACTCAGTTAAACCTTTAGATACACATCCTTACTTAAAATTTCACTTTTTTTTTTCTTGTATTTTATCTTATTATAACTTAATAATAAATTAGAAATAAAGTATAAGTAAAATTGAAATTCAGAACTGTAAAATATTTCTTTTTCTTCATAATGTTCCTTTGTACTTCAATAATAAAGAGGTTTTAAAAAAAGGAAGTTTTGAGCTACTCTTGTATACTTGACTGTTAAAAAAAAAGGATTTATAAGAGAAATCCTTTTCTGATCTCTTATTCTTTAAATTTTCTTTTTTAAAGTTCATTCACAACTTTATTTTTCTGATTCCCGACTTCATCTAACCTGTGCAATCAACGCCTGTTTCTGTTACCAAAAGCTTTCTTTAGCCTCTCTTTCTTAAGATTATTATCACTGATTATTAGCAGAATCAATAAAGATGTATACACATAATTACCATCAAATAGACATATAATGATCATCTACATAAAAGCATATTACTTATGTAAATTACTAAATAATCACGGTCATATTTTTTCCTTAATTACTGGATTAGAATCTATCACAACCAACATAAAGAGTCAAATTTTAAATTATATTTTTTAAAAAAAACACACACACAAATTTAAATTTACTTTTCATGGTATTTCATAGCAAACAACTAGCTAAATCCAGAAATCTATGACAATCTTAATAAGTAAACAATTTCTTTATGCTCAATTATATATACTTCTTACAATTCATGGGGAATTTTAGAAGATATCTTTATAAAGAAGATAAATTATCTTTATATACATAAACCCATTGATAAAATAGTGAGAATCAGAAGTAGGAATTGCTGCAAGGATGCACTGTTATAGGATACAATAATTCCCTATCTTTTCTAATAACAATAATGATTAATAAGGCATCGTCAATTGATATAATATGATGAATTATAGCCAAAAACATTTTTGTCCCTGGAAGTTTCACATCAGAGGTGGTTGTGCAGCAGTACATTGGATAATAACAAATGACGTTAAACTCAGTTAAAAGCTATTAAAGAAGGCCTCAGTGTCTCATTGATAGGGAATATTTTTGTACTGTGATCTGTTGTGGCAACTACAATCGCCAAGAAGCCAAATAGATTTTAAACTTGCAAAAAAAAATTTAAAAGCATGTAGCTGTTTTGCTGATTATCTATGGGATGGGGGACTACGAGTTGTACTTTTCTGAGATGTTTTTTTTTCCTAGTCTCTTGAGGGCCACTGCCTGGAAGTTGCCCAGACCTGCCAATTATTCTGCCACAGATCACGATAGAAAAATCTCACCATCCATTTTTATTACCTCCCTTACACAACTTTAATGATAAAGAGCATACAAAAATGTGTCAAATAAATGTATTGACCAGGTATAGATCATTTAAGCAAAAGTTAGATACCCTGGCTTTATATTTTATTAAGGTGACTTTAAACTATATAAGTAAAAACACATTTTTTTTATTTAAAAAATATTAGATAAACATACAAGAAGATAAGTTGGGTTTAACTTTTTCGTTTTATCAAGAAAAGGGCAAAGATTAGAATTCCCAAGAACGTTCCTCTTCAAAAATTTCCCTACCTGGAGATTTCCGATTTTCGCATCGTGATCTGTGGCAGAATAATTGCAAGTCTTGGCAACTTCAGGGCAGAGGCTTGAAAGCTAAATAATAAAACAGCACAGCCCTCTCGAAAGGATAACTTGTAACCACCCCTGGGCAAACACTTACATCTTTTTTTTTAAATAGAAAAACAAACAAATTTTAAGCTTAAAATCTATTTGGCACTCTGGCGATTAGAGTTGGTGCAACAGATCACGATATGGAAATATCCCCCTCTCTATGAGTACACGAATCAAAATAATCTCCAAATTTTTGGAAGCACACAAGAAACTAAAAAATCACAGAAACTTGAAAAAAATATAGTCTGTTTACACCTCTAGGTACATAGTTTTTTAATTTCGGAAATCAATAAACGTCCTGTTGCCTAAGTTGGCACAAACAGTTTAAATACAGAAATATCACTACTCTGAACAGTAATATGTTTCAAAATTTTCTAAGAGTATTTATAAATAATAGGAAAAACTTTACTCATAAATATAACCCTGATTTACAACTGAAATAATAAATAAGGTGGGTACAGGCAGAAAACAATTAAAAGCTTGTTTCTAAAATTATTTACACAGTCATACTCATATGAAATGCAATACATAAAATGAATCAAATAAAACATTCCACAATTCAGCATACAAAATCTATAAAACTTTATAAGGAATCAGTTTAAAGATATTCCAAGTATAATTTGTAATTAAAATATTTCATTTATAAACAAACATTCAATCATTAGACTTTTAGAAGTTAAAAGATCTCTAAAACAATATTCATCTAAGATATAAATCACTATTGCTAGGTAATTAGCCCGAAAATAATAATTGGAAAAAGCTCTAGTTATTATTTTGTTGCAAAATAATGATAATTAGCGGCATCTTTTCGAACACTGATTTTATTTTAATTATACACTAAAAACCTTTAAAATATAAACAGATCGGGAGATTTTATGTTAATAGAAGAACATTGTGT
The DNA here is from genome assembly GCA_949128135.1 of Parasteatoda lunata. Lineage (NCBI taxonomy): Eukaryota > Metazoa > Arthropoda > Arachnida > Araneae > Theridiidae > Parasteatoda > Parasteatoda lunata. The sequence continues at coordinate 111,723,687 of OX421975.1, forward strand.
CATGATTTAGTGCTATCTAAAGGGGTTTTTTTTGACGAAATACAGGAATTTGATATAAAAACACAGGGGTGTGTTGTTGATAAAATCGTCTGTCATCGGCAGGGTGTTGGTAAATTTCTGACACCGCATTCGGAAACATGATTTCCCAAAGATGAATTGTATATGTTACTTAATTCCTACAATTATTAACTTATATTTCATCAACTATCACAATTTAAATTACCTTGCTTGCGGACAGGCATGGCCAAACCTCCGATGTCAAAATAGTTATTTGGCCACAAAGCAGGCGTAAGCGCCACGATTCTTATTTTTCTGGCAGCGGATTTTTATGAAGTAAACACTTTGTAAAAACACAACACAAAATCACAACAAACTATAACCCTTCCAAAATTTTTAGCAGACGACACTCGGATAAAAACATTCAATTACGTCACTGACCAAGTATTTGACGGCACTTCACTACTCTACAACAGTTGCTCCCGCTGAATACCTCAGACAATATGGCGGCTATAGGGTTACCATAATGAACAAAAACTGCGCCACATGTCGCCACATAAGATACTGTATAAAATATTATCGCCAAAAACACCGCCACTTATGTTTCGTAAAGAATATTGTTGCCAAATACTGTGCCAAATATAAATTTTAATGAATATTGTCGCCAAAAATAACCGTTGCAATTTTTTCAAATCATGCCAAACAAGAAGCAAGGACTGTTTTGAAAACATAAAAATTAGGATATTTTTAGATTTCTTAAAAACAAAGTAAATCAACAAAAGGCCCGATAGTGTCAAATGAAAATTTAAAAAAGAAATTAAACCGGAGGTATCTTATTAGAATTTAAACAATAACATTTTTTGCTGCATCTGCTTCTGTAAATTTTTGAAAACTCGAAAATTAGCATTCTTAAAAGAATTTTTAATGAAAATGGTTGTTTTCGAAAAACCGTCATACGATAAATCTTTCTTTGTAAAATGAAAATTTTAAAAAATAATAAGTAAATAATTCGAAGGTATCTTTTTAGAATTGAATTAAAAACATTTTTTGTTACATCTGCTTCGGTAACCTTTTAGAGCAATCTGAAAAAAAGAAAATTAATGAAAATGGTCGTTTGATAAAGATTTTTTTCAAGAAATAAAAAACTTATTGTTTTTAAAGTTTTGGATTGTAGCAAAAATATACTGCGCTCAATTATATTACGTAAAATTTATAATGAACACTTGTCGTTCATAATCAGGTATATTTCATTTGACCCCTCGCTCTTTAACCCCCAAAGTTTATTTACTCATTCAATCCAAACCAAAATTTAAACGCACTTCGGAAATTTAGGTCTTCATTAATGCTCCAACTTTTATACATTATTACTTTCTATAATTTATTTAAATTAAATTAGAGTCACCTGCTCGCTATTGTTCATTTCACCTGTCAAACCCACAACGCGACAAAATTTACATAAATTCGCAACAAAAGGAAAATATTGGAGTGACTTCACATACACATTATTAAAAAATCACATTATTACAATCACAATATTACTCCAAAACTAATTAGAAACTTGAACAAATTGTTCACCTTCAGGCATATGGCCGTGAAAGATCATAATTCTGTAATTGTTTTCGATTAAATTATTCGGCAGAAAAAGAAAAAAAGATGTCAACGTTGGCATAAAATAATTCACTTATTAAAGTTCTCTTATTTAAATTTTATTATACTAAAGGAAACAAAAAAACAATCCTCGGCAATCTTTTACAAAATTCTTTACATTTCGCCTCGTTCTCTCATTACTCCTCCTCACCAAGCCACAGAGAAACGTATCATCAGTAAATCAAAATATTTTAGTGGGTTGACATTCGTCGAAAATAAACAAATTAAATTTCCAAACCTAGCTAAACTAAATCTTGGGGGGGGGGTGAATTGACCATGTCAACAGTGGCGTAGCTACCTAGGGGCTAGGCGGGGCAGTGCCCCGGGGCCCTCAAGCTCAGGGGGCCCTCGAATCCTTACCAGAAATCTCGATCGAACTGAACTTTTGGAAATTTCTCCCATTTTCAAAATAAATATGATAGGTTGCAACTCCACTTTAATCATGACAACTCAGTTGAAAGAAATTCAAAAGTTATGAATAGGGAATTCCCCTAAATTCTTTCGGTAGGTTGGCAGTGTTGTCAATTTGACGGATAGTGATATGTGCGTTTTATTATTCATCGATGTGCGTTTTATTGTGAATTCGAGTTAAGATTTTTTTTTCGGGAACGGTTAAAAAATTAATGCTGTATCAGGAGTAAGTAAGCTAATGTCAATAAACTTTTTTGTACTGATCAATATAGTGGTTCAATTTTATTTGATTTTACCACTCATATTGATGTCCGTTAAGTCAATAAATCGTGTCAAATCTATAGATTTCGGATACAGCTCATTGTATAACGCGAAATATCGTGAAAAAATGCAAGTCACCTGCAGTAGGTACATTAATTCAGGTCCGTGGGCAGGAGATCGTTCATGGTCTCTGTAATGCCTTTCCAATAAATAAGCAGGCCAGATTTTTAAAACAATAAAACTTAACTTTATTTAAAAACAAAAGAAATAGGCATTGTTTTCCAGTAAGAGCTTCCAGCTCTTAGAATACCAAGGGGACCCTCTCCCGATTATATCAAACATACATCTACCTTTCTCTCTCTCGCATCCCTCCGACGGGATGACAAAATGCGCCAAGTGCGCCTTAAAAGGTCGCCAGACAGTTGCCAACCATTACAGTCTCCACCGTTAAATGTGGTAACACTAACGGTGATAATTTTTTTTCCGGGGATTCCCCAACGACACTTGTAGCGTATCATTGTGTTTCTCTTTCCTTTTATTTTACTTTTAACGTCGTCAGTGAACAGTGAGTACCTACCTACTCGAGCACAATCTAATATTGTATTGTTTAAATAAATTAGAAAACTAAAATTATGGATAAAAAGAAGAAACCCAGTGGTGCATTTAAACGCAAACAACGCCAAAAAAGAGAAGATAGAAAACAAAAATTGCCCAAAATTGACAAGTTTTTTTGTCAGCCTTCTGCAAGTACATCTGGCCAAAATATTTCTATTGATAGTGACTCAAATAATGTGGTAACTGCAGTGTTGGTTGAGAAGCCTACTGAAGAAGATTCGACAATTATTGCAGTTGGAGATACCTCCGCCGCCGATCATGTGAACGTGGATGATGTTTGCATGACACACATAAGAGCGGAGGGTTTGGAGGAACCACAGACCTCTACATTTTTCGAAAATGTGTACGACAAATCTTCTTATGACTTGGGAAACTTCACGAACAAGATATTAAGTGATAACGAAAAACGTCAAGTTCTTGATATGGGGCCTTTACAGCCTTCAGGACCTTTTCCAACCAGAACAATAGGTGTTTTATAAAAATCGCACTACGTTTCGTGTTCTAAATATGGGCCAGTTAATCGTTTTTGGTAGTGTTATTCCAAAATACTAGACGCTGCCTATTGTCAACCCTGCTGGTTATTTGCTTCACAAAGGAATAATGTTTGGTGTACGGGAATTCGAGAGTGGAAGCATTTATCAGAAAGAATTAAACAACACAGTTGTTCGAGTGGCCATTCGGAAGCATGTGCTGTGTATGAATTTTGGAAAGAATACTATCGACAAGGAACTTGAAAATGAAATTCGCAAAGAAAAATCATTTTGGAAAATGGTTCTTCAAAGGTTATTCGATATCATACTTACCCTAGCAAAGAGTTCTTTGGCTTTGAGAGGACATCAAGAAGTCAGAAAGGATACCACGGAAATTTTCTGTCCTTTGTAGAGCTTGTCGCCCCATATGATCACATTTTGCGGCAAGTTTTGGATATGCCCAAAGGTAATAATAATTTTTTCTAAGTTTTTTTTATCGTTTTATTTTGTTTATAATTATTAACTGCTTAATGTCAGGACTTTTTTGAAATTGTGTTTTTTTATGTTTTTAGGATCTACAAGATATCTGAGTGCAACAATTCAAAATGAAATGATTGAGAGCTTGGGGACCAAACTCGAAACCCATCTACTAGAACAAATTAGAGCGTCACCGTTTTTTGCCATCATAATGGATACGACACAGGACATATCGAAGGCAGATCATCTAAGCATTGTTGTGAGGTATGCAGTAATAACCAGATCAGAAAATGGACAGCCAATTGATATAGAAGTAAAAGAAGTGTTTCTAGGCTTTTATGCAGCCATCAAACATGGCGCAGTAGATTTAGTCAACCAAGTGACAACATTATTTATCGTCAAAAATATTGATTCAAAAAAATTTGTGGGGCAAGGCTATGATGGTGCCAGTGTGATGAGGGGTGTGTATAATGGTGTACAAAAACATATTAAGGATATCCAGCCTAACGCAGAGTACGTACATTGTGCCACTCATAATTTAAATTTGGTGATAAATGATGCCGTTAGGTGTGGAAATACAGATTTTTTTTCGCAACGTTGCAAGATTTGTATAACTTTTCGGAAACAGCATCAAACGTTGGTATCTACTGTCAAAATTCACTGGCGAATCGGACACCACTCTAAAAAAACTAAATCCGACTAGATGGTCCAGAAGGGTCAATACGATATCTGCAATAAAACTTCGCATTATCAAAGCATTATCTTGATATTATCAAAGCATTATCAGAAATAGTTCTAAAGAGTCCTAATAAAGATGAGCGTAGTGAAGCAGAGAGTATTAAAACAAAAATGCTAAATTTCGAGTTCGTGTTGCTTTGCGAATTCATGCACAGTGTATTGAACGACATCAATTATGCATCCAAAACTTTACAAAAATGCGACATCAATTTGGACGAGGCGAGTAAAGTTTTAGCAGAGACCAAAGCAAAGTTGCAAATTTATAGAAATGATTTCAAATTATTCAAGTGCAAAGCCAGTGAAACTGCAAGAAAATATGGTATTGATACCCATTTTCAAGGAAAAAGGCAAAGAAAAGATAAAAAAAAATTTTGATGAATTAGCTGCTGATCACCGATTTCCAAACCGAGAAAAAATATTTAAAATTGAGATTTTCAATAATGTACTAGACACAGTAATATCTCAATTAGATACAAGTCTTATTGGTATGAGTGCAGTCTGTCATATATTCGATTTTCTAACACCAACATTTTTATTACATGTTGATGAAGCAACTTTATTACAAAAGTGTGACGAATTCCAAAGAAAATATTCAGATATAATAGGCCCTAGTTTTTCACTTCAATTTATTAATATTTACCACCTAATTTTACCTCAACTAACTCAAGCATGGACTGTTCACCAATTATGTAAGGAAATAATGAGCAAATATGGAGTGCTAGAATGCGACCTAACGGAAGTATTTACAGGAAGGTTATTATTCTTTACAATTCCTGTCACGTCTGCAGCAGCTGAAAGGTCATTTAGCAAATTAAAAATGATAAAAAATTATTTAAGAAATAATATGGGCCAAACTCGACTCCGACATTTATTGCTAATAGCAATTGAAAACAAAACCGCGTCAAGCCTGGATTTAAACGAAGTCATTGATACTTTTGCGAAAACTAAAGCTAGGAAAAAATTGTAAATATAATTGTTATTTAGTCAGTTGGTAGGCCCGACCTTTATATAATAAACCCTTGAATCTTCTCTATTTCGTTTTATTAGCCAAACCTACACCAAGTATTAATTGTAATTTATGTTGTTACTGTTTAATATTTTTATTACCTGCCCTACAGTGCACAAAAAAGAGCTTAAGTAGCTTAGCATTTTTAAAGTATTTGCATATTTCATATTTTTATTTGATAAAACCTAATCAGTTTACATAGCAGTTGGGCCCCATTTTTTAATTTGCCCCAGGGCCCTTGGTTACCTAACTACGCCACTGCATGTCAATCCTCATCTATCAAAAGGTCTTCAGCCTCAACCTTTATCTATCATGATAAAATTCATCGAATTGGTATTTAATAATTATAGTAGTAGTTACGCCACATTATTCCCCTTTCAAAATTTTATTTGTGATAGAATTCGACGAACGAATAACACTAGCTGATTTATGCTTTTTCTTCTTTTTTTTCTTTTTTTTTTTTTTTTCTTTTCAATTTTGCTCATTATATTTTTTTCTTCATTTTTTTTTATTTATATCATTTTGCTCATAATTTTTTTTTTCATCACTGTTGTTTATTGGCCGGTAGACTTCATATACTTCACCGGTTTATTTATTTATTGAGCCCTACATTTTAAACAAATCAACTGTGGACTGTCCATCGATGTTGACAAGTTCATAGCACGTCCGCCATAGAGTTGAGATAGTAGTATTTCAACTCTATGACGTCCGCAGGTCACCATTGAGGGGAATGTTTTAATTAATCATGTCAACCATCATCTATCAAAAGGTACCACGTGATAGAATCAAGTTAACATGTCTTATATACGATGGAATTGGTATTTAATAATCTTAGTGGTGGTTACGCCACAAATTCATAAAACTATTTCGAAATTTGTAAAAAACGAAGAAGTGTCCATCTGCAGTCTTAACTAAAATATGCACCCAAAATTTAATGTTTAAAATCTATGAGGCTCAATCCATAAACGCATAATAAAATCTATGCATATCGTGAATTGAGCTCACTGCTCAATTCACTTGGTTCTTTTTTACTGCCAAAACTTTTAAACTTTTATACCTCATTTTAAATATATTATATGAGTCCGTCCGTTTCATCCTTTCATAGTCCTCAAAAATTGGCATTTTTTCAAATGGAGATTAAGAATTCAAAGTTACGAATGAACCACTAGTTAAAAGAAGGGAAAAAAATTATTTAAATAATGAAACATTTCAGCAACGTTTCCTTTTTTAAAAAAAAAGAGGGGGGGATCTTATATTAATATTAAAGAGATTATTTAATTGATTATTATTAAAAGACAATAGAACAAAGAAACAGTAAAAGTTAATGACTTGAAAACTTATTCATGTTTTAAAAATGGTAGCTTTTTTTAATATTCAGTATAAGAATACATGGCTGCAAAAAAAATAAATAAATAAATGAATAAAAAAAAATAATAATTATAATAATAATAATTTTTATTAGCTTTTCCTTTACCTAAGAATATACGAAAAAACTGCAAAATAAATTATTTTATTACATTTATGAAATTTTAGCAAAGTGACATATGTTGGTCTCCTCGCTCACCTTAAAAGAAGAGTAGGTGGTTTGTAAGAGAAAAAAAAAATCTACATTTTGTCTTTACAACTAAAAACTATCAAAATAAACTATTAAATTTCTCTAAATTGAATTTAAATGAAGTGTGACGTGATTTTGACACTCTTGAAATACACACATTTTCATCAGACACGCATAAAGATCATAATTCTGCTTTGCTCAAAATAATAATAATTAGGAAAACAAATCTTCATTTTTAACATAAAATAACTCAAATATAAGGTAACTTTCAACTCTTTAAACATTTCGCTCGAAATGCGCAAAATTTCATATTTTTTCATCTAATAGATCTTGAGTTATACAGTGTGAAGCACGCTCGGCTAAAAATTTCTGTATCAGCCGTAAAGGCAGTAGGTTGTAACTTTTTTATATTTTTATTTTATTTTTTTATTTTTTAGTTTATTTGTTAAATATAGAGAAATTTTAGTTTGCATTGAGTTTATCTCTCATTAAAGTTTATAACTTTCATGCTGAAATATTCTGTACAACACGTATAAAAAATATATATATATATATATATATATTTTAACCCTTTTTGCTGCTCTTACGTAAAATTATTTCCTGAATCTGAATATAACTCACTGCGTTCTCTCCCTATATTTATCAATTTTTCATAATTTTATGACCATGAATTTAATCTGAAAGAAGTCGTCCCAAAGAGTTAAATTTCCCAATTTTACTTTTGGCGGAATTTCCCTCCCTTGAAATGCAAAAGTCCTTTTAAATTATTGATTTTTCAGGGATTTTTGCAAATTTTTTAATTGGTTTTTCACTAATAGCCACTTTGGTGATCAGACGAGAACCGGCAATTCCATCATGGTATGGCCGTTGACAGTCAGGGTGCACTTTGGTTTATTAAGTTGCCCCGCAATGGTCTGATCGTAAACACTCGGTTCGCAGTAGAACACCGAAGTCAATCATCACTGGCTGCGGTCAGTAAGCGAGTGGGCGACTTGATCAGTCTGAATAAGGATCGAAGGTGCACGGTATCGACTCTCGTTGTTCTACCGTAAAATGCTCGACTTCGAGCGTAGGTCGTCGGGCTACCAAACCAGGGGAGCCATCCCCTCTGCAGATGATCAAAATTGCGATGACATATCTTTGGATTATCTTCAGGAATGTTTCCCAGCCCGTCGCCAATAGCCCATTGTGCAGCTCTAGTGTGACGTAAATAAAGTACCTACTTATCTTTATTAAGTTTACTCTATTAGAGGGAACCTTACACAAATAATGAAGAACGTGAATTTAAAAATATACTTCGGAGGGCAAATAAAAATTAAAGGGAAGGGTACGGCGCGCTGTTCCGAGGCAGTCACTCTCCCTAGTAGCTCGCGTCTAATGATGCTTGACTTGGGTGATCGAACGAGAACCAGCCATGCACTAAATATTCTTACTTTCAAGAAAGTCGTCGACCAAAGTCGAATAGTGATAAGGCGCATTGTTGTTACCCATGAATGTGAATCTGGGATAGACAGCACTTCAAAACAGACGAACATAAGAAGACTTCATCTTTCAGCAAAAATAGATTCCATGTGAAAGAGATGGAGGTCTCTCCTGGCCATTCAGCATTGTATCTTCACATGATGAACTCCTTTTGAAGAAAATGGTGTCTCTCCGTGATATTTCTCGGGTGAAAACGAGTCCCACCTCGTCTCTATGTTATTTTCCGCGATCGAAACGCTCGAATACGCCATCTAGGGAGAAGACTGATTCCATGTCTTGACCCTGCTTCCCTTTCCTTTCCTCTTCTTCTCAGTTACATAAGTATGTACCACGATATTTTCCCCTTTCTTAATATTTTTCGTATCAAGACAGTAATATAAGTTTCGTAAAATCAAGACATGATTTCTTCTTCTTTAACTTTAGGTGGTAATTTAATTCCAGGTTTTAAGGGCAAATTTACAAAAGTTTTAGGTAATTCTTCAAATTTCTTCATTAACTTTTCAATATAAGTTACTTGATGTAAATAAACACTATCATTTACAGTTTCAAAGTTTATACCAAACAAATATTTCAATTTGCCTAAATCTTGAATTTCTAATTTACTTTTAAGTAAATCAACAGCTTCGTCAATTTTGTTTTGATCTTCCCCAAATAACACTATGTCGTCGACATATACCAAAAGAATAACTTTAGATTTTAATTTATAAACACAATTACACCAAAGTAGTTTTTGAAAACCTAGTTGTCCTAAAGTATTATCTAACTCAATATTCCACTGTCGTCCACTTTGTTTTAAACCATTAGCTTTATTTAATTTACAAACCATATATTCTTTACATTTAATTTCAAATCCTTTTGGTTGAGACATATATAAAGTTTCAGTTAAATTTCCGTATAAGTATGCACTTTTAATATCTAATTGTACACATTTCCAGCATAAAACACTTACTAATAAAATGAATATAAATCGTATAATTGAAAAATTTACTACAGGTGAAAAAATGTCAGAAAAGTCTTTTCCTTTTACCTGTTTAAAACCTTGAGCTACCAGCCGGGACTTGAACTTCTTTATCTGGTTTTTATCATCTCTCTTCACATTATACACCCATCTGCTTCCGATGATTTTGGCATTTTCTGGAGGTTCTACTAAATTCCATACTTTACGATTTTGCATCATCTGAATTTCATCTTCCATGGATTTATTCCACTTATCCTTGTCGGCTGATTCTTGGGTTTTCTCGTACGTTCTAGGCGATTCCAAGTTGTATACTTCGCCTTCAAAAATATCTTCGAAATCTTGAACTAGACAATCAGTAGATGAATCTTCGCTATCTTCTTGCTTTGGACTTTTAGCCTTAAATGAAAATAGTTCTGGTTGGAACTTTAATCCGTTTTTGGCACAAAATCGTTCTACTTCGATAGTTGATCGAAGTCTCTCTTTGCTTGAAGGTGGGTAGTAATAAACATCTATTCTTGAACTTAATTTTCTTGGTGCTTCAATTCTTTTCCACTCTTCAATGTTTATTGGCAGCATTTCTTCTTTCTTTGTAACCGTTTCTTCGTTATTGTCTAACACTTGTTCTTGGTAGCTATCTTTATATCTTACGTATTCACACTTCTATTTCTTCCCAAATAATGTCTCTACTCCATTTTTCGTTTCGTCAAAACTAGCATGAATAGTTTCTACTATTCTTTCTTCTGGAATATAGATCATATAACCCTTCGTTCTTGTTGCGTAGCCAACTAAGATTCCTAGTTTTGATATCTTGTTCAACTTGTTGCGTTTTACTTTGGGTACGTGAACAAATGCCAAAGAACCAAATATTCTTAAATGTCGAACTGATGGTTTGTATCCATTCCAAATTTCAAAAGGTGTCAATCCATTTGATAACTTGTGTTCACTTCGGTTTCGTACATGAACGTACGTATATAGAGCTTCAGCCCAAAATCGGTCATTTAGTCCACTATCGTGAAGTGATGCACGAGCAGCTTCAACTGCGTCATGGTTGAATTTTTCAGCAATCCCGTTTTGTTCTGGAAAATAAGTTGAAGTTCGCTCTATTCGAATTCCCAGATTGTTTAAATAATCTTCAAACTCGGCGTGACAAAATTCCATTCCGTTGTCTGTTCTGACTGACTTCAAATTGCAGTTTAACTCTCTTTCAGATTTTGCGAGATATGTTTTGAAACATTTAAAAACTTCTGTTTTCTTCTCTACAGGAAAAACTTCCACTTTTCTGGAAAAGTCATCTATTATCGACAAAAAATATCGACTTCCACCCATTGAAGGTGTTGGAGAAGGTCCCCATGAATCCATATGCAGTACTTTATTTGTTAGACGTTGATAATTCCTTTTAAAAGATGTTCGGGTAGGCTTTGTCACTTTGCAAGTAATACAAGTTTCAGATTTACCTTTCAGTTGTTCAATTCCTTTTACAACATTGTTATTACTCATGTGCTTAACAAGATTATCATTTAGGTGAGAAAATCTCCGATGACACAGTTTTATGTCTAATGCAGCGTTAATTTCATTTTTAAATATTTCAGATTTTCGTTTGTCAGGTAAACCTTCCACAACATACAGTTTATCAATTCTAGGTACACTGAAGAAATATCTACTACGGTTATCGTAGATTATCATTTTTGAATTTTGCCAAACAATTTTATATCCCGCTATATCAATATTAGATCCAGCTATTAAATTACGTCGTAGATTTGGAGCATAGTATACGTTCTTTAATATTAGCTTTACGAATCTGTTGTTATCTTTAACATAAGAAATTATGTCACCTACCCCTTCTACTTCTGATGTGCTGTTCTTGTCCCCAACGAGAACTTTTGCTTTATTCAGAGGACTGAACGTTTTGAACTATTCTCGTCTGTTCGTGAAATGGGATGTTGCTGCTGAGTCAATAAGCCATTCTTCTAAATCCAGTTCCGTGCTGTCGACCTCGGCAACTTCTTTATTAATTTCAATATCCGTATAGAAAAGACCGGTAGCGGGACTTTGCTTCGCACTTAGACGATCTTGCATTTTATTTGCAGTTTTGCTTGCTCTGCAATCTCTTGAATAATGACCTTGTTTATTGCAATTGAAACACGGCCCCATACTTTTATGTCGATATCCTTTGTTCTACAAGTTTCGTCTGTATCCAGTTTCCTGTGTATTTCTTCGGCCCAGACCGCTTCCGCTGTGTGTAATGTCTTCGTTCTTCGACCAATTCCTTTCTCTTGATGATTTCATGTCTGTTTTAGCTAAGTAGGCATTTGTAACTGAATCGAACCCACTATCTCGAGCTTTTAGTTGAATTCTGCCGGATTCGATCACTGATCAATTGGCTCTCAATATTATCTATTGTAAATTCAGAATCCTTTAAACGATATAAGATCTGTACTAAATTGTCATATTCCTCCGGAAGTTTTCTTATTATCTGGAAACACACTAATAGTTCGGGAATATCGAACCCAGCTTCTTTAATCTGTGCACTTTTATCTCGAACTCGTTGACAGAATATTCCAATCACCTCTTCATTAGGCTGAAATTTCAATTCGTAAAATTCAACAACCAGGCCAGCTATTCTTGCTCTTGATTTAGGTCCAAAATTTTCTTTTAGAATATCCCAAGCTTTCTTTCCATCTGTTGTAGACTGAATCAACTTCAAAAACTGACGTTCAACACCTTGATATATTGTAGAAAAAGCTCTAGCTTTCCTTATCTCGAAATTCTGTTTAACTGATTCTGGGGCAGTGTCTGAAGGTGGTGGTGGTGGTTCAGCTCCACCGACGAATTCCCAACTTCCACGATCCATCAGAGCTACTCTCATGTCACACTTCCAACTATCGTAGTTGAATGCTCCGAGTTTAGGAAAAGCTAAATTCGTTGATTCTAAGTTTCCTTCCATATTCAAAACTTGGCTTCTTTCTGCTATTAAAATAAATATTTCAACTCCCAGATAAAATTTCTTCTGAATCTATATCGTTGACGTGGGCAAAGGCGTTGACGTGGGCAAGAGGCCCATAACCTTTGTGGGTCTAACCCGCAAAGCAGAGTACGCTAAAAATGATGAAAACACAAGTAAACTGGAACACAACATTTATTACAACTTTGAATGTTTAACTGAAATCTAAAATTCGTAATGTTAAACAAATATATAAAGAATCATCATTATCATCTACAATCTTAATCCTATGACGGATATCAGGCCTTCAGCCAAAGACTAAAAAGAAAGGTGGGCTGTTCATCACACATGAAAAGAATTGTTCGTTCTTTTATAGAACAAGATGTCTTACTTCACATTGATTAGCTGATTATTTCTTGACTTCTCTTCACTTCCATACTGTAGACGAATCTGTAAAAGACTAAAACACTAAAGTTTATAACTGGAAATTACTTATTTCCACAACCACTTCATCTTAAAAAACGCATACAAAATTTTAAACGAGCTCGTCTTCTAATGATACTGCTATCTAGAAATAAACTTTTTCATCATTCCTTTCAAGAATCATATGTACAAAATTATTTACTTTTTGTTGCTGTTCATGAGTCATTCTAAATAGTTTTTACCTCTTTTCATGGAAGAAGTGAGGATAGGGAGCCCAGATTATGAAAAAAGAAAATTTTATAGTATTGCCGATTGACATTTTGATTTACATTTGTAAACGTCACAAAAAGTAAACGATCTGATTGGTCCAAGCGTAAATTGCTTTTATTTATCGGGAACTTTTCTCTCAGCGGAGAGAAACTGTTGCTGATATTGGTGATCGAAATGGGCTGCAGGTGCCGTAGAGCAGAACTCTCTACCTATGGCAACATTTTGCATGTTTTCCCCATTAGCGCGTGGAGAGTCATGGGAGAAGGAAATACGTTAGTTTCAGTCTTGATTTTCAAACAGATTAAAAACTTTTCAGTTGGGAAACAATGTGGAAATGAAAAATACGCTGAACATAGTTCTGAAAGAAAAAATATATTTGACAATCAAGTATGATAAATGTTAGGAAAGAGGAAAATATCATAGTATATTCCTATGCAACTGAGAAGAGGAGGAGAGGGAAGGGTTAAATGGCGTATTCGAGCTTTGCGATCGCGAATAGTAAATCGAAATCTAAGTCAAAAACTTTATGGAACTATTTACTATTGAAACTGGTGACGCCATCTAGTAATGCTGTCAGGAAGTATATGCTTGTCATTTACTATCACAACAAAAAATAGAATTTATTTTAATATTTTTAGAAAATGCACACTTTTGAAATTATATATATATAAGAGTATTCAGTTCAAATATTATTTACTTATATTTTAAATGAAGAAATTAAGCAGTACGAGTCTTTAATGTTGCAAAAATTATCGGGGCGCTAGTAGTAGTAGGAAGGCGAAAAGGCCCAGATGTGTAGCAATAGCAGAGTATAATTTTTTTTATATAGCTATTTTGGCTGGAGTGGTTTATATTCTATGACATGTCTCTGGTGGCAGTCTTATAATAAGTTTCTAAATATTCGTACGCGCGTATAGGACAATCGAATGCAGTGTGAATGCTCCTTTATCATTCAATCAATTACCGTATTATATGTTGGTTGTCAATGGCAACCAGTTGTTTACACTTTTTTACTTTGAAATTTGCTCTCTCTGGCCCAGTGGTATCATCCGTCAAATCAAAGGCGTAACGTCAGTGGGTTCCCAATAATTTTCCTAATCTTCAGAATTTGTTAAAACCCCAACAGCTATTTCTTAACTTAAAAGCCTTAAATCAAAAATTTCCGGTAGTTTATATATAATATAACGAAATATTTTTATGATTATCACTTTTTTGTAAAAGCTGTCTTAGTTTTTAGTATCATTTTAATTTACTAGGAGGCTCCGCTTAACAGTCCCCATGGTTGCCCTTATTCAATCATCCCTGTTTTTCTTGAAAGTCAACATTCTTTTTTTTAATTATATGTGTGTCCCGCAGTGGACTGATCGTTAAGACACGGTTCCCAGCAGATCACCGAAGTCAAGCATCACTGGCTGCGGTCAGTGTGCGGGTGGGTGACCACTTGGATCAGTCTGCGCAGGGACCGAGGGTGTGCGGTATTGGTCCTCGTTAAACTGTTCTACCGTAAAGTGCTCGACTTCGCGTGCAGGTCGTTGGGCTACCGAAGCAGGGGTGCCATCCCCTCTGCAGAGGATCAAAATTGTGATGGCATGTCTTCGGATCATCCTCAGGGATGTTTCCCAGACCGTCGCCAATAGCCCATTGCGCAGCTCTAGTGCGACGTAAATTAACTACATCTCATCTTTAATTATATGTAATAATTACAGGAAAAACATTTTAATATGATAGTCGCAACAAAATGAACGATTACTTGGATTTGAAAAATATTCAACTGTACTAGTAGAAAAAAAATTTCTTAGATATACAGAACGTGCGCCACAATGAAAAGAAATAGGTGCAAAGTTTCGGCAAGGGGTGCGATTGTTCATGTTTTCCAGTGGCACCATCTGTTGCCAAGAATTCTGCCACAGCCATACTTCACAACCGTTTATACGGCAGACCCATTCATACATCTACAGATCGTAATTTTGTCCTGAACCATAGAACGATCCACCCGATTTAGTACTCTCAGAGGTATGATTTGTTATGGGAAGTTTTCGGCAGTTTGGATTCGAACGTGAGTACAGCGCCGATAAGTGTAAAGTAATTTTATTTGTTAACTATACATAACCTACAGAGTTTGGACAAAATTATTGAGACACTTCTATACTAACTCAAGATAAACACTTTTAGCAGCAGTGTCTTCCGATCATCCTCAGGGATGTTTCCCAAACCGTCGTCGATGCTCTAGTGCCTACCTTCTTTTCAGCAGAACATGTTTTGGAAGGTTTTCTGTAGTAAAACCTTTTGTACAATTTGAAAGATTCAGCTTTTAGAAATTATATCTTTTTTAGCCGCGCAAAATTTGCTTCGAACAAAATAACACGCCAACTGGGAAGAATAGCGGTTCCATGTCTTTGGCCCTTTTCAGTTGTATCGGAAAGTACTACGATATTTATTAGTTTCTTAATATTTTTCGTATTTAATTGAATATTTTTTTAAAATTTCTATGATGCTTCCTTTTAGAACTATGTTTGATATAGTTTCCTAACTTAAAAGATTTTAACCTATTTAAAAATCAAGGTAGAAACTACGCACGTCCTTCTTTTATGACTCTCCACAGTCCACACGCTAATGGTGAAAGCATACGAAGTGTTGCCATAGTTAGAGAGTTATGCTCTACTCCGCTAATCGCTTTTCTATACAATAATTTCAAATTTGCTGGTCTTAAAGCTAGAAAGAAGTTATGACCTTCATTTGGCAATGGTTGTAAAAGCTCCAAAGCATGATTTTTGTGTGCCAACGATTTTGCAGAGTAAAATTTCCGAACATTTGCTGGTAAAAAAATAATTCGATTTACCTGGAGCTAGTATTTCCATATTTTTGCCCAAGCCGTTTGTATAATGGGTATATAAAAAGAATAACTCTTTATCTAATGATCGGATCTTCACGTTCTATCTTAATGGTTCGAGGAGGTGACCTAAAATACGATATTTCAATCTTAATGGTTCGAAGGAGTGACTTCAAATACGTGTATTAATAAGTGCAGACGATATTTTAAGTTTGAAATCAGACACAAAATCGTGCTTTTTCTGAATAAATATACCTTTTTTTCGAATGATTCGGATTTCTGACCCCAGAATATACGGTCCCAATAATTAGGTCAGGAGAACGCTCCAAAGTTTGGACCCCTTAATGTTAATTTTACTTCGCTAAATCTCGAGAACTTTTTAACAGAATTAAAAATTCGTTTATCCAAGGATAAATGCATTCAAAAAACAACTTTAATAAAATATTTACTATTTTATTGAATTGTAAGGTATACAATTTTTAAAAATTCGATTTCGCTCGAATTTTGTTTTGTAAAATTATATTCTTCAAAATGAAGCAAAAAATTGTGTACCTTACAATTCAAAATTTTTTCCACCATTATTAAATAAAATAATAAATATTTGTTAAAAGTTTTATTTCGCATGGAATTATCTCTGAATAAACGAGTTTCATAAATGTGTGCAAAAAAAATTCAATTCGGTTAAAAAGATCTCCTGTTCTGACAATAATTTGGGGGTCAGAAATCCGTCTAAAAACAGGTATTCAGAGAAAGTACGTTTTTGTGTCTGATTTCTTAACTAACTGTTCAAAGTATAAAGGTTCTTACCGCTTTAGAATCTCATGTTTTTAAACACATATTAAGATTTATATCCGGGAATCTGTTTCCCTCGCTTATTTTGTTAAAATTATATTTATTAACATTCTTTGTTGTTATTGAAATCAAGTCAAGTTTGAAAATCTCGATAGAGGTAAAATAAGTTTTTCTTCAATAATGGGTAAACAGTCATTATAGCAAAAAAAAAAAAAAAAATAGTTTTAGAAATTCGAAAAAATAAATAAATAAAAAAAATCGCATTAAATTCATAAACGAAATTAAATCTTTCCGCGCGTCATATTTTAACTCTATACTGGTGGGAGATTCTAGAAATTAAAATTTAGCAATCGATAATTCTTAAATAACGGGTTTTTTTTTTATTGCATCAAACTCCTACAACATTTTTTACTCGTCATCGTAATTTCTAAGCCTTATTGTTATTGCACAGCAAAACGTAAGACGAAAAAAAAAAAAAAAAATAGAAGCACTAAAACCAAATTGAAATTTTTTAAAAAAAGCTTGTGTTTAGCTTTTAATCAAAAATTATTTTTTTTAACATCAAATTATAGCTTAGTAGCTTTACAGTTGCATTTTCTCGGGCCTGCAGATCGACATTCATGGTATTTTTGTGGCTATGAATTTAGCAGTTTATAAATTCTTTTATTTCATGATTACCCCCATAGAATTTTTAACAAACACCTAAGGGTTGCAAATTTCTAAGCCAAAACAAAAGCGGTAGTCTTTCGTAGTTTTTTAATATAGAGAAAGCTTTGTTTCTCAACAAACAATTTTAGCCAGTTATAAGTTTATATTCTGATTAGTTATATGCGTAAATGTTTATGTATATTTTGAGATTTTTTTTAAAATATTTCTATAATTAATATCAATAAAATCAGTTTCAAACGAAATATTTTTTTTTACTGCTTAATTTAAATGTTTTTTTTTTTTTTTTTTTTGGTACGTTTCATTAGAATGTGTTCGAAACTATTTTATATCCTTTTTAAATTAGGATAACTAGATTGCAAAAAATGCATAACAGTGGCAGATTATTACATATTGTAAAAATTTTATCATTTCTTTTAATAACCGTCACTGAACAGCAGACCCAATTTTGGTTTTACAACTACTAAAGTTTTACTCCGTAGTTGGTCTTTTTGGACCCAATACAGAAGACAAGGGAACTGTTGGATCAAGTATCGGATGAAATTTGCTTTCGTGAAGAACTGATTGATGGAACTAACTAGCATTTGTGTTACATGGCGATGAAAACCTCCCACGGTTAGCCCGTCTACCACTGAGGGTGCGGATTCGTATCAACCAGTCATTACTGGGATTCGAACCCGGTTCACCTCATAGGAAGGCGAGCGCTCTATCCCCTGAGCCACCAAGGTTCTAACAAATATCCTTAAAAATAAAACTTGTGCCCCCTCCCCCTATTTTTTTTTTCTTTCACGCTACGCCAAATGCTCTGTACAGGGTGCGTAGCCAAATCTTTCAACAAAAAATAAGCACCTTTTAAGCACTAAAAGAATATTTTTAAGCATTATATATGTTAACAAAATAATTTTCAAAGACTTTACATGATCATGATAAAATAACTAGTTTCTAACAAAGGGCTCTTTCCTTGATTTCATTAGCCACCATAAAAAGATAGATAGATTTTTCGGTTCGATTTCAGAGGGTGGAAAATGAAGATTGAGAATATCTTGTGAATTGCAGCTGATAGTGCAAGAATAATTCACACTGAATCCACTATACGCACATGCGGACCGGAAAGTATTTCATGAAACATGTCAAAGGATGGTACGCCTAAATGCGTGAAAACGCTGAATAAAACAATGTGAAAACCAAGCTGCATAATCGACATCGTAAAGAAAAAAGAAATCTCATTTTCGATAAAGGAAAATTAAGCACTTTTTAAAAATACCCATTAAAAAAAACCTTAAGAGCTTTTAAAGAACAAAAATCGACACACTATGACAATAATTATCGACAATTTATGCACTTATTAACACGCTACGCCAAACGCTCTGTAGTGTAGGTAGCGGATGCGAATACCCTGGACCCATCTTCGTGTTGTCTTCCTTTGATAAGACAATATCAACTGATAATTTCTAGAACTGACACGTTATTATCGAATTTTTTTTCACGGTTAAATTTCGTGGGCATGAAATCGCACGGAAAATCAATGCTGTAATTTTCCCTTTCTTTTTAATAAACAAAATTAATTTTTTTATGTATGCAATCAAGGAATCTCTCATGGTGCATGAACTCCTTACCCAAGATATTTTCCACTAGAAAATTTAATAACTATGCAAAGTTTAAAAAAAAAAAAAAATGAATGAATCATTTGCTCGTAAATTTTACATAAGAGGAATTGATCTTATATTTATACTGGGTTAGTAAAAGTTAATTCAAATAATTCTACTTCTTTTTTCTTATTGAACATTTCGTTTCGATTTTACAATTGAATAAAAATTATTCATATTAAGTTGCTCTGTTATACCTTTGAAATTGAGCTAAATAAAAAAAAAAAAACTGTCCATTGCCGTTATTATATATATATATATCAGGGTTTTCATTACAGAAAAAAAATGGGAGAGAATTTCTCAAAAACTGGGTGAGATTTCTAAAAATAAAAAAAAAACACGAATAGACTTGGGAAAAAAAATATTTCCCTAATTATAATACATTTTTAACATCTCATAATTTCTAAACCATTGAACATTTTTGCTGCATCATCATATGGAAAATGTTCTATATCTACTTTATCGTCAGCTATTCTCATTAGGTTGCTCATCAGTCAACCTGTTACAATATTTTGTTTCAGAATCACTAATTAAATTTGTAACATTGTGCACACACTTTCCTATCATCTACATCTGCCAGCATAGGCTTTTCAATTATTTCTGTTATAGAATAGTTAAGTTTGTTGAAGGTATTTCCATGTTCATACTCAGGGCTAAAGGTTCATACTTCTTGTTAGGTCTTCCAGCATAGTTTTCATAGACTTCAATTTTTACAAATTGCTGCAAATTGTCGATGAGAGTTTAGTAGTTCATTAACAGCTAAAAATAGAGCTAACTTTATAAAGAACTCATTTTTTTTTTCTTTCTCAACACTTGTTGTAGCTGTTTTCATGTCTTTTTCAAAATGGCGGATTTTATTCAAAACGGCGGAAGACGAAATTTTTTCAAAAATTCGAGAGATCCGCGCATTTTAAAATTGATTAATAGACTGCGCGAGCTTCTCGCGCTGTAGTGAAAACACTGTATACATATAAAGCATAATATCGCTGCCTAAGCATATTAATGTAAATCGATCACAATTTCAAAAGAATATTCCACAGCAAAAAAACAATCTTACGTTTAAAAAACCGTGATATTTATAATTTTTAATACATTTTTCTTATAAAGTTTATGGTATAGATGTAAGAACGAACTTATTACTCTTTCATAACTTGTTTTAAAACTATTAGTTTTTTTTCAATTTTAAAACAATATGCAAGTATTGAACACTTGACTGTCTGTAACAAAAATCAGAGCTAAACATTTCTTGCTTAGCTTTTTAATTGAAATAGAAAATTGCTTCGTTAATTAGCAAGCTACTGTTTAGGAACATTTTAATTTTCAGAACTTAATTTATGAGTAGGAGTTTTATACATCTTTCGAAGCTCTGCATAAACTTTATTGATGTACTCAACAAGTTTTATAAAACCTCTTTACTGTTGTTGTAATGCCACTGGATTGGGAAATATAGCATTCCGCTTGCTTGTGGATTTTAGAAGTCAGCCCGAGTTGTCTCCTTCGTTTGGTTTCGATTTCTAATAAACAAAACTGATCATTGTGAAGCACTAGATTTGGATGAAATCAATGTATCTTGGTTAATATAAACCAGAATCAATACTTTTTTTAATTCGAAATTTATGATTAGCATAATTTTAACTCCCCTCACTCTTTCTTCTTTTTGAAATGAGGAAAAACATTTTCATTACACAATATGAATAAATAATTTTTTCTTTGAACTGTCATACATAACGATATTTTCACAGGAATATGTATAAAGAAAAAAATATTTCTTAAATAATAATGAAAGAGAAAAATTTCATTTAAAGTGAATACAAAAATATTTTTCGTTAAATTAAAAAAAACTTCTTTTCTTAAAAATTAATTTGCCATTATTAACCCACTCCCAATTACACTATTTATTGAAAAAAAACTTATTCCCAATAAGTTAAGATATGTGAAGACGTGGTCAAAAATTTTATTATTTGTGCTTTTCGATTTAATACAAAATTTGTATAGGACTGTAATTGTGATTCATAAACCTTAAAAGTGTTTGTACAAATAATATAAGTAAAATAACTTTTATTTCACAATTACATGCCTGCCAAATTTTACGCATTTTGCGTAAAATTTTATTTTCATATTTAAAGTGGTAGTAAATATATACTATTTTTCTATTATAAACTTTATTTTTAAATGATTTTGATCCCCACTATTCTTAAAAAAATTAAGCACACATATTAATAGGTGTAACTATCATGGTTGTGAGCTTAAGTTTTTTCAATTACAATGTATTTTTTTTGGCTTAAAATTGAAATTTTAATACCCCTGGGAAAAATGATAATGGAAGGGATTAAAAGTTGGCAGGTAAGCAATTATAATCTCAAAAAAATTTAGCATAGAAATTAAAAATGAACCTCCAAAAAACTAGTTTTTCACAAGATTGAAAATTTTTTAATCATAAAGTCTTGAGAAGTTTTAGGAAGTGAAAACGGAATAAAAATGAATGCATTATTATTTATTGCAATCTTTTGTAATTTATTTAAATAAAAAAATAATCCTTCAATCATCTATCTGGTTTTATTTTTAAAATAAGCGTATAACTTTTTGATCACAATTGAAGTGTTTTCTACAGAAACAAAATCAATTACTTCATTGAGATTAATATAAAAATCTAGGTGACTATTATTCTATACATTTTCAGATGGTCAAAACCAAAATTGGAACCTAAATTATGCGTCACTGAATTCGTTCGCTACTTTGTGTCATGCTTAAATAATTACAATTGTGATAAGTGTAAGCGTAAGTATAATTATTTTCAAGAAATTTATCAACAATATTTACAATTTACATGAGATAAATGAAACTTTATTTGTTTTTAATGTTAGAGAGTGTCGTTGATTGCAGACAAGAAGAGTAAAAAATAAATTTAGACATACACATGTTGCCATTCGAAGAAAATTATAATAGAGTGTCAGATAACAGCATGTGATTGAAGCAAGCTAGTCACAGCAGTTCTTACAAGAAAAAGTGTTTCAAAAAGGGTGTTATGCAGATTGTCTACTACTTGATTTTTCACCCTTCTGCTCGAGTCTGTGATTATGGATCTCACAAAGTATTTTTATTATGCATTTAAGGATTTATCAATAAAGTCCTATATTTAATTGCAAACTTAAAGTGGAGAGCAAAATCTTTGTAAATATATGATTGTAACAGAATACAATCCTTCACCGAAACTCAAAATATTACCAAAATTATTGATCAAGGAGTTCATTGTTCCTCAGGTCTGTGGCAGCCTTTCTATAAGTATAAAACAAAGTTTAACCAAGAGGACAAATTTTTTGTTGATTTGATGCACAGAAGGAAAAATAAAGATAAAATTATTTTTATACATAAAAACTTTAATTCTCTGTAAAATCATAAAAATAATATAATCAAAATACCAGAGAATTTTAAGTTTGTGTTTTTCATATAGATACAAAATCACTCGATATACACAATGAAAAACGAGGAAATGTTGAATATAAGTTTAAAAAAAATATGTATTTATTTACACAACAATTAATATACGTCACTGAATCCTGTCACACAGAAAAAAACCATTTTAAGACATTTTATTCTGAAATAAGGGACTCTTCACCAAAGAAAGACCCGAAAGTTTTGGAGTCAATAAAAAAATAAATTAAATTTTGATGTGAGAATAAAAATAATCTTTCACATTTTTGATGAGTCAAGATGTAAAGGCATTTAATCAATCGAAAAAGATCCATACAGATATCTTATTTGCTCTGAAAGTTAAGATTTGATACAATAAGTGTAAACATCCTTACTAACTGCAACCTCTGCAGTTAAAATACACCTACCAACATTATAACAGTGAATGATAACTACGTTTCTTAATCAGCATTTCCTACAATGGAAGACACATCCAATTGTTTTTTAATGTTATAATAATTCTAGAAGTAACAGTTTTTAACACGGAAAAATGAAGAATTTTAGTAATTAATTGTATTTTTTAATAATGTCATTCTTTCTACGTATTATAAATTAAGAAAATATTCTGTATCTGTTATTGAAATTAAAATAATGACTTCCATGTTCAATGCGATCACAAAAGTGGCAAGTGAATTTTTTTATTTAAAAAAAAATAAAAAGTATAACATTAAAATTGTAAAGGAAGTTAATTCTGTCCACAACATTAAATATATTCAACAGTAAAAAATGTTTTCTCAACATATAAGCACTAACTGAAACTAAAATTTTTTATAATGAACTGAAACATAACGCATTAATGACATTTTTCACACGAGATGTAATATTCTTACATAAAAAACCATATATATATATATTAATTGGATATTTCTGTTAAGTAACAAGCAATGTGCTTTGACCAGATTTCTATTAGACTTCATTTCCCAGGATCTACAGAGTCAGCCTTATATTCAGTCCTAATGTTCATACAAAACAAAAAGAAAGAATAATATTGACACATATTAATGGACTTAAATGGAAAACTGGATAGCAAAAGTTCTCATCCATAATATTAGAGTAACACCCATAAAAAGGCCCACTTTTCAATTTTTTTATTTTTAAATGAACAGCGTCCCAAAATTGACACAAGATTTAGTATTGGGAAAGAAAAAAAGTAAACAGCTTGGCAATTTTGGGTTTGTAAAAATGCAGCGCTGCAAGTGAAAACAAAACTGAGGAATTCTTTGGTTGTGTATTCTTGTGTTTTAGTGTTGGCAACCAAGGTAGTGTAATTAAACAACATTGCCTTTGCATTGAAGGAAGAGATTCAACCCTGCATTAATGAAATTTAGCCACATTTATGCAAAATGGTAATGCAATTTTTAAGAAATATCAATTAACAGTTAAAATAATAATTGCACACAAAAACTATCAGTGTGTTTATAGGTTTAATTCTGATTACTATTACAAATACTTGCTTTGTTAGAATCATTTTCTTTTTTTCAATAAATTTTTTAAGTGATTTTAAAATTATTCTTTAAATAAATATCTTTTTTGAGAAAAAAAATATGCATAGAGATTCTCACTTAGCATTACTACAAATTTTTCTCCTACTTAGATGATGAGAGAAAATTAGTTTTGAAATATACACATAAAATAGTATAATAAGATGGTAACTTAAAAAGGGTTCAGGATAAAAAATCAGTTATTACACATCTGATAAATTTTTACGGTGTTAAGAGAGTGCCCTTTCATAACTTAAAATGCCCTCTCTTCTGTGAAGAAGCACCTTTTTATTCTAGGGAGAACTATGCATAAGAAAGTGGTAATTTTCTTTTACATAGAATTCTACTGCCATGTGTTACAGAAATGGGCACCCGCCCACCCGTTCCTCTTCTTAGAAAGTCACGCAAATCAAAAATAATAAAAACCAGAAAAATTCAATGAAAAGCAACTAGTTTGTTAGATAGTGAATTTTATTACAAAGAAAAAGTGTTATTGGGAGAAATTCGCTGTAAACTCTACTGTATTTCATATCTGAACGTATATTTTAATATAATTTTAAAACAAATTTATAGTTCTTTAATTTATCTATAGTTATTCCTAATACACTTCTACTTTCAGTTTACCACAAAACATAGATTTGTGATAAACAAATACCGTTCAGAATTTAGTAAATGATTGTTGTAATCAGATTTGTACTAAACAAGCCTAGCTTACAATGTAGTAACAACGGTGCCACTCCAAAAAAATGCAAACACTGAACTTTTTTTTTTACTAATTGACACATACTAGTGTTGTTTAGCAGAATTTTCAGAAATTAATAGCTCACTGACTGCAAAATGTATCTTTCCACAAGAATAGCCCTTATATTATATCAATGACTTGTCTATTTTTTTCTCATTTTATTAGTCTATTTTTACAGCAAACAAAACAAATATAACAGTTAATTTACTATATAATTTTACAATAATCACTGATTAAATATCTTGGAGCTATTCAGATCTCTACTTATTTTTTACTTCATCATTATCTTAGCTAAAAAAAAATTTCATTAAAAAAAAAAAAAAAAAAAAAAGCAATTTTAATTCAACTTTCAAAACATGACAAGGAGAATACAGCAATAAATATGAAAAAGAGTAATTTTTTAAAATTTATTTTTAACAGAAAATATTTTTTTACATTTTTTCAGAAAAAAAAAAAGTTTTTGGATAATTAATTAAAAGCCAAATTGAAAATAGATTTTAATTCGAGTTTGGACTACTAACTTTTATACAAGACTGATTTCAGTTCTGAGGACTGAAGAGTGGCACCTATGTAGTGATGCATACAGATTTGTGGTAAATCATAATTTATCAAATAACTGCTGATAAAAGATATGTGATAAACAACAACTTTACACAATTTAGTAAACCACTGTTAAGTGTAATTTGGAAACATGATTAAAAAAAAAGGATTCAGTGATGTATTTTAATTTTGATACTAAACTGAGCAATTATTTTAATTTTCATATCTTCTGCTATGTCAGGCGTAGCGTCAACAATTTCTGCTCCTCCAATACTCTTTGTACTCAGGATAGCTCACTGTGAGTTTCTCACTCTGGTATCTGGTAAGTCGGATGGATTTTCGCACATCGCTGCTGATCGATCCTTTGTAGCCACCTTTTCGCAGCAGAGAGTCAATAGTTTGGATGCGGTCCCACCCTACAAAAAGAAGAATGTGGTTAATAGGGAAATAGTTAATTGTGCTCAACTTTAAATTAAATAGTAGACACACAATAACTCTATTCTAATTTTGAAATTTCTTTCCCCCTAATTGCACATGTTAATGCTTACCAAAATAAGCAAATGTAAAATATACAACATTCTGGGTAGAGTGTTAAAGAATTTTGTTTTAAAGCCCAAATAAGAGATGGTTAGATGATTCAACAAAAGATCTAACAATAATGAAAATTTCAAATTTGGAATCCAAGGCCAGGATGAGTAAAGTTTGGAACAACATTGTTCAACAAGCAAAGGTCCACTGCAGGCTGTAGGGCTATAAAAGAAAAAGAATATGTTATTTCTTATTTACTTTGAATCTCATTGGCTACTTATTGTTATTGTGCATTGTTTGACTAAAGGCATTATGCTTGGACCTCAGAAGGTTGTGTGCTAAATTTTAGAAACTTAAAAACAACAATAACACAGGAATGAACTAGAACTGATATAAAAAAAATTTCTTAAATAATATGAGACACTAATAATTTTTTCAATTTAAAATTGTAGATATTTTAAAAAGACTATTTTAATACTTACCAATGCATGTAAATTCAAAGGGGAAAAAAAAAAAAAAAAAAAAAGGAATGTAATAAATTTAAGAAGAAAATGAATTAATGATTATACTTACCTTGTTCAGAAGCAACTTCTGGTAAATATGTAGCAGTTCGTTTTGAACCCTTCTCTGTAGTAAACTCTATTCGAATTCCATGGATACCAATCTGGAAAATAAAAATTATACAACTGTAAAATGTATTAAAAATAGTTATTGAAAATTTACCAGGATGTATGAGAATTTGTCTATTTGTGCTGAATAAGTAGTTTTCAAACAATCAGATAATTACTTTATTTTTAATTTATGAAGTAGTACATTTTCAATATTTATCAATTTCAATTAATCAGTTTTATATTGTGTAGTTCAATAAAATTTTTTTTAAAAAATCTAATAGCAGTATAATATTTTATAATGAATCAAAATCATTGAGGTAAATTATTATTTATTTTTAAACCAGTCGATTGCAAGCATTCATTCAAAATAATATCAGATATTATTTTGTCTACATTTTTTCAAGCTTTCAATTATTTAAATTAAAATTTTACTTTATCCCTGAAACATTTTTTACTATTAAAATATCGGGCAGTTCTTAAATTAAGTGGGAAGATTCTTGAAAAATAAATAAATTTTTTTTTTTTTTTTAAACTTGCTTCTCATTTAGATTTTATTTTATTTCATACTTAAAGATCTATAAAACACAAACATATCTATAAAACACAAACATCATTACTATAACTATAAAAACTTTAAACATCATTTTAAAATGTATTTTAATGACATTTGTGTGCAAAACAACAATGATTGTTACGTGTACTTATTCTGTGTATTCGCCAGCTGATTTGTTTGAAAATTAAAAGTATTTTTAATTTTTCTTAAAAAAAACTAGATTGACTATTACACATAACAAGCACATATTTCTTTAAATTTAGACATTTTTTGAAGTATGAAATTAGACTTATTTAGTGTTAGCTTATGCGCTCTGCTTTCTAAAACCTAGTATGTCTGTCGCACAAAAACATTACGATGCTAACATTACATTTTTACAAGAATCACTTTTCTATGCTTATGCACTTAAATAATCTTACTTTCAAGCACTATTCACTTTACAATATATAATAGTACAGAAATAGTATAAATACTGAATCGTTTCAACATGTTTTATAACTGATAAAATACTATAATCAAATTACATACTTGATATTACCATCAAAAAAAGTATGCAATATTACTTTATATTATTGATTGAGGAGTAGAATAGGAAAATTTTGAAAGCTTTTGTTGGTAATAAGTAATAAAAAGTTTTCAACGGTAGTAAAAAGTTTTTTTGTGAATGGTATTCGCACAGTCTTGTATATTATTAGGGACTGCTTCTCGATATCCCCTCCACCCCTTTGTCGCAAACTATCAAACTTTCAAGAGCCTTCTCCCTTATCTCTAAGCTAAACATAATTCATTGATCCCTAAATACAGATTATTTTTTACTTAACCAGTCAAAATCTCCATTTGGAGTGCATCCCTAATTTTAACACACATGCAAAAGTAAAGTTAGAGAGTTAAAAAAAAAAAATCATTTCTTAAAAAGTTTTATATATAATGGAATTTTTCAATGCTTACTTCCCAGTCCATATAATCTTCTCCTTCTTCAAAATGCCTTAATATGGAAACAGAGACATGCAGTTTACCAAACTCATCTCTAGTAATTGGACTAAATCTGCTATCTTTAAAAGCACTGAAAAGATCAGGTGTTTTAATAAATTTATGTTTTAAACATAAAAGCTTACTTAGTATTACTTAAATCAGCCAGAACTTATTTCTTAAAGATTTAATTAAAAAAGAGAGAAAAAAACAATCATAATATGAAAATTTAGCAATAAATAAAAATGAATATTACTCTTTGAAAAAAATTAATAAACATAACAAAGTTTGTGAATATTTTTTGAATGTTTTAGATTTTTTTTCATTGATAAATATCTAAGAGTGTTTTTTTTTTCGAAAAATTATATTGAATGTTTCCTAATAAAAGGTGCTTAGCAAAAGTTTTTAAAAAATAAGCACCTTTTAAGTAAAAAAATATTTTCAAGCACTTAAAAAAAAATCATAATTAGGATATGTGTACTAACAAAAATTTTTTCTTCCTATTGCTGAAATTTCCTCACATAATATACATTAACAAAATGCAAAGTAATTTTCAAAGACTTCACGTGATCATGATAAAATAACTAGTTTCCAACAAATAACTCTTTTCTTGGTTATACAGTAGGGAATCGATTATCCGGAACGATCAGGACCACGGATAACTGATTTTTCCGGTTTTCTGAATTTCTACAAAAAGCTGTTTCTTTTTAAATTGTCAAAACCATCTAAAAAAATAATAATATTAAGAAGTAATCTTAAAAAGAAGAAAAAACGATAAAGTAATACACTAATGATTATTTCTAAAATGATGGTAAGTGGTAAGGTAAACCTCTTTCAAAAAAAAAAGAAAAATCCTAAAATCTTATAAGGAAAAAAATTAAAAAAAAAAAAATAAAAAAAAAAAAAAAAAAAATGGTGGAAAAATTTATTGACTTTCTTTCCGGTTTTCTGATTTCCGTATAAGAGGTTCTGTGCTGTATTTATCTCCATAAAAACAATTTATATACAATTTTAAATATATATAATATTGAGTGGCTAACTATATTTTAAAATTAATAATTACTTTATTTAATAAGATAAAAAAAAATTTAACTCTTATAATTAATTTAACTATTATGTATTTAAAAAGATTCTCAAGTAATTTCTGAGATTTAAATAAAAGTTATTTATAAAAGCATATTCAACAAAACATTAACAAGATTAATGTTATTGATTATATTGAATTTATAGAGATATGTAAAGAATTAAGCAAATTAAGAAAACTTCAATAAATTGGTATTACAAATGCAAATTAGTGAATGGCCCCGAATAAATTTTTATTAAAATTTGCTACTTGGTTCAGTATTTCTTTAATGAATTACTGAATACAATAAAAATTCTAATTAATTCTAATTGTTATTAAATTAAGTGAATAATAGGGAGAGGAAAATTCAGAGGTGATGAAGCTTTGTAAATCTTGATTGCACCCTAGAGACCCAAATGAAAATACGTAATTAGTGAATGATCCCCAAGTCAAGTTTAAGGATTATGATACTGGTCTATAAATAAAGAGCACGTGAAGGCCATTAGGTTACCAGTGACTAAGACCATGATGCTTTACCAACGATGAAATAAAATTTTCTTTTGATATTTAAGAATTTTTTTTTGTTTTGTTCAGTTGGTCCCCCGTTATCAGCAAAAATGCGAGACATTTTTCGATTCGATTTCAGAGGGTGGAAAATGTAGCCTGAAATTGAGAATCTCTAGCAAAATACTGCTACACATGAGAGTGCAAAAATCCTCCCCACCGAATGCAGCTCCGCATATTCACCTGCGGACCAGCTAGTATTTCATCAAACATGTAAAATGATAGGCACTTTCATACGCTAGTGACAGATAGTACACGGAAATGGATTGTGGTTCAATGAATTGTGAAAACGTTGAATAGAACAATGTGAAAACCCCGCTTTTTCCATAATTCGGAACCATGGTGAAAATCAACACAGTAAAAATAAAATCTCATTTCGGAAAATTAAGCACCTTTTAAAAACGCTACGCATCTTGTTGTAATAACCTAATAGTATTATGCAAATTAGAAAAAGGCATAAAATTATAAATGATTCAGTTAGTATAAAAATATCACTGCCATTACATAGAAAGGACACAGTAAAACATAATTTTTTAAAAAATTTATTTAAAAAAAAAAATTAAATTAACAAGAAACATTGAAAGTACAGTGTGCAAAATTAAAAATGGACCACCCCGAATAACCTTTGATCAAATGATCAGATCTTCATGTTCTAGGACCCAATCTTGCAGACGAAATCAGACACAAAAACATACTTTCACTGAATAAACATACCTTTTTTTCTCTCGATGGATTTGGATTTCTGACCCCCAAATAGCAAGGGATAGCAGCAAGCTGGGAAATAGGGTCCCAATAGTTTAGTCAGGAAAGCGCTCCAAAGTTTAGACCTCCTAATGTTAATTATACTTTTTGCGTATTTCGCTATATGACGAGAACTTTTTAAGCAAATTGAAATTTTATGCACAAAATGATAAAATTCGTCTATACAAAGTTAATTCTAGGCAAAAAATAACTTTTAGTAAATAATAATTATTTTTTATTATTTTATTTAATAATGGTTAAAAATTCTTTTTGAATTGTACGGTATAGAATTTTTTGCATCATTTTAATGAACATAATTTTATATAGCAAAATACAAAATTTGAGTGAAATCGGTTGAATAGTTGATGGATGAGAAGTCGAATTTTAAATACCAGACAATTCAATTTCTCAGGAACCGCTCAAATTTTGTATTTTATCATTTAAAGTTTATTCTTTTAAATAATGAAAACATTTGTATTACCATACAATTCAAATTTTTTTCAACATTTATTAAATAAAATAATAAATATTTACAAAAAGTTATCTTTTGTAACGAATTATCTTTAGATAAACAAGTTTTATAACTGCCTGCAAAAATGTTTCAATTAGTCTAAATATTTCTCAAAAATAGCGAAATACGGAAAAAGCAAAATTAACATTTAGGGGTCCAAGTTTTGGAGCACTCTCCTGATCGAGCTGCGGTTACTTTATATATTTTTGGGGGCAGAAATCCCAAACGGCAGAGCCCCCAGAATGTTTATTCAGAAAAAGTACATCTTTGTGCCTGATTCTCGAGCCATTAAGATTGATTCCTAGAACATGAAAAATCCCATCATTTAATCTAAAGTCCGCGTTTTCCATTTTTAGAAATATATATATATATATTTTTTTTTTGCACACTGTACATGTAGTAAGTGGTTAATGGAAAAACTTTTATGACTGATGTGATTAATACAAACTACATAAAAATTTTAATAAACTATTATTATTACAAAATACTTATTAAGTACTATTTTTAATTTTATATCTAAAATACTAGTCAATAAAAAAAATTTATTAGAAATTTGTCAATGGTAGGATGTTATTAAAGTGTTCATTTTTTTCGTTATGTTGTTTTCTTATAGATTTGCCCTATTGCTCATATTCATTTAATTATTGAAAAGTCAGTTAGTGAAATTTTTCAGTTTTAAAAAAGTTAATAACACTAATAACTTATTAAGAAATCATTATTTAATTATTATAATATATATTTAATTATTAAGAAATAAATTAATAATATAGGTAAATAAAATATTATTCATGATACCTACACTTACTGAATACAAATATAAAAAGTCTGGTAATAATAACCTGATTTTTTTTTTTTTTTTTTTCTTCTCTAAATTAGAAAAGCGAATTCTCTACTAAGCAGACACTCTTGCAACAGAAAAATTGTCAGAAAGCTAAGTTTAAATTAAATAATATATAACACCTATTTAAGTACAAAAAGAATAGATTTAAAAAATTGTTATAAATACATGCTTTTGTTTTATATTCATGCAGTTGGAATTAAAAAAAAAAAAAAAAAAAAAAAAAAAAAAAAAAGATGTGATAAGTTTGTTTTAAGCAACCGTGACTTACCACATCTCCATGGTACATTTTAAAATCATGTAGCATTTTTAGATAAATTTCATACCTGCCAACATTGGAGAAATAAAATAACAGAGATTTTACTAGTGATATTTTTTAGGCTATGAGTAAGTAAAGTTTTTTGCATGATCATGTAAGTCAAAAAGAGAAATTCAAAATTGGAAATTATATAAGCACTTACATTTAGCAAAGTAAAATATAGGGTGACCTGGGGTAATTCCTGATCAAAAATTGCAAACATCTATTTTGTCAAAAAACTATTCAGGATAGAATTTTAATATTAACTGGAAGTTTGAGGTTATATGAGATGAGTCCTATGCTACCTTCTTTTGTTTGAAAATCTAATTAGAATTTAAAGGATTTAAAATTTTTAGTGATCAGGAATTACCCCTTCTCTTGATCATTTCTGGGGTAATTCCTGATCACTTCTGGGGTGATTACTGATCAGCAGTTTTAATAGTTAAGGAGCTGTTTAAAAATAATTATATAATGGTAATTAACAAATAAGACATCAAGATCAAACAAATAAACCAAAAAGATATGTTTAAGCAGCTAATAAAACAATTTATTTAAAAGCAGGAATAAAGATTAACACCTTAAATTTTCTAAAAATCTTTGCATCATGCTTTCATACATTTTAGGCAAGCTTCCAACTCATTCTCATGTTCTGCTGGAATATAAGAAAGAGTTCTCATATGCGTTACTTTAGCTGGATTTTTTAACTTCATTAAGTGAGAGTGTAAAGTTAAGTAAGGTATGTCAACAGCTCTGGCAGCAGCTCTCACACTGAAATTTTCATTTTCAATCATTAAAGGAAATTCACTAATTTTGCTTTCTAGAAGCTTAGTATCCTTTTTAGGCTTATAATTTCTCACCATATTTATATCAGGCTAATTTATAAACTTAAAACTATTCTAAACAATTTACACACATAAAATTAAGATAGAAGCAAGGTAAGACAAACCAGAAACGGTGCAAATCGGAACAAATTTGTCTTGTATACATTTAAAAACAAATTTTGTGATTAGAGGTAAAAAATATTTTAGAGTTGTTCCACTTAATAAATATGAACTGTTATTTAAGAAAAGGGAATTAACTATTTATTATACTATTTAAAAGAAGAAATGACAATGATCAGGAATTACTCCAGTGATCAATAATTACCCCATCTGTAGGGGGCAACATTTGATATAGTTTCCTATAATCAATTATAATGTTTACAGTAGATGTGAAACAATTAAACAAAAGCTTACACTATTTTTATATCAAAGATAAAGAAAGTAACTCAAAATATTTATTATTAAGGGAAAGAGGGGGATCTTTGCAGAAATGTGCACATTTTGAAACCCATCTTTGAAATGGAAAATACGGAAAGCAGTTTAAAATATACTTATTTTGTTAGATCAAACAAAAAACTATTATTAAGTAAAAATAGTTATACTTAAGTAAAGTGTACAAGCATTCTTGTCCATGTCTCAAATTTAAAAAAAAAAGAAAATTTTTTTTTTGAATAAAACTTAGGTGATCATTATTTACCCCAGAAACAGAGTGATCGTGAATTACCCCGGGTCACCCTAAAAAAGATTTTTTAAAACCATAATTTATTATTACTTAAACTATTAACACCCAACATCAGTACTGGCAATAGCACCATCTGTTGAGAAATAAGCAAAGTATATTAGCCATCAGCGGATATTTCATCGAATATTTTATTAAAAATTTCATTGACAAATACGGAGAAATTTGAGAATATACTAGTAAACAGGAGATAGTTGTAAAATACAGGAGTCTTTAGTTAGACTACTTTCAGTCAAAATAGGTTTACACCCCCACTCCCCTAACACCAGTGGTTGACAGTAAATACCTTTTTGAAGTTTCTAGGCACCATGTGGCAATAACTCCTGTGATGCATATATAAAAAAGAAGGTAACAATACCTACTTTAAAGGCAGTTGTATTCTTAATCATTTGTCAAGAGTCTAAATAAATGTTTGATTTATATGAATACCTCAATGGCTGGATTCCCCCGCCCCTTCTTTAAAAAAAAAAAAAAAAAAAGCCCAGTTGTATTAGGTGCAGGAGTCAAATTGAAAGAGAAAAGAAAGTCATTTTCAATAAAAGATGGAGAATTAAGAGTATTTAATGAATCATTTCAACTCTCTTTTATAACATGCATTCTCCAGATGAAAAGACCAAAAAATACTCCTGTCCAAAATCTTTCATGAGTAGTATCATTTTCTCTCCATACTTTGCAAAGATAAAAGGAGGTTACAAGAGAATGATTGATTCTTTAGTAGTGAAACAGCTTAACAATATTTTTAGTTACGGATAACAAGAAAAATTTACATGCCTTAAAAATTAGGCGTAAGGACGCACATATATTTTTTTAAATTCAAGTCGAAATTGTTTTTCTTCTTCTTCAAATGTAAACAAAGTGGTGTCTATTTGAAACAGCGCTTAGGAACATTAATGACTGCCAGTACCCTATAACAAGAGTGCCCACTTTGGGGAGAGAGAACATAATGGTTCATTCACAAGGTTCATTCACAAAATGTCCAGAATGAGAGGTGTCTGTTTCGTAGGAGTGTCCATAAAATGAGGTTTTACTATGTATACCAGATTTTAAAATCAACAGTGACCTATTATAATGGGACCACCAAAATTAGACTCAGACCGTCACAAAAGTTATTCATGAGGTTGCCATTTATCCCATAGAAAAATAAGTAAATAAAAGCTAAAATGTGTGAGAAATTTTAAAAATTACGCTGAAACATTCAAGGGTTTCAACCGTGAGAGAGTAATTCTGATCAGACAACAGTGATTGTAATGTTTAATTTAATATTGATAGTAATGGACTAAATTTTCCTTTTGGTGCCCGATATTCTGAAGTTTTCAATCTTTCTCAATAAAAGATTTTTTAACACTGGCTCAATGGACATTTTAACTTTGATTTAATATGATTTGCTTGAAACTGAAAAGGGCACTATTTCTCCGTAAAAAAAGGCATTGTTTTTCACAAATACTAGCCTAGCTATTGAGGTATCCAAAATGTACAAAGTTCTTAATGAAGAAAAATCACATTAAGGAGAAGGGAAGGATGTTATTAAAGTGTTCATTTTTTTCGTTATGTTGTTTTCTTATGGAATTGCCCTATTGCTCATATTCATTTAATTATGGAAAAGTCAATTAGTCAATGTTTAAATTAAAAATAATTTCACAGCTGAACCCACACATTCTATAAATTGTTTTTAAAATGAGTGTAATTCTAGAATTTTTAAAATGTTGCTTATCCCATAAATATCGAGATTTAAAAAGAAAAATAATTACAGGGTATCTACAAAATCTAAATTTTTTAAAACCATGATTTCTACCAATCACTTTCCATGACTTAAACAGGTTTATACATTATTACTCAATACAGTCAAAAGGAGACCTAAACGAGTGCAACTTTCTTTCTAAAAAACAATATTGTTTTACCAGAGCAGTGCTTTGCACATTTTTTAATATGCCAATTTAAACAGAAATGGTAAAAAAGAACTAAACTAGTAAACAAACTGAAAAAAAAAAAAATTAATAATTCAGCAATTAATGGTAACAAACATACAAATTTAAACATGTTCTTTTAAAAATTCCTTTTAAAATTAGGTTTTACGAAAATTTTTAATATTTATTTGACTTAAACTATTTTAGTTGAATAAATGTTTTGCTTCAATATAAAAAATATAATTTCAATTTAACTACATACAAAAATACATTTATTAATTGATTATTTAGTTATATTGTATTATGTAGACGAGCAAAAAAACTTCCAACTATGAATTTCTTGCGAGCTTTATTTTTAAACATTAGACTTAATCATAAAAAATTGCTAATTATAATATACTATTCATGTAATGAATCGCGATGTGTGATTTCTTAATTCTGGCAAATACGAATTGCAATGTTTGATATTTAAATCATGCGAAAATAATCACGTTGTATGATTTTTAAATATAGTGATTAAAAATTTATGTTTAAATCATACAAATTCTGATCAAGTTCTGTGATTTTTTAAATCTTGTTAATGCAAATTCCAATCTGTGCTTTTTTAATTTGCACAAATGTGGATAATTATTTGTGAATTTTAAGCCATGTAAATACAAATCGCACACTGTGGTTTTTAAATAGTACAAATTCAAATTGAGAAGTTTGAGTTTTAAATTGCATAAATACGGAATGAGATTTTTTAAATGATAATAAGATAAGGTTAAATGATAAGATATGTCTCTCTAGGTTTTTCTAAGAGGTACCTATTTTGTGAAAATGTAGACATATGTAATCTGTAAAAATTAAAAATTTTATTAAAAAATCAACACAAAAATATGGTAAAAATATGGATTTTGTATGTAATGGATATACAGAATGTAAGTTTTGAATATATTCCTACCAGTTTCGCTGATGTTGTAATGCCCACATATACTAATAATCGTTGATAGAAACAGTCACCTATATAGTAACAAATTCAAGGGGAAAAAAAAAAACTTTCTACAAGAATTGGGATAGTTGATCTTAAAGTCGCGTGAATACAAATTGCGATCTTGGATTTTAAAATAGGGTGAATATAAATCACATGAATGGATTTTGAAGTCACATGAATATAAAACTCGATATTCGATTTTGAAAATACAACCTGCGATATAGAATTTTTAAATCACGTAAGTACAAATCACGATTCATAATTTTTAGATTGCGAAAATACGAATTACGATGTATAATTTTTAGATCACATGAATGCGAATTCCCAATGGCTTATTTTTAAATCATGTATAAATATGAAAATTGAAGTTTGATATTATAACCACATGAAATCGCGTAAATGCAAATCACGATATCGGATTTTTAAATCTCGCAAATAAGAATTGCAATGTACGATATTCAAATTCCGTGAATAAGAATCGCAACACGCTACTTTTAAACCACGTAAATATGAAAAGCTATGTTTAATACTAAAATCGTGTGAATAAGAATCTAGATATTAGTAGATTCCGGGCTTCAGCATCGTTAGAATTACTAAAATCCGAGCTATTTGGCGGCAGGCTAGTAAAAAAGCAGAAAACCTAATCTTCTGCGTGTAAACGCGTCGAAAATAACTACGTAGTACAAATTTTCTGTTCATCTTTGAAAATTGGAGATAAATGTAATTAAGTTTATTTCAACGGCTAAATTTTCTGGAAAGCGGAACATTTATAAAAAAAAGCAAAACTTTTAGAGAATCAGAGTTTTCGTTTAAAAGGCTGAAATTCAAGAGACAAAAGTGAAAAAAGCGGAAATCCGCTAAAAAATCTCATCCCTGAAAAGCAGATCGTGGTGAGGGATTTTTGAATTGCATGAAATATGTATCTTGATATGTTATTTTTAAATCACGTGAATACAAATCCCAGATCTGGATTAAGAGCTTCGATACTCAAAATCCACGATTTTTTAATGTTTATCACTAAAAATCACGACTTTCCAGATGCACATGCACAGATAACGTGTCAATGTAATAACTGTGGAAAAAGCGATGATAAATTACGATGGAATCAGCATGAATAGAGCATGTAAAAAAGTGATAACTAAAATACGAAATTTGCTTGCCATAATAACACATTAATTACATTCGAATGGGAAAAAAAACATGACTCAAGAAACAACAAACAGTTGCAGAAAAATCGATCCATAAATGACGTAGATTTACGATAGACTCGATGCAAACTAAATACTTGAGAAAGTTACTCCTTCAAAGTGGAAAAACACACTTGACTAACTAACATCGTATAAAAAATATCATTATAACAAAAAACAAGTGGAAATAACCAAAAACTATAAGAAAAGGCAGAGACACATTGCAAAACAAAAACCGATAACTCAATTTTTAAATAATACATTGTAATAACATATTAAAAATAAAGAATTGATAGATCGAGTAAAAAGGGCGGAGGGAATTGATAAATTACGAAAAAACTATTATCCAATGACGAGTGCGACCAAATTATATAACGAAAACTTAAATTCGAATTTTGCATGTTGTAATAACATTGCATTAAAAATATTGGAATTAGAAAGTCTAACTAGAAAGGGTTTAAAAATTATTAATCAAAGATCATTATAAAAATTAATAAAATTACGATGGGATCATCACGAATTGAACAGTTCAATAAAGAGTGAATGTAAATTTGAAATTCGCTCATTATAACAAGGTTGCTTCGAAAAGAGATACCTCAAGTTAAGAATGCGCTTGTCATAATAACATATTAAATACATTGAAGTTTGAAAAACCATGAAGTAACAGTTGAAAAGACTATTAATTATGACCAAAAAACTATTAATTGCCGTTGAAAAAATTATTGGAAAACCATGCAAATTTATAAAACAAAAAAATTAGGTTTTAAAAAAACATGCAGGGTGGAAGTTTTTCATTCAAACGGCAAATGAGACAGCTTGTCTCGCAAACCCCGCCTACAATGAACTCTCTGCCTTCAATGACTGGTCCTTGAAACCAGTGACATTTTCTTAATTTCCACTTCTGAATATCCGAGGGTCTGTCTAGAGAGGTACCTATTTTGTGAAAATTTAGACATAATTTGTGAAAAATTAAAAATTATATTTAAAAATCAACACAAAAATATGGTAAAAATATGGATTTATCGTTTCTAAAGGGATACAAAAATAAAATTTCAAGAAAAAGTATTTTGTGAAACTACTGTTTTTCCTAATATTGAATTTGTAAAGGTACCGCTAAACGGTAGTAAATTCGGCCTGGACAGATCCCTGATATCCCAAAAAACATAGCGTATTTTGAAAATATAAACAGAAGAAATTGTAAATAAAAATATTAAGTACCTTGTTACAGCATATTCTCTAAGACCTGAATGCAAATTCATAGAATTGAAAGTACCTATACATCCTCGCAACCTTCGATCTTTCCCAATCTTCCATGTCACAAACAAAGGGCTGAAAGAGAAACAAAGAAAATTTCCAGAATTAGTTCAGAAGAAGTGAATAGAGACATTAATTTTGGCAGATAAAATTTTTACTCATAATTGTCTGCTTTTAATAAGGAACTTATATGCAATCATTTATCATTGGGTTTTTAAATGCTTTAGAGTCATAGAAACATCTCTTAAAGCTTTCATTTTGTTAAGAATAAATAGTAAGTTTAATGACAAAAGTTTAAATTATGGAGAAATAGACTCTAATATCTCACAAAGTCTACAATATTCCAACAAGCTTAGGTCAAAGCTTAACCAGTGCTTTCACTACAGCGTGAGAATCTCGCATATTTTCTTTCTCCTTGCATTAAAAAATTTTTTACGCGAGAAGTTCGCGCACTTTATTAGTCAATTTTAAAATGCGAGAATCTCTCGAATTTTGGAAAAATTTGTCTTCTGCCATTTTGAAAAAGACATGAAAACAGCTCAACACTATTTTTAGGTGTTAATGAATTACCACACTTCTTCATCCAAAATTTACAACTATTTGTAAAATTTGAAGTCTGTGAAAACTATGCTGGAAGACCTAACAAGAAGTATGAACATGGAAATAACTTTAACGAACTTCACTATTCTATACCAGAAATAATTGAAAAGTCTATGCTGGCAAATGTAGAGGATAAGAAAGTGTGTGCACAATACTACAAATTTAATTAGTGATTCTGAACAGTTCAGCATCTGTTGCAAGGTCATTTAGCACCCAAAATCGAATTAAAACAAAATATCGTAACAGATTGACTGATGAGCATTTGAACAACCTAATGAGAATAGCTGATGAAAAAGTCGATATAGAACATTTTCCATATGGTGATGCAGCAAAAATATTCAATGGTTTAGAAATTAGGGTACTTACCTACGTATTAACGCAACCAGGCCAAAATTCGTATATATCGCCAAATTTGGTGACCCTACTTATGGCAACCCTAAGAGATTTATATTATTTT
This sequence comes from Parasteatoda lunata, assembly GCA_949128135.1. Taxonomy (NCBI): domain Eukaryota; kingdom Metazoa; phylum Arthropoda; class Arachnida; order Araneae; family Theridiidae; genus Parasteatoda; species Parasteatoda lunata. The sequence continues at coordinate 111,763,717 of OX421975.1, forward strand.
TCTTCACACATCAGTGTAGGGTATACCGGGCAGTGGCACTTGAATTTAAAAAAACATCAGTGTAGGGTATACCGGGCAGTGGCACTTGAACTTAAAAAAACTTCAGTGCAAATCGCATACATACAAAAAACATAACATACAAATCGCGCCAACCTGGTTGCGATAATACGTAAGAACCGAAATTAGAAGATGTTATAAATGTATTATGATTTTAAAGAAATATTTTTTTCAAAGTTTATTCGTGTTTTTTTAATTTTTAGAAATCTCAGTTAACTTTTTGAAATCTCACCCAGTTTTTGAGAAAGGGTGAGAAATTCTATCCCATTTTTTTTTCTGTAATGAAAACACTGTTAACCAATGTGACCAACAGTATTTTAGAGATAAATTTAAACTGTAAATTAATGGATATAATTAAATATAAATGAAAAAAAAAACTTACATTAATATTACTACTGACATTTAATGTTTTACTTAATGTTTACAGATTACTAATTTGCTTATTTAAAATGGTTAATTTTTTGCAGATCATGAATATTTAATTTTTTTTATAAGTCTTCTATTTTAGATGTATTGCTAAACGTACCTTAACAAATAAGTAAAGAGGATAAATTATAGAACTTTACCTTCACTATCAACCAATTATTTATAAATATTATCTATTATCATATTATCCTTATAGAATATATATTTTTTGTTTACATTTATTATTAGGAAAATGCAAACAATAAATGTAAACCCCAATAAACTGTTACATACATCTAGGAATAAGAAAACTAACTCTTCACCCAAAATTACAGAACACAATAATTAAGAATTTTTTTTTAAACATCAATCATAATCTATAAAAAAAATGAATGGTACTCACTAACTATCATTTGGAAAACTAGGAGTCTTGGGTGGATCATATTGATTTAAATGGCAATACAATACATCAAAACAAAAGAAGCACATTTCTACACAAACAACAACACCATTTTTAAATATATTAGGTTGGTAATTGAGATGCTGAATAATGGTCCCGTTTCCATTGCAGCAAGCACTTGAATGATTGTTCAACTTCTGTTTCTTAGCACCACAACAACCGGCAGCCATGATTACATAAACAATAAAACAACAGATTGCGAATAAAAGAATCAAACACAAAAACTTAATACAAACAAATGGAATAGTAACCAATTCAGTTTACACTATGAAAACAAAAGTCGCGAAAAGAAATAAAAACACTAAGCTTTATTATTCCCTCATTGCTCAAAATGACAAGTTGTTTCGGCGCATGTCCCAACGAAATTGTACGAACTGAACTTAATTTTATCATTTAATATTTTAAGTTAGGGGTGCAGCAATATTTTTATTTTAGCATAGTATTAAGGAGATCTGGTTTAAACATTAGTTAAATTAAATTTGAAAATACAGCCACGAAAATAAAGTAAAAAATATCACTTCACGAAAAACTAAAAATTTCTGAGAACACTTATCATGCTTTTGTCAGCTTCACATAAAATGTAGTTGAAAATAAATTATTTATATTCAGCAAAATTAAAAAACCAATTTAAAAAATACTTACTAAGAATCATTTGAAAAATTTGGAGATTTAGGAGGATCACATTTTTGTAAATGACAATAAACAATGTCAAAACAAAAATAACACATTTCCGGGCAAATTATTCTTCCGTTGGTTTCAATATTCGTAATATTATTGCATTCTCTTCTAAGTTCATCAATATTTGGCTTCGATCTCTTTGAATCACGGTGATTTTCGCCCATGTTTTTGGGTAATAAATATAATAAGGAGGTGATAAATTAAAAAGAATTATGGTAGTGAATTAAAAATTAACTAGTGCCCAACTGCCCGCCATGAAATGTGAACGAAAGGATTCATTGTTTAGAAACGATTTAGAAAAAAAGAAAATCGCGAACGAATCAGGAACGCCCAAATCAGCAGAAAATACCAAAACCAAGAAAGCTATAAGCAGAAAGAAAGAAACTTGAAATGAGTTAAAAAAAAAAAAGAAACAACAGAAATAAGACGTGTTTGTATTCCTGAGATCTTGTAGGCCTCGTTAATCGGTTCAGTTGTTTTGGAATCTTGGCGAACAAAGAGCACGGGGCGAGCTCATATGATCAGAAGGTCGGGTCCCCAATCGTGGTTGCCGGGAGAAAAGTGTTGAACCAAGCAGACTCCTCAATTCTGCTTTTAACATGTAAAGTCTATGGCGGGCTTGTCATACTTTGAATCCATTTTTCTTGTTTAAGAATCGGAGTGATCAATTTAAAAAAAATACTAATAATTTTTTCAATCTTTCCTATCCACGAAAATGTAGATCAATTTTTTTTATCTTTATTACTTTTTGTAATATTGCCTTTGAAACTCAAGTCACTTTCTACCTTTGAGTAAGGGAGGAAGGCAACTTCCACCCCCAAGTTCATTCTCCAAGAGACGATTGCGGTCTAATCTTCTCCGTAGGTGGTCTTGTTCCCTCCCTCCCAAATACTTTTAACTCTGTTCAACTCTTTTTGAAAATCTTTTTCTCTCTCTGTCCTTTTGAAGAACTGATATGGGGAGCTTTTATAAGCTTGTAATTTATTATGGAAATTATATTTGCTGATAATTCGTTCATTCTACATACATTTTATTTATTTAGTAGTAATACTTTTTCTTGTTTTTATTCATTTTGAGAGTGGAATTTATTTTTTAAATACATTATTCCCCCTTTTTTTTAAACTTTTTTCCTTGTTTTTTAAAGATGTTTCAGAATTAAAAAATTTAGCTTCTGAATAAAGTGAGATTAATTAAAATCGAGACAATGACGTAAAGATATTCCAATATACTATAAAGCATCACAAAACTGCAGTTTTCCTTTTTAAATATATATATATCGTACACTCATTTGTAGGTTTAAAAAAACATTTACATTATAAAAATTTAAAAGGTTGCAATTTTTCCATTCCATAAATAGTTTTAATTACTCCAATAGCTGGGATAGTTTGTTTTTTTTCCAAGGTAAAGAAAAAAAAAATAGCTAGTACACAAGAGCACACATCATCCAAACTTGAACAAGCACATACACAAGAACACTAAGTATTATGAAAATTTTATTTAAATCAGTAAATGAAGAAAAATATGAAAATATACGCATGTATTGTAAAATTCTTAAAAAAAAGAAAGTAAAAGAACATTAGTGGACATAATTAATATTCACGAAAGAAAAATAAAAACGGTATCAAAATATAATGAACCACTGCTTAGGAACGCAACACTGAAAATATTGAAACCAGTTTGATTGCCAGATGAAATAGAAAGAATGAGAAATGTGATTATTATAAACACCACGAAATATCATCACGGTATATTAAAAAATAAAAATAAGTTGTAATACTTAGAGTTAAGCTTCTCTTTGTTACTTCAGACAGTCAAACTGGTTTTGATGTTTTCAGACCTGATTCCTTAGTTGATTCACTAGATTTTGAATCTATTAGTCTTTTTTTATTGCTTTAACATTAATCTGTAATTCCTAATTAATACACTTTTTAAAACTTTTTTTAGCAATATTCTAAAAATATATATTAAAACTAGTAATTATGCAATATCTTATATATTTAATAACGAGAAATTTTTCGAATTCCTATTAAAAGTGTGTAATGTAATTTTTATTCACAATTTTTCGCTCTTTTATATTGATAGAACAAAGTATGTAATCAATGTGTTATTTTAATTTCTCTTCCCTAACCCTCTTTTGCCATTCATGGAGAAGAGTTTTCTGAGTAGAAATTTCTGCACTGCAAACTTTAATTAGTGTAGTTATAGTTAATTAAAATCCGCATTAGCATTACATGGAGAGGAAAAACACGAAAACCTCCCAGGGTTAGTGATAAAATTTTGTAAAGTAAACTTGTCTCAATCAGTTGTTATGTTGTAAGTTTTAATGAAAATCAATAAATGCCTTTTTTTTCAAAAATTTCGGTATCGTACTTTTTTATAAATTAATTTCGATTTTTTTTTATAAATCTTTATATTAATTACAGTGAGCAGCTTCACGAATTTATATATTAAAATGTAAAATAACATAGAATTGTTTTGTTTTAGTTTGTTGTTTTTAATGATCCATCGAAATGATCTATTAGAAAAATAGTACAATCTTTAAAAAATTGAAAAATATTAATTTAAATTAAAAAAAAAAGGTTGTGAAAAATATATGTATTTAAATTGTAATTGAAAGAAACAAATTAAAAAAGTAATAAAAAATAAAATCTTGAACTCAAGGTTTTACTTTAACATAAAAAGTTTTTCAAGTTAGCAAATCAATTTTTAAAAAAAATAACAAACTTTATTTGATTTATAGAGAAAATATAAATTTATTTTTAATGTAGTTATTTTATATGAATTACTTTCATATGACTACATAGTAAAATTTTATAAATTTAAATACTCTGGTTATTATTAGTTCTCTAAATAATCAAATCAAAATAATAAATAATTCAAGATATAATTAGAAAAAGTGCATGTTAAATAAAATGATAAAACCATTTTGAAAATAAATACAGCCGTTTTAGAGTTTAAAAAAATTATTTTTTAAGTTTTTCTTAGAAGGAGAAAAAGCATAATGTAGAGTGAGTCTCTTCTGATATCTTTTGAAAGCTAGTTGACCCCCGCAGGTTGCAATTCCCCCTTTTCTGTGACAGTGGTTAGTCGATTAGTTTCGGATTACTTAACACCCCAGGAAGTACACTCACCCCCACCAAAAATGTAGGTGAGACAGTGGAACGGGTTTTGGAGGTGCTATATTTTTCGTCCCTATTCGGGACTAACTCTTACTGGGGGTTAGAAGGGAAATGAAAAGGCCTTTTCACAGTATCCTTTGGCCAAGTTTGGAATCAAAGCAAATTTGGGTGCTTCAGACAAATGAGAGACAACTATATTCGCTAAAAAATTTAAACCGATTTTGTTTTTGAATAGTTTAGAAAGTCGCTTGATTTTAATATATTGATGAAACTTAACAGTTGAAAAAGTTCGGTGTAAGATATTCTAACCTATTTGATCACAACACAAAATAGAGCAAAACACAAAAATACAACATAGTTAATTTTAAATATGGACACAGGCGAAAATATTTATCAATGTGGTGATTGTAATAGTTTTACTAATAACAGTTATGCCGAAATAAGAATGCACTCCCTTTACTGCATTGGTAAATTTAATACTTTGCTTCAAGATATTTTATATATTTTTTTATCCTAGAGAATTATCAATCATGTAGAATTTAGTATGCTAATTTTGAAGCTCTAAAATATATAGAAGTTATTAAATTTTGTTAAAAATACATTGTCAGCAAAGTTATTTAATGCTCAATTAATACTTATATTATTCAAAATATAAAAGTAGTTATTAAAAACTAGTAAGATTTTAGAATGTAGAATAAGCAGTCGTTTTCTCCGGATTTTGTTAGAACATTAAAAGTTAAATATTTACAATTTGGTGCCCGTTTTACCTAAGTGTTTTTTTTTTTTTTTTTTCATATTCTGACAGAAAACTGGTAAATTACTTATGAGTGAGATTTTTCTAAAAATAAGAAATCAAATTATTATACGTGAATTACAAATCGAAGGAATAATAGGAGAATGTAAGAATTTATGTATAGTAAAAGATCTTAGATAAAGTGCTCAATTCAAGGGATACCTTATTCTATATTTTAACTATTTTTTCAATGAAATTAATTTGATTACTAAAAACAAATTAAGATATTGCTATTTTTCAAATGTTCTTTTTATTTATTTTTAAATTTGAGGTAATTTTGAAGAAAAAAAAATAATAAAATAAACAACCAAGCATGCATTATTTTTTAAAGGAAAAAATCTTCTCAAACATGAACGAAATTGTATTTTTTTTTTTAAATTCAGTAAAATGCATTCCTCAGTAAAAAAAAAATTCTGTCATTCAAAACCATTTACTTAAAGAGACTGTAACATTTTCTAGTAACTAAATTCCCAATTTAATCATGAGTAGATTAAATGATGAAATATTATTTTTTGTATGGAGCCCTGCTATTTATTTTTGGGTAAATAAGTTTTATTATGTACAATAATGTTTTAATTCATAATTTAATTTTAATGATATATGTAAACAAAATTTTCAAAAGTAATACTATTGGGTCTTAACTTTTGAAGGATCTGTCTGTATTATGATATGTTTCAGATTTTGAAAATTATAGACAGTTAGATTAGCTAGTTATTGCAGATAGTGAAGATATCTACAAAAAAAAAAAAAAAAAATCATGAAGAGTGTTTTAGTAGAAAAATAAAACTGTTTAGTAACATTAATAAGGGATAATGAAATTATTGAGAACTTCATATTTTTAAATAAGATTGTTTTACTTTCCACATAGTAAAAATATCTTCCATTAAAAGGCACTACTATAACTTTATAAGATATCAGAAGCGAGTTATAGGAAAAGCAATGTTTCTTGATAGTTTATTACTATAGTCAGAAATTCACAATAAATACATAAATTATTACTAAGCTTAACATAATTCTACTTACTTTGTACTATTTGGGAGTATTTCTGTTTCGGTACCTGCTATTATCAATTACAATTATTAAGGTACCAAAGAAATTTTAAACGTTTAAAAATTAAATGAATAATATGTTTATATATAAAAAGTTTCATTCACATTTAGACAAATTTATGCTTAATAAAAGCCATCTTGTGGTTTATTTTACTTTTAGTAGTTTGTTCATTATTAATTCTTTTGTTATGATTATTTATGTATTTATTTTTTTAGTTTGTATGTATTTCAGTTTTATCTCCCCTTTCAAGAAAAAGAAGGAAAAAAATCTGAGTATTTTCGCATCTAGGATAATATATTTATTTAATTACAATAATTTGTTATTGCTTTAACTTCAACTGTTTTCTTAGCAATTCATTTATTTCTTAGCTTTTTACAAATCCATGCTGTTAGTTAGTAACCGGTTTAGTTTCTATTTTAACAGGAAACAGGGATGCATATTGAAAAGTCCCACAAAAATGAAATTAATTACTCATTTCTGAGAAATTGCGACTCTCAAATAGCTGAATTTAGTTGACAAAAGCACAATTTATCACTTCGATTCTATATATTTTGCATCCTTTATATTGAGATTTCCATAGTGTTCTTGATCTTTCTCCGCAACCTTGGGGCAGTTTAAGAGACAACTTCGAAATCTTAAAGATGTACCCCTATTTTTAATTGCAAATTCGGATTTTCCTGAAAAAAGTAATCTTATTTCATCTATAGGTCATCAGTCTGCGGAGGGACTAAGGGTGTGCGGTATTGGTTCTCTTTAAACTGTTCTACCGTAAAGTGCTCGACTTCGCATGCAGGTCGTCGGGCTACCGAAGCGGGTGTGCCATCCCCCCTGCAGAGGATCAAAATTGTGATGGCATGTCTTCAGATCATCCTCAGCGATGTTTCTCAGACCGTCGGCAGTAGCCCATTGTGCAGCTCTAGTGCGATGTAAATGAACTACAACAACATTGTTATCATGAGTGATATTGATATATTTTAAAAATTTAGCTATTTATTTATTGGAAACATACGTTTTTATTAATTTTTCTGTTGCTTAGTTGTTGTTTTTTTTAAATATTTTATTAGTGAATTTTAATTTTTTAAGTAAACAAGCTCTCGAATATTTTATTATTTGTTTGATTTTACACCTCCTTTTAATGGAGTGAAAGATTTTAATTCTAAATTTTTCCTTCAATTGAGTGGTTTCATTCCCCCTTTTTTTTTTCCCTTGAGAATGTTTTTTTCATAACAAGACTTCATTTATTTGTAGCAAAAATTATATGGAACACAGTGAAAGAGCGTCCGGCAACCTAATTCTATAAATTTCCCCATAGAAAGGCACTTCCACGCGTGTTTCGGAAACAAGGATTGGGACCCTTGGCTAATCTTTCACAATCAAGTTTATTCTAGTTTGATTTTTTGTAAGAAAATTAATTCAATTTTATGTCAGAGAATGTGAATTATTTATTTTTTGTAAATATTACTTTTATTTTTCAAACCTCTTAACTAGCCTCGAAAGTGATTTAAATATTCTAAAAGTCACAAATCGGATGTCTCTGGCCAAGTGTAGAAGAGCCTGGAGTTCAACTTTGCGGAAGGCAAGGGCCCATCCTGGGCTGCCAGGCCAATGAAGAAGACTTAACTAGCAATAAAATATTTATTTTCTAAGATCATATTTTAAGTTTCATGTATTTTAAATTTGTTTTCTTTGTAACCTATTTATAATTCATGATTCTTCTTTTTTTATTTTAGCATTTCTTACTTTCAGTCACCATACTTTTACATAAACGAAATTAATTAATAAGGATTTTTGCATACTTCGCCCTATTTTATTTGAGTGATTCTTACGTATTCTTTATCCCTGTATTATATGTTTATTGACGAATGTAAGCTACTCAAAACTTTCACAAGAACCAACTTTCAAAATGTGTAATTCTGGTATATCATTTCATGAAATGGCTTATCATTAAATTTCCATCGTTATTCAACTGTATCCCAACTTGTGTTGGGATTAGCCTTTTCACCAGAAAATTTATTCTTGAAAGCATTGATAGCTCAATTTAAGATATAAAAACTAGTTTACTTTAATTTCATGATTTCCTCTGAGTTTTAAAGTACCATTTCCAAAATCACAATAAATTTTGATTTAGGAAATATATTTTTAACTTATAAATTGCAATATTAAAAAGTAATAATCTTAACATGGCCTTAAAAAAGTATTTATAAAGCTATAAAGTAAGTTCAGATTTTCCTTTTTTATAGCATGACTTTTTTTCTTTTGATAAATGAATAAATTAAGCTCCCCTTTAATGAAATAATTGCCATATCGGATTGCTTGGACGTGTTTTTAAAATGTGATATTTTTGTTTTTTTAAAAAAAGGTTCTTTACAAGTGTATAGGGTATTCAAAAAATAGGAATTCCTTACTCAAGATGGCTGATTTGTGTAAACGTGGACCATAAGAAATATTTAGCTACAATGACTGACAGACCACAAGGTCTAATAGAGAATATTGGCAGGGCTTGCTGAGAAAACCTTGTCTGTAGTGAATTAGTTTTGTCTGAGTGTAGTATTGAAATAATTCCTGGAGTTAAGCTCAGCGTCTGCTTAAATACGTGTAGCAAGATTTATTTTCTCATCTAAAAATTTGTGATTTGTTTATTTTATTCAACTTATTTAGTATATTACCTAATGTATCTCTTATCTTTCATGAAATAAATGCTTAAAAAAACACTATTTGTTCTTTATTTTTTTTAAAATTGTATCTTCAATTCTGTTGTCTAATTTTGTTAGTGTGTTCACATAATCAGATTGTAATTAATTTCTAATAAACTAATATTTGAATACATCATAGGGCAATTTTTTTTCTTCAGAAATTACTATAAACTATGCTTTTTGAACTACCATTTAGTTTAAAATCTTTAACAGCCATATAATAGTTTCATACATCAAAGAAAAAAAGAAAAAGATTTAAAATTGGAAAACTAATTTTCATAATCAGGGCAAAGGTGGTCCATTCAGCCGAACATATGTATTCAGAATTCTGAAGATCATTTAAATTCAAACAGTGACACATTTTAAAGTTAGTCTACAAAAAAACTCTATAATTGTCGTTGAATAACAGATACTTTTTTAGGTAGTATTTATTTTGCAGAAAAAAATCAATTGTAAATTTTTCACATTTGATGTGTTTGACAGAACAAGTCACTCCATTTATTAGTAGCATTTAAAATAATTTAAATACTTTTTCATATATTATTAGTGGCCTATTCATAACCACACTCCTTTATTTTTATGCACATTAATTGCCACTTCAAAAATTATATCTTGGCAAGAAACCAGACAGCGATGTTAAAATATACATTTTGTTGCATTTATTTACTAAGTGTTTTTCGTCTTCAAGTATTTAAATGTGTATAAAAAATAATCTTTGATCAAAATAGATTTTAAAATTAACAGTTTTAAATTTCGAAAACAGTATTTTCAATTGAAATCACAAAACCGAAGCAGATAAAATTAGTCCAATTATAAATTCTTAAAGTCTATGGCCAAAAAACCACATTTTTGTTGTTAATTACTACTACTAGTGATTTCTTTCCTATCTTTAGAAAACAAACTTTGTTGGAAAACTTAATTCTTGAAAATGGTTTTGAATAAGGAATTTAAAGAAATGAAATATTTATTCATGTTTAGTGAATTTGTAATTCTAAAGCATTTTTAGCAAATTATTTTTTTAACCTTCAGCTTTATGTCTGAATCTTCTTAACAGTAAATATTTAAAAAAACACTAGAAAATCACAAATTATTTTCAAAAATATCAGAGAATATTCGCAATTCTAGAGCTCTAATACGCCACCTTGCAGTGATTCAAGAATTTAACGTAACAGGTAGAGCCAATGGTTAAATCTGGGGGGACTTAGGCTGTTGTTTAATATTTATTCCCTTCTGCCGAATTAACATCAATGTTTCATAAGACATAAGTCACATTCACACTTGAAGGTCGAAGTGATAAATTAGCTATTATTCATATTGGTTATTTAAATATTAGAACAGTATAATCCCGATATCTCAAAGTTGAAGGGACACTAAAAAAATTTTGAGATAAGCTCATAACTAAATATGTTCCAAAAAGTAAAAAAAAATATTTTCTAAAATATTACTCTAAAAAGTCATGAAACAAAAGAATAACTGCTAATAAAAATGTATGTAATGATTGTTACCTATAAGTCTAAACACAACAATAATTTTATATTTAAAAGTAAGACAAAGTTAACTGTGCATTAAATGAAAATGATTTTTTATTTTTAAAAAAATTTGACATAATGAGGTTTTGAGAAGAAACCCTTCAACATAGGAATTCAAATTAGCATTGTGATGTGTAATTTTGGAGGGTGTTCCGTCACTTAAAACTATGCCACTGCTTGCAACTAGTTTCAACCCATTAATCACTTTTTAATTTTGACGAAATTTCTCCGAAAAAATCCTATTCTTTCAAAAGTGTTTTGACTTCTTTAAAACTATGTTAGTTGTAATACATACCATCACTTTTTTCTTATAATTTAAGGAAATTAATTATTTTTGGAACATATAAAACTAGTTATTGACTTACCAAATTTTCCATTATTGTGGCCAATTTCTCTAAAATTCTTTGCAGAATAGAATATAAAAATTTTAACCATTTATTTATATCTATATTGTATAGTTTTTACTATACATTGTATATATATACAATGAATACTCAAAATGCATATAATTTTCATATTTTTGAGCCTACTCTAAAATTCAGTACATATATTGTTAGACTTAAATTTATAAAAGTGAGTAATATTAAAGAAGGTGATGGTGACAAGTTTTCTGCAAACAGTGTATACAATATGCATATCTGCCAATCAGATTTTAAAAAATTAGTTGCGTTTGAACTTTGCTTCCCCACTAACATTAAAAATACACTATTCAAAAGAATTAAGAGAGCAAGTATATAAAATTAATATTTCATGTGCTCCTTTAATTTTTGTGAACAGTGTATTTGTCATAAGTCGATACAAACTATTTTTTTTAGACCACTTTACTTTTTTTTTAAAAAAGTGGCACATGACACTACAAATAAGAAAAAAAAATGGAGCAAGTACATTAGTTTCAATGCTTGTAGACTACTACTATTAACTATTATACATGCACAGGAATTTTAGGTTTTTTTCCACATTACAGTAAAACTACTTAGGAAAAAAATAGATTTATGTCAACCCTAGTAGAAAAAATTACAAAACTCTTTAAAAAAGAAATATCAAATATTTAAACAGATTATAATTGCAGACTAAATGATAGAATTAATTTCTAACAATTCCTAAATAAATGAAAACTAAAAAAAAAAAAAACAATTTGAAAAAAATTATCTCATGCATTTTAAAAATTCTGGTAAAGGAATATAAGAAACTATAATATACGTCTAAAACTATATAAACATATAATATATAACTGTTAGAATATATTAATCTTTCATCAATACATTTAAATTAAGAGAAAATAGTTATTTTAGATTTAAAGATATAATGAAAACATTTTAGATTATTGGAAATGTTTTCAGATTCAATAACTACTTTTATATTATAATATAAAAGTAGTTAATTATAATGAACAGAACATATTTTCATACAACGCTGAAACATATAAAGAATTTTTCATTTAAAATTTTATCCCTACTTATATGTAATATTATAGGTAATTTTGAACCTGTTCATCACCTGTGATACATCATTGAATACAGATAACCAGCAACATGTGAAAAAAAAAATTTTTTTTTTTAAGGCTACTGAAAATTTCATCAAGTTAACTTGTAATTTAGCTTTGTAAAATGAGTTACAAAGTTTCCATACCACGATAAATGAAATAAAAATATTTTTAGCAGATTCTGAGCTTTTGAAAAATTGTCTGTTACTTTAAAAGCATCTGAAGTAAGTGCTTAGTCAAAATATACCAGGTCTGACGAGATACTCTCATTTATTTACTTTTTTTCAAGAAGTTAATACACATCTTTACAATATTTAAGAAAAATGAATTTAATTTTTTAAATAGATAAGAAAGTATAACCAAATCAAAAATTGAATATAATTAATATCAGAACACATTAGTAATAGACAAGCTATCAAAATAAAAATTTTAAATGAAAATAATCAATTATTGAAAATGAAATATAATAACACTAAATTATATATAAAATTAAAATAACTCTGTAGCTTTTATCTACTTACATCAACTAAATTTCTGATAAATTGAAGTATATATTTAATTCTTAATTAGAAAATATTCTTAATTGTTGAATATTTTTCCTTCCATGCATTTTTTAAGAGAAACGTCTCAGTTAAACAAAACAAAAATATATGATATAAATCAAATAAGTAGATTTTTTTCATACGAATTTTTTAAATCAACAATCCTACTCAGAAGTCATGATCACTTTAAAAAGATAGAGACTTTATTTATTTACATGCGGACAATTTTAATTACAATAACAAGACATTATAATGTAATTTATATTTTTATCCAACTTCTTCTGGGCTAGATTATTCTTTCAGGATGATACCACTACAATTTTTATAAGTACTTCTTAGTATAAAACAGGAACCACATAGATCACCTAGAATAACACAACAATAAAACATATTAAGATATACATAATCCCATATATATTTGATAAGCAGATTAAAACTACTACTAATCAATAAACACTATCTAAATTACTTTGATTTAAATTGTTCGATTTTAAATATTAATGGAATTTTTTTTCAAATAAGTAAGCTTGATAAAAAAGTCTTTTAAAGAATGAGAAAATAGATATCTAGGTTTTTTAATTGGGGGGGGGGGGGGATTTTTTTAAAATCATTCATATACTTCAATATCGCATTATTTATCTTCGAAGGGATAGCATAGAACAATTTTAAACTATATCTATATCTGATAATGAACATCAAAAAAAAAAAATTTAATAGCAATTAGTGCAAAGCAACTCGTGAAACTAATATTTAAAAAGAAAGATCTAATGAATGTTATATTTTTTCAAAACAAGAAATCGAACTAAAAAAGCGAAAAATATGTCATAAAATTCCAAACACAAACTCAATAAAATGATCAACATGCATTTTAAATTTCAATGTTTTATTTATTACTGAATTCCATATCTTTTAATTACACCATAAAATCCGTGAATAACTGCATAAAATCCGTGGCAAAACAAATAAAGAATATTAATTTCTAAAAATATGAAAGAATAAAAGCATGTTTAGAAATAGCAGACAGCTGTCTGTTCGGAATCGTTCGTAAAATTCCACTACCGATTAAACTCGGAAGATTGCGTAATTTTTGAGGCTCTCACATCTCAGGATTACAAACTCACCCATAGACCAGGGATCCTAAAGCGATCTAGACTCCATGCCATAGACAAAATTGAGTTCCCTGTTGAACTCGGTGGTAGCATGTTGAATTTGAAGAAGAGCCTCTGAGCTCATATAAATCTTGATAGGCTAAATTAAGCCTTACCTATTGAAACGCAGTGCTATAAGCGAAAGCAGAGAGCACGCCGCACTTTACTATACTCATACTCATAGACAAAACTTTAATAAATTCATAGCTATTTTTATTTGAATTACGTAAGTAATTAAAATTTAATAGTAACTTTTTCTTTGTTTAATTTAAGAAAAATTATTGATTCACTTCAATAGTAATAAGGATAATTGAGGAGCACATTAAAATAAAAATAATATTTTTAAAAACCACGTTTTTGTAGTGGAGAATAATAATTAAAAAACAAAAATTTGAAAAATGAAAAACGTGGAGTGCATGAAATACATAACAGTAACAGTATGTGTGCTCATTAGAATATGTGTATCTATAATTGTATGTGGATGTGTCTGTGGAATATGTTTGTGTGGATGTGTATGTGGTTGTGCATGTGTATGAGTAAGAAAATGTGTATATGTACAGGGCTGCCATTGGCGACTAAAAAGGAGACTAAAGCTACTATTTTCAAGCAATAGCAACTAGGGCGACTATTTTAGTAGAAATATGAGTAAAAACAACTAATTTGCAATATGTTGAGTAAAATCGGCGACTTTTTTAAGCCAGTTAGCAACTAAAATTTAGAATAGCTTCATGAGTTTCCCTATTCCCCCACTTTTTTTTTTGTCGCGCTTTCGTTTCATCCAAACTTTATTCTTCCTCACTGTTTGATGTCAAAAGCAAGACAGACATGCTTAACTAATGGAATTGGATTTCACACCACATGACCCAAGTAGCACAGAAACATCGATCTATGCCGTGGCCGTTCCTATCAATATTTTGAAAGCGGAGGAATATAGATACTGTGAGCAAGTTATTGAATGAATTCCGTCAATAAAACTTTAAAAGTATTTTTCTTAAAGCACTCTATATTAAATATATTTTAGTTCCATAGTTCAAAATATTTGCTAGAAAGATAAAAATGAGTAAAATTTCTTTAGAGTTGCTCATATTAGTGAAATTAAAAAATAGAATGCCGTGATAACGATATGGAACGGGATTGGAGGGTGAAGCGAACTCAATAATGTTTTCAACAAAGTTTATCCGCTTGTCACGTGATCTTCAGCTCTGACGTCACGCTTTACTATCCATGTTTCAGTTGGTTTGGGTTATTTTTAGCGTGTTATATCTCCTAATATTGTCGTCAAAAGTCACCTTACTGATTTAATTTAGGTAAGCAAAGTTTATTCATCTTCTATTTACTTATATAAACTCTATTCGCGATCGCAACACTCGATACGCCATCTAGCGGGAGACTGTAACTATCGGGCATTAGTTCCCACATAGCCATTGGCAATGACGGACGCCATTTTCTTAGCAGCAAATAGGAAGCAAAATTTCCCTAAAGAAAAGGTAAAACTTCTTGAAAAAACTAATCAGAACATGCCAAACATTGAAGCAGAACACGCCAAGCATTTGAAGAACAACTTCTCAATAATTTTTACCTTTCTATTACCAACAACATAACATGATTTCATGATCACTTGCTGTTACAGATGTGTGTATTGCGGTAAAATAATTTTTCTGTCTTCAATTTATTACAAGTTAAAATGAAGTCAACATTGCTTTCGTCATTCCTATGAATTAAGTGAATTCAGAACTGTATTAGTTATAGAATATTCTTCTTCTTCATAGAAATGTATATATTTCTGTATCTACATAATTCAGAAAACAACAATAAAGAATAATCCGAATTACTTGAAAAAGTATCTTTTGTGCTGATTATAAATAAATTTTTTATCGTTTTCTTGGTAAGTGTTTTTTAGTTTTGAAAGAATTTCAACTAGAATTCAGCTATTTAAAGCTACATATTAAAATTCATATCGAGATCTTACAATTATAAAATTTTGATGTGTGGTATGTTACCTAAAAGTAATGAAGGGATAAACTATGTATATGTTATTTGAGAATAAAGTTTTCAAACAAAGAACATATCATTTTGGAATTCTCCGGACTTATAAATCAGGTAAGTGTTATGATTTTTATTATAAAAAATTTGCTTGTAAATAATTTTTTTTCGTACTTGATGATCGTTCTCTACAAAATGTTTTTTTTTACGTCTGATTAAATACTATAAGAATTAAAAAAAAAAAAACAATACGAAAGTTTTATTGAAAAATGAGGAATTTTTAAAATCATTTTTATCCTAAGAATTCTTTATTTTACGCTTTTTAGTTTATAATTTTTTGATAAAATTGTTGTCAAAATACTTTTTTTGAAAAATTAAATGGTATTAAATTATGTGTTTATGTATACTTCTTGCATATTCTAATATTTGAAGTAATATGATTCAGAAAAGTATGGAAGAAAAATTCGGTACTTACGTATTAACCACAGTTACAGATTTGGCAGATTTTTAGTGCCGCCAATCTACACTTAGAATTTTTGGAAAAAATCTTAAAATGAAACACTTTATTTAAAATCAAAGTAGTCAATCGGATTTCGGTGGAAAATGGGCCAATATAGAGTTTAGCATAGATTCAAAACAAATTTTTCTCTCACCTGATTCTATAGCCATTATGAACTCTAATAAATAAGATTCAAAATGAAATAACATTTCCGAAACGGACGTTTACTAAGATAAAGTTTCATGTTATGGACATTGGTACATTTTCGTTATATTTCACTCCATAAAATATTTCGCTCCTAAAAAAATAAAATTGCATCTTGTTTTGTTTTTGGCAAGTCCCAAAGACGCATTTTCGTTACACTAAAAAATGGCGACAAAAAAAGAATGGTTCTTTTTTTTCTTTTTGTTTCGTAAGCATTCTTTATTTTACGTTAAAATTTAAATAGGCCTTTCATGTTATACCATTAAATTTAGTAAAACTATTTCTCAGGCATTAGGTTTGAACTCTTATAAGAATATACCTATTTTTTTCTCTTTATTTACAAATATTTTTCCGATGTGTTCTGGATGTTCCTTCTCTAAAAAAAAAGTGATACCATTTTGTTTTCATTTGCATAAGAAAGAAAACAAACATTTTTCTTTTTTAAATTTAATCAGCCACAATAGAGATGGAACGTTACAATGCTACATGCTACATTAAAGACGTCTCCAGTGTAACTGAATGACTGTTCATATGGAAATCGCAGGGATTCGGCACATACAACAACGCCCCCTATAGTTCGTTGCGATCGCGAATTAATATTGTGTCAGGTCTTCATTTCTAATTGCAATGTTTCACTTTTATATTTAGGTTAAGCCTACATTAGATTAAGATCATATGTAGCTGGTTTTGAATTATAATTAAGTAAGTAGTTTTTAACTTTTCGCTAATTTTAAATATTATTATCGGAATAATTTCTAATTAATGACGTAAATTTATTGTCAAAGTTGTTTGTTCTGAATTGTTTACTTCTTGTTTGCTGGGATGTTAAATGTTATGTTTTACAATCTATCTAATTTTTATTAAATAAATTCACTAGGTTCGTAAATAATTTTATGTAAGATGAAATGTTTCTAATGTCATTTGTTGTGTGAACAAGGTTCATAGCATTGTAGTTATGAGTGTATAAATACTTTTCATAAAAATTAAGTCTGTCAACGTTAATTCTGTGTGCTTATTAACAGTTAATTCGTTTTAAAACATTAAAAATTGTGCTCAAAATGATATAAGTATACATAATTTATCAAAATATTAATGTAAGCGAATTGTAAAAGGTTATATAGATTTTAAAATTACGTCTAAAAGTGAAATAAGCAGTATGAAATTATTAAACAATTTTAAAAAAAGAAATAAGTTTAACTTTTCAATTTCTGAAAACAATGATATTCTATTTACGTAAATTTAATCCAGTCTTGTAATATAATTCTCTATATAAAAGTTCTTAATATAAGATTTAGTTTATGGTACAGGTACAGGAATGATTGTTATTCGTTACTACTACAATTTTTCTTTAAATGTGTCAGATATCAAGTAAGGTATGTGTTATGTATAAAGTATGATATGTGTTTGTTATGTAACAAGAGTATACTAAAGGAAAATTAAAATAGACACTAAAGGCTCAAAATCAAAATAGAGATTTATATGTTTATTAAAACTTCTTTAAAGAATTTTTTGTTTGCTGAAAATTATATAAAAAAATTACAGATAAAAAAGGAAAATTTAATTGTCAAAAATAATATCAAAATGTGTTAATCTTTAAAATAACTTTAAAAACTGAAGTATAATTTGGATAAGAGTGCGACAACTAAAACTTATAATTTCTAAGATAATGATTAGAAAATATTGATCAAAGCTTTTCTAATTAAATATTTTATTGTTTTTCAGGCTTTGAAAAAACCAACCCGTCTGGGTTTTATTGAAAAAACCCGGGGAAAATTTGGTTTTTTTATTTTGTGGTCATAAACTTTAAGTTTTACTGTAAAAATATTTTTATTTATTAAAAAGTGTTGTATAAGCTTAAAAATAGATATAAATCTGAAAAGTTATTTTAATTTTATTATATGTAATTTGTATTATGTTTAAATAACACATTATCACTAATACATATTTGAATCTTTACTGTTAAATACAGTAATATAAAAGGAACAAGAACTGAAATAAATACTCAATGGTCTTCCATGTTTTTATAATAAAATAATAGAAAGTGAAATTAAAATTACATATAATTGATTGAATAAAATTTTTTATAGTTTCAACAAATACTTTTTCTTAAAATTTTATTTTTGTGTCTTGTAAGAAATGATAAATCAATATTTTTGTGTTAATTTTTTAATTTTCACAATTTATGTCTAAATTTTTCACAAAAGGGGTACATCTCAGAAAAACCTAGACAGACCAGGTATATATATATAAACATGGTATATATATATAAATATACATGGTATAAGTATATATAAATATATACAACACAACAGGTCTATGTGTGATTCTTATTAGATAAGATTATAACTTAGGTGTGATTCATTCTAAAATTAATGTGTGGAAATTAATTTTGTAATGTCTAATTTTATATTGATATCTATTTACAATATATATCAAGTAGAAATTTTATATTTTGATGTGATAATTTGTTACTGTTTTATCTTTCAGTTTGTTACTATTTTATCTTATTCTTAATGCCTTCTCGTAAATGATTAGAATTTATTTAGAAAATAAGTGCACTTGTTTATTTATACCACTATCAGTAATTTAATGAATAAATGTCAGACAGTTCTTTCATTGTGTTGCAATTTCACCAACATAGGTGTATAATTTGCTCTACTCAGCCTTTTAGCTTTTAAATAAGTAAATAAATTATGACATCAGACTATTTTATTTTGTTGTCACTGCACAGAGCAATTGCAAGATGAGAAAACTAGTATAAATTTAGGAGCCTCAAGTAACATTTTGTATTTTCAATATTTTTTCCTAATTAATTTTTCATGAAAAATTTGCATGTTATAATATTTATAAAAATGTATTTAGTTTATGTATTAGTAAATGTATATAGTTTTCACAATTACTTTAATTTTTTTGTTAATTAACTTGGCTTGGTGTTTTTATAAAATTCTTAATCAAAATGGGCTAGCTAATATAAATATTTTAATACTCTTTTAGATTAAATTTTAACATAATTTGTATTGTCTTGTAGCTGTGTGAATAAATTAACAAACTTTTATTTTCAGATTCGGTATTTTGACAGCATATGCCGGTATTTTGACTGAGGCGAAAAGAAAAGAAAGAAAGTCATTTGAAAGAGTGCCTGCCATCACTATTGTCATTTGGGTAAAATTGTTGATTAAAATATTATTTATTTATTAATATATATATATATATATATATATATATATATATATATGTGTGTGTGTGATATTTTTTTTCCTTCCAGTTTTTAAATGCTTTAAGAAAAAAAGTTTAAAAAATTTTTTAATCTGAATAACAATTCCAATTGCTAATAATAAATCAAAATATTTAGAATTCCTCTCTTTTTGTATTAAATTTTACAAACATTAATCTGCAGTTAATCCTTAACATTTCTAAGTTTATTCAGGATTTTTCGTGTATACTCACAATTTTTTAATATGTATAAATATATATCATCAGTCGATTTTTATCTTTGCAAGCTGTAGTTAAAGGCAGCATTATAATTTAATTTAAAAATAATGCTAGGAAGAGATTCTCTCTATTTGAAAAATACAAAATAAAAATTTGTTCCCATGTAAAGGAAACCAAATATTGCAAAAAAGTTTCAGAAATCCAAACTAAAAGAGTGAGTGAGAGAGAGAGGCTTGAAAAACTTAATTTTCTAAGTCTAACACAGTTGTACATCAATAGTTTTTGGATCTGATCACAAAAAAAAAGTAATTTTGTAGAAGGAAGAAAAAAACAAAACCGATTACATTAAGGAATAGAATGCATTTGGAAGTGCAGGTTATTTATAATAAGTTTGAGCTTTTGTTTAATTATACTTCTAAGTATATGCAATCATAAGTAATCAATATCAGATCTAAATTTTAAAAATAAATCTTATTTTCAACTTCAGTACTTTTTGTGTATTCACATTAGTTTAATAGAATTTTCTTTAATACATCGAAGTAAAATTGAGTATTAAGAAATACTGATAAGAACTGATAAGCTTTTTATTATAGTATTTTTTGTTGTTAAAGATTTATTATTTAATCAAAGATACAGCATTGCCGCTTGAATATTCAGTCAGTTTACAAAACAGTGTCTAATGCAGCATGCCTTTTTTTGATCCGTGTGTCGATTCTCTAAGCCAGTGATTCTCAACCGCTGTGCCGCGGTACTTTTTTGTTCTGCCAAATTCTTGAAATGTTCATAAAAAGTATATATATATATACTTTTTATAATTTTTCTAAGCTTTAACCGCGCTATCATCTTTGTTGGCGATTGCCTTGTTTCTGACAATCTTAAAATAGATGAGAGAATTAAAATTGTCTTTGACACATAGTTTTAAAAATTTTTTGAAGTAAGTAGGAAATTTAATGACTATTAAAATGATTAATTAACTAAGGAAAGCAAGCTAAATATTAACTTACAGATGGAAATAAAACTTAATCATTAAAGTAAGCTATGCAATTAATTAACAAATTAACAAAGGATAACTAAAAAAAAAAACAAATATGGGAGAGTCGGGTAGCCCCGCCCACTTAAGGAGTATTGCTTATATTTCTGTATAATATGGAGTAATAATCAAGATTTTTGTATGTTTCTATTGTTTTATCATTTAATTAAATAATACAAAAAGAATAAACCAAAAAAAGAATAGTTTAACTTAAAAAAATAGAAATTTAAAAAAACACGTTTTCAGCTCTTTTCAAAATGGGTCGGGTAGCCCCGCCCAGTTACAAAAATTATGTTTTTTGATTGTTTTTTCAGGTGTAAATGAAACTGACCAATGAATTGACCATAGATAAACCTTATTTATCATTTTTATCACAAAATTATTTTTTTTATTACATATTTATATACTTTTAGTGAATTCTATTATTTATTAACAACAAATGTTATATATTTTATTATTATTAATGTATATTAATATATTATAATATTAATATATATTTATATTAAATATTTAAAGAAAATAATTTAATTTAAGTAAATCTTTGGAACCGTACATTTATCGACGAAATAAAAGTGGGCTGTGATACCTAACATTCATGTGAGCGGGGCTACCCGAAATCCAATTTTTTTGTAAATTTGTAATTACTCGAACAATTTTTCACAAATAAACTTCGTTCTTTGTGCAAACTAAACTTAAGACTACATACTTTAATGCTGTATGTATAGAAAAAATTATTTTTTTAATATCAAAATGAAGTTTAATTGAAACATTCAACCAATTTTTCTTAATATCATGACAATTGTATTCAACATATTTTCAAAACTATTGTTTACCATGTTACCAGCTGCATAAATACTTGAAACTTTGAAAATAATCTTTTTTTACTAAACAATTATTGTCCGATGGCCCATTGACTTGAAAAAAATATTCTCTACATATGAAATTGACATTGGGCGGGGGTACCCGACTCTCCCCTATATAAAAAAAACAAATTAGGAAAGGATAACTAACAAAAAAAAAAATAAGCTAACAATTAATAATTAGCAAAAAACTAGTAAGCAAGAAATCACAAAAAATAACAGTTAATAACTATAGAAAACAAGCTAACAATTAATACCTAGCAAAAAGAAGAAGAAAAAATAACTGTTACTAACTAATAAAAAATCACTCAAAAGAAATAATAATCCCTTAATAAACGTGCTTTTGTAGTACTTATTATTATCACAAACTATTTAACACAGTGTGCTGTAGGTAAGTAAACAACTTTTAATCTAATTTTTTTCATTGTGTGCCGTCAAATTTCGAAATGGTTAAAAGTGTGCCGTAACAAAAAAAAAAAAAAAAAAAAAAAAGTGTTGAGAATCATTGCTCAAAGCCCTTATTCAATTTAGTTCTCTAAGTTTCGTTATATACTCATTAATAAATTGTGTTTTGTTAGTCTTTCAGTTTTTATTTTTTAAATGTTATAATATTACTCAATGTTTTTCTTCCAGCTACAGTTCTCGAACGCTTTGAGACCAAGAGCTTGCGGAAAAATTTGGGAAGATCTGCTTCAGCCACTGATTGGGAAGGACGAAAACCTAAGATAATTGATGTGACCAATTCTTTGGACTTGGAGACCTAAGAATGTGCCAATTTGTTTTAATAAATTTTTAAATGTTTATTCAAATAAAATATTCATAGCTACTTTTTGTTTTATTCCTCTGCATTCACACCTTCTATATTACAAAGCACGTTCATATCAGAAGTGTAAATTTTATTGAACCCATAAAATTATAATATTTTTTGAGTTTTTAGTGCTATTGTGCAATATATTAAATTATTAATTTTCAGTGACTGAATCCTGTCTGAAGATCAAATGTACCTTGCAAATGCTAAAAAATAAGAAAACTAATTTACATACATGTTAAATGTGGTAATTTTTAAACAAGCAAATTGTCTTTGATTTATAAATCATAGTTGAGCTGAAAATAATTATCATGCCTTTAATTAATATTCACTTCTTACATTCCATCTACAGTGCTCACACTTATTCCTTTTCACCTATTTTACACTTAATTAATTTTTAAGCTTATTACTGCTCAAATCCTAATTATATATATATTTTTATTGTTTGGAAACTGATTAAAAATATTTTTGGGTGCTTATTATTATTATTATTATTATTTTTTGAAAAATCTGGCTACACACCTTGAACTTTGAAAGTATGACTTAAATACTTGCTGATATTTTATTCTAAGGCAATATTAAATCTTTGCTCACTAGTTTGCAGAATGCTTATTGTCTAGCATGCAAGGAAATGATTAATTTTCTGTTAAATAGGCATAGACTGAGCAGAGCATGTAGCTCTTTTCAAGTTATCCTGGACAAAAAATGAAGGATTTTTTTTACTCATTATAAATCAAATTAATTAAATCTGCAACTGTACAGCCTGGAGTATAATTAGCGAAATGAAATCTGAAGTGCAAAACCATATAAAATAATTAACAGACATGTACCTATATCCAGTGAAAAAAATTTTCTTGAATAACGTATTAAAATTATCGATCGGCGTTCTGCCGCATCTTTAAATGCTTATTAATATTTGTTGTACGAATAACGTGATAAAAATATTCATCGACATTCTACTGTATCTGTAAACGCCGTGGAATATGGTTTTTTCAAACTCGACATTCTACGGCGTTATTGAGATATCGATCTATATCAATTTTACAATGTCGTACAATATAAAAAAAATCTGACGTTTTTACATAGATCGATGTTTTGGAAGAACATCGATCGACGTCGTAAGCGAAGTTTTTTCGAGATCAATCGATATTGAGTGCTACTTGGGTAGGCTAAGCAGTTGCAAATTAGAGCTGAGAAAAGAAATTCGAGTTTCAAATTCACCTGTTCTGTAGCAGATAAAAATAAAACTCCCTGTTTTTATGAGTAGTGTGACAGAATAAGGGTCCAACAGTTAATTACAATTTCGGATCGGTTTGTTTCAATGTTCGGTTCGATTTGGAATATTGAAGTTTGCAGGGACCGCAGACCTCATATTTTCCCTACTTTTTCTATTATTTCGGCACTCTTCCTCCCCCCCCCCCGTTCTATACTATTTTTCTTATTTTATAAAAATCCTCCCATTTCTGCTATTCCTCTTTTAAGAAGCATAGTGACAGCCAATAAAACGAAATAATGACTCAAGGTCAAGTATTGAAACTGCACTTGTTTTTCAATTCATTCATTTTGAATGGGGGTGTGAGGAGGAGCAGAAAATGAATTCTTATTAGTATGTCAATTCATGTTTAACTCATGAAAAATTACGAGTAACAGAGAGAGAACATGAAATTGAATCGGTTAGAATTGATAAACTTGTTCATAAAAGGAAAACAAATTTAATTGATTTCTATACTAAAAGCCCCAAGAAAATGTTAAAAAAATAATCACATTTTATACAACCTTGTGTGTTTTTTTCCCACTTCATTTTCAATGATAAAATTCTTAATTTTAATTTATTTGTGCCTATATAATAATTTTCCTTTCATATTATTGGTTAAAATTATTTAAGTACTTTTAGAATGCAGATTTTGAATGCTAAATTTTTATTTCTTAGTAAGGTTAAAAAAATTTATGTATGATAGTTAATGTTATTTCTACTTCATTTCTTATAATGCCTAAAATTTTTAGTCTCTAGCTTTTTTTTCAATATTTTTTTAATTACAACTATTGTTTCTTATATGATATTGAAGCCTTTATGCCTCGTAAAGAATAAAACTAAAAATATATATTTTTAAAATGTTCAAAAGTTTTGGATGTTTTCTACAACAGTTCCTTCAGCATTCCTCTATCTATATATTGTTGGTAAATCCACAAATAAATGTAAATTTTTTTTATAAAATATGAGTATCTAACTGGATATTATTTGAATTTTATACTTTTACTGCACAAATAATTAAAGTTTTGTTAGAGGAGGATATAATGTTGGCAACTATTTTATATATCTTGGAGACTATTTAGGAGACTTATTTTCACATATGATGCAACTAAAGCAACTATTTTTCTTTTTTTTATCCAGTGGCAGCCCTGATATGTACTGTTATGTATTTCATGCGCCCCACGTTTTTCGTTTTTCAAATTTTTGTTTTTTAATTATTATTCTCCACAAAAAAAAACGTGGTTTTTAAGAATATTATTTTGATATTTTTTTTTTTTCGTACTCTCTTCCAAAATCTCAATTTTTTCACTCACTGTACACAAAACTTTTCAACTGACTAAGTGACACTAATTTGAAATAATCGAATCGGCAACATAAGACAATCGAGAAAATATTAATTTTTCTTTAATTTTATTTTATATTGTATGTCTTTTTTCTCTTCATTTTCATGCATTGTCATCCAATTCTGAACTATGTGCCAAGTTTGAAGTCTGTAGCTAGTCGGGAAGTCAGTTTAAAATTGTTTACAAAATTCCACCCGAACAAACATACACGAAGGCAAGTTGATATAAACGTGGTAATGACTAACTTTTTTGAATTGTTCTTCTTATGGCTAATATCCAATGGTAAAAAGAAAAAAAGGTTTTAAAATAAATTTAAAAAACGAAATAAGATTATTTTAGTTAATTAAAATTAAATTATTTGACGACACTTATACAAGTTTATTTAAAATCTGTTTTTAATATAATATCTATTTTTAATATATTTAACAATGTGACTTTTTGATAATTTACCTTTATTGATTTAAATAATTAGGAAAAGAAACTGGGAGACAAAGACTCAACTTAGGTCATCTTATAGTTGATTTATTAAACATTGTTATTAAATTTAATTAAATTTCTATTCATAATGTAAATTTTTATAGCATTTGTTGTTGTAAAGATATAAATTTTGATGATACAAATATTTTTATATTTGTTTATTTAGACTAAATTACATAGAAACTTTTTTTGAAATTATTTATTTTCACTAAAACTTCAAATTTGCGAACAAGAGGTGCTGATGATAAATAAAAGAAAAATATCAATAATTAAAAATATATATATATATATACCATTTGCAGCTAAAATATTTTTACAGTCTGAGGACAAATTTAAAAAATTCTCACTCAAATATTTTAGTTTGAATGTTTTAACGTTCATTGCTTTATAGTTTTACCATTTAGAAGCGACATCAGAGGGCAAACTTTGCAAGTGTTTTTAAAATTCAACTACAGAAACTGGTTTCCTAAGCAGAATACGATCAACCATATCGTATATATCTCCATCTCTTTTCTTTAATAAAAATAAGGTAAGGCCCTACTGCCACAGCCCCTTGTGGGCCAGGGGGTTCATGGAGTTTTAAGCTCTATAATTTCATAACCAACTTCATGATTGTGACAATGCGGTCAGCATTTACGCACAGACCACCTATTTACTTTTCAGGTAAATTTGGTACCCAACAATCTTATGCTGGGTGGGCTTGTGATGTAATTTTTTGTAAATAAAGTTCTTGTTTGGTTTCAGATACTTTCCAGTCAGAGGATGCCTCGAGGGGTCGCGCTGTGGCGGCTGTCTTTCGGTACAACGCTCCTAGTGAGTCGTTGCGGACGAGTCGGCACCGCCGCACCGGTCTGGGTTTTTCCTTCGGCCTCCTCTGCTCATCGACGAAATGTGTTGCTTTTGTCGGGCGTGACTCGGGGCCATGGATACTAGTGTCCATGCACCGTTGGGTCCTCCGACTGATTCGAGGGTTGCCGCTTTTATGAGTCTGGAGTATTCCTGGATGCTCCCTACGGGAGCGGGTCAGGGTAAAGCTTCGCTTATGCTGGGTGGGCTTCAAGCCTCTGGGGATGGAACCCTAGTTTCTCACCATGACAGTTCAGTGCCTTAACCACTGAGCAATTACAGCTCGTTTCTCTTCAACGGGCTTTTCAAATCTTTGGTTATTTTTGAGACACCAATAAAAAACTAAATTTAAAAAACTAGGGCCGAGATAATAGCCTGGTTGGTAGGGCACTGGGCCCATGCCCAAGAGTTCGTATGTTCGATCCCCGCCGGCCGATGACTCCCCGTGTAGTGAATGGTGATTGTTGCAAGTTAAGTCTGTCGAGACACAAAGTCCTCCATGTTCCCATAACAAATCAATACCTCTGGGGTATTGATCCAGGAGTTTCCTTGTCTTCTGAATTGGTTCAAAATTACAAGGCTACGGAATTGAACATTAGTAGTCGTAAACCCAAAATTGGGTTGGTCATTTCAACGACGGATATTAAAAAGAATTTAAAAATCTCACTCTTTGCTGCTATGATCGAATAGAACACAAGAGACCCTTTGTAGCCTGCCTTGTATTTTATGGATATTTAAAATATAATTATTCTTTCGTGATTTTTTTTTTCAATGGAATAATCTCCAAATTAAAATTTTCGAGAAAAATGCATAATTTTATTCTTATATAAGTTTTACCTTTGTATCTCATAAAATAAATCACAAATTAATCAAGAATAACTATCAAATATATGGTTTTATATGTTTTTTCTTTTATTTCCATTTTTTGACAACCTTCTTTATAATCTTATTCTATATTGAATTGAATATGGAAAAAAATAAAAAAACTCTTTTACAAAAACTTTTTTTAATAGGTGTCGTGCTTTTTCTACAATAATCATCTGATTTGAAATATGTAATAAAAAATACTCTATTTTGAGCCTATTTTGGTTAAAAATAAATAAATAACGCTGCTAAAGGGTTAACATACTTTTTACAGAAATTATGAATATATATTTTTTCTTAAAGGGGATAAGAATGCTATCGTTCCAAGGAACCTTCTTAATCTGTTTGACAGAAATATTTCATTAAAACAAGAATTAATTTAACTATTATTATTCATTTAAGCTTTTTCCATTCATTTGTTGATAGCGGCTTCAAGGATAAGGATATGCTTTGGAAGCCCCGTTTCAATAAATGAACTTAATCATATAGCTTGAATAGTTTTATGCACATAAGAAGAAAAAAAATAAATAAATAAAGGCTTCAAAAATAAACTCTATTGAAGTAAGCCTAAATTGTACCTTATAAAATAATTCTAGAATAAATTGTGGAATCTATACATAAAAAATACATTTTCAAACAATTTCGAATCTTACTAAAACGTCAACTTGAGATTTTTCTATGAACTATAAATAAATAAACTTTTTCCCGCTATCATAAAAATTTTGAATGTTTTCATTCAACTTTTGCTCAAGTTCAGCTTTTATTCCCCCCCCCCCCCATCGTCTCAACTTGGTCGGTTATCAACGAAGAAAATTTAGGTTATTGCTCTCTCGAATGAGTTTAGGGTTATCTTGATTTACTTCATTAGCGAAGGTGACATTGCTTAGCCGTTCTTTGGGACTATCGCCAAACAAAATAAATGGCTGTCGATCCCCCCAATTTATGAACCGATTTTTTCGAAATTTAGAGTACCCCCCCTCCCCTAACTTGAGAATCAGAAATCCATATGGATGGTGTTTTCGTCACTAGAGAGCGCTGCAGGCTGTATGCCGCTTATACTTTCGGGTTACTGTTTCCGGTGTATTTTAAAGCCATTTGGCTCACAACGTCTTGCAAACGTGGTATTTGAATACTTATTACTAAACTTAATTTTGCTCCTCGAACAATATGCTAACACTAACGTAAGATGGTGCACAGCTTGAAACACGAGCAAACAGTAATAAACAAATGGAAAGAGGCCAAATCAAGACTTCCAAAAAAGCGAGTCACCTTTTTTAAAAAAAGCGAGTCACCATGTCACTTTTTTCAACAATATATCTCTAAATAACTAAAACAAGTTTTCACTTCAAACTCACCAAAATTACACAATAACATTAATATCTTATGAAATACGGCAGGGTTGAGCTCAGAAATTATCTAATTTATTTCTTTTATTGAAAACAAAATTATCCGTTTGAAAATATCGCCTCGCAGAATAACATGTAGTAAGCAGCTGCAAACTTTCTAACCGGAACTAGAGCAGGCATACAGCTCGAGATTGTTATTATTTACATTTCTACTGAAAACACCATCCATTCATAAAAGAAAAGTACGTTTTTGTATTTGATTTCGCATCGAAGTCACTCTCAGAAACTGTAGCTTATCTACCACTACATAATTACAATTTACTAGTATATAAGACTTGTTAACTGGACTCTATATCGGGGAGCATTGGATTCCACCGAGTATTGTGACTGATCTACCATGTCAACGTACCGATTCGGCCACGAAGGGAAGACCTTCCGTACCCACCAGATTTGGATCGATTAAAGAAGATACGAAGAGTTGTTATGCATTCTTCCTTCGTCCTTTGATAGGGAGTGCGAGCTTTCACAGAGAGTTGCGATCAACCAGATTGCAGAAAGTCGCAGACGAAAATCTTCCTCGACTAACTACCTCGAAAACCTGTACAGAGTGAAGTTCTTAGCCGAAGAAATGCTGATTATTAAAGGAAATTAGAGACTCCCAAAGTATTCCACATCCAGATGATAGAAGTAGAGCCTGCTGCAGAGACTGATTTAACCATCGAGCCTTCAGAACCTCAAATAACTCCAGTTCTAACAGATACAGTGCCAGAGCCTTCACCTACACCTGATGTTAGTGCTGAGAACTCCAAAGAACTACTGATACTACCAAGGAGACTTCCAGAACAGGAGAAAGAACCACAGAAAGACGACGACACCGAACCTCCAAAAAAGAAGAGAAAAAGGAAGAAGAAAATTCTTCCTTCTCAAACTACAGAAAGTATGGACATTTCATTTACTAGGAATATCACTGAACCTGCAACCCTACCAGCAGTTTAGACCACAGAACAAAATCAGACAGAAAATCTAAACAAGATCAGTAGAAAACTCAAATTCCTCATAAAAGGACTTCCAATAGATTCTAAGATTTCGGTCTTGGAAGAAATCACAGCTAATGGTCATCGGCCATTCAGAGTAGAGCAGCTTAAGAGAAGGCGTGGCGAAGGATACAAGCTCCTCCTCCTCCTTTTTCTGATCCTACTTCTAGATAGCCCTGAGAACAAGGAATGCCTAAACACCAAGGAGATTCTCTCAACTATACTGTGCAGATAGAGCGATTTGGAGGAGGTTGCTATGAAGTACCGACGCCAAAAATTTGGCCACACCCAAAAGGACTGTTCAGATGATCCTGCATGCATGAAGTGTGCGGGAGCCCACTTTTCATTTGAATGCACTAAACCCAGAAGTCTTCCTGCCACCTGCATTAAGTGCAATGGAGAGCATCCGGCCTGATTTTCAGGCTGCAGTGCTAGGCCAAGGAGAAAATCACCACAGAAGAAAAAGCAGCACACGAGTGCTACAGATAGAGCTGCAAGGGCTACTACAGAATGAGGAGCTAGTTCAGCTTCTCCGATCTTTACTCCCAGAAAACAAGCCATAGTGATCTTCACTTCTCCACCATGCCGACTATCCAGTCAAGCCATCTCAACACCTACTTCAGTCTTTTTAATCTAAAGACAGTACACCAGGCGCCCATCGGGCACTATCTCAGATGAAGGAGTGGAGTGTCCGCTTCGCAATCAGGTACTCCGTAATCACACTCAGTCTAAGTCTATGTCGGGGTACCTTTTCATAGATGAAGGTTGACATTGTCGATAACAACACTCCCCACATTGGTGACCTTCGGACGTGATGTGAACACGCCTACTTCGAGGAAAGGTTCGCATTGAACAGTTGACTTGCTACTTTTGACTTCGACATTAACCCACTCTTCGCACTGTTGCTGCTCAGTCTCGTCTCGATCATACTCAACGTCGGCTTGCACACACTCGACTGCTAAAGGCAACACAGGAGGCAACAGAGTGATCTTAATACAGCTCTTCCGTTTTCGCACAAAAACAGCAATGAATCAACTAGTAGTATCCATCCATTGAATTCTATCACGGATATAATTCTAGTGGGGGAGTACTGTAGCGTATCTACCACTACATAATTACAACTACAATTCACTAGTATATAAGACATGTTAACTCGACTCTATATCGGGGTACCCTTTCATAGATGAAGGTTGACATTGTCGATAACACCGCTCCCCACAGAAACTTTTAAGATTGCGACTTAGTTCGTGAAAATCTGAACTTTAAAACGAAAGTTATTAAGGGTGATATCTTTTTTATTTTGTGCACTATACACACTTTACTTTTTACAGGAGGAAATTAAAAAATTTTATGTTCATATTTATCGTATACATACATTAAAAAATTTGAATATGTTCACTAAGTAGATATAGAAAATTAAGGTTGAAAGAAAAATTTCATCAAAATAACGGTTTAAAATAATAATCGTTTATATAAATATTAACATAAATTCTTAATAATTTTCAGTGGTTAAATAAGCTAATTTATTATTCTTAAAATTTTTTGTTTCGATCGTTTAATTTGAAAAAAACCAAAACAAAATATTGAACACGAGTGTAAATTGAAAAAAGTAGAATAAGAACTCCTGCACTCCTAAAAGTAGTGAGGAAAAATAATAATAATAATTGAAATTAAGTCATTTGTAATAAAGTAATTATACTTAACTACTACATTTTGTAGTATAGTGCTGTTGCACTATACACCGATATAGTGCATGTAACAAGCCCTCACCCCCCTCACCCCAGAAAACTATCCCCAGATGGCGTGGCAAGCGCCGAAGAAATATTAACTTTTTATTTTTCAAAAACTAAAAATAGTAGATGTAATGCAAATAGAGAAGCGGCTTGCTCCGCTATTAACTTACTCAAAATTTTCATCACTTTATAATTATCATATATCATTCACTGTAAATTCACCATCTTTGTCATATTTGTAATTAAAACCAATAAAGGTTTATGGATAATCAAATTGGCGGTCTAAAGGTAAGTGGAGCATTTTCCACTATTCATATAGAAAGCAAGAATTCATTTTAGATTGAACAGTGCAACTTCAGACAAAAGTTCAATATAAAAAAATTCATTAAATAAATGCTCTTGAACTGACAGATATCTAAAATTTAAAAGTGGTTATAAACTAAACTCTAAAAATGTTATTTACTTTATTTAAAATAAAATAAAAAACTTTATTAGGGTAAACTAACCAGTGAAGGAACACTTAAGCTTAGCTTGTCTTTAAAAAATTTCAAAATTTGTTATTTTAGTTAAATGACAGTGTCAACATATTTGTTGTTAAATGCAGATTATGTAAAAAAAATTAAGAAACTTACATAATATTGTTTTAAACTTTTGGTGGTTCAAATATAATAAGTAGTAAGATGACCAAGTGAAGGAACAGCTCTAACCAGTGAATGAACACTTAATTTTCCAGTGAATGAACACTTAATTTCGAGAAATTTTGATGCTCTTTAGGAATTCATAGGCCATACAAATGTCTAAAAACAAGACTTTTCTTGGAATTATAACATCTAACCACAGTTAACGTGAAAAAGTTTACTTTTTTTTCAGTCATGAAATGGAAATTGGGGTTGAAGAAGAATTTTTTTTTTTTTTTTTTCATTTTCTTTCTTACATTTCGATAGTCTAAATCGTGAATGTTTATCATTGTGTAATAAGATAATGTTTTTATTATTATTATTATTTTATCACCTTTTTGTTTACTCTTTTACCCCTTATTTTTTAAAACTTTTTCAAAAAATCTTTTTAAGTATTTTTTTTTTTTTTTCACTTCGTCATACTTTCTTGCTTTAACTTTTTTTTGCAGATTCTTCAGATCTTTTTATATTCTCACCATTTTTCTGAAGCTAACGCAAAAGGTTATTTATTTCGTTTTCATTTGATTTCACCTTCCTCTATTTTCTTAATATTTGGCCAATGTAAATGTACCTTCTAAATTTCTTCTGATTTTCCAGTACCATTTTTAGAATTCCTCTCTAGATAACAGATGGGAGAAAAAAGTTACGAAGTTTGAGGAAAATCCA
Organism: Parasteatoda lunata; assembly: GCA_949128135.1. Classification (NCBI taxonomy): domain Eukaryota; kingdom Metazoa; phylum Arthropoda; class Arachnida; order Araneae; family Theridiidae; genus Parasteatoda; species Parasteatoda lunata. The sequence goes on from OX421975.1 coordinate 111,796,728, forward strand.
TTTCTCATTGACTGTGGGTCTTCAGCAGTACTTACCATTTACTTATGGAACCAATTGTTTTTGCAAATAACAATGCCTCATGAGGACTTATCTCAAAATTCAGTTGTTTTCAAAATATGTTAGTTAATTCTCAATGTTAGTTGTTTCAGCTTCAGTACCGAAGTTTGACAAAACTAAATGGTTTTTTTGCAATAAATTCTTCCATATTGAGAAAAGCACAGGCTATATAGCCTGTGCTATGTGTGACAGGCTATATGGGATATTTGGGAGATCTGACTCTTCTGTCAATGTTCCTTTAAAAATTTGTAACATATCTTGAGAGATTTCATTCTGTTCGTTACTCTCGAAGTATGTGTTTTGTTGATTAGCTTTCTTGCTCATTAACTCTTTGTGTCTGTCTTACATGCAGTAAACATCAAGTGGAAAAATTCCACATTCAATTCAACATCAAATGGAAAAATACCACATTTCTTAAAAGCCTTTTAAAGTTTAATTTCATCAGTTGATGCCTCAAAAGTTCATTTAAAAATGGGTGTAAAATTTCCTCTACATATTGTTTTACAACTCTTTTGTTTTCAAGATCTAACGGAAGATTTCCATGAAGCTTTTAAAGCTCGAAATACGCCTAAATCACAAGGTTTTTAACCGTTATAGAATGATTACTAAATACTGTTTTGTTGTGTACACTAATAGGTGACACGTGCGTCGTGTCTTGTGGCATACCTTGGAAACAATTGTATAAATAACACTGTCATTTCTGTGTCTTTAAAATGCTTTCTACTGGCATGCTGACAGGAAATTTTGTTATTCCATCACAATGACTCTCTTCACAGCCCAGTCCCGAGCTTTATAGGACTTTTTTTGGCTCGGAAGTTTTGGACCACCCCTCAATAAAACCTTGCGCCCAGTGATCTTTCAAACATCATTTTGGGGGCAACCAGTATAACGATGACGTACGTGACCTCTTGGTGATCGGAGCAGGCGGCAAGTTACTATGAAGAGTGGATTATAAATTTATTTATAATAAATGTTTTGGCAGCTATTTAAAAAAAAAAAAAAGAGAGAGAGAAACTTATGCAGAATCAAAAAATAAATTTGCTTCATGAAAATTTTCTTTTGTTTGGTTTTTATTTTCAAACGGCCGTTACTTTCAGCTAACACAAGCATTAATAGAAAAACTGTGCGATGAGTCAAGAAAAAGATTGAACGGACGAGACATTTTTGGAACGTCAGAGAATGAGTTGATTATTTGTTGAGATTAGCTTTTCTGTATTTAAGGTGACTCGCAGGTATTTAAATTAATTGTTGATGTTTTAAAATACCGTCATGTGGGGCTACTTTGTGCAGGATTTCGCAGTTTTTGAAATTTGACATGTAAAAAAACTATATTAATTCAAACTTTAGTAAAATTTATCGATATTATATTCATAACTGGACTCGGACGAGTGAATTTGATCAATATTGCCATTATTTGTATGTAATATTTACAAATAATAAGTCAAAACATACCTTGCACAATGTAGCCCCCAAGTGGGGCTACTTTGTGCAGCGATAGGAATTCAGTTTAATATTCATATTTTTAGTAAAATATTGATATAAAATTGTTAAAAAAGTTAATTGTTGACATTTTTAATAACAAAAACATCAAGATATGTAAAGATATTAGTTTGAAAATAATTTTCAGCGTTAAAAAACCATTTTTTATAAAGAATTTTTTCTTAAAAAGAATGTTTATTTCAAAACATTTGAAATACTCGAAATCGAGAACCTTCCTGTTTGTGCGGTCAAGGTATCGTTTGGTGATGAGCCTTAGATCAAAAAGTTGCAAAGGTACACCCCATTCGGCTAGAAGTGCACAATACTTAGACAGAACTTGCTCTTCAGTTTCTGCCAAAATCACCTGATGTCCTATAAAATATATTTTTTTGTGTTAAATCGTTTGATCAATTCATTAGAAAAATCTTTGTAGAAGAAAAATAATAGTTTACCAGGACGTTTCACGTGTTTCTTGTGAATTTTATTAGAGATAGTATTTCTGCGGATTTTGTACTTCCGAGAAGCTTCTGCAATCGACATACCACCAGCAACTGCTTGCAAACATTGTTGCAGCTTTTCTAAAGTGTAATCACGGTAGTTTCTCGTTCCAGGTATTTTTTTTATAACTTCTGACCATTTTTCTGTCGAAAAAAAAAAAAAAAAAAACGAATGAAACTTTGCACAAAGTAGCCCCTCAGTGCATTTTTTTTCATTTTCCATTTATTTGTTATTAATTTTCAAATTTTTTTAACGCTAACATGATATAATTGTTTATTAATATATAAATAAAAATTTTTGCACTTACGACAGTTGTTTTATCGACGTCTTTGCATTTCACAGCTAAAGTTTCCACGCACACTTTTCGACGTCCGACGTTCTCGGAAAGTTGTTGACATTGGATAAACAAAACACACTCCGAGATTGTTTTAAAATTCGAAAAAATGTGTATAGCAATAGAGAAGACTTCTATCTTCAAATTCCACACATTTTTAACGTGAAAAAAACATAATACTGAATAGCAGCACTTGAAAAGTGCCAAATTCGAATTTGCACAAAGTAGCCCCACATGACGGTAAATGTTTTATAAAAAACTGTCTCTTCAGTATAATACTGGTAATCAACACACAATGAAAGAAAACAGAGAACTAATTTTGAAAACGTTTATTTACAGAATAACAAAGGAATCAAATGCCAATCGAAAATGGCAGAAGATTCAAATACTTTTAATTAGTTTTCACGTCAGTTTCACAGAAAATCACGAGTTGTAAAAAAACTGTTTCCATTTTTATTCAGGCATGAGCAATAAAATGAGTATTTATAAAACATCGAATGTTATAAATAGCAGACAAAGAACTGAACTCCGGTTAAGTGTAAAAAAGAAATAAATATACAAAACTTGTCGTTCTCCAACACACATAACTAGACACACCATTTTTTTTTTCTGAAACAAAAATAATGGACCAAAATTTAGCAATAACTTTCAAATCGCATTCTTCTTCAAATGCACTGCAATCTACGTTTCCTCCAACAGACGCCATGGATAGAATTCTTTATTACTATCCAAACCTCATTAAATAATAAAGAATTTTATGAACTATTTTTCAAAGTGAGCCCAAGTTTTTCACTGCCCATTCACCACATTAGGGTCAAAAGTTAGATTCTTTTATTATTTAATATGAGTCGGTATCAGTCAACCCAAAAAACCGAACCTCAAAGGCACCCAGAGAACTAAGAATTTGAAAAATGTTGGTTGCTAGTGAAAATTAATACCGTTTCTAGTCAAATTTGAAACTTATTTGGATACATTCAAGCTTAAAAATCAAATATTTGGAATACTTATTACAAATAAATGAAATACTTATAATGCAACATAGTAAAATATTATAAAAGTTTTTGAAAGGAATTTCAAAATAATAATCTATATATAATTTCAGAGGATTTTTTTAAATTTTATTTTATAACCGTCGTTGAACAAACGACTCAATTTTTTGGGTTTACGACTACTCGTGTTCAACTCCGTAGCCTTGTCATTTTGAACCCCATCCAGAAGACAAGGGAACTCCTGGATCAAGTATTGGGAGAAATTTGCCTCCATGGAGGACTTTTTGATGGAACTCACCCGCATTTGCATCACGCAGAGGGGAAAACTACGAACACCTCCCACGATTAGCCTTATGGCAAGGAGACTCTAACCCATGATCCGTCTACCACTGAGGATATTTTAAGTCATCTCAGTGGTCGGTGCAAGCCGGATGCGGAATTCGTATCGACCATCTATTGCGGGGATTCGAACCCAGTTTACCTCATTGGAAGATGAACAGTCTTGAGAAAACACGACTCAGAGTATGGATGGTTGATCGTGTAAAGGGGTTAAAATTTATCGTAAGATTTCCGGGTTTTCTACTTCCGATTGATTTTTAAGCCTTGACTTGAAAAAGCGCGGCATCTAATATTATTATACTAATAGTGTTTACACTATAACGCATTCTTTCTATTTAAATTCCAACGAAACAAGCAGTAAATGAATTCTTAAGACTTCGTAATCACGCTATATGATGCTACAACAAAAAATAACAAACGGCGTTGTTTTACATAGATATAACCAAATAAGGGATAATACTGAAAACGTGCCTTATCTATGGTGTGATATTAATTTTCTTATTTTTGTTTTAGGCTTACGACCTATTCGATTTCTTAAATGACAAAAAACTCCTATGAATGTAAAAATTACTTGTAAATTTAAATTCAAATCACGATAATAAAAGTTTCTAGAATATTAAACCTGTTCACACATTGCCTTGTAAGCAAAACATAAAACATCGGAAGTTTTCTAAATTTTTTTCGCTTTTAGGAATCTTTTAACTTATTTACATTCAGTCAATCATCCATACAATAATAAATTTGACCAACGCGTTAGATTCGCGTCGATTTCTCGTGTTTTTCTAACCATTTTTGCGTCGGTTATACACTTCGACACAATTTTAAATCAAAAACTATTACGACTCACGAATCTCGAAATGCGCATAAGAAGAAGAATCACTTTTCGATCGCTTTCGTAAATTCCTGAGGATCGATATCCATCGCAATCCTGCAGTTATTCTTAATGAATTTCTACATGTTTCTTTAAATGAATACAAGACAATGGGAATATAAGGAAAAATAGGATATTTTTCTCCAGTCATTGGGTATTTTCCAATGAATGAAAACTGGGGAAAAATTGCGATCGAGTTCAATTCTCAAAACCTGGCTCAGGAGATGAGCGCTCGCCACCCAATGAAGTGTCCCTGGTCGGAATCCCAGCGATGGCTAAATGATACGAATTTAGCACCTAGTTCGCACCAACCACAGTGTTGACGTAAAATATCTTCATTGGTACATGGATCTTGGATTAAAATCCTCTCGCCGTCTGGTCAATCGTGGGAGCTTTTCTTCTAAATGTAACGCAAATGCGGGTTAGTTCCATCAAAAAGTCCTCCTCCAAGACACATTTCTGCCAATACTTGATCCCTTGTCTTCTAGGTTCAAAATCACAAGCTATGAAGTTGGCATGGGTAGTCGTAAACTCAAATTTCGGTCAGCTGTTCAACGACAGTTGTACAATAAAATTATCTCACTGTTTTTTTTTTTTTTCTCCATAAATATTAAACAATAAAAAAATAATGTGAAATTGTAATTAATGTGCTAGTAAAGTCGCCACTTAAATCTTATAAGTCCGCATTTTACAAGCCTTGGATGCATCCAATGTGCATAATTTTTCTCTTTGACATAGTAACATACTTTTTTTAGAATCTTAAGCAAAATGTTTTTAGATCACAAAGGGTTTGTCAGTATAGTGGGACCCCAGAGGAAATGAAACCCCTGAGTAGGTAAAATTTTAATTATGTTAAACTTTTAAATGAAAATTTTTATGAATTCTTTTGTTTTAAACGATTTTTTTAATAGTAATTTTTAACTCTTAGAAAAATGTAGTTTAAGAACACATAAATATGTTTCTTACATTACATCTTTTAGGGACATATATTTACATAAGACAGTTTCATATGTAAATACCTTCTTTTATTTATGTAATGCATATTACCAATTTTGGTCCATTAGATTACAATACGAAAAGCTGAGCTTTCTGAGAGTTGAAAGAAATCATCGGGAAATTTATTATTTTATTTTAAACTTATCTTGTTCATTGAGAAATAATATATTGTGTAATAAGTAGTTGTTCTTTTCTTAAGATTATTTCGTTCTACCACATTGTATAAAATTCTAAATAAACAAATGCACATTTCAAATGTTCTTTTCTCAGCATTAATCTCCCTATAAATTATGTCACGCTTAGAGGGTAAAAATAGAAGCATTAAAAATCTGATTGAATATATTATATTTTATTTATTTTATATTTTCATCAAAATAAACACACATGCTTTCAATGAAATACACAATTCAAGTTTAAAAAATGAAATTCTAAATATAATCTGATTTGTCACGCTTTGTTTCTGAACTACAAGTATATGTTTATAACGTAAGCGTGTCATGTGACAAGGAGTATTTGTATTAAGTCGACGATGCTCTTTAATTTTTTCTACCTTTCCGCATATCTCGTATCATTTTCAAGATAGAAATGCTAACTCTATAGTTTATCACCAGGTAGCACATGACCACTTTGATACACCTAGACACCACTTTTAAAGCTTCAGCCCTTCTAAAACTAAGAGTATAATTACAGTTTTCAGTGGGCATAAAAAATTAATTAAATATATTAAAAAAATATTCAAAAAGATTTTTTGTTTAAAAAAAAGATTATGAAAATATTTAGAAGGATAAAATGACTAAATAATTATTAAAGTATTTAAAAACATCAATAATTATTAAATTAAACCTTCTCAACTTTCAAAATCCTCAGCAATTGGACATCACTTTACAGATTTCTTAACCAACATATTGACAAATTTACATGCCATTAAATGCAGTTACTGGAATGTAAGAAACTTTAGCATTAAATCTCTATACATTATCATTTCCTGTAAAATATATATTTATATATGTATATATAGGTTTACAATAGTGTGGTATTCACTGTTGTCAATACCACAATAGTTTTGATTAACATACCTGTAAATAATAACAGCTAAATTACATTTTTTTAATAACAAGAAATTTACACTGACTATTTTTAGTAAAATATTTTAATAATTTAAACTACACAATGAAAAATATTACTTTGAAATAACTTATGTATGCAAAGTCCTTCATTAATTATTTTTAAATTTATATTTTGTAAAGCTAATTTCTTCTTTAAAAGAAGTGAGATATTATGACGACACATGCAAAGAAACTACTCGCAAAGTGTTAGTAAATAATGTATAATAATTGTTTTCAGAATAAACAAAATCAAAACCTAATTCACTTGTTTTTAGAACAAACACTATAAAGTATGAAGGAGAAACAAAGCCTAATTCATTAATTGCTTACACAACAAACACTTTAAAATATGCAAAATAATATAAAACCATTATCCATTCTTAAGTAAACAATATAAAATATGCAGAAGAAATGAAACCTAATTCATTGTAAGTTTTAAGAACAAGCATTATAAAGTATGCAAAAGAAACAAAACTAAATTTATTGTTAAGTTACTTAATACACAATTCAACAGTATGAGGAAAACAGTACATACATATTTTCTTTCAGAAATATAATTACAATTAATAATTAAATTTTACACAATTTACAAAATTTATAAGTACAACAATTTATAATCCAAAAAGTTTTTGCCAGGTTTTAGAATTTTATTTGCTTATATTAGTTCAAAATATGGGTTTTGTCATTTAAAATTGCATTAATTATTATGATGTAAAAATATATTATACCTTGCAATACAAAGTATTTTCGATAATTATTAAACAAAATAATAAAAAATGATAAATAATTTTGAAATTTATTTTTTTCTTCATGTAAATCTTTAAATAAAATTTTTTTATCAATAAGTTCTAGATCTGTTCTGTTCTTCAGATAAGGCAAAATTTGTAAAAATTATCATTAAGGTGTTTGCAGCTTTTCTAGATCAAATGGTAGAAACTATATTTTCTAGATTGCTGCTACCCCCTTCTCTTATTTTAAGGGTTCAAAATAAATAGATAAAAGTGTGTTTAACTTAAGTAATGATCTAGAAGAAATAAAACAAAGTTAATAAGATCAAAGAGATAAAGGGTTGACATTCTTGATACACCACAAAACTTTTTGATGTTTCGCAAGTTTCTATGAAATGTTATTTCTTAGTTTATTTCAACTATGTAAAGCCTCTTTTTATCTTATTACAATGAGCTCGTTTAGGCTAACTACAAATGTATCACCTTTTTATTATCTTTCTTTATTTAAGCTAGTTTGCAATGAACCCAGAATAGAGAAGGCTTATTGTAAATGACCGTATTAAAGGTTTATTGGAATAACTCTAAACAAAATCGAACTGATTCTATATACATTTCCCCTAAAGGCATGTAGTGTGATCGTAATAAGTCTTTATCAGACACATAAGAAAATACTGAAGCCAATAGCCTACTGCTTTGAGAAATGTTGGCAATATTTACAAAGTATTCAATTTTTCAATTACCCTAAAGAATTTTTAAACATATGATACAGCAGCTTTAAATTATATTAGTTTTTAGAAAATAGCGTTTGCCAAACAGTTTAATTCAGAGTTTTATTTTAGTCAGAAATACTACTTTAGTGTTAGAAAAGGAACACAATTTATTTACTCAGTTCTATAAAACGCACCTTTTTGAAATTGTTTTTTTATTTTTAACTATAAAAAATGTAATACATTACAAAAATTTTTAAATTATAAGTTATTGTACAGCAATATTTTGCAAGTTGTGTAAATTTACTCCAATACATAATAAATGTGACCTGAAAATTTGTCTATACATACTAAAACATTATCAAACAATAATTTTAAAACATGTCAGTTTTTACAATGTGACACATTTGCCAACCATTTAAGACTAAATTCCGGAGACAAATTATTGAGCAAAAGAAAGGAAATTTGTTTTCACCAAAACTAATAGGGCAAAACATATTTATAGATTTATTTCACATAAACCACAACATTCATTTTAGTTTACTAAACTAATGCATATTATACACATATGACATAATTATACAATAATGAGAGCACAACACATTAATGATTTTATCAACAAACATTAGATTTTGAATAAATAAATGTGAGTAGTTGGCATTTGGTCACAGAAGAAAGTGCAAAATGGCACACATTATTTGTGCTGAACAAGAAACAGAATTTTCTTTATGGTGGAATTCATACTTTTGAGCATTATCCGTAACTGAGACCTTCCTTACCAATTCAAATCTATTTTTAAATTACATAAGGTGAACAAGGATAGATTGTTAGATGTGAATTCCTGTTATAAATAATTTCAAAAAGCTTGGAACTCACTTTTTTTTTTTTAATTTAATCAAAATATTATACTGTGTGGTTTAACGAAACACAAAATTTAAAACTTGTCTAATAAATAGGGTTCACACCAGCAATGGGAATTTAGTGTTCAATAGGACCACCCAGGTTGTCATTTTATCGTTCAAAAACTTAATATAATATGGGAGACAAACTTTAGAAAAAAATTGAACATTTACCTAATTCTTGTTATGGTACACATCAATAATTATTAATTGCTATCTATAACAACCTAAAACTAATTAAGTTTATTATCCCATAATTACCAAAGACTAGTATTTATTAAAACTAAGTGAAAGAAAGGTAAATTAATACTAGTTAATAGATTCACCCCAGAAATTAAAATGCCAAGACCAAATTAATAAATAAATCGGGGAAAACAGAGAAAGTAAGAACTAACAAAATATTAGATTAAAAATTAATAATTGAAAAATTATAAAATTTTAAATAAAGTCAATTCTAAAAAAGTAAAAAAATATTCTTTTATAGATGAACAATTATGCTGTCAGTACATGAATGTAAAAAACAGCACAACATGCAGATTTAAAATTTCAAGATTTAAATAAAATTTTTTGCACCAGACCATTCCACTTGAATACAATACATTTGAACGCGCAGCCGATCAATAAAATTAGAAGAAATTTTTTAAAAAATTGCATGGAGTTTGATGTAAAAAACCTATTCTTCATAACTATTTTAAAACTTTCTAACATATTTCAAGGTGACAAATTTGTCGCCCATGTGTACGATTTTAGTGATATTTGTAGAACATTTGGAAATATTTGTAGAACTAGGTGTGAACCCTACTAATAAAAATGTAAAAATGATTTTTTGCATTTACAAACATAATTTTTTTTAAAACATTCTTTTAATAATTATAAAACCACAGATAATACAATTCATGACAGCGACAGTAAAAAAAAAAAAAAAATTTTTTTTTAAATATTTATACTAAATTCACATTTTCCACATAAATTTAGTAATAATGACACAGACCGGATAAACAGTAAAGAATTTCCTTAAGCTACTGAAATACAATCTTTGAGAAATAATAGAAGAAATTTTGAATTCAAGATCCCTGTGTAAATAATCACAAAAAAATGTTTAAAGAATTTTATTTTCTAGTTCTATAATTATAATTTTGGTTTTCATGAATGTCTTTTGTGAAGAAATGTAGTAACTACTTTTTTTTTAATCTTTCACCTATATTATTATCTAGAAAATAATAATTTTCAAAACCTAAAACAATTTTAAAGTATGTAATTATTAATTTTTTTCCGAACACGTCTAGCATCATAGAATCTTAGAGATAAGGGAAATTCTTTCCTTAGAGAGAAGGGAAAGAAGGTTAAAGAATGAAGTAAATATGGTAAAGCAAAGAAGATACTTGGATTAATGAGTAAATGGAGAGAATATTGGAGATCAAAGTGTAAAAGATAAAAGGGATTGATTTAGATTATTAAGAGATGCTATTTTGATATTTATTCTGTTAGCACTTAATTGATGATATATATATATATATATATATATATATATATATATATATATATATATATATATATATATATATATATATACATACACACATACAGTGGTGGCCAAAAGTGTAGACATTTTTTGAAAGTTTCATGTTTTTCATCTTTGTGTGCTTGTAGAAGGTATTAATTTTCACTTAAATACAAACGTTTATATATGAAATTGAAGGTAATGTATTGAAGGTGTAGAGTTTAATAACAAAAACAGAATTAAAATATCTGTATTATAAAAAAAGTTATGCTCATTTTAGTAGAACAAACAAACAAATCGTTTTGAATAAGGACATGTTTTGTAATAAAAGCGTACTAGCCACTCACAAACACTGTTCTTAGGACCAATCAATTGTCTGTAACTATAGTTTAGGTTATTTGGATGGTAAAAGAGTTATTGTTGTGGAAATATTTCGCGGAATGATGCATACTAGTACAATTAAATAGAGTATTGCTGTTTTTGAATATTTAAAGTCCTTTTTTTTAATTAAACTAATTTTAAACAATGTCATCAACAAGAAGAACTAATTGGACATCTACAAAAAGAAGCCAAATTGTCATATCGAGAGAAAATGGCCTCTCTTATGCTGAAATTGCAAGACAAATTGGTGGTTCAGTGACTTGTTCTGGTGTACGAAAGTTCTGTTTACGTAATGAAAAAACGAAATCAGTGGAAAATAAAGCCAAATCAGGCCGAAAAAAATGCTACTGCCGATAGAAAAATTAACGGCTAAGCCTTCAAGATAGAAAAATTTCATCAGATGACATTAGATGTGAAATGAATTGCAGTAAGTTATCAGGATTTGGATTAAAAGCTAGAATTTCAAGGAAAAAACCATATTTAAATCAAAAGAAACGCAAAAAACGATTTAAGTGGGCAAAAGAACACATTAAATGGTCAGAAAAATCAATGGAAGCAAGTAATCTGGAGCGATGAGAGTAAAATATCGCTCTTTGGTAGCGATGGTAGAAAATACGTGAGACGTAGAGTAGGTGAAGCACTTCGTCCTGATTGCATTGAAGCAACTACAAAAAACCCAACCAATGTCATGATTTGGGCATGTATGCCTACAGATGGTATGGGCCGAATTCAAGTGATTGATGGCAATTCAAAAGATTGATGGCATCCTGAATGCCAAAAAATACATCGAAACTGTCCTGAAACCAAAATTGATACCTTCCATCTCTTTCCCAACAACGCACCATTTATTTTTCAGCAGGATTCAGCTCCACTCCACACAGCAAAAGTATGCAAAGCATGGTTTCAAAATAAAGGCATAGATATATTACCATGTCCAGGAAACAGCCCTGATCTCAATCCAATTGAAAATTTGTGGCGACGTTTGAAAATTCTTGTACGAGAAAAACGTCCATCCTATGAAAGACAACTTACTGAAGCTATAATTGATTCTTGGTACCATGTGATTACGAAAGATGAACTCCAAGCACTCGATCACTCGATGAAAAGACGCTGTGAAGCTGTCTTAAAAAATAAGGGTTATCTTACTAAGTATTGATTGTGTAAGTATCACTTTAAAAAAATGCAAATCTAAGATGGATCTTACTATAAGTTGCATAACTTTTTTTTTAATACAGATATTGTAATACTGTATTTATTATTAAATTTTACATTAAATTACCTTCAATTTGATATATAAACGTTTGTATTTAAGTGAAAATTAATATATTCTACAAGCACACAAAGTTGAAAAACATGAAACTATCAAAAAATGTTCACACTTTTGGCCACCACTGTATATAAATATATACACACACAGAAAAAAATTTGAAACTTTAAATTGAAAATATTAAGGCAAAAATTTGTAAATGCATATTAAGCCTTTTTAATTTTACAATCAGCTAGATTCCTTTTTTTAAAATTTTAAATATAAAACTTCTATCGGCTATAAAAGGATATAACAGAGCAAAATGTATTAACTGTTTATTTGTTTCAGAAGGTGGTTGAGTTTTGAATATAAGATGGAAATATAAATCTGAAAATACCAAAGTATAATATCCACTTCTAGACCATTTACAATGTTAAAAATGAATTTAGTATATACAGTGCACTCCCGATTATTCGGGTTAATCACCGGGACAGGTTACACGGACAATCGAAAAACACGGATAATCCGAAAACTTCTTTTTATTAAAGAAAAAATCCATATCAGTACAAAAATATAAAAATTACTGACATTTGCATCCTGTATAACATCAAACTAGGAATTTTTCTTTTAAAAAAATTTGTAATGCGCCACATATTGACACATATTTTACGAACCGTACGTAATGTCACCGTAATCAAATCCTCCTATACAATCTTATAAAGTTTCAACAGATTGTAGAGCAGCAGAAATTGTATTTCTCTCATTTATTACATCTTCTACATCAGTTACTATCATCACTATTTGATTTAACAGCATAACGATGTCTTCATCTGCCAAATATTGGAAGCCAGGCTCACATGCATCACTTTGTAACCAATCTTCTAATTTTTCTTCACCAAGAATTTCGAAACCTTAGATTTCTTTTGCTTGTTCGAGAATACTGCTATTATATTCTTCTTGAATATCTGAAAAAGATTAATCATCAAGCGGTATGATCTTTCTCCACGATCGTGATAACATAGACGATTTTACCTTTGACCATGCTGCGGATATTCCATATCTTGCAATCCAATAACGAATATTGCTTTCCAAAAATTTGGTATTGTTATAACTTCATGAATCAAATTTTTTTAATTTTGAAAATGTTTCTCTTTAAATTTTTTTTTGCGACTCCGGAATGGGCACGGATAATCCGCAAACCGGATAATCCGCACACGGATAATCGAGAGTGTACTGTATATATATATATTTAATATATAAAAACGGTTTAAAAATTCAAGGTTTCTGTTATCTATTAAAAATCAATGAAGCTAAGTTTCAGAGGCACATTTTTTTATAAAAAGTATTTACTAGTTATTAAATTATAACTTTAATAAAACAAAAGAAAAAAATTAAATTAAAACTTTTATATAACTGCAAAAATCAGGATTTTTTTTACAGTTTTAATGAATGAAAGTCCAAAATAGACAGCAATTAGCAATGCAAAACTTATTACCGAATGTGGATCAAAAATGCACTTTTCATTCAAACTTATTAAATTGTTTCAGAAATATTATTTTTGGTTATAATGAACATTAAAATGAAGCTAACATGAAGTAATGGCTATCTGTAGTCTTCCATAGCAGTAGACATTATTTTCTAGAGTATTTTTTGTATTAATAATAACAATAAAATAAAATGATTTAATTAATATTCTGCAAGACACATTTTTGATGATTGATGTATTTAATTGATATTTTACATGGAAACGGTACAATGAGACTTCATACATATTTAATTGGATACAGATTTACAATTTGAAAAAGATCCAGGAATATAAATTCTATTATTTAAATTTAATTGAATTTTATAATTTAAGAAACAAAATAATTTGTTTGTACATAAAGAAAGGATTTATCAACATATTTCAAAACCAAAATAAGCAGCATAGACAGTAAAAGTATTTTTCTATAAGACAAGAACTTATGGGAATATATTTAGGGATTTTAATAATTCACAATCAGAATTAAGTGTATAGAAATAATGGAAAATCCATGGTAGTTAGCATCACTGAAAACGAAAGCCATATTTTTATATTTCAATCTGAAATTAGATTTAAGTATTAATTGAAATTAAATTCTATTATTAATTAAAATTTAGAATAATTTATTTTAACTTTTAATCCTAAAAATGAAGCTTTAACATTTAGATTAGTTATTCATTTTAAACACACAATTTTTGTTTTATCTTTAATTTCAGATTTACAACAATATTTGGAGAGAATCTAGATTATCTTTTTAACACACACAAGAAACAAATCAGGTAGATAAATTCTGTTGCTTGTTTTAAACAATCAGCATTTTATATAAATATTTTATTCATACATATGCAATAACATTAGCCCAATTCTACCTTGCGTAACGAATTTGGGAGACTGCTTGCAAGTTCACGTAAGATTTTTTTGCCTTCATTGAACTGTGGCAGAAGAAAACGTAGGTCCCAAAAACCACAGATTAAATAATAAACACCTCCACCAGTAAAATAACTTGGGCCCTCATTGGACCAATTTTCACGAATTTTCGGCTCAATAAGGGTTCTAAGGGCCGTTATTTTTCCGCTATCAGCCCCATATAGAAATGTCCGGTTCATCTGATATTTTTTATTCATTATTCAGCCAATATAGACCATTCTAGGACCAATATTATAAAATCTAGATGTATCCATATTGGCAGATCGGTGCATATTCATTGAGCCAATTTTGAGCCCTACTGGGGTCAACGTAAAAATGTTATTAGGGACAATTATTAGGAACAGATATTATTAGGGACAAATATATTATACTTTTAGCTAATATGTATACAGTTTTGAAAAAATCTAACTCTAAGTAACTTTTAATCTAATAATTAGATTTTCATGTTTTTAATTTTCTGTTTTCAGATTTCAACTTTTTGGTTTAAGCGGTATAAAATGAGCTAAATACAATCCAACCCCTCAAAATATTAATTTGAACATTTACTGTGTAATTTTAAATAATAAAAACTAAATTAAGTGAAGTAGTTCTAGAGAGACAGATAATTTAAAAAATTATGTTGTCTCCTGTTTTACGGCTTTTTGAGGGTTTTAGAAATTATTTAAAAGATCTTGTTGAAATTTCAGGTTTTGTTTCTTATACTTATACTTACATGGTTTAAACTGATATGAGAATTAGAATAGTTTGCGATTCAAATATTTTTTCCAACTTTATTAAATAAAACCACAAAAAATGCATTTTAGTATGAAAAATTATCTTTAAAAAAGGAGTTTTATAATAATATGTTTTGATTCGTTAAATATTTCCAGTGATATGGCAAATTACACAAAATAAAAATAACATTAAAAGGTTAAAACTTTTGAGGGTTATATTTTCTAGATTGCACCTATCTCTCTTTATATTTTGAGGGTAAAAAATAATAATCATAATAAAACAAAATCATAATAAAAAATATTTCTAATTTGTAACATAAAAGTAGTCTAACCTAAATGATTTAGAGTGTTTCCCTTGAAACAATAAATGTACACGAAAATCTGATCATTAGAACAAAAGTTTGAGTGTTTTTTCCGTAGTGTATGAGGAGCATATACTTATGTTAGCTGTAATTAATATTCAAAGTTAGAAAGAAAATTTGGAGTCACTGCAAGCTAAAATAGTAAATTTCATGTTAAACATAAGTGCTATTTACCAAAATCTAAAACAAATTAGTATTTTTCTTTCATATTCAAACTAAATTTTCGTTATCAATCAAAATTTTAAGCTCAAAGTTGTTCTGAAATATATTAGATGTTTCTACAATATTTTTCTTTTATTTCAAGTACTTTAATGAATTAGGCAAATTTTTATAAGATTTTAAATTTATATCTATGAATATATACCTCAGGGCGACTAAATATAACGCTTAAAAAATTGTCTGCAAGTGGCCATCCAATCGCCCGTTTTTTCATTGAAAATTTATTTCCTTAAAAAAATATGAAATTATTAAGAATATTTTGTAATATTGTGAAAATTATTTCATGCTTTTTTCTTAAACTTTTCCTTCATTTTAAAAATGAACATTGTAATGTTTAGTATAGTTTGAGAAATGATTGAATAGACTGCCAACAGTTTATGAATCGTTTAAAATTTTCAATTTTTGAAAAAGTAGCCGCTTGTTTTAAAAACAGTGTCCACTGTTGGCCAGTAGTAAAATTCTCTAATTTTGCCCTCCCTATACATACATATTTCATGATAGTCAAGCATGCAGCAGAGGATAGTCATTAAAATATACATAATCTATTTGGTCAAAGAATGCACTTTGGCCAAAGAGATTAGTTCATTTCGATATTAGTCATTATTTTCGTTTAGTAATTTTTATCTGAGTGTAATTTCAGAAATCAAGCCCAGTAACAGCAAATATCAACAATCTGACGCAATATTATTTATCATTTTTTTATTTTAAAATTTCTTTCTTTATTTTATTCATTCTTTATTTTATTCTTTTTTCTTTATTATGATATTAAGGATTATTTTTGCCTAGTAATTTTAAACTGAGCAATTTCAGAAATCAAAACCCTGCTTGAGTAACAGCACATATCAACAATCTGAAGCAATATTATTCATCAAAGAAACACTGAGCAACAATGCAGTGTCATTTGCCCAAATGACGACATTTATGTATTTACATAAGCAATAAACTTTTGTCTAAAACTACAGAAGTTTTGCTCAAGCCTAGAAAAGAACTATTGTTGAGTCATAGTGAACTACGAGTTTTTTATGTATGAAAAGAAGAAAGAATCACAGAGATCAAGTATCATAGCTTTTTGTACTTTTGAGTCATTGTTTTTTTCTTTTATCTAATCAGAAATACTTGGTTAGTTAACAAAATATTGTAAGAAAAAGCAGAGATCCTTGTTGGTTAATAAATATTATCTAGTATTTCAAATCTCACTGCTGAGCAGACAACTGCTGACTTTGAAATGCATTTGGCTCTTTTACGCATATGCTACGTGATGTTAGGGTCATTTGCATAAAAATAAAGAGTTTCATTTATGCTTTTTCCAGAGTTGTATTTGTCATGCTTGGTTTGCAACCAGCTGCAAGCAAAAGGCATCCCGTGATAGAATCTGAAAAACAAAACGCGAACATAAGTTGATTTATATTCTTTCTCAATTCACAATCCTGAAAAAAATTTACGTTTAAAAATCAGAAAACAACTTACTTCATATTCTTGCAAAATTTAACAATCCAAAAATTTAGCTACAGAAATCTGCAATCTTTTGAAATTGTTACAAAAATTAGAAACATAAGAAAAAAACGAAGCTGGAGAACCAGAATGCTGCTATGAAATACAAAAATCCAAAAAAAAAAAAAAAAAAATAGATACTGAAATTTCATTACAATATACTTTGTATTTGTACAGAACTCAGAAATCCAAAAGTTTTAATTTCAAAAATCTGAAACCTTTTTATATCCTCACAGCAGAAACCTTTTTATATCATAAATTCAGAAATAAAAAAACTAAGTTCAGAAATCCAAATATAAGTCCTATTTTTCCTAATCATTTTCTAACAAAACTTCTAAATCTAATAAAATAATTGAATCTGAATATAAGTAGCTTTATATTCTAACAAAGTTAAAAAAAAAAAAAAAAATGCATGCATAATAAATGTCAATAAATAAGGACTGTTATCACAAAGGAAAGGAAAAGAATCTGTACAATATAATTTAAATAACAAAGTCAAATGTCATCCATAAAAATTTAGCATTGTATTCATAATTGCAATTAAATGAATCATGGTTTTCGAAAATGGTTATAGAGTATTGCATTAAATAAACCTGCTCGAGCAAAAGAAGTTCAGAAGTTTTAAAAACATTTAAATAGCGGAGAAAACCTATGACCCTTCACACGATTTTTGAACCCTTCAAACCAGATGGACATAATGAAGAGAACTGAAAGTATTGAAAAGATGTTACCTTGGCTGCTGACGGATGGGGAAGATCCACTCTTTCCATGCCCCAAATAGGATGCAGGTACCCAACCACGCTTTGTGGAATCAAGTACACGTACATACCACCATCCTGCGCATCCTACTTTCTCAACTTCAACTATTTCACCTTCCTTGAGGGATGCCTCACCCACGTCAACAGCTTCGTAATCACCTAGGGCCACATAATGACCGCCCACCTGTTAACAGATTAAAAAATGTCAACAAGCATAACGTTTGCTTTTCTGATCATGATTGCCTTAAAAAAATTTCTTTTTGTCAGTAAATTTTTTAATAGCGTCATAAATCAAAACATATTTTCTTGTGCATAATTATACATGTATAAAATCTTTTTTTTAAAGTACGAGTAAATAAAATAAATAATGTGAAATTGTGTTAGATTCTTGATGCAGGATTTTCCATATGAGATGTGCCAAAGGTAAGTTTGATAATTCCTTCAGTTTTAATGCAATTCACGAAATATTTAACAGCCAGCATGAACACACAGAATTATTTAGTGTTACGAAAAGATGAATATCATGTACACTCTAATACATTTATTAAATTGTACCCAATAATCCATTTTAATTGTTAAATACAGGATCGTTATATGTCTGTCCTATTGAATTTATAAACAATTTTGTCAGAAAACAGCCGGGTCATCCGGGTCTCACCTGGCAGAATCACCAATGAATCCATTAAAAATGTGATTTAGAGTCATTGGAAAATAGAAAAGACAGTTAAATAAATCATTCACCCATTAAGCCACATTTAAAACACACATAAACTAAATTTCGTCCTTCTTACACAAAAGCCAGTCTTGTTATGTCCTAAAAAAATACATATTTCATGTTTTTCATATTGGCCATGCATGTTATCTTGTTTTCTTCATTTCTCTTTTTCAGCCTCACTAAATCTTATTTTTAAAATTCTGACAAATTATATATATTTTTTTAAAGCATAAACTTGGGTATCCTTAAAAAGCAGACTAACCTCTGTAGTAATCACAAAAACATCGCCTTCATCATCTTCATCAGCAGATGAAAAATCATCAGCAGACGACCATCCGTCGTCCGACACGCACTCCTCTTTGCGAGAGGGCAGGGAGGCAACGGTCGCCCTTCGGCCGAGCTCTCCTGGCTGCCTCATAGTCACGCTGTTGCTGCGGTAAACACTGTTATGCCAACTGAAACTGCTTCTGTTGCTTCTTGTTCTAATAAGAAAGTAAAATGAATCAGTTGCAAGGTGTTGTAATTGCTTTTCCAAAGCAAACACAAGCATTGATTCGTAAGGCCTAAAAGTATGAATTTCAATATCGTTAAAACTACACTATTTAACACTAAATTGAGATATTTTTTCCAATTTAACTACTTTTTATTGGGTCAATATTTTTGCTTCTAGTTAGCCAAATAAAATGTATCGACACTCGCAGTAATATTGTATTCAATAAATATTACTAGGTATATAATATTCACAATTATTATTTTAATGCTATGTTACGTTAATGATTGTGATAGTATCGTGCTCAATAATTATAATGAACAATAACAATCACACTATTGGCGCATTTGATATTTATTGCTATTTTTAATTATCACAATACCGTTGTCTTAGATAGACCTATGCGCATTGATAAACTGTGCAAATCAGGTTCTGGCATTATTCTTACAGGTTGGTGAACTTCATGATGCTTTTAATTGATAAGTTTCCTAAAATTTGCAAAAAATTTAAGTAGGGGAGATTCGGGTAGCCCCGCCCACTTAAGGAGTATTGCTTATATTTCTGTATAATACTGAGTAATAATCAATATTTTTGTATGTTTCTATTGTTTTATCATCTTATTAAATAATACAAAAAGAATAAACCAAAAAGATGATAGTTTAACTTAAAAAAATAGAAATTTAAAAAATTTGACTACTGTATTCAACATATTTTCAAAACTATTGTTTACCATGTTACCAGCTGCATAAATACTTGAAATTTTGAAAATAATCTTTTTTTAATATAACAATTAATGTCCGATGGCCCATTGACTTGAAAAAATATTCGATACATATGAAATTGACAGTGGGCGGGGGTACCCGACACTCCCCTATATGCCATAAGTGGCAAGGGAAAAAAAAATATTGAAATGACTGGCAATTTGTGAAGCTGTTTCTCAGACTTAAGACTTTCAGTCTTGTTCATGACTTTGTAGCGTTAATTGCTACCAATTTATTAATTATAAACTTTTTTAAATGAAGAACGGGACTTTTGTTGACAATTTTTACAGTAAAATTGCACAAACAAATAATTTTAATCAAATTTATATTATTTTAAATAGTTTTCATTTAATAAAAAAATATTATACTTTTCTAAAACTTGTTTATTACCTGTGGGGAATAGGTGGAGATTGACATATGCCGTTGATGTACCCGAGGTTTTGTATTTTATCTGAATGTTGTTTCAGATTTTGATCTAAAACAAAGATAATACATTTTTATTTTGGAATGTGTAATAAAATAAAGGATAAGTGCGTGGGCAGTTACTAAAAAGAGCAAATAATGTGTAAGGATTTAATTATTTTGCTAACAATAGGGAGAAGTTGGACATTAAAAATCAATTTATTTTTAAAATTTTCTCAAAAATCATTTCAAAGTGTAACAAAAAAGCAGAAAAATTTCGAAATTTGGAATAAAAGTTAAAATTGGGGAATAAAAAACTTTGTTTCAAGAGTTTCTGAGACGCAAAAGATTTCTAAAGAATATTCCACAAAAAATTTTATAAACTTTATTTTATGCAAACTTTTATTTGAATTTAATCCTAAAATTAATTTACTTCAGTGAAAGTAAAACCGAAAAGGATTTGCGATTTTCTTGTTTTTGCTTACAAGAGGGATGTAGAAATCCTGAATGGCCAAAAAAATACTTACAAAATATTTGAATGACCCATAAGTCGATGTTTTGATGCACGACCCTATCTTTAAATTTTAGAAAAATATTAACAAATTTACTACAGCTTTTTCTCTGAGAAATATTTTGTTTAAGTTAATAAAAAATTAAAAAAAAATCATAAGTAAAAATAAATAAGAAATATGTGTTTTATATATGATATACAGATAAAATAAAATGTATTTACTGGTAACTAATAATGCTAAAAATTTTAAATTCTTCAAATGTTGCAACCCTGAGTTGAATGTAGAGGATAAAAGTAGCCGGGTACCTACTATACTGTATCGACTATACTGTATCGACTATACTGCATCACACGTAAGCTGTTTAGGTAATTTGATAAAACAGAGCTATATACAAACTCAGACAAAAAAAAAAAAAAAATGTCTCTGATGGATGCAACTTTGAAAAAAAAAGTTAAAATTTTTTTTCCTTTACAAAATATTTTATCGTTGAATAATTTGAGGATAAACCAATTTTTTGTTAGAGGAAAGCCACCAGCTTAAAAGTTTAAAAAAAACGTGGGCAGTAATTGATAATAATGTTATAATCATATAGAGGGAGAGAATATAATTTTTATTTATAATTTTTTCAGTAACAAGAGCTCAGTAAATGGAAATGGAACAAGTAAAAAAAAAAAAATAATAATAATAATTTTAGTTCTATAATGTAAACATAAAATAGAAAAAATAAATACAAAATGAAATTAAAAAAAAAAAAAAAAAAATTATTTCGATAAAGCAATCAATATTTGAAAGTAAGAAGTTACCTTTTAGATGTTCAAATTGAAGGAGTAAGACCTTTTTGATCTCTTTTACCCACACTTCTTTCACTTCAACAGAAGGAGCCTGAAAAATAGAAACTTCATTTTCTAGGTATCGAATTTGAGACTTTGAATAACAGACTGTTACAAAAGCTTTTAAATAACTCAAAAAATTCATACATGTTAAAAACTTGTATGATAAAAGCTGAATATTTTAAAATGAATTTAAAAAATAGGTAGTTCTCAGGAAGAAAACAAAAATTCTGGAATTTAAAAAGAAAAAAAAATACTCAAACTTGTCGTTATGTTGAATAACACAGAAGCAAATGCCAGCAAATAAAGAGTTTATTAAAACATAATATGCGGAAATAATATCGTGCACACACAGTGCTATGCAAAAGGAATACATCTGAATCAACCAACAATCAGTCAGCTTCTTCAACTAATATATATCGATTTCCCCTATCGGGAAGTCGTCACATTAAATTACGCAACTTACCTGAGAGGGAGAGGAAAAATGGGATTTTATTTGCATATCAACAACAAAACTGATTAAAATTACACACAGAGTGTTTCATAATAACTGCTCTTAATATATATTCATAGAATTCTTGTTGAAAATGAAGCAAAAAGAATGTACACACGACGGGCACAAATTATAATTTAAAATAAGAAAAAAACTAAGCTCAAACACTTTTTGTAATCGTTCTAATTACCATTGAGAAGGACGTTACAAAATCAAAATCTGTTTGATTGCCTAATAAAACTTGGGAGTGTTTTTAATAATCACCTTAAAACTCTCTTCTGTTTTTTGTAGCAATTGAGTGTTTTCAGCCCCCTTTCTCAGCATTGATTTGTCAGATAAAGAAAGCTATTCTTGTTCTTTCCTTGCTTATACTACTTAATGCATATTATAATATTTTGATTTTATTTTAAATAAGAATTCTAAAAATATGATTGCAGACCATATTTTTAGAATTCTTATTTAAATAATATGATTGTATACACACAGAGATTACATTACATTATTTAAACATTACATTATTTTAAAATGTCATTTTTGTTTGGCGCTCATTTCACTATTTAATGACAGTGTATTTTTTAAAATTCTATTTTGAGGGGTATTTTTTGAGCTTTAAGTATACAAATAGGGCATTTGATTAAAACCATAAAATCAAGAAATTTTATAAAATTGACTGTCCACTAGCGATGCCAAAGGTTATATGAAAATAAAAACTAATGACAACACATATCACCAATATTCCCAATGACCTTAGGTGCCTATCTTGTTTCTCTCAACTTGCAAATAAGTAGTTTCACACTAAATAGTAAAACTAATATATAATAATATAATAGTCACTAAATAATAAACAATTGTTTGATTTTCCTAAAGAATTAAGACAAAAATTACAAATTAAAAGATTTTTTAAGTCAGTGAAGAATTAAATTGTTTTTCTTTTGTTATTAGGTTTGAATAGGAAAACAAACTAATTATGATTTTCATACAGTTATATTTGCCACTTCAATACTGTTATTGATTTAAAGCTTCACATAATTATTTAAATCCATCTTAGAAAATTTAAAATCTATTTTTTCAATGTTTATACTATTTACAGTTGCCATCATTTTATCAAATTTTATCTATTAGATTTAAAAACTGTAATAAAAACTCGTCACAATAAATATATTTCAGCTGGTAAAAAAATAATTTACTAGGTGAATAAAATTTTTTTAAAATTTTTATTTATTATTATTTTTTTTTTAGTACAGTATAGTATTCTTGATATCTCAAAACTGAAGGGAACAAAAAAAAAATTCGAGAAAACACGCTCAGAACTAAATTATGTTCAAAAAAGCAGAAAAATACATTCGAAAACATTACTCTAAAAAGTTGAGTCATGAAACATAAGAATAACTACTATTAAACATGAATGTAATGATAGTTGACTATAAGTCTTAATACAACAATGATCATTTCATTTTTAAAAGTAAGAGAAAAATAATTATGCATTAAATAGGAAAGAATTAGTGTGCAATAACTTTACATTGTGATTTTTCCAAAAAAATTAAATTTCTATTTCGAAAAAAATTCGACCTAACAAAGTTTTGAGAAAAAACTCTTTAACATAGGAATTAAAATTAACATTAGGTGGATATGTAATGTCAAGGGGAAAAATATTTTTTTGACATAACAAGATTTTCGAGATATCGAGAGCATACTGTATGTGGGCATTTACATATTTTTAAAAATAGCAACACTATATCAAATGTATGTACGCTAACCGATTCGAGAGGGGGGGTGTTGAAGTTTATTTTGCCGACTGTCATATATATATATTTAAAAAAAAATTATTTTTTGAGATAGTCTTATACCTAAATTTTTAAGCAATAATTGAGAAAATAATTTAATTGGAAAATAATAACACATTTAATGCAATTTAATTGAACTTAATATTTAAACAATAAGACTGCAAATAATAAATTTGTAAATAAAAAAATTATACTTACATTCAAAACTTAAGCTTTCTATTTTATTCAATAATAATATGGATTTATAAAATACGTTTTGAGTAACTAAGTACCCGTACTAGACAGTTAAACACAGGTCAGTGAAGTAATTGGTACCACAGCTGCATGTGCATTGAGCCCTTATTCTTAGAAAGAGTATATGAGAAAATATAGCTTAGGGCATTTCTAGCTAACCACTTTTAAAACATCCTCGATTTTTCAAGTTGACAGAAATATCCGGGGTTTTGTCTGCTGCTCACAAGATTGGAGTCGCAGCAGCATCCTTTTTTTTCGCCTTTTCATAGTGCCGATAACGGCTTGATCAAACAGAATTGCCACTTCTTCCTGAATACGCGGAATCGAAGAATTCCTCTATTTTCACCGTATTTTTATTGAAATATTGAATCCAAAATTGCAACATTTAATACTTTGAACTTGGCAACCATCCACAAATTGTGTGAAATGATTGAAGTGTCGATTTGATTGAGAGTAACTCAATTTAATGTTTCAGAATTCTTAGGATTCTTGAGAAAAAAATATTAAAAGCAAAATATAATATTTTATTTTCAAAACAGAAATTTTTATAAAGGTGAATTGAGGATCACATATATGTTTACTATTTTCCATAGTGAATATAAAATTTTGTTGTGATGATTAATTGTTCTAAAGCAGTGGTTTCCAACAGGCGGTCCGGGGGCCGCATCCGACCCGCGAAGCCTTTTTTTGTGGCCCGCGAACTAAAATATTTCAGTTGTCATTTTTTTGCGGACAATTTTCGTAAAAAATCTATATGAGTTTAAAATACTTTTTTCGTTAATAAAAACCTAATTTCTTCGTTTCTGTGAAATTTATCATACCAAGGGTGCAAAAATTTCTTTTTTCTCAGGTTTTGCATCCAAGAAAATATTTATTCAAATGCAAAAATAAGTGTATGTTGCTCTTTTTTATTTCATTTTTTTGTATTTTGTGAATATAATTTAGCATGTGTGTATCAGAAATTTTCTCGAAGAAATTCTCCGATTTAACTTTTTGAAACCACTCATTTTGGACAAAAATATTTACACACACATTTGTAAATTTAAAATGTAAATATCTATTCTCTAGTGGTTGCAGCAGACAAACCTAAGTTTTGTCATTGAACATTTTGTGTGCTACTATGTAAGTTTTAATACCAACCTTTTTAAAGTTTTATATCTTAACAATTAGATACATGTTGCACATTAATTGTTTAATACGTGGGTGCACATTAAAGCTATTGTAGGCCGAATTTTTTAATATGCAATCGAATATTTTTTAAAATCTACTTCTTATTTTAATTTGTAATTCAATTCTTATGTTTTGTACAACTTGATAAAAATCTGACAGTAATATTTAATGTTCCTTCAAATATAAAAGAGTCCTACATAAGATTTTGATAAAGTTGCGGCCCACCATTTGATTTGTGTTTTTAATTGTGGCCCCCGGCCTCATGTAAGTTGGAAACCCTTGTTCTAGAGATATGAATTGGTCCCTGAATAATTGATATTAGGTTAAAAAAATTTTAACTCAAATAATAATCCAATCATCATAGAATTTTGAAAGTTATAAACTGAAGGATAGTTAACAAATTGAATGTTTTTTTTAAATTTTTTTTAAAGTGTTTAAAGTCCTTCGGAGTTAGTAAAATTCTTCATAGTAGAAAAATAGCTTTTACTAATTGAAAATATAAATTATTTAATAATTTGTGTTATTTAAACAGAATTAAACAATTTAAATAAGATATTTTGAATAATAAAGGTACTCTTATCTGTAATTTCTCCCCAATATTTTGAAAGTAAAAGAAAAAAAATTAGGTTGCATCCCCAGCACGATTATTTCATTTAAAATTTATTAATTTTTTAAAAAAAACTCATGTAAGTTCATCACTTCCTTTAAAAAAATTACTTAAACCTCTAATAAAGAGTTAATATAATTCAGATAATTAATATCTGAATTTTATGATACATTATTAACTAATTAAAAATAAAGGTCACTAAATTCTTTTTAAATTTAAGAATGTGTCGTTGAAATAATAATACAAGAGAAATGGTTTTCGAGATTTTGACTTGTAAATCTTGTAATATCGGTCATCTTGTTTTGAATTATCATAAATGGATACTCTTGGAGGAGAAAAAAAAAAAAAAAAACTAAATTTAAAAACACATTTCACAACAAGATTTACCGCGTCGGGTCTGGGATCCCGAAATGGACGAAACTCAGATAACATTGAAATCCGTTTAAATCTCATCACCAATGAAAAATCCGACAATGAAAGAATTTCGGCAAAGTCGGGATTTTGGCTTGTTTAAAGAAAAAAAAAAAAAAAAAAAAAGGCCGACTCAACCTGAATTTGCCGACTGAATGATATCGCTGGTTGGCACCCCCCCCCGTTGACGACGGGCCTGAACTCAAGTGTTGCCAAGTTAGAAAGACAAATATAAAGTATAAATGTGGCTCACCTGAATGATGAATACCTGAGAACGACCATGAAGCCACAGCTCAAACTTTCGTTTATCTCCTCTGTAGCCTTTGATGTTTTCAGTCAAACCAATTTGAGAAGTCTGCACTCATACAAAAATTTAATTCAGTTATATACTAACTACAAAACGCATATTTAAATCTTTTACATTTTTAGAGACTTAGGAGTAATTTTAAAACAAACTAAATTCTATTTAAAAAATAATTTGCAAAAAGTTATGGGTATTATTAAATAACAGCATCACATGAATAGAAATTTGTAACTAATATCATGAACAAAGTTGATATGAGTTTTCTTTTTATTTCTATTGATATTTATAAAATTGAATGGTGCTTAAAGAATTATACAACTTGCCGTAATTGGACTGATGATTTTCAAAAAATTTTAAAAGTTAATAGTAAAAAAATTCTGGTAGCAAATTTAAGTGTCAGGATATAAATTTTTTTTTCTCATGATGTTGCAGTTAGTAAACTGATGTATATGATTTTCATTTATTTTTCTCCACCTGTTGAAAATTTTTTCACCTAAATTCAGAAACATTAGGATGAAAAACATGTGCACATGAATTTGCAGCAAGAATTTTTGAAAATCTTCAGGACGTGTTATACCAACAATTAGAGATCATATTTACATTAGATAGATCGTAACAAAAAAGAAAGAATAAATGCCTACCTTGAGAGCATTTTTGAATGCATAACTCGGATTATCATCTCTACCATATTTTTTGGTGAAAAGTACTAATTGTTCATATAAAAAAATGTATCGGGATCGAGGTTTAAAGCGGAGTTCCCGCTTCTTTCTTTCCATCCAAACACTAAATGCACTTTGAAGAAGAAGTCGGCCATAGTCCGCCAAGCTGCCCTGCAATACATGTTTCATTAATATATTAACTTTTCACAAACATACAGTACAAAAGACTTGGACAATATCTATATTTAGAGTTTTACACTAAATGCTCAGCCTATGGGAAATCAACTAAACAGAAAGTAACAGGAAATAAATTTTAAAAAAAAATCAGTTTAAACATTCAAAAATCCATGACCTGGAAATTATAATAATATGGAAAATAGAGGTTTTGAGCAATTAATGCTATTTGTAAGTTTTGCCTATACAGAATCTGCAGAATACAGTGCATTTCAGTAGTCATATTTTTTTAAAATTGTATTTAAAAAAATAATAAAGTTTGTAAAAAAGCAACAGTTTAAACATACAATTAGGACAATTTAGAACTTCTTTTTTCTATTTTTAAATTTGCAGTTGGTTTTTTAATCAATTTAGCATAAGTTCTCAAAACCTTATATTAAATGTGGTTGTTTTCTTTTTCAAGAAGGCATTAGACCATTTTTAATTCCAAAGAAAAGTACATATAACATGTTAAAAAAGTTAATCTTTTCCACATGTTGTTTGAACACATTTTTCTTTCACATTCTCATGTTACACAAACAATGAACTTCCCTACATACGGTGCACATGCAATAGTTTTTGTCAAGACAAAAATAATTGGGCTCCATGGTTTGCTTCAATTGCAAAGATTATTCTCTAGCAGTAATATTCATTTTAGCTACAAGAAAAATAAAATAATTAAAGCCCAGGGAGTTTGAATATAAGTTGCGAGTGTACAATGAAATAAAGTGTCAATTTTGGTAATGATAAGCATGCATAATTTTAAAAAAATGTCTCTTTCTTTGTAAAGAAATTGAATTTAACTAATTATGGTTTAAACATGCCAGAATTCAAACATTTAGAGAAGAATTTACTGAGTAACCTTATGTATTAAAATGGGAGAGATGTAAAAATGATTTAGAATAATAATATTAGTTAATTGGTTTTTAAAATTGTGTTTTAAACTACGAGAGACAACGATTGTCTAACCCTGGACGGGAAGCTTCCTATTTCATGTTTGCCCCACCCAGCATGTAGGAAACCTGTTATAATTATTCCTTATGTAAATAATGCTTTTCAGGCATATAAAACTATCTGTTTTACGGATGGTAGTAAGCTTGATGGAAGGGTTGGTCTTGCTTTTGTAATTTATGAAAATGGAACAGAGAAGGTTACTGCCAAACACCGACTACTTAATGAATGTTCTGTTTTCCAGGCTGAACTTTTGTGTATAAACCTGGTTGTTAAGTGGATACAAAATTCTTTTAGTGAAAACAAAATTTTTAAATACCTCATTTGTACAGATTCTCTTTCTTCACTTTTTCTTTTGCGTGACACGACTTCTACTGAGAAGCTTGTGGTGGAAATTCACTCGATTTTGAACGCTCTTGAAAACGTAACTATTCATTTTTCTTATGTTCGTGGCCATAGCGGTATTTTGGGCAATGAAAGAGCAGACCAATTGGCTAAGGAAGCTACGTGTGGTGAAATAGACTTAAGGGTGTCTGTTCCAGCTTCTCACTGGAAGCGCATCGCTAGAGATAAAATCATTGCGGACTGGAATGCTGAATTTCTTTCTTCGCCTCGGTCGCTTTGGACGAAAAGGTTCTTTCCATCCATTTTTCACCGTTTGCAATGTAAATTCTTTGCAACTGATTTTAAATTAACCCAAATTTTAACAAACCATGGAAATTTTAAGAGATATTTATTTCGTTTCCATCTGGAGACCAGTGGAATTTGTGCTTGTGGCGATGCTGATGAAGATGCTGAACATATTCTTCTTCATTGCGATTTGTATGCGAGTGCCCGAATGAAATTA
This sequence comes from Parasteatoda lunata, assembly GCA_949128135.1. NCBI lineage: Eukaryota > Metazoa > Arthropoda > Arachnida > Araneae > Theridiidae > Parasteatoda > Parasteatoda lunata. The sequence goes on from OX421975.1 coordinate 111,826,234, forward strand.
AAGACTGATTTGAGGCGTCTTTCTATTTGTTGGCCTCCTGTCTTATCAGAACTGGTCAAAAGTATTGAAAGTCTTGCTGCCTTGCGGAATTTTGTTTTTAATTTAAATTTGTAAATTTTTCTTCTTTTGTTTTCTACTTACAACTGTAAGCCTCATGTTATACTTTGTGGTGCATGAGGAGTTTTAAGTCGTTTAATAATAAAAAAAAAAAAATAAAATAAAAAAACTACGAGAGGGATATTATATTAGTATTAAAGGGTACTTTTAAGATAAGTAGTTAAGTAACTGTTAAAAAATGATCAATATATAAATTGTTAAACCCTATTTAGTGTACATAGTAAAATCTCACCAAGTTTTGGTTTTACCTTCACATATAAAGTTTTACTTAAAAGGAAGGAAAAAAAAACTATTAAATTTTATAATTTAAAAGAAAAGCTAAAAAGTTACAATTTTCAAAAAAAAAAAAAAAAAAAAATGTTTTATAAAAAAGAAAATAAATTAAATTATCAATTAAAATAAATAAATCAATTAAAATAAATAAATGGCTAAATAAAAATTCAACTGCTTCAGAAAAGAGAAACTGATCCCTTGAATGTTTTATGAATTTAACTGCACTCGGATAAAAATTTTCAACAGTTCGACTTGTCACTTGGTATAAAAATTTTTCACATGAGACTAAAGTGGCTGATAACCAATGTTAGGTACGTAGAGGAAAAAACAGTAATTAAGATTTTGTATGTTAAATATTTTCAAAATGCAATGATCAACAAGAAATATAGTATTAGCTGGTTAATCAGTTGTTGTCCACTTACATAAAAACCTGTAATAGCAATCTGGTGCATACTATCATTTACATATTTTAAAACAGCTAACATGGCATCTACAGCTTCTTGAAGGTCAGCCTGTCCAGTGCCTTCATCCAGGCACTTTAGAAGGTCCTACAATAAGGTCATCAGAAGTCAGAAGTTTTTTACTTTTAATTAAGTGTAAATAATTAAAACTTATGTCATATATCATACCTTCAGCAGAAGCTGATACTTTGTAATCCTCTGGACAGGTTTTAATAAATAAGCTCCAAGGGGCAGCTTGTGGCCTAAATTTTTTTGACACTCCTACAAGATATTTTTTTCTTGTTTAAATATAAAAAGAGAATACAAAATAATACATATATTTAGATGTGTGTTTACTACAGCAAAAAAAAAAAAAAAAATATTTAGAAAAGGTAAAGGGAGCATTCAATCTTTTCGCCGCCACCTCATTTTAGCGAAATTCATTTGAAAATCACAGATTTTTTTAAAGAGTGTTTAATTTCTATAGAACTCTTTATTGATTCATACCACAGGGATGACGTTGGTTAAAACCCCAAAAAAACTGAAAATAGAAATCCAAAAATGTTATGTGCGAAAGCACCTTTCAAATAATTGAAAAAATACCTGAAATTTTAACAATTTTAAAGTGAATGCAGGAAACATTTATCCACAGAATGTTATCAACGTTTTAATAAAAATATTAATGCAAAATTTTATTTATTTATTTGAATCATGTGAATCATGAATCTCTATGTGTGGTTCTTAAATCACGTAAATATGAATCTTGACATTTAATTTTAAAACCACGTAAACGCAAATTTCAATGCTTAATTTTACGAATCTCGATGTTCGACTCTAACATCGTAAGCATACGAATCTCAGTGTTTGATTTTAACACAACGTGAATACGAATCTCAATGTCCGACTTTAAAATCGTAGCAAAACAAAACTGAAATAATGGCATAGTGTATATTTAACAAAAGGTCATGAAATCAACAGCTTGATTAAGCCTACCAAACTACTGTGCTATTGTATAATGATACAGTGTAGAATGGTGTAAAGACCCTATTAAATAACAATCAAATTTAAATATTAAAAAAAATATGATGATTTAATAATTGTTAGAAATTATTAGCTTTTCAATAAGTATTTCAGGCAGAGTCCCTGCCACACAAGTTATGCATGTTTGTATAATCTTTTATAAACTTCACAGAATAGTGGTTAGCAAAATAAAATGTTTCATAGGGTTCATACTTTGAAAAAGGGGTTATCGTCTCCACACTGTCTTCTTAAGGCTTCAGACTTGGGCTTGTTGAGACAGTAGGTTGAATACAATTTGTGGAAGGCATCCCGCTAATAACAAACAAATTGAAACAAAATAATAATTTAATGTAGAAAAAATACACTGTCACTAAATCCTGCTTTTATTTTATTCATTATCTGGACAATCACCATATTGCATCATGGTGAGTGGGAGTTTTCACGATTTGGTCTCTCAGAAATTCCACAATGACTACATTACATAAATATGAATTTGTTTTTAAAAAGTGAACGAAAATGATTCTTACCCTGTTTACAAAACAATGCCCAACTAACTCTGGAGTACTACTACAGGCTTGGAGGTCTTTAAGGAAGACACTAGAAAATTACACAGTAATTATTAATTACATAGAACTTCAAAACTTTTTGATTTACAAAGTATCAATTATTAAGTAAAACAAGATAATTAATAATATTACTAATAAATACTTATTCAAGATTTATCTATTCTCTATACAACTTATCCTTGGAGTGGCCTAATGCTATCAAATGGGAGTGTGGCGCGAACTACCACTACGATTATTAAACATCAATTTACTAGTATATGAGACATTCTATCAAGGGGCATCTTTAGATCGATGAAGGTTGGCATGGTTGATAACACTATCTCCACACGGGTGACCTGCGGATGTGATATGAGCTCGTCAACATCAAAAGCAACGCTCACTTCGCTGGATGGTCCACATAGAGCGGTTGACTTGCTTTGTGTGACTGTATCATTGTCCTCTTCGCACTGTTGCGTTGCTTCTCAGTCTTAATTATACACAATCGAATTCTGCTTACAGTAGATTGCTAATAGCAATACAGGAGAGACCATACACAAAACTGTGAACTTAATACAGCTCTCACGACAAGCACCCAAAATCCAGTGAACTTAATGTAGCTCTCCTGATCTTTTGCAAATATGACAACTAGTGGTATTTGTTCATCGAATTTTATCCCTGATAAAATTCTAGTGGGGGAGCAATGTAACTATAACTACGATTAGATTATTAAACATCAAATCACTAGTATATAAGACGAGTTAACTCAATTCTGTCTTGAGGTACCTTTTGATAGGTGAAGGTTAGCATCGTCGATAACGCACAAAAGTTTCAACTGGAATCCTCCCATAGACGAAAAGAATTTTCAGAATAGTAAGAAATGTAATTCTATATAAGTTTGTGATAGTTTTTAGCACATAAGCTAAAAAAGATTTCTTAATGAAACTAGAATGTATTTATAATTACTAGATAGTATATTAGTATGAGCAGGGCCGGATTAACCTATAGGCACACTAGGCACGTGCCTAGGGCCTACGTAATTCAGGGGCCTACGAAAAACTTGAGAGAAAAAAATTTGTTGACAAAAATAATTTTTACAACAAACTCGACAAGTCAAAAATAATTTTTACAACAAACTCGACTTTAAAAACAACAAGTGTATTTTGCACAAAATTATGAAGATACAAATAAAAATATAATATTTTTCGGTAATAAATTATTTTGCAGAATCTTATGATCTAATATATTACTTTTTTGCGATTTTTGGATTCAACGAAATCTACTCACTATCAATTTCACTGTTTTCTTTGCTGGTTTGTTGTTGTATTGTTGACGTGAAGTGTTTACATAGTTATCGATCGAACTAATCATAATGGTATTATCGATATCAACTGCAATATCGGCAGCATGTCGGTATTGCAAATAAAGTTCGATAAACAAATTTGTAAATTAAAATCCATATTAATAAAAATGTAAAAAAAAATATGCAAGAAAATTTTAGCATATATTTTGAAAAGAGGGGAGGAGTGGGGGAAGGAGGGGAGGGCCCATGTAAAACGGCTATGACTAGGGCCTACGAAAGGTATAATCCGGCTCGGAGTATGAGTGTATTGCACGGTAATATGCTACTAATGAATACTTATTCAAAATTTATGGATTCATAATACAACAGATCCACCTACTGGCACTTAACAGAGTTTTCAATAAAAATTTTTAGTATAGAGAAAAATAATTTTTAAAATAAGAATAAATTCTATTCAAATGAAGTTCTAAAGAATTTTTTAGCACGTTCATAATATATTTTAAAAATAATTATGTTATTACAAATGAATTTAAAAGAATACTTATTCAAGATTCATGAATTTATGAAGTAACATATTTCTCAGAGTACTTGCCAAAATGGAGTTTTCAGTTAAAATTAAATTTAAAAAAAAAAATATTTTCAAAATAAAAAAGAACTTAGTTCAAGTAAAGTTTGGAACCATTTTTAAAACGTTAATATTTTTGAAAAATTTCTGCTTAAGCATATTTGTAAAGTGTCTTGTGCAAAGATTCTATGGATTCATAATTTTTAAAGCAAAGAGAGGAGGAGAAACAATTGTAATATAGTATCATATCATTTTAAACAAAATGCCTCAAAAAAAAAAAAATCTTAAAAACTTAACTGACCAAATTAAATATCTAACTCCCAATTATCTACAAACGAACAACTGGACGCATTCTCAAAGTGAGGCCATCAGACCTAGGCTCTTGATGGTATGAGGAAGAGAGGGTAAGCAAAACTGCGTCAAATGACCCTAAAAGAAATAAATGCTTTCGAGAGAAGCAGCACTGGACCAGAAAATGTTTCATACTCTGCCTATGACTTCATGTGCTACTCGAGCATAATAAGAATTAAGTCAATTATAAGTTGCTAAAGGAATAATTTACTTATAAAAATATTAATCACACATTTTTTGCATCGATAAAATGACCAAAAAAAATTTGATACGATAATTAAAAACATTGATCTGTTAAAAATCAAAATTTATTAATAATTAAAATTTTGTTTAAAAGATTACAAAATTCTAAATTTTTTTGGTTTACTGACATTTAAAAACAAAATAATTTTTTTGTTTTTTGCCATCAGCGGATATTGCTTATTTTGTTATTTTTTTACAGAAAAAATGGAAAGAATTTTTTTTTTTTTTAAAGTCTATTTTTTCTGTAAAAAAATAACGAAATATAAGTTGCTGAAGGACAATTATTGTAGTTATTTGTAAAAACATTTTGTTAATATGCTAGTTGCAACAAAATTAACAAATACTTGAATTTGAAAAATAATGTACAGTACTTGAAAAAAAATATTTAAACTTACAAATATAGAATGTGTGACGTAATTACAAGAAGTAATTTTACTTATTAACAATCTGTAAGGATAACCTTATATTGTATAGCAGCCCGAATTACAAATGGATTTTACCTTTCTTACATTTAAAAAAAAAATCAATACAAATGTTATGATTTATATCTGGCAACATTCGATCATTTACTCTTTTACTTATTTATTCATTTTATTCTCTTGAAACAAAAGCTAATAAAATGATGATCTAGAGAGAGAAATGTTGTTTTTTTTTTTTTTTTTTTTTTTTTTTTTTTTTGACAGCGAATGAATAATCACTATTTAGGGCAAAAGAAGTGGAAAAAAATCTAGAAAAAGCACTTTAAATTGCAATGCGTTAAGAACAAATTAAATTTTTTTTTAAAAATTCCTAAATAAACACAGACTTTTCAGCACATCCAATTTGAACTCTATAGTTGTATTTCTGCAACCTGAAGAGTGGCCCGCATGGTTTTTTTCCCCTGAAGTTTAACAGTTCAGGGGAATTTTCTAATTAATGAGTGAATGTTAAATTTCTCTTCCATTGTACTTTGAATACATTTTTTGCACGACTTCGTAACTTCAAGTTTCTGAGTATTACGATTTTTTAACAGCAATACAAAATCAACATAAGTTAAACACACTTAAACTTTTTAATATAGAGAGATTTTAAAGAAAAATAAAATAAATCTTTTTTTTCCTGAGGCGTGAAGTGAAATGAAGAGAAAGATTCTCACTTGCTGTGGAATGAATATATATCCTCCATGTTTCCAAACAGGATGTCAGCCTTGCCGTAGAGGGAAGAAGGCACTTGCGCTGCTGCATTACTCATCTCATTCTTGTAGCCCTAGAAGCACATTATTATAAGATAATGCACAATTCTATAGATAACAACGATTTTAATATCTGTGACCAACATAAACAAGTCTTTTTTTTCCCATTCAGAGCAGACAAAATAACAAATTTCAACATAAAGTTTTAACTATCTACCATTCGTTTATTTAAAGTTTCAACCTAAACTACCTAAAATAGAAATACGAACTCTTTAGTTTTCTGCCCAGTGGCACCGTAAATAGTTGCAGTTTGCAGCATATAACCACATTGCTATAATTAGACAGCTTTTATATAATTTCTGCTGCAAATTTAGTTTGGGCATTATAATGATTAAAGTATTTTGAAAAATATCATTTCTAGTATTTTCCTCACTTGAGTATTCAATGATACCTACACTATAATTGTTTGTTATAAATTATTACCCTCCCAGGGCAGGTAGTGAAAACATTTCATTGTTTTCCTTTTACTCTTGAGATTTAACTAACTTTGACTGCCACTTTAAGTTTTTTAAATATGAACAAGTATATTTACTTAGAGGCCGGGGTAGCCTAGTTGTAGGGCACGGGGCCCATGTCCAAGAGCTCGTGGGTTTGATCCCTGCCGGCCGGAGACTCCCCGTGTAGTAGACGGTGACTGATGCACGTTAAATATGTCGAGTCTCAAAGTCCTCCATGTTCCCATAACAAATCAATACCTCTCGGGGTACTGATCCAGGAGTCTCCTTGTCTTCTGGATTGGTTCAAAATTACAAGGCTACGGAGCTAAACATTAATAGTCGTAAACCCAAAATATTGGGTCGGCTGTTCATCGATGGATATAAAATAAAATAAAAGTATATTTACTTGAGCCGTGATGGCTCAAGGGATACAGCATTCAAATTCCAATGTGGAATTCGAATCCCAGCGCTGGCTGGCTGATACAAATTCCACAGTCAGCCTGCTCTGACCACAGTGCTGACGTAAAATATCCTCAGTGGTAGACGGATCATGCGTTAGAGTCCCCTTGCCATCAGGTTAACTGTGGAAGGTTTTACTCGCCATTTAATGCAAATGTGGGTTAGTTCAATCAAAAAGTCCTCCATGAAGGCAAATTTCTCCCAATACTTGATTTAGAAGTTCCCTTGTCTTTCTGCATTAAGTTAAAAATTACAAGGCTACGGAATAGAACATTAGTAGTCGTAAACCCTGAAAATTGGGTGGGCTGTTCAATGATGGTTATAAAATAAAATAAAGTGTATTTACTTGAAAAATTTTTAAAAAGTATATTCACATTATAAGTGTTTATAAAAAAGGGTAGTTTTGGATAATTTAGCTTTTCTAAATGGAATGGAAAAAATCAAATTATTTTACAACCACCAGTTTTTTATGTTTTCTGGATAAGTAGCACACCTGCCCTTCAATGGTTTTTATTAATGTCAAATTTAAGAGAATGTTTCTCCCCTTCTTAAGTAATTTTCTTATATAATATGAGTGAAAAGATTTTCTATTTGAGAAAGACTGCAGGACAAAATGTGAATTTTCTTTTCACTTAGAAGCACCAGAATTATTGTATTCTGTAAAAAGTATTAGTGATAATAATGACTTTTTTTTAGAAAAAAATAAATATACTATACAAACAAAAATTTTAATTTATCATGTGTAAGTTTACAGCTGAAGTCACACATATTTATAGAATGTGCATTATATCAATCAAAATCTACTTCACTACAACATTCAAAAATGATACTTGCCTGAATAATGCTGTTCAGTTCGGATACATAAGCTTTTTCAGTTTCTATGAGCTCTGTCATTACATGACTGGAGCATATAGAAAAAGAAACAACATAGTCATTACTTTAAACATTACAACATATTAACTAAAAACTAATTAGGAGAACACAGTTGTTCAAGATAGAATAGTCATCCATTTAAAAACATTTGAAATGTTGTCTATGAAATATATGTTGTAAATGAATATATAAGAAAATTTTTACATTAAAAATAGTATAATTGATGAAATAATTAGTAGAATTATTACTGACACAATTACCCAAGGGGTTAAAAAGTTAAAATATTGAATAAGTTCTGGAATGAAAATATTGAATATTAATTATTATAATTAATTATTTTATAGAATTCCTTTTTTTTTTGTCTATTAGCACAAGAATGGACATTTCAAGATGAATCTCCTTCAGCCCAAAAGTCGTGCAAGACTCTAAGTAATGCTAATATAATATAACTAATGCTAATATGACTTTATGTACTAAATATGAATGATTTAAAATTAAAGAAAACCTAAGATAGAAAGAGTATGGATTAAATTCATAATGGATATAAATTTACAGAGTAAAATGAAAGAATAAAAAATAGAGTATGGATTGTAAGCCTATTTTTCAAAAGATGGACATCAGTGAATAATGCGAAACATTTAAAATACCAGTGTCAACATTTCTGAAATTGTAAAGAAAAACTTATACACCGATAATAAAGTCGGACATTTGTTGAAATATCGATGCATTTTAAATAATGAGAACACTTATATTGCATCCATTTCAAAAACTATTTTTCATTTTGCATTTTCTTCCATCATTATTTTTAACATCAAAAGGTTTTCTAGAAACAATGCTTTTGCATTTTGAAAGAAATAAGAAAAGCTAAGATAATTTATTCAAGTCTACTTCAAAAAATATATAACAATCACAATTTTTAAAACATACAGAAACTGTGACTCATACAGATCAGTAGATTCAATTTCCTTCTTAATTATTAATAAATTTTTTATGTTTTTTAATTTTAAAAATGTTCATATTTGGTTTTCCCCAGCCGACAGACCAGAAATTTGCTACTTCGTAACCCAAAAATAGGAAGTCGATTTACACATCACAATATAGAGTAAGTATTTTTTCGTCCCCCTTTAAGCATGAACAAGAGGTTCAGAGATAAGAACATGGGCAAGAATGAATAAATCCTTAATAAACATTTTGTGTGGTACATCAAAACACATTAATAAAGCTATGAGATTTGAGGGAAACACATTTGTGTATCTCTATTTAAAGAGCCTATTTTAAACTATGAATTACGATTAATATTATCAATTATTTATTAAATTAAATCTATATTAGGTAACATATTCTTGAATAGATTCACAATGGCAAAAATAAAAATGTTTTTTTTTAAGAATTGTGTATTACAGTGGGAGCGATCACTCTCTGTTCCACATTAAAATGTGTTCCTTCCATTGACTTCAAAATTTTCATCGATGATTTTTCGATACATCGATTTTACTTTTAGACAGCGTCATTTTTTTGGGTGTGGAAATACCGTTGGCGTCACGATAACCAGACTGATGAATAAAATTTAGCGTCAATGAAAATGGTGTAATTATGAGTAAATACAAATTTACCAATTATGAATCATATTTTTAAATAAATAAACAATTATTTTTTTGTTTAAGTTTGCATTTAGTTTTTTTCCCACCCATTATCCGCAGCGGTCTATAATCCGCACCCCTCATTTTCGGGAAGGAGGAAAAAACGGCGGCCTATACCCCCCTTGCGAATTAACGATGCATAACTTTTGCAAAATATATTAATGGAAGAGCAAATTAAAACAAAATTAATAAAATCAGTAACAATAATTAACTACGTAATATATACGAAAATAAAAAGAATCAGTTTAATAGGTAAGTAACTAAAATATACACAACATGAATGAAAAAAAAAAATTATTAAACAAAGAAATAATTTTAAAGCATTTAAAATCCTTCAAAATCAGACATGTCAGAATCAGAATTGAACAATTCTAGAATATTAGCGTCCAAAACATTTAAATCTGCATCGCTGATATCGCCATCAAAATATGCAATATCGTTGTTTTTAAGTTCCTCAGAGCCATAAACAAAGGGGTAAAATGCCGTTTTTTTTAATCCGTTGTTTAAAGTATCAACGGATACGTTATTCCATGCCTTTAATACCCATTCATTTCACATACTTCTTTATATAAAGCACGTCGAACTTTTTTATTGGCACTGAATGTGGCAGCCATCTCAATAACGTCTAACTTTTGACTTAAATGATTTGTTTATTCCCACATCCAGGGACTGAAGTTTTTTGGTCAAGCCACCTGGTATGATTGATAAAGGAGCAGAGAAATTTTTGGTTACATATCACTTATGTGCATGGAATCCATCACCAAGAGAGCACTTGGCTTAAAGAACTTTCTTTTTCGCCAAATGGATGACAACCACGAACGTGATTCATCCACCCTTTTTCATTAACTTTGACGAAGATTCCTTTGGGAAAATCTTCCTTGGGCATAGTTTATCTCTTTTAGAAATCTCCAAAAAGAGCCACTCGTAAATATTTTTAATACATCTTAATATACTTATTTGTTTCGTTAATATGTTTTGTTTTCAAATTTTTTCGTGTTTTCTTATTAGACCTTCACCGCATTTAGTGGAGAAATTTTCCCATTAGCTGGAAGAGGTTTTTATGGTCTCTCCCAAAGGTTTTCTTCAACACAAAATCTATGGAAAAAGTTCTCCCAAAATGGGTTGTAAATGGAGGCTATACAGAGGTGGTCTTTCCTGGAGGTTTGATCGTATAAAGAAAGTTTTTCCCTAAAATTTACTTTCCATTTGAAGCTTATTTAGTATTACTTATTTAGATTAAGAAAGTAATAAACTGAGTTGTAATTTGATAAGGTTTTCTTAGGTACACACTTTCAATTTTAGGAAATTTTCTTAACTAAACAAAACTTAAGAAAATGTTTGAATGAAACAAAAGAAATTAGCAAAATTTAGTAAAGTTACCGGCTAATATCATTTAAATAGAAATAAGTTTGTAGCTCTCACCTTCTTTTGTTGTGCAGCATCTCTTGACACGTCATTGGAGAAGGGGATCTAGATTCACTACTACCGTCAGGAATTTGTAGCAAGTTATTTGGCTCTGATTGCAATTGATCACCAAAGCGCACTTCAATTTTAACCTGTAACAATTTCAATTTCATCTTTTTAAAATTTTAAATATATTTTTTTTTTGGTAAACAACAAGCAAGAGTACAAAAAAGCAAACATAAAACTTTAAAAATAAGTGACTAAAATAACTTTTTAATATAAAATAATCAGCAAGATTATTCAATGATAACAAGGGCTTTTATTTTACATCACTAAACAGAATTATTAGGGGCAATACTAGTGGCATGCAAACATCCAATCAAAGGGAGGCAAGACTACTAAAACTTTAAATCTATTATTTTTATAGCAAAGTTAAATTTTGAAACATATAGGTAATTGGTTCTTGAAAAAATATTTTATGAAAATTATGATTTAATTTTCAGACAAGTTCTATTATGTAATTATAGGGCTTTAGAATACAAAAGGAAAAAAAAAATCTATAAAAATTAAAGTTTTTTTTTAAGGAAAATAAATGAAGAATTTTTTTGCCATAAAATATTTTCCGCTGAAATTTTGATTTGCATAAAAAATTTATGGAGATGTTTTTGGATAATTTGCAAACAGATTTTTTTCCTATCCAGTTTCTGAACTATTCTTCTCAGGAGCACCTAATTTAGTCGTTTAAATCGAGCATCTGCACAGCATAGAAAAAAAAAAAAATATTAATTTGATTTAATAGTATCTACTGAATTAATAATTAAAAAATGATATTGCAGTGTTTGCTGAAATATTCTAACATGATATTATGCAATAATCTACATCATCATTTCTCTTCAAAGGATTGAATAAAAATATTAATAATTTCTTGTTTGTTGTTTGTCTTCCAGTGTAAGTATTTTCAAATCAAGTATTAACGTAACTATATGTTTACATAAGTTTTTTTTACACTCACAATGCAGCAATATCTTGCCACTATGACCATTTTTGTTTAAATTACAAGAGTTATTCCTCTCTTTTATTATAACATAAAATATAGTATAGACATTACTTGCAACAAAAGGAAGGTTGCAAGATTATTTAAGATGTGGATTTAATTTATTTTCATTTCAAATAAGGTATGTTTTATCACAACTTCTGATTAGGGAGTAATTTTGTCTTCTGAGTACGAACCCTAGCTTTTGAGGTGACATTATTTTTCTTTTGTAAGGAAACTAAAATTGTTAGTTTATATATACATATGATAAAAATAAAGTTGTCTCATAGTGTAAACCATTTTTATTCGCAGTAAAAATCCCATGCTGGGATCTAGTTTTCTCACATTAATATCCATATACTTTTGGCAAGTATAAAATTAATAATAGTCATAAAGGTATTGTCCTACAAAATATTTTTGTATTCCTAATTTAAAGATATTGAACTACAATATTTATTTTTCTTATTCTACTTGGCTGATATTGAATTTTTGATTGGTACAGAGTTTAAAACTGAAAGTGTTGTTTCTTTATTATAACGTAACTCTATGAAATCACCTTATTACTCTACATTTTAAAAATCGGTGTCTTATACGATTTACATTATTTTTTAAAATTAAATTACTGTTTGTGAGGTGATTTAGAACTTGATGATTGGCTGCATTCACAATTGTATTCAATATATGATTTTGCTTGGCAATATTAAATGATGGTTGCGAGCTCACCAAATTTGTAATAACAATAAACCTTTAATTTTAAATGTCGTTTTGAAAAAAATATTACTGAGCAAAATTATTTATATTCACTAATAGATATTATTAATATCATAATTATTAATAGGTAGGTGAATAAAATGACGATAAAATAATTTACTGCAGAGCAACCAAAAAATATTTGTGCAGCAATGATTGGGAGTTGGCTAGTGATAGCCTCCTCAAGTATACATTACAAAATCTTCCACTGTAATATGTATAACAGTTGATCACAATTTTCACTATAATATACATAGTTTCGCTATAATGTGCATAACAGCAGACAATGTGAGGTTAGTTTACCTTAGGCACATTTTTTGTCTTCCTCACAATTTTTCTCCTGCCTTCAGGAGATTTTCCAGAAGAAAAGAGAGAGGATTCTTGAGCATTGCCTTTGTTTCTAGAAACTATTCTTTGTAAGCTACATTTTCTTTTCTCACACATCATCTGAACATCTTCTATCCTTTTCAGAACCTAAAAAAAAGTTTTAAATAAAGGTATAGACAAGAGTGAATTGGGACAAAATACTATAAACTCAATTGAAGATGAGAAAGATGGGTAAAAATTACTTAATGAATAAATTTGGAATATAAGATTAAATACTGAGTATGAGACATGAAATTTGGAAGACAATATCTGCAGATACGTAAGTTACAAGAACTGCTATCTTTCGAAAAACATTAAAATTTTTAACAACTGATTCATATGTTTCAAAATAATTTTGTTAGTGTTCTTAGAGATCCAACTTACTCAATATAAGATATAATATTATAAAAACTGTAGAGAGGAAGCAAGAAATAAGTTATGATGCATCCACCAGGACATGTCAAGCATGGAAAAAAAAAATATATATAAAAAGAACATACCAGCAGTTATTTTTATATATTTTTATGTAAGTAAAATTGTAAGAACTTTAAATATATATAAAAATATCTTTTTTTTTACTAATAGCAGTGGTGCAAGTGGCAAAACATGGTTTTGGAGCATCTTTGGAGCAACAAAAAAGCACTTTTGGAGCAGCCAAACAAAGATTTGGAGCATATTTAATAAAAAGAATTAAAACAAGAATTTAATAATAAGAATTTTTAATTTTATTCCCTAATAACATATCTTATTTTTTACATTTTTTGAAGGTCCCTGCATTAACAAATTAAGTTTCTTTTTGGTATCTTCAAATGTTGTTAAATATTCTGCTATCCTTGACTTAACCTCAGATAAGAGGATTTGTCTGCTTTCTTTAATCGACATGTCTTTATTATTTAACCCATCTTTAATATTTTTTCAGCTGTGGCTAAGAGATCCTGAGAAGCCTTGAATACTTTTTGCAAATCGATTTCAGCAGCTTTCAATCTGGTTTCCTCAGTTTCAGTGTTTTCACATTCTTTTCCCTTTCTTTTTTCTCAACTTCTAATCGAGCAGAATAATTTTTAAATGCTGCACGAGCCACTTTAATCATATCTTTGTCAACTTTAAAATTATTGAAACCCCCTATTTTGTTGATATGTGACACCACCCTTGCCCTATTGTCAAGTAGCTTTTTGTTCACACTAAAACCTTTTTCAACATCTACATTCCCATGCGGTGTGCACAAAAGAGCTTTAAAAAGCTTTGTTAAAAGAGGATATTTCTCAAATTATCTTTCTTCACAAAGTAGTTTTTCAAAAACACATCAATTGGTGCATATTCATTTGAGTCAGAAGAATAACCTTCTGGTTCCCCACGTAACCTCGTCCATTCATCTAGTAACAAAGATCAGGTTTTATAATGGATGGGGTTACTGTTGCCAGATATCTTATTGACGTTATAGAAGTGTCTTCCTTTCTCATTACAGGATGCAACACTTTAAGATGGTACAGTAAACTATTTTCAATACGCAATGCTTTTAATAACTTTTTTGCGCATGCCAAGTAAAAAGACCTGTCACCTAAATACATAGATTTTTTTTAAAAAGAAGATAAGGATGCCATCGCTTTTGTGGTATATAGTCCAACATCTATCAAATTTGAATTTTGCCAAATTTCAGTGTTTTCTACATCCAATGATTTAAGTCCTTTCCTGATAAACTAAGAAAATCAGAACTCTTTAAAAAACGTCCTAACAATGCTTTAACTAGAGACACCATTTCATCATACAGCAAGTAAATAAATGGCGTCTCAGTTTGGAAAAGACCTAAAAATTTATTTAATATAGCTGAAATATTTCTTAAAAAAAGAGCTTTTGGCAAAAGCAATTTAAATAAATTCAATATTGAGTGGCTCATACTATTTTTTAAACTAGTAATTACTTTATTTATTTCTGTAAAAGGTAATTCAAAACTCTAAATTTAACTATTATTTAAGGTTATCAGGTGTATTCTTCTTAAAATTTAAATACATGTTATTTGTAATAGTATATTCAACAAAAAATTAACAAGATTAATATTGATCGTACCAAATTTATAAAAATATGTAAAGAATTAAGCAAATTAAGACAACTTTAATAAATTTATATTACAAATGTAAATTAGTGAATGGCCCTAAATAAATTTTTATTAAAATTGGTTACCTAATACAGTAGTTCGTAAATGAAATGATTAAAGAAAATTAAATAATTTTTAAATGCAAATACAATGAATATTGAAGATCAAAAAATTTTGTCTGAAGTTAATTATTATATTGTCCCTACACGTATAATATTTAACAAATCTGTGATAATTAAAATTTTTTGTCTTGTTTTAAATCAATTCATTATGAGAGGAATTACAGTATTTTTGAATGACAAATCTGAAAAACATAAGATTTTTTGCTGCATTTAAAATATAGAAAGCCCCTCTCTTCATACTTATTTAAAATCTTGCCTTTAAATATTATTAAGTTTTTTCCTAAAACAAATTAAGAGCACTGAAAATTTTGAAAGTAATAATACAATAATAAAATGCAATAAGTAAAAAAAAAAATTGTAAAAAAAAAGGTAATAAAGTAAAATAAATGTTTAAAAACAATATGCAATTAGTGGATGGTCCCTCTGATAAAAGTTTATGTTTAAGAAACTCAATTAATTCTTATCTTTAATAAATTAAATGAATAAAAGGGAGATGAAAATTTTGAGGTTATGAAGTTTTGTGATTCTTGACTGCTCTGAGGATCAACATGAAAATATGTACTTAGTGCATGGCCCCCAAGTTAATTCAAAGATCATGGTACTAATCTATAAATAGAATAGCGCAAGAAGGCCATTAGCTTGCCATTGACGAAGACAATGGCACTTTAATAACGATAAATTAACAAGAGAAATAAAATTTTCTTCTGCTATTAAAATTTGGCAATGTTTAGTTGGTTCGAGAGAAGTTTCGGTTACATTTCAGAGAGTGGAAATTGAAGCCTGAAACTGAGAATATCTTGCAAAATGAAGCAGAGTTGCACATGAGTGCGCAAGAATCCTTCCCACGGAATCCAGAGCAACCCCCCCCCCCCACACACACACACATGGCAGCAGCTTGGTTGCATTAATTGTGACTTGGCGCTATCCATGAGAAAATATCCTTTTTGGCGCAGATCGGCGCAATTTAAGCCAACTACTTCAATTTGGAGCATGTAGGCGCAGGTTTCCACAATTGGCGCAGCACTTGCACCACTGTAATAGTTGAAATGTCAATTTACTTCGTTGATTTTTCTTGAAGCAGTCATATGATCAGCCCTAATTTAAAGCCTTTTTTTGCTTTGAAATTCTTTATTTGTTCAGCAATAGATATACTAATAACTGTGGAAATAAGTAATTTCAAGTTATAAACTTTAGTGTTTTAGTCTTTTGCAGATTCGTCGCCAGGATGGAAGTGAAGAGAAGTCAAGAAATAATCAGTTAATCAATGTGACGTAAGACATCGTGTTCTATAAAAGAACGAACAATTTCTTTCTTGGAAGTATGAACAGCCCGCCCTTCTTTTTAGTCTTTGGCCGATGGCCTGATATCCGTCATAGGATTAAGATTGTAGATGATGGTTCTGTATAGATTTATTCAACATTACGATTTTTAGATTTAAGTTAAACATTTAAAGTATTAATAAATGTTATGTCCCAGTTTACTTGTGTTTTCATCATTTTTAGCGTACTCTGCTTTGTGGGTTAAACTCACAAAGGTTATGGGCCTTTTGCCCACGTCAATGCCAATACACACGTCAACAATATAGATTCAGAAGAAATTCTGTCTGGGAGTTGAAATATTTATTTTAATAGCAGGAAGAAACCAAGTTGTGAATATGGAAGGAAATTTAGAATCAACGAATTTAGCTCTTCCCAAACTTGGAGCATTCAACTATGATAGTTGGAAGTGTGACACGAGAGTAGCTTTGATGGATCGTGGAAGTTGGGAATTCGTCGGTGGAGCTGAACCACCATCACCACCTTCAGTCACTGCCCCAGAATCAGCTAAACAGAATTTCGAAATAAGGAAAGCTAGAGCTTATTCTACAATATATCAAGGTGTTGAACGTCAATTTTTGAAGTTGATTCAGTCTACGACAGATGGAAAGAAAGCTTGGGACATTCTAAAAGAAAATTTTGAACCTAAATCAAGAGCAAGAATTGCTGGCCTGTTTGACGAATTTTAAGAATAGAAATGTCAGCCAAATGAAGAGGTGATTGGAATATTCTGTCAACGAGTTCGAGATAAAAGTGCACAGATTAAAGAAGCTGGGTTCGAGATTCCCGAACTATTAGCGTGTTTCCAAATAATAAGAAAACTTCCGGTGGAATATGACAATTTAGAACAGATCTTATATCGTTTAAAGGATTCGGAATTTACAATAAATAATATTGAGAGTCAATTGATCAGCGAATCTGGCAGAATCCAACTAAAAGCTCGAGATAGTGGGTTCGATTCAGTTACAAATGCTTACTTAGCTAAAACAGACAAGAAATCATCAAGAGAAAGGAATTTGTCCACACAAAGGGGAAGCGGTCTGGGCCGGAGAAATACACAAGAAACTGGATACAGACGAAACTTGCAGAACAAAGGATATCGACATAAAAATATGGGGCAGTGTTTCAATTGCAATAAACAAGGTCATTATTCAAGAGATTGCAGAGCAAGCCAAACTGCAAATAAGACGCAAGATCGTCAAAGTGCGAATCAAAATCCCGCTACTGGTCTTTTCTATACGGATATAGAAATTAACGAAGAAGTTGCCGAGGTCGACAGCAGGGAACTGGATTTAGAAGAATGCCTTATTGACTCAGCAGCAACATCCTATTTCACGAACAGACGAGTATGGTTCGGGCAGGGCCGTAACTACGCCGGGGCACCGCACCGGGGCCCCGATGGTCAAGGGACCCCATATGAAGAGACCACATCATGTTTTTTTAAAATAAAGTACTCTAATTATATATATGTAGGAAAGAAATTGTGTTAAGATAGAGTTGATGAAAGTTTTCTTTTTTGTAATTGCGTACCTACTATAACATAAAGGGAAGGGTAAAAAACGGTAAAACACCTTTTCGCAAATTATTTCCCTTTCTCAAAAGAACAAACACGCTTTGCAGAGAAGGGGAAAGGCCACAGCTGCATGAAGTTGATTGTTAACACTTTCTGTATATTGCACTTCTGGTTTACTTAGTTGTTTCCTCTACTATCCAGCGTCAGACCCAGTGGCATGCCAACCAGGGGGAGGCAGAGGGCCCCTCTGAAAATTAAGTGATGGGGCAAACGATGCGTTTCGCCCCTCCTGAAATTTAGACACTCACAAAATTAAAGTTAAATCGGAAATTTAAAAAAAATAAAATAATTCAATTATGAAGCTATTTTTGTAATAGAAAACTTTATATTCCTCTAACATTTATGTGCTTTGCCTCTTCTGATATTTAATTATTCGCCAAGTCGAAGTCTAGTAAAATAAGTAATTTTAGAGAAGAAAAAAAAAGCTATTCTTTCTCAGTTTGAAGATATACATCAAGTAGGAAACTTTATTTTGTTATGGGCGATTAATGTGTTTTTTCACTTTTGGAAAAGTCAAGTAAAAATGGAAAAAATATTTTATTTCCAATTTTCTCTCTATTTTCTTCCGAAATAGAAATGAGGGGGCGGACATAATGTTTCGCCCCTTCTGAAATTTCAAAGTGCTCAAAAATAATAAAAATTGGCAACTAAAAAAATCATCTTTGAATCTATTTTCCAAATAGAAAACTTTATTTTCTTCTGAAATAAAAGTGAGGGGGGGATTTGTTTCTCATATTCTGAAATTTAGACATTAATAGAATGAAATCAAGTAACGTTGGAAATTTTAGAAGAAAAAAATTTTTTTGCTTCATAACTTCGACGATATTTTCCAAATAGAAAACTTCATTTTCGTATTAAATTATAGTAAGGGGATAGAAAACTTTATTTTCTTCTGATATAAAGTAAGGGGGGCTAAAATGTGTTTTGTATCTTCTGAAATTTAAACATTTGAAATAATAGTCTAGTAAAAATGTTTTTTTAAAAAAAAAAAAAAAAAAAAAAAAAAAAACTTTGAAGCTATTTTCCAAAGAGAAAATTTTATTTTCCTCTTAAATTAAAGTGAGGGGGCGAAGAATATACTTCACCCCTTCTGAAATTCAGACATTCGCAGGAATAAAGTCAAGTAAAATTTATATTTAACTCTTATTTTCGACTTTAAAGTTATTTTCCAAATCGAAAACTTTATTTTCCTCTGAAATTTAATTGAGATGGAAGATAATGTGCGCCACCCCTTCTGAAATTTGACATTCGCTACAATAAAGTAAAATAGAATTGAGAATTTTAGAAAAAGAAACTACTCTTTTTCCAATTCACTAGCTATTTTCCAAATTGAAATAGAAATTCACAAGAAAAATACTTCGGTTTTGTTTCAATTTTTTTCTACATGTTACACATTTTAATTTATTAAAAAAATTTAAAACTAAAACACGAAAAGAGAAGAGGAGCACATCATAAAAAAACATAACAAGTGTTTAGAAGACTAAAATAAGTACCACTGTTTTGCATCCTGAAAAATGCATCCTACAGATATATTTTAAAGCATCTTTTGACTGTGGGTGGTATGAAGGTGTTAAAACTTTCATACCACCCACAGAGTTGACCCACAGTTATCTGACCCCTCAAAAAATAGCCATCTCCTTTTACACCAAAGGAAAATGACCTTTTGCTTCTTTAAATTGCTTTAATCATATTTATGACCCTGGGCTCTTCTGTGCTTCTATAAAATGTCATTTATTTACAGTACCATCTATATGTCTCTTTATCTTAAACTAGCAATTATCTAGATGTTCTAGGAAAATAGATGTAAGCTTTAAAGGGATCCAAGGGGATGACTCATGTTGACATTTACTTAGGTCATTTTGTCAAGAGATTTTTTCTGAGACAAACGTAAAACGTCCCAGTTAAATTCCAGTTTTTTAGCTCATTTAATTGCGTCATTTAAATTAACCATTTTTAATTCAGATATAAATTTTCTGTTAAATTTTAATTTCAAAAATTGAACAAAATAAAAGCTAACTTTAATTAAGAATTATTGAAATTATTTGCAACTTCCTTTTTTTCAAACATAAATCGTGATATCGATAATTCCATTCTTAATAAAATTTTTCTTCGGAAAACAATAAAACCAAATGTAAATTTATTTATAAGGAGGTAAGTAAATGTTTGCATTAACTCATTTAATACATTCAAATTTTATATTTATATACTGTACGAATTCTTTTATAAGAATGGTAACATAAAAATTGCTTTTTTTTATGTTCGTATATAAAATTTAATTTTAATAGTAAATACTTTAATAGATAATTTTATTGTTTATTGTGTGCATGGATTTTGTTCTTATTTTATACTTTTCAAATTATTAAGTCCTTTAAATTGGAACTTCGAATTTTTAGGGTTTTTAACAACTTTGTTTTCATTAAAAAATGAAATGCAATCTTTATTTTATATAAAAAAAATCATGTTTAATTTAATAAAAGAACGCATTTTATTTAATAAAAAAGCTATGAACATCAGTTTAGAAATCCGTAGCAATTAAAATTCACTGCCATGACAAACCATTAAAAAGAATTTTTTTTTAATTAGCAAATATGCTTTGACTCTTCTCATTTTTCTTTCATAAAAAAAACTATTACTCTTTGTCATAATTTTGTCACATATGATTACATGGCGTCATGAATACATAGGCCAAATATTCAAGAACGATTTTCTAGGGACCTGTCCATATTGGAGTAAGGCAACTTTGTTTTTGTTAATCGATGTATATAGAGAAAAAATTTCTGAATATTTTATCAATTAGGACTTTTTAAAATGTGGGTATGTGTGCTGATAGAAAAGAAAAAAGTCTATAATTTCCTTCAGTTTCTATAACGCGACATCTTCAGCTGTCAAACTCAAAGTTGGGTGGAGGGGTGGACCATCATGTGAGGGGGTGAAGGGGAGGGAGACCAGAAGAGCAAAATAAGTGGATGTGAGGGGGTTGCTACAGAAGTATCCCTTATTGCCCTTTACTTGGACTATTAGGAGAAGATAATAACAACATTTTAATATAATTTAACGATTTCAAAGTAAGCTTATAATTTTAGTTTGTAGTTATTTAATTGCAAAATACGTGCCCCTCTGTATATTTTTTTTAATTGCAGAATATTTTAAAAGTTGTTGTAAAACTTCACAACGTTATTCCTGGTTAATTAAAAATTAATAACATGAGACAATTTATCAAAATTTAATAGAATACTTTTATATAAATGGTCTTATAAAAATTACTATGTTTCTTAATTATAACTTATTTTAATATAATATATACATTTTAATATAACTTAACGATTTTAAAAAAAGTTTATAATTTTAGTTTGTAGTTGTTTAATTGCAAAATACGTGCCCCTTAGTATATATTTTTTTTAATTGCAGAATATTTTAAACTTCACTAAGTTATTCCTTATTAATTAAATATTAATAATATCAGACAATTTATCAAAATTTAATAGAATAATTTTATATTTATCACTTTTATATAAATGGTTTTATAAAAATTATTATGTTTGTAAATTATAACTTATTTTAATATAACTTAACGATTTTAAAGTAAGTTTATAATTTTAGTGTGTAGTTATTTGATTGCAAAATAATTTTTTATTAATTACGATCATTTTTTATAAACATTGCGTAATAATTTCCAAAGATCAATTTTAGTTTTTGTAACAGTCTTTATTTTTAGCATTTTTTTAACTCTGTTTCATAGCGTTAAAAGAATTCCAGCTTGTTTTGAACTCTAAACTTATATTGTGATTTGCTCAAATTATGAATTCCTAATAAAGATTCATAAATTACTTATGTCTAATATTCCTTTGATTTTTAACCAGCAAGATATCAATGATTTTAATCTTAGTTTACATTTTTAATTTGTAGTTAGACAGTTTAATTTGCGCGCATTAAAATTTTTTTCAGTTAGCTTAGACAGTTATTATGAGGTCATCGTTATTATGTTAGGAGGCAGCATGTGCCTCTTCAATAATATTATAATATTTCATACATTTTTTTCCTTTTTTGTAAGATATTGTCTTTAAAACTTCGAAAATCTATTCTTTATTGAAATAAAAATTATTAATTTCAGACAGTTTTTTTTAATAATTTTATTAAATAATTCTGCATTTATGACTTTTATTTAAATGGTGTTTTAAAAATTATTAATGTTTCTTTTTTTAATAAATTCCATTATAACTCAACGATTTTAACGTTATTTAATAATTTCAATTTATAGTTAATTAGTTTGATTTACGGTCAATATATTTTTCTCCTTTATAATGATTGCTTATCACCTTATCATAATTTTCTAAAAATTAGTTATATTTCATAGTGCATATTCCTTATTATTATTATTTTTGATGAATTTTATTATTACTGATACATCAATAGAATGCTTTCTAAACTATTTTCTTCTATTATTAAAAACTTTGATCATTAATAATTTTGATTTTTTATATGTAATTTTTGAATAATTTTGATTTTTTATAAATTATTTTATTTTTAATGTCTTTGAAAATCGGATTGTACCAAATTTATAAAAATATTAAAAAGAGGCACATTCTTACTCATAGACAAAATGTTATTCTTTTACATTTTAAGGAATATTATAAATTAAAAATATTATCAATATAATAAAGCAGGGTTTTTTTTTTTAAAAAAAAAAAAGGAAAAAAAAGAACGATCTTTTCTGGAAAAAGTCAAGCTAGCTTATTTTTATTAAAAAACCGGCTTTTATTTAAATAGAAAATAATAATAAATAAATAATCCTGTCTTTATTGGCTATCTTTATTATCTATCCGGGCTTTTTAATATTTCATTATTCAAAATTAACATACTCTTATTTAAATGACTTTTATTGATGGCTATTCAGTAAAATTATATAAGAAAAATATTTTAAATTAATTTTACTTTAAATTAAGGGCATTTAGTCCATTAATAAATAAAGTGTTATTTATTTTAATAAAGTAGTTGCAAAACCAGATTTGCCTTAAAATCAGATATTTTTCATAAATAATTTTCAATCAATTTTCATAATTTATTTTCAATAATTTTGAAAATCATCCTAACTGAGCTTTAAACTGATTCAGAATAAGTATTTTTAAAATTACCCTGAATAAAATAAATTTTTACTTTTCAAAGTGACGGTCAACATGATCAAAGTTATACAACTGCAGTGGGTCAAAAAGATTTCCGAATGTTGACTAGTGTTAAAAAACATCCCGTTTAGACCTAGGAAATTCGAGATCTAACTCTTTTTTTTATTCCAATTTTCTTTAATGTGTATTTAAGAAAATCACCCGTTCCTTAATGCATATATATATATATATATATATATATATATATATATATATATATATATATATATATATATATATATATATATATATATATTAAAAAATTATAAAATAAAAAGATCCATTTCTTATTCAATGTTTACAACTAACCGAATTTTCTTTGATAAATACATTACGAAACAAATATATCTCCCCGCGAAAGTATATTAAGACGGTTAACTACCTCACTTCCTGACGTTTCAAAAACTTGTTAAATTTAAAAAATTTTTATTTTTTTTATTAAATGATTCTTTTTTTAATATTTTAAAAATAATTATTAATATATGACAAATTTCTATTGTTACGAACAGAATTTCACTATATTTAAATATCTCATTTCCTGACGCCCTAGTTCCAGTAAAAATATTTTTTTATTCAAAAAGCATTATTCGTTTTTTTTTTTTTTTTTTTTTTAATATTCAATAAAAAAAAAAAGAGATTATGGGTATTTTCTATGGTGACGCTTTAAAATTATTGTCAATTAAAAGTTTAATTGATTTTAAAATATTTAATTTGAATTATTTTCCATTAAAAAAAAGTCATTGGACACTCCGAATACATTCATTTTTATTTCAAAATATTTAATATAAATTATTTTCCCTTAAAAGAAGTTTCATTCACGCTGTATTTATTTTTAAATTAACACACCGGTCGCATTTATTTTTTATTTTAAAATATTTAATAAATAATCAAAATATTTAATAGGGAAAATATTCAAAAATGAATCTTTTTAAATATAGCCATATTTTTAGGACCCTGTACAGACTGGAGTAACGTAACTTTATTTTTACCTCGATATTAACTATATAACTGCTGAATATTTATTTAATAGTGACTTTTTAAAAGGAGAGATATGGTAATATGGAGAGATATATATAATATGGTAACCATATTATATATAGACAGAGCTATACTTTTATCAAAGTTTTATTATATTAAATCCAGTTTTTGATGTTATAAAACATTCGAAATACAATTTTCAGTGTCTTTGTTACTTCCACCATACCTGGCTTTCTGTATACCGGTTAATAATAATAATCTGATGATATGTTTTATTTGATGATCCTTAATTGCTCCTTTTAAATTATTTTTTTTTTCTTTGATCGCACTTTTAATTTGTGATTCTGTGCAGTGTAGGTACTTTATATGATCTCCATTCGCATTATTTATATACGTGAACGAGCAAGAGACTATAGCTTCCTATTTTGTAACAAAATTAAACAATGTATTGAGCGCAAATAAATAAACAAAGCGAATAGTCTTAGATAAAACAATGGATTTTCGAATGGTTCCAGAGCCTAACTTTAAGTATGCGAAATAATTAGTGTATAGAAGATATTCAGAGTCAAGAAATTTCCCTCACAAAAACGTACTAGCTTCGAATAAACATTTTTCTTTCAACGTATACAGATTCTTGACCCTTAAAATGATGGGGATAGCCGCAATTTGTAAAAAAATTTTCAAGAAATTTTTTTTCCTTTTTTTGTGCATCAGACATAATTTAAGTCATGTATTATTAAAATGCATTTTCCTCACATTTTAATTTTCAAAATTCGTAGTTTACTTTGATATTTTGTTAGTTATTTTTAAAAATATTATTTTCTTCGGATTTTCATTTTCCCTATAATTTTTATTTCTCAGTCCTTGTTATTTTTCAAACATTCTTAAGCTAAATGTGACTTTTTGTTTATTTTTGTGATTAATTTTGTAACCCATAACTCTTAATTCTATTAATAAAATAATAAGTCTTAATGAAAACTGTGTCATAATTTTTAAAAGTACAGCAAATTTTTCAGATTTAGTTTTTGTTTAACTTTAATAATTTTTTTAGATTTCATTTTTATCGGATTTTAGCTTTTACGCTGTTTATGTTAATGATATTTTTGTTAATTGTTTTCTCTACATTTTGTTAGAATAATTTAAATTCTTTACATATATTTCATTCAATTTATACTTGATATTTTTTAAATATTTTAAAAGTGTATAAATAATTTCCCAATATTATTTGGTTTTTCAAAAGATTATTTTAAATTTCCATTCGTCTTTTTCGCTATGCAGCTATCCAATTTTGTTTCGAATAGCTATAATTCAAAAAATAATATTGCATTGTTAGGTTTAAAAAAAATAACCATGTAACCTCTAATATACTATAAAATTTTGCTTATGATTTTATAATTAACAATAAATTAAAAGTCATTTTGAAATGAAAATTAATTCAATGAAAATTAATTATTTTAATTTTTTCCTCCTTTGACCTTTATCATGAAAACTTAATATGATTAAGTTAATTCTACTTCATTGAATTACTGTATATTTAATTATTTTAAATTGTATCAATTTTTTTCTTTGTATATATTTTTTCTTAGTATATATTTTTTCTTTGTATATATTTATAATTTTTACCTTGGAATAAACCAGAAAAATCAGAAGACATGTTAAAATTCAAAATCATTTTAAAATAATATTCAATTTGAGAAATCTTTTACGTCCTTCATTTGTTTTAATTTTCCTATAATCATTAAAAT
Source organism: Parasteatoda lunata (assembly GCA_949128135.1). Lineage (NCBI taxonomy): Eukaryota > Metazoa > Arthropoda > Arachnida > Araneae > Theridiidae > Parasteatoda > Parasteatoda lunata. The sequence continues at coordinate 111,852,266 of OX421975.1, forward strand.
TAAATTAATATGATAAAGTTAATTTTACTTTTTTGTATACTAAAATTTTATATTCATGATTAAATTCAAATCTATGCCAGAATCAAAATGCAAATCACAAATTATTCTTAATGTTTTTGAGGAGCGAAAAATAATTTTATATCATTATGATTAAAATGTATCTAGAAATTGCATTGACAAATTGATCAGCATTAGCAAATTTAAAAGAGTAAAATTATAAAATTCATTAATTAAATTTTTTAAATTTTAATACACTTTTTTTCTTTTTAATTTGTTTCCGATTGATAAAAAATTTTTTGTTAACTAAATTAGTGTGAATGTAATAGTTGAAACATAGTCGTCATAAACAACGAAAATAGTTTAGATAATTAAAACTAGATAAATTATAATATTAAAATAATACAGCTAATTTTAAAATATTAAGTCGGGCGAAATTTATGACATTGCATTGGCTCGCCCCTCTAGCCAGAAAAAAGTTGGCATGCCACTGAGTGTATGTGAAGTTATTATAAACTAAAATTTTTCCTCCTCTCTGGGCAGTTAAAAAATAAAAATGTGTTATCTCGACAATTTTGAAAATTATTTGTGGTTGTCATATGATGTTAATTTCAGTTGCCAAATTACGATGCTAATACCATTCCAATATTCACAAACATGTCAAAATATTGTATAAACCTCTTTATACAGGACAACATTCATGGCATATTTGCGCATACACTTTAAAAAATAACCCTTCTTTAACTTATGCCCAACTTGACCATAATTAGTAACGCCTCTCAAAATCCCCTTACAATGGCTTTTGTTCATTCTGGCATCGGATTCAACGATTACACTCCTAAGTCATCCCCAGATCTTCACCCCTCTAGCGAACAAAAGGCATTGTTAGGGGATTTTGAGAGGCACACCTGTTACTAATTATGGTAAAGTTGAGGAAAGTTAAAGATACTATAGGGTTATTCTTTTTTAAGTGTATGCTTTGGCGCGTTTGCAAATATGCCATGAATGTTGTGTCTCTCCCGTATAAAGAGCCAAAGAGGTTTATATAATATTTTGACATGCTTGTGAATATTGGAATGGTATTAGTATCGTAATTTGGCAACTGAAATTAACATTGCACATCGTACGACAACCACAAATAATTTTCAAAATTGTCGAGATGACACATTTTTATTTTTTAACTGCCCAGAGAGGAGGAAAAATTTTAGTTTATAATAACTTCACATACACTCAGTGGCGTGCCAACTTTTTCTGGCTAGGGGGGCGAGCCAATGCAATGTCATAAATTTTGCCCGACTTAATATTTTAAAATTAGCTGTATTATTTTAATATTATAATTTATCTAGTTTCAATTATCTAATCTATTTTCGTTGTTTATGACGACTATGTTTCAACTATTACATTCACACCAATTTAGTTAACAAAAAATTTTTTATCAATCGGAAACAAATTAAAAAGAAAAAAAGTGCATAAAAATTTAAAAAATTCAATTAATGAATTTTGTAATTTTACTCTTTTAAATTTGTTAATGCTGATCAATTTGTCAATGCGATTTCTAGATACATTTTAATCATAATGACATAAAAAGATTTTTCGCTCCTCAAAAATATATTGAATTAAGAATAATTTGTGATTTGCATTTTGATTCTGGCATAGATTTGAATTTAATCATGAATATAAAATTTTAGTATACAAAAAAGTAAAATTAACTTTATCATATTAATTTAATTTTAATGATTATAGGAACATTAAAACAAATGAAGGACGTAAAAGATATTGATTTCTCAAATTGAATATTATTTAAAAATGATTTTGAATTTTAACATGTCTTCTGATTTTTCTGGTTTATACCAAGGTAAAAATTATAAATATATACAAAGAAAAAATATATACGAAGAAAAAATATATACAAAGAAAAAAATAGATACAATTTAAAATAATTAAATATACAGTATTCAATGAAGTAGAATTAACTTAATCATATTAAGTTTTCATGATAAAGGTCAAAGGAGGATAAAATTAAAACAATTTTCATTGAATTAATTTTCATTTCAAAATGACTTTTAATTTATTGTTAATTATAAAATCATAACCAAAATTTTATAGTACTAGGAGGCTTCGCCCCCTGCTCGCTGGCGCTCGCCAACCCCCGGAACTGCTTTCGCAGTTGGATCGCTTTGCTCGCTCATTGGATACGTTCTTAACGTCTAGCTTTTGTATACTTTTTTCAATACTGAAGTTCCGAAAACTTTTCACTGTAGAAAATTCTAAACCTGTACATTTCAATATTAATTTGAAATTGCAAACAGTTCAGATATTTTTCTTAATCACACTATTCTAAATTTCAGTTGTTGAGAAAAGTAACTGTTGTAAGTCTTTCCCACCAGAGTGTTAAAGCCATGTGTTGTAAAACAATATGAAATAGTAGTCTGCCACTGAACGCCGGATGTAAAGCATCGGCTTCGATGAAGATAATTTTGTATTTTTAATTCTCTGAAGGGCGCCACCCTAATAATATGGAATTTGTAAAATAAATGTATTTATTTTTGATTGTTGATGAAGCTCATCATTTTGTGTTTTCATCAGTGTTCAGAAACATAACAACTATAGGTTTTTTATTTTATCTCAAAAATATAAAATGTATAAAAAACAAAGAAAAGAGTAAGAAAATGAGTATAGTTATAGAAAAAGTTAAAATTATAATATAGCATTTGTCAGTTAAAATAAAACTTTTTGTTTAAGTCATTGTTAACAATTCAAATTTCTCCGACGCAATTCTAAACCTTAATTTTGTTCTAAATGTCAGTATTCAGACACACAGCAGAAGTTTAATATGAAGTTGTAAAATGCAAATATAGATAGATATGTGGTGTAACTAACTACCACTACAAATAATAAATACGAATTCACTAGTATATAAGACATGTTAACTTGATTCTATTCTGAGGTACCTTTTGATAGATGAAGGTTGGCATAGTCTAAGATATAATCCCCCACATTGGTGACCCGGACGTGATGTGAACACGCCAACATTGATGGATAGTCCACATTAATAACAGTTGATTTGCTTAAATAAACAAAAAATATATGCTGCTTAAAAAAAAAAAAAAAAAAAAAAAAAAATCCGGTGAAGTAAATAAAGTCTCCTGGTTAATAAACAATATTGAGAAGGAAAAAAAAAAAAAAAATGAGCGACGAAATGCTCTAAACAAAAAAAAAAAAAAAATGAAGGGTGAAAAAAAAAATGAGCAAAATGTTATAAACAAAAAAAATGAAGGAAAAAAAATGAGCAAAAATGCTATAAAAAATGAAGAAAAATAAAATTTATGAGCGAAATGCTACAAAGAAGAAATGAAGCAAAATATAATGAGCTAAATTAATAAATATATTAATAGCATGAATCAACTAGTGGTAATCGTTCATCGAATTCTATCCCAGATAAAATTCTGGAAGGGGAGTAATGTGGTGTAACTAACTACCACTACAAATAATAAATACGAATTCACTAGTATATAAGACATGTTAACTTGATTCTATTCTGAGGTACCTTTTGATAGATGAAGGTTGGCATAGTCTAAGATATAATCCCCCACAGATATATGTACACACACAGCGAGAGAGAGAGAGTTTCTCTAAAAGCACAATTGTTAATTTGGGCATTTGGTGATACAATACTTATAGAATGAATTGAAGGATTTGCTACGTCAAGCGCTCAGGTATCTTAATTTTGATCTAGTTGCGCTTCAATGTCATTTTGATTTATGTTGCTAAGTTATCTTTCAAAAAATTCTATGGCTGGCAACAGCATTTTTATTTTTTACGTTTTTTATTTTTATTTCTTTTAGAATTCGTTCTTTTTTTAACAAAATGTTTTTTAACCTAACAGAATTCTCTGCCGACTGTTCTCTCTATAAATGAAGAAAATAAAGTAAATATTTAAGTGTTGTGAAAACAATCTTATTTAGTTGTACTAAGTACTTCGTTAAAAATGAAAACTGTTGTCAACGCGAGATATGAAATATCATCGGTTTTATTGATACATACATACGTATTAGCGTTTTATATAATATAGATATTAGAGGTTACATGGCTATTTTTTTAAAACCTAACAATGCAATATTATTTTTTGAATTATAGCTATTCGAAACAAAATTGGATAGCTGTATAGCGAAAAAGACTAATGGAAATTTAAAATAATCTTTTGAAAACCAAATGATACTGGGAAATTATTTATAGACTTTTAAAATGTTTAAAAAATTTCAAGTATAAATTGAATGAAATATATGTTAAGAATTCAAATTATTTTAACAAAATGTAGAGAAAACAATTAACAAAAATATCATTAACATAAACAGCGTAAAAGCTAAAATCCGATAAAAATGAAATCTAAAAAAATTATTAAAGTTAAACAAAAACTAAATCTGAAAAATTTGCTGTACTTTTAAAAATTATGACACAGTTTTCATTAAGACTTATTATTTTATTAATAGAATTAAGAGTTATGGGTTACAAAATTAATCACAAAAATAAACAAAAAGTCACATTTAGCTTAAGAATGTTTGAAAAATAACAAGGACTGAGAAATAAAAATTATAGGGAAAATGAAAATCCGAAGAAAATAATATTTTTAAAAATAACACTAACAAAATATCAAAGTAAACTACGAATTTTGAAAATTAAAATGTGAGGAAAATGCATTTTAATAATACATGACTTAAATTATGTCTGATGCACAAAAAAAGGAAAAAAATTTTCTTGAAAATTTTTTTACAAATTGCGGCTATCCCCATCATTTTAAGGGTCAAGAATCTGTATACGTTGAAAGAAAAATGTTTATTCGAAGCAAGTACGTTTTTGTGAGGGAAATTTCTTGACTCTGAATATCTTCTATACACTAATTATTTCACATACTTAAAATTAAGCTCTGGAACCATTCGAAAATCCATTGTTTTATCTAAGACTATTCGCTTTGTTCATTTATTTGCGCTCAATACATTGTTTGATTTTGTTACAAAATAGAAAGCTTTAGTCTCTTGCTCGTTCACGTATATAAATAATGCGAATCGAGATCATATAAAGTACCTACACTGCACAGAATAACAAATTAAAAGTGCGTGAGAGTGCGTTCTATTGATATTGTCTATCAAAGAAAAAAAAAAAAATTTAAAAGGAGCAATTAAGGATATAGATCATCAAATAAAACATATCATCAGATTATTATTATTAACCGGTATACAGAAAGCCAGGTATGGTGGAAGTAACAAAGACACTGAAAATTGTATTTCGAATGTTTTATAACATCAAAAACTGGATTTAATATAATATTAAGACTTTGATGAAAGTATAGCTCTGTCTATATATAATATAGTTACCATATGGCGTAAGAGATAAAATGATATAGCAAACTTAAAAAAGTATAATAACATTTGAAGCTAATTTAATTCATTAAGTTATTACTTATTATTATTTCTTAACTTAATTTTTCAGACAATTTTAGTAAATATATGTATTGTTATATTGATTTTAAACTTTATTAAACTGACGCATACATCACATGTGCAATGGAAGCGTCTAACTTATAATACAGTAGTACTCGTACTTACTTAAAATATTAAATAAATAACGTAATCATAAAAAGTCTTAAATAAAGTATCACTAGTCAACAAGGTAATTATAATTCAAGTCATGAAGTGTACATTTTATAAAATTTCTTGAATCTGGTTAATATATTGTTATAAAAAATGAAATCACTTATTGGTTTCAAATCGAAAATTTTCTACGCGTGTTATAGAAATTGGATGAAATTTTAGGGTTTTATGTATCACACATGCTCTCTCCTTTTAAAAAGTCACTATTAAATAAATATTCAGCAGTTATATAGTTAATATCGAGGTAAAAATAAAGTTACGTTACTCCAGTCTGTACAGGGTCCTAAAAATATGGCTATATTTAAAAAGATTCATTTTTGAATATTTTGCCTATTAAATATTTCGATTATTTATTATATATTTTAAAATGAAAAATAAATGCGACCGGTGTGTTAATTTAAAAATAAATACAGCGTGAATGAAACTTCTTTTAAGGGAAAATAATTTATATTAAATATTTTGAAATAAAAATGAATGTATTCGGAGTGTCCAATGACTTTTTATAATGGAAAATAATTCAAATTAAATATTTTAAAATCAATTAAACTTTTAATTGACAATAATTTTAAAGCGTCACCATAGAAAAAACCCATAATCTCTTTTTTTTATTTTTATTGAATATTAAAAAAAAAAAAAAAAAAAAAAAACGAATAATGCTTTTTGAATAAAAAAAAATTTTTACTGGAACTAGGGCGTCAGGAAATGAGATATTTAAATATAGTGAAATTCTGTTCGTAACAATAGAAATTTGTCATATATTAATAATTATTTTTAAAATCTTAAAAAAAAGAATCATTTAATAAAAAAAATAAAAAATTTTTAAATTTAACAAGTTTTTGAAACGTCAGGAAGTGAGGTAGTTAACCGTCTTAATATACTTTCGCGGGTAGATATATTTGTTTCGTAATGTATTTATCAAAGAAAATTCGGTTAGTTGTAAACATTGAATAAGAAATGGATCTTTTTATTTTATAATTTTTTTATATATTATATATATATATATATATATATATATATATATATATATATATATATATATATATATATATATATATATATATATATATATACATAATAGTCAGGAAATGGATCTTTTTTGTTTTATGATATGTATATAATTTCGAGGCTTCATGTTTATATAATATAGATGCATTAAGGAACGGGATGTTTTTTAACACTAGTAAACATTAGGAGATATTTTTGACCCACTGCAGTTGGATAACTTTGATCATCTTGACCGTCACTTTGAAAAGTAAAAATTTAATTTATTCAGGGTAATTTAAAAAATACTTATTCTGAATCAGTTTAAAGCTCAGTTAGGATGATTTTCAAAATTATTGAAAATAAATTATGAAAATTGATTGAAAATTATTTTTGAAAAATATCTGATTTTAAGGCAAATCTGGTTTTGCAACTACTTTATTAAAATAAATAACACTTTATTTATTAATGGACTAAATGCCCTTAATTTAAAGTAAAATTAATTTAATATATTTTACTTATATAATTTTACTGAATAGCCATCAACAAAAGTCATTTAAATAAGAGCATGCTAATTTTGAATAATGAAAAATTAAAAAGCCCGGATAGATAATAAACATAGCCAATAAAGACAGGATTATTTATTTATTATTATTTTCTATTTAAATAAAAGCCGGTTTTTTAATAAAAATAAGCTAACTTGACTTTTTCCAGAAAAGATCGTTCATTTATTTATTTACTTTTTTTTTTTTTTAAAAACCCTGCTTTATTATATTGATAATATTTTTAATTTACAATATTCCTTAAAATGTAAAAGAATAACATTTTGTCTATGAGTAAAAATGGGCCTCTTTTTAATATTTTTATAAATTTGGTACAATCCGGTTTTCAAAGACATTAGAAATAAAATAATTTATAAAAAATCAAAATTAATCAAAAATTACATATAAAAAATCAAAATTATTAATTATCAAAGTTTATAATAATAGAAAAAAATAGTTTAGAAAGCATTCTATTGATGCATCAGTAATAATAAAATTCATCAAAAATAATAATAATAAGGAATATGCACTATGAAATAGAACTAATTTTTAAAAAATTATGATAAGGTGATAAGAAATCATTATAAATGAGAAAAGTATATTGCACGTCAAACTAATATATTGCAAAATAAAATATATTGCAAATCAAACTAATAAACTATAAATTGAAATTATTAAATAACGTTAAATCGTTGAGTTATAATGGAATTAATTAAAAAAAACATTAATAATTTTTAAAACACCATTTAAATAAAAGTGATAAATGCAGAATTATTTAGTTAAATTATTAAAAAAAACTGTCTGAAATTATAAATTTTTTATTTCAATCAAGAATAGATTTTCGAAGTTTTAAAGATAATATCTTACAAAAAAGAAAAAAAATATATGCAATATTAAAATATTATTGAAGAGGCACATGCTGCCTCCTAACATAACAACGATGACATCATAATAACTGTCTAAGCCAACTGAAAAAAATTTTAATGCGCACAAATTAAACTTTATATTACAAATTAAAAATGTAAACTAAGATTAAAATCATTGATATCTTGCTGGTTAAAAATCAAAGGAATATTAGACATAAGTAATTTATAAATCTTTATTAGGAATTCATAATTTGAGCAAATCACAATATAAGTTTAGAGTTCAAAACAAGCTGGAATTCTTTTAACGCTATGAAACAGATTTAAAAAAAATGCTAAAAATAAAGACTGTTACAAAAACTAAAATTTATCTTTGGAAATTATTACGCAATGTTTATAAAAAATGATCGTAATTAATAAAAAATTATTTTGCAATCAAATAACTGCACACTAAAATTATAAACTTACTTTAAAATCGTTAAGTTATATTAAAATGTTATTATATTAAAATAAGTTATAATTTACAAACATAATAATTTTTATAAAACCATTTATATAAAAGTGATAAATATAAAATTATTCTATTAAATTTTGATGAATTGTCTGATGTTATTAATTTTTAATTAATAAGGAATAACTTAGTGAAGTTTAAAATATTCTGCAATTAAAAAAATATATATACTAAGGGGCACGTATTTTGCAATTAAACAACTACAAACTAAAATTATAAATTTTTTTTAAAATCGTTAAGTTATATTAAAATGTTGATATTATATTAAAATAAGTTATAATTAAGAAACATAGTAATTTTTATAAGACAATTTATATAAAAGTATTCTATTAAATTTTGATAAATTGTCTCATGTTATTAATTTTTAATTAACCAGGAATAACGTTGTGAAGTTTTACAACAACTTTTAAAATATTCTGCAATTAAAAAAATATATACAGAGGGGCACGTATTTTGCAATTAAATAACTACAAACTAAAATTATAAGCTTACTTTAAAGTCGTTAAATTATATTAAAATTTTGTTATTATCTTCTCCTAATAGTCCAAGTAAGGGGCGATAGGGGATACTTCTGTAGCAACCCCCTCACATCCACTTATTTTACTCCTCTGGTCACCCTCCCCTTCACCCCTCACCTGATTGTCACCCCTCCACCCAACTTTGAGTTTGACAGCTGAAAATTGATATAGAATCACCCTTCCTGGGATGACTTTGGATAGACAGGGATTCAACAGGTTTATAAAATTGGTATTTTATGATTATAAAATATTAAAAATATATAGCATTATATTTTCATAACATTATATTTAGAGGAAAAGGAGGCTACTGTGGACAGGAGTAGACAACATGAATAGCTATTTTCCCCCTAGTCATATTTCCTCGGTGAGATGTCGTAAATTGGTAACACTTACGTACAGTGAACCAAATAAGTACCACCCTGAAGAACTTTTGATTTAATGATCGGATCTTCACGTTCTAGGACTCCACCTTAATAATTCGAGGGTGTGACATCAAATATGCAAATTAATTAGTGCATGATATTTTATTTTAAGTTGCGCAATCAGACACAAAAACATACTTTCTCTGAATAAACATAACTTTTGTTCGGCAGATTCGATTTTCTAACCCCCCGTATTACAGGAGGTAGCTGTGTAATCGGGGTAATAGGGTCCCAATAGTTGGGTCGGGTGAGCTATCCAAAGTTTGGACCCCCGAATGTTAATTTCATTTTTTTGTATTTCACTACAGATCGAGAGCTTTTTAAGGGAATTGAAAAAATTTTGCACACGATTATAAAATTCTGTTATCTAAAGATAACTCCATGCAAAAAATAACTTTTAGTAAATATTTATTATTTTTTTATTTAATAATAGTCTGATGTTGATCATTTACGTCGCACTAGTGCTGCACAATAGGCTATTGGCGACGGTCTGGGAAACATTCCTTGAGGTTTGATCCTCTGTAGAGGCGATGGCACCCCCGCTTCGGTAGCCCGGTGACCTGCACGCGAAGTCGAGCACTTTATCGTAGAACAGTTTAACGAGGACAAATATCGCACACCCTCGGTCCCTACGCAGACAGTGATCCAAGTGGTCACCCACCTGCACACTGACCGCAGCCAGTGATGCTTGACTTCGGTAATCTGCTAGGAACCGTGTCTTAACGATCCCTTTGGAACAATAATAGTCTGAAAACTTTTGAATCGTAAGGCATATAGTTTTTTTTTTATTTTTTTTTTTTAAGTATCTAATTCCACATGGAAAATACAAATTTGAGCGAAATTGGTTGAATAGTGCATTAGTTCCTGAGAAATAGAGTTTTATAAGTACGACATTTTTAAAATTTAATTTTTCAGGATTAATCGACTTCGCTGAAATTTTGTATTTTGCCATGTAGAAAACTTACAATGTTTTCTAATCCAATTTATATGCGAACAAATAACTTGTTTTCATAAATATATTCGCTAATATAATAAATAACAGGGCCCCCGCCAAAAATGTTTGCCCCAGGGCCCCGAGGGGTGAAGTTACGGCACTGGGTTCGAGACGTTTAGACCTCTGAATAAAGCAAAAGTACTCGTTGGGGATAAGAGCAGTACATCAGAAGTAGAAGGGGTAGGTGACATAATTTTTTATATTAAAGATAACAAGAGATTCGTAAAGCTAATATTAAAGAACGTATACTATGCTCCAAATCTACGACGTAACTTAATAGCTAGGGGTGGATCTGGATATAGCGGGATATAAAATTATTTGGCAAAATTCAAAAATGATAATCTACGATAACCGTAGTAGATATTTCTTCAATGTACCTAGAATAGATAAACTGTACGTTGTGAAAGGTTTACCTGACAAACGTAAATCTAAAATATACTTAAAAATGAAATTAACGCTGCATTAGACGTAAAACTGTGTCATCGGAGATTTGCTCACCTAAATGACAATCTTGTTAAGCACATGAGTAATAACAATGTTGTAAAAGGAATTGAGCAACTGAAAGGTAAATCTGAAACTTATATTACTAGCAAAGCGACAAAGTCTACCCGAGCATCTTTTAAAAGGAATTATCAACGTCTAACAAATAAAGTACTGCATATGGATTTGTGGGGACCTTCTCCAACACCTTCAATGGGTGGAAGTCAATATTTTTTGTCGATAATAGATGACTTTTCCAGAAAAGTGGAAGTTTTTACTGTAGAGAGGAAAACAGAAGTTTTTAAATGTTTCAAAACATATCTCGTAAAATCTGAAAGAGAGTTAAACTGCAAATTGAAGTCAGTCAGAACAGACAACGGAATGGAATTTGGTCACGCCGAGTTTGAAGATTATTTAAACAATCTGGGAATTCGAATAGAGCGAACTTCAACTTATTCTCCAGAACAAAATGGGATTGCTGAAAAATTCAACCATGACGCAGTTGAAGCTATTCGCTCATCACTTCATGATAGTGGTCTAAATGACCGATTTTTGGCTGAAGCTCTATATATGTACGTTCATGTACGAAACCGAAGTGAACACAAGTTATCAAATGGATTGACACCTTTTGAAATTTGGAATGGATACAAACCATCAGTTCGACGTTTAAGAATATTTGGTTCTTTGGCGTTTGCTCACGTACCCAAAGTAAAACGTAACAAGTTGAACAAGATATCAAAACTAGGAATCTTAGTTGGCTACGTAACAAGAACGAAGGGTTATAGGATCTATATTCCAGAAGAAAGAAGAGTAGTAGAAACTACTCATGCTAGTTTTGACGAAACGAAAAATGGAGTAGACATTATTTGGGAAGAATAAGAAGTGTGAATACGTAAGATATAAAGACAGATACCAAGAACAAGTGTTAGACAATAACGAAGAAACGGTTACAAAGAAAGAAGAAATGCTACCAATAAAAATTGAAGAGTGGAAAAGAATTGAAGCACCAAGAAAATTAAGTTCAAGAATAGATGTTTACTATTACCCACCTTCAACCAAAGAGAGACTTGGATTAAAGTTCTTCGAAAACGGATTAAAGTTCCAACCTGAACTATTTTCATTCATTCAAGTCTAAAAGTTCAAAGCAAGAAGATAGCGAAGATTCGTCGACTGATTGTGTAGTTCAAGATTTCGAAGACGAAGTATACAACTTGGAATCGCCTAGAACGTAAGAGGAAACCCAAGAATCAGCCGACAAGGACAAGTGGAATAAATCCATGGAAGATGAAATACAGATGATGAAAAATCGTAAAGTATGTGATTTAGTTGAGCCTCCAGAAAATGCCGAAATCATTGAAAGCAGATGGGTGTATATCGTGAAGCGAGATAATAAAAACCAGATAAAGAAGTCCAAGTCCCGGCTGGTAGCTTAAGGTTTTAAACAGGTAAAAGGAAAAGACTTTTCTGACATTTTTTCACCTGTAGTAAATTTTTCAATTATACGATTTCTATTAATTTTATTTGTAAGTGTTTTATGCTGGAAATGCGTACAGTTAGTTATTAAAAGTGCATATTTATATGGATATTTAACTGAAACTTTATATATGTCTCAACCAAAAGGATTTGAAGTTAAAGGTAAAGAATATATGGTATGTAAATTAAACAAAGCTATATATGGTTTAAAACAAAGTGGACGACAGTGGAATATTGAGCTAGGTTTTGAAAAACTACTTTGGTGTATTTGTGTTTATAAATTAAAATCTAAAGTTATTCTTTTGGTATATGTCGACGACATCATTTTATTTGGGGAAGATCAAAACAAAATTGATGAAGCTGTTGATTTACTTAAAAGTAAATTAGAAATTCAAGATTTAGGCAAATTGAAATATTTGTTAGGTGTAAACTTTGAAACCGTAAATGATAGTGTTTATTTACATCAAGTAACTTATATTGAAAAGTTAATGAAGAAATTTGAAGAATTACCTAAAACTTTTGTAAGTTTGCCCTTAAAACCTGGAATTAAATTACCACCTAAAGTTAAAGAAGAAGAAATTTTTAATGAAAAAATTCCCATATAGAACTCTTATTGGATGTCATTCTTTTTTAGCTAATAGAAGTAGACCCGATATTGCATTTTCAGTTAATATTTTATCGCAATATTGTAATGGTTATTCTTATCAACATTGGAATATAGTTGTTGATTTATTAAATTATGTGTTTAATACGAAAGATTTAAAAATTAACTTGTCAAGTGTAAATCAATATAACTTAGTAGCTTTTTCTGATGCTAATTGGGGATGCCATTTAACCAACAGATATTCATCAAGTGGGCATATAATATATTTTGCTGGTATACCATTCACTTGGAAATCGAGTAAACAAAAGTGTGTAGTTCTTAGTTCTATGGAATCCGAATTTATCTCACTTATAGAATCTGTTAAAGAAATTATCTTCTTTTCAAGAGTTTTAAATGAATTGAATGTATTAGAAAATATAGAAGTACCAATTCAACTCTGTGACAATAAAGCTGCAATTTATTTTTCCAAAAATTCGATTGAAGATGTGAAAACTAAGCACATAGACGTAAAATATCAGTTTATTAGAAATATGTTAGAAGAAAACTTGTTTAAATTGGAGTACATCTGTAGTAAAGACAACTTAGCAGATTTTCTCACGAAACCTTTAAGTAAAGAAAAATTTCAGTATTTTATTGATAAAGTTTATAATGGGGCCGAATATAGAAATAAGTAATTTCAAGTTATAAACTTTAGTGTTTTAGTCTCTTGCAGATTCGTCGCCAGGATGGAAGTGAAGAGAAGTCAAGAAATAATCAGTTAATCAATGTGACGTAAGACATCATGTTCTATAAAAGAACGAACAATTTCTTTCTTGGAAGTATGAACAGCCCACCCTTCTTTTTAGTCTTTGGCCGATGGTCTGATATCCGTCATAGGATTAAGATTGTAGATGATGGTTCAGTATAGATTTATTCAACATTACGATTTTTAGTTAAGTTAAACATTTAAAAAATTAATAAATGTTGTGTTCCAGTTTACTTGTGTTTTCATCATTTTTAGCGTACTCTTTGTGGGTTAAACCCACAATAACGAATGTAAATATTAATAGAGTTATAAAGCAAAATGTGAACATTGGTAGAGGGAAAAAGATTTTAAATAGGGACTTGCTTAATATGGACTAAAAAAAAATCCAAAAATATGTAAGTCCTGGGTTTTAAAGAATCCAAGTTTCAAAGTTCTGCCTAATCACCGATTTTAAGGAAAAATAATGATTTAGTAATGACTAGTCAGCAGCTAAAAACGTTCCAGATTCGGGAAACTCTACTGTAGTAAATAATTACGAAACATAATAAATAAAATAAGAGTTACCTGTTGCACAAGAGCTCTAGATTCCGGTGTGATCACCCCCTTGAAGAGTGAGTGAATTTCTTTGGGATCATTGAGATTGAACTCATTGGAACTCTCCAAAAAATACTCAATCTCTTTTAGAGCAGATTGAGCAAACACAGGAGAGGAATATTTTTCAATCTGCTGCCCCGCCAGCAGATTCACACCCCTTGTGCACCACTTGTTTGCCTGCATTAAAAATGAATTTTGATTAACACCAAATTGCACTTCTGTGTTTACATTCACTTTCAATACTTTTAAAACATTTCTACATTTTTTAACAATAATTAAATCGAAGAAAAACAATAAAATTTACCCCCAAAAAAAATTTAAAATGCTTACAAAATTGAATATAAAATATCAGATTTGAGAATTTTTTTTATCAAGTTTAATACAAAAATTCACTTTATAAAACTTTCATTACGAATTTTAACAAATACATATCTTGAAAAACTTTTTTAATGTAGTTAACAAGAAAAAATAGTTTTGAGATTTGTTTTGACAACACAAGAAATTGGCTGATTAAAATTTTTAACATGAAATTTTTTTTTTTGAAAATTTAATTTAAAATTGATATAAATGAGAAATATGCAACACATTTAGGATTGCTATACAAATCGGTGCAAGAAACCTACACAAAATCCACCATTTTCATACTTTTAAACTTTCTTACATGTCTAACTTAGTGTCAACAGTCAATAAAATATATATATTTATACTTATTACATTATATAATGCAAAAAAAAAAAAAATTATTTTCTTTAATTTTATGCTAAAGAACTCACTTTTTCTATTCTTGCTTGGAGGTCTCGACTTTTCCTTAGAATCTCTATACGGAAAGCTACTTGTTGGCGAATGTCCGCTGCGATTCTCTCGAGCTCGATGCATTTAGGCGCTAGAGAGTCTACAGCATAATGATTGGCAACTATAAGTTTTTCTCCCTCCTGCTGAAGATGATCTGCCTTGTCTAGATCAGCCTATTACAAAACAATTAAATTCAAAATCAACATTTACAACTTAGTTGCCTACAGTAAAAGGAAAACAAATCTCAAGATTTTAGGATACAATAAGAATTTTATGCTAATTATTGAGTCTAACATAAAATACTTTCCTCCATAGACAATTCTAATGATTTTAAAATACACCTATTCATCCTAAGGGGTAAAACTAAAAGTAAGTAATCAATAAATCAATATTTTTCATCACTACACAATCATGCACAATGTAACAGATTAAAGATTCTGAGAAAATTAAAAAAGCTAATTCTAATATCTCTTTTTGTTTTATTGTTATTTTTAGATGCTTTATTGTTATTTTTAGAAGCTATTAACTCAAAATAAAGATTCAATATTATTCGACATCAAATATAGTGCTATTGATCACAGTCAACTCCCAATACTCTAGATTTACTACAATCAAATATTTCCTGACGAATCTGCATTTTAGTAAATTAGTTTTATTTTTTCATTTCAATTACTGCTTTTTATTATTTATGTTTTTAGAAACACATTTCAAAATTGATTCTAAACATCCTTTAAGATCCTTTAAGGATCGGCAGTTATTATTATCCCTTGCGTTTGCAGTCTATATTTAGGGAACCTATCAAAAGTTCTGGAGTTATTTTATTTTATATTATATATTTGGAGTTATAAGTTCAGGAGTTATTTTCCATTTCAGATTGTCTAAATGGAATTGAAATAAATTTATTACCTTTATTCTATAATTTATCATTCATAATTTTGAATAATAAAATATGTTATATAACTAATATAGCATTGAGTAAAGCTGCTAGTTTGTATATATTTTACAAATGCTTTGACAGGTGTTGAGAATTCTAAGAGTGACCACTTCTGACATAACAATTTTTTATAAAAGAAAGTTCTTACCAAAAAATTTCACTCTAAAATTTGTATCAAAGTTGGCAAAAAAAAACATAATTTAAAAAAAAAAGAATTTATTTGTACTAATTTTTTTACTTATACTAATCACATCTTTGATAAAAAAAAAAGTTTATAAAGCTTAATACTATTTAAAACAACAGTAAATTAAGTACCTAATATTTTTAACTAAAATGGTTAAAATAATTATTACATTGGTATAATAAATTTGCTTATTAAATAAAAATATGCTTATTATTAAAGTATAAAAATATGCTTATGAAATAGCAAATTATTTTGCATACAGTTTCATACAGCAATACACATACCGTAATACATATTTAGTCTTTTTTTAACAGTAAATAATAATTTAAATACATCACCTTTTCATTATTTTTCTAGATATAACCTTCAATATCAATAGAATTCCTTTCCGAAAATCACAACCTTAAGAATATACAGTCGGACTTCTATTTAACGAACTTCCATATTACGAATTTCTCTATTTTGCGAATTTTTTCTTGGAACCAAGAACATTTTGGAAATTTCTTCGTTAAATAACTTCCAAATAGCGAAGTGAATTTTCTATTTAACGAATTTTTTTTGAGATCTACTTTCCCTATTTCCCAAAATATTTGAGAAAATTATGAACTTGTTAACGCATTTTAAGGGAAAAATGAACTTGAATTGATTTTTGCATCCCCTTAACTTTTAGAGAAAGCAGTAAAATTCCTTTCCCTTTTTGTTTACATTTCATACAGGAAATGCAACACCTCTAGAAAAGGGGGGAAAGGGTCAAATTCCTTGAAGAATAGAAAATGAGCAGAGAAGATAGAGGTAATGGGTCATCAAAGTGTGTGGTCCCTTATTGACTTGTCCCATGCTTCATAGTGTCTTTATCCCCACCCCCACTGTTCACTTCCCTTCTAGAAAAACTTTCAACATTCCCGTTGTTCACTCAGTAGAGTTCCGTTCTAGAAGTCACCTCCTGTTTTTACATTGCTGATTATGGGGAAGATTTATAAAATAAATAATAGATAATAATTTACAAGATAAAGGTGCATCAATTGCAGTTTTAATTATTTCTAATATCTATGAATTTAAAACCTGTTCTACGTCAAAATATTAAATTAAATAAATAAGTATTTCAAAAGATGATTTTCTATTTAACGAATTTTCCATATAACAAACTTTTTTTCGGGATTTAGAGACTTCGTGAAATAGAGGTCCGACTGTATTTATAAATTATTCTAAATGAAAAATATTTTTGAATTAAATCAATGATCATTTTATAAAAAAAAAAAGAGCTTATTTAAATTATGACAACCCTGATGTTTTGAAGCAGATAAATGACACAAATAATTTATCTTACTTATTTCTTAAAAATCTATGAAGTAATAATGCATTGTGATAAATCAACCGGTAATTTAGTAATAAAGAAAGCTTCAAAATAAAGTTCTTAAAAATTTGCAATAACTTAAAGATATTTTTATTAATGATGCTAAGAGAACAGATGACTTGAAAATATTGTTGTATAAAAAATTACATGCAACATTTACAACAGAAAAAAATTTTTTTTTTCCAAAGAATTTAACAATTAAGAAGGAAATATTATTTAATGAAAAATTATTTTCCTAATTATCAATAGTGCAAAACATTCTTAATAATAACTCTTAATAATAGTTAAACATCGATTGATATTATTTTGTAAGCAATTTCATAATTTTAAATAACGCAAAATAATTTGATACTAGACCAAGTGAAAAAATATTTCATTTTACTGTGAGTAAATATTTATTAAATCTATCATCATTAGGAAAAATAAAATATAAAATTTTGTCCAAGTGTTAAAACGTAGAAAAAATAAAGAAAAATAAATATATAAACAGTAATTAAAAAACACGATAAAACACTGTGCAGCATTCATATAATATTTGGTAAAACTTCATTAAAAACGTTCTTTTATAAAAGATTCACCTCAGTATCACTTCTGAATTTTTCTAAGGCTTCCAACAATGAGTCTACTTCAGAAACAGAATCTCCATTATCAGGAATTTCAGCTAAATCTCTCAGATTTCCAGCTAGAGTCACCTGCAACTGCAATCACCCATTAGACACATATTTGAACAAAATTTTTTTTGCAGATAATAAATAATACTCAGGGCTGGAAGTTCAGAATACAAAAATTAAGAACTGAATTGCCTCCAAATTTAAGGACAATTTAAAGGATTCTCTAATGGGAGAAATTTCTAGGATACCAACATAGATTTGCAGATATACAATTGGTAGCAGTTTTAGTAGTTCCTGCACTTTAGTAGTTCCTGCAGTTTTAGTAGTTCCCAAAAAAATAAACATTTTTTAAAAAACTCAGATTTTTTAAAAAAAGAATGCAGAAAAAAAGTTATGCAAAAATGTTTCTTTTTTTTCTACTTATATATAGAAGAAAAAGAGGGGGGAAATAATATAAATAGAGAAAATCGTTAAGTAGAAGCAAAATACGAGGTTTCTCTTTTGATAATCAGTACAGTACGATACAGTAATGGAGGGAGAAAAGAGAGATAAGAGTTTTATATGTATTTCTCTCAAACAGAATGTTCCATACCATCAAGTCAAGGGTAATTGTCTCTAACAATGAAAGCAAATTAATACCATACTTGACACGCTATAAAGACTGAGGCATTAATTTTGTTAGATACTTTGTTTCATGGCATCTAAGAAATTTCTGAACTTGAAATTTCTTCACTTCTTTTTTTAGATAAATAATATTTATTCTTGCTATTAATTTCAACAAAAATTTGGAAAATACAAAAATTTCTGAACATTTATTGAAATTTTTAATAATTAAGGACACTTTCTTTTTCTAAAGGAAATTAAGGACAACTTTGAGCCCTGTATGCATTATTGAAAAAAAAAACGAAGATTTGAGGAGTACTTAAAAAAAAAAAAAAAAAAAAAAAACTGAGATGACTTACTTCTTTAAATTCTTGTTCAAATTTTCTAAGTTCAAGGCACTGACTGAGGCGCTTTTCATGTTGTGACCAAAAAGAGTCAAAACCTTTTTCTGTTTCATCTAGCTGAAGAAGCAACCTATAAGACATTTATGACCATGAAAATATATATACGAAGTTACCAAAATTAGCTGCTTGAAAATTAAAAACTTGTCAAGTTTGCAACAATACTATTTTATATTAAAAAAATGAGCTCTAAATGACATTTTAATCCATATAGTTTGGTAAATAGGTGCAATCTAAATAGTCTTCATTTATTATTTCTTCCAACATTTATGGTTGGATAAAAAATAAAACAGCGAGTGAATTAGTGAGCTTTATTAAGAGAGATGAACTTGCCTTTGTATAAGAAGACGACTAAAAAGATTCTAAGAAAATTACCTTCAAAAGATTCCATTATAATCACACAGATAATCAGAAACCTTTAATCTAACAATTAAATATGTTATGCTGTTGAATCTGTTTCGAGGAAAAATTTAGGGATAAGCATTCATGGAACACTTGAAGCAATGAATTAATATTATATAATTTACCAGGGCTGTGAAAGTTCAGGGGATAGAGCATTCAACTTCCAATGAGGTAAACCGGGTTCGAATCCCAGCGATGGCTGGTCAATACCAATTCCGCATCCGGCTTTCACTGACCACAGTTTCACTGACGTAAAATATCCTCAGTGGTAGATGGATCATGGGTCAGAGTCCCCTTGCCGTCATACTAACCGTGAAAGGTTTTCCTTTCCATGTATCGCAAATACGGGTTAATTCCACCAAAAAGTCCTCCACAAAGGCAAATTTCTCCCAATACTTGCTCCAGGAGTTCCCTTGTTTTCTGGGTGGGATTCAAAATTATAAGGCTAAGGAGTTGCACATTTGTCGTTATAAACTCAAAAAATTGGGTTGGCTGTTTAACGACAGTTATAAAATATAAAATAAAGAACATAATTTACCAACTGAAACATATTTTGAAATTTTTTAAATCAAATCTCACTCAATATGTAATTCTATTAAGTAATAAAACTATTGAGCATTGTTAAGATTACAAAATTAATTAAAAAAAGTAACTGACCTTTGCACGGCTGCTGCATTGATGAATCGATCAGAACATTTCACTGCAATCATATTCTGCAGATTAGGCTTCCTGATGCAATTAAGGAGAGTCTCTCCGTGCATTGCTGCACATCGGATGTCTTCCTTCAGACTTTGGTACTCACCACCCTGATCCTCCAAGAGGGAGAGGGTAGACTGGACATCATTCGGAAACTCTGTTTCCTGAAGTCTTTGGGTCAATTCCCGCAGAGATGCTGAAATGTCCTGAAGGTTTGTAGTAAAATTTTCAACAGCCTACACAAGGAAAGCATAATTCAAAAGTCTTGAAATTGTTTCTAGTAAAAAATTATTTAAAAACTAGTGTAAATAAAACTTTTCTTTTTTTTTACAGCCCAGAAAAAAGAGAAATAAATGTAAAATGTAATTAACATATCTATTTCAATTGCTTTTTTGTTTTTTTAAATAATAGTTTAAAATACTGTTTTGAACAAATTTTTAACACCCTATGTAGAGAAATAAAATAAAAATAAAAAAAAACTTAATAACAGTTTAAAAAGAAGAAAATTTTTTATTTTTTTTCTAGAGTCTACAAAGAAAAATAGAATACAATGTATGTAAATGTAAAACTTATAATTTTTCATTTATTCACAAACAAAATTGTTATAAAAATTAATGTTCTAAAATTAATTGTATTATAATTAATGTTTCCAGAACAAATTTTTTTACAGAACGGAATAAAACATAACAAAATGCAAAATTCATATTCTTTTAATTGCTTTTACAAACATTACTTCACTAACGAGATTAGAACTCAAAAATACACCTAAAAAGAAATTCATTTTCTACTTAAATGTTTCAAGAAAACATTACAATTATACTTCTAAAACTTTCCAAAACTAAACAACAAAATTTTTTTAAAAATGATTTTCTGCACTATAGACACAGGCATCTATTGGTTTAAAAAAATAATATGAGCGTGTACACTTAACATAATACGAATAGTGCTGGAACAGGTAAAACAAAATGATATATAAGGGAAAATGAAAGATGTGGGAACAATGGATTGAGACTGTGGACTGCATAACATATGAGTAAACACCATAAAATAAAACAATATAAATCTTAAATAGCTCAAAATACTACTGTAGATTAAAAAAAAATACAATAAACATACCACACGCTGTTGTATCCATTCTTCATGATTGTACGAAATAGTTCCTCCTAAATCAACCGTCAGTTGACTAACCTCAATGTACTGATGTAAATGATCAATATTGCTACAGATTACAAGCTGAAAAAGAAAAGATAAAATGAATGGTCATCTGACAAATATTTTTATCAATCTCTGGTATAGAACAAAGAGGATAAAAATTTAATAAATATTTTAAATTTTGTTCCATTATTTAATTTAAAGGCACTTACCCGAAATTTAAACTCTTCTCTAAAGAATTTGTTACTAACTTCTGAAATAGCTTTCTGTAAAAAACCCAATGGACGAAGGACAAACACTACTTGAATGAGTCCTGGGAAGTACCCCTTAAAATAAACAAGAACAGTTAAAAACATGCAGCGTAGACAATAAATATAAGTAACAAAAGTAAATTACCGAAATTTTTAAAAGAACTGTTTTTACGGAACTCCACTTATCATTCCTTCTATCTATTATGAGGACAAATCCCAAGTCTGCATCTTGTAGCCTAAAGCATTCAAATCAAATAAATAGAATATTAAATAATTTTAAACAAGAATGTGCAAAATAAGTTTATTTTTTACATATCAGAAAAAATATTTTTGTTGTATAATATTTGAATCACAACCAATTCATTTCAGGTTATTCATTTTTAAAAATTTTGTCACTAAATATTTTGTTATCACAACATATTTAGACATTGAGACGATTTTAATCCCTATTTCTACAGAAAATAAATTATAAGTAAAACTATATTTAAATATTTTTAAAGATGAAATGGTAAACTAACTATGATGTGTTGAAAAATTTCTTTGACTCATTTTAAGAATTTTGTCTAAATTTGGCCACAATTAGCTTTTCCAAAAGTTATAATCTTTAGTTCTTATACATTAAGGTCATATTTTCAAACGAAATATATTATGATACATGAAATTCGTACTGCGGTGAAAAGATTTGAAATTGTTCAGTTTTTAATTCTTCTAATAAATATTTCTAAATTCTATAAAAAAGAAAAACTTCAACAACGAAATGCGTGCCCAGAATCACAATATTGGAATGGATGAAAGGAGTTGGGGTATCCATCCGAGAGATTTCAGATATAAGTACAATGTAAAATTGATTTAAGGCAGTTTAATGCAGATGTATTAATTTTGTTGAAACCAAGTCTTATAGTAGTGTCTTAAAATTGTCTTCTCTTGGTGATTAATATAATTGTGAATTAACTTTTAATATAAATTTTCTTTTATTAGTTATTGTTTGTGTGGTTTGTTAACCCAGGCCTGCAAGTTTAGCGAGTATGCATACTAATACGAGAGTACCGTATCGAGATCCGTGTGATCTTTGATCGCTAAAATCAGAGAGACTAGTTATTATCACTATAGATACCATAGGTCTGTGAAGAAATTGTGCAATCATTTATATATATGATATAAATGATTGCTTGATCACTGTCCTGAAGGGGATAAAGATTAAGGATGTAACAAATAGTGATTCGGCCAAATATCGCATATTCCGCAACATTTAAAAAAAAAAAATATTAATAAATTTTTTTTTTTATATACAATGAAATTTCATTATTAAAAAATAATAAAAATACCAATAATAGCTGTATTATTGGTATAGCGTAAAGGAAAAAATCTTTGATAAAAATGTTTAAGATAATTAGATAGTAAGAAATAATTAAGATAAATAAAAAACTGACTAGAAGCAATTAAGAAAAAAATTAAGTTGTAAAGTTGAAAAAAAGAGAAAGAAAAAAAAATCCATTAAAAGAGATGGTATCTAGTAGCCCTTTTAAAAATCCTGTAAAAAAGATTATATACAAAAGCAAAAAAAAAAAAAAAAAAGATCTTCATTTTTGAAAGAAAATTTTAAAGCCAAATACCTCAATTTTCCAATTACTGTATTTTCAAATTTAAAGTTAAAAATTTAATTAAGTTTAAAGTCTAATAAAAAACAAAAGTTTTTTGAAAAAGAAAAAGCTGGAAGAAACCAAAACAAAAACCGCTCATAATTTTTAAATAAAATATTTAACGCTAAAAATCTCAATTTAATTTTTTTCACAATGCCATATTTTTAGAAAAAAGTGACCATTAAAGAATAACATTCATAAGATATGCTCTTAAAAAATGATTTGATAATTAAAAAATGCTCATAAAAAGAAAATTTGATATAAAATTAAAGAGAAAGATAATTTTTTTTATTTATTTCTGAAATATAACGTTAGGAATCACAGTTTTCTAAGTGTGTGGTTAACAGTCTTATCATACAAGTGACAAAAATAGAATTAAGTTTATTAGAAATGCTCTGTTAAAATACTGCATTATAGTTAATACAGAAAAACAAGTAAAAATGAAAAAAAAGAGGTTCTCAGTTTTTAAAACATAAAGCGTTGGAAAAACACAAAACAGACCTGCCTGAATATAATTTTAAAAAAATCAGCACTACGAAACTCATGGTTCAGCATAAATTCTTCAAATTTCGTTTTTTCATTTAGCTTTCAGAGCATAAATTATCAAGTTTTAGAACTTAAATATGTGTAAAAACAATTTCTTATAATGTATAGTAAAAAATACAATTTTAGATTACTCTTTCTTAAATCTATTTAAATTTGCCCTCCAAAAAACACTGTTGAAAAATGCTTTCACAAATAATAATAGACCGAATATTCATGACATCCCTAAATTATTTAGTTTTTCTTCCTAATGCCCACCTTTGTTGATTTTTGGCAATTCAGGCATCTGAAGGGCAAATTTGTTGGCAATTCTTTCAGGGGCACCATATTAGGTGGGCCAACAATGCTCCTACAGTAAGGGCAGATAGTACCGAGAATAAAAGATTATCCATGCCTCGTCCGGGATTAGAACGCAGAATCTTTCTGATGCAAGGCCAGTTGACCGACCCCTACACAGTCCGGTCGGTCATTCCTACATTAAAACATTTATTCCAAGTGTAAATGTCCTTGAATATGTTGGTTTTAATTTATCAAGTTTTGGTTATTATTCTTTATCAAATTTACTTTCATATAACATTGAGTCTAAAAGAATAACTGTATTTTTTTTATTTTATAAAAGAAAAAAACTATTTTACTACATTCCATTCAATAGCATGCTCGCCCCTAAAAATTGGAAAATCAGTAGATCGCCGTTGATTTTTATACCTATCATAAATATAGATGATAAAGTTCATTAAAATTTATAATTATCAGTTGTGATTAAATAAAATAACTTATAATCAACCTAATATTAAAAAAAATTTAGAAGTTTAATCCGGTAGGAAATTGTTGCATTTAATTTAAATAAAAAATTTGAAAAATGTCAACCTTTCCAACTTAATAGTAAAACTTTTCAAAATGAAAAAAAAAAAGACAGGATTTGTATTTACTTTAAAAAAATTTTTTAGTACATTTTTTTAAAGATAATTTTAAAAGAAAAAGGAAAAAATGGCAAAGTTATTGTTTCTTGATTTGAATCAAAGCATTTTCAATAAGTAGAAGTGAGAGTTGCTAAAAAAGGAATATAACACAAAAGAATTATACTAATTGATATTAAAAAGCAATTAGTAATTCAAACACAAGTTAAAAAGTGTAGAGATTTTAATGCTTTTCCAGTAAAAAATTGTTTTACAATAAATAGCTTTTCCTAGAGTAACAACATTAAGAAAATAGTTCAGATTGCAGGATTCACAATAATTAAAAAATATTCCTAGAAACACCAGTCAAAAATTTTGTTGGCCTCTTTTTTTAGAATCCATGGCAT
Organism: Parasteatoda lunata; assembly: GCA_949128135.1. Classification (NCBI taxonomy): domain Eukaryota; kingdom Metazoa; phylum Arthropoda; class Arachnida; order Araneae; family Theridiidae; genus Parasteatoda; species Parasteatoda lunata. Next base: position 111,877,504 of record OX421975.1, read on the forward strand.
CTAGAATGGGTTGGCGCTTTGCGTGATACCGTTTTTGAAGTTCTTCAATTTCCCGTTCCATTTCAGAATCTAAATTAGACATATGATGGCTCAGCTCATCAAAATTAAGAAATCTCAAAAAGCTAAAGTCTCGAGCATTAAAGTAACTGCGAAATTTTGTTGCATCAAAGGCTGGGTGAGATTGGTTTATGTGGCTAAGCTCTGGATGAGCGTTTGGAGGAGGATAACACTCAGGCACGCCAGGAGATTTCATATTTTCTGGTTGGAAATAAGTAGATTGAGTTTCAGTATTTGGCACAGAATCTTGAGATTGGCTTAAATACGCTTTAGTTTTTTGCTGTTGTTCTTTTTCTTTTTTATCAAAGTGGTCTAAAAAGAAAGGACGGTAGTTTTTCTCCGAATGTTCAGAACTTTTCTTTTTCATGGTCGAGTCATCGTCCTCTCCATCACTGATTATAACAAGCGTCCCCAGATCGGATTCAATGTCGCTGTTGGCGATAAAAGTATTGGCATCAGAGTGTGCTATCATCGTCAAGTTGTGATTGCACTCACTTTTACTAGGTACGAGCGTATCCGAGTCACTGCGAAATTTCACGGTGTGCGAATCCACTTCATCCTCGTCATAGTCGGGATTACCGATTCGCTCTCTTTGAAAGCTGTCACTGTTTTGAATCTCTTTTGCTTCTGCAATTATTTGTTGCAAAATAGTAACAGGTTTGGCATTTTTTATATAGCCATGCTGCAATAGCTCTTCCGCCGTGGCTCTTTCCTCAGGGTTTTTTACGAGGCACCGCGAGACGAAGTCTATGAATTCCGACGACCATCGATCTAAATCACGAAATGAAGGTGGCGGTTTACCAGGAATCATGAAGATAGCTCTCATCGGGTGGATGTCCCCGTAAGGTGGTTTACCCTCGGCCATCTCCAATGCTGTTATGCCAAGACTCCAAATATCAGCTACACAGTCATACCCAATTTCTTGAATAACTTCAGGTGCCATCCAAAATGGAGTGCCAATAACAGTATTCCTCTTAGCCATGGTGTCTGTGAGTTGTCCAGCAACACCAAAATCAGCTAACTTGGCATGTCCTTCCGAATTCAGTAAAATATTGCCAGCTTTAATATCTCTATGTATTTTGCGCCTGCTGTGTAAATAACTTAAACCTCTTAAAGTGTGACAAAGTATGGTGGCAATTTCATGTTCCATCAGAGTTTTCTTTCTGATTCTCATGAGATCTGATACCGATCCTCCGCCACAATATTCCATCACGATCCAAAGATCAGTGCCTTTAAAGTAGCTTCCATAGTATTTAACAACATAGGGACTGTCACATTGCTGCATAATAGAAATTTCCTTGATGATTTCTTGAAGGTCAGTGTCAACAGGGACTTGTTTAATGGCTAAAACCTGGCCAGATTCTTTATGAAGGGCTTTGTAAACACTCCCATAACTACCTTCTCCTAATTTACAAATGATGTCGAACACTTCTTCAGGTTGTCTCGTCAAGCTCTCTTCACTCAATTTTTTTAATTCACTCTTAGACATCTTCTTGTAATTAAATAATATTTAATAATAGTACTAAAAAAATTACTTGGATTAAATGCATTTTATTAATTTTTATGTTTGTTTATATTTGGATCTGTGTCAAATACCTTTTAAACTAGCATGATCACTGAAGATCTTTAAAAGGTAGACACGGTAGCCACGTAGAAGGATCTTTTTACTGAAGGGCATTTTTTACTGCATGCTATTCAAGATTGCAATTACATGCGCGAGTAGAGCAGTCGGTAGTTGTGAGAATGATTGCTAAACTGCGGTATAGGGAAGGATTGGACATAAGCTTGTATTTAGAGTAAAAATAATGGCTTATAAACTCTTGTCAATTAGAAAAACGGCACAAATTAAAGGAGAACAGCTCAAAAGTACATTCGGTTTCATGATGGGATTTGAGCCCTCTACGTCTACGCTTCTGAGCGTTTAATGCAGAACCCTTTCGATTGAACTTGATGGAACTAGAAAAGTATAGCCAATATGAGTTGTAGAACAAAATTTCATTGATGTACAATAAAAAATATTCTACGTTTGAGTGAATGAATTTTTTGAATTTCAAGTGGATGAGGATCAGTCTGCGTAGGGACCGAGGGTGTGCAATATTGGTCCTCGTTAAACTGTTCTACCGTAAAGTGCTCGACTTCGCGTGCAGGTCGTCGGGCTACCAAAGCGGGGGTGCCATCCCCTCTGCAGAGGATCAAAATTGTGATGGCATGTCTTCGGATCATCCTCAGGGAAACTTCCCAGACCGTCGCCAATAGCCCATTGTGCAGCTCTAGTGCGACGTAAATGAACTACTACAACAACAACAACAATCAAGTGGATGAATTTCGAATTGTGATCCGTAGTCATTCACACTGCATCTAGGTTTGTCAATCCGTTGCACGAATCAGGCTAAGATTTAAATATTAATTCAAATTAAATATAAGTGGAAAAAAACAACAATATTTTTGTATATTTAAAATTCTTGTTGAAAATAAATAAATAAACACATTGGGGTTGCAAGCAACATTTAAGAGAGGAACGAAGTTAAAGTTTATCAAAACCTGACGAATTATTGATGAAGAAGGCGATATTTGAAATATCGAAATCGAATTAATTGCGAAAAGAAGGTAGATACTTATTTGCATCGCACTAGAGCTGCTGTTAGCGACGATCTGCGGAACATCCTCGAGGATGATCTGAAAGAAATGCGATCACAATTTGGATCCTCTTCAGAGGGGATTTTGTAGCCTGATGGCCCAAGCTCGAAGTCTAGCACTTTTTGATAGAGCAGTTTTACGAGGCTACTATGGCTGATCAAATTGGTCACTCACCCATTTACTGACAGCAGCCAATGATGTGTGACTTCTATGTTCTTCTGAGAACCGTGTCTTTACGATCAGTTCACTGTGGGACTGATTGTGGAAGAAAATTGAGAAAATGAAAATTGCTACTTCTAGAATTATTAGCAGGGATAGTCCAGTTATCAGGGCGCTAGACTCTCGTTTGTGAGAACGGGAATTCGAATCCAGCCGGCCGAAGATAGTAAATGGTGACTGGTGCACATTAAATCTGTCGGTCACAAAGCCCTTCATGTTCCCATAGCAAATCAGCACCTCTGGGGGTACTGAATTAGAGATGGATCGTTCTCTGTTTCAGGTCAAAATTAAGATCTGTGGATGAATGAATGGGTCCACCCTATAAATGGGTGTGAGGTATGGGTGTGGCAGAAGTCTAAGTCTGGGGCATAGATGGCACCACTGGAAAACAAGAAACATTGAACCCCCTCTGCCCTAATGACCGACGACAACAACATCAACTAGAATTATTATTCAATCCTCAAAGGCTGAATTTTCAAAAAAATTTCAAGCTAATAAAGGAAAAGCTAATAAAATGAAGCTCAAGTGATTTATTTTGCATGCCACCAAACTGAATAAAATAAATCTCTCACTATGTGAAATTAAATAAATAAAATAATTTAATTTCTTGTTTTAAAACTCAGTTAACCTTTTTACAAAAAATAATGCATCTAAATAACAATAATTACGTAGGCACGTTGGTGAGGTACAGAATCAATTTGTGGTAGTCTTCGTCAGAAAGACTCCAAAAGGCTCCTGTATCAGGAAATATTATGATAGGATATCCTTGTGTCGTCCGGCCACCTGAAAAAAAAAATATATATATAATTTAATTGCTTGCATGAGGGTGTCCCAAAATTCAAGCACGGAAGAAATTCGATAGAAAACACAGGCTTTTAAGTAAAAATGGTCAGATTTTTCATTGATTCATGAAGTATACAGTATAGTAAATTGGGAAAATAGTTTTGAAGGAGATACACGATCACTCTTTTGTTCAAACTTTCAATGACCATGTCTTGCATAATTATTGCTGAAACCGCCTTTCATTCCCCTTTTCATGATGGGGTAGTTATGGACTCATTGTCAATTGTCATAAACCTTAGATTTTGTAGCGCTCTCTATGTTCCCTCTTTAATTTAATTTCCAACCTCTTGTATATATATTTGTTTTGTGATGAATGGCATCATGTTTTTGTTGCTGTTCCAATGGATGGTGTTTTCGACACTAGGGAGCGCTGCAGGCTGTATGCCGCTTATACTTCCGGGTTACTGTTTCCGGTGTATTTTAAAGCTATTTGGCTCACAACGTGATCATTGTGTTGAGATTCTTGCAAACGTGGTATTTGAATACTTATTACTAAACTTAATCTTGCTCCTCGAACAATAAGCTAACACTAACGTAAGATGGTGCACAGCTTGCAACACGAGCAAACAGTAATAAACAAATGGAAAGAGGCCAATTCAAGACTGCCAAAAAAGCGAGTTATTCAAAATCTAGCAACCATGTCACCTTTTTTAACAATATATCGATATCTCTAAACTAAAACAAATTTTCACTTCAAACTCACTAGAATTACACAACAACATTAATATCTTATGAAATACGGCAGATTTGAGCTCAGAAATTATCTAATTTATTTCTTTTATTGAAAACAAAATTATCCGTTTGAAAATATCGCCTCGCAGAATAACATGCAGTAAGCAGCTGCAAACTTTCTAACCGGAACTGGAGCAGGCATACTGCTCGAGATTGTTATTTTTACATTTCTACTGAAACACCATCCATAAGTGTATCAAATAAATTGCTAGTGTTATTCTCTTCTTCCTGTCAACATTTATTTTACTATTTGTATTCTTGTTAAGGATTGAAAAATATTGAAGGGAAAATTATTCAACATAAACCAATCCCCTCAATTTGAAAAATGGAGAGGCTTCACGCGTTTTCGAAAAAATTTAAATAATACTTTTTATTGAAGAAAAAAAAAAGTTTTCCTCCAATTTTTATTATTTCTTTTCTTCCTATTTTTCAATTTGAAAATATTATTTTCATTCACTTCGAAAATGTGTGTGTTAGTTTAATTTATTCTCGATCTAGTATTTTTGAAGTCTAGACAGAGACTCCAAACACTTGACGCTTTTTTATGAATACATTTTTACTAACTCGTCACTTTCGTGTTATGAGGATGAAATGTCGCAATCAAAATTTTGACTACTTCCCAATTAATTTTACCGTCAAACATTTTTCGACTTTGCTTAAACTTTATCTAGAATTTTGTTCCTCATACCAATACTATTATTTCTTAAAACCTACAAACCCAATTTTCATCCGTTTGTTAAAAATCGTAATTTTTACCACTTTTTGTCAGGCAAACAGACAAAAACTAAGAAGAAGGAAATAATAAATAAATAAATAAAATAAATAAATAAATAAATAAAATAAACACTTTAAAAATTGCATTTTTCAAGCAGACAAAAAAAAGTAAATAAATAAATTATATAAAATGATTTTTTTATTGTATATAAATCGAAAAAATGTCGAGTGCATCATTTTCGATAGAAACTTTTTATTACCATGAGAAATTTCCCCACATCTTTCGAAAGTACGTACCCTGCATTTTTTGCTTTAGGCTTGGAAAAATATTATTTTCTTTCTTTAAAGCAACTTGATAAATTCAATTTAGTTTTAATAGAATAACTGCGCGATGAAAACAGATACTAAATATACTGCATAGTGTGATTAAGTAAAGAAAGGTCACCAGTAATGATGGCATGCCTGGCTCGGAGCAGATGGGCTACATCTTTTACATTCAGCTGACAGCCAGCATCTTCCATCGTCTCATCTATAAAAAAATAAATATACATACAGGATTAATGTAAACAATAAATGGGTTCATAAATGAATAAATAAATAAAAGTACTCAATGTGTATGCGTCATAATATTTAGTGGTCAACTTTAATCAAGAAATCGAATCTAAGAAGTGACTCATTGATTCGAAGTTAATACGAATCATTTTAAGTTTGAATAAATTGGTTTCTGTGAATTAATTGGTTTTTGTTCGTCTTGAGTGGACCCAGGGAAGACGAGGAAAAAAAGCAATCTAACAAAAGTCATTATCAAGATAAAGAAAACACGATAACCTGAACAAATATATAACAAACAGCATCTATAGTTTGTCTACGGAAAGAACTCCTTTCGCCATGAAGCCGTTTGCTGCTATGGAAACAAAAAAGACCGCATCTCAAAGCTTCTTTTTCTCTCACCAACCCGAGTCGAAGCCTGCCTTAAATAATGACCCAACTTCAAATAGTTAAATCGTAGTAACCGCCAGCTCTCCAGAGGAATGGTTAGAGGAGTTATTTTTACAGGCAAACTATATTTATACAGGCAAATATAACTTTTGCCTTTCTTTCTATGCAATATTTAAAATAAAAAAAACTCTTTTCAAATAACAAAACGAATTTAAAGTGGTTTTCAATTCTCGATGAAAACGCCTGGTTCTTGATGTGGTATGAATATGCTAATCTTCCTTTTTCTTTTCTCAATAAAAAAAAAAAAAATAAAAAATTTATGGCGATTTTTGGAACTCTTAGAAGTAGAAAAGTTTTGAAGGATTTCTTTTCTTTTTGTGAAACATTTAAAAAGAACAATTGTTTGAAAGGAATGAAAGCGAAATGCTCTGGTAAACTTCTTGATTGTAAACTTCAGAAGATCAGATTTTCTGTAATTAGGAAATTATTTAAGAAAAATACTTGTCTCAATTATTCAAATGAAGTCTCAATTGAGGTTCTTTACAAATTTAGATCCCGAGATAAGCATCATTTGAATATTTAAACTTCATAAAATGTTTATATATATATATAGATATATATAAATAATTTAGGCTTCGTTATGGTCAGTTTACGTTTACAGGTTAAGGTTAGTTACGGACTGCTTAGATATTTAGGTTTCATTACGGTCCATTTAGGTTTAATTTCGACCCGCTTACACATCTAGTATGTACAACATTACTATGACCCGCTTATGTATCTAGGCTTCATTTTGGTCTATTTAGATATTCATTATGGTATGCTTCATCACGATCGATTTACACATTCGCTATGGTTCTTTTGCATATTTAGTATTCAATACGGTACATTTACTTATTTAAGCTTTATTATGGTTCGTATGACCTTTCTTTAACATTTGGCAGGTACTGAAATTTCATAGACAAAATTTTTTCTCAACTTTTAAAACTTGACAAAAACATGCAGTTTAAAAAAAATAATAATAATAAAAATAAATAAATAAATAAAAACAAACAAAAACTTGAGAATTTAAGAGATGACGTGAGAGTTTATGTGTCCAGGAAAAGGAAATGAGGTGCAAAATGAAGAAGAAAAAAAATATCAACCTATTCCCTGAAGAAGGAAATGTTCCCTTTGTTCTTCCCTAAAGAAAAAAAAGGTGCAAAACTCTTCAAAACTACTTAAGGGTCATTCATCAAAAGAGCTTCAACAAAAGACTAGAAATTATTTTTTAACTCAACAAAAAGTTTTGAGATAAAATGTACGGTACCGTGTTGTTAACTTATTTAAAAACGAGGTGTTTTAAATAAAATGGAGTGGATTCAGCCACCCAATTAGCCACATTTTCAAATTCAGGAGGTTAGTGACATCATCAATAATGAATAATTTATATCTTCGAAGGGAATGTGGCACTGCATGCCATTATACATTATTTATTTATTTATGCGATTGCTGAGTTTTTAAAAGAAAAAACATAACATTCTGGACCAAATGTCTTGAGATAAAGTGAATGAGAAAAAAGTATACATTTCATAAAACGGTGTAAAAAATTAGGGAAATCACACTAGTTTAAAAGAAAGATCACACTAGAAAAGTTTAAAAGTAAACCCCTCCAGAACCCGCACGCTAATTTACGATTCTGCGGCTTTTAAAAACTCGATCTTTTTTTTCTTTCTTTTTTTGGAGGTTTTGCTCTTAACTATAGTTGATCACAGTTCTAAGGCAAGTTTTTATTTCTTTTAAAATTTGTTACCTGAGCTAAAAAAAACTCAAGTTATTTTTTATTTAAGAAAACAGGAGAGCTGCAACCGTGGCGGCTCAAGGGCCGCCCCATCAGGTGAACCGTATTTGTATCCAGTCGATACGAATTTCGCACCTGGCTCGCACCGACCACAGTGTCGACGTAAAATATCCTCAGTGGTAGACGGATCCCCTTACCGCCAGATTAACCATGAGACGTTTTCGTGGTTTTCCTCTCCACGTAGCGCAATGGAAGGTCAGTTCCATCGAAAAGTCCTCCGCGAAGGCAAAATTTCTCTCTATACTTGATTCTGGAGTTCCCTCCTTTTCTGGATTGGGCTCAAAATGACAAGGTGCCCTTTAATCACTCTACTCAATAATTTGTAAACATGGCTTATATTACCCAAAGATCTTCAAATAATCTATAATTTTTCTAGTTGTAAATTCTATTTTTTTTTATTCAACAAAATTATAATTAAACTAAGAGATTCCGTTGCTTTCTTCACCATCTCCTCGTTCACCAACCATTTTTGTTTTCTGACGAATAAACAGATTGCTTTATCAAAATTAAACATTCAATGAAATGACTCCAAAATTTTACTATTTTATGGACATAGATTTAGCCCTTAATCTTATTGGAATATAATTAAAAAGCAGTCAAAAAATGTTTTAAAAATTTTATTTGTTTATTTATTGTTTATTTAATCTCCAATCCTATGAGTACGTGCTTGTAAAGAATTATAATTTTACTGTGATTCATTTTTTTCTTTATAACTTAAAACTCAAAAAACTGATAATATTAATTATTCAAAAGTAATTTGAAATTTAAGCAAAATGAGACGCGTTGCACATCTTTCTGACACAAGAATATGGAACTGCAAAATAATAATAAATAGATAAATAAATAAACAGATAAATAAATAAATAAACAGTTCAATAAATAAATAAACAGCTAAATAAGCAAATAAATAAATAAATAACTTAAAAATTCCCCTCCTAAAAGTTTTTGTTAAACTGAATAAAGCGTAAAAAAAAAGAAATCTTAAATAACTCAAAAATGCTATTTTGATATCCAACTGATCTTAAAACGTTTCTCTAGAAATGCCGCGTATTTTCATTTTGTTTCAAATAAAAGTTTTTGAGTTTTGACCGCGGGAAGCGCCCGGCGAAAATTTACTGAAACAGCGATGACGATGCAGTCATATTAATATATACAGAATTTTAAAATATTATTTAAATATAGGGAAATGAGAATTTTAAGTAAATTCATTTATTATTATAAGAGTTTCAAAATTGTAAAAGAAAAATAATTTAAAAAAAAAAAAAAAAATTTTTTTCCTTTATTTTCTACACCATTTTTTTTTTTTATTTTCTTTCTTCTTCTTCGAATTTATTTAAATAAAAGTCCCGAAATACAAAGGTAAAACTATTCTCACGCATTTTTAAGCACGAACTGCTTCAATAGAAATTACTTTAAACAACTAAAAACGCAAATAATAACGAAATAAATCAAATGGCGGGGAAAAAGTCCCTCGCAAAATGATGATGTCCCCAGTCTTTTTACGAATCGGGACGATTCTCTGCACAGTTTCTAAACAAAAACAATAAAAACTAAACAGAAAAAAAAAAGAAAAAAAAGAATATTAGAATATGGATCGTCATCTCAAATGATTCGAAGTCTGGAGACTATGAGGCAATGAAAAGCGTAAAATGAGGTTCTTTAAAGAAACGGGAGAGCGATGATAGGGCTCCCCATCTCGTAGAAAGAAAATAAAAAGAACGCTTTTTGTGGAAGATTACTATTGTGTAATGTCTGAAGTACTTCTTGATTTGGAATGAACGAAAGTTAATAAAATTGAATGCATAAAAGGAGAAAGAAAATATATGTAGAAAGAAAAAAAAAAGAACGCTTTTTGTGGAAGATTACTATTGTGTAATGTCTGAAGTACTTCTTGATTTGGAATGAACGAAAGTTAATAAAATTGAATGCATAAAAGGAGAGTGATTTTGTTCTGTAGTTTTTTAAAGAAGTTCTTTTTTTTATTATTAAACAGAGTATTGTTTTTCGGAACATACTGCAAATTATTTTTATAGAGTGCGTAACAATGTGGAAAAAGATTTAAAAAAAAGTTTTTATCGCTATTAAATAGTGGGTATAACTGCTACGGATAAAGTGTAAAAAGGACACTTATTCTATAGAGGTCAGTAGTTCCCAAATGGTGTTCCGTGGAACTCTAGGGATTCGTGGATAGGAGATTCCGAGGGTTAGAAACGGGTCATTAAATTTCTATCCAATTAATAATGTATTATTTATTTGATGTTTCCGCATCGAATAAAATTCAACAATGAAGAATTCTCTTATAACCATTCTCTTCCTTCTAATGGAGACCCTATCGCAGCTCATTCATTTTCAGTTTATGCCTGATTCAAAATCAAATTGTGTCGCTCCACACCTCTCAATTCAGCTCTCTCACATAAACATAACGATAAGATTTTAAAAAAAAAAAAAAAAATCGTTATTCGTTCATTTACAAAATATTTTCAAAAAAATTAATAAAATTTAGATCATTACTTATTTTTGAAATAATGAACAGTCTTTTGTTAATTAATATATTCACAATTGCTAATAAAATGTATTGAATAAGTTTCAGGTTTCCGATACATGAAAGTGAATCATTTTAGGGTCCAAAGCCAGGGGGGGGGGGTGATGAATCGCTGATCTAATGAACTGTTCCTAGGCCAAAAATGTTACAAATTGATAGAATGAAGGTAATGTTAGATAATCTGCACATTACCTTCTAGGCTGTCGTAAAAGTGAAAATAAAATAGAAGAACAGCGTTTCTCTATGCTTCAATTAACAAAATATTATTTATTCATTTTCGGCTATATAGAAAATAAAGTTACGACAACTCAAACAATCTACATATAGAATGTGAAAAACACACTTTTAAACTTTAAAGATACGGAAACCGTTAATGTGCACATCATCAAGGAAAAATGCGGAAAACTCTTGATTCCACTCTTCAACGGATCACTTTAGTGAATCTGCAGATCTGGAAATTATACTCTGAAGTTGTGTCTGTGTCGTAAGCTTATCAAAAGTATAGCTCTTCGTCAACAACTGCCATCAGTTTTATTTTATTTTATAATATTTACCGTCGTTAAACAGCAGACCCAATTTTTTTTGTTGGGGGGGGGATTTACGACAACTAATGTTCAACTCAGTAGCCTTGCCACAGTGAGTTTGACGCAAGGAGACTCTAACCCATGATCCGCTACCACTGAGGATATTGTATACACTGTGCCAATTGGAAAATCTCCAGAATTTTCTAATAAGCCAGATAAGAGTCATGCCGGCTCAAGTGATAGAGTTTTCACCTTGACCCAGGTTTGAATCCCAGGTTTGCTCGGCTCGCACCGACCACAGTGCTGACGGACTAATCGTGGGATTTCCTCTCCATGCAACGCAAATGCGAGTTTCCATCATAAGTCTTCTATGAAGGTCTCCCAATGCTTGATCCCGGAGTTCCCTTGTCTTCTGCGTTGAGTTCAAAATTACATGGCTACGGAATTGAACATAAATAGTTGTAAACTCAGAATTGGGTCAGTCGTTCACCGCCTGCTATGAAATCAGCCTGATAGATTTTAGGTCAACTACAATGGGCCCACTTACCTTCAGACTTTAAGAGAACAAAAAATAAATAATTAGTCTGATTTATTTTAAGCCGTTTGTAATAAGCTCACAATTTTTATTATAACTAAATAAAGTAAAGACTTGTTAAATGAACTTTTTAAAAAATAAAAAGCTGCGGTCTCTATTCAAAATTCCGGCAGATGTCATCGCAATAATCTTACGTAAATGCAAGCGTAATTCTTTGCACATTTTCCTTAAACCTAATTAGATAATTGTAATAAGCCTAAAAAAATATCAACACTGAACACTTTTCAATTAACCTGATGAAATCCCTTAAGTCGGCAATATTTGTAAGCAACGGGGTTTTTTGTTTAGTCAATATGCAAGGTGTTCCGTACTGACTAATCTTAATATACGGCGAGTGAACCTTTAAATTATAATTTTACAATCCTTGTCAAAAATCTTTCCATATTAAGAAAATCGCAAGAGCCGATAACGCTGCTGTTTTGGGTGTTCAAATTAATGCTCCATTTTGTTTAGTTAAGCAAAAATTTTATGATTTAGGAGTTTGAAACAACAAAGGTGTGTAAAGGAATATACAGGGAGTAGAACGGGAATAAATAAATAAAAACATTCGATAATTAGTTCGAGAATCATTAATTGTTCAAATTATAAGAAATAACACCATAAGGACCGCTCTACAGGCCGCAGGAATGCAATTTCCCGGTTGAAATTCGGTATAATGATAAAAATAACAGTAGAAAATGGCAAGTCATTATCGGGGTTGATCAGAACAAAGGATGGTTAAAATCATTGAAAACCAGTTTATTTGACGATGAATTTTAAGGGTGATTTTTAATGAAAGCTTGATTGAGTTCTAATAGACAAACAAATTGATTTTTACCAACCTTAAGCCCTACTTTTTTTTTATTGATTTCTGTAATTATTCGTTAACGACGTTCATGAACGTCGTCGTCTGTAATTATTCGTTTTTTTTTTTTTTTTTTTTTTAAAGTCAGATGCTCACATCATTTTCATGCAATTATTCGTTGATCACGCGCTTCTGCAATATCACCAACTTACATAAAAACTAATTATTTATTTATTATTTTTAATAAGCTTTTATTAACTCACTTTCGTGTCTGTGAGGAGAAATTCTTACTTTTAGAATTTTTGACAACTTTCCGACTCACTAGAATGTTCTTATTTCACCTACGTGTCAGAACAAAGTGCAATCTTCTCTTGCAGAATTTCGTTTCATTTTATGGCCAAGCAGAATTTATCGTCATTTGAATACTTCCCCCATAGAGCTATGCACCTCTATGCCTGATGGCAAGCGTCTCTTGACTGCTACTACCAGAAGTTTTCACCAAAAGTAAGAAGTTTGCCGAAACTAAGATTAAGAAAATAAAATATGATGCACGTACTTCAACTGCAAATTCATTAGCTTAGATGTTATTTCCCGTTTTTGTCAGACCTTAAATGAAAAACGGACGATATGCATCATTTTTGAAAGACGTAGGGGAGAATTTTAAATACGAAAGTGATGCGCTTTACGTTTATCAGTTTAGGTCTGGCATACACAAAATTATTTTCGCCTTTTTAATTCTTTTGAAGAACGTAGTTTTTAACATTTATTTATTTCATAGTTTTTAATTTAGATAATATACGATATTTCGTAATCATTAATATTCCATTCTAATTTACCATTAGGATTAACATTTTTAATTTTGATACAAAGTTGTTCAAAAGTTTGAAACATTTTTAAAAATTAACGTCATGCACAAAAAGTTAAGATATGTTTTTTTTTTTTTTTTTAAATCTTTAAAAGGAAGGGATTAAAAGAAGATGAAACTTTAATTAAACACTTGATCTTCTTTTAACGTTCGCTACTAGGATAAAGTAAAAAACAACCTTTCCGATTTAAACGTCATATTCATTTTAGTTTTTTTTTTGGGGGGGGGATCATTTCTGGAAGTTGCTAATTACTTACACCGAAGTAAGCATGGTTAAAAAAAAAAAAAACGCTTCGCTGATTCTACTTTAGTTTTTAAAATATGAACTCCTTATTTTCGTTTTTCTAAGTTTTTGAAGTTTTACTCGTTTCTTTCGTTTTTTTTTTTTTTTTTTTTTTCACAGACAATCTATTTATCTCATAACGAATTCTTCAATTATCGAAAGTAGACATTATATTTCAATAGAAAATAAGTTGCAGAAATGTTAAGCATAAATACTTCTGAAATTGCGTATGAGAAAAAAACATAAAACTGGGTATCCTATCAACTTTTGTCTTAAAGATCGTATTTTCATGTACTAAAGATAACAATTTAAGGGTCTCATCTTCAAAATGCACATTAATGAGTGCAGAACAGTATTTTAAATAACTTAATGAAGAAAAAAAGTGCACTTGTAATGCTTTCAAAACATACTTTGTACAGGTTGGGTTGATTTTTACTTAAAGGCCATCTAAAAATGATGTCAAGCTTGGAGAGGGTCACAAACTATCACATGAAATTGTGAAAGATTGTGACAAGGAGGTGGTGGGAAGGGGATACCGAGAAGCTTGACATAAAACGAGCAGATTTCTTAAAATAATCACATATGTAACCATTTGTTGCGCAAGGTTCATTAAAAAGCACAGTAAAAACTTAAAAATAATAGTTAAAAAGTGATGGATAACATGTATTTTGTTTCTGAACTGTTAGTAAATGTTTATGTAATATAGCAGCATAAAGGAGAGGGGGTAAAGTGAAGAGGGAGTAACAGAAAGGAGGAAGGGTAAAAATATTGGGAAGAAAAGCAAAACATTATTTATGAATGATTTCTTATTAAAAATTTGATGAATTATTTAGTGTTTGAACAAAATTCTAAAACTCGTTTGTCTAAAAGAGGTTCATGCAAATTTAAATTAATAATCGCAGAAAATTGTTTTCAAACTATGAAAATGCTTATCAAATGCTTATGAACTCAACAACAAATAAATTGAAAAAATTCAATATATGAACAAAATCAGTTTCTGAACAATAATATTAAAAGCCTCGGTAGTTAATAAACGAATTCCGTTGTCTTTTTGGTTGGCGGCAACTAAAACAAAACAAAAAATAAATAAAATAAAACATTTTAAACTAGGCTCAATTCAATGAAGTTAGAACGCGCCACAAGAAAAGAAGCTTACAACATAATCTAATCGATTTTTTATATTCGATCCCTTTTTTAAAAAATTTATATGCGAAAAGATAGGCTGTTTTTTATCCAATATGTGACAATATATGCATTGTTGTCGAAATAACGTATCTTTATGAATCGAATTTATAAAAGAATGTATATAAGCTTGCCTCTACAAAAGTAAGGCACATATTTTGTAAAAAGTCTACAGTTTGAGCTCTATTGAATTTTTTCCCCACTCAATTCTTCAGCATCCCAACATTCAGGAAGACAACTTGAAATGACAGGAAAATGATCATTACGGGTTGTCATGACAACTAGTCTCACTATTTTGTTACATTTTTGCGAATTTCTTTACTTTTTAAGAAGAATTTTTGAGAAGTTCCGAAACCTTTATTTATTTAAAGTTATATTTGGTCAACTGTTGACCATTGATAGTGTGACTCATTGACTTCAAGAAACAAAATCGAATAAATTTGATTTGCAGTAGATTTTATTCAATCATTGATAAGAGAAATATTACGATATGCAATGACAATTTTTGTTTAGAAAAATGCCCCCATCTGAAATGAAAAATTATGTTTCTCAACATACCAAAAATATTAAAATGAGAAAAAGGCTATTTTTAGACTGGGCTTTTACTTATCTAAAGTATTATTGCCGATCTGTGAAAGGAGGATTTTGCGAACCATTTTTGGCAGAAAATCAAAGTCGGAGTTATAATTTACTACAAGAAAAGAACAAATAGAGATAAATTTTATAAGAAATTATTATATTTATAGGACTCATTTGCCGTAGAGATACAACTAGCAAAAGACATATGATTTTCAAACATAAACCAATTAGTACTACAGCTAGGACGTCAAAATATCGAAATGGAGAATTGTTCTAGATTCTAAAACACAGATAGAGCATTTTTTTTTTCTAAAATAAGACTGTGCAGTGAAGATGTATAAATAATAATATAGAATCAAGTTATTTTGATAAGAAACAATTTCAAAAGTTCAACTCATGAATTATTTGAGATGCTTATTTCTAAATAATAATTTCTAAATGTGACTTTCAAGTTTCCAGTTTCTCTTTAATTAAGTTGCAATGCGCAAACCTTAATGACTGAGTAGATATTCCCGTACGAAGATGTAATTTTTAATGTTACCAAGGACTGACCTTAAATATGCTTATGAAGTTATTCATAATTTTTCTTTACCATTTATTAAATTAAATAATAAAAAAAAAAATTATTATTCATAAAAAGTAATTTTTTGATGAAAAAAAATTCAATACCGTATAAAATGTACGTGGAATACGATTCTTTATTTAAAGCAAACATAATTATAATTATTTTTGATTCAAGTAATGATTGTTGTTATCTATTGTTCTAGAATAAAAATTAATTCTTTATTTTGTAAAGCTAGCGCTGGAGTTGAAATAAAAAAAAAAAGAAGGATTTGCTGTTGCCACATATAAATCTGAACAATTATATTGAAATTTTTAAAAGTATAGAACACTTCATTCAAACGAGGTAAAAACTGTCTAAACTGCAATAATCATCATCATAATACTCCAACCAATTATTTCTCTTAGTGGTAGTAAACTAAAGCAGAATTTATTGAAGCAAACAGAATTTTCAATAAAAAATGTAACTTATGCATTCGTCTATATGACCATCTATAGATCTGTTTAACTGACTTATGATGGTATTCGATCATGAAATGATGGTAATCGATCATTTCCTTACGATTAACAAAATGTTCTTTTCATAAAATTATAATATTTATTAAGGAAATGATCCTTTTTTATTGTTGAAAAACATTGTCTTTTAAGAGAGATGATGAAGCAACTACTGATTTTGGAGAGGATTCTGTTAGCTTTTAAATATTTGTAATAACACTACTGTACATACATTTGCACAAAATGAATTCAAAAAATATAATATAGAAATGGCATTATTTTCCAAGTAAAAATACTCTTTTCCCGATAGTCCATGAGAATGCGTAAAAATAATTGGCTGTTATGTTTTGGAAATGACACGATCCGAAAGTTATAATTGATGGATAAGATTATTTGTTTTTGTGATTTATCAACTTCAATAAATCAATATTGTAGCTAAAGAAATCACGGAGAAACTAATATTGTATCGTTTCTTTATCTTCTTTTCTTTTTTTAATGCTATACTAAGTTGGTAATAAAAAATTCTATAAGTGAAGTTCTTTATGACACACACATTTTATTTTATCCTTTTGAAGAAACTTCAGTGTAATGAATATCGGGCAACGGCACTTAACCTTAAAAACATCAATAAAGGAAATATCCGGCAAATGTTATACTTGACGGTGACATCAACCTTAAAAAACATCAGTGCAAGGAATAAAGGACAATGGTATTTAGCTTTATTAGAAAGCACTTTAAAGAATACGAATCAAATACATACTTGGTAATGGCCCTATACAATGGCTGAAAAAATCATCCTTTTAGGAATTTCAAGGCAAAGGTAAACCGAACAAACATCTCTGCCCTATTAGTATCATTAAATTATTCTTAGTTAAAAACGGCCAATATAAATAGGCACAGGCGTTTATAAAAATGCCTTTTTTTTTTTCTTTTTTTCTTTTTTTTTTTTTTTTTTTTTGTCTTCAATTCATTATAAATTAAAGGGAAGTTATTTAAGTTCATATTGCTCGCTTGCATCATTCCAATGAATAAATATGGTTTTAGAACGTACAGAATAGTAATAGTTATAGAAGATTCTTCTTCTTTATAGAATAGTATGAATTTATGTATCTCTATTATTCGGAAAACAATAATAAAGAATCATACGAATTGCTTGATAGAGTATCATTTATGTTGATTATTAAGAGGTTTTTATCGTTCTCTTGGTAAGTATTTTTTAATTTTGAATGGTAAATTTCAACTAGAATTCAGCTATTACGTTTTTATGTTTTTCAGCTATTATGAAGCTCATATCGAGATCTTGCAATTATAAAATTTTATTGTGTAGTATGTCATCTTAAAGTAAGGAAGGGATAATCTGTGTATATATTATTTGAGAATATAGTTTTCAAACGAAGAACATATTATTTTGGAATTCTCCGGATTCATAAATCAGGTAAGTGTTATGATTTTTATAATAAAAAATTTACTTGTAAATATTTTTTTTTTCTAATTTGATGATAGTTCTTAATAGAATGGTTTTTTTTTACGCCCGATTAATAATAAAAGGAAACATGAAAGTTTTTTATTTTAATTTGAGCAATTTTTAGAGTATTTTTCTTTTTTTTTTTGTAAGCATTCCTTATTTTGCGTTTTTTAGATTATAAATAATGATATTTTTATTGAAGCTTAAAATTTTTTTTATAAAAATTGTTGTAAATTTTTTTTTTGCAATATTAAATGATATAAAGTTATGGGCTTATATATACTTTTTGCATACTTTAATGTTTGAATTAATATAATTCATAAAACTATGGAATGTAAAGTTTAAATAGGCCTTTCATGTAATATCATTAAACGTTTATTTATATTTAGTAAAACGATTTCGTTGGCATTAGGTTTTAACTATAATAAGAAGATACATGTTTTTTGTCCTGTTTATTTACAAATATTTTTCAGATGTGTTTTGAATGTTCCTTCTCTTAGAAAAGAAAAAAAAAAAAAAAAAGAAAAAAAAAAAAAAAAAAAAAAAAAGAGAGAGAGAGAGAGAGAGAGATGCAATTTTGTTTTCGCTTGTATAAGAAAGAATATCAAACCTTTTTCTTTTTTAAATTTATTAAGCCACAATAAAGAAGGAACGTTACAATGCTACAACGCTGCATTAAAGACGTCCACAAAGCAAATGAATGACTGTTCATATAGAAATTGCAGGAATTTGTCTCATACAACAACGCCCCCTATAGTTCGTTGCGATCGCGAATTTAGTTAACTGTAAATCAAAAAAAAAAAAATAATAATAATAATAAATAAAAGAAAACTTTCTTGATTAATATCTATTAATTATTTCAAATTTCTTTTCTGAAATTTGGTTCAATATATATTGTAAGAAACTTCACAAACAAAGGTTAACTTAAGTGATAACAAAATACAGTACAACAAAATTGTTACATATAAAAATAAATAAAATAAAAAAAATCGACGACATTTTTAAAAATGTTTCAGATTTTACTGACTCCGACAGAGTCGTTGTCAATATGTGTGTTAAGAAACTCGTTCGGGAAAAAATAGGGTGGGATTTTTATTCAGAAACGCGGACTTCTGCGTTACTGGCTCAACTGGTATAACCTGGTTCAACGCAAAGACTGGTTTTTTTTCTTACCCCTAAGAAAAACACCAGTTTATGGGTTGAAATGAAAATCATCGCCTAATGAATTTACTGTTCTTATAACTATTTCTGATGTCATCGTATGGAATATCGTTTGAACGGATAGAATTGTTCGTATTTTGTTTATAATTAGAAATAATAAAAAGCTTCATGATTGTTAAATTAATTTATATTTTTATATTATCTGGATCTTCGATTAAACACTCAGTACAGTAAGTTTCATCTGCATAACTGTCATAAAAAAATTTTCTTTTTATTAAAAAGATGTTTTAAAGATCAATAGTCCCTTTAAGAGAACTAAAATGTTCTTTACAAAATAACAGTTTACTTTGACTCAGTAACGATTGTCGTCTGTACACCAGAAAGAGCACAAACTGTCAATTAAAGAAGATCGATCGAAATGGCACTTCCTTCATTAGGTAGACTAGTCCAGAAATTTATATTTTCCGCCAAACTTTTTACATCCCAAATCAAGATGGAATCATTTTAATTAACTAACAAGGTTGGTCATCGGCCCCGGAACAGTGGTAGAATTTAATGGACTCCCCGAGTTCTTGAGAGTAAAAGGAGGCAGATTAATTCGAATAATGTGGCGACGAGAAGTAGTGATTGGCTGCAAAAGAGGTGATCGAAAGTTTTAATGGCGCCGAAATTCCATTTCTGAGGTATTTCGATTAAATCTTCTGGAAAACTCCGTAACGACGAAGTACTTTGGAGAGAACTTTTGCTGTTTTCCAGAGTCTACGAATTCCTACATCTGCAAGGCCATATACATTAAGAGAAAATGGCAAAATCGTCATACGTTCTTTCCTTGAAATTATGATTACCATTATAATTAATAATGTTTTATTTAATATAATTAGACTTGAAATATAGATTATTATAGTCATATTTATTATTTTACACTGTTAATTTAACAATTTTAAATGTATTATTGATGTTAAGATTAATAAATTAGAAATAATTTCGAATAGTTTCGAATTTCGTAGAAAACTTTTGCTGTTTTCCTGTCTACGGATTCCTACGTATGCAAAGATATTAAATATAAAAGAAAAAGACTAAATCGTCGTGCTGTCTTTATTTGAAAATTATGATTACCATTGTTATTGTTTTATTTAGCATAATTTAGCTAGAAATGAGTATTACAGTCATACTTATTATTTAACATCATGATTTTAACTATTTTATACGTCTTATTAATTTTGTGAATAAATATAATGTGACTATTGGGCAAATTAGAAATAAGTCCAAAGTGCTTTGTAGAAAACTTTTGCTGTTTTCCTGTCTACGGATTCCTACGTATGCAAAGATATTAAATATAAAAGAAAAAGACTAAATCGTCGTGCTGTCTTTATTTGAAAATTATGATTACTATTGTTATTGTTTTATTTAACATAATTTAGCTAGAAATGAGTATTACAGTCATACTTATTATTTAACATCATGATTTTAACTATTTTATACGTCTTATTAATTTTGTGAATAAATATAATGTGACTATTGTGCAAATTAGAAATAAGTCCAAAGTGCTTTGTAGAAAACTTTTGCTGTTTTCCTGTCTACGGATTCCTACATATGCAAAGATATTAAATATAAAAGAAAAAGACTAAATCGTCGTGCTGTCTTTATTTGAAAATTATGATTACTATTGTTATTGTTTTATTTAGCATAATTTAGCTAGAAATGAGTATTACAGTCATATTTATTATTTAACATCATGATTTTAACTATTTTATACGTTTTACTAATTTTGTGAATAAATATAATGTGACTATTGTGCGAATTAGAAATAAGTCCAAACTGCTTTGTAGAAAACTTTTGCTGTTTTCCTGTCTACGGATTCCTACATATGCAAAGATATTAAATATAAAAGAAAAAGACTAAATCGTCGTGCTGTCTTTATTTGAAAATTATGATTACTATTGTTATTGTTTTATTTAACATAATTTAGCTAGAAATGAGTATTACAGTCATACTTATTATTTAACATCATGATTTTAACTATTTTATACGTCTTATTAATTTTGTGAATAAATATAATGTGACTATTGTGCAAATTAGAAAGTCCAAAGTGCTTCGTAGAAAACTTTTGCTGTTTTTGAGTCTAATAACTATTAAATCTGTAAGGCTACAGTAATTAGGAGAAAATAAAATTGTCACATTTTTTTCCTCTGAAATTACCATTATTATGATTAATTGATTGGTTGGTAGGGCGTTGGGCCCATGTCCAAGAGGTTGTGATTTCGATCCCCGCCGACTGAATACTTCCCGTGTAGTAAGAGATTAATGGTGCATGTTAAATCTGTTGAGTCATAAAGTCCTCCATAAAGTTCCATAGCAAATCAAAAATATGGAGTACTGAATTGGAGATTGATCGTTCTCAGATTCGGGTCAAAATTACGATCTGTGGAATGAATGGATGTATGAATGAGTTCGCCCTTTGAAACAGGCTGTGACGTGTTTGTGGCTGAAGTCTTATTTTTGGCCACAGATGGCGCCACCGAAAATCAAAAGCACACCTTAAATTCGCTTGGTTTCACCAAGCAGGCTGCTGGTATTGGCAAGCGGCATTAAAAATAACAACAACAACATAATTAATGTTTTCCTAATGTAGTTAGGTTAGAAATAAATGTCATAAAAGTCATACTTATTATTTAAAAATCTTAATTTATTCATTTTATGTATATTATAAATACTATGATTAATTAAACAGAAGTGTTTCGGATAAAACTTTGCTGCTTTCCAGTCTGCAAATTCTAAAACTGTAAGGTCACAGTAATTAAGAGAAAATGATATCGTCACATGCTCGTTCTTTGAAATTATGATTATCATTATTATTAATAATGTTTTATTTCACATAAATTTTATAGAAATAAATATCATTACAGTCATATTTCTCTATATAACATAAAAACATAATGGTCTGACACAATTTTCCATTGTTGTCGGAGCATTTTTATCTGCCGGAAAATCACGTGGTAGGATCCAGTTTTTCCTCATTCATTTCTAATTGTTTTGGTTGTCATCAGCATAACATTAACAAAGGTCGTAAAGGTATTCGCGATCGCAACGAACTATAGGGGGCGTTGTTGTATGAGACGAAAATCTGCGATTGAACAGTCATTTACTCTGGAGACGTCTTTAACGTAGCGTGTAGCATTGTAGCGTTCCTTCTTTATTGTGGCTTACGCAAACGAAAACAAAATGGTATCTATTTTTTTTTTTAGAGAAGGAACATCCAAAACACATCGGAAAAATATTTGTAAATAAACAGGAAAATAAATATGTATCTTCTTATTAGAGTTAAAACTTAATGCCTGAAAAATAGTTTTAGTAAATTTAATGATATAACATAAAAGGCCTATTTAAATTTTACATTCCATAGTTTTAATAATCATATTACTTCAAACATTAAAATATGCAAAAAGTATACATAAGCCTCATAATTTTATATAATTTAATTTTGTAAAAAGAGTTTTTTGACAACAATTTTTATCAAAATATTTTAAGTTTCAATAAAAATCATTATTTAGAAACTAAAAAACGTAAAATAAAGAATGCTTACGAAAAGAAAAGAAAAAAAAAAAAACAATTCTAAAAATTCCTCACATTAAAATAAAAAAACCTTGCATCTTTTTTGTTTTTATTCATAATCGTATGTAGAAAACCATTCTATGGAAAATTATCATCAAATAATCCTGGATTTCATCTTTCGGATTCTTTGTTGCCTTATTGTTGTTTGCTGATTTTTGACGCCATTTTTTAGTGCTACGAAAATGCGTCTTTGGGATTTGCCAAAAATAGAACAAGATGCAATTTTATTTTTTCAGGAGCGAAATATTTACCCAAAAAAAAAAAAAAAAAAAACGAAAATGTGCCAATTCTCATGACATGAAACTTTATTATGGTAAACGTGCGTTTTGGAAATGTAATTTCATTTGGAATTTTATTTTATTAGAGTTCATATGACGAGAGGACATCAGGTGAAAGAAAATAGATATTGTTTTGAATCTATATTAAACTCTATATCGGCCCATTTTCCACCGAAATCCTATTGACTACTTTGATTTTAAATAAAGTGTTTTGAATTTTGAAAGTGATTTGATTTTAAATAAAGTGTTTTATTTTATGATTTGTCGCAAAAATTTTAGGTGTAGATTGGTGAAACTTAAAAACCGCCAAATCTGTAGTTTCGGTGGCGTTAATACGTAAGTACCGAAATTTCATTCCATACTTTTCTGAATCATATTACTTCAAACATTAGAATATGCAAGAAGTATACATAAACACATAATGTTATACCATTTAATTTTTCAAAACAATTATTTTAACTACAATTTTTAACAGAAAATTATAAAGTTTAAAACGTAAAATAAAGAATTCTTAGGATAAGAAAAAAAAAAAAAAAACGATTTTAAAAATTCCTCATATTGAAATAAAAAACTTCCAACTTCCATATTGTTTCTTTTTTATTCTTATAGTTCTTAATCAGACGTAAAAAACCATTCTGTAGAGAACTATCATCAAATAAGAAAAAAAAAAAATTATTATTTACAAGAAAATTTTTTATTATAAAAATCATAACACTTACCTGATTTATAAATCTGGAGAATTCCAAAATGAAATGTTCTTCGTTTCAAAATTTTATTTTCAAATAATATATACATAGATTATCTCTTCATTACTTTTAGAGAACATACCACACAGCAAAATTTTATAATTGTAAAATCTCGATATGAATTTTAATACGTATCTTTAAAACAGAATAGCTGAATTCTAGTTGAAATTATTCTTTCAAAACTAAAAAATACTGATCAAGAAAACGATAAAAATGTATTAATAATCAGCACAAATGATACTATTCGTGATCGCAACACTCGAGTACGCCATCTAGCGGGAGACTGTAAATATCGGGCATTAGTTCCCACATAACCATTGGCAATGACGGGCGCCATTTTCTTAGCAGCAAATAGGAAGCAAAAATTCCCTAAGGAAAAGGTAAAACTTCTTGAAAAAACTAATCAGAACATGCCAAACATTGAAGCAGAACACGCCAAGCATTTGAAGAACAACTTCTCAATAATTTTTACCTTTCTATTACCAACAACATAACATGATTTCATGATCACTTGCTGTTACAGATGTGTGTATTGCGGTAAAATAATTTTTCTGTCTTCAATTCATTACAAGTTAAAATGAAGTCAACATTGCTTTCGTCATTCCAATGAATAAATGTGTTCCAATGAATTCCATACAGAACTGTAATAGTTATAGAATATTCTTCTTCTTCATAGAATAGTATATATTTCTGTATCTACATAATTCAGAAAACAACAATAAAGAATAATCCGAATTACTTGAAAAAGTATCTTTTGTGCTGATAAATAAATTTTTTATCGTGTTCTTGGTAAGTGTTTTTTAGTTTTGAAAGAATTTCAACTAGAATTCAGCTATTCTGTTTTTAAGCTACATATTAAAATTCATATCGAGATCTTACAATTATAAAATTTTGATGTGTGGTATGTTACCTAAAAGTAAGGAAGGAATAAACTATGTATATATTATTTGAGAATAAAGTTTTCAAACAAAGAACATATCATTTTGGAATTCTCCGGACTTATAAATCAGATAAGTGTTATGATTTTTATAATAAAAAATTTGCTTGTAAATAATTTTTTGTCTTACTTGATGATCGTTCTCTACAAAATGGTTTTTTTACGTCTGATTAAATACTATAAGAATTAAAAAAAAGAAACAATACGAAAGTTTTTATTGAAAAATGAGGAATTTTTAAAATCGTTTTTACCCTAAGAATTCTTTATTTTACGTTTTTTAGTTTATAATTTTTTGATAAAATTGTTGTCAAAATACTTCTTTTTAAAAATTAAATGGTATTAAATTATGTGTTTATGTATACTTCTTGCATATTCTAATATTTGAAGTAATATGATTCAGAAAAGTATGGAAGAAAAATTCGGTACTTACGTATTAACCACAGCTACAGATTTGGCAGATTTTTAAGTGCCGCCAATCTACACAAAAAATTTTTGGAAAAAATCTTAAAATGAAACGCTTTGTTTAAAATCAAAGTAGTCAATCGGATTTAGGTGGAAAATGGGCCGATATAGAGTTTAGCATAGATTCCAAACAAACTTTTCTCTCACCTGATTCTATAGCCATTATGAACTCTAATAAATAAGATTCAAAATGAAATAACATTTCCAAAACGGACTTTTACTAAGATAAAGTTTCATGTTATGGACATTGGTACATTTTCGTTATATTTCACTCCATAAAATATTTCGCTCCTAAAAAAATAAAATTGCATCTTGTTTTGTTTTTTTCCCAAAGTCCCAAAGTCCCAAAGACGCATTTTCGTAATACTAAAAAATGGCGACAAAAAAAGAATGTTTTTTTTTTGTTTTGTTTCGTAAGCATTCTTTATTTTACGTTAAAATTTAAATGGGCCTTTCATGTTATACCATTAAATTTAGTAAAACTATTTCTCAGGCATTAGGTTTGAACTCTTATAAGAATATACCTATTTTTTTCTCTTTATTTACAAATATTTTTCCGATGTGTTCTGGATGTTCCTTCTCTAAAAAAAAAGAGATACCATTTTGTTTTCGTTTGCATAAGAAAGAAAACAAATTTTTTTCTTTTTTAAATTTAATCAGCCACAATAAAGATGGAACGTTACAATGCTACATTAAAGACGTCTCCAGTGTAACTGAATTCATATGGAAATCGCAGGGATTCGGCACATACAACAGCGCCCCCTATAGTTCGTTGCGATCGCGAATTTCAAGTAATACGATTGTAATACGAATGATACTTTATTGTTGTTTTCTGAATTATGCAGATAAAGAAATATATACTATTCTATAAAGAAGAAGAATATTCTATAACTATTACAGTTCTGTTTGTTCACATTTATTCATTGGAATGAAAAAAGCAATGTTGACTACACTTTAATTTGTAATGAATTGAAGACAGAAGAAATGTATTTTACCGTAATACACATCTGAACAGTATGCAATACCGAAGTCGGAAGTTATCAGTTGCTAGTTTGTTGATCATAGAAGTTAAAAATTGAGGAATTTTTCTTCAAATGTTTTGCGTGTTCTGTTTCTGAAAGATTTACCAATATTCTGGAGAATTTTTTCAAGTTCTTTGGCCTTTTCCTTAGGGAAATTTCGCTTCGTATTTGCTGCTAAGAAAATGGCGTCTGATTCTGCCAATGATTTTGATGAAACTAAATAAATTAATGTCTGATATTTTCAGGCTCCCGCTAGATGGCGTACTCGATCGCGAATTATTTTCCTTTAAATATTTTTGTATCCCTAATTTAAAGTTATTTTCCAGTACTGCTATTATTAGTGAAAATTTTAAATTATGGTTGTGAACTCATCAAATTTGTTTGAATAATATAATGTTATAAGAATATAAATGTTATTATAAAAAATGATCACTTCTGTTCACCAAATGTTTATAACACTAATAGATAGTAATATTTGAATGAGGGAAGTAGAGGCGCAAGCGTAAGCAAACAGAATTCCTTTTAGTACGTATATGTTAAGTGAATAATTTTAACTTTCGTAGAAAAACTATTTTCTGCCAAGAAAAAAACAATTATTGCGAAGCAATCATCGGGGTTGGTGAGCGGTAGCGAACAGGGGGCTTAGCCCCCTAGTATTATATAATATTACAAATTTAAAATTTTTTTATATATTATTTTTGCGATTACTAAATTATTTTAAGAATCACATTAGCTATGGATGACGCACTCAACTGTTATGATGATGAATTGCGATTCTTCACCCCGTGACGGTTTATAGCTCCCTCAATTTCAGATCCATGGGCACTAGCTTGTCTGACAAATAAAGACGGTGTTAACACCATTGACAGATTGCTAGCATCAGGCTGTATTTCGCAAAATTGAGGCTCTTTGACCTGCTTGAGCCTAACGACTATTAACTGTTATAGGATTTCTTTTTAACATATTTGCTTCGACATCGAAAAATTAGGGTGTTCTATTATAACCACTCTGAATATATGTTTTACGAATACTTGAGAGAAAGACTTCTTTTTAAGGATTTCTGAAAACGGGAGGCTTTATTGTTTCAATCTTTTTCCAATTTGCCGCAAAATTCAAAAGTTTAAATAGCATCGATTTTTTTCCCCTTTACCCATAGGGAAGATGAGTGTTGTACTAGGTTTTTCATGTCTGCACACTTTTCTGTTTCATCGACTAGATCAACTTTAACACCAAAATCACAAATAAAGAGTAGCAAGAGTTTTAAAAAAAATCAGGCAACATAAGCATCATTAACCTTTTTGCTGTCATGCCTAAATAATATGCGGGCACAGCTCTGGTGTTTCAAAATGTCACGCTCGAGTTTTACTCGGGATAATTGTTTTGAGTGCATCGTATTGTTATACCCGAACATGCATAGATGGCAGCACTTTACTGAAGGTTTCAAAGGATAGAGGTTTAGGTTCTACGTGCTGGGAAATATTTTATTGTTTTTTTTTTTCGGTTACAAAATGGTGTCCAGTTCTTTAAAACGTTATTTAAATGATTTATTTTTTTTTGGAAAATATTCAATTTTTTTAATTTTTAGAAAATAATGCTCCACTAGAAACGAACTTTATCACTGCCACTTTGAGTGGCAGCCGCCTCAAGCAAATATGCAGTGGCTGTAAAGCCTTAAAATTTTTATGCATGTCATTCAAAATATCAATTTTTAACTATTAAGTATATTTTATTTTGTACTAATCATTTGATTTTTGAAACAAAATAATTGATAATTTATGTACCTAAATCATCTAAATAACTTGACTGTTAATATGCTAATAAAAAAGGCAGCAAAAAAGATCAAGTAAAAAAAAAGTAAACGATAATTTTGAAACATCTTAGAGTTGACTGTTTTCCAAGCTGAATTTTTTATTTTTATTTTCACAAACGTGCATTTAGTAACTCTTTACATTATATTAATTAAAATTATTTTTATGTTCTTTTTATGATTCATAAGGACTGTCTTGAACGCGATTTTAATATACGTATGAATACTGAAGAAAGAAAACAATTGCTTAAAAAACGTATATTTTGCTGAAAGTGAAAACCAATCCAGTCCATCGTACGACAACTGGACAGATTGATGCGATTTCTGCAACCCATGACTTAAAATGCTGTGGCGTCTATCCAAAATAAATGAATAACTGACCAATGGATAACCAATGATCGCAATAATGCGCTCACAATTTCTCTCTTTTGTAATGAATCATCATTTTTCAATTTTTTGATTTTTATTACTATTTAATTTCTTTTTTTTTCTTTGTTGCAAAACTCTACTTGAAAACTTGTATTCAATGCATCTTGATTTATCCTTCTAAAGACCTCCCGCCCTTCTTTTCAGATACATTCTTAATGCGAATGTTGAGTCCCCATCAGAGGAAGAATATCACTTCCGTTGTCATAGTAACCACTGAATTGAAAACTAATCCCATTCCTCGTGCATTGTTCTCTTCTTAAATCGAAATAAGAAGACATCTTATTGATTCTCATCAATGGACCACACTTTCAACTACCCTTTCGTAAAAAGTTTGATTACAAATAAGAGAATAATTTAAAGATGACTTAATCCAACAGTGATAGAGTTTAAAAAATAAATTCTGAGCACATTTTGAAAAGAAAATGTAATTTTAATTTACGAATTTTTTATGTTGTATTTTACTTTAATTTAAAATATGAAAAAAAAAAGAAATATACAAAGTTTAATTCAATCCCCACTCTAAATATACTTGCCGTTTCATTATCATCGCATTTAATATATTTTTTAAGAATCCTAGTCCAAATTTAAGTTATATATATTTTGAAAATATTGAATGCGAAGAGATTGTGATTTTTAAAAGTCTTCAAATTAGATTTTATGTCAGGTGGTTAAATGCCTGGAGCGGCATTCGAATTTGTCTGTGGTATATGCATAAGCTAAAACCAAAAAGAAATAAGCAGAATTATGATTTTTTTTAAAAAAAGAACTGTAATAATTGTTAATAAACGTTGAAAATGGTTGTTCTTCTTATAGGCACTACAGCCCAGAGCCGGCCTGGGCCGTCACTTTCAATGCTTTTAAATCTTTCTCAATGTCATCAAGCCATTTGAGTGGCCGTCTTCATCATTTCTTATTACCACACAGATTGTAGAAATTTAATAACTTTGTGAGATTGTAATCGCCTGATTCGAAATAAGTGACAGTGATATCTAATTTGGTTTGATATTTTGACTTTTACGATATTTGGTTGCTTACATCGATTTTAAATTTCATGATTGTAAAGAATTCGCCAGACTTTATTGTATAGGACAACACCGAAAATTTTGCGTTGTACTTTTCTTTAAAAAAAAAAAATTAGTCGCCTGTTTTGAATAGTTTTTAGAGAAAAAAAACTTTTTTTTCCTAAATTTCATTATTTTATTTGAATTAAAACTTTTAATGAGCACTGCTGATAGCTTATTTTTTTTTAATAAATGCATATTCTTTTCGTAATTTACTCAATATATTGTCACTGAAATTTTTTTTTCAAATTTAACTACATCTTTTTTTTCCCTAGAACTTTACTTAAATAATTATATATTAAGAACCGAAATATTAAAGTATTTATAGTTCATTGATTGGTTATAAATATAATAACAGGTTTCCAAAATCATTACTAGTTTAAAAATAAGTACCAACTCTAGGAAACCCATGTGATCTTTCCAAGAATTCTAGGGTTCCATGGAACGCTTTTTGGAAGTGGTGAACCATCAACCCCGATTTTATAAACAAAGTAAAGACAATGGGAGTGACGTAGTGTGGGTATATTGAACCTGATGGGTACTTGAAACGTGGCATTTGTTTACGTTAGCAACTGTTCTTTCCATTCTATTTCGAGTAAGCCCAGTCCATCAAGTAACACTTGTCTTAAGTTGCACATTCTAAATTCTTTCTCAAAGATTTCAAATCTTTCACTATATCTTTACAGAGAGACTTAACACAAAGACAGGCACGAAGTCATTTGGAACATAAACAAATTAATTAAGCATCGAAGATGCCAGGTACACGAAACAAAAATAGATCACGGTTACAATAAAATATATAAACAAATAATAAATGTAAATTAAGTAAAAGAAATAGAAGAAATATATTTCAACTCATTCGATGTGCAATAGGGCTCTGTACTTAATTAACTTATCGTTAATTAGCATTCATTCAAACTTATGTACATAAACTTAGCTCCAACTTTAGTCCGCCATTTTGCTGATAAAGATTAGCTGCTGCTGACGTCATAGGTCACATGCGTGGGTATATATATATGGAAGGTCTTCTTCAAGTTCAAGTACCCAGTTGTGAGCGTATTTACCAACAAAAGACTATTAAATTTTTTAAATATTCAATAGGAGGGTAGAAATATTTTCAAAGTTTTATAGTTAATATTCCTAAATTAAGTTTTATGTCAAACAATTGGCAGTCCTGAAGCTGAATCTTGTCTAGCACTGAATTTGTTTTTGGTCTATATAACAAGAAGCTGAAAATAAATAAAATAAGTCGAATTATGGTTTTTGTTGAAATAAATACTAAAAACAGCAATGAACGCTAAAACTGATTACCAAGGAAACACATTTCTTATTAACGAATTTAGTCATTTAATTTTGATTTTAAAAGCGAGATGGGAAATGTCCTTATAGTATGAAATATGTTATACAGTACATAATTTTATTCAATGCATTGTTATTAGAAAAATTATACATTAAAAACGTGCTTCTTTTTCATTTGTATTTTATTTTAAATAATTTCGTAAAAGAAACCGAAATATTAAGTAAATAGGCACGCTCGCGTTTATTTTAGGTGCTATGTATGTATCTTTACGCTATGTTGACGTGATTTACGTTACAAAGACAAACAAGCGTGCTGCTTAAAACTGTTAACCCCTTCCATTTTGCTCCCGTGAAAATGAAGGGGTGAGGTTTTGCCCTCTATTTCTCGCTCCCGTGATATTTCCGGGCTGGAGTGTTCAGTAGTAACGCGCAATAAGAATAAGACTAATTCATTTCTATTGCCCGGAAAACATTTTAATTCTCATTTTACACACCAGATGGCAGTACCAGGATATTTCTAAGGTGATTGTAGATAGTTAGTTTATTTTAAACTAGATGTCAGCGCTAATAAATTTTCAGGGATAAAAAAAAATTGGGCACTTTTATGACCGTTTTCTTGAAAATTAACCGATTGTTAAAGGATTAAATATTGTTTTCTGTTTAAGCCTGCCTTCGATCTAAAAACATGGACATGGAATGAGAAGAAATGTATTGATGAAAGTTTGAAATGAATCGTGTGATCTTGGTTCGTTCAATAAAAAAGTATTTTATTGGCTTTTGTTTAACATTATTGTCGTATTGCATTAGTTCCATAAAAAACTAGATATATTTTCGCTATTTCAAAATTATAAATTATATTTATTTTAACTATACCATTTAGTTAAAAGAAGTTAAATGGTCAATAGGAGTTCAATAATATTTTTTAAATATTATTAATAATAATATTAATAATAAGCTGCATTCTTTATCGCTGAATTCATCAAAATCTATAATCTGCCAAATTATCTGTTCACAGAAACGCAGTTTTCACTTACGCAAATTTTGCCGGCCTGCAGGTGGCCGAGCGGTTAGCGCGCCTGACTGCGGGTTCGAATCCCACTCTGGTCATGGATGCTTCTTTCTCTCTGAGTTCTATGTCCTTTCTTCTGTGTGTGATTGAGTGAATGTGACCCACCCTATGAACGGGTTTGTGGCGTGGGCAATGTTGCTCGCCTCCGCGACTCTGGTTCACAGTTGCCCACTGGGAAACGCGAAATGAGTTACAACTCTGGCATCTTCTAAGGCGAAACGAATAAAGTTCAGTGCCTGCCATTGGGAAAAGAAAAAAAAACTTACGCAAATTCGATATTTTTTCACCGGCGCATTTCACCGGAATTGATGCATGCGCACTAAAAGTGCACATGCGCAATTAGCTGAAATCTTACTTACGGAAGCTAACGTAAATTTGCAAAATCTCTCTAATAATGGATTATAGATAGATTGAATCGCAATGTAATTAAAGTTTCAAAAAAATTAAAAAAAAAAAAAAACTAACTCTTGGAACTTATTTAACTTTTTCACGGAACACCGTTTGGAAACCGCTGGTATTACCTATGATAAGCATGCAAATATTCTTATACTTGCATAGTCGTCAGGTATAATCCACTCCAGCTAATCTAAATTGTTCCCTAAACCAGAACATGAATATATTTCTCATCTATTAAACCGACAACCGTCATCTATTAAAAGGTGCCTCCAAATAAAATTTATGTCTTATATACTAGTGAATCGAAATTGAAAAATTGTCTACGCTGCAATGTCATGCAAGTTCTCAAATTGATATTTAAGTGAAAAAAATCGTATCAAATTCAGGAGAATCATTATCAAAGTCAATTAAAGCCAAGAGAAAACTAAATCATTAAAAGGCCAGTTGATACAATTGGATGAAATTCTATGACTTTATAGTGACCTAGGTGACTCAGTGGATATAAAGCTTGCCTTCCAATGAGGTGACCCAGGAATCTCTGCGATGGCTGGTCGATGCAATTTCTGCTTCCAACTTACATCAACCACAATGCTAGCTCAACATATTCTCAGGAATAGACGGAAAAAAAAATTCTTGACATATCGGGACTCTGGGAGATTTTCTTGGCTTTCCTCTCCATGCGACGTAAAAGAGGTTAGTTTCATCTAAAAGTCTCCCATGAAGGCTAGCAATATTCCAATGCTTGATTCATGAGTTTCCTTGTCTTTTGGGTTGGATTTAAAATTACAACGCTTCAGAGTTGAATAATAGTGTTAAATACAAAAATGGATATGCTTCTTAACACTGGCTATAAAATAAAATGTAAGAGAGTTAATGACTGCAAAGTTATATTCATTTAAACATTGGGACGAATTCTAAAAATAAAATTGTTTTGAAAGAATCGAATGACTCTTCAAGATTAAAATAACAATTTTGTCGGAATGGTTATTTCATATTAAATATGAAGTTCTGTAAGTTTGGAAACATATTGAAGCAAATGGGGAAAGCGTGGCGATTGATAACGATCAAGAAATAAATCGCCGTTGGTTGTTGGAAATCTCCTCTTTATATATCCCCGAGTAAGAAAAAGTAGGAGAGCTAGTAATTAAATAAAAAAGAATAATAAAAGGAAACAAAAAGATTCGCAGGTTCTAGGAATGAGAAAGAGTAAAAGAAATGAAGCTAAAATGTTTTCGATATTGCAGCTACGGCTCATACAGATTTCTCTGGCTTTTCCTTTTTATTATTATTTTGTCGCAACAAAGAAAAGATGGCGGGAGAAGAAAAAAAAAAAAAAAAAAAGGATGCTGTGTGTTTGGCGCCATCCTCTGTAAATGATGTTCTTATCAGTTGTATTTTTCTTTTTCCTTCCTTTCTTTTTTTTTTTTTTTTTCTTTTTCTTTTTTTGATCTTCCAAAATATATATTTCTTTTAGACTATTGATTTTTGGAAATATACATGCATGGGAATTGCTTGAACTTCACTTTGTATGACATTTATGATTTGAAAAAATGAATAACAATAATTTGCAATAAAGAATACATCGTAAAAAGAAAAAAAAAATTCTACTGCGTAATTAAAGGCCACCACTGTCAAAAAATACAAAATTAAAAATACCTCAAACAAAACTCAAAGGACTTCGAATCAAATAATTAAGAAAACTCTACTATTACGCTTAATAAAAGGGAAGATTTATTACCTCAACAACAAAATCACAACAGCATCGCCAGTCCAAAGAAAAGTCTCACTAAAAAAAAAAAAAAACTATTTAACGCGTATAATCTTACAACCACTTTTTTACCTTCAGACAATAAATAAATTAAATAAGTATGTAAATGTAAGAAAGAGCATCTGTAAAATTTTTCCTAATGTAAGAGACTGTTGCTTTCTCTTATGCATTAACAAAAACACGCTTTCTCAACTCTGTCGCCTAACTTGAAACATTTTATATGGAAAGTGTTACTTCGTGTAAAGAGACCTACTTACGCGATCTGTACTCAGAGAATAAATGTTATGGGCATCCATCATGGAGAAAGTCCATTATCCATACATTCCGGCGCCAAACCCATTCGCCAAATACATCCAGATTTATTCTATTATGATAGACACTTCATTGAACGTAATTCTTCATTCTCTGGTTGGGGAAACAGAAAAGGGAACTGATATTTTTGTTAGAGGTCCCTTTTGAATCAATAAAGACATTTTTACATGAAGATTATCGATCGTTCGAAACATATTTTAATGGTAGACTTCGAATGAATACTTTAAGTGATATATTTTACTACATTCCATTTTAACCACAATTTATTACGTTTGAACAATAAACATAAGTTTTAACTTTATCTTCAGTAAAACAATTTTCTAAGGATTAAAGTTAAGGAAGAATTTAAAAATATATAAAACATCCCTTGAATTTCAACGCTGCGTTAAACGCGATTTTCATGAGCAAATTTGCGCCACACGAGATTTCACCTTTTTTATCATCAAAAATCATCCTCTTTATATCATCTTGAAAAAAAAAATTCTTTTACAAAAAATGTGCGTATATTTTCACACTAAAATATATGCAGATTTGAAACATGTTTTGGCGAGATATCGGTTGTTTGTAGTATATTCTGCATTTTAATTAAGTCAGTCGCCTCAAATAAATTAAAAACATTCAAGATTAATCGAGCACGTGAAAAACAGAAGAAAAGACATAAAGCAAATCACAAAAACAGAAAAGAACAAAATTTTACGATGATATCACATTTCATTTTTTTAAATTCAGTTCAGTTCATTAACTATATTACAAAATATATATTTGAGAGAAAGTTTGCAGGTTGGCCAGAGCTTGAACTTCGCTACTTGAACCAAGTACGCTGATTACACCACAATGTCATAAAAAATACTAAATTTTGAAACCTATTTTGATAAAAAAAATTACGTTAATAAAAAGTTCATCAAAAGTATGGAAAATACGATGCTTCAATGCAATATTTATACAGTTATTGTTTGAAAAAGTGCTATCATTTATTTTTAAATCAAATCATTGTTCGGAAAAAGTTAACTTTTTAGTCCATTGTCCAAACTCGAAAATTTTAAAATTAAGTTTCGATCATTGCATTATATTATGTGTAATTTTGATTAGCTCAATAGATTTATAGATATCTTTTATGGGATGTGATTTAATGCAATAGCGTTGGATCCGAAAAATAACCTATGAAATATGAAATTCACCGAAAGAGTTTAACAATGATCACTCAAAAGAGGGCGATTTTAATTAAATATAAAATTTTTGGTTTGTATGCTAAATTATGGGATGAATGCGTTGCTTGAATTTAAAAAAAAAATGCTAAAACTTTATCGAAAACTAACAAATCATTACTAACGAAGGCGAGAAGGAATACATAAAAATCTGTTTGGTTTCCAGGGAAAATTGAGATAAATTGAACCTCGATGGAAGCATCTTTCATTTTTCTTTTCTTCAGGCAAACAAACTGGCTTAGATGTTTGTAATTTGTGTCTTCCCCTCAAGTAATTTATCAGATTTCAGAGCTATTCTCGATTCTTTCTCGTTTAAATATTAATTGGAGAAACTTGAAGAGCCTATAGCCTCTTCTTGTTCCATTTCTGAGAAGGAGACTTGAAAATATATACATTAAAGTCGGTCATTACAGATTATCGTGTTAAAATATTCGAATCAGCAGTTATTGGAATCTTTAGGTTAACACTAAAAATTTACAAACCGGTTTTTCTGCAGATTATCTAGATAAGGTGCAGATTAACTAGGGTGATTCGTTAAAGTGTCAAAAATGAATTTGATTTCTCACACCACCTAAGGAATCGTCAAACTACCTCGAAAGATCAAACTACCTATTTGCACGTTTAATCGTTTAAGTGAAAATAAGATAGAATAAGAGCTTAAATTAACATAATGTTATTTATTTATTTTTGCAATTTAAAACCAAGTGACTGTGATCAATCGATAACCTAGTTGATTAAATCAATCATCAATCGCTTAAAACAAACGGTTTAAAATATTATTGTAATTAAGGAAATTAACAAAGTGTCACTTATTTATTTTTCAATACTTGAAGAATCAAGATAAAAAAAATTCTATCTCATAATCAACAAATTATTTGATAGAATGAGAGAAACTAACTTATGAATTTTAATGATTGGAAAACCGTTCATGCAAACTGGAATGAACCTTAAATAAATAAACTTATATAATGAAAAAATCATAAAAATTAAGTAGAATATCATTAAATTTATAGAAACTAATACATTGTGGGAAAATGAAATAATGACAACTTAGCACAACACAGAAGTTTTCAAAATCTTACCAGACATTTACTTTTATTTCTTTGATTGATTATGAGAGCATGATTTATAGATAACATTGAGATATTTTTCATTGAATTATAAATGAGTAATTGAAATTTCAATGGCCATATTGTCAAACATAAAATATTACTTATCTAACAAAATAGCGAATAAAATCTAAACTGAAACTTAAAAAAAAGGGAAGGAAAAAAAAAAAACTATTTCTTGATTAACAGTACCAGTGGCGCCATCTGTTATTAAATTATGAAAGAAAAGTCATAACATCCTGCCACCCAAGGAGGTGGAAATGTCATTTTTTTTATCAATGGACATATTTTACAGATAGGCCTGGTGATTTCTCCATGAGCTGTTCTTAACTTCACAACCCTAATAATACCATCGTTTCCAAGAAATACCTGCACAACTCGTGCAAGAGTCCACTTTAATGGAGGTGGGACATTGTCAGTTTTGAGAAGAACTAAATCTCCAATAGAAAACTCTGAGCCAGAAACGGTCCATTTAGACTTTGCTTGCAGAGTTTGGAGATAATCTTTACTCCATTTGATCTAAAATTGAGCACGAAGTTTTTGAATTAAAGACCATCGAGACTTGAGACACATGGATGGTGATGGGTCTCTCTCAGGCAATGAAAGAAGTGGAGCACCCACAATAAAATGTCCAGGGGTAAGAGCCTCTAGATCACTTATTTCTGAGGTTAATGGACATAACGGTCGAGAATTGAGGCAAGCCTCAATTTGACACAAGAGCGTAGCCAGTTCTTCGAAATTCAGTATACCTGAGCCGCATACTTTCAGCAGGTGTCTCTTGGTTGATTTGATATTAGACTCCCAGAGTCCGCTAAAATGAGGTGTAGCTGGAGGAATAAAGTGCCAAGAGATTTGCAGGTTGCTGGAAAAATCTTGGACTGAATTGTCTCGAACAATTATGTACGGAGACTTCAAATAGTTACTGGCTCCTTTAAAATTTGTGGCATTATCACTGTATACATCAGATGGCAACCCTCGTCTAGCAATAAATCGACGAAAGGATGCTAAGAAGGCTTCTGTTGACAAATCAGAGACAAGTTCCAAGTGGACAGCCTTCGTAGAAAAAACAAATGAAAAGTGCAATGTACGACTTTAAGGAGACTTTAGATCTAGGTAAATTTGGTTTGGCTGAAATTGGACCTGCTAAGTCCAGTCCAACATGTTGGAAAGGTTTAGATGGAATAATTCGGTCACGAGGCAAATCGGCCATGAGCTGGCTTGAAGAAACAGCATTTACCTTTAAACAAGTTATACAGCCTCTGAGGATTTTTCTTACTGTGTTTCTCCCAGCTGGAAACCAAAATTTTTGCCGAATTAAAGAAAAACTACAGAAATGCCAGAATGTAACGAAAGCTTATGATAATATTCTATAATAAGCTTGACAAAATGATGACTTCTCGGTAAAAGAATAGGATGTTTAGCCGACAGTGACAGATTTGAATTTTTGAGTCTCCCACCAATTCTTAAGACCTTGTCAGAGTCTAGAAAAGGTGAAAGGGTTATGATTTAAGAGTTTCTTGGAACACAGCCTTTATTTTTGATTGACTTAATTTCACCACTGAATTCCACCCTTTGGATTTCTTTAATAATTGCGATAAGAGCATTATCCAGTTCACAAACTTGAAGACTACCCTTAATCTGATTTTCCGAATTTCTCGAGTTGAACATGAATCTTTTACACCAAGCAATCACTCTTAATAATTTGCTGAATGATGAATATTTTTGACTTAACTCTTGCATAGAATTACTTTCAACTGATGAGGCATGTATTAGAGTGTCAAGGTTGGAATTGTGGACAGAGTTTGGCTTAACCTCTTTGGTGAATGCTGAATTTGCATTAGATAGCCAATCTGGACCCTTCCACCAAAGTTCCAAGTCCATAAGCTTCTATGGAAAAATTCCTCGAGAAGCGCAGTCGGCAGGATTGGAATGACCAGAGACGTGATTCCAAGTTATTGATTCAGCCAAAGATGTGATTATGGCTACTCTATTTCAGACAAATTGATCTTTTAATGAATCTGATCGTATCCAGCTAAGTACTATTTCTGAATCAGTCCAAAGGAAAACTTTATCCCAGAATTTATTCATCGATCCTGAAATTGTATCAAACAGTTTAGATAGTAGATGGGCTGCGCATAATTCCAGACGTGGGAGTGAAATTGCTTTCAATGGAGCTACCCTTGTTTTAGCAGTGACTATGTTGGCAGTGACTTCGTTGTCATGCACAGAACGAATATAGAAGACTGCTGAATATGCTTTAATAGAAGCATCACAAAAGCCATGGAGTTGAACACATTTAGCTGGAGTGTCAGCTGGCATTAATCTTCGTTTGATTTTTATGTCTCTAAGTTGCTCCATTTCCGAATGAAATGTTCTCCAAGTCTTATCTACTTCTTCGGGAATAGGTTCATCCCAAGGCAACTTATTTTTCCAAAGATTTTGTAGCATTATTTTTAAGACAATAGTAGTTGGAGACAAGATGCCTAGGCGATCATAAATCTTTGCGATGACTGAGAGGAGATTTCTTTTTGATAGAACTTGCCCTGGCTGTGAAATCTTAACTTGAAATGCATCTTCCTTAAAATTCCAAAACAGTCCTAAAATCTTATGAAACTGGTTTTCTTTCATTGAAATTTCTCGACACGCAAGAGCATGGTCAGGAATATTGCTAAGAACTTCTGGACAATTGGAAGCCCATTTGCCTTAAATTAAATCCTCCTCTCTCTAGAAGTGCATTGAGATCAGTCACAAGTTGTTTAGCTTCTGCAATAGAATCGGCACCTGAGAGTAGATCGTCAACGTAAAATTCATCCTTTAATACCTTTGAAGCCTCCGGAAAACTAACTTCTTCATCGTTGGCTAACTGCGTTAAAGTTCGTACCGCAAGAAAAGGAGCACAGGCTGTCCCATAAGTCACTGTAAGCAATCTTTAAACCTGTTCATCTTCTTCAGGGTAAAATCTCCAAACAATTCTCTGAGAATCACAATCTTCATTGTTCATTCGAATTTGACGATACATTTTCTCTATGTCCCCGCTGATTGCTATCTTGAAATATCTAAATTTTAATAAAATTGAAAAAAGCTCTGGCTGCAAACGAGGGCCTAAAAACAGTGTACTATTAAGAGAATTTCCATTAGAGTCTTTAGCGGACGCATCACACACTACTCTTAGTTTAGTAGTCGAACTATCTTCCTTTATGACAAAATGATGGGGGAGGTAAAATGATTTCTCTTTGACTAACTCATCAGGGGGAACAAGTTCCATGTGTCCTAACTGAAGGTACTCTAGCATAAATTTAGAGTATTGTTCTTTAAGAGAATTGCTTTTGCTTAATTTAGCTTCAAGGTTATTAAATCTCTTAAGAGCTTGTGATGTAGAATTGCCAAAATTATTATTAGACTCAAATGGTAATTTTACAGTGCAACGACCTGAACTCCGAGTGACTGTGCTATCATAAAAACTTTCGCAATCAGCATCATCTTTGGTTCTCAACTCAGTTTGGGGAATCGACTCAAGTTCCCAAAAAGCTTTCAATTGACTTTCTAAAGTAGCAACTAGGTGTCAGTTCACAACATCCCTTTCGTGTTTAGCGTCAGAAAAAATTCTTCCGGACACTAACCAACCCAAATGAGAATTTATGGCAACTGGTGTACCCTTTTTTCCAGAAATAAGTTGACCCAATAGCATTTCGGCATACATATCTGCGCCTAGTGAAATGTCAATTGGGCTTGCAATAAAAAATGTAGGATCGGCAAGTTTAAGCCCTTGAAGATGTGGCCAATAATTAGAGTCAAATTTAAAATTTGGCAAATCACTCGTGATTTTATTTACAACTAGTGCAGTGCAATTAAATACTTTGTTTTCATTAAAATGAGGCTTGAATTCTAAAATAACTTCATTAAGATTTGTCTCAATCATTGTATTATTTATCGCAGATATTGTTTTATTTGAGACAGTCTCTGTTAATTGCAATAAAGTTGCACATCTTTTATTTATGAGGCATTTCTGAGAGCCATTATCAATCAATGCTCTGCATGTAATTAAATTACCCTCTACATTTTTTACCTTTATTAAAGCAGTTGACAAAAGAGTATTACTATCTACACTATTAGAATTTAGACTAGTTGTGCTAAGTTGAATGTTTTCCCTCACTGTAGGAACATTTTCAGAATTGGCATTATCTAAATTTGAGTTAGAATAGCAAACTGTATTGCTTACATTAGGTTCTTCAGAATTAGAATAAAATCTATGCAATGAAGTATGATGTTTTCTATGACATGCCTTACAGGTGTTAGTAAAACGGCATTTATTTGCCATATGAAATTTTCTTAAACAATTTATACACAGCTTTTTTGATTTAACTACTTTCCAC
Source organism: Parasteatoda lunata (assembly GCA_949128135.1). Taxonomy (NCBI): domain Eukaryota; kingdom Metazoa; phylum Arthropoda; class Arachnida; order Araneae; family Theridiidae; genus Parasteatoda; species Parasteatoda lunata. Next base: position 111,918,403 of record OX421975.1, read on the forward strand.
ATGTCATCAACAGACATCTTATTATATGAGGGACAATTAACAATCGAATGATTTTCATTACAAATATTGCATAAATTTTCCGTTTTGTTTACTACCACATTATTTACAAAAGTCTTTTTAGGAAGAACCCTTGACTTGCATTCTGTTTGATTTGAAATACTTTTTGCTTGTTGCTCAAGAAATTTAGCCAATTCTAGAAATGTTGGACTATCTTGATTAGTTAAAGATAATTCCCATCTTTGCCTTAGTGTATCATCTAGTTTTCCCAAAATAAAATATATTAAAATAACATCCACCATAGGATTAACTTCTAACTTTAAAGTTGAAAGAATTCGAATAACTTCATTACACGTATCTAAAATTTCAAATATCGGAGCCGCAGAATTAGATTTAATTGCCTTTAGATTAAATAGTTTTGAAATTTGCGCGAACGCTAATTCACGTTTATTATCATATCTCGCAACTAGAGTCTGCCAAGCATGCTTATAATTTTCATCTGTGAGTGAAAATCCGGAAATAAGCTTGTGTGCAGTACCCTTTAAACTAGCAAACAAATATTGAAATTTTTGAAGTTCTGTTAATTATTGATTTTTATCTATGGAACTCAAAAATAATTCTTTAAATGACATCCAATTATTGAAATCTCCATAAAAACTCGGTAACTCGAATTTAGGCAATTTTAAACAAGATTTCAGTTTCGATTCATCGGCATTATTAGTGTTGTTTACTTTTGATTTCAATTCAGACAATTTCCCGCGCAATATTAATTCGCAAAGTATCAATATTCGATACCAAATCATCAAATTCTTTCATATTGCTTGCCTCATTCTTACAAGAAACTATAATTTCCGTATGAATCTCATTAAGCTCCACCCATATTTCTTTCATTTGAGCCGAAAAAACCGCTCTTTCTATTTCCCCAGACACAAATTTCGGTGTCAGAATATTGTTTATACGCGATACTTTCCCTTTCAAAATACTACGTCTTTTCTTTAAAGTTTCCATTATAATTACAAAAATACAATATTTAAGATTTATCGACGGACCGCAAAAAAGACCAAAAAACAAAATTAACTAGAGCAATATAAAATACTTTTATCTAGCGCTCTTAATTGAAATCGAAACTATAATGATTAACAATAGCTCAGATTTTTCACTCCGGCACGACGGACCAAAAAATGGAATGAACCTTAAATAAATCATAAACTTACATAATGAAAATTAAGTAGAATATCATTAAATTTATAGAAACTAATACATTGTGGGAAAATGAAATAATGACAACTTAGCACAACACAGAAGTTTTCAAAATCTTACCAGACATTTACTTTTATTTCTTTGATTGATTATGAGAGCATGATTTATAGATAACATTGAGATATTTTTCATTGAATTATAAATGAGTAATTGAAATTTCAATGGCCATATTGCCAAACATAAAATATTACTCATCTAACAACATAGCGGATAAAATCTAAACTGAAACTGAAAAAAAAACAAAACAAAAAAAACTATTTCTTGATTAACAGTACCAGTGGCGCCATTTGTTATTAAATTATGCAAGAGATGTCAAAACACCCACCTTACTTAGGTAAATTGTGAAAAACGCTTGATTCCATACTTTAACAAATGACAATCGTTAATCTTCAGATTAGCAGCGTAATGTGCATGTTAGCGTAATGCGTAAATATTACATGTTCGAAACGTAAACGCATAACGTGCATATTATAGATTCGAGAAGCAGCATATAGTACTCAGTTTTAATCGATACAAATGACACAGAAGTTATTTAAATTGGTTAAATAATTAGATTTTACTCATTATAACCAAATTTTAATGATCATTTTTTTTACCTTGACAATTCTCTCAGAAGCAATTCAGATAGTTCCATACAATCAGACTTTGACCTTTTCAATTTTCTTTATTTCTTTAACACTGTTTGTCAAAAATATATTGAATGAAAATCAAAAAGGGTAGGAATTCTCGCCGAAATTTTTATCTTCTGCTCTTACCAATTATTTTCTCTTTTCCCATTTTTATTTTTCAAGTTCAGACGACTTTCATAAGTTGAATTCCCCCCTCTAGAAATGATTAAAGAATGGAATTCACGAACAAAACAAGTTTCACATAGTTTTGAATGCTTTTTAATGTCTCTTATTTTAAAAGATTTTCGAAACGTTTATTCATTTCTTAGATTTAATCGCGAAAATGAAATAGTTTAGAACACTTTTCCTTTTTTTATGTTGTGTACTTTCAGATTGGATTTTGATTAAATTTTATTAGTTTTAATAGATTTTGTTTAGTTCCAGGCGAGAAGGATAGAATTCAAGTTCAAGTCAAGAATAAATATTATCTTTGAAAGTTTTATAACCAAATTCTTGTGACCCATATGGGGCTCTTTGCTCTAGTAATGTTACGTTAATATAGCTTTAAGATTGAAATTGATTTACAAAAAAAATTCTTTCATCTTATTACTAGAATAAATTTGATTGAGAAAAAATTTTTGATAAAAAAGTGGGGGGGGGGGAGATTTTTTTAAAGTTTGCTTACTGTTAAGAATTAGCCAAACTTCAAAGCCTGTCCTTATAAATAGCCAGATTTATAGATTATAACTATAAACAAGCTAATTAAAATTAGCCTCGCAACCTTTACTGTTATTTACACTTATGCGCCCTTTTCAATGGTATTTTTTTTCTAATTATTAATAGCACGAATCATAAGTGGTCTAAAACATCTTCCAATCGATGTTTAAAGAATAATGAATTTGGTGGGAAGCATATTTTCCACGGCATTATAATGAGTTACAATGAGTATTTCTCATTATCTTCAGTTGGGTGTGAGAAACCCCTAAAACTAAGAATAATTTTTGACGTAGAGTTTCAAATTTCACGAGAGGGAATTAAAATTTCGTATTTTCGAACACCCATTAAAGAAAAATTAATAAGATAAAAGAATCACTTTAAAGTTTCATATATGCTTTCAATTAATGTTCAAATGAACATTACGAACTTCTGCAAATTTCAGTAAATTTTTCAACGTATAATTTCCTATCAACTACAAACTCTCCAGTCCGTTAGTCTCCAATCTGTGAATAGAATTTTGAAACATTGCATTACGTACAAATGAACCAAATTGATTTAGGAGAAAAGTAACTGTATTTAAATAGAGGATCATATACATAAAAAAAAAAAAAAAATAAAAAAAAGAAGTAAAACCTGTAATAATAGCAAAATTGTTCAAAAATATTGCATAAGGAAGAAATAAATTTTTTTTTTATAAATAAATTCATTCGATATGATTTTTTTTTTAACTGACAAAAACATATGCGCTAAAAGGAAAGAAAATCATGTGATCGAATAAATTATTGAAATTCACTCATTAAGGGAACAATACTTTTTATTCTAACACAGATATTTGCAACAACTATAGAATGAGATATTTTGTAGGGTAAAAATACAAACAATTCCATTACATTGTAGCTAATTTTTGGTATTTTAGTTTTATAAAAATATAATCTGGATGTATATTTCATTAAAAAAACTCATGAGTTTAAAAAATATAAAGATGGTAATAAAAGTCGACTTGTCTCAAGCGTACAAAAATAGGCGCCCATTTTTCACACTTGTCAATGAGGGAAACAAAAGTAATTTCAAACAAAATCTCAAATATAACCCCCCAACCAAAATAATAATAATAACAGTGAGGGAGCCGCGATGGCTCAGGGGATAGAGCGTTCGCCTTCCAATGAGGCGAACCGGGTTCGAATCCCAGTCGATACGAATTCCGCATCCGGCTTGCGCTGACCACAGTGCTGACGTGAAATATCCTCAGTGGTAGACGGATCATGGGTTAGAGTCCCCTTGCCGTCAGGCTAACCGTGGGAGGTTCTCGTGGTCTTCCTCTCCATGTAACGCAAATGCGGGTTAGCTCCATCAAAAAGTCCTCCACGAAGGCAAATTTCTCCCAATACTCGATCCAGGAGTTCCCTTGTCTTCTGGATTGGGTTCAAAATTACAAGGCTACGGAGTTGAACATTAGTAGCCGTAAAACCCATTAAGTTGGGTCGGCTGTTCAACGATGGTTATAAAATAAAATAACAGTGAGGAGGCCGGGATAGCCTGGTCGGTAGGGCGCTGGGCCCATGTCCAAGAGGTCGTGGGTTCTATCCTCGCCGACCGAAGACTCCCCGTGTAGTAAATGGTGACTGATACACGTTAAATCTGTCGAGTCTCAAAGTCCTCCATGTTCCCATAACAAATCAATACCTCTGGGGGTACTGATCCAGGAGTTTCCTTGTCTTCTGGATTGGTTCAAAATTACAAGGCTACGGAGTTGAACATTAGTAGTCGTAAACCCATGAAATCGGGTCGGCTGTTCAACGACGGTTATAAAATAAAATAAAATAAAATAAAATAACAATGAGGCCGGGATAGCCTGGTCGGTAGGGTGCTAAGCACCATATCCTAGAGGTCGTGGGTTCGATCCTCGCCGCCCGAAGACTCCCCGTGTAGTAAATGGTGACTGATGCACGTTAAATCTGTCGAGTCTCAAAGTCCTCCATGTTCCCATAACAAATCAATACCTCTGGGGGTACTGATCCAGGAGTTTCCTTGTCTTCAGGATTGGTTCAAAATTACAAGGCTGTGGAGTTGAACATTAGTAGTCGTAAACCCATGAAATTGGGTCGGCTGTTCAACGACGGTTATAAAATAAAATAAAATAAAATAACAATAAATAAAAATAAAGGTGAAAAACAAAACTAGGAAAACCGCAGGAAACTAGAAGGAAGTATAGAAACAAATAACGATTATTAAACAAGACTAGAAAAACCACTGAGGCCGAGAGAGGCATATCAGGTCAAAGTACATTTCCACTTGCTATGGAATGGTGGTGAGGAATTTGTGTCGTTTGCAATGAAATCGCCATTCATCACAAAGGAATGGAATGTTGTTTATAATTTTAAAACCGTCGTTAAACAGCCGACCCACTTTTGGGTTTACGACTACGTATGTTCAACACCGTAGCCTTGTAATTTTGAATCGAACTCAAAAGGAACGCCTGGATCAAGTATTGAGAGCAATTTGCCTTCGTGGAGGATTCTTTACTGGAACTAACCCGCATGTGCGTTACATGGAGATGAAAGTCTCTCACGGTTTGTTGACGTCAAGGGGACTCTAAATCCCTGTCATGATCCGTATTTTACGTCAGCACTGTGGTCGGTGCAAGCCGAGTGCGGAATTTGCATCGATCAGCCATCGCTGAGATTCGTTCTCCTCATTGAAAGGCGAATGCTCTGTTCACTGAGCTACCTCAGGTCATGGAATTTTGTTTCGAGTGAATGAATAACGTTCCAGAGCATCAAAATGAGCTGACGTAAAAAGAATGAGAATATGAATTTACGTCCAAGATTTTAAAAATGTGTGCAGTAATATTTTTGAGATAATGGACATATCTATCGTGTTCCTATTCTAGTACAATTTTAAAGCCAATGAAACTTTTTAACCCTTTATGTACTTAATGTTATATGGGAAAGTCCCACATTCCCATATAACATTAAGAGAGAATCCCATCGGAACTATCTTTGTAACATGACTTTTTACTTATGTTTACTAGTTGAAAACACATGATAACTTGAAGTTGAATTATTTAGTTTATATTTCACTTTCAGTTTTGTTTCATAACATTTAAATTAATCATAAAACAAAGTATTAAACGTTTACATAAATAAAAATTCTATAATGTGGTGTGACTCCCAAATTAAAAAAAAAAAAAAAAAAAAAAAAAAAAACATATGAAAAGTTAGAGAATAATATTGAATATTTAAAATAAAATATTTGTCTAAGTGTAAAATAGCCGTTACTTAATAGGGCTGGTTAAGCGCCACTGCCCCAGTATACACTGAACTGGCACTTCTCCTAATCTATCCTCAGCAGATATTAAAATATCGAATAAAAATTATTATATTAACGAATAAATTAATATCAAATCGGATAGAACAAATATTTCGGACATTCACCAAAGCGACTACGTGATGTTTGACATTAACAGGTGAAAGTCGACATTCTCTTTCACGATAACATATACATTAAAAAATATATTTATATTCCTGACACTCAAATGAGGGGTTGCCACACTAATAGTTAAGTCAGAAGAGCAGTTGATTATAAAAGATTAGGATATGCATTGCGAAGTCCCGTTTAGTAATGGATGCATTAAATCATATAGCTTGAAAAATTTATTTTCAGTTAATTATTTAATAATTTTAAGCAAATAAGGGTGTAAAAATAAACTCCATTGAGGTACGCTTAAAAGTATACCCTAAAATATATGTAGAATTAATTATGAAATCGATAAGTAAAACCATACATTTTCAAACTTTTTAACTTTGATTCTAGGTGCTAAAGGACATTCCATTTTCTCTTGAAATTTCAATGGAACAAATGGAATTTTTTTGACGTCCTAGAAAAATATTTTAAAGGCTAGCAGTAAAAAAAATTGTACTGCATTGATTTTTTTAGAAAGTTGTGACTAATTTTCAATTTAAGAGCCTATGCCATTATCTTACGTAAAACTTATTTTAATATAACTTGAGGTAATTTTATATATGCTGTTTTTCTAAATGAATAATCCCAATAAATTGAAGCGAAAAGACTAAAACTTCACTGCATTAAAAATATGCAGATGAGAATAAAAGTAGACTTGTTTTAAGTAGACTTTCAAAAATTGACGTCACAAGTCATTCACTCCTGTCAAGTCTTGAGAATGGGTGCTTATTTTTGAGCGCTCGAAATATGCCGACATTTATTTCCATCTTCATTTTTTTTTGAAGCCAATGAAATTTTTATCATTAACTATATTGTGTCACATTTGGGTCTTGATCATTATTTTGACAAAAATTTTATGCTCGCAGAAACTGTATTTTAATGTTTTAACATTGTTCATACATTTCTAAAAAAAGTAAGAGAACATCAGTAGCACCAATATTTAATTATGCAGTTACCTTCAATAACTTTAAAATTAAACTTTTGAATTCAAATATTTAAAGTAAATAAAATTGAGCATTGTGGCGAATGTAAACGTAAATAACTTACATTCTATCTTCTTAGTATCTAACGAGCAGAATTCTATTTCAGTATCTAACGAGCTCTGTTTCAAAAGAGAACATCGTATCAGATATAAGTAGTGATGATGAGAATCGTAAACAAGTTTTTAAATTAAGGAAGAAAAAAAAAAACATAGAAATTTTAGTAGCGATATTTTGTATAAACGTAGTTGATCGTAATTGAAGAACATGTTAAGCGGTATTTTATGGTGAATTTTCAGAAATAAGTTACAGAACGTATAAAAACATCAGGATGCTATTTGCTAATCATCTTTATCCCAAGAAAATCATGTAACTTAAATAGTTGGCGGAGTTTAACGATTTTTTTAAACAACGAATCCGACAATATACAACATATATTATTACAACATGTTTTTCTTAAACATGCAGCACATTTCAATGCTTTTAAAATGCCAATTAACATTCACCCATTTCTTCAGTTATAGAAAAAAGAAATATCGTAAATTACAAAAAAACCATTAGAATTACCATACCCTCAACATTTTTTTAAGTACTTTCTCATTTTATTTTTCTGATTTTTTAAACTTTCTCGACTAGAAGACTCGATTAAAGCTGTAAAAATGATTATCCCTAAAATGTTGTATATAATTTCTATATATTAAATATAATTAGAATAACTTGCGTTTACGTTACTTTAATTATAATAATTTTTAGTATGAAATCCTCATATAAATAAAGTAAAAGCAACGTAAAATATAAAAAATAAGTCAGATAAAACGTTCATGTGTCCAAATATCAATAAGCTTCAGAAGTCATAAATAATTTATAAATAGATTCAAATTTTCTGTTCAAAGGACATTGATTAAATAGAAAACAATCTTAGCTTAAAGTCAGAAAACATCTCAAAAATGGTCTATTGCCTAGAAACTTCGAGATAATTTTCTATTAACTATTAATAAATAAACTTCACCGAGAACTCATTAATTTTATTCTTTTTTATTGTTTGGATTTGGTTGCTTAATAACGGTGCAAAATTAGGTACTGCTCTCTGGAATTAGTTTCTGGTTATCTTAAATGACTCATTCGTGGCTGCGACATTACTTGGCTGTTGTTTTTGGGGACTATAGCTAAATATATATAGCTTCTCCCTATTTATGATGTAATCTTTTCAAGACTTTTTCTGCCCCCTATTTTAAGGGTCAGAAATCCAAATATGTAAAAAAAAATATGTTTATTCAGAGAAAGTCATTTTTTTGTCTGATTTTTAATTTAATTAATAGTTTACACTAATTAAATAACATATTTGAATTATACGTATTTGATCATTAGCACATAAGTTATTGAGGGAGATATTTTTTTTTTTGCGCACTGCATAGCCAGAATTCGTGCGAAATAATTTTATAGTTCGATTCATCGAAATTCCATCCAAATTGCATCTTTCTACATTAAGACTATTAAAATTAATAGAAATTTTAAAGTTTCACCGATAAAAACCAAACCAAACATAAGTGCAAAAATAATTTTATATCAAATTTAGGGTATATCAAATATAATTTCATGCAAATTTCTTCAAAATCTATTAATAAAATATTTAAATAATACAAAATAATAATTATACAAAATAATATCTATACAAAATAACATATACACAAAATAATATAAATACAAAAATATTTAAACTATTAGTTTAATTATAGATCCATGTATAAAGGTAGGGAAATGCTAAAACTGTTTTAATTTATCATCCAAAGGTGCGAAATAAACCAAACGCAAACCAAAGCAAAAATAATATGCTCATATCGGGAGCAATAGATTAAAATTATATGAGTGTTTCTTTCATCTGAAGTTTTATTTCAGCATCTACAGAATTCAAAATTACAAAATTAAATATCAATTCTCTAGTATATAAGACATGTTAACTTGATTTTATCTTGAGGTACCTTTTGATAGATGAAGGTTGACATTGTCGATAATTAAATCCCCACAGAAATACTTGCATTTCTCATCATGAAGAACTACTAAAACTAATGACAATTTTAAACAAAGTGCAAAAATAGTTCATTCATACCATATTTACATTGCAAATTTTATAGTTTTACATATCTTTCTCCCTTTATAACACGAAAACCAATATGATAGACCAATATGATAGACATCAACAGAAGTGAATGGAAATATATGTGTTGAAATAATTTGCACATACAAAATTTATACTTCAAAATAATTGAGTACTACCCTACTGTACAAAATACAAATTACATATTTACTTTTAAAATGTTGAACGTGCTTTCAGTTAATTACATAATTATAAATTAGAGTCTTTTGCTAATTTAATTGAGCTGAAAATAACGTAAATTTGTTTGAAAGAAATTCTCTCTAAACAGTATAGGTTCGTTAATAGACTTTGAAACATACCATCAGAGAAATTTTTACTTTACGAACGAATTAAATTCTTCAAAGGATTATACATCTCGCCATAACGTGTGAGCTAAGTATGAGAAGAACTACATCTGTTCCTTTAATGTTATACAACACAAGAATGAGGCTAAAGCGTAAACCATCCTTAGGACGTTAGAAATAAATGAATGTTTCACACGCAAGGGTAACATTTGGTTTAAGCCTTTCCAGAAAGATGGACTTTATTAATAATTGGTTACGCTAGTGCCCTCTTTCATCGCTAAAAGAAAGCATTTAATGTTAGTTATCATTACATAAGAAGCAATGAATTCGGACAGACAATTTCAACCTTTTACTTTTTTTAAATTTTTGAATATATTATCGTAAAAATTAATTGAGTTAAGATCGAAGGAGGCTATTAATATCCAGGACTTACCTAATAGTTTCAGAAAATATTATTTTTGAATTATGTCTCCATTTAATATATACCGAAACTACCTCCACTTATTTTATATCCGTCGTTGAACAGCCGACCCAATTTTTGGGTTTACGACTACTAATGTTCAACTCCGTAGCCGTGTAATTTTGAACCAATCCAGAAGACCATGTAACTCTTGGATCAGTAGTTCAGTACCCCTAGAGGTATTGATTTGTTATGCGAATATAGAGGACTTTGCGATTCGACAGATTTAACGTGCATGAGTCACCATTTACTACACGGGGAGTCTTCGGCCGGCTGGGATCGAACCCATGAACTCTTGGACATGGGCCCAGTGCCCTACCAACCTCCACTTATTTTATGACTGTCGTTGAACAGCCGACCCAATTTTATGGGTTTACGACTACCAATGTTCAACTCCGCAGTCCTTGTAATTTTGAACCCAATTCAGAAGACAAGGGAACTTCTGGATCGAGTATTGGGAGAAATTTGCACTCGTGGAAGACTTTTTGATTGAGCTAACCTGCATTTGCGTTACATGGAGAGGAAGACCACGAGAACCTCCCACGGTTAGCCTGCAAGGAGACTCTAACCCATGATCCGTCTACTACTGAGGATATATCACGTCAGCACTGTGGTCGGTGCAAGTTGGATGCGGAATTCGTATCGACTGGAATTCGAACCCGGTTTACCTCATTGGAAAGCGAACGCTTTATCCCCTGAGCCATCGCGGCTCAACCTCCACTTATTGTAACGTTCCACGATTTGAGTAACCGAGATAGCCTGGTTGGCAAGGTGCTGAACTCACGTTCGCGAGAGCGTGAGTTCGAATCCAGCGGGCTGAAGACTCCCCGTGTACTAAATGGTGACTGGTGCACGTTAAATCTGTAAGAGTCACAAAGTCCTCCATGTTCCTATAACAAATTATACCTCTGGGGGTACTAAATTGAAGAATGATCGTTCTCTGGTTCAAGTCAAAAATAACAATTTGTGGATGAATGTATGGATGTATGAATGGGTCCTCCCTATGAACGGCTGTGATGTATGGGTGCGGCAGAATTCAAATCCTTGGTCATAGATGGCGCCACTGCAAAACAAAAAAACAATCGCACCCTTTGCCTTAATGCCTTACGATAACAATCTCCACCTTCTGTACTCAGCTGTAAAAGTTTTTGGAACATTCAAAATTCTTTTCGGAATATTCTTGATCTTTGATATTCTTTATGTCTATATTCGGCTGTTGAAACTTTTGAAACGACTTTAAAAATTCTCTTTTAGAATGCTCTTCGGTTCTCAATGTTAGTACTTGGCTGTAAAAGTTTGTGAAATAAATTTAAAAATCGCAATACTCTTCAATTCTGACCTTCTTAATGTCTGCACTCAAATATGCTCCATCTATACTTCTCATACACTTCTGTACTTGGCTGTAAAAGATTTTAAAACAACTTTAAAAATCTTCTTTCGGAATGCTCTTTCAATCATGACGTTTTAAATGTCTTCGAAATTCTTAAACTTTGTTGTTTTAGAAGTATTTTCAGTTTCCGAAATGAAATTGAAATGTCAAAATTTAAAAGCTTAATTTGAGACATAGGAGTTAATAAAAATCAAATAATGTTCTAAAAAATTTAAAAGAAATTAAAAAATCATGGGTTGCTCATTTCAAAACAAGAAAATTTAGAAAAACTGAAGCATATAAAATTAATGGTGTAGAATTCGATTGATTTTGCTCCGCAAGTTCGGGAAATATTTCTTTAAGCGGAAAATCACTTCGAGAAAAGCAAAAGAAGTTTCAAAAAGTGTCTGGGATTACCAGAACCTCAAATGATTGGTCAAGGAAATTCAAGCAAAAACGCCACATGATTTTTAAGACTATTTGCTAGTGAAGATAAATCTGTAGGCATGCACATACGTAGTACACAAAAGTTAAATAAGTTAAGTTTTATTGTATCATGATTTTTATAAACTCTCTGAATAAGGGTTACACAAGGCTTAATTATTGCACGGGAAAAACGATTACTTGCCCTTAATCTTAGAGCCCCTCTCATATTAATATATAAAGGTTTTTAGTTTCACACTTTATTTAAGATCTATAGCACCTTGCTGATTCATTAAATTATTTAACCAAAATTATTTAACTCATACATATATATGTAATACAAAAATTATAATACTTTTGTATTAATAAAAGAATTAAAACTCTTTCGTTTTCATAAAATGTCTTTGCTAAAGAATAAGCGCAGAGAGATTCTATTTTGGGAATTCAAGGCTAATAACATACGATTGAGTTATTTTTAGAATCTCTCCCCCTTTTCACTTCCATATAAGGAAGCAGTAAATGATTTTCCTTAATGCGTAAGGATACAAGTATGTCAAAGACTGTGCCTTTTTGCTCCAATATGTGTTAGTATAAAATGCGAGAGCAATGGTTTTCGCATGTCTTTTTCATCATGTTGTGATCCTGATAAGTTGTTCCAGAATTGTCAGAAGTCTTGTCCATCCCCTCCCTTGTGGAGAGCGGATGTGAACTGTTATCAATACCAACCTACCGTTAATAAACCATTTTAGAACGTATGATGGCTTACGACTGCATTATTTAAGCTAACTATAACACTGATAACAGGGATTTTAGCCCTTTTATTACAAGTCGACAGGATTGTTACTTGCGGAGGAAATTTACGCTTTTCTATCTCTGGAAATAAGCGTAACGGAGGCTGACTGCTACGTTGAAATTTTCCCCATCCATCACACGCTGTGAGAAAAAAGAGAATCGTCAGAATTCCCTAAGTTGAAGGAAGGAAGTTTCCAATCACACACCCTGAGAGAAAAAGAAAAAGTCGCCTTTTCGGTTCCCATCTGTCTGAATACCTGTACCACATCGCCAGTGGAATGTTGACATTGGCCCGAGCTTGTCACATCTATGAAAGCGTTTGATGTCTAAAAGTAGTGCCTCTACATTGGAAGAAACATCATCCATCTTAGTGATTCGGCACCGAGTGACCAAGAAAGTGATTTTGAATTTATAGAGGAGCTTTTTGATCCTTTATTAAAAGTTCCTTTCATTAAAAAGCTGCTGTTAACACCAGTGATATGTGCGGAAATCCCGAATGTGAAAACAAAAGTGAATGTGCGAATGAATGAAAAAAAAAAAAAAAATTTTTTTTCCCTCCTCTTCAACATAAAAAAATCATGAAGGTCGAAGTGCTAGCAGAAGGAAAGGATATACTGTAGATATATATATATATATATATTTATCCTCTTATTTTTCTTTCTCACTAGTATGATTAAATAGTTTATCGATATCAGAGATGAGTAGTGTTTTAAAATGTTTATTATGAATAACTGAGTATATTATATTATGAATAGTTAGATTGCATTTCTTTAAAATTATGATATAATATTGTTTATTATCGTGCATTTAAAATGTTTTTGAAAGAAATAGATGTGGTTCAAACGTCAATTAAATTAGTGAAGGCAAACAAAATTAAGTTATTATTTAAATTTTTGTTTCCTAATGAATTTTCTAGATTAAACCGTAACAAAATTCTAAATTTTTCAGAATTTTCTTTTGAACCGAAAGATGATGAATTTTTAAGTAAACTGAAAGAAATTTGTGATAATTTTAATTTTTCAGAATTAGTTAAAATTTCTGATATTCTGAATATTTCCAGTGAGGGAAATAAAAACGAAATTGCAAAACATATTTTTACTTGTTTATGTGATTTTGAGTACTTAAAAAATTCGATAGTAATGGAAAATCTCTCTGAAGATGAGGATGAAACTAATCAGTTTCAATGTAAACAAACTCAAACTGATTTTGAACCACATTTGTCAATTAAAACTTATGTAAGTCAATTTACACAAGTTAGTTTAAATACTAAGATATATGTTGATAAAGAAGTACAAACTCATGTTTTTACTGATAATGATATGGCATACTATAGTCAAAATTCTAGCAAGGATATAAAGAATGGAGAATCAGAAACAAAATTAATAGTAAATTTTTCGGATATTGAAGCAGTTACTCCTATGTTTAAAGGAGAAAAACACGAAAATATTAATTCTTGGGTTGAAAATTTTGAAACTAATACTAATTTATTTAAACTTTCGGAAATGCAAAAATTTTTATTTGCAAAAAGATATTTAAAGGGTAATGCCTTAACATTAATAAGAAGTGAAAGTTGTTTAAATTCATATGAAAAATTAAAAAATCTTTTGCTTGAAGAATTTGGACTTAATTGTAATAGTGCAGAAATACGTGCAATGTTGCAAAAAGGAAAGCAAAGATATAATGAAACTCTTCAAGAGTATTTCCTTAAAATGAAAGAAATTGCCACTCAAAGTGATATTGATGACTTAGCTCTAATCACTTACATAATTCAAGGAATACCAGACCAAACAAATAATAAATCAATTCTTTATGGAGCCAATGATCTTTCTGAATTTAAACAAAAACTTAAAATTTATGAAAAAATTAAAAGTGACTTAGATAAAAATAAATTTCAAAATAACAAGGGACCATACATGAAGAAAATGGAAAACCCTAAATATGACATTAGGTGCTTTAAATGTAATGTACCAGGACATAAAGCTCCGGCTTGTCCTAAAAATAAAAGTGTAACCCCGAATGTGACAAAACCCAAAGTACATCATACAACACAGGAGATCCCAATAAATCAGTGTAAATATTGCCAGAAGAAAGGACTTTTGAATCAATTTCACTTGGGCTCCTCGTGTGTAAACAACCCTTATAATGCGGTTGAAGCAAACATCAAAAATATGACAAATATCCAATAGCAATTAATAATATCCGGATATAAAGTTGAAAATAAATACCTAAATGGATATAAAGTGGAAAATAAATACTTAAATGGACGTCCAAAACCAAAACAAAATAAAAATAAGAATGTAAACAAAGAAATATTATTGAATGTTGATACCGGGTCAACATTGAATATAATACAAAATGATTTGGTGTTAAAATTAAAGATTCCTATTAAAAAATGTGTGACATTGAGTCACAACTTTCAATTAAATTTCATGTTTTTAACATCCAAAATCCATTTTAGCTAATTTTCTGATACAAATCCTTAGTTCTTCACCCGTTTCCTCTCTCCCCTTATTGCTTCAGGCAATTCTGACACTCTCCCCATAAAATTCCTTTTCCATTCTTTTGACCCCTCCCTTTCCCTAGAATTTTTCCAACACCTGCTTATCGGCCCGTTTGATGTACACGCCGGTGCAAGGTAATCTGCATCTTGTTTCTTCACTTTCAATTGAGAACCCTTTTGTAAACATTAAGTGTAACTCCTCAACTCAGTAATTGTAGGAAATTCAACTTTAACTTGCAATTGTTAAGTAATTTAACTTCGACTTTTTCCAGTGAGTATAAATATCGGGCGCTAAAATAGATCGCTAGCATTTCGAGTTCCTGATTGTCTCTTTTTACAGCTCTCCGCTTAACGGAGTATTCATTTTTCTTTTCCCTCCTCTCTGAGGTGTGGATTTTGTTTTGGTTGGAGATATGGCGTCCTCATCGCCATACGCGGGCTTCCATCGAAGACCCATATGTCATCCTTGTCATGTTTTTTTTGTTTGACTCCCGCAATCAGTTAACACTTGACAGAATTTGTGAGTTTACCCTTAAGATAGGCGAAATTGTTGAATCAGCTAAGTTTTTTATAATTGATACTAACTTACCATATGCTTTGTTAGGGTTGCAAACTTGCAAAGATTTTTGTTTGTCTATTGATTGTGTCGGGCCAGTTGTTACTCAATTTGGTAAGAGATTGATCACCTCTGCTGATTCTAACAGTGACAACTTATCTTTGCACATTAGACAACAAAATTTCCAAAATGTTAAGGTTAAAAATTGTGAAAAAATAAAAGTTAAAGATGTTTCAGTAAAAGTAAACATTGAAAAAAATAATGTAAAGGGTAACAAAAATAAAAAGAAAAGAAAAAATAGGAAAAAGAAAGAATTTCCAAAAATTTCAAATGATTCGAAGATAGAACTAGGTAATGAGTGCACACATTATCAGGTCAATATCGACGAAAAAATAAAAAATGAGAACAAAATAAATAATGTGGACTTAAAAGAAATTTTAAAAAGTTATGATGATATTTTTGCAAAACATAAACATGATGTGGGAGAAATTAGAATAGAACCACAGAGAGTCAGGTTAACCTCAGATTTACCTATTTCTCTAAGGCCGTACAAAACATCCCCAAAACAACAACAGGAAATTGATTTACAAATAGAAGAATTGTTAAAAAACAACATTATCAAAGAAAGCTCATCCCCTTATGCTGCCCCTGTAACTTTAGTCTTTAAAAAAGATGAAAATAAAAAGAATAGTTTAAATAAGCAAAATTTTGAAATTGTACATGTATCAACTCTTAGGAAATATCACAACCCACAAATGTTAAAATTAAATCATGAATAGTGTCCAAAAGAAAAATTATCACTTTCTTCAAGGGAAGAAGTGATCCCTAGATTTTTGAAAGATCCGAATCGCGTTATGTGAAGACGTTTACCTCAGCATCAGTTGGGAGTGAGGGCGAAGTAACTTGAACTTTTCTTTTCTCAACACAGTGAGAAAAAATTTTATAAACTATTTTTGTTTTATCCACTCTGGATCTCTCAGTACCACGATGCTTCATGAAATTCTGTTTTCCTCCATTTTAACGGGGAATACAGAATTTTATAAAGTAAATAAACCTCATTAACCATACAGAATCTTAAATTCTGAGTAAAGACACTTGTTGTCCAGTTAGTTTCCATAAAAATTTTGTATATTTTTGTGTGAAAAATTGTTTTGAAAATTTTAGTAGAATAGTTATATTTCATCTAGTAAATAAACCTCATTAACCATACAGAATCTTAAATTCTGATTAAAGACACTTGTTGTCCAGTTAGTTTCCATAAAAAATTTGTATATTTTTGTGTGAAAAATTGTTTTGAAAATTTTAGTAGAATAGTTATATTTCATCTAGTAAATAAACCCCAGTAACCATACAGAATCTTAAATTCTGAGTAAAGACACTTGTTGTCCAGTTAGTTTCCATAAAAATTTTGTATATTTTTGTGTGAAAAATTGTTTTGAAAATTTTAGTAGAATAGTTATATTTCATCTAGTAAATAAACCCCATTAACCATACAGAATCTTAAATTCTGATTAAAGACACTTGTTGTCCAGGTCGTTTCCATAAAAATTTTGTATATTTTCGTGTGAAAAAAAAAAAAAAATTTTTTTTTTTGAAAATTTTAGTAGATTAGTTATAAAAATATTTTTCATTTTTCTTTCTGTTTAGTTGCCTAAACAGATAAAGTGTATTATCATGTTTTTATTATTGTCATTTTATATAGTTTTTACATATAATTGAAAAAATGTTATTTGTGGTAGTGAAAAAGAACAGTCATACCAACCTAAAATTTTTAAATTCAAAAAAAAAAGAAAAAAAGAGTCTAATTTATTTTTATTTTGGCTTACCAAAATTTTTTTTTTTTTGGGGGGGATGTAATACAAAAATTATAATACTTTTGTATTAATAAAAGAATTAAAACTCTTTCGTTTTCATAAAATGTCTTTGTTAAAGAATAAGCGCAGAGAGATTCTATTTTGGGAATTCAAGGCTAATAACATACGATTGAGTTATTTTTAGAATCTCTCCCCCTTTTCACTTCCATATAAGGAAGCAGTAAATGATTTTCCTTAATGCGTAAGGATACAAGTATGCCAAAGACTGTGCCTTTTTGCTCCAATATGTGTTAGTATAAAATGCGAGAGCAATGGTTTTCGCATGTCCTTTTCATCATGTTGTGATCCTGATAAGTTGTTCCAGAATTGTCAGAAATCTTGTCCATCCCCTCCCTTATGGAGAGCGGATGTGAACTGTTATCAATACCAACCTACCGTTAATAAACCATTTTAGAACGTATGATGGCTTACGACTGCATTATTTAAGCTAACTATAACACTGATAACAGGGATTTTAGCCCTTTTATTACATATATATAACATATGCTTATTTTTCTACAATGAAAAAGTAGCCACAACATATTTTTACTTGATTAAAAATAAAATTCTCATTCGGATTCGTACTATATGCCATGCACCAATCAGATTATATATCGTTGGAGGCTTAACTTAGAAGAATTAGAAAATCACGGGTGCAGCATTTAAAATGCGTATATTACAAAGCATACTGGTGTAGATTTGTAAATTTTTTATTAAAATTAAAGTTATGAAAATTTTATTGTCTATAAAAAAGTTGGGGTCCCTTAATCAGTATCTGTCCAAGGCCTCAGTTTTTCATGAAGACTCCTATTTAAGGGATCCCGTACG
This sequence comes from Parasteatoda lunata, assembly GCA_949128135.1. Classification (NCBI taxonomy): domain Eukaryota; kingdom Metazoa; phylum Arthropoda; class Arachnida; order Araneae; family Theridiidae; genus Parasteatoda; species Parasteatoda lunata. Next base: position 111,936,647 of record OX421975.1, read on the forward strand.
TCTCTTATTGGGCGGTACAACTAAACTAATTGTTCAAGAGAATGAGACATTTTTATGCCATGCAATTTATTTACCACTACATATTACTAAAATAAATAATTATTAAAAATCATTGTTTCGCATGGAATTGTTTTAGAAAAACAAGTTATAAATTATGTGTATTATTTATTTATTTATTTTTTTTGCAAAAAGAGTTTGCAAGATAATAACGTATAAGTAATCAATTTTAAAAGTAGTATCAGGTTTTTGTTTGCTCTTCTTACTAACTTATATAAGAATAGTTATGCATCAGAATGCGACTGATCATCAGACACAACATCAGATTTCGTAACTGAAAGTATCTGATTGTTTAGAATAGGGAAGATCCACCACTCAAACCTTTAAAATATAATATCTGATATACATGATCACTGAAACAAATGTTTTTCAAAAATTCCTTTTTTATTGTGCTATATGTTTTGATAAGAATTTTACAATTTACGTAATATAAATCATATGTAAACAAACTATCTGTTTCTTTTGTGTCACTTTTTCGCTCTAGTCAAGGTTGTCATTTTTTATTAAATGCACTTCTCGTTCTTTCCTAACGCTACAGCTTACAGTGGGCCTTGGTCTGCTGAACAATGTTGTTCCTTTCTGTTTCAGCGTAGCAGCTTCAGTTGGTAATTTCCATTAAGGTTAGATCATTTGTTACATTATTTCTTCTTGAGTCCTCCTCTGGTTCTTAAGTTCGTTGGTTTCCAGTTTATTATTTTAATCTTTTTAAAATTTAATTTTAAGAAATTCTGCCATTTGTTTCTTCGTTTAAATAAATGGTCAAATTCACTTATGTTTCTGATTCTTCTCCGGGAAATCGTTATTTGAATTGTTTCAAAAATTCTTTTTAATTTTTTTTAATATCAGTAAACTATATTTTTTATCCTTATTCGACAGGTTTCACAACCTTAAGCTGTTAAAGACCGGATAACTATTTTATAAATTTTCAATTAATTAAATGCATTTAAACACTCCAAACTAAACACTGCATTAGTGAACATGGATCAAAAAAGGTATAGGGTAAAAAGAAAGAAGTTTAGTTATGTTAGTATTATAAAGAAATAATTATCATTATTTATTTTCTTTGTTTATGGTTACTATTTACATCAAAATATAAAAATGTTGTTGTAAATAACCCCCCCCCCCCACATTCTTGGTTTGTTATACTATAATGTTAAATGGAGATCATTATTTACTCTCGTGTTTCAAAATAAAATCGTCATGAAGTAGATTTTTAAGGTTAATATTGTGTCCTCAGCTTTACAAAATCTAGACAAATAGATATTTCTTTAGATTTCGAATAAAGCTGAGGAAAATGTTGACGCTTTAAGTTTGTTAACTTCATTAGGTCACAAAATAAATTAAAGCACTTAATCATGATGTGTTCATTTGAATCCCATGCGAATCTCTACGGGAATGAAATGGCCGATATTCTTTCTAAGGAGGATTTCCTCTTCCACACTTACTTTTTTGGAGTTATACTCTCTGGAAAAATCTCGGAGGAGTGGAAAACACCCCCAACCCATAACTGGTACAAGGGATCAAAACCGGGTTTGTCCTTTGACCTCCCGTGTGTCGCCAGACGCGACTTTACACATTGTCGACTCCCGGGCACCTCCACTCGCCGCGGTTTTATTTGACAACTGTTTCATCGCCTTATCTAGTAACCCTAACTGAGAGGCAACCCTTACCTCGCCTCAATACTGCACTCGCAAAACTCGTAAACAAATCTTCGCGCTCATGGATATTTTTAAAAGTTGCTTCTTGAATTAAGTGAAGATTTTATCCTCGTTTAAGACTAGAAAAATTCAAATAACGAGAAAAAATACTTCGTCCTTTTATAAAGAAAGAGGAAGAAAAATTTATATACACACAATTATTTCAGTTAATTACATAAATATTTTGGTTAAAATAAATTTTCAAATAGAAACTATTCCTGTAAATTAAATAAAAATTTGGAGTAATAAAATATTGATATCTTCAGAATAATCAATTTCTTTTGTATACCTTAATTAATAAACTAAGTTTAAAAAAATAATCCCCTATATAAATCATGACATTATTAAGTGTTCATATTTTAAAGGAAAAAATTTGAAAAATAATTCTTTTCATTTCCTTCATTTTTACCATGTTTTTTCAATTATTTCTATTTTATAAAAAAATATGTATTCTTCAAAATGCTTAGAATATCTTTAAAAAAAAATTGCATATATTTTATACTGAACAACTTTTGATTGACAATATTTTCTTCATAAGAGTCTTTAAAAAAATTTGAAAATATTTTCATTAAATTTGTCCAAATATTTTCTGTAAAATGCGTGCTATTTTGAAAACAAAAGGAAAAATATTTTTAGTAAAGCCATGACATAAAGGAAATAAATCTATGACATATTCACTACTATTTTCGTATAGTTAATTTATTTTTTATAACATCAAATCATATTTATTAAAACTTAAAATAGTAGCTGCTTAACTTTTTTAATGTTTCTTAAATTTGTCAGGGAAAATTCCGATATTTTCCATTATTCTTGCTTCTATCACTATTATTTGTGTATATCTGAAATTACTCACCTGCTTTTTAATTGTTTCCTAATTAATTTTATTATATATTTTGCCATATATATATTTATCCTTTCATTCTATGCTTCATTAATTTCATAACTTATCCATTTTGTAACTTTTTATTCCTAATTTTATAACAACTTTAGCTTATTAGATTCTGTAACTCAACAATTGGTCTATATATTTTATAATCTTTTTATTCAATTTTTGGGCTTTTAAATAAGATATGGAAAAAATACTGTGAAAAGTATTACATTGTCACTTTAAAATTAGACCTTTTTTTCCTCCTAAGTACGAAAACATATTTACTATCTTAAGGTAATTTCATTTAACACGATTCATCTATTTTAATAAGAACGATTCAGAGAAAAGCAGGATCAGAAAAAGTGAGATGTGTATTTTAATTTATATTCTGCTTCAAAAATGAGACACAGAAAACTTTTCTGTTATTATTTAATAGTATTTATTAGTCTTTAAAATTTCAAAAGAATTTTTTAGTTGCTCGAATCATATAATAGTCTCATTTGCAACAGCTTGGTTTTTTTATTATTTTTTTTTTACACAATAGCTTTTATTGTTTGTAATTTGCTTTAAAAGTTCACACATTTATTCTTAGATTTTCATGCATTCTGTGTGTCTGAAAACTGTATGACCTATTTTCTTTTATTTGTCCCTTGCAGAATGTTAATTCTTATTTGGTAATAAAAATCTTACTTTTGCTGAGATAACTGACCGCAAGAGTTTTGTTTTATTATCATAATATCGATTAATTGTTTTAGAAAAAAGTGTAAGTCCTCAGTCTTTCAACCCAATTGCTTTAAAACTACTTTCTTCATTTAAGTAAATTGTTAAATTTAAAAATTGTTAGGATTCTCTTATTTGACTCAATATCTTGTCTTTAATCAATCAGAAATAAATAAACAGATTGTCTTTAAATTGTTATACAGTTATGATATGAGAATGTCTAAGTTGATGCTTACTGTTTACATTAATATTTTTATTTTACAAATTATAAAAAGTTTTCTTTAATCAAAATTGTGTTCACGTCATTAATATACTTTAACTGCTACAAATTTTTATATCTTGGCGACCAAAGCTGTGGAATTAGCTAATACATATAAAGGAATTTATCGTTTGGGACATAACATTTACAAAAAAGTGTCAAATCCAAGTACGATTGTTTGGACGCAAATATTATTGGCACAAATACTGCAAATGGGAATCTTTACATCAAATTTAATCATAGATATCAGTGTCAGAAAAGTAAAAAAGAATAAATTCATATATAAAGCTGGCATTACACACATATAAAAAGAAAATGCTTAAAACTCATAAATTGTGTAGTTACTTAAATTAAAGGTTTTAAAACCTAAACAATAAGGTACAAAACCCTGCTGCATTACTGAATATTGCGTCCACATACTTGGTAAGGACACCATAAATTATTTGAAATAAATTTATAGAAATAATTAAAAAGCTATATCCTACTCATATATCCTACACCCACAACAAAGCTTTATCCTAAAAAGGAAACAAAAAACTAAGAAATAAATAGGAGTTTCAGGAAGTCCGAATAAAAAGAGACTGATAATACACAAAAACTTTTAAAGCAGCTAAATTTATTCACACCTCATGTTTACTCATGCGTTTTTTAACTCGTATGTTGCAAGTGAAACATGCGCGAATTAGTATTCGAAGATTTTCGGGAGAAAATTTGAAACCCGACTTGGCGAATGTAACATTGGCGAATTTCAAAATACGGTGCCAAAGAAGTGCCCGGGAGTCGACAATGTGTAAAGTCGCTACCCGGACTGTTCTATCAAGGCTTGCTAGCGGTCACATCAAGTGCTTCACTTTCAAAGAGGGAAGGAAAACATTCGTCACCTGCACCAGGTGCCAAATTCGCTTCTCCTGAGCACTTCTTGGATTGCATGGGACTCTCTAAGGAGGATCTCTTTAGCAATCCTCTCCTAGTCTTCCTTTCAGTCAACGAACTCGTGGATCTTGTCTGACTCCGTCAGACAGTGAGGATAAACAACAACAACAAAATAAAAGATGACTAGTCGTAAATTCACCATCTTATTTTTTCTATGTTGTTTTATTTAATTGGGTTACAATGGCTTCATCTTTAAATCTCCATTTCTCTTTTCAGTTATTGCATTTAATTCGTCCAAATTACTTTAGCTCTACAAGAATCATAAAAATTTCGCATTATAAAAAGCTCAGAAGCAGGGCCATAACTATGCCGGGGCACCGCACCGGGGCCCCGATGGTCAAGGGGGCCCCATATGAAGCGACCACATCATGTTTTTTCAAAATAAAGTACTCTAATTATATATATGTAGGAAAGAAATTGTGTTAAGATAGAGTTGATGAAAATTTTCTTTTTTGTAATTGCGTACCTACTATAACATGAAGGGAAGGGTAAAAAACGGTAAAACACCTTTTCGCGAAATATTTCCCTTTCTCAAAAGAAGAAACACGCTTTGCAGAGAAGGGGAAAGGCCACAGCTGCATGAAGTTGATTGTTAACACTTTCTGTATATTGCACTTCTGGTTTACTTAGTTATTTCCTCTACTATCCAGCGTCAGACCCAGTGGCATGCCAACTAGGGGGAGGCAGAGGGCCCCTCTGAAATTTAAGTGATGGGGCAAACGGTGCGTTTCGCCCCTCCTGAAATTTAGACACTCACAAAAATAAAGTATTAAAAGTAAGTAAAGAAAGTAAATAAAGTAAGTATAAAGTAAGTAAAGAAATTAAAAAAATTTTTTTTTTCAATTATGAAGCAATTTTTGTAATAGAAAACTTTATATTTCTCTAACATTTATGTGCTTTGCCTCTTCTGATATTTAATTATTCGCCAAGTCGAAGTCTAGTAAAATAAGTAATTTTAGAGAAGAAAAAAAAAGCTATTCTTTCTCAGTTTGAAGATATACATCAAGTAGGAAACTTTATTTTGTTATGGGCGATTAATGTGTTTTTTCACTTTTGGAAAAGTCGAGTAAAAATGGAAAAAATATTTTATTTCCAATTTTCTCTCTATTTTCTTCCGAAATAATAATGAGGGGGTGGACATAATGTTTCGCCCCCTCAAAGTTTTAATGTTTCGCCCCCTTCTGAAATTTCAAAGTGCTCAAAAATAATAAAAATTGGTAACTAAAAAAATCATCTTTGAATCTATTTTCCAAATAGACAACTTTATTTTCTTCTGAAATAAAAGTGAGGGGGGGGGGGGATTTGTTTCTCATCTTCTGAAATTTAAACATTAATAGAATAAAATCAAGTAAATATGGAAATTTTAGAAGAAACATTTTTTTTTTTTTTTGTTTCATAACTTCGACGATATTTTCCAAACAGAAAACTTCATTTTCGTATTAAATTATAGTAAGGGGATAGAAAACTTTATTTTCTTCTGATATAAAGTAAGGGGGGCTAAAATGTGTTGTGTATCTTCTGAAATTCAAACATTTGAAATAATAGTCTAGTACGCATTATTCTGTTTAAATATAGTACTCAGTGTTTTGTAGTTAAAATTAAGAAACAGTTTCAATCACGAGATAGCTTGAGAGTAAGAATGAAATAATTTTTAAAAATTTTACAAAACAACTCTTTTATAGTTTTATTCGATGAAGTAAAAATTAGAATATTGAGTGTAACTTCATATAAATGAAGTTATGTAAAATCAAGTTAATATAGTTTCAGTTAATTTTTCTGATATTATGGCATTTTATTAAATATTATCTTAAAATTTGTTGCAAGTTTTTCCTATTGGCTCTAAAAATAAAGATAAAAAGTCGAATAATATAAAAATATCAAATAAGTTACCAACTTTTATTTATTATTTTTTTTTTAACTTAAATTTTTTGTCTCATTTGAAATGATTTTTTTTTTTTTTTAACTAATTCCTTTTGTTTTGCTTACTGTAATATCGTAGTAAGAATATGATTTTCAATATTGTATATATATTGAAAATCAAATTCTTACTACGAAGCTACTGTAAGCAAAACAGAAAGAATTTGTTAAAAATCATTTCGAATAAGAAAAAATGGGCGAAATTATTCAACTTTATTTTAAGGTTTTTCTTTAAAAACCCATAAATTAAATTTAAAAAAAATACTAGATTTCTAAGTTTCTGATTGCTTCTGTCAGGGTTGGCATAAATCACTTGATTTTAGTCATGAATTAAATCCTGATTAAATCTTTTCAATTTTTTTAAAGTAATCACTAATTTAAATCAGCTTAATTTAAAAAAAAAACGTTAACTTAAACAAACATAATTTTTATAACATTAATTATGAATTAATTTTTAAAAAAATTATTAATTTAACTTTTAAATATTTTCATACAGTATAAATAATAAATACATTATTAAATGTGTGAATTTTTAAAAGTCTGATTTAATTGATAATGTATGTTTATTAAGGAAGCAATTTTTTTTTCTACTGAATAATAAAAGGCATATGCATTAAAATCACTATGTTATCCCCTTCATTATAAAATGCTTGATGTAAATCAATAGTGATTATTTTTTCTAAAAAAATAAATCAATAATTTCAACAAAATGATTAAAAAATATTAATTGAACAAAATATAATTTAAAATATTTTCTACTAAGAAATTTGATTTGAATTGAAAGATTTTTTTTACTAAGAAATATCAAAAGGGATATTCATGTAAATTATTATGTTTCAAAATAGACTACACTTAAATAAGAGTGATATGAAAGCTTTAAATAGTAATTTTCCATTTAATATGTTTAAAATAATTTTCAAAAAACATATTTTAATTATATCCATTTAGTTTTCTGCTAATTAAAATACAATGAATCATATCTTATAGACATATCTTATATCTTATTGAATATAGAATTAGAGTGTATCAAGACTTCCTCAAATCAGAATGACGTAATTTTTTTTTCGGTAATGTTTTCTTTTCTAAACTAATTTACTTTTCATTAGATGTCTAGTTGACAAATTGTCACCCGAACAATTATCACCAAGTTGAACCTGGGAAATATAACTATGATTTTTTTCTTAACGTAGTGATTAGTATGTATTAAAAAAATAATAATTTTATCCATTTTTAGTAAGAAATATTAACTATTTTACTTCTATTTTTAAACAATAGTATTATTAAATTATTGTATCAGATGGTTTGGTGGGCAAATTTTAAAAAATCCAATTAATTTTATTCAAATAAAAAAAAATCCAATTTAAATCAAATATTTACGATTTTGGATTTAAAAAAAAATAATGACTGCCAACCATGGCTTCTGGTAAAAGTTGTAGCCTTAAACTTTTTAGTATATGAACTGTAAAAATTCAAACATATTATGTTCATATATTTTTTTAAAAATAATATGCAGAAGTTTGGTTAAGATAGATTTGTTAAAACTGGTTTAAAATTCAAATTATTAAATATATTCAAAAATTGCATGTAAAAATTATTTAAATTTTAAATATATTAAATAAATTCAAATTATTAAATATTAAAGTAAGGTTTTTTCAATTTAATTAAAACTTGATACTATTACAAACCTATAAAAAAATTCCTTTTAAATGAAAATTACTAAAAGATGGAGGAAAACTTATTGGCAAATCCCCCTTCCCCCTCAGCAGACTAGCTTCTGGCGAACAATATTGGCGAGACGATGCTTTTATCAGAAATTGTTTTAATGCATGAATGAAGTAGGAGGGATGGTCATTAGGGTTGCCTTAAGCGCAGTCCACCAGCATTTCTTAAAGGGGGATAAGATGTTAGCAGCGCAGTCCACCATGTTTTAGAAAACCATTAGCGCAATCAGGTATCACCGATGTCATACATTTACAGTACCATCTATATGTCCCTTAAGTTGTCTTAAACTAGCAATTATCTAGATGTTCTAGGAAAATAGATGTAAGATTTTAAGGGATCCAAGGGGATGACTCTTGGTGACATTTACTTAGGTCATTTTGTCAAGAGATTTTTCTGAGACAAACGTAAAACGTTCCAGTTAAATTCCAATTTTTAGCTCATTTAATTGCGTCATTTAAATTAACCATTTTTAATTCAGATATAAATTTTCTGTTAAATTTTAATTTCAAAAATTGAACAAAATAAAAGCTAACTTTAATTAAGAGTTATTGAAATTATTTGCAACTTCCTTTTTTTCAAACATTAATCGCGATATCGATAATTCCCATTCTTAATAAAATTTTTCTTCGGAAAACAAGAAAACCAAATGTAAATTTATTTATAAGGAGGTAAGTAAATGTTTGCCTTAACTCATTTAATACATTTAAATTTTATATTTATATACTGTTCGAATTCTTTTATGAGAATGGTAACATAAAAATTGCTTTTTTTTATGTTCGTATATAAAATTTAATTTGTATAGTAAATACTTTAATTGATAATTTTACTGTTTATTGTGTGCATGGATTTTGTTGTTATTTTATACTTTTCAAATTATTAAGTCCTTTAAATTTTTTAAATTGGAACTTCGAATTTTTAGGGTTTTTAACAACTTTGTTTTCATTAAAAAATGAAATGCAATCTTTATTTTATATTAAAAAAATCATGTTTAATTTAATAAAAGAACGCATTTTATTTAATAAAAAAGCTATGAACATCAGCTTAGAAATCTGTAGCAATTAAAATTCATTGCCATGACAAACCATTAAAAAGAATTTTTTTTTTAATTAGCAAATATGCTTTGACTTTTCTCATTTTTCTTTCATAAAAAAAACTATTACTCTTTGTTATAATTTTGTCACATATGATTACATGGCGTCATGAATACATAGGCCAAATATTCAAGAACGATTTTCTAGGGACCTGTCCATATTGGAGTAAGGCAACTTTGTTTTTGTTAATCGATGTATATAGAGAAAAAATTTCTGAATATTTTTTCAATTAGAACTTTTTAAAATGTGGGTATATGTGCCGATAGAAAAGAAAAAAGTCTATAATTTCCTTCAGTTTCTAAAACGCGACCAAAAACTTTTAAATTTGAAACTAAAAAATAATTTTCATTTTTATAATGGTTTTGTCTTGAAAAGACCTTACTAACGATACAGTAACCGGATTCAACAGGTTTATAAAATTGGTAATGTATGATTATAAAATATTAAAAATATATAGCATTATATTTTTATATGATATTTTCATAGCATTATATTTAGAGGAAAGGGAGGCTACTGTGGACATGGGGGACAGGAGTATACAACATGAATAGATATTTTCCCCCTAGTCATATTTCCTCGGTGAGATGTCGTAAATTGGTAACACTTACGTACAGTGAACCAAATAAGTACCACCCTGAATAACTTTTGATTTAATGATCGGATCTTCACATTCTAGGACTCCATCTTAATAATTCGAGGGTGTGACATCAAATATACAAATTAATTAATGCACGATATTTTATTTTAAGTTGCGCAATCAGACACAAAAACATACTTTCTCTGAATAAACATAACTTTTGTTCGTCAGATTCGATTTTCTAAACCCCGTAATATAGGAGGTAGCTGCAATCGGGGAAATATGGTCCCAATAGTTGGGTCGGGTGAGCTATCCAAAGTTTGAACCCCTAAATGTAAATTTTTTTTTTTTTTTTTTCGTATTTCACTACAGATCGAGAGCTTTTTAAGGGAATTGAAAAAATTTTGCCCACGATTATATAATTCTGTTATCTAAAGATAATTCCATGCAAAAAATAACTTTTTAGTAAATATTTATTATTTTTAATTTAATAATAGTCTGATGTTGGTCATTTACGTCGCACTAGTGCTGCACAGTAGGCTATTGGCGACGGTCTGGGAAACATCCCTTGAGGTTTGATCCTCTGTAGAGGGGATAGCACCCCCGCTTCGGTAGCCCGGTGACCTGCACGCGAAGTCGAGCACTTTATCGTAGAACAGTTTAACGAGGACAAATACCGCACACCCTCGGTCCCTACGCAGACTGATCCAAGTGGTCACCCACCCGCACACTGACCGCAGCCAGTGATGCTTGACTTCGGTAATCTGCTAGGAACCGTGTCTTAACGATCCCTTTGGAACAATAATAGTCTGAAAACTTTTGAATCGCAAGGCATTTTTATTTATTTATTTATTTTGTATCATTTTAGAGTATCTAATTCCACATGGAAAATACAAATTCGAGCGAAATTGGTTGAATATTGCATTAGTTCTTGAGTTTTATAAGTACGACATTTTTAAAATTTAATTTCTCAGGATTAATCGACTTCGCTGAAATTTTGTATTTTGCCATGTGGTAAACATGTTTTCTAATCCAATTTATATGCGAAAAAATAACTTGTTTTCATAAATATATATTAAATAACATTGATTAGGCCAAAAATAACAGGGCCCCGAGGGGTGAAGTTACGGCACTGCTCAGAAGAAGAATAAACTGAGGTTAAAATTTTGAGCAAAATGAGATTGTAAGACAATAGCAAACCTTAAAAACAAAATAACCAGAGTGGATAACTATGTTCTATCACAGTCAATTCTTAAGCCTAATATTGGAGAGTGTTTTGAAAATATCACTCAGAAAACTCTTTTACTAAACTTTCTTTTATGCATTATTACATTTAATTTGGCTAAATTAAATTTTCAAAGATAATTGATTGATTAGGATTTCTATAAGTTAGTACTAAGCTTGTTTTGATACCGTTGAAAAGATCTTTTGCTTTTTACCCCGCAGATACTTTTTCCATTAATCTTCAGTACTAACCCTTCTACAGTCTATCCATTTTTCTATACAAGTGACAAAGGCAAATCGAATAAAACAAGTATCAACTTCTCCCGCCAACACTATTTTGCGATTTGAAGTGAAGAGAGACATGCTCTGACGTCATCGCATTCTTCGTCTCCGGACGACGAGGCTGGCAAGCACAGATAAGAAGGTTCGCTTTCACATACCAACGTGACATCGATCGTTGTTTGCTTCGTTCGAAGGGTTTAATACTTAATCTGAGGGGGTACACAAAAATGATTTCTGTGTCCATAACTTTATCCGACATCCAAGAAGGAGTCCCTTTAGTGAGGGTCAGACGGTAACATTTATAGAACATCTTATGGAAGATTAATAATGAATGACGAGTAAATTATTGTTAAACAAAAATATAAAAGCTTTGTTATGCGTAAATGATACTTTTTAAATTTGATATTACTAAAAACATTTCCCATTGTTGTTGTTTCGTTTTCAAACTGAAGATTTGTTCGATTTAAAGATTGTTTCTTGATTAAAAATTTTATTTTACCAGTTTCGAACGCCTATTTCCCACAAATTTCAAATGTATATAAAATGTTCCGGTGATATATCTTTATTATGCACTGAAATGTTTCACAAGCGACTCAGTTTATTTTCTAACAAAACAAAATATCAACTTTTCAACAACCGTGTCAAAAAAGGACCCGAAAGGTCGCAGAAACGTTTCATTTACTATCGAAATGTTATAAGTCCAAAATTACGTTTTAGTGAAGTTTCTGAAATCTCACACGTTTTTTTTTTCTTCGGTAAATGAAAAAACATTTACATTTCTGTGACATATATGGTGCAAAATTTGATCCAAAATGGAATTTTTGTGAAAGATATATATTGTACTGGTAACGATGACAAAAAAAAAAAAAAAAGAAAAAAAAATGATTACAAAAAGATATCGAGAAGACTTGGTTCAGATTTGTTGGAAGAAGTGTCCTGAATAACATTTTAAAAGTTCCTAGCGATGGAGGTGAGGTTTTTGTGGTGGGCATGTTTAAAGAACCTTTAAAAAGAATTTCTTAAATACTTCATGAACTACATATTCTTTCTTAAAATATTCATAATACTAAATAATCTACATAGAACGTACAATAATTTACTTTATATATAATGTACAATAATTTACTACATAGAACTTACAATAATTTAGTATTTAATCGATTTAAAGAAAACTTTCTGTAGTTGAAAAAGGGATAAAAGAACAAAATATGTCGCTTTTTAGATGTTTCTTAAAAACGAAGTGTTCTAGAAAAAATTATGAATAATAAAATTATAAATATAAATAAAATAACTAATCTAAAATTTCCCATAAAAGTTATGTCGAAATTATTTGTTGATGAAATACATTAGAGTAAATAAAAAAGCACAATTTCTCTTAAATTTCAAAGTATTCTTCGTTTTCAGAGGAAGAACCATTTTCATGAATGTAATGTGCTTTCAGCCACTTTATCTTGAAAACTAATAATGCTGTAATAATGTTTCCTATCATTCCTGGAAAAATTAAATATATTGTGCATTTAAAAAGTTGTGCTAACAAGGGAAGTGTATATCTTTAAAATCTGTATTGAAACGAAATTAAGCTTAAATTAAAGATCGATATTCAAAACTTCATTAGATAGAGTAAAAATTTGCTGCTACTGCTACCACTGGGGAAAAATATGCCCCCCTTAAAGTTTTAGTTCATTTCTTATAAAATAATAAAACTTTTTAACTCCCTTGCATCACAGTTAAGCTATCCGCCTTTTAACTGCGAAAGATGACAGGTTCTGAGATATTTGATCTAGATTTCTGTTCAAACAAGACGGATAACTTTTTAATATGTTTTATTTAACACATAAATTAACAATTTTTACTCAAAACTAATTTTTTTCTTCGTAAAAGCAAAGAAATTTGGATAGATGTTTTATTATTTTTATATTTTAACTAAAATATATAAATTATTAAAAAAAAAATTGTAATTTAATCTTTTTTTTTATTTAACTAACTGATTATTTTTATTTTGCAATAAATAATTTTTAGTTTTTATTAAATTCAACAATAAAAATGAAAATAAAATTACATTATAATTCTTGTGAAAAAATTATGTATCTACTACCAACAAAGATTGTTTTTTCAATCCCATTATCTTAGCAATAAAGAGTTCTTTTAAATTCATCCTTTCTTTCTATCTTTTTTTACAATGATTATAATCTGCTTAAATTTCAACATTATGAACAATATTTTAATAAAAAGTTAAAAAATATCAATCGCAAAATAAAAATTTTCTGGACACTAAGAAAATTAATTTGTTAAATTACAAATAAAGTTTCTTAAATATGAATGTATTTTAGTTAAAAGATAAAAAAAAATATAAAACATCTATAAAATTTTCTCTTTTGTTTTCAAAAGTTTTAATATTGTAAAAAATAATTTAAATTAAAAAATAATAGTTCATTTATTAGATAAAGCATACTGTAATGTTATCAATATTGGTAGATCCAGAAATATACACTAAATGTCACATTTGAATCCCCGATTTCTTACTTAGAAGGCAGATTAACCGCTGTGCCATTAATCCGAGGAAGCTAAAAAGTTTTTTCTCTTAAATAAGTAAATGAACTTAAATTTTAATGGGGCATATTTTACCCAAGGGGCAGCATTAGCGACACATTTTTACCCTATCCAAAGTTTTTAAATTCGATATTTAATTTAAGGGGCAATGGTGGAAGAATTAATATATAATTAGAATATAGAATTAGAATATAATACATTTACTGACAGCATTGCATTTATCATTACAATTTTATTATCTTTATGGGTAAGTGAATTTACAAATGTATTTAAATAACGGGTGAACTTATGCATTTGAGAACGTTGTGTTATTCTCTTTTCAACTTTTGATTTATTGTGAATAAAAAATTTGATTAGGACACATTTAAACGCATTATTCTGTTTAAATATAGTACTCAGTGTTTTGTAGTTAAAATTAAGAAACAGTTTCAATCACGAGATAGCTTGAGAGTAAGAATGAAATAATTTTTAAAAATTTTACAAAACAGCTCTTTTATAGTTTTATTCGATGAAGTAAAAATTAGAATATTGAGTGTAACTTCATATAAATGAAGTTATGTAAAATCAAGTTAATATAGTTTCAGTTAATTTTTCTGATATTATGGCATTTTATTAAATATTATCTTAAAATTTGTTGCAAGTTTTTCCTATTAGCTCTAAAAATAAAGATAAAAAGTCGAATAATATAAAAATATCAAATAAGTTACCAACTTTTATTTATTATTTTTTTTTTAACTTAAATTTTTTGTCTCATTTGAAAAGATTTTTTTTTTTTTTTTTAACTAATTCCTTTTGTTTTGCTTACTGTAATATCGTAGTAAGAATATGATTTTCAATATTGTATATATATTGAAAATCAAATTCTTACTACGAAGCTACTGTAAGCAAAACAGAAAGAATTTGTTAAAAATCATTTCGAATAAGAAAAAATGGGTGAAATAATTCAACTTTATTTTAAGGTTTTTCTTTAAAAACACATAAATTAAATTTTAAAAAAATACTAGATTTCTAAGTTTCTGATTGGTTCTGTCAGGGTTGGCATAAATCACTTGATTTTAGTCATGAATTGAATCCTGATTAAATCTTTTCAATTTTTTTAAAGTAATCACTAATTTAAATCAGCTTAATTTAAAAAAAAAACGTTAACTTAAACAAACATAATTTTTATAACATTAATTATGAATTAATTTTTAAAAAAATTATTAATTTAACTTTTAAATATTTTCATACAGTATAAATAATAAACACATTATTAAATGTGTGAATTTTTAAAAGTCTGATTTAATTGATAATGTATGTTTATTAAGGAAGCGATTTTTTTTTCTATTGAATAATAAAAGGCATATGCAATAAAATCACTATGTTATCCCCTTCATTATAAAATGCTTGATGTAAATCAATAGTGATAATTTTTTCTAAAAAAATAAATCAATAATTTCAACAAAATGATTAAAAAATATTAATTGAACAAAATATAATTTAAAATATTTTCTACTAAGAAATTTGATTTGAATTGAAAGATTTTTTTTACTAAGAAATATCAAAAGGGATATTCATGTAAATTATTATGTTTCAAAATAGACTACACTTAAATAAGAGTGATATGAAAGCTTTAAATAGTAATTTTCCACTTAATATGTTTAAAATAATTTTCAAAAAACATATTTTAATTATATCCATTTAGTTTTCTGCTAATTAAAATACAATGAATCATATCTTATTGACATTATATCTTATTGAATATAGAATTAGAGTGTATCAAGACTTCCTCAAATCAGAATGACGTAATTTTTTTTTCGGTAATGTTTTCTTTTCTAAACTAATTTACTTTTCATTAGATGTCTAGTTGACAAATTGTCACCCGAACAATTATCACCAAGTTGAACCTGGGAAATATAACTATGATTTTTTTCTTAACGAAGTGATTAGTATGTAATAAAATAATAATAATTTTATCCATTTTTAGTAAGAAATATTAACTATTTTACTTCTATTTTTAAACAATAGTATTATTAAAATATTGTATCAGATGGTTTGGTGGGCAAATTTTAAAAAATCCAATTAATTTTATTCAAATAAAAAAAAATCCAATTTAAATCAAATATTTACGATTTTGGATTTAAAAAAAAATAATGACTGCCAACCATGGCTTCTGGTAAAAGTTGTAGCCTTAAACTTTTTAGTATATGAACTGTAAAAATTCAAACATATTATGTTCATATATTTTTTTAAAAATAATATGCAGAAGTTTGGTTAAGATAGATTTGTTAAAACTGGTTTAAAATTCAAATTATTAAATATATTCAAAAATTGCATGTAAAAATTATTTAAATTTTAAATATATTAAATAAATTCAAATTATTAAATATTAAAGTAAGGTTTTTTCAATTTAATTAAAACTTGATACTATTACAAACCTATAAAAAAATTCCTTTTAAATGAAAATTACTAAAAGATGGAGGAAAACTTATTGGCAAATCCCCCTTCCCCCTCAGCAGACTAGCTTCTGGCGAACAATATTGGCGAGACGATGCTTTTATCAGAAATTGTTTTAATGCATGAATGAAGTAGGAGGGATGGTCATTAGGGTTGCCTTAAGCGCAGTCCACCAGCATTTCTTAAAGGGGGATAAGATGCTAGCAGCGCAGTCCACCATGTTTTAGAAAACCATTAGCGCAATCAGGTATCACCGTAATTTAAGCTTCATTTCGGTTGAATACAGATTTACAGTACACTTTTCTTATAAGAGACAGAGTTAACAAGCTTAGTGAAAGCGGAAAAGACGCATTGTAACGTTCTCTCAGCGCTTACTATTAAGCTTTCATTATTAAGCCTTTTATTTACTAAATTAATAATATAATTTACTAGTCACGGAGATAAATTTTGCTATAAGTTTGTAAGAAAATGTATCAGCCTTCATGGTTCGAGAGTTAGACCTCAAATATGCTAAGTTAATTAGGCCATCAGACAATATTTGAAGTTATGAAATCAAACACAAAAACGTACTTTTTCCGAATGAACTCTTTTTAGATCGATTCGGATTTCCGACCCCCAAAATATTAGAGGTACTCGCAATCTGAAAAATATAACCCCCATAGTTTGGTCAGGAGAGCGATGCGAATTGGAAAAAGTTTTTGCACGCAATTATAAAATTTGTTTATCCAAAAATAATTCCATGCAAAAAAATAAAATTTAGCTAGCATGTATCATTTTATATTGTTTTAGTAAATAATAGTCTAAAATTTTTTGAATTGTCTGGTGTACGATTTTTTACATAATTTTAAAGTATGTAATTTTTCATAACAAACTATAAAATGTTAGCGAAATAACTTGAATAGTTCCTGAGAAATTAAATTTTAAAATTCGATTTCACAGGAATTATTTAACCTATATAACCAGGGGTCAGTTTAGAAGAAATTTGGGTCTGTTAACGGACTCTTCACAAAATATCTTCTCATAAAAACGGACCCTTCACAAAATAATTTATCTTTTATTTGGACCCTTCACAAATTTGTTTATCTTCATTATTGTTTTGTTCATCGAATAAATCCTTCCCATGAGGAAGAAAAAAGAAAGATGTAAACCAACTAAGTTATGTCTTCGGCAGACGCTTCTTCCTTTATTCGTCCGAAATGAATATTCTGCGTTCAGCAGTATAGGCTAAATACGAAATATTTGTACGTTGCATCTCTAATTTAGTAGCAGCAATTGCTGCTTATTTTTGAAAATGCAATTTTTCCTAATTATAATTTTACAGTGTTGAGCATAATTTTGTATCCATTTAGAATTTAAAAACTCCTTGAAAAAGTTTTTTGCAATGACAGGACCCTATTTGCACAAATTCACAAAAGCAGGACCCTGGTTGAAAGAATGTGACATAACGTTTATTTTATATTCACAAATCACAAGTCATTTTTTCTCAAAAACAGGACCTTTCACAAAATGTCTGGACAGATAACCTCAGGAACTATTCAACAAACATCATAAACATTACAAAAATTACCGATAGCATCTGCATATTTAGACCCGGTTCTAAAAATATTTATTATCCATTTAATACACATGAAACGAATCGATCGACAAAGAAGAGATAAATATTATGAAATATCTTATATATGATTTATATGCATATTTCTGTTGTGTGGCTTCATAAACTCGTTTATTTATCTATTGGCGACACTAGAGTTTTTCATTTTGTAAGGTTGCCTTACGTTTGTCTTGCCGCATACTGTCTTACCAATTATTGGTGACAGAGCCTGCCTTTTTCGAGACATAGCATGTATATGCTATTGAGAATGGCCGAAATGGGTGGCTATTGACTCTTTGGTAAATGGTAGAAATATATACTAGGTATATATAAGTGCCACTGCCCGGTATACATTTGCCTAGTATACCCTACACTACACTGATGTTTTTTAAGGTCAAGTGCCACTGCCCTGTATGCATTTAACCGGCATTCCGAACACTGATGTTTCTCCTAATCTATCCTCAGCTGATATTAATATATCGAATAAATATAATGACATCCAGGAATAAATTAATATCAAATCGGATATAACAAATATTTCGAACATTCACCAACGCGGCTATGTGATTGTTGACATTCACCGGTAAAAGTCGACATTCCCTTGATTTCGGTCATTCACAGTAACATATATATTATAAGATTGTTATGATTCGAGGAGTAAGCGAGGAAGATCAAGGGATAAGTTTTCTATCTTCTTTCACGACAGAGATGGAAATGCTGCGCCTACTCTGTCTCGAATTTATATTACAGATTTTAAACTGTTACTAAAATTCAATAAAGACAATATCGCCGACACTTCTTGAAATCAAATACAGTTGTTATGTTGTGCATTTGGCTCGATTACCATTAAAGTTTATATGTTATACTTGATAGTTTTGTAAGATGACCAAGGTACCAAAAGCGGCTAGTTGTATGAAATGACCTCGACTTTGATTAAAAAAAATCTAAAAAGATTGAAACTCTGATTTCTAGGATAGTGTTATTTTTAAACACTACTTTAGATTAAATAAAGAAAAGAAAATATTTTTGAAAACAACTAAAAACTATGGTGTTTTGGGAGATAAAAATGGTTTTGAAATATATATGACATTCTTAAGGGCATAAACCAACTTTTAAAAGTTTTTAGGATACTAAAAAGTGTCAGAAACATAAATGACATTTTCAAACTCGTTAAAAAACTTTTGTAAGTTTGTGGTAGACTAAAAATAATTCTTGGGAAAAAAATGATACTCGAGAGAACATGTAAAATATGTTATATGGTTTTTGGAGACTAAAACTATTTATCGAAAAAAATAGAGTATATTTAGGAGGACATATATGACTTCTGATATACTGTTACTGATATATGACTACTGAGACTGTGCTATGTTTTTGAGAGACTAAAGCTGATTAACAAAGATTTTAAGATGTTTTGGGGAGACAAAAAATAATTCACAAAAACTGACATATGTTTTCAGGAGACAAAATCTGTTTGTTTATCCTAAAAAATGTTTATAAGGAGATAAAACGATGTGTTTTTGGGAGACTAAAAATGCATATCGAATACACTACCCTACAATAATGGAAGAGGTACTTTTCAGTTTTTGAAATTTTTTTAAATTTCTCAAGAAATACTTAAAAGTATCATTTTATAACTTTTAAGGTGTTTAGTTGATGCAATTTTTCATACTTAGCAATAAGATTTAAAGCTTTCATTGGTTTGGTAAACCTACAATAAATTACGAAAGAAGACAAGTATTTTTGAACACCCTACGCCAGAAAGTTAAGCAAAAACTTATAACTTGTATCCATTTATTTTTAATAAATTCATACAGTTTCGTAAACCTAGAGTAAATATTTATGTAGATATAAACATGGAATTTAACAGAAGTTATGGAGAAATTTAAAATTAATTAAATTCGTTAAGAAATGAGCAAAATATGAGTATTTAAGCTAATTCTTTTATACTGAGCATGCGCAGAAAAGATTTAAAAAAGTTTTTATTTATAAGTTTGTTGGAAATTGAATTGGGCAACTAATGATAAAAGCTTTATTTGAACTTAAAAATTTAAAAAGTTTCAAGCTATTTTCTAAGTAGTTCTAGCATTTTTTAAAAGAAAACACTACATAACAAGGGGTTATCCACAAATATCATCTTGTACTATTAAATAAAATTTATTAAGAAATAGACCGGCACTGTGAGGGATCACCTCTTATAAAATAATGTTTTCTTTTGCCCATTTCCTTTCTCTATACCATCAAAAATTAATTTCAGGACGATTATTGTAAGGTTTTATCATTTGTTGTTAAATTTTGTCTCGTGATACAAAATAAAATTAGTGAAAAACCCCTGAACGTTGTGAGCTTTCTTTTGAAAAGTACAAAAACAACTTAGAAAATTGCTTGAAACTTTTTAAATTTTTAAGACATTCAAGTCAATTTATTTTGTTGGTTGCCAAACCAAATACGATTCACTACAAATTATAAAAAGAAAAAAAAATTTTTTTTTAAATTTCATATATATATATATATATATATATATATATATATATATATATATATATATATATATATATATATATATATATATATATATATATATATATATATATATATATATATATATATATATATATATATATATATATATATATTTATATATATATATATATATATATATATATATATATATATATATATATATATATATATATATATATATATATATATATATATGTTAATGATGAAGACACATAAGGACTGAGCTATGTTTTCGGGAGCGCTCTTCTTTTTTTTTTTTTTTTAAATATTTAAAGAGGAATCGAAATTTGAAAGTTCAGTTGTTATTCAGCAACAAACTTTAATAAAGTTATTTTTAAGTCAGTTCACAAAGTAACTATATAGCAAATAATTTTAAAACCCATAATCAGTAGTTTGGACGATAGAAAATTTTCATGAAAGCTTTCAATAAAATAACATACTATTTTTGTTTTGTGTATAAGTCGCGAAAAATAGCCTGAAAATAAATCTAAGTTAAAAGGACAAAGTTTCTTGCAATTACTTTTTTAATCTTATTTCTTAGCTTCAAATATCGTTCTATTGATTTTTAGAACAAACTGACAGCTTCGATAAAATGGAGTTCAATTTGAGCTTACAGTGGAGAAAATTTTTTTTTTATTTCTCTGACGCGCATTTTCTCATCTTTACTGTCAAAAGAAAAATTTAATCTTTGAAATGTCACACTGACTTTTATTTCTTAAACAGGATTATTTTTGAATCACTTTAAAAAAGCTAGAGAATATATAAAAGTATAAAAATGTATTTATTTTTTGGTTTAAATCCTTAATAAATAAAAATTTAGTGTTAACTTTTTTTTGAAGGAAATACATAAAAGCGCTTTATTTTAAATAGATTGATATTTCGTACAGAATGTAGACATCGAATTTTAAGTATGATTTATTTGAGATTCAATTTCTCAGGAACTATTCGACTGATTTCTCTAAAATTTCATACATTCATTAACTAGAAATATTCTTTAACACTACTTAATTTTGGAAAAAAGGATTATTTGTATAATTATTCTATGATTCTTTACGTTTGTTTTCTACTAGTACTACTAGCATTTTTTTTTTCAAAGTAATTATATAGTGCATTGCTTTATACAATAAGTTCGCATGATCTCTACATTCTTTTAAGCATTTGTGAATTCCCTTTAAACGCATTTATGTACACAATCAATTCGTAAATAATCAAACAGTAATTTATACACTCGTTTCAATTTCGAAATTTCTTTCACTATTAAAAAATTGTATTGGTCTCTGCCGACGCCGAAGCTTTGGGTATTCAACGTAAAGTTACATTTTGTTTTGTTGCGCAAAAACTAACTTAGAAATTTGAAATGGCCAATGTGCGTAGAAAAGTGTACAGGGATTACGACGTAATAAAAAAAATGAACATTTTTTTTAATTTGTACGAGAATTATTAATTGCTAAACTTGTTGGAAAAAATATCATACGGGCCGCTTTACAGCCGCGGGGATGCAACTACACATTATTGCGATTTTAAAAATATTTTTTCGATTTTTTTTTTTCCTCAATTTTTTTTTCTTCTGTATTTTGTTTTGCTTTCAAAATCTTTAAGACTTGAAAACGTGAAATGACACATTATTGCGATTTTTAAGAATATTTGTTCCTTTATTTATTTATTTTACATTACAATTTGCTTTCAAAATCTTTAAGATTTAAATACTTGAAATGACGACGGTGTGTAGTAAAATACTCAAGGAGTTCGATGGAAAGAAAAAATACGATTCGAATCTTAGTTCGAAAATTATTAACTGTTAAATTTGTAATAAAAAAAAATCATATTGGTTCGCTGAAATTTGACGTGATTGGATGCTGATGATTTAAAATGTCAGGTAAATAAAAATTTTATTTCTCAAGAACTATTCGACCGATTTCTCTCAAATTTTGTATTTGGACATGTAAGATTATAATCTTTATAGTTATGTAAAACGTTGCATACCGTACAATTCAAAGTTTGTTTGTATTATTAAATAAAATAATAAAAAATTATAAATATTTACTAAAAGTTAGTTTTTTTATGGAATTATTTTTGGCTAAACGAATATTAACGTCTAAAAATTATAAATAACGCCTACTGAGTTCTCGAGAAATAGCGAAATACGCAAAAAGTAAAATTAACATCTAAACTTAGAACAGCTCTACTGATCAAACTATCGGGACCCTATTTCCCAGATTGCGGATATCCCCCCCCCCTATATTTTGAGAGTCAGAAATTGGAATATGTCGGGGAAGAAAATATGTTTATTCAGAGAAAGTACGTTTTTGAGTCTGATTTCGTAACTTAAAATATCGTCTGTACTTATTAATACAGGTAGTTGAAGTCATTCCTTTGAACCATTATGATTGAGTCCTAGAACTGAATCAGGAGATCAAAAGATATTCAGGGTGGTTTTTTGCACACTGTACATTAGTAGTAAATCAATTACGTAACCATATTGTTCAGTATTAATTTTAATTCGACTAATATTTACCAGAATCCAGTTATATACACGCAGTTATAAAACACGCAAAAAATAATTAAAAAAATTTTTTTTCATCATTTTTTGTTATTTAATTTATTACTATCGAAGGAATTTTAATGTCTTCGGTATACAAAGTCTTATATCATCTGAAACTATTAAGCTTTAATTGAAAAAAATTCAAAAGTTTGGATGAAATGAGTTAATAAGTTCTTAAGCAATAAAATTTTAAAAATTTTGTATTTTTAAAAATTTATTTTTCGGGAGATACAACAATTGATTTTGTACAAATTTTGCAATTTTTTCATCAAAAATTATATTAATTAAAGTGTTCTAAAAATTTTTAGCGTTAAAAGCAAACCATTTTTCGAAAGTAAAGATTTTTAACGATAAAAAAAAAAAAAAAAATTCGTTTTTAAAAACGATTTTTTTTTTTTACTTAGAATATTTTAGAATAGACGAGTTAAATAAATGTAAATATGTTTAATTTAATTTATAATTATTAATTATAAATTAAATTATAATTATTAATTATAAATTAAATTTTAATTATTAATTATAAATTAAATTTTAACTTTTAATTATAAATTAAATTATTAATTAAATTTAAAATTATTTTTATATTTCACATGCAAAAACAATGGATTAAAAAATATAAATTCTATCCTATATATATATATATATATAATAAGTATAAGTAATGTAATTGTAGAGAAAATTTAATGAATATGAATGCATAAAATATAGCAATGATGTGCTATTAAATATGTAGTATGATGCAAAGTTAAAGGACGCAAAATATGATAAAAACAAAACAAAAAAGAAGATGAACGAATATATATGTGAATCAAGTACCAAAATTAACAAATATGATTATTTTCCATTTATATATCAATAGTTTAATATTTAATAACTTATAAATATATTAGTTTTCCAAGAGTCATAGTTTCAATGATAACCATGAAATTGCGTTTCTCCAAATTTATATTTCAATGTTATACATTTAATAATAACCACCTATTTGTAATTTTTCCTCAATTTCTATATAAATTAATATTTTTATTTATAGAAACGTTTTTAAGACTTGAATTTTTTGACAAATGTTTTGAAAGCATAAATTAGATCTATGGGCGAATCTCAGGAATCATTAACATTCAAACTTTTCTTATAAATATATAACATAATAAGCGAAAATTAATTCTAATAAAATTACAGGAATAACTATGCATTACTAACTTTAAGATACGTACGTACAGATTTGATCGCGAGTAACTTGCTTTTGGCTTTCATTTCTTACTTCAATCCTACATTTGACAATTTCTCATGAAGAGTGTTTAACATAATTTTTTTTTTTTTCAATATGTATTCTGTTTAAAAAAAACTGAAAATCACAAAAAAACATAATTTAGTAGCTCAGCTGTACTATCATATTTTCATGAATGATATTTTTCGTGAATATTGACGTTTGCAAACACTTAAAGTGTGTCGCCAAATTTTGGCACGTCAAACCGTAACCATCGAAAATTGAAAAAAAAAAAAGGTATACAATCCAATTCTGCGAGTTACTAGTTAAACTAATGATACAAGTTTGTTCTACTTTAAATAAGCTTTTGGAATATCACTAACATAAAACTCGCAGAGTTGGATTGTATACCTTTTTTTCTCAATTTTCGATGGTTACGATTTGACGTTTATAAGAAAAGTTTGAAGACAGGTTAATGATTCCTGAGATTCGCCCATATAAAGCGCTATATCCCACCAATTAATTGAGGAATATTAAATTTTGTGCAATAATTAACTCCTTTTTTTTAAATACTTCCCAAATAAGGTCATTATTCATTTAAATTTCTTATCATATCACACAAGGAATTTAAGTGTTGGTACGCAATTTAATTTTACAATTGCTTCACAATTTAGTTTTAAAATTTGATACTCAATTTAATTTAAAAAGTTGTTAACTTATTTTAAAGTTAATTTTCAGTTTTAAGAGCATGTACCCAAATCTTCAAGTTCATAACAGACAAAATAGAATATTCAAAATTAATAATCATTTTTTGATCAACTGATAGAGCACAAACTATAGATTTCAAAACAGATTATAATTTTTTAATAAATTCATAGCTGACAAAATATTGTTTTCAAACCCGCTTATGAGTCTTTCAACACTTTAAAAGTAAAAAATTGATATCTTGGAATTTAGAACTGAAAAGTGCTAGTTTGAAAAACATGTTTTTTTAGGAAAACACTATTCAAAGTCAAGGTGGAGGTAATGCTACAGGCCCGTATACAATATTTATGTTAATATTTATGATGTTATTAATATTTTTTTCTTCAAGGTATCAGAATTTAAGATTCTGATATGCTAAAAAAAAACATTATAATAATAAGCATTTGAACTTATTTAAAAAAAAATAAGGAAGAGAGATTTGAAACAAATTTTTCACCAAAACAATAACAAAATGATTTTTAGCTATGAAGAAAACTTCCTTACTTTGCACTTGGTTCCCATCTTCATCGTTAACTATCCACCAATTCCATGGTAACCACGATGCCATCCAATTAAATTTTAAATATCATCTTTTAAGATACCACTTCCATAAATCATCACAAAGTCTTTTCAACGAATGTCCAAATAGGTTTAAGATCAACAGCAAAAGATACTTTTACAAAAGTTTCTATCTCACAAAAAAAAGAAAAAAAAAATGCTTTGAGCGATTAAAGTTTTTACATTTAGCTAAAGGGAAGAAAAGTTATTTATTCAGTAATTTATCACATTAATATGAATTTCGTTTTTTTTTCTTCAAAAAACAAATATAAAAAGCAATTCCACTTTTGCAATAGCATTTAAATGTTTGTATACTGATTTCACTTTGAGCGAATTATTTACAATCACAAATTTAGTTTCAATGTTTTCATCATCATCAGAGTCATCAGAGTCATCAACTGTCTTAAAAATTTAAGGAGAGGAACTCTTATTTTTCTTAAATATTTTTTCTTTCCTTTTTTAGCAACCGTTAAAAAGTATCACTGGGTTTAAAACTTTCGTACAAACTATATAGTGACATTAAAAAATTTCATGTAGCGATAAAACATTGGCTAGATGAGCGGGAAAAAGTTTTCTAAATATCGACAATGAAACTGCCGCGAGTAAAGTTCAAAACAAACCATGGCGGGTCAATAAATGCTAGGCTAGTAGTAATGGTTTTTTTTTTTTTTTTGAGCTTTACATAATAACTTGGCAGTCGCCAAAAAGAAATCCAAATAATATGCTTAGAAAACCGCAGTGCAGCAGGCAATGTTTGGCACACATCATACCACAAAGTTGGTTGGGAAGATATTAAAAGGAAATTGATTCTCTTCGAGAAGGAGATGCTGCGAACACTATCACTACGGCGAGTCGGGGTAAAGAGTGCAGGCAAAGCGTGTTTTACAGGCGACGGGTTGCCGATGTTTGGCGCCAAAGAGGGCATTTCGATCGCCACATTCGATTTTGATAGAGCAGAGACGTTCCGGATTTTAAGCCCAAATGGAATGATCACGGAATAATTAAAAATAGCAAATGAGGGATTTGTAAAGGTGTTTTAGGACCCTTTATTATGAACGTTTGCCGTCACGAATCTAATCTTGAGTTTTTGAGATCTTAATGCGTGATGAGTAAGAGCTTTTTTGAAAATACCAATACCAATTATGAAAATACTTTTATGAAATACCAATGAAATCATTGATTATTTTAGGTCTTTTAAGAAAATACTAATCAAATTATTTTCCTTTTGGTAAAACATGAAAACTTTTATAAATTTAGAAAAAAAAAACTACATATATATATATATATATATATATATATATATATTATTTTTAATTTGGGGGACACACAAAATCTTCGATAAAAATATAAATTAAACAATCGATTCTTTTATTTAACATTGGGTGGTCACAAAATTCAGCTTCTATAAAAATTCTAAAATTTTATTATTGTTTGCGAAAGTTTTTCAATTCGCTTAATAAGTTCTCGAGACACAGGGAAATACGCAAAAGTAAAATTAACATTAAGGGGTACAAAATTTGGACACCTCTTCGGACCAAACTATAGAAACTATATTTCCCAGATTGTGTCTACCCCCTATATTTTGGGAATCAGAAATCCGAATCCGTCGGGAAAAAGGCATATTTATTCAGAGAAAATACGTCTATGTGTCTAATTTCATAACTTAAAATATCGTCTGACCTAATTTCTTAGTATAGGACCATTAAGATTGACTCCTAGAATGTGCAGATCCGATCATTAGATCAAAAGTTATTCAAAATTACCTTTTTTTTTTCACACTGCACGATAGTCTTCATAGCATGCTTCATAGCTTCTCTATGCATGTTTTCTTTATAAAAAAAATTATTATTCAGTTTTTTATATAAGTAACAAAAATGCTATTTTTCTTCTTTTAATTCATTAAATTTCAAATAAAATGTATATTATTTCTTTTTGCAAAGTGAATCGTGAACGTAGTCTTGTATTTTAACCACTAGTACGCCCGACTGCAGGATTTTGTTTATCAATCCTAATACTATCATTTTTGTGAAAGTTAAATAACACACTATTGTTCAAGCATTTCTGTTTTATACATTAGTTAATCATTCTTTGATACACTGTTTTTCATCATTAAAAAAAAATCCAATTTTTATAGCTTTGTACATGATAATGAATATTTACTAAACAATGTTAAAATCAAAAGTATACATTAAATGTAGCAATTAACGACTGAGGAGGGTGGGGCTGAAAACATCGAAATCTGCTTGTGATTGTCAGAAGAAAAGAGATGAGGTGAAAGGTGTTTAATAGAAATATATATTTAATTAGTTTCATAAGGCAATCAAACGGGTTATATCATTTTTTTCTCTCGAGCAATTGAACAGATTTTAATAGCCATTTTTGCTTTTTTTCCTCGATGAAGCATTAATTTGAGGCACCTAAAGTCTTTATTTTTTTTTATATACTCTCAAAACCACGTGAAACGTCGCTGTTGGTAAAAAGTTACGTCTATATTTCTTAATGAACGCTAAAAATAATTTTCATATTTCCCCTTATTTCTTCTTTTTTTTATTTATATATTCATTCGTTTTCAATTATTCATTTTATTTGAAAAACGGTAGCTGTGTAACGATTAAAATTCAGAGAGAATGAGAGAGCGCAGAACATATTATTAATAGGGGAATGTTTATTGGGAGAATCAATATAAATTTATATATTTCACAAGCCATGGAGCGTATATCCAACATTAAAAAAAATATCTAATGCTAAATTTTGATTAATTACGAACAATAAGTACCTTTTAGTAATGTTTAAAAACGTAAATGGTATCATTAATAAAATGTAATCATTTAATATATTGTTTTCTAAAACATTATGTTTATCATTATGCATGCATGTCAATTTTTCTATTGTGTTAAACTGTTTCAATTTTGTATGATTTTTTAAAAAAATTATTTTTTCACTTAAATGAATAAAAATGTTTAATAATTTTTTCTTCCTTTTTTGTATGCGTTGAAACTAAGAAGAAAAAGAAAGATTGATAGATTATCTTACATTATTTCACATAACATTAAACTATGAAGTTTGAAGAAACGGATACTTCTTATAACAATTTTTATATACTTTAAAGATAAACAATTATATTTTATTTTAGAGAGACTTATATTAAAATAAGAGTTTTCTTTTTCTTAATTTTGTTGTTAGTAAATAACGTTAACTTAAGACAATTTTTATATTTTGAAGAAACACAAGTAATGTTTCAGCTTGCAAGTATTAGTTGAAAAGGTAATGGGACAAATCTTCTCGATCAAAACTTCGCGAGGACAAAACTTCTCGAAGACAAATTCTAAAATAAATAATTAAGATTAAGTTATTAATTTATGCATTAATTTTAATAGACATTATTTTATACATTCTATAATTTTTTAATAAACTCAAATTCATAATTAACTTAATTTTAATGAAATTAAAAATATTAAATTGAATGTGTTTTTTTATATTTTATTATTTTAATTTAAAAAATGAAATAAAAATGCTTCATGGTAATTTACAAAAGAAGTCAATGTTAAAGGGTCTTATGAAATTAAAATTATGAATGTCTTATGAAATTATGAAGAGCTCATATGAAATTAAAACTATTTGAAAACTAAGTGAAATGGAGCAAAAAAAAAACAAAAAACAAAAAACAATGATCGGTGAAGATGAGTTACATAAATAACAATAAAAAACACTTCCTTGCTTATTAATAGGCAAGGAAGTGCTACAAATTGTTACAAAGCAATTTTTATTATCTAATGCAAAATTTATGTTATTTCGGGTATAAAGAAAAATAAATAAAGTTAAAAAAAGCGATAATAGTTATCGCTTTTTGTAACTTTAAAAAATCGTTTCTAAACAAAGAGGCTCTTCATGATAAAAATAGTGCTCAACGGAAGAATTTTAAATAAAATTTATTAAAACATGGGATGATTAATGACATGAATAGCAAAGATAGGTAGTTTAAATAATTCATATTATGTCAAAATTGTCTAAAACACCTATTCCTTGTCAAAGTATGGCGGATCTTGTTGACATGAAAGATTAGACTGCGAATACTTTAAAGAAAAAATCCAATCAGCATGAAATGGCATGATCTCTGCAGTCAATTTTCTTTTTCAAAACGGGGAGTCACAACAATGCTCAAAATATTGCTCAACGATGAAAGATGACCAGATGACTTGAGCGTGAATTATTGTCAAGTTTTTAAAAGTTTCAATCTTTAAAAATTAAATTTTTTCAACAATATTGTAAAAAATTGATTTTCTGAAGAGAAAGATCTCAGACTAATTTCCCTCATTTTGTTTACATTTGAAAACAAACTTTTCTATTCTTTATTTTGAATATTTGATCCATATTAAAACAAAAAATTTGCAATTTTTAATGTGCCTGTCATTTTGAAAACTTACAATACTGATAATAATTAGTTAGTTCTTAATTTTTACGTAAGATTTCAATTTACAAATATTTACTAAAGTATAAAATAGTGTTTTTAAATCTAAGAACTCTCAAGAATTTAGAAAAAAGTAAAATATTTTTGATATTGTTTTAAAGAAAAACTTTGCTTCGTCATTCCACAAAATAATAATAAAAAAAATCAAGATTCATTAGCATCCGTGCCAAGTAATCATCAACAAAAACATGTCAGCTGAACTTTTGGGTGCTTTTTTTTTTCTTCTTTAAAAGCGATTCTCCGCCAAATTTACAAACTCAAGAAACTGATGGCATTAAAAAGAAAGCGCCATCTCTGTCGCTTTGGCGGATGAAAAATGCGAATAATAAAAAATATATATATATATATATATATATATAGCTCTAGTTAATGGTTTGAGTTGAAGTTCTTGGGTGATGGGCGAACGAACAGTTAGGAAAAGGCGGAAAGCTCTTAGAGCAAGTTCACGACTAGCTTTGCTCTTTTTTTCTTGCCCTTTTAAGCCATTCCAAAACCGTTATTTTTCACATCACGTGCCGCTTGGGCGATTTCTGAATAAAGAACTTTCCGGTTCCTACACTTGTTTAAAATTTTATAAAGCTAGATTAATGGATGTTTGGATAGATGAATTAAATAATATTTTACGCAATATCTTAAATATTGAAAAAAAAAAAAAGATAAATTAAGAGGTTTTACAAACGACTAAGATTTGTTAATTAAATAATAATTAGTCACCCAGAGTTAAAGCTATATGCAATGACGTCATGATTTGGAAGCCTCCTGTTTGCAGAAATATATTCATGGAATCTCGACCCATTTGATTTCTGGTTCAAACATGGCAAAGATTTCCTTCAAAACCCATTCTATTAATATCGTGCACAAATTTTTATTGCATTGTATAATGAAAACGTAAATGTTTACTTAAATTTAAATTGAGGAAAGTAGAGTAAAATGATAAACTTGTCATATTTCCGATGAAATCATAGTTAGTAGTACACGCCTTGCTCTCTATTATTAGGTTATGAATGAAATCCACTTTAATTTAAATTGAGATGGATCGGAGACACAAGTCTTTTATAAGTGTTTGTTTATTTGCGATAATCTTGGATAGCGATAAACAAGTTCAAATCCAAAATGGTAGTGTGGGGTAAAATGACCGGGAGTTCATAGAATCCTTGGTTCTTTTCATATATCGAAAGAGCTTCGAAAAACACTGTTACTTTTATTGACTTACATTTTAGACAAGAATTCTAAACATGTATATTAAAGGTGGTCATTATGGGACCTTCTGTATCTGTTATAAGAGCAAATTCATTCTACTAAATATAATTATGCATGTATAAACAATGTACTCACCGTTATCACTGTTGGCGTCATAGGAGCAAGTGTCCGAATAACTGGATGGATATCCATTGGATGTCCGACGGTAATCACTTTCATCTGATGGCGTCCACTGTGCTTCTGCATTCAATGAACTAATAAGAACAGATCCATTCTTTTTAAAATTTTCAACAAAGTTTTCGATCTGCATCTCAATTTGACTGTGGTAGGATTTTAAAGGCATTTTTGTAGCTCAATTTATCCACCCATTATTATGAAATTATCTCATTTTATTTATTAGTGTCAATTTATGAATTTGCAAAGTTGCAGTGGGATGTAATATCTAAAAAACAGATTCTCTCGTGAAAATAAGTAAACTACAAAGTTTGGTGCAAGTACGAGTCATTCAGTCGTTTGAAAACTCGCAAAAAATTCTGCAAAATAAAAAGAAATTGAGTATCGATTTTCGGAAGCACGTTATAGCTGGAGCGCATTTGTCCAAGAAAAATACCCACTTAATTACCATCAAAACCATTTATTACATGCTTGTTTTGATCTTTATAATCAGATTCTAAGTAGTTTTTCCACGTAATAAAGTCATAATAGTCATCTGATTCAAATTCTCAGACAGTTATGTTGATATTAGAATCAAGTTTTAAAAGCCGGTAGAAGTTGGTCCGCTTAATCAACAGTCGTAAGCATGATCTCAAAACACTTCAAAATATTCCTTTAGAGACTTGTAGGTAT
This sequence comes from Parasteatoda lunata, assembly GCA_949128135.1. Taxonomy (NCBI): domain Eukaryota; kingdom Metazoa; phylum Arthropoda; class Arachnida; order Araneae; family Theridiidae; genus Parasteatoda; species Parasteatoda lunata. Next base: position 111,968,653 of record OX421975.1, read on the forward strand.
TTCTGCTTCTATCATTTGTTTCCGAAACTAAAACTTGGATCACTGTTAAACATCTAAATTCTTTATTGTCGTCGATAAATTTTAGATTTTATTAGCAAGGAAACAGACTTCAGAATCCGTTAGTGGAAAGCGGGCAGAATTAAGAACCAAAATGCTCTTAATTTGCAATCTTTGGTGCCAAACTTGAATCACAGTTCATTGGAGCTCTGAATCAATGTTTAATTTTTTGGGTTCATAATTCTATTTAGAAAAAAAAAACTAGAAAAAAGTTTTATATAGTTGTCACTTATCCCAAAACAAGGAACTCTTTTAGTATTTAAATCTTCAGAACTACATTTAGGTTTTGGAGTACAAAACTAACTCTTTAAAACTGTTGTGAAATCTTTGTACTCGTAAATAGTTAATATTTTCGTCCTAGAAATTCTTTTTCTGTTTGTTATAAGAATGAATGCTCTTATAAAAATTATTTATAAGCCTACTTAAAAAACACTAGGATTAAAAGCGCATTCTTCAAAAAACTATATTTGACACTTATTGGGAGCAAAATGCGTCATTTCATTTAGATTGTTGATCAATAGGAAAGTCTGTTCTAAACAGTGATCTTATCAGACAACACTGTTTTTTTATACATAAACTTTCAATGCATAGTAATAATTTTAATAATAAACAGTAATTTTTTGCACCTTTTTTATGTAAATGTAACAGTTGAAATGATATCTACTTTTTTAATATCAAATTTCTAAATATCAATCAAACATCAGTTTTTTGAAATCCTAAAAGCCGACTCTTTTTCATACATTTCAATAGAAATCATTTTCTTTACAATTCAACCAAGAACAAAATCATCGCTATATCGTTTTAGTGCAAATCGTTACTATCTTTAATTAAATATTCGTTTACCAATTTTTCTGATAACAGTTCAATAGCACACTTTTTACAACAATCCAAAATTTTTTCAATCAATATTCCACAAGTCAATACCATCTCAAATTCAATAAAGAGTCATTTCTATTAAGTTCAATAGCAATTTCTTTGAAATAAAAATTATAAGTTTGATTGCAAAATTTGAAAATCAAAATTCCACGAATCAATACTGCCGTCTTGAATTCAATAAAGGTTTGGCAGTCATTTCCACAGACTTTTAAAAGCAGATTGTCAATATACTGCAAATTTTAAAATTATCATTACCAAATCAATAACATCTTCCTCAATTCAATAAAGGTTCAGCAGCTTTTTCCATTGAAATTCACGAGCAAACTTTTTATAATAGAAACTATAAGTCTGACTGCAAAATCAAAGTTTTAGAAATCAATATTATCTTCCTCAATTTAATAAAATTTCAGCAGTCGTTCTCACTAAAGTTCAATAACAAACTTTAATAAAAAACTGTGATTTCACACATCAAAACTCAATTCAATAAAGTTTTTAACAGTTGTTTTCATTCAAGTTTAACAGCAAACTTATGACTGCTATTTTTAGAACCAAGTTCATTGAGCAAGAATATACTTGTTTGCATATGAAAGGTTAAATACTTATTATAAACAGTTCATAAGAATGTATAAAACAGCTTTGATTTGGTGCATGAACTACTCGTGAAATTAACTATGTTATTTAATTTCTAAATAACATCAAAATATTATGCAGAACAAGAAAGAAAATGCTACAGACCCTCATTTCAAGAGAAACCATCATTTCGATGATATGGTGGCAACACTCAATGACTAGAATAATTTGTGAGAAGAAGTATTGAAGAGATGTTTCAAAACTGGGAACCTATGAAATAAAAAGAAATACATTTTAAAAAAACATATCATTTATACTAATAATTTTAATCATTTTTTTAATGTTTTGTTTTAAAAATGTTTTTGTTTTATATACTGTTGTACGATACAAAAAGCATACACAAAATGTATTACAAATTGTTTTCAAACTATTTTTTTTTTTAAAATAATTAACTAGTTAATTAAATGTTTCTAATTGCAAAGAGCAATAATAAAAAATAATAACCTAGCCACATTGATGACGTCACGTACTAAAACAACCTGCTTCAAAGATTATAAATACAGGCATAAAGATTAAGGGCGTTTAATTTGGTTTGTTCATTTGTAAAAATAAGTTATCTCAGGTATGGTTGGATTGGTTGGTTCTAATGCCACTTGTCACACGGGCAAGCCTGCTAGGTGAAACCGAGCAAATTTAAGGCAGAGTGAGCGATTCTTGTTCTTCAGTGGCGCCATCTATGGCCAAGAATTCGACTTCTGCCACATCATACGTCACACCTGTTTATGAGGTGAACCCATTCATTCATCCACAGATCGTAGTTTTGACCTGAATCAGAGAACGATCGGTATCCAGTATTCCCAGAGTATCCCAATCCAGTATTCCCAGAGGTATTGATTTGTTATGGGAACATCGAGGACTTGGCGACTCGACAGAATTTTAACGTGCATCATTCACCAACTACACGGGGAGTCTTCGGTCGGTGGGGTTCGAAAAACCAACTCAATGAATCCAATGAGATATTTATTTTTTCTATAAACGAGTTTTAAAAAAGAGAACATTTATTTGAGTAGGAATCTTTGTGAAAATCATAAGGTTTGATTTCATTATACCAGACTGTTATCTTTGTTCTTAATACAAGATTATCGCAATAAGAATCTAAGAAGATTCTAAAAATGACCTTATTGGCATTAACAAGATGGAAATTACTTTAAAGTGGGGGTTCGCTTCACCCACCCTTCTCGCTACGCATTCGTACAGCTGTTGATTATCTTCTCTGATGTTTTAAAATAGATGCTTAAAATTTCGAGACAAAAATATTTATGTTAAATCGAAGTCAAACGTATCACTTTAATTGTAATGGAGAAAAGCATGCATTTCACTCCCGAGAGGAGATTGTTTAGATATGTGCTGCACGTATCGGAGCAATTTATAAAGGAGACAAAGGGATGCTTGCCGTCTGATATCTGAAGCTATGATCTTAGAGATATTTGGAAACGTCAACAAAGCACATGAGGGAAATAGAACTCGATATAACCCGGTTATCGATATAAACTTCTTCGCAAAGTCATTTTGTTGCATGACAACGCTAGACCACATTCAAACGAGGCAACAGATGAACTTTAGCTGAAACTCAAATGGGAAGTTCTTAACTATCTACACTACTGTTCAGATCTGTCACCTTGTGACTTCAAATTCTTCGGTGAACTCAAGGATACTACCATCTGCAATGCAGGCTTCATAAGTTCTTGAAAATGAAATAATTATGACGCTGCCAGAACATTGGATTTGATTAGACCACTGAACATGGCGCGTCTTTTGTTGACATGCCCTTAACAAATCAAATGCGAAGTAAAAATTTCTACCTTTGTTTCGCTGCTGAAGAAAATCGTCTGCAAGAAACAATATTTATTTATTTTTTATCAGTTTCTTAAAATGCGAGCAGAAAGACGCATATTTTTCACGATTTTTAGACATTTTTTTAATTCTTATTACTTGTTAATAGATGATTCAATAAGTTTTGTTTTCCTCATTTCGCACAATTTAAGAAAACAAGAAGGGGGGAAAAAAGCTGTACATACAGAGACATTTCAAAAGTCGGCGATGATGTTGATATACGTTCGCGCTGGGAGATTGGCATTCATTTGGTGTGCACTTATAGATGCAAACAGGCTCTCTCCATATGAATAATGTTTGTTTTTCTTCTTAACTTGCAACAGAGAACACTATTAACTACAACAATTTCAGCTTATAGCTTACCACAAAATGTGCCTGCTAAACTCTCCTTAGCTTGATATTAAACTTAAACGTTTTAAAAGTTAAGTTTATTCGTTGTAACCAAATAGCAAATATAATATACTATGTAATTTGAGCCGTGATGGCTCAAGGGATAAAGCGTTTGCCTTCCAATGAGGTGAACCGGGTTCAAATCCTAGCGATGGCTGGTCGATGTTAGTCCGCATCCGGCTTGCATCGACCACAGTGATGACGTGAACGATCTTCAGTGGTAGACGGATCATGGGTTATAGACCCTTTGCCTTCAGGCTAACCGTGAGAGGTTCTCGTGGTCTTCCTCCCCATGTCACGCAAATGCGGGTTAGTGCCATCAAAAAGTTCTCCACGAGGACAAATTTCTCCCACTACTTGATCCAGAAATTCCCTTGCCTTCTGAATTGGGTTCCAAATTACAAGGCTATGGAGTTGAACATTAGTAGTAAACACAAAAATTGGGTCGAAAGTTCAACGATTGTTATAAAATAAAAAATAAAATTATATACTATGTAATTTTATTGTTTAAAATCATTGTAAAATGATTTAAAAATAATTTTTGTTTAAGAAAATTATCAAATGTTACACTAAAGAATCGAAAATAATAAATCGCAATTTAACTGGCATCCCTAATTGTGAAAGACCCTTAGTGGATAAACGATTAGATGATAATTGAGGATAATAATTTTTAGGTTTCTTTAAATAAAGTATGTGAAATAGCCTCTGCCGCATTATTTTTAATACTGTACCTTATAATTTTTATATTGTGTTTTTATTTAAAAATTTTCTCAGTAATCTGCCTAAGCATCACAGCGAGAAATCTAAATATTGACCCTTTAAAAGATTTTTTTTTATTTTGGTGGTTCAGGATTTATAAGGACAACTTGTCATAATTTTTCTGGTCACATTTATCAAGAAATAATTCCTCTTTTAATACGTTAGAAATATGCAAAAAGTATTTAAGAAATAGGTATTTATAAATATATAAAAAAAATTATGACACTAACGTAACTAAAAAACTTGAATTATGTTTCTTAAATTTTTTTTTAAATATACGTACAATTTTATTTATTTTATAAAAGTGCTAAGTATTTAATATATAAGTATTTGAAAGAAAATGCTGCATAAGATCATATTAATATTTTTTAGTAAACAAAAACTTTACATCGTTCTCAAATTTTAAAGTGATGTAGAAATTTTAACTAAAACATAAAATAATTCAGGATAAGAAGAAGCTGAATTCATGGTAAATCGTTATAAATTAGGTAATGAATACTTCAACACATTTTCTCATTATTTTGGAAGTTTCACATTAATTTTTAAGTCTAAATTGTGCTGGTAAGAGTGCCTAAAGTAAAAGAGTGTGGACAAGGGAGAAACGATCCCTGATTGGTAGAAAGAAAAACTTTACCGCCGGAGGCGAGAGTGGAAAATTCGCCATTGGAATAACATGGAGTGAAAATTATCTGCCTCAAAAAATTTATGTTCTGCATTAAGAAAGGTATATAAGTTCATTACTTACTTTTTTTTAGTAAGAAACTTCACAGTTGCAGTAAATGTAAAAATTCTGGCTGAAAATTTGGATACTTATTAGTTATTTGAATTTATCCTTATTATTACTTACTTGCGTGCATATAAAGTTTTGTTTATCTCATTGTAAAGTGAACAAGGTGATGAAATAACTAATGATTACATAAGAATAAATGTATTTACATTTAATAAACATAATTTCTATCTAAATTACTAATAAATTTTAAGATTTGCGCATCTTTTTATCAAAACTTTATAAGTGCAGAGTTTGGCGATATTACTTTGAAATATTGACGCGTTACAATCTTCGCCAAATAGCCTTTGTTTACTTTTCGTTACCAACTTGATAAAATGCTAGTTTGTTTTAAATTTAAACTAATTATCGAAATTTTTGTTTACAATTAGTTGAAATAAGCAATACCTTTTAAGGTGAATATGCGATAATTTTTTCCTAATAAAGTAATAAATAATAATAAATTTTGTAATTTGTTTTATTAATTATTATTTCTGAAATGAATAACATAATCATTATTAATTTTTATATTTTATTTATGGCATTTATTTAAACTTGAATTCTTTTTTTTTTTTTCATTCACGGCAGTGAAACAGACGTCTCTGCTACATCCCGATTTCTGCTCTATCTTCTTTTCTGGTTTGTGATGTCATGAACTTTTATTTGCATATGAAGGTTTCTTCTTCTTTTTCCTGCTCGGTCTTACATTAAAAATGATTACTTTTCTGTTACTTATCGGTGTAAATATTTGCGTAATTTCATTAAAACCATGTGCTCCCCTAATTTGTTTGAGCAGTATTTATGAAGTCATTGTATTTGCCAGTATTTATGAAGTCATTGTTAAAATTTAAGGTCAAATTTTTTTTTCTATTAATAAAAATTATAAGTTTTATAAAATTTATTTTATCTTGTATCATTTATACAGAAAAGTAGAAAAAGGGGTGTATACTATACGTTTATGATACCTTCAAATTAATTTTTCACAGTTTGTTTTTATCAAAATTTAAAATGTTGAAAGTCCTTCAGACTAACACCAAATGAGCGAGTGGCGCCAATTTCGGTGTCTCATCTAGCAACCCCCTTGAACAAAAATATGATGGCAGCGCATGCGCTCTTGGGTATTGTCATCTCTCTTTTCAATACAGGCACTCTAGTGCTGGTCATTTTCAGGTTCATTCTTGATTCTAGTCATTTTACGAAATCATTTATATCATATTATCATTATGACATTGTTAAAACAGATTTGTAACTGAGCTACTGAAAAGTATTTCACGAGTTCTAACATTGTACGTTTTTGAAGTACGGGCCATTTGAAAATAAAAAACTAAATTTTCATGAAACAAGTTTATTTCTTGATTCTACATACATTTCTCTTTTTTTTTTTTTTTTTTCAAAATAGTTGCCGAGTTTGCTTAAACAATTATCATACCTAATTATAACTAGATTTATAATACGTGGGTGGTCGGTTAACGAACATAATCCGTTCCAAGACTAAATTCGCTATCCGAATTGTTCGTTAACCGATCATCGATTCACCATAGACTTCTATGTGAAATCGATTCATTCGTTCTAGAGACACTAAAAATTAAATTTTAAAAAATGTATAATTTCTTAGTAAGTTTTTAAAAAATAATACATACATATAGTCTTGCATATTAATCAGTCCGTTTCATTTTTTGCTTATGGGGCGTTGAAGAACATGTCCAATGTCGATTGCTTTTCTCACTTTTTCAGGATTTTCCGGAAGTAATTAATAGCATTGTCGTTGTAAAGATCGCCAACCCGACTGACATCAGCTTGGTTTGGGTGCCATTCTAAGACCATTGCTCTGACATCCTCCCACTTTTTCAAAAGATCTTTAATGGCAGATGTCGGCATGGGTCCTCTTTTGTCTTCCTCTTGTTCAGAAGGAGACACATTTCGCTGTGTTTCTTGGTGTTCTTCATTCAAAATTTATTGGAGTTCTTCTGTCGTCAGTTCATCTTCATGTCCCATTATGAGCTTTTCTATGTCATCCTCGTTCACCTCCAATTCCAGATATCTAGCAGTTGTCAAAATTTCATCCATAATTTCAGGGGTGTCTCCCTGATCACCCCCGTCTCCTTGAACGAAAGATGGACACAGCTTCCGCCAAGCAGAAATCAACTGCCGCTGACCACGCCTTTTGAATGATACGAATAGCTTCAAGAATGTCAAAACTTTTTTAAAGTTATTGTTTAGGAGAAATGGCTTGCTTCAAAACACCGACGAAAGAGCGCGCGAGTGTGCAATTTCTTGAAAGCCGCAATAACCTCCTGATCCATCGGCTGAATCAGCAAAGTCATATTCGGAGGTAAAAACTGAACAGTCTGTCAACAAGATCCTTTGGGTGTCCTGGTGCATTGTCTAATAGCAGCAGTGCTTTCAATGGCAAGTCATTGGTAGTCCTCGATGCTCGGGGCACAAACTTTAAACAGCCATTCTTTGAAAAGATACTGCGTGACCCTCTGATTCGATCTCCACATTACTCGTAGTTAGCTCTTAATTGTGGATTCTCAAAGTGGTAAACGAGAAGTGGTTTAAGCTTCATATTACTACTAACGTTAGCTACCACGTCAAGTAACGTCAATTGGTCTTTCATAGATAGGTTTATGCCCAGGAACACTTTTCTTATCTTTCGTGATGTAGGTACGGTTCGGCATGCGCTTCCATAACAAACCAGTTTCATCACAATTAAATATTTGTTGTGGACGATACCCTTCTGTTTCAATGAATTCTTGAAATTTGAGACAGTACTTCTCAGCTGCTTCTTTATCTGCACTAGCAGACTCACCATGCATTAATACATGTTTAATTCCAGACCTTCTTTTAAACTTTGTAAACCAACCAGTGGTAGCCTTGAATTCTAACTCCTCGGATGACGAACCTGGAGTTCGTTCCTTCAATTTCTCAAGCCTTCTCTTGAATGATAGGCATACTAGTTACATCTCGTTTCATTTATCCAAACTAAAAGCAACCTCTCCGTTTTATCATGGATGGCACTTCTTTGCTCCGAAGATGTGATTTTCGTTACTCCTTCAACTGCTTGAGTTTTCTTGATGATATCTTTCTTAGCTAATATTTTATTTTATTTTATAACCGTCGTTGAGCAGCCGTCCCAATTTCATGGGTTTACGACTACTAATGCTCAACTCCGTAGTCTTGTAATTTTGAACCAATCCAGAAGACAAGGAAACTCCTGAATCAGTTACCCCAGAGGTATTGATTTGTTGTGGGAACATGGAGGACTTTGAGACTCGACAAATTTAACGTGCATCAGTCACCATTTACTACACGGGGAGTCTTCGGTCGGCGAGGATCGAACCCACCACCTCTTGTACATGGGCCCAGCGCCCTACCGACCAGGCTATCCCGACCTTTCTTAGCTAATATTTTTTTTTTTTTTTTATAACCGTCGTTGAACAGCCGACCCAACTTAATGGGTTTACGGCTACTAATGTTCAACTCCGTAGCCTTGTAATTTTGAACCCAATCCAGAAGACAAGGGAACTCCTGGATCGAGTATTGGGAGAAATTTGCCTTCGTGGAGGACTTTTTGATGGAGCTAACCCGCATTTGCGTTACATGGTGAGGAAGACCACGAGAACCTCCCACGGTTAGCCTGACGGCAAGGGGACTCTAACCCATGATCCGTCTACCACTGAGGATATTTCACGTCAGCACTGTGGTCAGTGCAAGCCGGATGCGGAATTCGTATCGACTGGGATTCGAACCCGGTTCGCCTCATTGGAAGGCGAACGCTCTATCCCCTGAGCCATCGCGGCTCCCTTAGCTAATATTGTGCATACTATAGACCTGTTCAAGCCATACTGTCTCGCAACATCAGCCATTTTCTGTCCACTCTCAACTTTGGCTATCATTTCTCGCTTGGTGTTTATAGTGAGCACAATCCATGCTTTTTGGAACCCATAATATTGTCAGATTTTTCAGTTTTTTTTATAAGGGGTTCAGAAAAGCACACACGAAAATTTTAGAGGAACCAACTAGCGTACACAATTGACAAAGTTTCGGCGCACACGTGTGTTATTACTACATTCAGGATTGCCAGTGGCGACTAAAAGGCGATTGACTATTTGGAAAGGAGTCTGCCGTATGGAATTCGTCATTCAAGACAATGAATGGGACGGGGAATGAACGAGGGGGGGAGCGCTCAAAACGAAATATTTGTCTGTTTTGAATGAAATCAAAACCGAAACTGATGGTCTAATTTGTATGAATATTCTATTGGAATTTTTTTTTCCAATAGAACTTTGAAGTTTAATAGGTAAGCAACATAATTAAGGAGAGATGAAAAACGGTTTTTAGTCCGTTTCTCATATTTCACGTATTTTTACGGCGGTAGCGCGTCATCGGCACTTTTATATTTTATAGTCTGCACTGTTTAAAAAAATTAAGAATTCGCTTAATTTCTTCGCCAAGTCAGCAAATCCACTCGCCCATAACTTATCAGCTGTCAGAAAATATTGATATTCATATTGAAATTGAAGTATTCTAGTGTGTATTGATTTTAGTCATTATAATAATTATTGAATGACCTTTAAATTCATTGTTAATTCAAGTTTCATTTAGTAATCATCAATACTAAGCATGCTTTAAACATTTCTCCTTTCAGTGATATTATTTTGTATGCAAAATGATAACAAATGTTTAATATTAATTTTTTTTTCAGGCCGAGAAGTGCTCTTTAGAATTCGTTTTGTACATTATCCGTTTCTTGAAAGTGTTCGTTATCCGAATATGTGTTCGTTATCCGAACACAAAAATCTTTCGTGAAAGTTTTCGTTAACCGATTTGTTCGTTAACCGATCTGTTCGCTAACCGATCACCCACTACAGTCTTCATAGTAACTTGCCGCCTGGTCCGATAACCAAGAGGTCATGACCGTTTTCACGTCTTCGTCATCGTTGTACTGGTTGCCGCTAAAATGAATGTTTGAAACATCGGAAAAGATGTAAATCACTGGGTGCAAAGTCTGGGCTATATTGAGGGATGGTCCAAAACTTTCCAACCAAAAGAGTACAATAAAGATCGGGGCTGAGCTCTGATGGAGAGAGTCATTGTCATAGAGTAGCAGCATTTCTGGGCAGAATACCAATAGAAAGCTAAGTAAACTTCACAAATCTGCCAATGAATGTATGCAGTTTTTTTTGTCGACTAAAAACGCATCTCATACGCGGAGGGCGATTTGTTAAACTTGAAAATTTTAAAGATACAGAACTGACCGTACAGGTTACCTACACAACTGTAATTGAGCACAGTTCTTCCCAAGGAATGTCAGGACACGACGAAAATACTCGTTGCGACGCACCTGTCATCTACAAAACAAAACGGCCTTTACTTAAAAAACAGTCCTCTTATGTAGATGGTTATATATGAAAGACGAGGAGAGAATAACAAGAAGCGATAGATGAATTTAAAATTATAAGAAAGTTTAATAATTTACAAAAGTAGTGTGCGTCATCTCCTTCCCGCTTTGCCCCTCCAAACCTTATTTTTGCTTTTCAAAAAAGTGTTACAGCAAAATTAAAAAAAAAAAAAAAATTCAATCGAAAGATTTCAATATTCTCTATTATATTCACGCAGATTTGGTTCCACATATTTAGTATTCGATTTTATTTGGTTAAAATTCAGACCTAATCATTTTGCTTGGTTACCATATTAACATCATCCGCATACTTATTTTTGAAATTCTCATTTAACTCTTTGTCACTATAAAATCTCGTTAAATAGTTTTTTTTTTCAGAGATTGTTTAGCAATAAGGTGAAAAGTTAATTCTTAATATTTCGTTAGAATTTTAAATAGTAATTTCGTATGAATAATTTTAATTACGTACTTTAACTGAAAACAATTTTTATATAAAACTTACTCTGAAAACAAACATATTTTACTAAAAAGTAAATCTAATTTACTTCCCGTTTATGAACAGTAAAACAGATTGTAGTTTAAATGAGAATCGGGCTGCGATAAAGATTCCAAATGATGAACAAAAAGGTGAAAAAGATGTGCGTCTTTTGAATCATAAAGCATTGAATATGACAAATGAAAAACTATTGACTGAGACCAAATAATAGAATGGTCGGGAAAAAAATGAATTTTTGAATTTCTGAAAGCTTTAGTGCTGAAAAGTTGCCGATTATAATAAGAATAAAAATGGCATAAAAATATAAAATGGGTAAATATCTTCCGTTTGCGCATCGTACTTAATAAAAACTTGAAGGGAAAAGAAATCGCAAGTTTTTAAAATTTTTGTAAGTTGGCTTAAACTTCTGAACTGAACAAGCTTCAGTTTGTTATGCTTCTTCGATAGTTTGGAGTTTGAATAACCTAATTAAATTCAATTCTGATGAATTTCTTTATTTTTTTTACGGTAGCATAACGTTTAAAAAAGCATAAGTTTACCAATATTTCTCAATTTTCACTGTGTATCTCCCCGCTCATAATATTAGATCCGAACACCCCAGAACTCACCAGATGAAGATGGATACACATTAAGTTCAGCCCACAATTTTTTGGAAGGGTATTTATACATTATATTTATAGCTATATACAAAGATTTTCAATGCCGTTGATTTTTTTTCTTTCTTTCTTTTTTGGTTTACTGTATTAATAAGTTTCTTTCTTTTATATCTACTACATATTTAAGTTCTAATTTTTTGGAAAAATGTGGATAAACTGAATTAGATGCAATTTGCAGCTTCAAGTTCACTTATTCGGAGCCCCTGTCACAAGTTTGACGCAATTGCCTGGGAGTGACAGGGTCGGTACGGTGATAGCGGATTGCGCTAATAGTTTTCTAAAACATGGTGGACTGCGCTGCTAACATCTTATCCCCCCCCCCTTAAGAAAGGTTGGTGGGCTGCGCTCAAGGCAACCCTTATGACCATCCCTCCTACTTCATTCATGCAGTAAAACAATTTCTGATAAAAACATCGCCTCGCCAATACTGTTCGCCAGAAGTTAGTGTGCTGTGGAGGGGGGATTTGTCAATAAGTGTTCCTCCATCTTTTGGTAATTTTCATTTAAAAGGAATTTTTTATAGGTTTGTAAGTTTTGATACTTCTGTAATCTTAAAATACAAACAATATTTTAACTATGAAATTTTTTTTTTATTTTAGTTCATTTTAAGGTGACATAGGGCTTTCAAAGTTTCGAAAATCAGTCAAAATTTTAATTAGACCGATGCAATTTTTTCAAGAATATTGGTTAAAAAAAAACATATATTTTTTGCCCACTTTTCGTCTTAAGTTGGTTAAAAAGTAAAAGGTTGCAGTATCAAGCAACCTTTTAGTAACCTTGCAGTATTAGGGTGCAGTACCAAGTTTTAATTAAATTGAAAAAACCTAACTTTAATATTTAATAATTTGAATTTATTTAATAATTTAAAATTTAAATGATTTTTTACATGCAATTTTTGAATATATTTAATAATTAAAATTTTAAACCAGTTTTAACCAATCTATCGTAACCAAACTTCTGCATATTATTTTTTAAAAAATATATGAACATAAAATGTGTGAATTTTTGCAGTTCATGCACTAAAAAGTTTATGACTACAACTCTGACCAGAAGCCATGGTTGGCAATCATAATTTTTTTTACTCCAAAATCGTATATATTTGATTTAAATTGAATTTTTTTTATTTGAATAAAATTAATTGGATTTTATCAAATTTACCATCCAAAGTATCTGATACAATATTTTAATAATACTATTGTTGAAAAATAATAGAAGTTGAATAGTTAATATTTCTTACTAAAAATGGATAAAATTATTACATAATAATCATTGCGTTAAAAAAAAAAAACATACTCGTAGTTATATTTTTCAGGTTCAACTTGGTGATAATTGTTAAGAATCGGGTGACAATTTGTCAACTAGACATCTAATGAAAAGTAAATTAGTTTAGATAAGAAAACATTACTGAAAAAAAATTACGTCATTCTGGTTTGAGGAAGTCTTGATACACTCTAACTCTATATTCAATAAGATTTAAAAGCAAATCTGCTTTAATGATTAGTTATTTTCAACTTCTAATGATTTGTTATTTTCAACTTCTAATGATTAGTTACTTTCAACTTTTCTTTTGAGTTGGCTCAGCATTTTTCTTATTTTTCTCTATCCTTGTCGCAATGTTGCTGGTGCAGGAGTTCTGAAATTTAGACATGGACTACAAAAAGCAATTTTAACCCCCTATTTTAGAAATCGTTTAAAAAATTTTATTAGTCAATTCGGGAGAGATGTTTGAAAAATTATTTTTTGCATTAGTTTAAGATTAGTCATTGTTATAACTAAAACTGCAGACGATTCTGTTTATGATTATACTGCACGTTCTTTAATGCTTAATTATTTTTTACCAACTCAGTCATCACTGCGGACAGCATGTGGGTCGGTGATACGTCCTTGATTTAGTCTTTTTAAAGTTATCTGAAGCCACCTAGATTATTTTGTTTATAATAATGGCTTTAACACGCATTTTCATAGAGCCAAATGATTTAAAATCAACAACGGTCATTGAAATAAAAATAAGATATGTTCAATAAAGTAAAATCAATAGAGAAAAGATACTGATTCATTAATAGAAGTCATAAGCAAATTGCTATATATTATTGTCACCTATAATGCTTAATTAAATTTGGTAATTAGCTCTATTGGTATTATGTCAATTGGTGGTGTTTTCAATAGGTACTATTGTACTATGGTCTAAATCTATTAACATAAAGCCATCGGCAAGGGCTATAAATAAAAAAAATGTCGGTACATGACTTTTAGATTTGTTTGATTTTGTAGTGTTGATTAGAGCTGCGGAGTCTGTTGAAATGTTCGAATTCAACTTTGATTCCGAATTTTCCCGTAAACTTGACCCCGATCAATAAGCACAGTTAAAAATTTCACAAAATTCTAGGGAAGAATTAATTGCTACGAAATCAACTTTTATAATCTTTTTGTAATGTAACTTAATACTATTTGACTAATTTGAATGCTAATAAAAAAAAAAAAAACTCTATTTTTATTTTTCTTATCTACTCAGTTGATAATTGAGTCGATCAGCAGATTAATATAAGCCTTACTCTATAGTTATATGCAATACAAATATGATCTTATATCGAGTTTTGCTGTCAATGCCAATTTTTTTAAAAAAAGAAAGAAAATATTGGAAGCAATTTTTTTAAAGACAGATTCTTTAATCACTTGATAAAAATCTTAATATATCCCATAAAATAAAATAGTTTTAAAAAACAAAAACTTTTGTAAGGTTTTGTTAGGAAAATCAAAACTTAAAATATTGAGTGTAACTTACTAACTTACGAGAGTTGAGTCGATATAGTCTCAGTTAATTTTCCAAGTACATCCTTTTTTAAATATAACTTTTCTCATAAAAGACGCTGCAAGAATTTCTTATAAATTATTTAAAAAAATATAAAAGTTGGTAACTTATTTGATATTTTTATATTATTTCATCTTTATTTTTAGAGTTAATAAGAAAATCTTACAACAAATTTTAAGATAAAATTTAATAAAATGCCATCATATCAGAAAAATTAACTGAAAATATATTAAATAGATTTTCCCAAAATTAGAAAGTTGCACTCAATATTCTAATTTTTACTTCATCGAGTGAAACCATAAAATAGTTGTTTTGTAAAATTTTTAAAAATTCTTTATTCTTACTCTTAAGCAATCTCGTAATTGAAACTGTTTCTAAATTTTAACTACAAAACACTGAGTACTATATTTATACAAAATAATGCGTTTAAATGTGTCATAATCAAATTTTTTTATTCACAATAAATCAAAAGTTGAAAAGAGAATAACACTACATTCGCAAATGGATAAGTTCACCTGTTCTTTTATTCCAAAATTTATAATTCCGCACATTTGTAAATTCACTTACCTATAAAGATAATAAAATTGTAATGATAAATGCAATACTATCATTAAATGTATTATATTCTAATTATAAATCTAATCCAGTTTGCAATATCTCGAATTTAGTAACTTGGCATAATATATTTTTATATATTTCTTGGCCAAGTAGAAGCTTATCGCCAAGTTAGTGCTTGATTTTTATAAATTGCACCCCTCACATGTCAATGAGAAGAGAGATCTACCTAGAAACGTAACCAACTAGCAGCGCAATCAGCATACTGTTAGGGGTGGGAGTTATAAATGTAGCAATTGAGCGCAGTCCACCACTGCCCGGGTTGGTACATCTCTATTCCTCGCATGGTGCCAGAATTGATTGAGGTATTCAATATCATCTTCATTCAAGTCTTGCAGAATTGGGAAGGATATATCCATATCTAGCGTCATGTTCACTTATTTTATTCAAAGCTCTTGTCACAACTTATTCATAGCCTGAGAGTGACAGGGTTGGTACATCTCTATTTCTCGCATGGTGCCAGAATTGATTGAGAGATTCAATATCATCTTCATTCAAGTCTTGCAGAAATGGGAAGGATATATCCATCTCTAGCATCATGTTCACTTATTTCATTCACAACTTATTCATAGCCTGGGAGTGACAGGGTTGCTATTTCTCGCATGGTGCCAGAATTGATTGAGGTATTCAATATCATCTTCATTCAAGTCTTGCAGAATTGGGAAGGATATATCCATCTCTAGCATCACTTACCATCTCTAGCATAATTTTCACTTATTTCATTCACAACTTATTCATAGCCTGGGAGTGACATGGTTGGTATATCTCTATTTCTCGCATGGTGCCAGAATTGATTGAGGGATTCAATATCATCTTCATTAAGTCTTGCAGAATTGGGAAGGATATATCCATATCTAGCGTCATGTTCACTTATTTTATTCAAAACTCCAGTCACAACTTTTTCGTAGCCTGGGAGAGACAGGGTTGGTACTTCTCTATTTTGCCAGAATTTATAAGTAATTTAAGATCATCTTCATTCAAGTCTTACGGCATTGTGGGAGGATATACTACGCAAACATTCCAATCCATGATTTCAGAATAATCCGAGGCTTGAAAGTTTTTCTTTGGTAGTACGAAATTTGGCCTTTGCTCAACAAATTCCAGTCTACTAACCAATATTTGCAGTATATTTCAAGTGCAATCACCTTGTGGAATGGTCTAGAAGACTGCAAATCGCAATTTTGCTTCTTAAGCGAGATTAAATAATAATACTGAAATTCTGTAACTACCGGTATTGCTTTTGTGAGAAAATGAGTGGTCCTCAAATGCCAATTCCGTTTACATTATTTATAAATAAATAATGAAAAGAAAAAATAAGATTTTTTTAATTGCCTCATCCCAAGAAAAAGTTTCAAAGCGGAAAAGGAAATAAACGGTACTTTTGTTATGTGCATTTAACATGCGAGTTTCATACCTGTTCTGAAGGAAATCACCGTTAAAATATATCTGTTACATTAAACGAAAACTTAGAGAGAGGTAAAGAAAGCATTGCGTGTGTCCATACAAAACGTGTGTTACTTTTAAAAGGAAAACATGAATAAAAAAATCGAAAGATTTGTCATGGAAAATGAATCGGGCCTATGTTTGCGAATGTTCCATCATGTTGGGTGTGGCAAGTCTCTGAATGAGGTGCACGCGATTGAGATGTCGGAAGAAATTAAAAAAGATTTTTTCCACTTGTCAAATGTTTAGATTTTTAATCAAGAACAACTAGTAACCGAATGTGTCCGTAGAACTGTTTTTTTCTTCTCTGGAAATACTATTTCTTACTCAATGTAAACTGAATAAGAGTATGTTTTATCAGTAGTTGCTCAGTACATACATCTTAAACACCAATTAAAAAAATAGTGTGTAAGTCGATCTACGTTTTTTGCCATTTCTACAATAAAAAAACTGAAAAAGATCAATAGCGGCTCAATAATTATTCCAATCGAATTTTTTTAAAATAATCATGACCAATTAATGTAATAGCTTATCTATTTCTTTCATCATATCTGCAAACTGTAAGCTGAATAGGAATCTGTTATTTAAACATTAATAGCGGTTTAATAATTATTTTTTTTTAATCTTTTTTTTTTTTTTTAAATAGCCAATCAATGTGAAGTAGATCTACTTTTTTTGGGCCTTTCTACGGTATGGAAAAAGAAAAAGAACACGTTATATTAAGATTAATAGCAGCTCAATAATCATTCCGTTTTTTTTTTCTGAATAGCCAATATATGAGTTTTTCGGAATTTCTATGTACAACATGGAAACTGGAAGGAAGAAAAGGAACGCGTTATTTTAAGTTTAAGAATTATTCCAATCAGATTTTTTATTTTAAATTGCCAAAAATTGAAGATCGAATATTTTTGCCATTTCTACAATACGAAAACTGAAAAAGAAACGTGTCATTTAAAGTTATATTATAGAGAAATAGTTATTCCAATCAGATTTCTTTTAAAATAACCATAACTCATAAATGCAATAGCTGATCTATTTCTTTCACCTTCTCTTCAAAATGTAAACTGAAAAAAAAAACATGTTATTTTAAGATCAATAATGGCCGATTGTTTTTTTTTTAATTTTTTATAAATGTTTAAGTAGATCTACTTTTTTTGCCATGGTATGGAAACTGAAAAACGGAACAAGAACACGTTGTTTTAAGATGAATAGCTGTTCAATAATTATTCTAATCGAATTTATGTTTAAATAGTCAATAAAATGTCTAAATAGATCTACTCCCCTCTCATTTCAATTCACACTGTGTAAAAGGAACATGTAATTTTGGGATAAATGATGGCGGCGCAATAAAGCAGAAATTTTTAAAACCTATCTGCAAAAGTATTGGTAACTGCTTCTTCCATCATTTATATAGTATTTAAAGTAATAAGAAACGTGTTAGTTTAAGATGAATAGCTCTTTAACCAATATCCCAACGGAATTTTTGAAGTAGTCCATAAATGTGTTTGGTCAAGCTTATTAATTTATGATAAAAAAATAGCTCAATGCTTATCTTTTAACCATTTTTATAAAAAATAACCTACTGAAGTATTACTATAATTAATTTTTCCACTTTTTCTTCTCTGTTTGAACGAAAAAGGAACATGCTATTTTAAGGTTAATTGTAGCAGCTCAATGTATAAACCCCTACCAAAGGGTTTTAATAGTAGTTTATAAATGAAGGACTGCTGTTAATACTAAATTAAATAATAAATAATTTTTTACCGCTGAAGGCTTCTGATTTTCTAAAACATAAAAGTAAGAATGTAAATAACTTAACCTAATGATTCTCCTTTCATACCTCAGTGTCTATAGTGTAATTAATTAATTTATTTAATATATTTTTTGGTGAATTTTTAAGATTTGTTAAGACTATAGACAGCTTCATAGTTTGTGTGATGAAAAATCTGACAATTCTCTAAATAAGTTATTTAAAAAATACTTAAAAATATGCTTGAAATTCATTATAAATTTGAAAAATCTTTCTACAGCGTTCACGTTAAAGTTGAAGCTGTTGTTTGCAACATAAATTTAAACACATGAATGTAAACCTGAGGCCATTCAGTTTAATGTTGTTTTTCTTTTTTTTACCTTCGCATTCTTATTGTTCAAAGTTTTAAAGATTTTCAGTTATTGTATTTCATTTATAAAAATATCTTGTTTAAAATTAAGAACGAAAAATAAATAAACAATTTAACATTTGCTAAAAAAAAACCGTGTTCTTTTTTCTCACTTTTAAATACTATTTATATTTTAATATGATTTAAAAACATTTTAAAATTATATATTGTTTCGCACTAGTGGGCTGTGTACTAATATAAAAAACAATCTAATCAATATAATTCATATAATCTAATTATTATATATGTTACCGGTAAAGTATGAAACGCCGGCATTACATAGAATACTTAGGCATTCTATATAATGCCGGACGTTTTTAGGCAAAGTAGGAAATATGAGAAGAATTACATACTTTCCGTAGGCATTGTATATAATGCCTAGGCATTCTATAGAATGCCAAATGCTATTTAGGCAAAGTATGAAATAAACGTCCTAATGAGGTTATTATGTAAATGATGTGCATGTTACTGTGAATGACTGAAATCGGTGGCTGTTGACTTTCACCGGTTATTTTAATACTTACTGACGATAGATTAGAAGAAACATCAGTGCTTGGAGTATCGGACAAATATATACCGGGCAATGGCACTTAACCTTAAAAAAATATCAGTGTAGGATATACCGGGCAAATGTATACCAGGCAGTGGCACTGAACCTTAAAAAAACATCAGTGTAGGATATACCGGGCAGTGGCACCTAGTATATATTTCGGACATTTACCAAAGGTCTAGTCATACTAGGTCTAGTTAAGTGCCATTGCCCGGTATACATTTGCCCAGTATATCCTACACTGAGGTTTTTTAAGGTCAAGTGCCACTGCCCGGTATACATTTGCCCGGTATACCCTACACTGATGTTTTTTTAAGGTCAAGTGCCACTGCCCGGTATATCCTACACTGATGTTTTTTAAGGTCAAATGCCATTGCCCGGTATACATTTGCCCGATATACCCTACACTGATGTTTTTTAAGGTCAAGTGCCATTGCCCGGTTTAACCTACACTGATGTTTTTTTTTAGGTTCAGTGCCACTGCCCGGTATACATTTGCCCGATACTCCAAACACTGATGTTTCTTCTAATCTATCGTCAGTAAGTATTAAAATATCGAATAAATGTAATTCTAGCCACGAATAAATTAATATCAAATCTGATGTAATAAATATTTCGGACATTCACCAAAGCGACTATGTGGTTGTCAACATTCACCGGTGAAAGTTAACAACCACCGATTTCGGTCATTCACAATAACATGCACATCATTTACATAATAACCTCACCAGAACGTTTATTTCATACTTTATCTAAATAGCATTTGACATTCTATAGAATGCCTAGGCAATGAGTGAAATATAAATCATTTCATACTTTGCCGGCAAGTTTTAGGCATGATTTTATACTTTGCCGGTAACATATACATATAAAAAATATTTCATGAAATAAAATTATAATATAAAAGGCTACTACATAAGTAAGCGATTTTAATCTTATTCAAAACATAGTAAACCTCGAAACTGGCACTTTTAAAATCTATTCCAGTATCGCGCTATAAGTAGCGAAATTACTGTAATCGCTATTTTTTTCCCGTAGTTTGTTGTGTAGTGCGATACATTTTAAAAGAAGTTTCGTAGTAAGTAGTGCGATACAAAAAAAAAAAAGAACAGTAGTTTGTAGGGATTCCTGGCAACAACTTCCTTCTTTTTATATTTAAAAAAAAAAAAAACTTTTGTGTTCTCCATTGTTGTTGTCTGATGATGAATTGCAACCCTTTTTATTATATTTTTATTATTCACATCTCTTCGTTATACTATATATATATATATATATATATATATATAAATTATGAATTTAAATTTACTTTAAACTTTTAACTACATGATTCTAATAGTTTTAAAATAAAATAAAATTAATGACAGAAATCGTTTTTCTGCAAATTATGTATTTATAACTAATTTAACGTTTTTTTTTTTTTTTTTGTTGCTGTTAAATTCTGTTTCACTGCTTGTTTTTTTTTTTTTTTTGTTTTTTTAAATTCTCTTAGCTGTGACATTTGAAACCAAGAATTTCCCTATCAGTCAGCAATAAGGACATATATTCCCTCTGCGAGGAGGGGGTAGATGAGTAAAGGATGATTTGCTAGCAATTTTCACCAAAGAAATGTTAAAGCTCACTTGGAATAGAGACATTTTTTTTTTAAATTCTCTTCGCTGTGACATTTGAAACCAAGAATTTCCCTATCAGTCAGCAATAAGGACATATATTCCCTCTGCGAGGAGGGGGTAGATGAGTAAAGGATGATTTGCTAGCAATTTTCACCAAAAAAATGTTAAAGCTCACTTGGAATAGAGAAATTTTTTTTAAAAATTCTCTTCGCTGTGACATTTGAAACCAAGAACTTCCCTATCAGTCAGCAATAAGGACATATATTCCCTCTGCGAGGAGGGGGTAGATGAGTAAAGGATGATTTGCTAGCAATTTTCACCAAAGAAATGTTAAAGCTCACTTGGAATAGAGACATTTTTTTTTTAAATTCTCTTCGCTGTGACATTTGAAACCAAGAATTTCCCTATCCGTCAGCAATAAGGACATATATTCCCTCTGCGAGGAGGGGGTAGATGAGTAAAGGATGATTTGCTAGCAATTTTCACCAAAGAAATGTTAAAGCTCACTTGGAATAGAGACATTTATTTTTTTAAAATTCTCTTCGCTGTGACAATTGAAACCAAGAATTTCCCTATCAGTCAGCAATAAGGACATATATTCCCTCTGCGAGGAGGGGGTAGATGAGTAAAGGATGATTTGCTAGCAATTTTCACCAAAGAAATGTTAAAGCTCACTTGGAATAGAGACTTTTTTTTTAAATTCTCTTCGCTGTGACATTTGAAACCAAGAATTTCCCTATCAGTCAGCAATAAGGACATATATTCCCTCTGCGAGGAGGGGGTAGATGAGTAAAGGATGATTTGCTAGCAATTTTCACCAAAGAAATGTTAAAGCTCACTTGGAATAAAGACATTTTTTTTTTTAAATTCTCTTCGCTGTGACATTTGAAACCAAGAATTTCCCTATCAGTCAGCAATAAGGACATATATTCCCTCTGCGAGGAGGGGGTAGATGAGTAAAGGATGATTTGCTAGCAATTTTCACCAAAGAAATGTTAAAGCTCACTTGGAATAGAGAAATTTTTTTTTAAAATTCTCTTCGCTGTGACATTTGAAACCGAGAATTTCCCTATCAGTCAGCAATAAGGACATATATTCCCTCTGCGAGGAGGGGGTAGATGAGTAAAGGATGATTTGCTAGCAATTTTCACCAAAGAAATGTTAAAGCTCACTTGGAATAGAGACATTTTTTTTTTTTAAATTCTCTTCGCTGTGACATTTGAAACCAAGAATTTCCCTATCAGTCAGCAATAAGGACATATATTCCCTCTGCGAGGAGGGGGTAGATGAGTAAAGGATGATTTGCTAGCAATTATCACCAAAGAAATGTTAAAGCTCACTTGGAATAGAGATATTTTTTTTTTTTAAATTCTCTTCGCTGTGACATTTGAAACCAAGAATTTCCCTATCAGTCAGCAATAAGGACATATATTCCCTCTGCGAGGAGGGGGTAGATGAGTAAAGGATGATTTGCTAGCAATTTTCCCCAAAGAAATGTTAAAGCTCACTTGGAATAGAGACATTTTATTTTTTAAAATTCTCTTCGCTGTGACATTTGAAACCAAGAATTTCCCTATCAGTCAGCAATAAGGACATATATTCCCTCTGCGAGGAGGGGGTAGATGAGTAAAGGATGATTTGCTAGCAATTTTCACCAAAGAAATGTTAAAGCTTACTTGGAATAGAGACATTTTTTTTAAAATTCTCTTCGCTGTGACATTTGAAACCAAGAATTTCCCTATCAGTCAGCAATAAGGACATATATTCCCTCTGCAAGGAGGGGGTAGATGAGTAAATGATGATTTGCTAGCAATTTTCACCAAAGAAATGTTAAAGCTCACTTGGAATAGAGACATTTTATTTTTTTAAATTCTCTTCGCTGTGACATTTGAAACCAAGAATTTCCCTATCAGTCAGCAATAAGGACATATATTCCCTCTGCGAGGAGGGGGTAGATGAGTAAAGGATGATTTGCTAGCAATTTTCACCAAAGAAATGTTAAAGCTCACATGGAATAGAGACATTTTATTTTTTAAAATTCTCTTCGCTGTGACATTTGAAACCGAGAATTTCCCTATCAGTCAGCAATAAGGACATATATTCCCTCTGCGAAGAGGGGGTAGATGAGTAAAGGATGATTTGCTAGCAATTTTCACCAAAGAAATGTTAAAGCTCACTTGGAATAGAGAAATTTTTTTTTAAAATTCTCTTCGCTGTGACATTTGAAACCAAGAATTTCCCTATCAGTCAGCAATAAGGACATATATTCCCTCTGCGAGGAGGGGGTAGATGAGTAAAGGATGATTTGCTAGCAATTTTCACCAAAGAAATGTTAAAGCTCACTTGGAATAGAGACATTTTTTTTTCTTAAATTCTCTTCGCTGTGACATTTGAAACCAAGAATTTCCCTATCAGTCAGCAATAAGGACATATATTCCCTCTGCGAGGAGGGGGTAGATGAGTAAAGGATGATTTGCTAGCAATTTTCACCAAAGAAATGTTAAAGCTCACTTGGAATAAAGACATTTTTTTTTTTAAATTCTCTTCGCTGTGACATTTGAAACCAAGAATTTCCCTATCAGTCAGCAATAAGGACATATATTCCCTCTGCGAGGAGGGGGTAGATGAGTAAAGGATGATTTGCTAGCAATTTTCACCAAAGAAATGTTAAAGCTCACTCGGAATAGAGACATTTTTTTTTTAAAATTCTCTTCGCTGTGACATTTGAAACCAAGAATTTCCCTATCAGTCAGCAATAAGGACATATATTCCCTCTGCGAGGAGGGGGTAGATGAGTAAAGGATGATTTGCTAGCAATTTTCACCAAAGAAATGTTAAAGCTCACTTGGAATAAAGACATTTTTTTTTTTAAATTCTCTTCGCTGTGACATTTGAAACCAAGAATTTCCCTATCAGTCAGCAATAAGGACATATATTCCCTCTGCGAGGAGGGGGTAGATGAGTAAAGGATGATTTGCTAACAATTTTCACCAAAGAAATGTTAAAGCTCACTTGGAATAGAGACATTTTCTTTAAAATTCTCTTCGCTGTGACATTTGAAACCAAGAATTTCCCTATCAGTCAGCAATAAGGACATATATTCCCTCTGCGAGGAGGGGGTAGATGAGTAAAGGATGATTTGCTAGCAATTTTCACCAAAGAAATGTTAAAGCTCACTCGGAATAGAGACATTTTTTTTTTAAAATTCTCTTCGCTGTGACATTTGAAACCAAGAATTTCCCTATCAGTCAGCAATAAGGACATATATTCCCTCTGCGAGGAGGGGGTAGATGAGTAAAGGATGATTTGCTAGCAATTTTCACCAAAGAAATGTTAAAGCTCACTTGGAATAAAGACATTTTTTTTTTTAAATTCTCTTCGCTGTGACATTTGAAACCAAGAATTTCCCTATCAGTCAGCAATAAGGACATATATTCCCTCTGCGAGGAGGGGGTAGATGAGTAAAGGATGATTTGCTAACAATTTTCACCAAAGAAATGTTAAAGCTCACTTGGAATAGAGACATTTTCTTTAAAATTCTCTTCGCTGTGACATTTGAAACCAAGAATTTCCCTATCAGTCAGCAATAAGGACATATATTCCCTCTGCGAGGAGGGGGTAGATGAGTAAAGGATGATTTGCTAACAATTTTCACCAAAGAAATGTTAAAGCTCACTTGGAATAGAGACATTTTCTTTAAAATTCTCTTCGCTGTGACATTTGAAACCAAGAATTTCCCTATCAGTCAGCAATAAGGACATATATTCCCTCTGCGAGGAGGGGGTAGATGAGTAAAGGATGATTTGCTAGCAATTTTCACCAAAGAAATGTTAAAGCTCACTTGGAATAAAGAAATTTTTTTTTTTAAATTCTCTTCGCTGTGACATTTGAAACCAAGAATTTCCCTATCAGTCAGCAATAAGGACATATATTCCCTCTGCGAGGAGGGGGTAGATGAGTAAAGGATGATTTGCTAACAATTTTCACCAAAGAAATGTTAAAGCTCACTTGGAATAGAGACATTTTCTTTAAAATTCTCTTCGCTGTGACATTTGAAACCAAGAATTTCCCTATCAGTCAGCAATAAGGACATATATTCCCTCTGCGAGGAGGGGGTAGATGAGTAGAGGATGATTTGCTAGCACTTTTCACCAAAGAAATGTTAAAGCTCACTTGGAATAGAGACATTTTCTTTAAAATTCTCTTCGCTGTGACATTTGAAACCAAGAATTTCCCTATCAGTCAGCAATAAGGACATATATTCCCTCTGCGAGGAGGGGGTAGATGAGTAAAGGATGATTTGCTAGCAATTTTCACCAAAGAAATGTTAAAGCTCACTCGGAATAGAGACATTTTTTTTTTAAAATTCTCTTCGCTGTGACATTTGAAACCAAGAATTTCCCTATCAGTCAGCAATAAGGACATATATTCCCTCTGCGAGGAGGGGGTAGATGAGTAAAGGATGATTTGCTAGCAATTTTCACCAAAGAAATGTTAAAGCTCACTTGGAATAAAGACATTTTTTTTTTTAAATTCTCTTCGCTGTGACATTTGAAACCAAGAATTTCCCTATCAGTCAGCAATAAGGACATATATTCCCTCTGCGAGGAGGGGGTAGATGAGTAAAGGATGATTTGCTAACAATTTTCACCAAAGAAATGTTAAAGCTCACTTGGAATAGAGACATTTTCTTTAAAATTCTCTTCGCTGTGACATTTGAAACCAAGAATTTCCCTATCAGTCAGCAATAAGGACATATATTCCCTCTGCGAGGAGGGGGTAGATGAGTAGAGGATGATTTGCTAGCACTTTTCACCAAAGAAATGTTAAAGCTCACTTGGAATAGAGAAATTTTTTTTTTTTAAAATTCTCTTCGCTGTGACAATTGAAACCAAGAATTTCCCTATCAGTCAGCAATAAGGACATATATTCCCTCTGCGAGGAGGGGGTAGATGAGTAAAGGATGATTTGCTAGCAATTTTCACCAAAGAAATGTTAAAGCTCACTTGGAATAGAGACATTTTTTTTTTTAAATTCTCTTCGCTGTGACATTTGAAACCAAGAATTTCCCTATCAGTCAGCAATAAGGACATATATTCCCTCTGCGAGGAGGGGGTAGATGAGTAAAGGATGATTTGCTAGCAATTTTCACCAAAGAAATGTTAAAGCTCACTTGGAATAGAGATATTTTTTTTTTTTAAATTCTCTTCGCTGTGACATTTGAAACCAAGAATTTCCCTATCAGTCAGCAATAAGGACATATATTCCCTCTGCGAGGAGGGGGTAGATGAGTAAAGGATGATTTGCTAGCAATTTTCCCCAAAGAAATGTTAAAGCTCACTTGGAATAGAGACATTTTATTTTTTAAAATTCTCTTCGCTGTGACATTTGAAACCAAGAATTTCCCTATCAGTCAGCAATAAGGACATATATTCCCTCTGCGAGGAGGGGGTAGATGAGTAAAGGATGATTTGCTAGCAATTTTCACCAAAGAAATGTTAAAGCTTACTTGGAATAGAGACATTTTTTTTAAAATTCTCTTCGCTGTGACATTTGAAACCAAGAATTTCCCTATCAGTCAGCAATAAGGACATATATTCCCTCTGCAAGGAGGGGGTAGATGAGTAAATGATGATTTGCTAGCAATTTTCACCAAAGAAATGTTAAAGCTCACTTGGAATAGAGACATTTTATTTTTTTAAATTCTCTTCGCTGTGACATTTGAAACCAAGAATTTCCCTATCAGTCAGCAATAAGGACATATATTCCCTCTGCGAGGAGGGGGTAGATGAGTAAAGGATGATTTGCTAGCAATTTTCACCAAAGAAATGTTAAAGCTCACTTGGAATAGAGACATTTTATTTTTTAAAATTCTCTTCGCTGTGACATTTGAAACCGAGAATTTCCCTATCAGTCAGCAATAAGGACATATATTCCCTCTGCGAAGAGGGGGTAGATGAGTAAAGGATGATTTGCTAGCAATTTTCACCAAAGAAATGTTAAAGCTCACTTGGAATAGAGAAATTTTTTTTTAAAATTCTCTTCGCTGTGACATTTGAAACCAAGAACTTCCCTATCAGTCAGCAATAAGGACATATATTCCCTCTGCGAGGAGGAGGTAGATGAGTAAAGGATGATTTGCTAGCAATTTTCACCAAAGAAATGTTAAAGCTCACTTGGAATAGAGACATTTTATTTTTTAAAATTCTCTTCGCTGTGACATTTGAAACCAAGAATTTCCCTATCCGTCAGCAATAAGGACATATATTCCCTCTGCGAGGAGGGGGTAGATGAGTAAAGGATGATTTGCTAGCAATTTTCACCAAAGAAATGTTAAAGCTCACTTGGAATAGAGACATTTTTTTCTCTTAAATTCTCTTCGCTGTGACATTTGAAACCAAGAATTTCCCTATCAGTCAGCAATAAGGACATATATTCCCTCTGCGAGGAGGGGGTAGATGAGTAAAGGATGATTTGCTAGCAATTTTCACCAAAGAAATGTTAAAGCTCACTTGGAATAAAGACATTTTTTTTTTTAAATTCTCTTCGCTGTGACATTTGAAACCAAGAATTTCCCTATCAGTCAGCAATAAGGACATATATTCCCTCTGCGAGGAGGGGGTAGATGAGTAAAGGATGATTTGCTAGCAATTTTCACCAAAGAAATGTTAAAGCTCACTTGGAATAGAGACATTTTATTTTTTAAAATTCTCTTCGCTGTGACATTTGAAACCAAGAATTTCCCTATCAGTCAGCAATAAGGACATATATTCCCTCTGCGAGGAGGGGGTAGATGAGTAGAGGATGATTTGCTAGCACTTTTCACCAAAGAAATGTTAAAGCTCACTTGGAATAGAGAAATTTTTTTTTTTTTAAATTCTCTTCGCTGTGACAATTGAAACCAAGAATTTCCCTATCAGTCAGCAATAAGGACATATATTCCCTCTGCGAGGAGGGGGTAGATGAGTAAAGGATGATTTGCTAGCAATTTTCACCAAAGAAATGTTAAAGCTCACTTGGAATAGAGACATTTTTTTTTTTTAAATTCTCTTCGCTGTGACATTTGAAACCAAGAATTTCCCTATCAGTCAGCAATAAGGACATATATTCCCTCTGCGAGGAGGGGGTAGATGAGTAAAGGATGATTTGCTAGCAATTTTCACCAAAGAAATGTTAAAGCTCACTTGGAATAGAGATATTTTTTTTTTTTAAATTCTCTTCGCTGTGACATTTGAAACCAAGAATTTCCCTATCAGTCAGCAATAAGGACATATATTCCCTCTGCGAGGAGGGGGTAGATGAGTAAAGGATGATTTGCTAGCAATTTTCCCCAAAGAAATGTTAAAGCTCACTTGGAATAGAGACATTTTATTTTTTTAAATTCTCTTCGCTGTGACATTTGAAACCAAGAATTTCCCTATCAGTCAGCAATAAGGACATATATTCCCTCTGCGAGGAGGGGGTAGATGAGTAAAGGATGATTTGCTAGCAATTTTCACCAAAGAAATGTTAAAGCTCACTTGGAATAGAGACATTTTTTTTTTTAAATTCTCTTCGCTGTGACATTTGAAACCAAGAATTTCCCTATCAGTCAGCAATAAGGACATATATTCCCTCTGCGAGGAGGGGGTAGATGAGTAAAGGATGATTTGCTAGCAATTTTCACCAAAGAAATGTTAAAGCTCACTTGGAATAGAGACATTTTTTTTTAAAAATTCTCTTCGCTGTGACATTTGAAACCAAGAATTTCCCTATTATTCAGCAATAAGGACATATATTCCCTCTGCGAGGAGGGGGTAGATGAGTAAAGGATGATTTGCTAGCAATTTTCACCAAAGAAATGTTAAAGCTCACTTGGAATAGAGACATTTTTTTTTTTAAATTCTCTTCGCTGTGACATTTGAAACCAAGAATTTCCCTATCAGTCAGCAATAAGGACATATATTCCCTCTGCGAGGAGGGGGTAGATGAGTAAAGGATGATTTGCTAGCAATTTTCACCAAAGAAATGTTAAAGCTCACTCGGAATAGAGACATTTTTTTTTTTAAATTCTCTTCGCTGTGACATTTGAAACCAAGAATTTCCCTATCAGTCAGCAATAAGGACATATATTCCCTCTGCGAGGAGGGGGTAGATGAGTAAAGGATGATTTGCTAGCAATTTTCACCAAAGAAATGTTAAAGCTCACTTGGAATAGAGACATTTTTTTTTAAAAATTCTCTTCGCTGTGACATTTGAAACCAAGAATTTCCCTATTATTCAGCAATAAGGACATATATTCCCTCTGCGAGGAGGGGGTAGATGAGTAAAGGATGATTTGCTAGCAATTTTCACCAAAGAAATGTTAAAGCTCACTTGGAATAGAGAAATTTTTTTTTAAAATTCTCTTCGCTGTGACATTTGAAACCGAGAATTTCCCTATCAGTCAGCAATAAGGACATATATTCCCTCTGCGAGGAGGGGGTAGATGAGTAAAGGATGATTTGCTAGCAATTTTCACCAAAGAAATGTTAAAGCTCACTTGGAATAGAGACATTTTTTTTTTTAAATTCTCTTCGCTGTGACATTTGAAACCAAGAATTTCCCTATCAGTCAGCAATAAGGACATATATTCCCTCTGCGAGGAGGGGGTAGATGAGTAAAGGATGATTTGCTAGCAATTTTCACCAAAGAAATGTTAAAGCTCACTTGGAATAGAGATATTTTTTTTTTTTAAATTCTCTTCGCTGTGACATTTGAAACCAAGAATTTCCCTATCAGTCAGCAATAAGGACATATATTCCCTCTGCGAGGAGGGGGTAGATGAGTAAAGGATGATTTGCTAGCAATTTTCCCCAAAGAAATGTTAAAGCTCACTTGGAATAGAGACATTTTATTTTTTAAAATTCTCTTCGCTGTGACATTTGAAACCAAGAATTTCCCTATCAGTCAGCAATAAGGACATATATTCCCTCTGCGAGGAGGGGGTAGATGAGTAAAGGATGATTTGCTAGCAATTTTCACCAAAGAAATGTTAAAGCTTACTTGGAATAGAGACATTTTTTTTAAAATTCTCTTCGCTGTGACATTTGAAACCAAGAATTTCCCTATCAGTCAGCAATAAGGACATATATTCCCTCTGCAAGGAGGGGGTAGATGAGTAAATGATGATTTGCTAGCAATTTTCACCAAAGAAATGTTAAAGCTCACTTGGAATAGAGACATTTTATTTTTTTAAATTCTCTTCGCTGTGACATTTGAAACCAAGAATTTCCCTATCAGTCAGCAATAAGGACATATATTCCCTCTGCGAGGAGGGGGTAGATGAGTAAAGGATGATTTGCTAGCAATTTTCACCAAAGAAATGTTAAAGCTCACATGGAATAGAGACATTTTATTTTTTAAAATTCTCTTCGCTGTGACATTTGAAACCGAGAATTTCCCTATCAGTCAGCAATAAGGACATATATTCCCTCTGCGAAGAGGGGGTAGATGAGTAAAGGATGATTTGCTAGCAATTTTCACCAAAGAAATGTTAAAGCTCACTTGGAATAGAGAAATTTTTTTTTAAAATTCTCTTCGCTGTGACATTTGAAACCAAGAATTTCCCTATCAGTCAGCAATAAGGACATATATTCCCTCTGCGAGGAGGGGGTAGATGAGTAAAGGATGATTTGCTAGCAATTTTCACCAAAGAAATGTTAAAGCTCACTTGGAATAGAGACATTTTTTTTTCTTAAATTCTCTTCGCTGTGACATTTGAAACCAAGAATTTCCCTATCAGTCAGCAATAAGGACATATATTCCCTCTGCGAGGAGGGGGTAGATGAGTAAAGGATGATTTGCTAGCAATTTTCACCAAAGAAATGTTAAAGCTCACTTGGAATAAAGACATTTTTTTTTTTAAATTCTCTTCGCTGTGACATTTGAAACCAAGAATTTCCCTATCAGTCAGCAATAAGGACATATATTCCCTCTGCGAGGAGGGGGTAGATGAGTAAAGGATGATTTGCTAGCAATTTTCACCAAAGAAATGTTAAAGCTCACTCGGAATAGAGACATTTTTTTTTTAAAATTCTCTTCGCTGTGACATTTGAAACCAAGAATTTCCCTATCAGTCAGCAATAAGGACATATATTCCCTCTGCGAGGAGGGGGTAGATGAGTAAAGGATGATTTGCTAGCAATTTTCACCAAAGAAATGTTAAAGCTCACTTGGAATAAAGACATTTTTTTTTTTAAATTCTCTTCGCTGTGACATTTGAAACCAAGAATTTCCCTATCAGTCAGCAATAAGGACATATATTCCCTCTGCGAGGAGGGGGTAGATGAGTAAAGGATGATTTGCTAACAATTTTCACCAAAGAAATGTTAAAGCTCACTTGGAATAGAGACATTTTCTTTAAAATTCTCTTCGCTGTGACATTTGAAACCAAGAATTTCTCTATCAGTCAGCAATAAGGACATATATTCCCTCTGCGAGGAGGGGGTAGATGAGTAAAGGATGATTTGCTAACAATTTTCACCAAAGAAATGTTAAAGCTCACTTGGAATAGAGACATTTTCTTTAAAATTCTCTTCGCTGTGACATTTGAAACCAAGAATTTCCCTATCAGTCAGCAATAAGGACATATATTCCCTCTGCGAGGAGGGGGTAGATGAGTAAAGGATGATTTGCTAACAATTTTCACCAAAGAAATGTTAAAGCTCACTTGGAATAGAGACATTTTCTTTAAAATTCTCTTCGCTGTGACATTTGAAACCAAGAATTTCCCTATCAGTCAGCAATAAGGACATATATTCCCTCTGCGAGGAGGGGGTAGATGAGTAAAGGATGATTTGCTAGCAATTTTCACCAAAGAAATGTTAAAGCTCACTTGGAATAAAGACATTTTTTTTTTTAAATTCTCTTCGCTGTGACATTTGAAACCAAGAATTTCCCTATCAGTCAGCAATAAGGACATATATTCCCTCTGCGAGGAGGGGGTAGATGAGTAAAGGATGATTTGCTAACAATTTTCACCAAAGAAATGTTAAAGCTCACTTGGAATAGAGACATTTTCTTTAAAATTCTCTTCGCTGTGACATTTGAAACCAAGAATTTCCCTATCAGTCAGCAATAAGGACATATATTCCCTCTGCGAGGAGGGGGTAGATGAGTAGAGGATGATTTGCTAGCACTTTTCACCAAAGAAATGTTAAAGCTCACTTGGAATAGAGAAATTTTTTTTTTTTAAAATTCTCTTCGCTGTGACAATTGAAACCAAGAATTTCCCTATCAGTCAGCAATAAGGACATATATTCCCTCTGCGAGGAGGGGGTAGATGAGTAAAGGATGATTTGCTAGCAATTTTCACCAAAGAAATGTTAAAGCTCACTTGGAATAGAGACATTTTTTTTTTTTAAATTCTCTTCGCTGTGACATTTGAAACCAAGAATTTCCCTATCAGTCAGCAATAAGGACATATATTCCCTCTGCGAGGAGGGGGTAGATGAGTAAAGGATGATTTGCTAGCAATTTTCACCAAAGAAATGTTAAAGCTCACTTGGAATAGAGATATTTTTTTTTTTTTAAATTCTCTTCGCTGTGACATTTGAAACCAAGAATTTCCCTATCAGTCAGCAATAAGGACATATATTCCCTCTGCGAGGAGGGGGTAGATGAGTAAAGGATGATTTGCTAGCAATTTTCCCCAAAGAAATGTTAAAGCTCACTTGGAATAGAGACATTTTATTTTTTAAAATTCTCTTCGCTGTGACATTTGAAACCAAGAATTTCCCTATCAGTCAGCAATAAGGACATATATTCCCTCTGCGAGGAGGGGGTAGATGAGTAAAGGATGATTTGCTAGCAATTTTCACCAAAGAAATGTTAAAGCTTACTTGGAATAGAGACATTTTTTTAAAAATTCTCTTCGCTGTGACATTTGAAACCAAGAATTTCCCTATCAGTCAGCAATAAGGACATATATTCCCTCTGCAAGGAGGGGGTAGATGAGTAAATGATGATTTGCTAGCAATTTTCACCAAAGAAATGTTAAAGCTCACTTGGAATAGAGACATTTTATTTTTTTAAATTCTCTTCGCTGTGACATTTGAAACCAAGAATTTCCCTATCAGTCAGCAATAAGGACATATATTCCCTCTGCGAGGAGGGGGTAGATGAGTAAAGGATGATTTGCTAGCAATTTTCACCAAAGAAATGTTAAAGCTCACTTGGAATAGAGACATTTTATTTTTTAAAATTCTCTTCGCTGTGACATTTGAAACCGAGAATTTCCCTATCAGTCAGCAATAAGGACATATATTCCCTCTGCGAAGAGGGGGTAGATGAGTAAAGGATGATTTGCTAGCAATTTTCACCAAAGAAATGTTAAAGCTCACTTGGAATAGAGAAATTTTTTTTTAAAATTCTCTTCGCTGTGACATTTGAAACCAAGAACTTCCCTATCAGTCAGCAATAAGGACATATATTCCCTCTGCGAGGAGGAGGTAGATGAGTAAAGGATGATTTGCTAGCAATTTTCACCAAAGAAATGTTAAAGCTCACTTGGAATAGAGACATTTTATTTTTTAAAATTCTCTTCGCTGTGACATTTGAAACCAAGAATTTCCCTATCCGTCAGCAATAAGGACATATATTCCCTCTGCGAGGAGGGGGTAGATGAGTAAAGGATGATTTGCTAGCAATTTTCACCAAAGAAATGTTAAAGCTCACTTGGAATAGAGACATTTTTTTCTCTTAAATTCTCTTCGCTGTGACATTTGAAACCAAGAATTTCCCTATCAGTCAGCAATAAGGACATATATTCCCTCTGCGAGGAGGGGGTAGATGAGTAAAGGATGATTTGCTAGCAATTTTCACCAAAGAAATGTTAAAGCTCACTTGGAATAAAGACATTTTTTTTTTTTAAATTCTCTTCGCTGTGACATTTGAAACCAAGAATTTCCCTATCAGTCAGCAATAAGGACATATATTCCCTCTGCGAGGAGGGGGTAGATGAGTAAAGGATGATTTGCTAGCAATTTTCACCAAAGAAATGTTAAAGCTCACTTGGAATAGAGACATTTTATTTTTTAAAATTCTCTTCGCTGTGACATTTGAAACCAAGAATTTCCCTATCAGTCAGCAATAAGGACATATATTCCCTCTGCGAGGAGGGGGTAGATGAGTAGAGGATGATTTGCTAGCACTTTTCACCAAAGAAATGTTAAAGCTCACTTGGAATAGAGAAATTTTTTTTTTTTTAAATTCTCTTCGCTGTGACAATTGAAACCAAGAATTTCCCTATCAGTCAGCAATAAGGACATATATTCCCTCTGCGAGGAGGGGGTAGATGAGTAAAGGATGATTTGCTAGCAATTTTCACCAAAGAAATGTTAAAGCTCACTTGGAATAGAGACATTTTTTTTTTTTAAATTCTCTTCGCTGTGACATTTGAAACCAAGAATTTCCCTATCAGTCAGCAATAAGGACATATATTCCCTCTGCGAGGAGGGGGTAGATGAGTAAAGGATGATTTGCTAGCAATTTTCACCAAAGAAATGTTAAAGCTCACTTGGAATAGAGATATTTTTTTTTTTTAAATTCTCTTCGCTGTGACATTTGAAACCAAGAATTTCCCTATCAGTCAGCAATAAGGACATATATTCCCTCTGCGAGGAGGGGGTAGATGAGTAAAGGATGATTTGCTAGCAATTTTCCCCAAAGAAATGTTAAAGCTCACTTGGAATAGAGACATTTTATTTTTTTAAATTCTCTTCGCTGTGACATTTGAAACCAAGAATTTCCCTATCAGTCAGCAATAAGGACATATATTCCCTCTGCGAGGAGGGGGTAGATGAGTAAAGGATGATTTGCTAGCAATTTTCACCAAAGAAATGTTAAAGCTCACTTGGAATAGAGACATTTTTTTTTTTAAATTCTCTTCGCTGTGACATTTGAAACCAAGAATTTCCCTATCAGTCAGCAATAAGGACATATATTCCCTCTGCGAGGAGGGGGTAGATGAGTAAAGGATGATTTGCTAGCAATTTTCACCAAAGAAATGTTAAAGCTCACTTGGAATAGAGACATTTTTTTTTAAAAATTCTCTTCGCTGTGACATTTGAAACCAAGAATTTCCCTATTATTCAGCAATAAGGACATATATTCCCTCTGCGAGGAGGGGGTAGATGAGTAAAGGATGATTTGCTAGCAATTTTCACCAAAGAAATGTTAAAGCTCACTTGGAATAGAGACATTTTTTTTTTAAATTCTCTTCGCTGTGACATTTGAAACCAAGAATTTCCCTATCAGTCAGCAATAAGGACATATATTCCCTCTGCGAGGAGGGGGTAGATGAGTAAAGGATGATTTGCTAGCAATTTTCACCAAAGAAATGTTAAAGCTCACTCGGAATAGAGACATTTTTTTTTTTAAATTCTCTTCGCTGTGACATTTGAAACCAAGAATTTCCCTATCAGTCAGCAATAAGGACATATATTCCCTCTGCGAGGAGGGGGTAGATGAGTAAAGGATGATTTGCTAGCAATTTTCACCAAAGAAATGTTAAAGCTCACTTGGAATAGAGACATTTTTTTTTAAAAATTCTCTTCGCTGTGACATTTGAAACCAAGAATTTCCCTATTATTCAGCAATAAGGACATATATTCCCTCTGCGAGGAGGGGGTAGATGAGTAAAGGATGATTTGCTAGCAATTTTCACCAAAGAAATGTTAAAGCTCACTTGGAATAGAGACATTTTTTTTTAAATTCTCTTCGCTGTGACATTTGAAACCAAGAATTTCCCTATCAGTCAGCAATAAGGACATATATTCCCTCTGCGAGGAGGGGGTAGATGAGTAAAGGATGATTTGCTAGCAATTTTCACCAAAGACATGTTAAAGCTCACTTGGAATAGAGACATTTTTTTTTTTAAATTCTCTTCGCTGTGACATTTGAAACCAAGAATTTCCCTATCAGTCAGCAATAAGGACATATATTCCCTCTGCGAGGAGGGGGTAGATGAGTAAAGGATGATTTGCTAGCAATTTTCACCAAAGAAATGTTAAAGCTCACTTGGAATAGAGACATTTTTTTTTTTAAATTCTCTTCGCTGTGACATTTGAAACCAAGAATTTCCCTATCAGTCAGCAATAAGGACATATATTCCCTCTGCGAGGAGGGGGTAGATGAGTAAAGGATGATTTGCTAGCAATTTTCACCAAAAAAATGTTAAAGCTCACTTGGAATAGAAACATTTTTTTTTAGAATTCCGACACAAAAAAATTATTTATATTTTTAATTGTAAATTTAATGACACAAATATTGAGTGAAAAATTGTAATCTTGGAAAGGGCTGTATCCTTTCATTTAAAAAATGTGAGACGGCTCCCTCTGCCCCCCCCCCCCAGTTCTGTAATGCCTGGCAAATGGTGCGATTTGTGATTCATTTCATTATGTATGGGCAAATATTGTGGCTTTGTGTTAATTATTTTAATTTTTTTTAATAACCGTCGTTGAACAGCTGACCCAATTTCATGGGTTTACGACTACTAATGCTCAACTCCGTAGCCTTGTAATTTTGAACTAATCCAGAAGACAAGGAAACTTCTGGATCAGTACCCCCAGAGATATTGATTTGTTATGGGAACATGGAGGACTTTGAGACTCGACAGATTTAACGTGCATCAGTCACCATTTACTACACGGGGAGACTTCGGCCGGCGAGGATCGAACACACGACCTCTTGGATATGGGCCCAGCGCCCTACCGACCAGGCTATCCCAGCGACTATGTTAATTATTTTTTTTTTTTTTTTTATATAACCGTCGTTGAACAGCCGACCCAATTTCATGGGTTTACAACTACTAATGTTCAACTCCGTAGCCTTGTAATTTTGAACCAATCCAGAAGACAAGGAAACTCCTGGATCAGTACCACCAGAGGTATTGATTTGTTATGGGAACATGGAGGACTTTGAGACTCGACAGATTTAACGTGCATCAGTCACCATTTACTACACGGGGATTCTTCGGCCGGCGAGGATCGAACCCACGACCTCTTGGATATGGGCCCAGCGCCCTACCGACCAGGCTATCCCGGCCTTATGTTAATTATTGTCGTTTATAAGACGCTACTACGATTTTCGTATCTTTCAAATGGCCTGCTATATTGCTCTTTTCATTTTTAGACTTATTCTTATCGCCGGATAAAGTATAAAATGCTGTGCTGGTTCGACAAAATCAAAGTGTTTAATTTCTGTGAGTGCAGAGCATGTGGATGTAACCTCGATTTTTAATCTTTAGGAAAACAGTATTTTAAAAATCAGAGCAACTAAAAGAAGATGCACAATCTAACCGGGCAAAAAAATTGAAACCTGCACGGAAAAAAAAAAAATTAAAATTAGAATGGAGGGATGAGGCGGAGAAAGACATCAATAGGACTTGGCTGAGATGTTTGGATGGAATGATAGTGCATGTACGGCCCACAGACGCCCCAGAGACACGGGCTTTGGCTGATGTCCAAAAAAATTCTCCATCCCGAGGATCGAGCCAACGGTCATTGCTTCCCTTCTCTCCCAAGTCTATTTTCCTTAACGCGAGGGGATATTTCCTCCTTTTTCTATTTCTTGAAAATAAATGTTCCCGATTCAGTAAATTTTTTCCCTACATTTTAGAGGAAATTTTCATGCTTCGAAAAATAAATCCGAAATCTCTAAAGATCCATTACTAATTGAAGAGCGCAGTGGAAGAAGGTGCCAAGAGATACATTTTAATAACACAATTTTCTTTTTTTTAAATATATTTTGGTCAGCTGCAACTATAAATTATTAATTTTTCCCGGAAGTCTTCGGGGAAATGCTGTTTTGTAAAACTATGAGCATAGGGAGAACATTTTCACGACGGTTAAGGTTAAGCCTAAATAATCACTCATGGTATATGCATAGGTAATTATTTAGGCTTAACCCTAAGAATTTTCGTCCTCCTCGAACTTTTTTTGACGGAAAAGTTTGGGTAAGTCTTCTCCAATTGAGCTACATATGGCTCAATTTAAGTGTTTGATTCGCTAGATGGCAACCAAACATTTTAACACGCCATGTAACACGCTTTTGATACCTTCTCTTGATAGCAAGAAAACATTTTTCCATACTTTAGTGTGTATAATAAATACCCTTTTATTAACGTGCCTCTGCTTGATAGGCAAAATCATCACATCCCTGCGCAGACTATTTAAAAAGTGTGCTCATGAACCGAATCTAAATTCTATTTAAAAAGTGACTGAGAGAAATTTTATCATATATATTCGAGAATTGAATCTGCAGTGGTAGACAAGTAAATAAAACAAACAAATCATATTTATAAATTAAGCAAATTTTTAAACATATATGTGCTTCCACTTTTTAATTTTTACTAGATTTTCTACTAAAGGGCTCTTTCGTAAACTGGTTTACCTTCATAGTGGTTTGTTCTGACTATCCATAAAAAACCGCTGTCTTCAGTTGTAGGAGGCGTTCCCAAAATGCACACAGGTTAGAATTTTTTTTTCTTTAAGCAAAGTGTTCAAACATGATGCTATTTTTGTTGAAAGACTCCTCCTAATTCTTTTTTCTCTGTTAACTTCGTGCATAATATTACCCAATGAATTTTACAATTTGCTTCCCTCATTTGATATAACACTTAAACTCATAAATACAATTTATTTACACCTTTGTCACAACATGGGGAAAGAATTCTACTTATTTTATTAGAAAAATATAAACATGCGTTGAAACTAACACCTACACAAATTCAAATTCACTAAAAATTATTTCCTAAAATTTCAGAGTTTAAAGCTAAACAGGAGGGGTGCATTAACATAGAAATTAATTTAAGCAACATTCTAACCGCTTTCTAATTAGCCAATAACCGAAGAACCTTTCTTAGTGTCAAAACATAAAATAACAGAGAAAAAGCAAGAAACAAACGCGTTGCAATAAGGAAAAAAAAAAAGGGATTTAACATTAGAGTTCCTAAATGGTGTTCCCTGAGGATCTGTGGAAAGATTACAAGGGTTCGGAGAGTTAGGATATTTTTTAAAACCAGTTACGATTTTTGAAACCT
The DNA here is from genome assembly GCA_949128135.1 of Parasteatoda lunata. Lineage (NCBI taxonomy): Eukaryota > Metazoa > Arthropoda > Arachnida > Araneae > Theridiidae > Parasteatoda > Parasteatoda lunata. The sequence continues at coordinate 112,007,767 of OX421975.1, forward strand.
ATAATGAAATTTATAACTGAAGAACTACCCATTAATTATTTAATATTTTCGTTATTTTTATCAAATTATTGTGAGAAGAAAGCTTGCTTGAGCTGAAGAAAGCTTGTGAAGAAAGAAAAACGAAATTTTTTTTTATAAAAAATTATAATAACAATATATTGAATTAATAGTGAAAAGGACACATATAGGAAAAATTGCATTAGTATTTGGCATAAAATAAAAATAACCAAATTCAAAAAGAAAGAAATATGTCTCTTTAATAACCATTTTCAAAATTTTTTCGTCTTTATTTCAATGAAAACCAAGTTTTCGCTCATTCAACTTATACATACGTCTATAATCACATATTCTTCGATTTTAAAGCAAAATTAAAATGACATTTCTGGTATTTCAGTTTTAAAAAAGACCCACAAGTTTTTTTTTTTTTTTTCATTTTAATTCCATAAAATATAACCTAATTTTTTATTCAAACTTTCCGGGTGTTATGTAATGTTTTCGAATATACTTTTTAAATTTCTGCTAAAAATATTTTCACTGTAGGTGTTGAGTTAATATTTACGTAAAAAATTTATCGGACTTTAACCAATTTTTATGGAGAATACCAAAACATACAAAAGTTCAATGCAGTTAATAAAATTAATAATCAATAAAAATAGCAAACAACTCTTTTTTTTTATCTCTTAGAATGTTGAGAAACGTGTGACAGTTCTCCGTGAATTTATAAAAGATTTCTTATTATCTACGGTAATTATTATTATTAACGAAATTATTTCGTTTTTCGCGACAAAATCGGTTTGTTTCCACTTCTCTGAAAAACGTAGTGTTTAAAATTTTATTTTACATTATTATTTTATTTATAACAATCAATCAAAAATATTCTATATATTTAATGTAAAACAATTTGAAGTTCTGAATTAATAATAAATTTAATTTATAATTAAACCGTTATATGTTACTTCACTTTGATTTCATTTTTGTGAAAATTAACAACAGAAAGTGAGTTTTGAATATAAGTGATTATTTTATAACGCACAATATGCTTTCATATTGAACACTAATTTTATTGTAAATTCCCAAATAGTCTAAAAAGCAAGAAAAATCTATCAGTTTTATTTGTTTTTACTGTGGTCACAGCGCGGTGAAGGATTAAACGCAAATGTTTTAAAATGATTGTAATAATTAGTGACAGACCAGGAAATTTAGTTGCACTTGCCCCTTTTCTTATTTCTCTAATAGAAGATCAGTTAAATTTAAGGGGGGAAATATTAACGTTTCTCTTGAAGTTTTTTTTAAGAGACAATGCAGAGACTCCTTGTTTTTTTTTTAAATGTTATTTAGCTACAATTTAAGTCTATTATAAAAAATTTTCTTTTACAAAATAATAAAAAATAAGTTGGTGGCAGCTCCGTGTGTGGCTGGTCATCAAAAAGTAACACCTCACTGGCCTCATGGATTTAGAAGTCCTGAAACATAGGAAAACGATTTTGTCTAGATCTTCTGAAACATAAAGACATTATCTAAAAAGTAGCATAGCGATTTTTTGATATTCGCAAAATTACCAAAATGGCGTGGCAACTTAAAAAAAAAGTTCAGTTTCTCATTAAAAAAATATTCATTAAAATACTAATATAAAATCGAAATATAAAAATATCAAAAAAAATCCTATGCTACTTTCTAAATAATATATTTTTACGTAATTTAAAATAAAAAACAGCTTATTTCGTTGTATAGATCATGAGAAAAACGTTAGGCCAGGTCAAAAAACAGCGTTTTGAGAAAAACGCGTTTAAAGTTTTGACTTATGGTAGGGGAAAACGGTTAATTTCATATATATAAGGGTCAATAACTGAAATGCCTACAATAAGTTTCTATATACAGTCAACAGAATGGATGAGACACAAAAAGAATGTCGCCCCTCCTAATCCAGCCGAACGGGCCTTTCTACCTGCTTAGCGACGACTCTCTATTTTCCGGTATAACTTCCAAACGAAGTTAGGTACCAAGAAATCGTTTTAGACAGACATTAGGAAAGATACAAAAATTCGAAAAATGCCATAAAAATTTTTCTCGAATTTTTGAAATATTCAGGGTGGGGTTCCCCCTTAAAGAACAACTGTAACCAACCAATTGCACTGATACAGACCAAATAACTTAATCAATTAACTAGTATTTTTTCTAGTCTTCAGTATCTTTGATATGCATAAATAATCTAATATTATTTTGAGAAGTTATATTTTTTCAATTATGATTTTAAAGAGAATTAGAAATGTTTTAATACATAAAGCTAATGCAGAAATATAATATATGGTTGTTTTATATATTTAACAATTTATTAATTTTCATTTAAACAGTGAATAACTATAATAATAACTATATAATATAATAATATAACTATTATAATAACTATTATAATAACTATTTTTTAATCTGTTTCCTATGCTTTTTATTTAAACGAAACAGGATTTCAGAAAGTATTACTATTAAAGTAATTTAAAAAGTTATTAACATATAAAGTTATTAAATTGAAAGTTATTAAAATATGGACAAATTATCAGCTTGTTAAACTAGCTGACTTTGAGCAACGTTTTTTCAGTTTATACTAAACTGGTTTTAATTAATCATGAAAATAAAGAAAAAATAGTGCAAATAAATTCAATATTTTTTTAATTATAAAAACCTATGCACTATTACATGAAGGAAGAAAAAAAAAAGATTTTGAAAATTTATACACTTTTTTTTAGAAAAAGGGTGTGCGCAAAATAAAAAAGTGAACACATCCCGAGTAACTTTTAATCAAATAATCAGATTTTCACGGACTCAATCTTAATGGGTTCAAAAGTCAAATCTTAAATGTGCTAATTAATTAATGATGTAATAAATTACGAAATCCGACGCAAAAACCTACTTTCTTTGAAAAAATATATCTCATTTCAACAGATTCTGATTACTCAAAATATGGAAAATATGGTCGCAATAGTTGAGGCAGTTCGGAATTCTTTTTGCACATTTCGATAAATCACGAGAATTTTTTAAGTGAATCAAAAGAGTTATGTGTGTGTACACAATTATAAAATTAGTTAATCTAAATATAATTTCATTTAAAAACAATTTTTATAATTATTAATTATTTTATCTAAAAGTAGTAGAAACATTTTTCTGTTGCAACGTATACAAATTTTTACTCCATTTTAAAGCATGTAATTTTAAATTACAAATTTGAACGAAAAAGATCGAATAGTTTCTGAGTTAACAAATTTCCTAAAGCCGTATATTTGAATTTTGATTTCTCTAGAATTGTTCCACCAATTTCATTTAAATTTTTGCATTTTAATGCTTAAAATTACATACTTAACAATTCAATATTTGTATAACTTTACAATTCAATTCCCATTCATTAGATAAAATATATTACAATAATTATTATTTTGCATAAAATTATATTCGGATAAAGGAATTTATTAATTGTGTGCAAAAACCGCTCTCCTGTATAAATTATTTTGACCATATTTTTCATATTTCAAGGGTCAAAATACCAAAACTGTCTGAAAAAAGTTCCAAAAATTTTTTTTTCTGAGAAAGTACTTATTTGTGTCTGATATCATACCTTAAAACATCATCTGCATTCATTTGAACTATTTATATTTAAGGTTAAGTCTTTGAACTATTAAGTTTGAGTATGCGAAAATCCGATCATTAGATTAGATCAAAAGTTATTCTGAGCGTTCACTTTTTATTTTGTTCACAGTATATCAAATTTTGCCATTTTAGCGTGAACTCAATTAGAACACCCGACTCTCCTTTTAAACAAATTATTCATTTGGTTTATAATAAATTAAACTCATATTACATTATAAAATATGCCTACTTTTTCCCCATTAATTTTGAATCTAATTAAATTTTTCCATTGACGTAATTTTCTTTTGAAATAATCTATTTAAAATTAATTCATTAAAGTGACTTATATCATGATTATCCCATTACAACATTTTAAATAAGCTAAAACTAAATTAATAACTTTTTACGTGAAGTCTTCAAAGAATCTGTGGGGGATTCTTTTTATAACCTCATTGAATTATCTTAAAAAAAAAAAGACTTTTAAAATCCTAGAACATGAAATAAAACACACATTTAGTCAAGATCAAGTCGCACTCTGTTTAAGTTTTAAATGTTCAATTAACGCTGAAAATGAGAAAAATGATGTAGCTCCTAATCATGTAATTGGTTTTAAAAAATATGCCAGTCAAGGAACTTTTATTCGCCCTCCTACTTTTCTGTAACCCCACAAAGAAGAAAAATTTTAAAGTTTCAATCTTATCTTATCTTCTGTACATAGAGAAATAGTATTTTTCACTGAAAAAAAAAAGCAAAAGTATGGGGGGATTTACCCAAAATGTTTCAGAGATGAAAGAATGCTTTGCATGCCAGTGTAGAAAATCAATTTGTTTACACAAAGTTTCTTCCCATCTCTAGTTTTGTATTTCAGCTACTCACCGACTACCGTATATTCCGGCGTGTAACGCGCACTTTTAATACAAAAAATAACATTGGAATTTACAGGTGCGCGGTATACGCCGAATATAAAAAATTATAGATTAAAAAAATTTAAATATAGAAAAATACTTTTATTTTAAAGAAATAACATACCTTTACCAATATACTTTATTGATTTTCGTTATTACATAAATAGCTCATTATATTCGTCTTCCGCTATTTCTTCAGGCACGTCATCACAATCTGTTTCGCCTTCATCATCTGTGTTACCCTCATCCATAAATAAACAGTCATCTTCTGATCCGTCCAGATGATTTGAAATGCTGCATTTTTTGAATGATTTTCTAACCATTTCAGGCTTAATTTCATCCCATGCTTTTAATATCCATTCGCACACTGTTTCCAAACTTGCATGACGCATATGTCCTCCTTTCGTAAAGGTTTTCTCACCCTCCAACAGCCAAGTGTTCCACTGTTTTTTTAAATTGGCTTTAAATGGTTTGTTTAAGCAGACGTCCAATGGCTGAACTAATGGTGTCAATCCGCCCGGAATAACTGCCAGATCGGTGTTATATATTTTTTGTATTATCTGTAAGGTGGGACCTAAACATGTCCCACACTAAGGCTTTCTGGTTTTCTTACACAACCAGGACGGATTTGCCAGACATTTTTTACCCACAATTTAACACCATTTTCGTCCATCTAGCCTTTTTCGTGGACATGAACAAAAAAAACTTTTGGAAAATTACATTTGAGAAAAGTTTTTCTCTTAATTAGTTTCGTTCCATCCGCTAAGCAAGAAACTGTGAAATGAGATTTCTCATGTCCTGTTGTTGTTACGTTGACAGATTTTACTCCCTTTAAATCAATTGTTTTATTACCAATCATGTCAAACATGACTGGGGTCTCATCCATATTTGCGAAAGTAAATATTCCTTTTTTTTCCGCAGTTCTATAATATATTTTTTAAAACTTAGCAATTTGCTATCCAAGTCTTTTGGTAGTTTTTGTGATACTTTGGTTTTTTCACGTAGAACTAAATTTTCTCGAGCCATAAATCGGCTACACCAACTCACAGTAGCCTTGAAATTTTCACTCTCGTGTGGATTAATCTTTGCCCATTTTAGAGCAAACACGCGAACACAGTTTCTTATTACAATCAAGCCATTTTGCCGATTTTCCAAAACCCAGTTTTCTACATTGTCCTCTAACACCGCGGCCATTTTGTCAGTCCTGTACGCAATGCACACTTATCCTTAGGCATATCCATTATTTTCTCCCATTCACGCACCGAGCTTTCCTCAATACCAAAATGTCTCGCCGCAGCCCGATTTCCATTTTCTTTCGCAAATTGAATTACTTTGCATTTAAATCCAGCGCTGTGTTTGCTTCGTTTGATAGGAGCCATGTCTACTACTAAAAACTACACTGAACTCTTAAAGCTTACAATGTTTACTTTTCAAAGGCAGGGCATCAAATGGTGCGATTGCGATTGGCAGAAGAAGAATTACGTTTTGTCTCCTGATTTGTGGTATGCTTTTGAGACATACATCATTTTTTTTCATTGGTGCATCGTGGTGCCCCCTTTACCTCTGGTGCCCTACGCACGTGCTTAGTATGCTTAATGGTTAATCCAGCTTTGACCGTGACGTCCATTTGGTCGAGTGATTGATCTTTCTGTCTTTATATCTATGGTCGCACCAGAAGTGTAAATATAACTGCCTGAGCTAACAGTATTAATAAAACGATACTACAAAAAAATTTCATTTTTTATTCATTCATTTTATTTTATTTTATAACCGTCGTTGAACAGCCGACCCAATTTTGGGTCCACGTTTACTCATGTTCAAATCCGTAGCCTTGCAATTGTGAACCTAATCTAGAAGAAAGGGGAACTCCTGGATCAAATATTTTATTTTATATTATTTTATAAAAGTCGTTGAACAGCCGACCCAACTTAATGGGTTTACGGCTACTAATGTTCAACTCCGTAGCCTTGTAATTTTGAACCCAATCCAGAAGACAAGGGAACTCCTGGATCGAGTATTGGGAGAAATTTGCCTTCTTGGAAGACTTTTTGATGGAGCTAACCCGCATTTGCGTTACATGGAGAGGAAGACCACGAGAACCTCCCACGGTTAACCTGACGGCAAGGGGACTCTAACCCATGATCCGTCTACCACTGAGGATATTTCACGTCAGCACTGTGGTCAGTGCAAGCCGGATGCGGAATTCGTATCGACTGGGATTCGAACCCGGTTCGCCTCATTGGAAGGCGAACGCTCTATCCCCTGAGCCATCGCGGCTCTGGATCAAATATTGGAAGAAATTCGCAGGACTTTTTGATGGAACTAACCAGGGGCGGATTAAGCGTACCCGGGGCCCTAGGCAATTCAAATTTTTGGGGCACTTAGATTAAATTTTTTTCTCGTATATTTTTTTATTTATTCAAATGTGAAAGTATTTATATATCTTTTCATTTAAGAAAGCATATTTAAAATTAATATAAATAATAATAAATTAAATTTTACTTTATTTTGTTAAATTATATAGAACTAAAAAAATTATTGTATTTATTAATATATATTTGAAATAGATTTTTTTTTTTTAAATCATTGTTTTTCTTAATTTTTTAAAATGTATTTAAATAAAAAAATTTTAAGGGGGCCCCTAATCATTGGGGGTTCTAGGTCATGGCCTAGTCTGGGCTAATGGGTAATCCGCCCCTGGAACTAACCCGGTTTGCGTAAAGAAGAGGAAAATCAGGAGCACCTCTCACGGTTAGCCTGACGTCAAGGGGACTCTAACCCATGATCAGTTTTCCACTGAGGATATTTCACGTCAGCACTGTGGTCGGTGCAAGCCTGATGCGGAATTCTTATCAAACAGCCATTATTGGGATTGGATCCCGGTTCACCTCATTGGAAGGCAAACACTCTATCATCTGAGCCATCGCGGCTCTTATTCATTCATTACATATTTTCAAAATAGTTAATAAAATTTCAATAATTAAATTTATAAATTTGCTTATTAAGTCTTGAGGTTCCGCCAAAAGATGATCGAACATTTAAGATTCCATAACCGAAAAATATTGGGAACTAATGGTTTAACCTATAGAGGAACAAGTTCATCTTCCCTATTTTTCCACCTATTGGTTAAACCATTCTTTATAGTTCATTGTTTGTGTTTCGATAGGGTTGTTGTTAATGGAACCGAAAGTAGATTTATTCAGTTTGTTTTACTGCAGTCATTCGTACACAACATTTTCTTCGTTTATTTAAAAAAATGGAGGATTCATTTTAAAAATATATTCATCGTGTGTCATAATACTTGAGCACGTAAAAAGTAGATTGAAATTGAATTATATATTTTAGTAAAAGGTGTTGGGTATTAAAATGAAGAAGAATCTCTTAAATATTTCGCCAAGACACGTCAAATATGGTTTTGAAACGGCAGCTCACGGTTTTTGAAAAACTCAGGAAGAAAAAATTGAATCCCGGAAATAAAAAAGAATTACATACTTTTTTCTCTATTCCTGGAGGAAAGGCAAGAAGATCTGGGAAAAAATAATAAAAAAAAATTCAATCAGTGAAAACTAGAGGTGAAGGAAGAAAAAAATGACACACAAGGAAAGCGTCGCAATAAAATCGACTGGGAAAGGTTTTTCAACACTTTTATTTCTCCGGAGATTGGGGACTCCTTTTTTTTTTTTTTTTTTTTTTTTTTTTTTTTTTAAAACTTTTCATAGTTACTTACTTCTCTTTGTTTCCTTTGTCACGTTCGAAAACTGTTTCGTCAAGCGAGGAAAATTAAGAAGAAAAATTCAGTTATGAGAAGTAAGAAAAGAAAATAGAAATAATCTTGGTAAGTTTCTCGGTTTCCAAAAAAATCGGATATTGCTCTTAAAAAAACATAGCAAATTTCTTGACAGATTTATCCATTTTTCTATTTATTTATTGTTTTTCTTAATTAAAAAAAGCGTCCTTAAGTTAAAGTACAACCTGCTTTCTGAGTCTAATTTGAAATGAAATAAGAAACTTGACGGAAAATGTGCTGTTTTTTTATTGATTTAATGTTCGTTTTTTAAGAAATTCTTCTTTTTTTTTTCAAATTTTATTTTAATGAACGAAATTGCTCAGTTACATCATGTCGATGCTTTTTGAAAATGCGAAGATTAGCATTGTAACGGTTGGCTAGCCTAATCTCTAGACCAGAATCTCATACAGATTCTGAATCGTCTCATCTAAGCTTTTCAGGGTGACAAAAATCTTGTTAAAAAAGATAGAAAGGGGTTCACTTTTATCATTTCTTCTTTACGATTACAATGCCAATAACAATTCGCTAATTTGTCAGAGAAAAATTCGGAAGCAAAAAATAGATGATGAAATTCCGTGATATAAATAGCTTTATGAGCCTAAACATTGAATAAAGAACTAATCTAGCATCATCATTCAACAAGCAAGAGTCAACATTATCCCACATAATCCTAATTAATGATAGATTTCTGAGTTACTTAATGATTTCGCCAGCGATTTTCTACATCTAACTGTTGCAGTTTCCCAATAAGAAAGAAAGTGTATTTATATATATATGCAAGAATACAATTATTACTAGAGCCCGGATTTTGATGACCTAAAAAATCTCAATTAATGCCCTTAAAAAGTGCAAAAAATGCCCTTTAAAAGTGCAAAAAATGCCCTTAAAAAATGCAAAAAATACCCTTAAAATGCGAAAATTGCGCTAAAAATGCCTTATGACATGACTTAAATAAAGTAAAAATATTGAACTAAAACAATTTTTTACTCTTTAAAATTATTATGAGTCATTTCAAAAAATATAAAGCAATGCAATACTTGTTCTACGTTCATTAAAGTTTGAAAAATATGTTTTATATCCTAAAATAACAAAAAAAAAGGAAAATATATTGACTCCAAAACATTTTCATTTTGTATAGAAACTTTAATGAATATAACAACTTCTATCTCATAATATTACTAAATATCAGAATTACATTGGATTATTAATTTTTTTTAAATATTTTGAAATGTAATCGAGCGTCTCTTGTCTGAAAGTTAATTTTTATATCTGAAGAATCTTCTTTCAACGTCTACTGATGTTATTGGTGCGTATTTGAGAAAGACGGTCTCACTTACTGACAATTCTTCTTCAATTTGAAAAGATGTTGCTTCACCTGTTAATATCCTAGAGATTTTCTTCATTGTTTGGAAGCCAGTGTAATAATGAAAAATGATAAAAAATAATAAAAATTGGAAAAAATTAACAAAAAATTTAAAAAATGCTTTAAAATGCAAAATATGCCCCAAAATTTACAGAAAAATGCCCTATAAATCTAAAAAAATGCTCTAAAGGACAAAAAATGTCCAAAAATGCAAAAAAATGCAAATGTCATCAAAATCCGGGCCTTAATTATTACACTTCATGAAAAACAAGCTTGATAGCTTATGAGCCGCTGGCGAGATTCAGTTAAAATTTAGCGGTTGATTGCTGGAACTTTTTTTAAGCATGAACACATTTTGTTGCTGATGCTCACATTTCGCTAACGATATCGAAATGAGAGTCATTTTTGAAAAAAGGGTCTAATAACGGCATGCAATATACTGCGATATATGGCAATATAGTAAAATTAACAAAGAGTCGGCTAAGAAACTTAATTCTCAAATTGCTGCCACATCTCATTATTTTCAGATTTAAAAAAAAAAGAAAAAAAAAGAGTTATGTAGTCTGAGAAAGTACGTTTTTGTGTAAATAAAAATACACTATTTAGTTTCATAATTTAGAGCCATTAAGATTGTATTGCAACTCAATGCGTAAAAATCTGGTTATTATAACCTAAGTTATTCAAGTTTTTTTTTCCTGCATTGTATATATGTGTATTCAGCAGCGTGTATTTTATTATTTTTTTACTTTAAAAAACTAAACTAGACTAAACTAAAATCATTTTGATCAAATAGATAAATGATTCTTTAATGCTTCATTATTTATGTTTATTAAAAACCGTCGAGTAAATATTTAAACAACACATTGTCTTAAACCATTTTCAATGAACGTTTAAAATTAGGGCATTCAATTCAAACCCTGTTTTTTTTCTTGTTTATGCTTGATTAAAAAATAGTTTAACGTTAATTTTTTATTGATTTAGAATAACTCCTTTACTCATCTTTAAAACACATTACTTATTTATTTTATTTTACATATTCTTATACAAAGTTTATAAAAGGATTTTATTTTTAGAACTGTCGGATGTATTTTATAAAATCAAGAATGTGAGTTATCATATTCTATATCATTCACATATCGCAACTGTTTAAATATTTCCGATAATGACTGAAAAATTTAAAGTTAAAATTAATCTATTTAAACTATGATTTTAACAATTTTTCTTGAATTTTTAAATACATTTGCGAATTTTACTTCCAAAATTCTAATGTATGAAAAAATATTAAAAAAGAAAAAAAAAAAAAAGTAAAAGAAATCGAAACAGGGTACAATATTTTTGCATTTATAACTTATATTAGCTATTAAAGTTACACAGCATGCGCATAATCTGTGCTTTATAAATTCTAATTGTGTATTCGTACACAATTTTTACTGTAAATTTAGAAGCATAAAAAAGATTTTTATTCCTAAATGAAGTCATTTTCATAGTACAAACATAAACGTAATTTCAAACGATAATCTCATGAAGAAAACAAAAATACTAACTACTACTCCAGTTGCTCTAATTCTAAACTGAGAACAGGAAAGTAAACGATTATTGATTGCTACTTACATATCACGGGGAAGATTAAGTTTAATGGTTATGAGATGCTAGCTATTTTTGTTGAAGCATGCATAAGTTGTGGTGATGGAATAAGTTGAGCACCCCAGTAGAGGCAGTGATGAGCAAAATTTGGTTCTAAAAACGATTTTCGGCATCCCTTATCGTAGGTCTTCACCTGACAGCATGGAAGGATTACCTTTGAAGATAATAACTACTAACGCCATCTATCGCTGTTTAGAGCAACAATTGATCTTAGAAGTCAATGACACGCTCCATATTGAGTAAAGAGAAAAGATGGGTTGCGCCTATATTTTTAAATTTTAAAACATCAAAATAACAATTACTTCTTCTTATATTAAACAATTTACAATCCGCAAAAATTAAATACATTATTGTGCCACTTTATTCTTTTATTTTTGTCTAAATTAAATTGGGAAAAAGAAAAGAAAAAACTTTTCTTTTTTGGACAAATCAGAGTTTTTCTTTTTTTTTTGTGGACAAATCAGAGTTATATTGAGTAAGAGATATGAAGGGTTGCACTAATATTTTTCAATTTAAAAACCTTCAAAATGAAAAGTTTATCGAAATTTCCCAGATATTTAACACTCTATAAAACTAGAAACATTTTCTATGTAAACTGCAAAAAATAGAAACATTTTGTTACTTCTTTATTCTTTTTTTTGTCTAAAATAAAATGAAAAAAAAAAAAAAAAAAGATTAACCTTATAATTTTCGTTTCTTTTGAACAAATAGTAAATAACTTATATTATAGTAAATGACTTATATATTTATTCCATGATAAGTAACTTCATACTGATTAACTTTTTTGTCATCCTCACTTGTTAAAACAGAAATACATAAAAAATAATTATTTTCAATTCTTGAGTATTTCGCATTGTATATGATTTTCTATGAATTCATAGCTACTAGAAAGCCTTCTCGATTCAACTCACCTTCACTAGTAGGGTAAAACATATTCAAAGGGTCTATTATTAGTACTAATTATAGACTATTTAAAAATACTAGAATTTCGGCGAAAGACATTTTTTTTATACATGCATAAGACAATTTAAGAATGTTATGCATGAAATTCCCATGTGAAGTAATTATATTCTTCCCCAGCTCTACATCAGCTTTCATGGGCCAGCAGAAACACTTTCCACATTCGATGCAACATTCTTCTTTTTATTTTAGCTTGAAAGAAAATACATTATTACAATATAAACAATCTACATTTGCTGTGTTTTTATCGTCTTCATTGGAAAAAATATCAATCAAGGTTTTAGAGTTTTTTGATAAATCTGTTTTGTTTTACTTCATAACATTTTAGTCATTTTGCTGTGAGGTTTTCCTTTTTTTTTTTTTTTTTTTTTTAGCCACTACAGAATAATTTTTTCAACCTTGATAGCAAATTTTTTATCCGTTTTTTCTCTTTTCATTATCCTCATATTCTAAATCGATTTTTTATGGCGACGGTAGTACCAAAGCCTACTATATGGGGGTTCCCATCTAGGAGGCTTTATAATAAGCTGAGATTTAAAAGATTTTTTTATGACTGTATACATTCATGATCCATGAATAAGAATAGTTTAAAATAAAAGAACATTGGAGAATTGACACTGTAAAAACAAACACAGACACCAGGAACTCAAGAATACGCCAATATGGCAGCTTCTTCTTCTTCTTCTTGCTCAACTTAGTAGAATGTAATTCAGCCCCTGTTCGCTAAACAACAGTGTTAATTTCGCCAGAATCGAGGTACTATAGTTTGTCTAAAGTAAGAACCCCCCTAGCCATTCGTCTGGACCCGTGGTGGTGATTATGGCAACGAGGTATGACTATTTCAAGTAGGGGTGTGGGGTCATTGTTTAGGATAGGTTTTGGCTCAGATCAGCGAGAGAAAGGGAATCTTTTTCTTCGGTTAGCCCTAGAGTGAAGAGAAGCTACCCTCCCTGAAATGTGCTATTCTTGTTTGCATAGCAGTAGACAGCCTCAAACTTTTTGGCGGGGAAGTTCTTACCGTAGACGAACTGTAGTAACGTAGCTAGATTCTCATGAACCCTGGGGCAAATGCATAAAATAGGGCCCTTGCAATCCTTCAAAATCGGATACTTTTAATATGCAAGGGTAGCGCTAGACCGCCAGTGTGCAAAATAAAAATCGGAGTAACTTTTGATATAATTATTGGATCTTCACATTCTAAGACTTAATCCTTATAGTTTGAGGGGGTGACCTGAAATATGCTAATTAGTTTAGTTCAGACGATATAAGTTACGAAATAAGACACAAAAACGTACTTTCTCTTTTTTTCCCTCGGATTTCTGACCCTCAGGGGGTGGCCGCAATTTAGAAATCATAGTTTTGTCAGGAAAAATTTTTTGGTAATGTTAGTTTTATTTTTTACGCATTTCACCCTATCTCGAGAGAATTGAAACATTTTTGCCCATAATTATAAAATTCGTTTATTTAAAGATGCAAAATATACTTTTTAATAAGTATTTATTATTATTTTGTTTAATAATAATTATAAAAAAAAATTTGAGTTGTAAGGTATATAATTTTTTACATCAAATGTGATTTTCCAAAAATTACAAAAAATGTGATTTTCCATGGTAATATACAAAATTTGAGCGAAATCGGTAGAATATTTCCTGAGAAATTTAATTGTAAAATTTATTAAAATTCGTTTTCCCAGGAACTATTCAACCGATTTTTCTCAAATTTTGTATTTTGCCACGTAAAATTACAATCTTAAAATTAAAATACAAAATGATGCAAAAAATTCGACCATTATTAAATAAAATAATAAAGATTAATTAAAAGCTTTTTTTTTGCATAAAATTGTATTTGGGTAAACGTATTTTATAATTGCGTGCAAGAAATTAATGTTAAGAAGTTCTCAAGGTTAGGCGAAATAGGCAAAAACTAAAATTAGCATTAAAGGGTCCAAAAAAAGGGTCATCTCTCTTGACCAAACTACAGAAACCATATTTCCTAGATTGCGGCTATCCCCTATGTCAGTGATTCTCAACCACTGTGTCGCGGCACTTTTGTGTGCCGCCAAATTCTTGAAGTGTGCCGCCAAATTTTAGAAATGTATATAGTAAAAATTATTTTAATATCGTAACCAAGAGTTTTCACTTTACATATTTCTCTGTGTCTCGTGTTTTGACCACAGATATTACGGAAAAAGCTCAATTAATTGCATTCGTTCGGTTTATTCACGGAAATGATATAAATAAAAAAATTTGTCGTGAGTTACCTCATTTTACAGCTGGCAAACATATTTTTGATGTAATTAGTTCATATTTAGAAGAAATTAAAAGTTTCGTGGAATTCATGTATTGGCATTTGCACAGATGGTGCTCCAGCTATGACTGGACATCTAAAAGGATTTGTAGCACATGTTAAAGAACTGAATGGGGATATACTAGTTACACATTGTTTTTGCATCGAGAAGCACTTGTTACAAAATATTTGCCATCAGAATTGAAAATAGTTCTGGAACAATGGGTTAAAATGGTTAATTATATAAAATCAGGACCATTAAAAATTCACTTATTTAGTAATTTATGCCAAGCTATGGAAGCTAAGTTCGAATCCTTGTTACTACATACGGAAGAAAGGTGGTTGTCCAGTGGAAAAGTTTTAACTCGTGCACTGGAATTAAAAGATGAAATGAAAATGTTTTTGAGCAAAATGAAAATTATGATTTGATTGGAAGATAAAGTATGGTGTACTAAACTAGCTTACTTATCAGACATTTTTGTTATTTTTAATAATATAAATTCAAGTATGCAAGGGCCGAAAGAAATTATATTAAACTCAACAGATAAACTGGTGGGATTCCAAAAACAAATAACTTTATGGAAGAATAAAGCTCAGGAAGGATATTTGGAAAAGTTTGAGTCAGTCCTAAAAGATTTTAATAAAACCATTCATAAAATTTTTATTGACCATTTGACAACATTAGAGGAGAGAATTATTCATTATTTTCCAAATTTAGATATAAAAAAATTTGATTGGGTTTGTAATCCATTTGTGATAACGAATACTTCTGTATTTGAATTAACTTTGAATGAAGAGGAAGAACTAATTTCGTTTTCTAAGAATCGAGATTTAGTTTTCAAAAATTAGGAAGAATCAATTAATTCATTTTGGATTAACATTAGATGCGATTATCCCATGATAGCCAAAAAAGTTTTAAAAATATTATAACAATTCCCTACATCTTATTTGTGTGAATTCGGATTTTCAGTATTAACCAACATAAAAACGAAAAAAAACTGTTAAATGTAAAAGACGATATGAGAGTCATTTTTACGACCGAATATAAACGAAATTAACACCAAAACTCAAATATGTCTCATCAAAAGTATTCTTATTATTCATTTGTAATTAATCCCTTAATAAACGTTGTTTTTGTTTACATATTATATTATTTTATTTTACATTACGCAGTGTATTATAGGTAAGTAAACAACTTTTAAACTTATTTTTTTCTTTGTGGGTCGCCAAATTTTGAAATCGTTAAAAGTGTGCCGCGACAAATAAAAGGTTGAGAATCACTGCCCTATGTTGTTTGAGTCAGAAATCCAAATCCCTCTGGTAAAAAAAAGTATATTTGTTCAGAGAAAATACGTTTTTGCGTCTGATATCGTAACATATATTATCGTCTGCATTAATTAATTAGTATCTTTGAAGTCTCCATTTTTTTTTTTATTTTTTATATAACAGCCGACCCAATTTCATGAGTTTACGACTACTAATGTTCCACTCCGTAGCCTTGTAATTTTGAACCAATCCAGAAGACAAGGAAACTCCTGGACCTATACCCTCTGAGGTATTGATTTGTTATGGGAACATGGAGGACTTTGAGACTTGACAGATTTAACGTGCATCAGTCACCATTTACTACACGGGGAGTCTTCGGCCGGCAAGGATCGAACCCATGACCTCTTGGACATGAGCCCAGTGCCCTACCAACAAGGCTATCCCGGCTTAGAAGTCACCATTTTATTTAATATTATAACAGAGGCCGGGATAGCCTGGTCGGTAGGGCTCTGGGCCCATATCCAAGAGGTCATGGGTTCGATCCTTGCCGGCCGAAGACTCCCCGTGTAGTAAATGGTGACTGATGCACGTTAAATCTGTCGAGTCTCAAAGTCCTCCATGTTCCCATAACAAATCAAAACCTCTGGGGGTACTGATCCAGGAGTTTCCTTGTCTTCTGGATTGGTTCAAAATTACAAGGCTACGGAGTGGAACATTAGTAGTCGTAAACTCATGAAATTGGGTCGGCTGTTCAACGACGGTTATAAAATCATGTAAAATATTATAACCGTCGTTGAACAGCCGACCCAATTTTTGGGTTTACGACTACTAAGGTTCAACTACGTATCCTTGTAATTTTTAACCTAACCTTGAAGACAAGGGAATTCATGGCTGAAGTATTGGGAGAAATTTTGTCTTCATGGAACTAACCCTCATTTGCGTCACATGGAGAGGAAGACCACGAGAACCTCCTATGGTTACCCTGACGACAAGGGGACTCTAACTGATGATATTTCACGTCAGCACTGAGGTCGGTGCAAGTCGGATGAGGATTCGTATCAACCAGCCATCTCAGGATTTCGAGTCCGTGTCACATCATTGGAAGGCGAACGCTTTATCCCCTGAATCATCACGGCTCAAAAGTCACCATTTTATTTTTATTTTATAACCGTCGTTGAACAGCAGACCCAATTTTATGGGTTTACGACAACTAATGTTCAAATCCGTATTCTTGTAATTTTGAACCCAATCCAGAAGACAAGAGAACTCCTGGATCGAGTATTGAGAGAAATATGCCTTCGTGGAGGACTATTTGATGGAGATAACCTGCACTTGCGTTACATGGATACAAAGACCACGAGAATCTCCCACGGTTAGCCTGACGACAACGGAACTCTGACCCATAATCTGCCTACCACTGAGGATATTTCACGTCATCACTGTAGTCGGTGCAAGCTGGATGCGGAATTCGTATCGACTGGGATACGGACCCGGTTCGTCCATTGGATTGTGAACACTCTATCCCCTGAATCATCGCGGCTTAGAAGTCACCATTTTATATCCGTCGTTGAACAGCTGACCCAATTTTTGGGTTTACGACTGCTAATGTTCAACTCCGTAATAATTTTGATCCAATCCAAAAGATAAGGAAACTCCTGGATCAGTACCCCCAGATGTATTGATTTGAAATGGGAACATGGAGGAGTTTGCGACTCAACAGATTTAACGTGCATCAGTCGCCATTTACTACACGGGAAGTCTTCGGCCGGCGGGGATCGATCCCACGAACTCTTGGACATGGGCCCTACCGACCATGCTGAAAACTATCCTGATGGAGTCATAGAATGTGGAGATCTGATAACTAGATTAAAAGTTGTTCATCGTGGTCAATTTTTTATTTTACGCACTGTACTTCAAAATGATCATTTAATTGTAAAATTCGTTTTTTTATTTTTATTTATATATATATAATTGCTACATAATACAATTTTACAAACAAAAAAAAAGGGAATATTTTAATCAGGGGGCTCTATGTTAATATATAGAGAGACTTACTGTCTGTGATTCCTTTTCTTCCTACGGATATCATCTGTGTTCAGCAAAATGCTACTTTATTAATTTGGATTGAGTATATCTGTTTAAAGTATAAAATGCGAACAATATAGCTAAAATTTTTAATAATTGTTCAATTTACAAATCCTAAACATTTGCCACATATGGCCGCTGTTGTTTGTAAGCAAATGTCTTCTGCAGAGCAGACTTTCCGCTTAGATTTCTGTCTTGCTCTGCAGAAACCTTTCATCCACTGACATGCGCTTGTAACGAATAATATTTTTACGCAGCTAATTAAGAATTGCTCAATCATTCATAATAATAATAATTATTGATTTGCGCGTATCAACGCGAAATATTTTTTCCTCTACGATTTAAATTTACTTTTATAGTTACGAATTTTAAGTCGCAAAAAGTTAAGAGAGTGGGGCACATCGAATTTCAAAAAATACAACTTTTTCAGAATTCGTTTTCACAAAAAATATTCGACCGATTTTGCTCAAATTTTGTATTTTGCTAATTTAAAATTGCATTCTTTCAAATGATGTAAAAACTCTGTGCCTTCCTTACAATTCAAACGTTTTTAGACTATAGTTAAATAATATAATATTTACAAAAAATTATATTTTGCATGAAATTAATTTTAGAAAAAACAAATTTTATAATTGTATGCAAATTTTTTTTTAATTCGTTAAAAAAATTTGGGACATGGTGAAATAAACAAAAAAGTACGGTCCCTACTTCGAACCGCGCTCCTCATCAACCAGATAGCGGCTACTTCGTTTAATCTGGGGTATGTTTAATCAGAGCCGGAATAGCCTGTTCGTTCAGTAGGGCACTTGACCCATGTCCCCGAAAGTTCGTGGGTTCGAACCCCGCCGACCGAAGACTCACCGTGTAGTAAAGTGACTGATGCACGTTAAATCTGTCGAGTCGCAAAAGTCCTCCATGTTCCCATAACAATTCAATGCCTCTAGGGGTACTGGATTGGAGATCGATCGTTCTCTGATTCAGGTCAAAATTACGATCTGTGGATGAATGATTGGATGCATGAATGGATCCACCCTATAAAAGGGTGTGACGCATGGTGTGGCAGAAATCGAATTCTTGGCCAGAGATGGCGCCACTGGAAAACAAGGACAATCGCACCCCTCAGCCTAAACAGGCATACGTCAAAAACAACATGTTTAATCAGAGAAAGTACATTTTTATGTCCAATTTCCTAACTTAAAATACCGTTTGCACTAATTAATAAGTACATTTGAGGTCACCATCTCGAACCATTAAGAATGAGTCCTTGAACATGAAGATCCGATCATTAGATCAAAAGTTATTTTATTTTATAACTGCCGTTGAACAATTTTTTGGGGTTTACGACTACTAACGTTCAACTCCGTGGCCTTGTAGTTTTGAACCCAATCCAGAAGACAATGGAATTCTTCGATCAAGTATAAGGAAAAATGTGCCTTCGTAGAGGACTTTTTTATGGAATTAACCCGCATTTGCGTTACATGGAGAGGAAAACCACGTAAGCCTCTCACAGTTAGCCTGATTTCTAACCATGGGGTATTCGTCTACCACTGAGGATATTTTACGTCAACACTGTGGTTGGTGCAAGCATCATGCGGAATTCGTATTAGCCCGCTATTGCTGGGATTCGAACCCGGTTTACCTCGTTGGAAGGTGAACGCTCTGTCCCCTAAGCCAGTGTTTCCCAAACTTATGACTTTTGTGTACCCTTTCTAAATTTTTCATAACGCTGTGTACCACTAATAAAAAAAATGAATATATTTTTTACCATAAAAAAATTGCGCATAAGTTAATCACAACTGGCTGTTGACACCACTAAATTATTAACTGTTAACTCTGCAAAAAATAGATACTAATAGAAAAATACGTAATCGTAAATTTTCATGGCTTGATTTGTTTTCAAATAAAATTTTTTGAAATTTTCGTTTGTTGCAAGATATTTCGCATAAAATCGTGTACCCCCGCTAAACTGTTCCTATACCCCTGGGGGTACGCATACCACACTTTGGGAAACACAGCCATAAGCCATCACGGCTCAAAAAATGTTATCGAGGTGGAACCGTTTTGTCCTCTTTCGTTAATTTAAATAACAGAAAAATGCATTTTCCACAAAAGAATTTTTGTTGTTATAGCCGAAAGGCTAATACAGGGTGCGTAGTCATATTATTCAACAAAAAACATGCACCATTTAAGCACTAAAAAAATATTTTTAAGCACTTTGAAAAGTTTTTGACAATCGATGGTTTTATCTTGCTTTAAGCATCATGTAAAAAAAAAAAAAAAAAAAAAAAAAAAAAAAAAAAAAACCTTTTGGCATTGTTTTTGACAGTTATCAAAAATCATGAAATTTTGAATCATGTAAAACGAATGGCGTTTTCATACGCTACGGACTGACTATACGCCGAAATAGATTGGGGTTGAATTAATTATGAAAACGTAGAATAGAACAACGTGAACTGTGTCTTTTTCGAAGCGAAAATCAATATAGCAAAGGAAAAGTCTCATTTTAAAAAAAGGGAAAAGTAAGCACTTTTTAACCAATTAAAAAAAGCCCCTTTTAAGGGCTCTTAAAAAACGAAAATAAGCACCTTTAAGCACTTTTTAAAAACGCTACGCACCCTGCTATAATATTTTTATTAACTCATTATAAAAAAGAACTTTTGTATCCTAAATATTAATATTTTGAAGGTATCGCAATATGCCTCTCGATATTTCAAGCTCTTTTTATTTTTGTATTTAAAAAATTTTGATTTAAAGGTTAAATATTTGCGCCCAGGGAACGTGTATTAAAGTAATACTAAACTAACTATATACATTGCAAAAACTCCCAGGAAAATTTGCAACTGGAAAAAAAAGGGGAAGAGGGCAATATACCTTGCAATGTACAGTGCGCAAAAAATGAACAGACCACCCACCCTGAATAACTTTAGATCGAATGATCGGATCTTCACATTCCAGAGGACTCACTCTTAATGGTACGAGCGGGTGACCTGAAATGTGATAATTAATTAGTGCGAACTATATTTTAAGTTACTAAATCAGACACAAAAACGTACTCTCTCTCTGAATAATCATACCTTTTTCTCGACGAATTCGGATTTTTGACCCCCAAAATATAGAGGGGTAACCGCCACCTGAGAACTATGATCCCCTTAGTTTGGTCAGGAGAGCGATGGACCCAATAGTTGGAGGGGGTGTTCTCAAATATGCTAATTAGTTAGTGCTTATGTTAAGGTGAGGAATCAAGCACAAGAAGGTATTTTCTCTGATTAACATATCTTTTTTTCCATCGGGTTATGATTCCCGGTCCACAACAATATAAAGTGTAGACACAATCTGGGAAATATGGTACTAATAGTTTGTTCAAGAGAGCGGTCGAAAGTTTGAAACTCTTTACATTAATTTTTGCGTATGTCGCCATATCTCGAAAACTTTTTCAGTGAATTGAAAATTTTTTAAACACAATTATAAAATTCGTTTGCCAAAGATAATTACCTGCAAAAAATAAAGTTTAGTAAATATTATAACCGTCATTGCAGTCGACGCAATTTTATGGGTTTACGACTACTAATGTTCAACTCCGTATCCTTGTGATTTTGAACCCAATCCAGAAGACAAGGGACAACCTGGATCGACTATTGGGGAGAAATTTGCCTTCGTGAAGGACTTTCTGATGGAGCAAACTCGCATTTGCCTTACAGGGAGAGGAAGACCACGAGAACCTCCCACCGTTAGCCTGGCGGCTAGGGGACTCTAACCCATGATCTATCTACCACTGAGGATATTTCACGTCAGCACTGTGGTCGGTTTAAGCCGGAATTCGAACCCGGTTCGCCTCATTGGAAGGCGAACGCTCTCTCCCCTGAGCCATCGCGGCTCTTAGTAAATATTTATCATTTTTAATTGTTTAATTTAATAATAGTCAGAAAAATTTTGAATTGTAAGATATTTATTCTTTTTGATGATGATATTTTCACTAAACGAAGAGAACAGAAATAAAAACAAATTAAATGTGATATTTGTGGTCAATATTACAGAGAGAATCATATTTTGAAAAAAATCATGATGAAATCATGATAACGTTTAAAAAATTGAGTCAAATTTCCCTCCAAGTGCGCTAGTATCCCTATTTATATACTACTGAAATATATACACACATTGGATTGATACATAACCCATACATAATTATGCAGGCTGGGTCTTTAAGGGATACATTTAAGGTTAAGTATCCCTTTTTGAACTTTGTCCATAAGAACTATTGTTCAAAATGTTTTGAACTACAACATATTGAATTTTTAGTCAAATCAAATTGACTAAGATTTTAATTTCCATAAGAGTTGTGCAGGGTCCTTTTGTATGCTTTGGACAGACTTCAAATATTTTTAAGCATATGTGGACATTTTCAGAAAATATGACACTCATTCCTTTAAATCAAACCACTTTAAAATAAATCCAGGGGGGGGGGGATTCCTAGAATTATCACCATACAATTAGAAACAAATCTATTCATATCATAAAATATGTAAAACTCTCTTAAAAATGCTAAGTAACAAGTCCGATCTATCAGTCTGAAAAGGAAGAGGTTATATAGCAGCATTTTCTACCTGTCTCAAAACGTAATTTCCAAATTAACGATAATTTATTTGCTTGGAGCGATCAGAAAACTTGTATTGTTATTCTGTACATAGATATAATGGAAATGGAACAGTTACATGTATCAACACTTTTCCTCTCTCCGTTACCATATTTTTGGCAAAACTTGCTGTTGAAGCCGGAATTTATGTTGTACTAGTAGCGCCATCTACATTAATTAGAACAGAAAGTTACTTCCTTGTTGGGATTCATTGCGTCTACAGAGATAGACCAATGCGCAGTTATTAATAAACATATTAATTATTAATCCGCAATTCATTATTTTAGTTTTCATTTATCTCAATAAGATCAGCATTATCTTTATGAGCTTGTAATATACGAACCACGCAAACGCAAATCCAGTGGCGTATCTAGGGTATGGCAAGCTTGGCGAATGCCATGGGCGCATTATTTCAAAAAGGCGCAAAATCAATCAACATCAAGAATTATTTTTTTTAATTAAAATTGTCACAATTTTTTTTTCAAGTTATGGCAGAATTAAAAAAAACAAACATACATTTAACCTTTCCTCGAAAAGATGACATCGAGGTCTTTTGAGGAAGTGTTAAAGGGAACCGCTAATAATAAAAACAATTTTAACCTCCCACTGTTTTTTCCGTCATAGAGATCACCACAGTTAGGGATAATAGGAGGTTTCCAGCGTTTTTGCTTAACTCCAAAATCTCCTTAGGTTGTTATATTCTATTCAACATTAAAAAAAAATTGGGGAAATAAGAAGGAAAAAAAAACATTCCACATACCAACTCCTTTTAAACGACGTCAGTGTGATAACAATTCATACACGTTTCTGCATTCATTCACTTTTTCTTTCATTATACTTTCAAGTTAAGCAACAGAGGACTCGAAATAAATGAAAAATTTTAATGTTCATGAATACATTCACGATAAATACTAAAATAAATCAGTAATAAAAAGTAGCTTTTTCTTTTCTACTACTATATTTACGACGATTTCGGCAAAAACTAAATTTTAATTATAATATCGTAATTTAAAGAATAATGCAGAGTTTTTAATAATTATTATTCTCTTTACTAACTTTTCGATACATTCCAATAAAATATTTTTAATTTCAGAGAATTTCCTAAACAATTAACATTTAATGTCCATCAAAATCCTTTGACAAAAAGACTTTTAACCCTATATTTAATTTTATAACCGTCGTTGACAGCCGACCCAATTCCGAAGCCTTGTAATTTTGAACCCAATCCAGAAGACAAGGGAACTCTTGTATCGAGTAATGGGAGAAATTTGCCTTCGTGGAGGACTTTTTGATGGAGCTAACCCGCATTTGCGTTAATTGGAGAGGAAGACCACGAGAACCTCCCACTGCTAGCCTGACGGCAAGGGGACTCTAACTCATGATCCGTCTACAACTGAGAATATTTCACGTCAGCACTGTGGTCGGTGCAAGCCGGATGCGGAATTCGTATCAACTGGGATTCGAACCCGGTTCGCTTCGTTGGAAGGCGAACGCTCCATCCCCTGAGCCATGTACCGTGAGTAAAAATTTTTTGGTACAATTAGTTAGAGTTAAGGCCGAAAACAACAAAAAAAAAAACATAAAGATCGTATAGTTTTAACAATATTAACATTAGTACAAAAAAGAAAAAAAAATTATAAATTAACCTAAATTTGCCGAAAGGTTCGAATCAAAAAAAGATTTGTTTATAAAAAAAAATCACTTACCTAAAGCTTTGGAATACACATGCTGAAAAGAAAATACTACCCCCCCCCCCTTATTTATCTATAACATCTTAAGTAAAATAGAAAAAAGAAAAACCAACATTTTATTGAGAAATGACTCCAATCATTAAGATATAAAAAAAATTATTTATTATAATAGCATGGTTATCAGGATATATTATCAGGATTATAAAATATAATTTTAGGTTTTAAAATGCAGGGTAGTTGGCAAGGTTTGCAATTTGTTAAATTAAAAGTTCACTAGATGAAAAATGGAAAATAACTGTCCGGTAGCTGCATTCATATTATCACTATTGCAATTATAAAAGAAACGAAATCATACCACGTGCCCCCTGGCACGGACTTGATGGCACTTCATCATGATGTTAAATGCACAAGATCTTGATCATCATTTCATCTTCCTTTAATGCTAATCTGCATATAAGCTTCTGTGCCGCATGGCACGCGTTTCTTTCGAATTCCACATGGCTTACCTTCTTCAGCCAAAACCTCGTGGAGCACGACGTCTAACAGGTAGGAGAGCGAGAGAGAGCAAGCTTTTTTTTTTTTTGCACACCGCGCACCCTTCCTTTTATATACTTTCCAAAAACGCCACCATTGCCAACACCTCAAAACTCATAAAAAGAAATAATTTTTCAAAAATAAAATTATTTTAACAAAAATTGAAAGAAAATTACAAAATAAAAATACCTTGCATATGTTGTGAAATAACTTAATCATTTAACTATTTAACAAAATTTAAAAATTTAATTACAAAAACATATCAAATCAGCAGGAGAAAAAAAACTCAAACTGAATAAACTGAAAGTAACCTTAAACTTGGATCATTACAATCCAGTAGTAACTGATGCTGCCACCTGTCTGCTTAAAAAGAAACTAACTGAACAAATGTTTTTTAAAAAAAACAAACCTGTTCACTATTATTCAAAGAAACAGTTAAATAAATTTTTAAAAAGAAAGTTATTAGTCTAAAATTTAAATTAAATTAAATACCTAAAAAAACTGAACTCTTACAAGTAAAAATAATACAGTTTACCAAAAATAAAAGAAATTTAAAAAGTTAAAGGTAAATAAAACATGTAGAATTTTTGAATTCTACAATACCCCTCCCTTAAAATTTAAAAAAAAAAATTTGACAAAATTTTTTTTTTTTTTTTTTTTTTTTGTAAGAAAAAGGTTAAGTTAATCAATAATCTAAGCACCACACAAGAAAAATTAAAACTTCTCTTAAACTCAAATCATTTAACTAACTACTCTTAAAAAAAGGAAAACCCAAGTTTGTTAGGTGCGCGCAAACCTATCAAACAAAAGCTCCTGAATGAAAGCAAAGTAAAAAAAAAATAGAAACGTTTATAGCAAATGATTAACTTAAGGTAATCTAGTGAAGCATGAAACATAATGGCAGCTTACAAAATGAAATTGGACAAATTTGGAAAAGGGGTGCCAGGTATGCCACAAAAGGGAAAAAACAAAGAAAAAAATTTTTTTCTTTTTCTCTTTCTTTCCCTTTTAAAAAGTTATTCATATAAAACAAAAAAAAAGTAAAACAAGTATATTTCCTCCCCCCAAAATTGACATAATATAAAACAATTTACTCAGAAGTTAAACACAAATTTTGATCAAAAGTTATACCTTAACACAGTATTGTGATACTAAAAATAAAAAGAAATACAACTTTCATATTCCTCAACAAGAAAGGAAAATTGAACGTAACCTCTAAATCAAATACATTCAAATTTGGCAAAAGATCCACAATGGCTGGATTTTCATGTAACAATTATATATCAATTCCTGGAATACATATTGAACAATACAAACAACATAATATAAACAAAAGTGCACATTTTTCTGATAGCTATCATTCACAAAAAATTTTGAGTGAAATAAAAATTTCAAATAATTATGAATTACATATTGGTTCACTTAATTTACAAGAAAATGTAACTTATTAGACATATCCGGGAAATCGGGAACAAAATTTTGAACTGAATGGTAATTCCTATAAGCAACAAAAAAAAAATTTTATTCTTTAATTTTTAAATTAGAGGGAAAAAAAATTATCGCTGCACTCGCCCATTATGTCTGGGTCTTAAATTGTAAGGTGGAGGGAAAGTTACAGTCCCCTGGACTTCCAAAGAATCCAGAACCTGCCTTAAAAGGATATCCTCGTCAGGAATGCCTTCAATATTTTCATTAACTGGACTATCCTCAACCTTATCATTACCTGAATCTACCTGATCAGCAATTAGTTCCCTACTGTCACTTGTATCGTGTTGAATTCTGTCACTAATTTTAGTTAAATCTTCAATATGTACTATTCTAGTACAATCTTGCCTTGTCTCATGTTTAATTTGTACAGACACAGGTGAAAAAAATTTAGTAATAACAAAAGGACCTTCATTTAGTTTTGCAAATTTTTTGCATTGATTCCTTTTTATGGAAGGATTGAACCAGAAAACCCTGTCATTAACCTTAAGATTCGGATCCCTAGCAACTTTCAATCTCCTGTTCCGTCTGTCGAGAGAAGCCTGCTCAAACTTAATTTTTGCCTCCTTATAAATTACCTTAAATTTATTCAATAAGTCGTCAGTGTAATTAATAGTGTCAGAATAAGAAAATTTAACTGGTGTATTGAGTAATTGTCGTGGTAAATTAAATTCCCTACCAAAAGTTAAAAGTGCTGGAGAAAAATTAGTAGTATCATGAGTAGAAGTACGATAAGCAAGTAGAGCATAAGGTAACTTACTATCCCAATCAGTGTGTGAAGAATTAACTAAGTGTGTAAGAAAGTTAGCTATTGTTTTATGTGTTCTCTCAACTACGTTACTTTGTGGTCTGAAGGCAGTAATATTAATTTTCTTAACCCCTAAAGCCGAATAAATTTTTGCCATCCCTTAACTAATTAAGTTAGATCCCCTATCTGAAAACAATCTAGTGGGTGTACCATATCTACAAATAAATTCCATTAGAACCCGAGCTATGGTCTCACTCTCGACAGAAGGCACAGGGAAAGCCTCTAACCATTTTGTAAAATTGTCAGTAAAAGTTACTATATATCTATTGCCTGACTCTGTAATTGGCAAGGGACCAACAACATCAAAATATATATGTTCAAAAGGACCATTAGGCATTTGCACACTTTGAAATGGAACAGGGTGTTTAGGTTGGTGTGCTCTTCGACCCAAGCAACTCTCACAAGATTTAACCCAATTAGTTATATGTTTAACCATTTTAGGCCAGAAAAATGATTTTTTAATTCTCTTAATTGATTTATGAATGCCCTGGTGGCAAACTGCTGCACTATCGTGGTAAATTTCTAAAACATTATTAATTAAGGATTTTGGAATAACAAATTTATTTTCATCTTGTTCCTTACTATCTTTAAATTTACACATTAGTATACCTTGATTTAAATAAAATTTATATCTTTTTGAATTAGAATTACTGGATTTTAAATCTTCTTTAATTTGTTTGCAAAAACTATCCTCATTCTGCTTTTCTAAAAGCTCTTCGAAAGAAATATCTGGTAAAATGGTAATTGTTTCTGTCATAAATAAATTAGTTTTAACTGTTTGAGCCTCAGAAATATTTCTAGATAAAAAATCAGCGATTCCATTGGCTTTTCCTGGGAGATAAAAAATTTCATAGTTAAATTGAGATAAGGATAAAGCCCATCTAGCAATCCTACAAAATGAGTCCTTTAATTTTAAAGATCCAGTGAGAGGAGCATGGTCCGTAAAAATTTTGAATTTTTTACCCAATAAATATTGTCGAAAATAATTAGTGAAATACACTATGGAAAGAGCTTCTCTTTCTGTCACCGAATACCTGGTTTCGGGAGACGTTAGTTTTCTACTGCCGAATGCAACAGGTCGGGGGAAATTATCTTGCATTTGGCATAAAACCGCACCTATGGCAACTGAGCTAGCATCAGTATACAGTACAAATTCCTTTTCCATGTCAGGGAGAAGTAAAAAAGGGTCACTTTTCAAAGACTTTTTTAAATCATCAAATTCATTCTGCGCTTCAACTGACCACTTGAAGACAGATTTCTTTTTAGTTAAATTTGTTAAGTGTAAAGAACGGTTACTAATATTAGAAATAAATTTACGATAATAATTAATTGAGCCTAAAAATTTTTGAATATCAACTCTATTCTTTGGTATAGGAAAATTATTAATTATTTCGATGTTACGTTGATCAGGAAAAACTTTACCTTTATTAATGACAAATCCTAAATAATTAATAGTCTCAGTAAGAAATTTACATTTTGAAGGTTTAATTTTTAAATTATGCTGTAACAACCTTTGGAACACAGCCTTTAACTTAGGAAAATGGTCATCTATTGTTTGACTTGAAACAATAATATCGTCAATATAAATACCTACATTAAGTGGTTCTAACCCTGACAAAACAATGTTCATGAGTCGTTGGAAAGAATTGGCACTAGTGCGAAGCCCAAAAGGTGTTCTGGTATATTGATATAACCCCTGGTGAGTAGTAATTGCTAGCTTATGGCGATCTGCCGGATCCACACACATTTGATGGAAACCACTAGTTAAATCAATAGACGAGAAGATTTTTCCACTCGACAAGTTATCAACGGCTTCAGTTATGTTTGGGATAGGATAGGCATCAGGTATAACCTTAGTATTTAATGCTCGAAAATCTGTCACAAATCTATATTCACCATTACTTTTCTTAACTAACATAACTGGAGAGCTATATGGAGAAGTTGAGGGCTCTAAAATTCCAGCTTCTAACAAAATATTTAATTGGTCATTCATTTCTTGCCTTAAATGGTAAGGTACCTTATAGGGTCTCTTACGAACAGGGATATCATCCTTAAGAGGAATTTTATGCATTAAAGTAGTACAGCCGGGCAAATCTTTAACAGATTTTGCAAAAACAGCCTTATTCTCTTCTAAAAATTTTAAAAGTTTATCTTTAGTTGGTTCCTCTAAATGATCAATTTTGAAATTCTGTTTAAATTCTAACTCTACCTCCTCTAAATCACCTATTTCCTCTTCATTAACATTAAAAAGTTCCTTATTACAATCATTTGAAGAAATAGCACTGGTAAAATTAACTAAATTACAATTTTTATTTACATTTACATCAAAATTATTTGTATTCATTAACAAAACAGGAATCTTATTTTTATCTTTTAAATTTACAACTGAACGAGCAATAAAAAAATTAAATTCTTTTGTAACAGGTTCGGCTAAGAACAAACCGGGTTGGAAATTTCCTCTAATATTTACAAAAACAAGTTTTTGTGACAAAGGTGGTAACTGAGTCTTTTTATTCAAATATCCTTTAACTTCAGCCATATCTGATGCCTTTTGTTTACCTTCTTTATTTACATTAACCCAATCTATTTTTTCACCCTTAATACATAAAACCTTCTCCCCATAATCAAGATTTGCTTTATTGTCAATAAAAAATTGATGACCCAAAATGACATTAAAATTTTTAGAAATAGTAGTAGGTGATATCAAAAATTGTAAATTACATTTAATTTTCCCTATAATGATTTTAAGTTTAACTTGTTTCGAAATTTTAATAGTGTTACTTAAAGTTTTAAGTTCAGTACAGCATGGAAAAGTCTTAACCTCTTTCGGTAAAAGAGATTCCTCTATTATATTTACAGAAGCACCTGAATCACATAAAGCCAAAGCATGTTGTCCGAGGACCTCAATTTTAATTTTAGGTAAAATACTAAATTCAGACAAGAAAATTTGTGCCTCTTGGGGTGTTTTCACCTGAGTCTGCACAACAGGACAGGCCCCCCCTACTAGTTTAAAGCAGCTGGTTGAGGATCATCAATTCTAACCCGACAGAATTTTCTAATGTGGCCCATTCTTCCGCAGCGGAAACATTTTATGTTTCTCCTAGAGGTAGAGCTTCTATTTGCATCAGATTCTAATTTGCTAACTTTAGCAGTTAGCTGCTCAACCTGATCAGCAAGCTTAGTACAAATTGCAACTAGCTCATTTGTAGGAGTCGCAGGAGCCGGAGTGGCCTCAGCCCTGTATACCTCAGTTAAAGGGGCTGCAAATGGGTTGTGCACATTTTTTATAGCCAAAAAGGCTTGTTCCTCAATCCTGGCAGCTGATTTAACCTCTTCTAAAGTTAGGGGATTTTTTGAAAGGACCCCTCTTAAAATTTGGGGATGAAGATTTGTTTTTAACATATTAATTAGCATTTTTTCCTGTTGGATTTTTGCCATAGCAGGGTCGCATCCTAAATCTAATTTTTTAACTTTCTCAAATGCTTGGGCAATAAATCTATCAACAGGAGTATTAATATCATGTTTAAATGCCATAAAGTCAAACAATGCTTGAGAGGGAGAGATTTTCTCCCCAAAAGCTTTCAAAAGAGCTGTTTTTAAATCTTTATACGATTTAACCGATTCTCTAATTTCCTCACTAAGCTCTCTGGCTTCATCGAATAATCGATCTCTTAATGCAAACAATTTGTCACTTTCTGACCAGTTGAACTGAACTGCATAATCCTCCAAACGTGCCAAAAATTCCTTAATTTTCATACCACTGTTCCCACCCCTAAAAATTGGCAATGACATAAGCGATGAAGCAGTTAAAGCCGCTGGGATGATATTGGCAATTACGCTTGGAAGACCAGGCGAGTCAGTATTCTCATCAAAATCCATGATTCAAAACAATAATATAATACAATAAAAACAATATAAATACAATAAAATTAACCTGGCATAACCTGGTCACCCCTCACAAATTGAGTCACCTCTTAATAAAAATACATGTGTATATCAAAAGCTGAAAGTAAATTTTAAAAAAAGAAAAGTCACGGCACCAATTTTGTACCGTGAGTAAAAATTTTTTGGTACAATTAGTTAGAGTCAAGGCCGAAAACAACAAAAAAAAAAACATAAAGATCGTATAGTTTTAACAATATTAACATTAGTACAAAAAAGAAAAAAAAATTATAAATTAACCTAAATTTGCCGAAAGGTTCGAATCAAAAAAAGATTTGTTTATAAAAAAAAATCACTTACCTAAAGCTTTGGAATACACATGCTGAAAAGAAAATACTACCCCCCCCCTTATTTATCTATAACATCTTAAGTAAAATAGAAAAAAGAAAAACCAACATTTTATTGAGAAATGACTCCAATCATTAAGATATAAAAAAAATTATTTATTATAATAGCATGGTTATCAGGATATATTATCAGGATTATAAAATATAATTTTAGGTTTTAAAATGCAGGGTAGTTGGCAAGGTTTGCAATTTGTTAAATTAAAAGTTCACTAGATGAAAAATGGAAAATAACTGTCCGGTAGCTGCATTCATATTATCACTATTGCAATTATAAAAGAAACGAAATCATACCACGTGCCCCCTGGCACGGACTTGATGGCACTTCATCATGATGTTAAATGCACAAGATCTTGATCATCATTTCATCTTCCTTTAATGCTAATCTGCATATAAGCTTCTGTGCCGCATGGCACGCGTTTCTTTCGAATTCCACATGGCTTACCTTCTTCAGCCAAAACCTCGTGGAGCACGACGTCTAACAGGTAGGAGAGCGAGAGAGAGCAAGCTTTTTTTTTTTTTTGCACACCGCGCACCCTTCCTTTTATATACTTTCCAAAAACGCCACCATTGCCAACACCTCAAAACTCATAAAAAGAAATAATTTTTCAAAAATAAAATTATTTTAACAAAAATTGAAAGAAAATTACAAAATAAAAATACCTTGCATATGTTGTGAAATAACTTAATCATTTAACTATTTAACAAAATTTAAAAATTTAATTACAAAAACATATCAAATCAGCAGGAGAAAAAAAACTCAAACTGAATAAACTGAAAGTAACCTTAAACTTGGATCATTACAATCCAGTAGTAACTGATGCTGCCACCTGTCTGCTTAAAAAGAAACTAACTGAACAAATGTTTTTTAAAAAAAACAAACCTGTTCACTATTATTCAAAGAAACAGTTAAATAAATTTTTAAAAAGAAAGTTATTAGTCTAAAATTTAAATTAAATTAAATACCTAAAAAAACTGAACTCTTACAAGTAAAAATAATACAGTTTACCAAAAATAAAAGAAATTTAAAAAGTTAAAGGTAAATAAAACATGTAGAATTTTTGAATTCTACAGCCATCGCGGCTCCCATATTTAAATTAAAAGGAATTTCATTTTTTTTCTTTCTAAAATGTAGCTTCACGATACGTCAAAGCTGTAATAGAATGAATTTAAGTTATCGCTGATAAAATGAAAAGACAAAATGTAAGCTCATTATTCATTATAGAAAATTACAGGGAATCAAATTTTTTTTCTCTTTTTTTAGTGTATTATGAATTTCATTTTTTCTGCTAAAAACGAAGAATAAAGCACAAACTTAACTTAAAATTTTTTGAGGAAAACGAAAAAAAAAATTCTTTTTTCTAGGTAAAATAAATAGTTGAATAATGTTCATTCAAAAGGGTTATTCACGTGTAAGAGTTATAAATATTAAAGTTCCCAATCTTATTAACAAACAAGACATTATTTATAAGACTTTATTGAAACTGTAACTCAGAGTCAAACTATAATATTGCGCAAGGGGAAGAAAAAAAAAAAAACACTAAAATAGCCACAAAAAACCATGGTTATATATAAAAATAAAATAATTAACTAAATAACATAATTTAGATTACAAAAGTATACAATATGTACTTGCTTTAAGAATGTATATTGTAGAATTGTATTGAATGTGTATTGTAGCACTATGTATGATGTTATAGCTCTTGAGTAGTAAATATATAGATGTACGTCAATGCCTTTTTCCGCGGCAATACATAACGTATTTATTTAAAATCGTGTTCTTTTTTATAATAAGAACAGAAAACAAATCCTAAAAATAATATTTATTGATTTCATTTATTTAAAATAGTTTACTTACACATTCATTTAAATTTAAAATAATTTACTTGGAAAAAATGCTTTTCTACTTTGATTATTTGATATTATTTAAGTATAATTGAAAATGCTGTATGTTAAAATTAAATTATAGTAATATATGCTGAATCTTTAAATTTAAAATATTTATCTATATGAAAAAATTAGTAGTACAACATAAACAGACTAAAAAAATGAAAGGCGAACGAAAGAAACTTCGGAAGTTCAAAAGTTGGTGAGAAATGTAAATAAATTTTTCTCCCCTTATCTTAAGAAAAGTGAGACCTCCAGTTAAAAGAACAATTTTCCAGGGAGGAAATGGATGGAACCCCTTCAGGCAGAAAAACCAGATGGTGATGACCAAAGGACAGAGAGATTGCTGGGAATCACCTTCACTTAAGTGTGAAATAATAAAAATAGGAGGTTCCTTTGCCTCCCTCAACAAATAATTTAAACCAATGAAACGATTTAATGATGAATACACCCCACTATTTTAAAAAATAAAGGGCAGGCGTTATAAGTAGTTAGGTGATCAAACAAAAAATTCTGCTCGTTTTAGTTAATGTTTCAAAATTTAAGTCAAGAAAATCAAATATTTAAAGTCTTTAGATTTTTATAATATATTTAGATGCAGCTACTGGGCTTTTATAGTTGATTCATAGATTTAAGTGAACAACGTGTACTACAAGGATTTTCTTTGATTGTAAGTTAATCATTTCCTAAATATTTAAACTAATGCATTATACTTAAATTATTACTTAGCGTTATATTTCTAGAAATATATTTCTAGCGTTCGTTATATTTTCTAGAAATGATGTCAACTGCTAAGATTTCTTCGAAATATTTTATTAAGTGGTAGAGAGTTAAAAATCTAACCTTGGAAAATTTTAGATAATTTTGGTAAAATTTAAAATTCTTACCACGAGATAACTCGAGTAGAATTGTGTTCACCCTTCCATAGCATCTCGGGTACAAAATTTTGTAATCTTTCCCCTATATTTTTTCTTTTATTTCAGATTACAATTTCCTTCCTTTTTCCATTAAAAAAAAAAAAAAAAAAAAAAAAATTAGATTAAATAATTACTTTTTTTAAAAATTTTATAAGTCTTTTACAATACATATCACTTACATTATATTTATATCACTACATATTATATTACTTGAAAAAAATGGTTATACTGTTTTTAAAAGGGTTCATAAAGTGTCCTTTATATATTTATTTCTTATAATCAAAGTAAAATGGTAACAAAATAATATTAAGGCTATAAAATGTTGTTTAAAGCCAACCACTACAAGAGTTTAGTAACTTAAAAAAAAATAATCAATAAAGTAACAATTACAATAATTATTTTTCATTAAATAATTACCTTTATTTTAAGAATATAAAAAGAATAATAAGCATTTTATGTATTGAAAAATTAGATCTTGTTTAATAATGAAGTATACGCATTCTTATAATGTATTTTCATAAAGATACAAAAAAAGTCCTCTTTTCCTCAAATATTCCAATCATTTATATTTCTCTTCTTCCTAAAAAGCAACTTTTAAAACTAATTAATTTTGATTATTTTTTTAAAAAAAAGTTTTTTTTTCCCTGTTATACACGTTGGTCTAAATTCATATAGTTCGAATATGGAGTTAGGATTCCTGAGAAATAGAATTTCAAAAAAGTCGGATATTTAAAATTTGATTTCTTAGGAACTATTTGATCAATTTTGCTAAAATATAGTATTTTTCCTTGTTAAATTACCTTCTTTTAAAGCGATGTAAAAAATTTATTACTTACAATTTAGTTTTTTTACGACTATTATAAATAAAATAATAAATATTTACGAAAAGTTAGTTTTTAACAAATGGCCTTTATAATTCAGGGAAACTTTTTTTAAAATTCGATTGAAAAGCTCTGGAGTTACTTCTCATATTGCGGCTACCACCAATACTTAGGGGTACAGAAATCCAAATCAGTCGAAAAAATGGCATGTTTATTCAGAGAAAGTAAGTTTTAGTGTCTGATTTCGTAACTTGAAATACTGTCCCTGCACCATTGAACATGAGAAGAACGTGAAGATCTGATTATTATATCAAAAGTTATCAGGGTAGTCCAGTTATTTATTTTTGCGCACTGAACGTCTAAAAACTTATAATTCAAATCTGTTTAAATTTTTTCTGCCTTTTCTCTAATTTGTTCCATTCTGATGCGAAGAGAATTTTTCATAATTTGAATTTTTTTTTTTTTTTTTGGTCTATTTCTCAACTTTGTGCCTTTTTTTTTTTCACTGTTAAAAAAATCAATTATTTCTAGATATTCTTAAACTAAGACGTCAACTTCCTCTAATTTATTTCTCATTAAAGAATGCACTATTGTCGCTATTTTGTCTAGAGTTCTGTATTTAATTATATGCATATTTTTTCTTATTATCGGTTATTATATAATGTTTGTAAAACTTTATTATATTAAGAGCATCGGTTTTTTGTTAATAAAAAACTAACCAAAATATAGCTTTTGATTGTCGCTATTTTATTTGTAATTATTTACACTGTGATCTTTAATGAATTTATTATATCGCAATGATTTTATTGTTTTGGTATTAGCAAAGGATTATTTTTAAAAACAATCAATTTTATTCAGTTTAAATTTTGAAAATGATGGGTAATCATCTGGTTATGTTATAGTTCTTCTTTAACCCAGAGACATTTGTTGCGTGTGCGTATTTTTGTTTCCTAATTATATTTGTTGCTTAATTAAACAAATTGTTAGGATTTTTATTGGCAGTTGAAGAAACGCAAGAGAATCTACTTTAAATATGATAAAGCAGACTTTTTTCATTTCTAACTAATGCTGATTTCGAACACACGTGAATGCATTGCTATTAAAAAGGGATAATTTTATTGTTATAGTTAATTTTTATTTATTTATTAATCTATTTAAAAAAAAAAATTGCAATGCAATATTTTTGGAAAATTTTATAACCGTTGTTGAGCAGCCGATCCAATTGTTTGAGTTTGCGACTGCTAATGTTCAACTTCGTACCCTTGTAATTTTGAACAAGATTCAGAAGACAAGGGAACTCCTGCAGCGAGCATTTTGTCGAAATTTGCCTTCGCTGAGGACTTTTTTGATTGAACTCATCCGTATTTGCGTTACATGGAGAGGAGGATCACGAAAGCCTTCCGCGGTAAGTCTGACGGTAAAGGTAACCAATGATCCGTCAAAGAGGATTTAACCGTGGTAGGTGCAAGTCGAATACGGAAATCGTGTCGAGCTGTCATCGCTGGGAATCGAACCCGGGCCACCTCGTTGGAAGGCGAATGCGCTATACCCTGCTCTTTTTACAATAGTACCAAAA
The DNA here is from genome assembly GCA_949128135.1 of Parasteatoda lunata. Classification (NCBI taxonomy): domain Eukaryota; kingdom Metazoa; phylum Arthropoda; class Arachnida; order Araneae; family Theridiidae; genus Parasteatoda; species Parasteatoda lunata. The sequence goes on from OX421975.1 coordinate 112,044,313, forward strand.
GCCTTAAATACTTCAAACAATACTTTTATTTCGTATCGCATAAAGAAAATAGTTTATAAATACTTTAGGAAGGGCGCCAGTGCGAGATTTGCCATAGGCGTTTCTTTCCATAGATACGCCTCTGCGCAAATCAAATACAAAATATCAACACTTGCTTTTTCACCCTGCCAGTACTTATCAGCAGAAGATGGAATCTACAGGAGTGGGGAAAAAGTAAGATTTGCCGAAACCATGGTACAAGGGGGAAAATGTAGAGAGTGGGAAAATCGTGTAGCCTTGAGACACTTATTTCATTTATAAAAAGCATAAAATCTGTATACTCTCGTTAGTAAGTGGTTAAAACTATGGTTGACGATAAAATGACAATAACTGTACTTACAATTAGTCAGAAACATCTGAAGTTTGCATTGTTATCCACCGTAAAATTCTAGTTAAAATGTGAGAAATCTAGCTAATTGTAAAATACTTGGAACTATCACTGACAGAAAATTCCCTATCATTATAAGAAAAGAAAAAATTATAAATAAAAGGGAAAGAAACATGATTGAAACTCTAAAACCATTGTGTATAATTTTCAGTATATCGAAACAGCATATATAATGTCATTGTTTTTGGAGCAAAAAAAAAAAAAAAAAAAACAAGCTAAAACATGAAATATACAAACAAGAATGTTAAACTTTTTATTTAAAATTTCTGAACAATAAATAATTATTAGATATAACAAACTATGACATTTTGAAGTAAGAGGCCATTCCTTATAACAAATAATATACTATTATTAAATACATATTTATAACTTAAAAACATAGGATATAATATTTAGAATATCCAACTGTATAAATTTTTTAAAAGTTTTTTTTTTTTCTCTGGAGAGTTTGTATTAAATGTGTTAAAACCACAGTTCAAATCTATAAAATTACAGATTATGCATTTTTTATTTTTTTTTTATAAAACAGCAAAAGTAAAAGAAACAATTAAAATTGTAAATTCAAAAATATTGTAAACAACAATCCATTAGTATCCCAATGAAATATTTCATACAGTACAAACACAATTATAATTTTAAATACAGTGAAAATATTTTTCCTCCAGGGCGGACAACTTACATTACAAACAATTGTTCCTCATTCAAACAAGAATTCTATGTTCATTGACGAGTCACTTATAACAATTCACAAAAGCAGTAAACAATTTAACTGTATACATTATAATTGAACAATAGGATGATATTAGTTAATAATTTAAGTAGAGAGATAAATAATAAAAAAACACCAACAAATCACAAACAGCTCTGTTGTAATTTAGTACAGTAAAACCTCTAGGGAAGACCACCTCTATTTACAACCACTTTTGGGAGGCATGGAATTTTTTCCATAGACTTTGTGCTGAAGAAAACCTTTAGGAGAGACCATTAAAACCTCTCCAAGAGACCGGTAAAACATGTGCACTACATGCGGAAAAAGTCAAATAAGGAAACACGAAAAATATAAAAACAAAAAATTTAACAGAACAAATAAGTAGATGAAAATGTATTTAAAATATTTGTGTGGGGCTATTATTTAGAGAGCACTTTTTGAGATACAACCTCATGTTGCAGTCAGAGTGCATTGAAAACGATGCTATCAATGATTTACTTTTAGAGTTGAATGTTAAATTTAAAAAAAGTTATTTTTTAGAAAAAACAAACATCTGAAATAAAGAAACCTCATTTCACTTTTTAAAGCTAACTGATTTTTATGGTCTAAAATTAAATGCAAACTTACAACAAAAAACATAATTGTATATACATTTAAAATATATTTATCATTCATAATTGGTAAATTTGTTTTTACACATAATTATATCAGTTGGGATCACTTTTATAGACGCTAAATTTTTTATTCATAGATCCGTCTTTTCCTGACGCCAACAGAAGTGGCATTTCCCCACCAAGAAAATGACTAGAATTAAAATCGTTTACGAAAAATCATCAACCTTCCATTTTGAAGTCAATGGAGGTGACCTCTAAGAATGACCAACAACCATTTTACTCTGGAACGAAGAGTGGTCGCTCCCAAGAGGTTTCACTGTACTTCTGTTTATTAGAAAGTTTTGAGAATGATGACAAATTCAATTTAACAAATAAATGTATTTGAAAAGAATTATTTTAAGAAATAAAAACTAGGATCCTCCATAATTATAAAAATAGTAAAACATTTTAAGATTTTAATAAATTTTAGAGATTTTTTAAAAAATTGTATTTAAATATGATCACTTGATCAACTTTTTAAAAAAAAAATATGGCACTTTTTTTAACCCATTATCTAATGTGATTAACATTGCTAAATCTTAATTACATAAGGTAAACTTTAATTATGAAGTCGGGGTTCTACCAAAGTAGATCAATCATTAAGTGTTCCATAGCAACAACAAAAAAAAAAACAAAAAACAACAAGATTTGGCTCAATAATGTTTTTTCTTCAGATAGATATTACACATAGAATTAAATTAAAGCTTTTATTTTTTACTATTTTTCTTGGGATTGAGACTTGAAGAACACTTTTAACAAGCTATTCTCATAATAAAAAATTATAATAATTCATAATAATTTCCAAGATTCCTTTCATAAACCATGATTTTTTTACCACAGAAATTTTAATAATAGCCTTTTAATAACCAGATGATTTTTTTTTTACTATAATATTGCAAAAATTCAAACAATACATTTGAATTTTTACCTAGATAAGTTTCATAAGTGTTTGGACCTTTGGTAGCTGATTTCATAATAGCCCTTTTTTACTTTGTAGGCACCTGCTTGTGGAGGTCCATAGTGACCAAGTGCAAACCTAGATGAAGGACATACTTTAAGCGATTGCTGAAATTAAAACCATTTATGTATTGATAGTGACAAGGAAAGTAAAAATATATCCTAATTTGAATACCGTTATGAATATATAAACTAATGCTAATTATCAAGAAAATTGTTTTAAAAAATAAATCTCTATGGAATACACTTAACTGTGTTTTTCTTTAAATAAATTTATACAAAAAGCCATTTAAATGAGCTTAAAATAATTTTCAGATAAAAAAAAAAACATTAAACTAAGAAAAAACATTTTCAGTTAAATTTTGTTAACACAAGGGTGAACACAAAGAGAAAAACCCTGAAACTATTATGTGCAGAAAATCGATATAAATTTACATACCATGCATGTTTCGTATTTAACATAATTTTTTCTGAATAAGATTTCAAATTAAATTAATTAAATATTATGAATATCACACCTTTATAGTAACTAATTTTAGAATCTAAGTCTTACAAGAATCTTAGTTCTACAAGAATTGCAATGTGTGATTTTTAAAATTGCGTGTATATAAATTGTGCTGTTGAAGTTTTAAAAAGCAACAAATATAAAATTCGTAACTGGATTTTAAAATTGTGTAAATAAGGATCACGATGTTTGATTCTTAAACCATGTGATTTCAAATCACAACGAGTAACCCAAATTAGGTAAATACGTTAATCGATGCTTGATATTCATACCGTGTGAATAGGAATCATGACATTAGTGGATTCTGGTGCTGTTTCATATATTCAAAATGATGAAAATCCACCAAACACAAAGAATCAATTGGCGGATATCTGGCCATTGGCAGAGGAATCATGTGTATGAAAGCTCTTCGTTTATGGGAATTAGCAGAACTTTTAAAATTTGAACTTTAGATTGAGGAATTCCGTGAAAATTTCGGATTGTAAGTTTTGATTAGCGTCTTGAGGAATGCTGAATTTCGCGATTTTCCAAGAAAAGTCATACACCCTGCTCCCAATTTTTAGACCCGGGGGGATAATACGAAAAACCTGGTATTCTGGGATACACCCGGGAATAAAATCAACACTGTTAAAAGTCTTTATTTTATCTCTAAAACTAATTGCACATAAACATGGAAAAACATTTAGGATTATCATCAAATGCTTCTCAGCTCAATAAGAGTTTTTTTTAAAAGAAAATAATATATAAATGAAATGTAAAACCTGAACTTGTTTATAAAAATAAATTGTAGACTTACTTCACTATCATTATCACTTTGGCTACTCATAGGAGTAAAACTTTGCATTGTCTGACACCCATTATCAGATGCTAAAATAAAAATGTGAATATTTGAAAAATTTTGCTGAAAAAAATTGATTCCGTTTTAATTTAAGAGTACTGGGGAACAAAATTAAGCACTAAATTCTATCCTTTTATTTTCCTCAACAACTTACAATTGAAATCACCATTCATTGTTATAAATGATGTCAAAAGTTATTACATTTATTCTATTTTTGCAAAAAATTGTGAGTTTGGAAACTTGTTGTATGGATTGACTGAATGTAAACAATAACAAACTTCACTCACTGTTATCAATGACATTAAAAGTCATTACATTTAATTTTGTAAAAACTTGTTAGTTTGGAAACATGTTGTATGGATGGTTGACTGAATGTAAACAATAACAAGTTTCCTAAAACCGGAAGAAATTTAGAAAACTTTCGGTGTAGTGTATCCCTCCACTTATGTTATGCGTCCGGGGAGATGTGTAAACTGGCTTAATATTCTAGGTAGTTTCATTATTGTAATTTGTGTATAAATTTACACTTAACTTTACAATTCATAATAGTTTCCTATGATTTAAAAATTTCAACAGGTCATGAGCCTAAAATAAATTTCAGAAAATTAATATCACAACATAAATTAAGTATAAGATTTGCCACATTTTGAGCATTATCCCTCATTTGGCTTTATTTGTGTAAAATATCATTGTTAGCTATTTTTTGGGTTGCATCTTGCTAGCGGAGTCTTCCAAACTCTTATGTTGTTTGTTTAAAATACATTATATTGTAAACACTAAAAATATAATAATATTTGATGGCGTCCTTTCAATCGGAAGTAGTAACCCGGAAGTCTTACGACGAATTTTAACCCATAGCACCATCTGTGCTTAACTTTACACAGTTACATTAGCTTTATACTTACAATCAACCCCATCCATAAACATTTCTGTCTTTCACTAAGTACAGAGCTACATAAAACAGGATACAATTTGTAGGCAAAAAAAGTCTACAGTGAATCCATATTTTAAATCAGAATAAAAGAAGAAAAAAAAGTGAATACTTTTGTTCAGTTATTTTGTTGCTAAATCAACATTGAATATGCACATCTTTCTATATTCAAAGGCTTGCTATAATGATAATTTCATCTGCTATTATGAATTGTTGTTTCATTAAACTCTTTATTACAATTTGTTATGAAAATATTATGCACTCTGCAGTGTTGTAGTGCTTTACAAGAAATGCAGCAAATGGGTAAATAATATAATTTAATCCAAATAGTTTTAAATCAACTCGCATAAGTTTTGTGTCCCAGCAAAGAATATAAAAAGAGCCATAGATGAGGAATTTAGTGTAACAAAGTCTAAGTATTAGACAGAATTTTAAAATTCGAATGCAAATTGCTTTGAAAATGTTGATTTATAACAATAAGAACCTCAAGGGGTCACGTCCTAGAGGCAGAGCCCCTACTAGATGGCTCAATGACATCGAAAATGATCCGAAAATCCTAAAGATTAGAAATTGGAAGGGAGTTGCAATGATAGGAGGCGCCTGCGTTTGTCAGCTGTTGAGGCAACCAAGGCCTGCAAGAGGCTGTTACACTGACAAAGAAGAAGATTCATAAGTTTTCTAGTGTCTCTATGGATGGTGTTTTCTACACTAGGGTGTACTGCTAGCTTTTGACTGCCTAAATTTCTGGGTTGCTGTTTTCAGTGTATTCGACTCACAACCTGATTATCCTGTTTTGAAACTCTCTTGATTAGTATTCCTAGTATAGTGGGTATTTGTAGCCTGATTTATTATATGTGTTTAAAAATAAAGAATCCTTATAAAAATTATTATTCGAAGACGTAAGAATCACTATTTGAAAAAAAGAATCGTTATGAAACATATCTTACTTTGTCAACAATATACCAACTTCAACATTTAAACTTAGATGATAATTTGTAAAATGGTGCTTAAACAATATGCTAACACTAACGTATGACGTTGCACGGCTTTCCACAAGAATAAACAATACTAAACAAGTAAAAAGGGGCCAAATTGAGACTGCCAAAAAAAGCGATTTCTTTCTAAATTTAGCAACCATGTCGCCTTTTTTAACTATGCATCTAATAATAACTAAAACAAATTTTCTCTTCAAACTTACCAGAATTGCTTAATATCATGAATATCTTATGTAATACAGCAGATTTGAGTTCAGAAATTATATAATTTATTTCTTTTATCAAAAATGAAATTATCTGTTTTAAAATATCGCCTCACAGCATAAGCAACTGTATACTTTTAACCAGAAAAAGAGCAGGTCAAGAGCTCAACATGGTTGTTGTTTACATTTATATTGAAAACTCCATTCATACAATGGAAAGTTGATTTTTGGAAATCAAGTAAAACGTCATTTGACCTAAGCTCTTCCATTACAACTTACTATACTTTTCTTCAATAGATAATCCCCAACTTGTGTATCTTCTTACACTTTCTTTGGTTATATATTTATTTTCAGATTCTCACAATTTTAAATCATTATGCACAATAGAAAGCAGCAACCGTTCATGTACTTCGCTTCTAATTCAGATAAAACAAAGTATCAAATTTCTTACCATAAAAAGAATCAGAACTTTCTGACTTTGGAAATAAAGGATGCTCAAGAATCTTTTGGACAAGATTTTCTATAATTAATGATTCATTTAAATCCTTAATTTCTCCCTTCAGTTCTTCGTAATTTCTTTGTTGAGTTTGTTGTAACATCATCAGTTTTTGATTCTGCTTTTTTATTTGACTTACAAACTTCTGCATCTGTTCATCGTTCTGTTCCTTAAAAGACTTAGGGACCGCCAACGTGGGGTTTGGATCATCATCTGGTGTTAGATTATCTAAAAAAGTAATTTTATAACAGTTAGAATACAAAAATAAAAAGATTAGAATTGAAAAAAAAAATTAGATTGTTGAGGTAAAGTAAACGGCACACGGCAAAAGTTTGTATTTGCAATTGCATGCAAGGCTATCACAAATCAAAAGATTTTTTAGCATTGCTTTTATTAAATGTGTTAATTTAACATTGCTTTGTCCATAGATGGCAGCACAAATGCTAGTGTAGATAGCAGCAGTGTTGTAAAAAAAATACTAGTCCAGTTTTAGCCTCCAGCTAGGTATGTTGTTTTATTTCTTATAACCTCCCTGCTTGGAAATGCTGAAAAACATGTTTAAAATATCAGAATGAAATAAAAAAAATTACACATCGGGGAAGTAATCATGCCATAATTGTTTGCATTTTGAAAACAATTTTTTCAGCATTTGGAACTTCAGGGTTAACTTAAGGTTTACCTGAACTCACTTTTCTCCTAACTTTTAAAATATCAAAGGAAATTATACAGAGTTCACTAGTGTTAGTGTTCTTAAGTGTCGTTAAAAAGATTCTGCCTTGCACTTCTGCTAAGCAAGCCATAGGTATTATATCCCTATCTTAAAACCAGTCAAACAATTTGAAAAATTAACTACCTGCTATATTTAAAAATATGCTGGCCTGGCAGTTGAACCATTAGCGTGCCTGACTGCAAAGCCAATGGCTGCAGGTTCGAATCTCACTCAGGGCATGTATGTTTCTCTCTGTGTTCTCCTCTGTTCTGTGTGATGTGCGAATGTGGCCCAACCTATAAACAGGTATCTGTGGCAGTGTGGCATGAGTAATGCTGCTCGCTTCCGTGACTCAGGTCGCAAGGTACTCACCAGGCAATGTGTAAAATGAGCAACACTTTTGGCATCTTCCATGGCAAAGAATGTTTTACTGAAAATTATTCTAACAGTCAAGACTAACCATCAAAAATTTATAATATTAAGAAAAATAGCATATTTTTTGCTAAAAAGTGGTATTTCATGCAACAAAAAGAGCCCTAAGTGCCAGTAAAAGTATTTTGTGACATTTATAGCATTTGCGTTTTAAATTGCACTTCTGTCTGAACAAGCTAAATATTTTGCGAAATTAATTTCTAGTTAAATTTGAAAAAAAAAAAATTTAATATATTTACGGCAAGAGTTTAATTCTTTTGCGGCGTCCGTTTGGAGCAAATTCAGGTAGCCATCCCAAGAAACATTGCTGGATAGGTTTTGCAAGCTCTTACATTTATCCTGGATCTAAATAACATGAAAGCAACAAAATCAGGGAAAAATTTGTCAAGACTTCAAATAATTCTTATCAGGTTATCATTACTCTGGAAAATATAGATAGAAAACAGTTTCAAAATTAATCAATAATTACAGATATTTCTGAAATAAGTCTATTATACAGTTTATTGTCTATTATACAGTTTATTAATACTTTAACATTTAAATTTTTTTTACTCATCTATACATAATTCTTTTTTTTACTCATTTACTATAAATGTTATGATTTATATCTGGCAATATGAAAATATCTCTCTTTTGTAAGTTTTGATGGAGCACAAGCTTATAAAATACACTTATAAGAAAAAAACAAATTTTTCAACAACAAGGAATAAATGGTCAACAATTAAAGCAAACAGCCAAAAAATATAACGAAAAAGCACTTAAATCTGTAATAAAATTTGAACAAATTGAAATTTTGGAACAAAACTTGCATTAATAAGTTCCCAAATCAAAACAGCTTTTTCAACACCTCAAATTTTAACTTCATAGTTACATTTCATTAGGCTGCAGACTGACCAAACATGGTTATTTTTTTCTACAGGTTTAATGGTTAATAATTTTTGAACTTAATTATTGAATGCTAAACGTCTTATTCTGTCGCACTCTCTGGACATTTTCTACATATATTCATAATTTCTAGTTTCTAAGTTTTATAGCGTTTGTGCAACAAAGCATAAAAAAATATTAATTTTTTTTTATTCCATTGTACTCCCTGTGCATTTTTTACACACCTTTGTAGTTTCAAGTTTCCAAGTCTCATGGTTTTTGCGAGCCCAAATAACATGTAACATTAAGTTGAACACCCAAAACAGTACAGTCGTAAAACTGTACCACTTACAAATCTTTAATAGAGAGATAGATGCTAGGTTAAGTGTAAGTCATAACACAAGAATATAATTTAAAAATAATAAAACTTATGAAATCATTAAAATAAATTATTAAACATTGAAACGCACAACTTATATTTTGAAATCAAGCATTTTGTTTTAGGAATTTATAAAACATTCATAATACATTAAATTTTAAAAATATTACTTTCGATTTAAATGCTTGGTTATATAGAAAAATCAAAATGTTTACCTCGCTATTTTGGGTGGAATTCAAGTATTCATACACTGGAAAAGGTTCTTTTATAGATGATGACTTTAAATAGAGAAAAGAAACTACTCAATGTAACGCATTTGTCAGATAAAAAAAAGCTATACAGTCAATTAATAAAATCATTCAGGCATAAATTTCCTACAAGTGAAAACTATCTTATGAAAGAGCCTTCCTAGAGGTAAAAACTTTTCTTTACTATCTTCCACTGACCATAGTTATAAAAAAAATTCAAGGAAGTGTTGACACTTGCTACATGTAAAAAGTTAAGTATCAGAAACACGGATGTGTAACAACACTATTGGTGTTACAAATATTCCATTACAGATTGATTTAAAAAAGTTGATTGCATTAACAAAGATGAAAATTGAGATATTTTACTTCTCCATAGTTTTTCAAAAAAACATTTTGTAATTTTTAATTTAAAACCATGGAGTAATTGTCAACCCAGAAATTTCCAACATAGCTTTTGGTGAGTTTTTGTAAATAACTATATTTATACATCTCACATAAATACAATTGACTGCATTCTGTTTAGGAAACAAGAAACTTATTCTCACCAAGTTTTAAATTTGTTATAAAGTTTGCCAACTTCAGAAACGTGACTTCAAAATAACCCACATTTTAAGCAACAACTTGGCACAGCCGGAAAACATAATTAATAATTGTCACAAAATATCTTTTCACTGTTTTTCCAGTCACAAGCACCCTCTTTTGGCAAACTTAGAGGCAAGATTAAATTCCTTGGCAGAAAGCATCAAATTAAACATTTTTATCTCTTTCCAATTTTCTTTAAATTTTTTTTTCAGAATCGTTGATAGTTTTTGAGGCATGTAATAACATTAGAGTCACAAAGATAGAAAATTCAAGAATGACTTTGAAACATACCTGCAAAGCTTCTATTTGGCATTTAAGTTCCTTAACCTTATCTTGTTCTGCAGATAAAGCGGCTTCATTAATTTTGACTAAGGAATTCAAACGAATCATTTGGGAAGCATAATCTCTCGAAGTCTTTTTTTCTTTTTCCAATTTTAAATTTAAATCTTCTATCTCCTAAAAATAAACTAATGTTATTATTTATCTACAGTCGGTTGAAAAATTTTTGTCTTTTAAAAAGAAATCATAATTCACACACATTTTTTTAAACAAATTACATAAAAATAATTAAACATTTCATAAAGAAAATTTATCTCAAGAAATTCATCAAGTTTAAGAAATACAGCATTCCATGCTTATTATGTGGCTAACGATTTTTTTTTCATTTATGATTTTTCAATATAGAGAAATATATATCACAGGCTCTAGTAATAATCCATTTTGTAGTTTAATCAATCCATTTTCATCTTAAGAGAAAAGTGGTATTATTCCTTTCTTCTCTTTTTGTATGGAATTCTAACGTTTTGAAAACAAACTTTTAATTTAAGTACAAAACATTTTCTAACGCTGCATTGACAATATTTGCTTGTAACTTTTTATCAAAGTAATGAGAATTCGTTTAATGAATTTTAAGTATAATGATCAAACCACATTCAGTAAGAATTGTTTCCTAAGTAAGAAAAAAATCGTGAAATGTGTTTTAAATATTTTTTAAGAATTTATCTTTTTATAAATTGTTTAATTTTCATGTAGAAATATTTAAAATACTGATAAAAGAATTATTATTAATAAAGAATAATGAAGCCACATAAAAATTAAGAATTGAAACAATTCAAAAATCAACCGTTAACCAATAAACTTCACAAAAGTTGAAGAATTTTGCAGGGCTCAGCACAACTTAATGCAGAAAAAGTAGTGAAAAAAGTGACTAAAATTTTTAAAAAAGTTACAAATAGTGACTACACTAAAAACAATGGAAACAACCTGCAACATCTTAGTACCCTTAATTTAACATAAAAAATTGAGCTAGATCAAGTATAACTGTTAAAAAACAATAATAATTATAACGAAAATAGAAATCCATTCATTACATTACTTAACAGCTACTAAAATTTTTTGTAAAAATGTTCTCAATAAATATTCACAAAATTTTTATAACTAAAAAAAATAATAAATTACAGGCTTAACTTAAATTAAGATAACTTTTATTTTTAAACATAACAAAGATTAAATCAATATTAGTAATTAAGTCCTGAATTTTCATGAATTGATGTGATTAATGATATCAGTTATTTTAAGTTAGGAAATGTATCCATTATTTTGAGTTAGCCTTAAAATAACTCTCTATCAGAGCGGATTTTTTCTTTTCTAAAGTTTTTTGAATGGCATCTACTCTTTTTCTTTCTCCGTCTTCTTCCTTCCTTACTTTAGCAACACCTTGCAGCATTGCTTCTGCTAATTTAAATTCTTCTAAAGCTCTCTGTCTGATACAAGTTTTACTTCTTCATTTATCAACCTATGAACTTTCTTGTTAACATTGGGACTGTCACTTCCCAACATCAACAATTAGGCTAGTGGAAGTTTCATTTCATACGTGGCTTCTGTTAATTTTTTAAAAATATTTTCGGCAGTTGCAGACCCAATAAACATTGTTTTTAAATGTTGTGAAATCACACAGTTCTGTGCATCTGACCAGTAACATACAACAGCCTGCAATTCTTTCTTGTTCGTAGAGTTGGTAGTTTCATCATACATTATAGTAAATAATGAATTTTTTATATCTTTACTAATTTCTTGCTTAAAGTAGGGAGCTAAGGCATCTGTGATTAAATAAAGAATTTTCCTTGGATTCAATGAAAAAGAAGGTGGAACACTGTTAGGAAACATAGCTTTAAAAGTTGCGACAATGCCAAAAGATGCTGCTGAATACTGTGATGCAACAGTTTTCATAGCCCATATAAGTTCGGTAACAGTAACAGATCCTTTTTCACTATGAAGATAAATGGTATGGAGAGTGTTTGTTCTGCTGCTTGCATTTCCTCATTTGTAGACATGTTGTTAAATAAACGCAATTGAAGCGGATTCTTTTTAACGTCCAATTGTTCCTGATGCCTTTTTGTGCCAGTATGCTGAGATATTGCTTGAAACCCCTTATTAGAGATATTCACAGTAGATGAACAAACTTGACAGAATAATCATCGTGTTTCTTTCCCCAGTCTGATACTTCTTTTCCTGTACCGTCATCTTTCTTAAGCCATATTGGATTAAATGTGCATTTATCCATCATTAACAGTTAAAACCTAAAAAAAATGTAATAGTTTACTGACAATAAAAGCAAACTTAATAAAAGTTTGTGTATAAATAAATTATGAAAGAAAACATATTCAAAGAGAAAAAAAAATACTTATCGCCCTTTCTAAAGCAGCTAAGAATTCAGTAATTTTAATTAAATAACCAAAAAATACAGTAGAGAATCAATTAATCTATGTTTTATCAAACCCAAATTATAAGGAAAAAGTGAAGCAAATTTAAAGTAAGAAAAGAAAAAAAAAGATCTCTTAAACTTTTTTTTTAAAAAAAGGTAGAAAAATAACATTTAAAAGGATAAAAACATTTGCAAGTTTAGACAAGAAAAACAAGTTTAAAAAATACAAAATTTGCATATTTATTTTCTGATAATAGTTAAAACCCCCAAATTAACTATTACAAAACAAAATCAATAATTTAAAAACACAATATATTTGGTACCTAATTATATTGGGGGGGGGGGGGGCGACAATAAAAGGAAAACTTATTAATCTAAATAAAAACATCACTTGAAAATTATCGAATGGAAACGATATTTAAAAAAGGCACTAACATAAATATTAAAACCTGGAACAAGACAAGATACTACAAGATCAACGGAATTAAAAAAAAAAAAAAAAACTTATTGATAAAGTTTATGAATAAAAAGAATTAATTCATTGAGTACGAAATTTATCTTAAAAAAAAAAATAAAACTCACAGCTCACTGGAATCAGAAAAACAGGATCAAAATTAAGAAAACTGCTATCTGCTTCATAAAATAATAGTCTGCTTTTATTAACAAATAATTATATGCTTAAATTAATAAACAATCTTCTCCTTTTATATTTATTTTTCACAAAAATACTATTTCTAAGGAAAGCAGATGCAATTCCACATCAAAAAAAAAAAAAAAAAAAAAAAAAAATTGCTAATGATACCGCATTTCTAAAAAATCTGAATTTATTCAACAACAACAAAAATTTGTTTTGTTAATTGATGTCCAATAGATAAATATAATTGTTGATTAAAAAACGTCCTCTTCGTAATAAATAATGCATTATCAGAAATAATAAAACAATTCAGCATAATAAATCAAAGATAATAAAAACTAAGTAACTAAACTGGATTTAAAATAAATCTCACATTTCACCTTTAAAATCAATACTTCAGAAGTTTCAAGTTTCTTAACTCCAACGACATTCATTGATGCCTGTGCAATGCATTTCCCACACCCCCTCGTAAATCAAAGAGAAAACTCAGCAAGCTTATCAGAAAAGCAACCAACACAAAGGAGAAAAGTAAACATTTGTCTCTTCCCTGCCCCCTTTCGATCTAATGATTCTCAAATAAAAAAAATAATTATTGGAATATTGCTAATTAAATTTTTAAAAAAATCTTTCAAAGTAGATATTGAAAAATTAACTAAAGAATAATTAAATAAACAGATAAAATAATTATTGTACTATTGATAATTAGACTAAAAAAATACTCAATTTAGAAACTAAGAACTAAACGCATTAGTATTACAAACTAGTTTCTGATCGAATTCACGCTAAAAAAAGTCAATTAATTCTAAATCTTGATAGTAATGAGTACATCTTTCACGGAACCAAAAAAGTTTAATTTCGGTAGAACCATACTCACTTGTTTAGGTCATTTATTTCGATTTGTATAATATTTTTTATTAATTATCTAATTTAATTTTAATATAATAATAGCTAAACAAAATTTTCTTTCATTGTTTAAAATATTATTCATTTATTTCGATTTGCAGAATTATTCTTAAAATTATTTATTAACTTCCCAATCTAAAATATGATTCATTTATTTCGATTTGCAGAATTATTCTTAAAAATTATTAACTTCCCAATCTAAAATATTATTCATTTATTTCAATAATTTCGATTAGCAAAGATTTTCTGCTAATTTAAAAATAAAATTTCTAATTAAAATATTCATTTATTTCGATTTAAAATATAATTGCGTATTAATTTTTGAACTTAAAATATCCATTTATTTCGATTTAAAAAAAAACAAACATTATTTTTATTATGTATTAATTTTTGAACTTAAATCCATTTATTTCGATGGGGAAAAAACATTATTTTAATAACGTATTAATTTTCTTATTTAAAATATTTATTTATTTCGTTCAGTTATTTCCATTTAAAAGCGAAATTCGTAGCTGCTGCGATTGTTTAATGAACAAAATCAATTATTGGACGAACCCTTAATTAGTTAAATTTATAAAATTTAGCAGATTCGATTCTAAACTTTATTAAATATAATGGCGTCGACAAGTATATAATTAGGAATCAATAATAACAATATATTTATATGTTGTATTATATTAATTTTAAACAATGTTATCATTATATTTATATAAATGTATAAAAATACATACCTTGTATTAGAAAAACAAGTCCCATGCATCCAGCATATACTAGAAAATGAAATTCAAATGTCCATAAAGTTCGAAAATCCAAAGCAGAGCAAACAAAAGTAGGATTGATGATGAAATTTCCAGATGAAGAACGTGAAATCTCTAACTGTGACGTCATACAGCATTTGAAACTCCTTGCGCAGATTTCGCGAATCAGCAATTTCATTGGCGCTTTACCCTCACCCATTTGGGTGAGGCACTAGGACAGGACAATAAGGGGGAGGGAAAAGCAAAGCTATTTATGGGATTGAAAAACGAAAATTGTGGAACGCAATTTAAAAAAAAGTGAGATAAGTGACAATGGCTTAAAAATAGTAAATAAAAGTTACTATTTTTTAAGATAGTGACTTTAAGTGAGAAAAGTGACTCGCGCCGAGCCCTGATTTTGGAGTTAGCTCTGTCGCGGAACTTACCCTGTCTTCAATTAATTTTCATTAGTACTGATCATAATTAACATTCTCGAACTTTTCTTCATTTACTTAAATCATAGAAAACAAACCATAAAAATGTAAGAATCATGAAATGTGAACATTCAACAACTGAGCTTGTAAAACTAAATTGAGTGCCATGATCTAAATTCAGCCAAAAAGATTTTTCAGAAAGGAATAGGATAACTTTTTTGAAAATAGAAATTTATTAGAAACATTTGATCAACTCAAAGAATATTTCAATAGAAATTTATTAACAACCAAAAGTATTCATTTTTCACAAATATCTTTTTTACTATGACAAAGATATGTTATTTGCAACGTTGGCTTGGATGTAACTGTTCAATTAGAGTCGCAGTCGAATTGAATCCCATAGTTGGGATGCAGCTGCTTAATTGGAGTTGCATCCCACAGTTTAATCCCATACCTGTTTCAAAACATAACTACGACAAGGCATTTAACTCTTTTTTTTTTCTTTTACAATTTTAAGAAAATCCTATCAAACATTAGTAAATGTGTTCATTCAGTAGCATATTTTTGGCATTTATTCCTATGTAAATCATAATGAAAGATAGTCATATACCACTTGAGTCAACTTCAACAACTTATAAAATATTCTGAAGAAAAGTAACAGCATTCTATTTGACTTTCTATAATTTTAAATTTTTTAATAAATATAGATATATTATGAATATTTTAGAGAATTATGAAAATTATTGAATTTCACACTTGTTTCTAAAGATTTCTTAAACAAGACCTTTTCACGTTTACAATATTTTAATTATTTTTCGAATGAAATGCCTATCAACTAATATGTTAATCGCTTTAATTTAAAATTTTTGAAGAAATGGTTATATGTTTTAAGAATTGGCTACTGCTGAAAATGCTGCTACTAGCCAGCAGTAAAATTTCCTGACTTTCACCTATAGCTTGCTGCATTTTTAGCATTTAGTTCTATGCAAGTCATATTGGAAAACATAAGATACGAGTCAATTACAACAACATGAAGATATTGTATGAAAAAGTTGAAGGAAAATAACATTACAATTCATGCTTGAAAAGATTTTAATTGGACATTTAGTTTTTGAACACTCTATAAAAACTTTTCAGTTTTTATAGAGTCTTTAGACTTTTTCAGCTCTGAACTTCAGCGTTCTACCTCAAACGAATATCTCTTGAATTAGTTTTATGTAACTCTAAAAGCTATAAAAAAAAATTTAATACTAAAAATGGAAAAAAAAAATCACGACATCATTTCTAACTTTTAAGAGAAATTTTTTATCTTGCAGAAAACATTCATACATTAAAGAGGTTTCATTAAATATTCATTCACTGTGATATTTTCAAAAAACCAATACTTAAATGTTAATACACAACAAATAAATAAATAAATAAAAATAATAAACGCATAACATTTGCAGAACTTTCAAAAATAAAATAGTTCATTTATCATTGTTATGCTCTTATTAATGGAATGCAATATGTTTTCCCAAACTTAAATGTCATTTTGCCCAAAACAGCTTTTATCATACTCTAGGACAAAATCACTCCTTTAATTTTTATCCAATTCCCTAAATCAAATAATACAAGTAATTTCTAACAAAAGTAAAAATGTACATAGAATAATACATTAAATAGAATTAGAAAAGAAGTGGAAAAAATAGGTTTAGTTCAATCATAAAATAAATATTATTTTACTTTAGGTAGTTAACAAAACTCATTATAAGAGTCATCATAAGTAAGGGAACTAATTATAAGTGGATTTGATAATTTCAATAAACAGAAGAACAAAATTTCAGTACATAGGAAATATTTATTGGCACACAGAAATTTCTTTAGATTAGAATAAAAAAACTTTTTATAAAAACAACATTTTTCAAAAAGATTAAATTAAAATTGTTTTCTAACATTTAATTCACTTTACCTGTTGACACTTTAATTGAGTATTACAGTTTCGCTCAAACTGTAAAGCTTTATTAGCAATTTTAAGTTCTGTTTGCAACCGGTTAACTTCAAAGGAAAGTTCTTCATTCATTGTTTTCTCTTTTTCCCATTTGTTTTTCAATTCTTCTATTTCCTAAAAAAATTTATTTTGGTCAAATAAATTTATTAAGTAACGCATAATTATAATTTTCTTTTAATGTAAATATAAATAAAAACAAATCCCGTATTTCCAAAAACTAGATAATTATATTCGTGATGAAATAATTTTAGTTTTATGAAATTGTTTTTTTTCCTGCCTATTAATCTGAATTTCTTGGAATCATAAAACATTTTTGAGAATGTAAATTAATAGCTAATGTATGTTGTATCTCAATTAATTCTGTAGACAAAAACCTTGATTATTTACAGCAATAAGTGGTGAAATAACAGAGATTAAAGAACTCTAGTTTACCCACAAAATAGTCATATTATTTGTATGTGTGGGTCGGAAGCGCTGGATTGAGTTTATTTTACAAATTATAATTTAGGTTTAAATTCTGAAGTTGGTATATTGTTGACAAGGTAAGAAATGTTTTAGAATGATTCGTTTTTTTCAAATGATCATTCTTTTATTTCTAAACACATATAATTATTGAGATAACAAATACAGTATAGGACCCCTAATCCGGCACTCACAGGACCAACGAAATTCCGTATTTCGGAATTTGCCAAATTTCGGATCTCTTTCGGAAATTCCAAAATGGCGCCCATATATTACGATAATTCAATTATACTGTTAATTTCAGAAAATTAATTAATTCCAATAAATTTAGTTAAGTTTTGATGGTAGATTATGATGGGGAGAATTTAAAACTGTCCCATCTTAAGAAATTTTATTAATTAAAATAATAATCTATATAATAGAAATAACAATATTATATTTTTTATAAGCTAAAATTTTTTTAATAAGCTAAAAACTAATAACGATAAAAAAAAACAAGCTAACAACTAAATACAATAAAAAAAAAAAAACAAGTTATCAATTAACAAAACCAATTAACAGTTAAAAACTAATAAAAAAACAAAAAAGTATAATTTACATTGAATAAAAAAGCAGTAAAATTCATTTTGTAACCCACCTGTAGAGCACTTGCACAGCTGTCAAGATTGATTGATCAGTTTCTTCCAACTTGCATTTCTTTATTTTGTTCCTTGGAAATGCAAGTGTTTTTACTTTTCCTTTTCACTTTAGAAACACATGTTTCCTCTGACACAGATATATTTTTTTAATGTTTTTATTTTTATTTTTAAAAGGCAAAATAAAGTTACTTACTTCAACCGAATAAAATTCCAAATAAAAAGAGAATATAACTGATTTTTCTTCTCTTATCAATAAAAATTTATATAAAAAAAAATTTAGATCGGATTACAAGTGCCGAATTTCGGGATTCCAGATTATGGGTCCCATACTGGACAGGTATACAAGAAATACTACTCAAGAGAGTCTTAAAAAACACAAAGATAACGTTGTGAGCCAAATGGCTTCAAAACACACCAGAAAGAGTAACCCGGAATTATAGGCAGTAAAACGCTTGCAGTGCACCCTATTGTAGAAAACACCATCTATTCAAATTAATATTTTAATAAATCTTAATTAATTTAATCACCTTGTAACAGAATTTTTAAAAGACACAATAGTAACAAACCTTGAATTTAATGAAACTCACTGGTTGATTCACAGATCTTTTTTTTTTTTTATAAATAACTAGGTATAAAGCATATCCTTTTGTATTTAATTAAGCGTTACACATGGTTTCTATTAGTCAAAAGTTAAATAAGCAAATTTCAATATGCATTTACATACTTTATCTTTTTCATTAGCTGGAGAAGAATTTGGAAACACATATTTTCTATTGCTATAACCACCACAGCTTTTTGACTTGAAAGTCATTGCTTTGAGACCTTTTTTCTGTAAAAGAAAATATGGTTATATTTCATAACATAAAATCTAAAATAAAATATGGTTAAATTTCATAGCATAAAATGTTTTCATTTTTGCTAAACATTTTTTAAAACTAAGTTTGTTTTGTTCTAAAAGAAATTAATAAATTAAGACTCGAGTTCCACAAAAGGGGAGAAAGTCTAAGCTTCAGGTATCAATATTTAAGGCATCCTTAAATTTCCCGATGGTGATCTTGAATTAGATATGCTACGTTTTTAGACAAATCTTAAATACATCATATATTGATTTCGTTCCTAGAGGTTGAACTTACAGAAGCAACATTTAGATTTTAAATAGTTGATTTAAAAACAAAACAAAAAACATGTTTTAAGAAATTTCAAACCATTCAATTTATTAGTTTTAATATTTAACTATTGTATACACTTTGGTATATGTTGCCCTTATTAAATTAAATTAAATCTCACGAAAGATTTGATCACGGCAAAAAATCGCAGTTTCAACATAGTTAGCAATCTCTAAATTCCATTCAAATTTATACAAATTTTGTTTAAATTCAACTTTTAAGAGGGGAAAAAAAACTTTTCCTGTATATAATAAATGAAACTGAATAATGTACATTTTGCTTCACTGCACTTTGTTAAAGACTAAAAGGTTTAAACAAAACAAGACTTCTAGTCATGATTTGCATTCTGTACTGACAAATTATTACAGTCAGTATAAAGATAAAAATTTAAACTTCAAACTTATCATGAGATTGTACAATTCTTTCCCAGAATAACAGAAAATGATTTTTATAAACTTAAATGATTAATAATGTTAGATTTTTACTATTACAACTAATATAAAAAAAATTCTTTAATTATAAAGTTTAGTTAGTATTAGCCTAATTGGGGCTCGGGGTAAAAACTTCTTTTGGGGCCCCCTTCTGCTTCACTACTTCAGTAATTTACGATGCGGGTACAAAGATATAAAGTCCCTTTATATCGTTCTATCAATTTTATTGTTTTTCTGACAATTCTATGTCCATCAAGTGAAGGCAGTTTCTGAAATACAGTTTTCTGATTGTTGACTTTGTCATCTAGCTGCGAAAAATTAATATCCTTGCTGACATTAGGATGGAATTCCACTAAATTTTCGCAATTACGATAGCTCAAATAAGCCCGTATTTTTATAAACATATCTTGCATTTTGCGATATTTAAAAATACAGGCTTTTGATTGGTCAAGTTTACCCATCGTAATTGCGAAAATTTAGTGGAATTCTGCCCTAACCTAAAATAACCTAAACAAAACAAAACCTAAAACCTAAAACAAAACAAAAAACATGTTTTAAGAAATTTCAAACCATTCAATTTATTAGTTTTAATATTTAACTATTGTATACACTTTGGTATATGTTGCCCTTATTAAATTAAATTAAATCTCACGAAAGATTTGATCACGGCAAAAAATCGCAGTTTCAACATAGTTAGCAATCTCTAAATTCCATTCAAATTTATACAAATTTTGTTTAAATTCAACTTTTAAGAGGGGAAAAAAAACTTTTCCTGTATATAATAAATGAAACTGAATAATGTACATTTTGCTTCACTGCACTTTGTTAAAGACTAAAAGGTTTAAACAAAACAAGACTTCTAGTCATGATTTGCATTCTGTACTGACAAATTATTACAGTCAGTATAAAGATAAAAATTTAAACTTCAAACTTATCATGAGATTGTACAATTCTTTCCCAGAATAACAGAAAATGATTTTTATAAACTTAAATGATTAATAATGTTAGATTTTTACTATTACAACTAATATAAAAAAAATTCTTTAATTATAAAGTTTAGTTAGTATTAGCCTAATTGGGGCTCGGGGTAAAAACTTCTTTTGGGGCCCCCTTCTGCTTCACTACTTCAGTAATTTACGATGCGGGTACAAAGATATAAAGTCCCTTTATATCGTTCTATCAATTTTATTGTTTTTCTGACAATTCTATGTCCATCAAGTGAAGGCAGTTTCTGAAATACAGTTTTCTGATTGTTGACTTTGTCATCTAGCTGCGAAAAATTAATATCCTTGCTGACATTAGGATGGAATTCCACTAAATTTTCGCAATTACGATAGCTCAAATAAGCCCGTATTTTTATAAACATATCTTGCATTTTGCGATATTTAAAAATACAGGCTTTTGATTGGTCAAGTTTACCCATCGTAATTGCGAAAATTTAGTGGAATTCTGCCCTAGAAAGCCAAGGATTTAAGAAATATAGATTTTTTTGATTCATACGATAGATTATTGAAGAAGTTAACCTAAAACTGACGGATTTTACACTGCACTGATATTTTGTTTAAAAAAATTTCAATGAAGAAGGAAACATAAAATAAACTTTGTATTCAATTTGGAGGCTCCCACAGATGTGGGGGCCCAGGGCAACTGCCCCGTACGCACCCCTGCCTTAGTTATAAAATTTCCTTAACCATTTAAAGTAGAGAGAAAACTAACAGTCCAAAATGTCATAAAATAAAAGTGGTTAGAGATTTTGAGGAAGTTTGATTCTCGCTGGTGGTTTTAAGCACACCCAGTCTTAGATTAATAGGTACCAGTACGTCAGGTTTCCAATATTGTGGAGCTTCAGCATTCCATAACTTCCCTGACCCACAGAGGGCTGTAGAAAGAATGCTATATTTTACTTTAACTCAATATAAAGAGATTGAATTATTCATCATAAGAGAAATAATTTTCGTATGAATCACAATGAACTTGCATTCCCATAATTCTATCTTTTCAACTTGTAAAAAATTGTCACATCAAAAATAAAACATATTTCTCATAATTTCATCAGAAATTGAATGGTAAATCACAATTTAAAAATAAAGTAAATTAAGATAAATTTCAGCTAAATGTCCGTCACATAACAAAAGTACAATGAATTTCTATTCTCAGGTATTAAAAAGAAAAAAAAAAATACAAAATGTAATGGAAGTAACCAAATGCAAAGAAAAAAAATTCACCGATTTCCCACTTTTTTGATTTGATATCAAATTTGCTAAATGAGCTGTTGATGAATCAGTAACTGCTTCTGCAAATAACTGGCCATTGGGATTCCTGGATAAGAACAAATAAATGTATAAGGACTATATATATATATATATACATATATAAACATTTTTTTTCTTAAATGAATTTTTTTATTATTATTTTTCTCATTCTCTTTTTTCACTGTTCTGTAATTTTTCCATGTTTTCTCTACATTTTGAATTTATTTTATGAGTTCTATTTACTTAGTTTATGCACACTAAATAAAACTTATTTTCTTAATTTTCGTCGTTTTTTTTTTGTCGTCCTTTTTGTTTTTATTGTATTTATCTATTATGCTACATATATATAGATAGTAAAACTCCTGTTTTGCATGTTATTCCCTTTCTTATGTAATTTTTTGCTCGTCTGTGAAATTTGCCTGTACAGATAATTTAAAATTATCCTGGATTTTATGTTACCCTTTTTAAGAAAATTCTGCTTTACACGTTTTTCTAACAGATCAAAATAGTCTTTTCTCTGGAAAACTAGCACAAAGTTTTTTGAGTTTTTTTTTCTCCCTAGACAGACTTGTTTATTTAACTGTTTGTAGTTTTTCTAACACTCTTTCTGCCCTATCTTATTGTCCTTTTGTCTGAGAAAGGACAGAAAGACTGTCTCCCTTTTGCCTTAAAATTCAAAGGGTGGTGGGATGAGCAAAACACAGGAAGGGTGGTTAAAGGAAGTATGCTATAATTTAGGTGCACAATTTGCTACTGGAATTTTTTCCAGTAGGCTCAATCTTGGAATTATCCATTCATTCAAAGAGTGCAGCACTAAACAACTGGTTAGGTAATTATTTCTTTTTCTTAATTCCGGCAGCCTGCAAGATGCTTCTAAAACAAAAATAGATAGTCTGAAAGCTTTGAATTTGATTTCCACAGTGTTGGACATTGTCTACTTACAAATGGCCGCTCCGGCTTGCACTGACCACAGTGCTGACGTGAAATATCCTCAGTGGTAGACGGATCATGGGTTAGAGTCCCCTTGCCGTCAGGCTAACCGTGGGAGGTTCTCGTGGTCTTCCTCTCCATGCAACGCAAATGCGGGTTAGCTCCATCAAAAAGTCTTCCACGAAGGCAAATTTCTCCCAATACTCGATCCAGGAGTTCCCTTGTCTTCTGGATTGGGTTCAAAATTACAAGGCTACGGAGTTGAACATTAGTAGCCGTAAACCCATTAAGTTGGGTCGGCTGTTCAACGACGATTATAAAATAAAATAAAAAAAATGGTTTTAATAAAACTTTTAGGAGTTCTTGGTCCTTTTGGAAAATGGTTTTAAAAATACTTCTAGGAGTTCTGGGATTTTCTGGAGAATGGTTTTAATAAAACTTCTAGGAGCTCTGAGTCTTCTTCTTGGAAAATGATTTTAATAAAACTTATACGAGTTCTGGGTCTTTTTGGAGAAAGGTTTTAATAAAACTTCTAGGAGTTCTTGCTCCTCGATATCCAACGGGAACATTGGCTCCTCAGTATAAAATTGCATGTTTGAAGATCTCCCAAAGTCAATGATGCATGTACCGACTGCAACACACAACTCATTGCTTTTCAATCTCTCATTATCTGTGATTTAATGCTAGCTCCCAATAATAGAGATTAAAACAATGAAGATGATCAAAAAATACTGGAGGATATACCTGCAGCTGATTAAGAGTTTAAAATCATAAAAACTCTGAAACATTTGCAAACAATAGTAAGAATGGAGAGTAATATGGTTGATATTGTATCAAAAAGCAAAAATGCATGTAAAGATGACACATTTCAGTAGTTCCTCGTGCAAATTTTTGAAAAAAATACTTATATTATTCCGCTTTAGTGTGTTTTTTAATGCAAGTCTCACAGAAAACATAAGATCAGGGTTCCAGTGTATACATATAAGTTAAAAATATGAAGAATACACGGGGGGAAAAATTATTCTCTATTTTTAAGAGAAGAAGAAAAACTATTAATAAATAAAATATTTTAAAAATAATCTTTTAAAATTAAAAAATCAGGAAACAAAATAATGAAAAGATATAATCTTGTCCTCAACTCACATGATTATATCCACTGATTGACTTATAATAACAATTATGCTGAAAAACATTTACATTATGATAAAAAAAATTCCAAGCAATGTAGGAAAGAATCTTGCTTAAGTATTTATTTGTAAGGTCCTGTATATTCTTTGCAAGAACGTGTTATGCAAATACATAATTAAATTACATTTTTTTAATTAAAAAAAAAGTTTAAAGCAAAAACTAGCATGAGCCTTTAGATGCAAGAAACAAAGGAGCTTTAAGGGAATTAAAAAAGTATAATTTTAAACTAGTGTTATTAATAAATAATCAAGGTACGTCGAAATAATATAATTATTAAAAAATAATGTTAAACTAGGCAAACAAACTGATCAAACAACTATACATAGCTTATTTAGATGTTATAAATTTTGAATTAGACATAATAGCATCTAAATTATCAGGTAAGCAAATAGAAAATACACACAAAAATTAAAAAAAAAAAAAAAACATTTGGAATGTATTTTTAACTACCACAATATCAATAATTATTTATACACATACTTTTATAGAGTTGCCTTACTTTTTAATGGATATAATATTAGAAGCATTTTGTAGAAGATTTTCAAGACTATTGTAGCCAAACTTTTCAAAGGGTATGTATGTTCCAATAAGTTTCTTATAGTCATCTAAAAATGTTTGCAAATAAATAAAAATTCATCCAAACAGCCATTTGAATTAAATTCAATAATAACTTACACTTTATATACTTTTATAACTTACACTTTACAACTTACACTTAGCTACATTAATAAGCATATCAAATAAAAATAAATTTCTTAGTTTATCTTTGAAGAGACTGTCAAAATCTAGCAAGTCTGCATTAATTAGAAGTTTGAGTACTTCAATAATATGTAATAAAAAGATACCACCATAAACAATGTTTTGTTGAAAAAAATCAAGAAATTTAAGAAAGGCAGAACTAATTTGGCCAAAAAATATGAAATCAATATTTATGGATATTTATAAGGACTTTCAAAACATGCATTAGGATTAAAGATTCTACGATAAAAAATAGTTATTCTAAATAAAGATGCTTACCCATTTCTATAGGATTCTAAAAAAATCATCAACTTATTATTGACGCCTTCTGCTTAATTATAATATATTGCGGTAAAATAGGTACTATGAGGACATTTCCATACATGTGAGCTGTGTTGATGAAACGGGGATATTTCCATATGGTGATCTTTCGTGCCAACTACGATCGCAAAGGTGCCAAATAGATTTTAAACTTATACAAATAAAAAAAAGCATGTAGATGTTTGCCCAGGGGTGGCTACGAGTTAAACCTTTCGAGTTGGTTCCTTTCTGTGATGTTTTTTTTAGTTTTTCGCGAGCCGCTGCTAGGAAGTTGCCTAGAGTTGGCGATTATTCTGCCACAGATCACGATAAGGAAATCTCCCTGAGGCAACTATAATCCCCATAACAGCAAAAGAATGTCTTACTTTTGCACTTTTAGTTTTAGAAAGAGAAGTTATACCTTTTTAGTAAGTACCAGTGGCTTTTTTTCTCTTTTTTTTTAGTTTCTCGCAAGCAACTACCCGGGGGATATTTCTGTACCATGATCTGTCACGGCAAGTACAATCATGAAATAAGATTTTAAACTTGCAAATTAAAAAGAAAAACATGTAGATGTTTGGCCAGGTGGGCTATCAACTATACCTTTAGAATTGGACACATTATATGATGTATTCTTTTAGTTTCTTTTGTGCTGCTGTTTGGAAGTTGCCAAGACTTGGCGATTATTCGGGGAGTTTTCCGTATAGTGATCAGTGTCAGAATAATCACCAAGTCTTGGCAACTTCTGGGCAGTGGCCCACAAGAAACTTTAAAAAAAAACATCACAGAAAGGGACCAACTCGAAATGTATAACTCGTGCCCACCCCCTGGCAAACATCGACATGTTTTTTTTTTTTTTTTAAATTATAATCCATTTGGCACCTTGGCGATTGCAGTTGGCGCCATAGATCATGATATGGAAATATACCTGATTATTCTGCCGCAGATGAGAATACGGAAACCTCCCCACCTGCTTAGAAGTTACCAATATTTGGTGAATATTTTGGAATAGATTACAAAACCGAAATTTTCCCCTTACTACTGGTACAATTGTGATAGGTCACAAATGTTGAGTAATAGGTACCTTATGTATTAATTTACCTAATCTGGCATAATAGGTTTTATACATCTCCTCCCCTGAAACGGATAAGAATCTAAATAGATTACCTTGCAAGGTATTCAGCAGAACACCTCCTTTACAGCTTTGAACCACACTTCTAATATTAACCAGTAAAGAGTCTAATGGTGAATTATTCTCCAAACTCATAGTTCAAATACTAGTTGAATTTTTCTATGATAGCTAAAGAATAAAATATATAAACATGGGGAAAGTAAACAAGCAAACATTATCATACGGAAATATTTTTCATGCATAATAAATACGAATATGATGATTTGCTTCATACAAGTGGTAAATTAAATTCTTTAAAATTTTATTGAAGTGGATGTTTTGAACAATAAAACAATGGTTTCTGATGCAGTTAAAAAAAGAAAATGATAAAATATTGTAACACTCTAATTTAAATTCAATAAATGAGAAAGCAGTATTTATTATTTTAATAATTTTTAATTTTTTTTTTTTTATAAATTATGATTTAGCAATGTCGCTACAACAAAATGGGACCAAAACATTTCTTCAAAAAAATGTTATTTTATTATTTACTTATATTTTCAATATTTTAAAAACTTCTCACCTTTTTAATTGTTTCTCCAGCATAATAAGTTCATTAAAGCTGTAAAAAATAGGGAGTCAATTTTAAAACTTAAGTTAGCTTTAAGGGGGAATCCTTGACACATGTAGCAGTATTAATTATCAGACGGCGAAGTAAAACAAATAGCAAAGCAAACGAAACCGAAACTAAATAAGATATTGCCATTACTGAAAAACGTTTTAAAAAGTTTTTTAAAATCATAAAGACCGAATGCTAGAGCTAAAGCCTCACGAAAAAAAAAAAAAAAAAAATGTGTTCATTTTGATCCGCCCGTTGGTCTTGTTCATTCGTCAAATAAACTGTTCGTTCGTAGAAAAGATTTTTCTAATCTATTTATTTATTTCATTTTTGATCACTGAATTTATTATTGTTGTTTCATTACTACCAAAATGGTGTCATCAGAAAATACCGTAGTTCTTGGACAACCACAACTTAAAAAACAAGATCTTTCAAAATTGGTGAGCTCTTTTTAATAAAATGTTTTCTAAAATCCATGTACTTCATGATTAATGCCATCAAACCCGTCTGTTTCTCGATGAATTAAGCCACGCGTTGTATATTCATGTTGAGTGGAATTTATATTGTCAATTCAGCCGGTTTTAATAAAAAGTTAGAGTTATCATCATTAATTCTTCGGTGGCAGGGTAATTTTATCGCATTAGTTGTTACATTGATGTCTTTATCATTAATAAATACCATCAAACATTATGAATAGCTAAGTTATTACATCATCTCGTTTCTATGTTATTTTAGGTTAAGATACTTAGTTGAAGTACATGAAAGATCCATTTTATATTTTTAATTAGAAATATGGTTAATTATCTTTGAAATTTTTGTTAACCTGCAAACGATTGACGTAGAACTATTCGTATTTCTAAAAATTTAAAAGCGGGTGGAAAAAAAACCTATTCTAGCCTATAAAAAACCCTATAAATAAGTGATGATAGGTATCAATGTTGTTGTGACATTTTTTCAAAGAAAGAAAACCTGAAATATCCATTTTTTGCAGTTTTTCAAACTTATATAAGTTTTTTTTTTTTTAAATGCATTTGCTTTAGAATGCACAAATTTTATAACTTTCTTATTGTAATGTTGTTCAATTTTATAAGTGAAATTAGTTACATAATTAAGAACTAAATTTTAAAAAAAAGCATTTTTAAAAAAATATAAACATCACATATGTGTAATATTTTGTTACATTTGAGTTAACATTACATTGAAGATATATTTACAAAAATTCCAGTTACATTTTTTTTTAAAAATTATAAACTAATTTATATATCTCTAAAAAGGCATTTTTTTTCAATGGGGATATTTCCATATCGTTATCTGTCGTGCTAACTTTAATGGTCGAGTTGCCGAATCGATTTTAAACTTGCAAAATTTTTAAAAAAACGTGTTAATGTTTTGGCTATGAGTTTTATATTTTGAGTTATCCCTTTCTGTGATTTTTTTTTTTTTCCTTCTAGTTTTTTTGCAGGACGCTGCCTGGCGGAATTTGCAAAGTGTTGGCTAATGTTCTGCTACAAATCAGGATACAGAAATCTCGGTCTTCCTAAAACTATCAGATGTACAGGGTATCAGTCTGCCTGAGAGTCATGAGAAATCTTAGAAGAAAGTTATGAATTTCAGTATTGAAAGAAATTTGTCATGATTTTAACTATTTTTTAGAAAAAAAATAAAATCATGGAAAGTCATGGAATTAGTTCGCTGAAAAATTAATTTTTAAAATAGAATCCCCCCCCCCCCCAAATTCATGGTGATCCGAATATCTGAATTTGTAACAAAATCTCCACTCACAGTCATATTTTATTAAAATATGAAATGTTTTTATCATGTTCTCTAAAAATTATAGCATTTTTTCACAAAATGAAAGAAAAAACATAATTTCTAGAGCGAATTATCTTTTAAACTTTTGTGATTTCAGAATTTTTGTTAATTATTCTTTTTATTTTATAAATTTAAAATTCTAAATGAAGCAAGCCAGTCATTGGCGAATCTTTTTTAATTCCAAAATGAGAACAGAAAAATCCGAAGTATTTCTTTCCTTTCTGACGAACAAGAAAAGTATCTTTAGAATATAATTCTGCTGAAAAATATTATTTGCTTTTGTATTTTTTCACTTATTTTATTGCTTCAACTCTTACTATACTCTGTTTTTTAAATTTAAAATCTATATACACGAAGAAGCAGAGTATAACAGTTTTGGTTATACCTATCATTTGAAATAATGTTATTATAACGCTTTTTAAATTTATTGTTCTTTTTCTGTCGGGAGAAAATAGTAACTTAGCTACCAAGGTCATGAAAAGTTCTTGGAATTAGTCATGAATTTGAAAATCTAAAATGTAGCAGATACGTACAACATTCTTCTGCTTACCTATTCCACTACAGACTTATTAGATGAGTATTCCTAACTTAAAATTTTAAACTCTTGCTTTTGTATAGAATAAAAGGTATTCTCCAAAATGTTCTGGGCAATAAAAGTAACATAAATCATCAAAATCACTATTTGTATGTAGAGTAAAACATCTAATATAAAATTCAATTTTAACTTTTTTTTCATTATAATATATTAATGCAGAACTTTCTTTTATGTAGACGTTAATAAACAGTATTTTCTATGACTGAGATTCAGTTTGGTTATATTCAATTTATAATTAAAACCTTAAAAACTAAATATTTTTTAAGCACCCTATTCTGTGAAAAACAGTGTGTGACCTGTAGTTGAATTTATTTCACATTAACTGTCAACTATTTAGTCTTATATTTTGCAATGTTCATTTTTTAGGACGTTTCACAGCTGACTCCATTAACAGAAGAAGTTATTAGTCGTCAAGCAACAATTAATATAGGTATCACCATTTAATTATTTTTAATACATTTTTAGAAATATTTTGATTTTTTTGCAGTCCATAAAATCTATTGTATGGAAATAAGATTACAAATTTGCATGGTTTGAAGTTATCCTGATTCCCCCCCCCCCTGATATTTTTTAATTTTATACTGTGGTTTTTTTTAATTTTTTTTTAATCCTTTTTTATTTCATTTTCTAAGAATACAAATGAGGATTTTCTAAAATTAGATCTGAAGAAACTAAGTTTAGACTTCTTATTTTAATTAATAATGCTAGTTGAAATCTCTAAATTTGATAGCTCGAATCTCTACTTGTGAGGGACCATCTACTAATTATATACATAGTTCACACATATAGCCTTACCGATAGGATTCATTGTTTAAATCTCTTTGATAATTCTATCATCCTATAAATAAAAAACTTAATTAACAATTTTATATTATCAAATTTTACTGGTGATCAATTCAGTGGTCATAAGCTTTTATTATATTGAACAAATGCAGTAACTAATTATGTTGCGTGAACTTAAGTAGTTTTACGATTACCGATTCTTCTCTTTCATCTGATTTTAAAAATGATAGATTCTAGTCAACAATTAAAATTATGTGACTAAAGACATCTTGTTACCCAATTGCTAGTTTTTAATATGTATTGAAATGAGAGAAAACTAATTGATACTGGTTATTATTTTTTTTAATGCTGCAGTGGTTTAAATCATTTCCATGCGTTGATTTAAAATTATTATTAGTTGTTTAGTATTAATAAGATTATACAGCAAACTGTGTTAAAACTTATTATTCTTAACAAGTTATTCAGAAATATAAAATGGTGTATTTATTTATTATTTTTTTTGCAATAAAATTTACTTTTATTTCACTTAGATAAATAAAATCTTTTTTCTTTTCTTTGATCCATTAATAAGCCCATATGTGTGACTGTTTTTATGTTTCTTTAATTGTTCAATATATAGTGTTTGTGCGTAATAGTTGAGCGAATTGCATCATCTACTTCCTCATTGAAAGGTGTCTGACCGTCCAGAAGGAAAAGTACCGGATAGATGGAGATACAACCTCTAAACGGGAAAAGTCCCGAAAATTAAACAAACTCAACTCTTTTCTATTGAACAATGTAATTTAGCATTCATTCTTTGTCCTTGCAACGCTGCACGTAGCAGGGTTCGCCAATTGGGCCCACTTTGAAAAAACCTGCCCGGGTTTTATTGGATGGGCCTACCTTGAAAAAACCCACTTGGTGGGTTTTTTCACAAATTGGTTTTTTAAAATTTGGTTGAAAAAGAAACATCTCCTAATACTATCATTGGACATATCGTGGAGTTAACAAATATTTTAGAAATATGCATCAAGCACATGGATGGGCAAATGAAAAAAACTGCTTGATGCCCCAATTTCCAAATGATACTAGGTAGAGTTCATATTGTGACCGTGTAAAAACTTTTGCCATAAATATCAAGAGATTGCTCTTGAACATAAAAATGAATCCAATAATAATATGTCAAAAATATTAAATAATGTTGGGCTTTACCAGTAAACTATCAATTTGGAAAAACAGATATCAATTGTTTCTGAAGCTTTAAAAAAGCATCAATCAGGAAACACTTCGATTTCAGAAGCTGTTGGTGTGGTATAAATTACAAAATAGATTAGGAATTTATGTAGCTGCAAAACTCTTAAAAGTGTATCAACGTCTAAGAGAGAAATGTATACACTTTGAATTTACTGATAATAATAATAAAAAAATAAAATGGACCTTTTTTTAAAGTTAACTCTTAACATCTGCTGACAAATTTTAACTATTTGGAAGAAGTTTATCACCACTAAAGAATAGTTACAAATTAAAATGTTACTTTTAACATTTTTTAAATGCCATTTTTTAGATTTCATTTGAATATAATTTATTTTGTTTCTTTTAATCATGTTTAAAAAAATTTAAAACAAAAGAAATTTTTTTTCTTTCTATTAAGTGATACATTAAACAACAATTAACAAATTTAAAGTTTTATTTTCTGGTTTTGAAAAAATAAGCTAAAACTTTTTATATATGCTTTTTTAAAATTTTAAGATTAATTTGTTTTTTGAAATTATAAAGTTAAAATTTATCTAAAAATGCAGTCTTTTTTCTAAGTTAAATTTTTGAAAAAAGAGAGAAGTAACTGATACTCTTTATAATTATATGTAATTTTGATTTCACTTTCTATTAATTGTATGATAAAAACATTAAAGACCATTAAATATTTATTCCAGTTTAATTTTATCAAAGGTAAAAGTCAGATGAAATTTTAGTTTTTACTGATTATAAATATTTATTGATTATAAATTTGTTATATATATATATATATATATATATATATATATATATATATATATATATATATATATATATATATATATATATGGGTGATTCTCACGAAATATGACCAAAAAATTTCTTCAAATTTAAAGTCGTCAAAATAATCTAAAAATTTTTTTGTGTACTTCTTTAGTTGCACTTATTAATATCTTATAGACAGCAGTGTAGTTTATTGACATTTGCTCGGGAAAAAAAATAGAAATTCACCAAATCATGAATGCCAGGAAAATGGCATATTAGCTTAGAAGTTTAAAAAACAGTCATTTTAAGTTAATAGTAAGTAACTCAACTTAAGCTTTTATGTTAGATGGACTATAAATTGCTTAAATTAATTCTTTTTATCCACTGTAGAAAGAATCAAAAAAATTTTGCTGATATGTACAGAATAAAATTGTGGATAATAATCAATCATTAAATAAATAAATAACTTTGATTACATCCAAGCATATTACAATCATCTATAAACTTGGTATTGGGTTAATATTTGCTTCCCCTCCTTACAGTATTAACAGTTAAGGCATTCATAAGCCAGGAAAATGATAGCCAGGATAATGACAAATTCGCCATTTTATAGCATATAACTTTAATTTAATTAAATATTTTTTCCTAAGACGTTTGTATTCTGTAGAAAACAACAGGATTTCTTAAAATAACTCAGATAAATCTATGTAGTCTATGTTATTAATGGTTTCAAGAAGCCAGGATTATGACAACACAAAAACCTACTTACTTTGAAAAAATTTTTGAAATAGATTTTGTACCAGAAAATTGGTTCTTTATTCATGCAACAAGACATGTTCATATGGGAAGGTGTCTAATCAATCTAGTAACATAAGATATTGATTGCTGGCTCTATCTATTTTGGTTATAAACCACTAAATAAAAGTAGCCAGGAAAATGACAGATTTTCTTGGGACAAACAAATTACTGACAGAAAAAATTAATTTAAACGAAGATTTTGTAAATAATACCCTCTGTGCATATTCTAGAAATGCTTACACCGGTTGAGATAAAAAAAATTTATAGGAAGTTTTGGAGCTAATTATTATTAGAAACATTGTTTGGGACATGCCAGGAAAATGACATTTTGAAGTTCAACTATACAAAACAGTCAATGCTAGTGCAAAGTTATTTTAAAATGCTAACAGCAATGCTATTTATTAATTTGTTTAAAATAAAGTTCTTTTAGTATTATAGTATTAGATCTTGAAGCAAGGGACAGTGAATTGTCATGTTTCGTGAGAATCACGCATATATATATATATATATATATATATATATATATATATATATATATATATATATATATATGTATGTAATAAAAGGGCTAAAATTCCTTTTATCAGTGTTATAGATAGCTTAAATAATGCAGTCGTAAGCCATCATACGTTCTAAAATGGTTTATTAACGGTAGGTTGGTATTGATAACAGTCCACATCCGCTCTCCACGAGGGGGTGGACAAGACTTCAGACAATTCTGGAACAATTTATCAGGATCACAACATCATGGAAAGGCGTTGCGAAAACCATTGCTCTCGCATTTTATACTAACACATATTGGAGTAAACAGGCACAGTCGTTGACATACTTGTATCCTTACGCATTAAGGAAAATCATTTACTGCTTCCTTATATGGAAGTGAAAAAGTGGAGAGATTCTAAAAATAACTCAATCGTATGTTATTATCCTTGACTTCCCAAAATAGAATCTCTCTACGCTTATTCTTTAACAAAGACATTTTATGAAAACGAAAGAGTTTTAATTCTTTTATTAACACAAAAGTATTATAATTTTTGTATTACATCCCCCCCACAAAAAAATTTTGGTAAGCCAAAATAAAAATAATTTATACTCTTTTTTATTTATTTATTTATTTTTGAATTTAAAAATTTTAGGTTGGTATGACTGTTCCTTTTCACTACCACAAATAAAAATTTTTCAATTATCTGTAAAAAAAAACAACTATATACAATGACAATAATAAAAACATGATAATACACTTTATCTGTTTAGGCAACTAAACAGAAAGAAAAATGAAACATATTTTCATAACTAATCTACTAAAATTTTCCAAAATTTTTTTTCACATAAAAATATACAAAATTCTTATGGAAACAAACTGGACAACAAGTGTCTTAAATCAGAATTTAAGATTCTGTATGATTAAAGGGGTTATTTACTTTATGAAACATAACTATTCTACTAAAATTTTCAAAAAAATTTTTCACACAAAAATATACAAACTTTTTATGGAAAAGAATTCAATTTCACTATTCATGATTTAATTTCAACATTTGTGGGTTGTGATATTTCTTAAGTTTTGATACATGAACTACTTCAAAACTTTATTTACTTAAACTTTTCTTTTTATTTTTGTTATTAACTTCTTGGTCATTCTTTCTTTTTCCTATTTTTCCTGTTCTTTTTATTTTTGTTACCCCTCACATTATCTTTTTTCAAAATGTTTACTTTTATTGAAACATCTTAAACTTTTATTTTTTTTTCAAAATGTTTACTTTTATTGAAACATCTTAAACTTTATTTATTTTTTTTTTCTCACCATTTTTGACCTTAACATTTTTAGAATTCTGCTGTCTAATGTGCAAAGATAAATTGTCATTGTTAGAATTAGCAGAGATGATCAGTATCTTACCAAATTGTGTAACAACTGGCCCGACACAATCAATAAACAAACAAAAATCTTTGCAAGTTTGCAACCCTAATAAAGCATACAGTAACTCAGTATCAAGTCTAAAAAACTTAGCTGAGTTAACAATTTCGCCTATCGTAATAAGGGGAAACTCACAAAATTTGTTAAGTGTGAAATGTCCTTTTGTTAAGGTAACATTTAAATTTTTAACATTTTTAATAGGAATATTTAGTTTTGACCAAGTCCGAAAAAGAAAAAGCATTACAAATTTCTTTCAGTTTTTTTTTTTTTTTTAAAAATTCTGAAAAGTTTTGAATTTTGTTAGCCGTCACAAATTTAATTGACGTTTGAACCACATCTATTTCTTTTAAAAACATTTTAAATGCACTATAAGGAACAAGATATCATAATAATTTATAAAGAAAAAAGCAATATAAAAACAAGAAATGCACTTTAACTCTTAATAATTTTCTCTTATTCAATTATTCAAAATAAAAATTTTAAAACACTACTCATCTCTAATATCACTAAAATATTTGATTATACTAGTGAGAAAGAAAAATAAGAGGATAAAAAAATATATATCTACAGTATTTTCTTTTCTTTTTTGCTAACACTTTCTTTCGGCCTTCATGACTTTTTATGTTGAAGAGAAACAAAAAATATAATAATTTTTTTGTTTTTAACACGCACATTATCTTCACATAATCACATCTATCACATAAATCTTCGGGATTTTACACACGCGCACATATCACTGGTGTTAACCGCAGCTTTTTAATGAAAGGAACTTTTAATAAAGGATCAAAAGCTTCTCTATAAATGTAATATAAATCGCTCACATTCACTTTTGTTTTCACAATTTGAGCACTACGGAATTGTAGGGTCATCGGTCATTTCCTGATTGGACACTGTAGGGTCATCTCGATCAACACTATGGGGCACACGTCAAACGGTGCATCTCATAATATTACTAAATATCAGAATTACATTGGATTATTAATTTTTTTTTAATATTTTGAAATGTAATCGAGCGTCTCTTGTCTGAAAGTTAATTTTTATACCTGAAGAAGCTTCTTTCAACGTCTACTGATGTTATTGGTGCGTATTTGAAAAAGACGGTCTCACTTACTGACAATTCTTCTTCAATTTGAAAAGATGTTGCTTCACCTGTTAATATCCTAGAGATTTTCTTCATTGTTTGGAAGCCAGTGTAATAATGAAAAATGATAAAAAATAATAATTGGAAAAAATTAACAAAAAATGCTTTAAAATGCAAAATATGCCCCAAAATTGAAAGAAAAATGCCCTATAAATCTAAAAAAATGCTCTAAAGGACAAAAAATGCAAATGTCATCAAAATCCGGGCCTTATTTATAACTTAATGATCAGCTTCATGCACAATACGATGCAAGCAAAAGTAATATTTAATATATCCGCCCATTTGGTAAGCGAAAATTTTAAATTATGGTTGAATTCATCAAATTTGTTTGAACAATATATTGTTATAACTATATATTGTTATAACAATTGTTATTTTAAAAAATGATTACTTCAAAAAATTACTTCTGCTTACCAATAGATCTAAATATTTATAATACTAATAGATAATAATATTTGGGCATGGGAGGTAAAGGCACAAGCGTAAGCAAATAGGATTTCCTTTATTAAATGTTAAGTGGATAATTTGAACTTTAGCGGAAAAATTCTGTTCTGCCAAGAATTACGGGGTTGGTGAGCGGCAGCGAATAGGGGGGATTTTAAAAATCACTGATTTTTTTAAAAAAGTTTTATTTTTATCAAACTTTATATTGATTCATACTACACAGATAAGTTTGGTAAAAAACAAATAAAGCTTAAAATAGAAATCAAAAAATTTTATGTACAAAAACACTTTTTGAATAATTGAAATTTTAATATTTAGTACTAAATAATTAATTGGTACTAAATATTATCTTTATTAATAATTAGTACCACTACAAAAAATGTTAAAACAAACCTTTCAATATTTTTAAAATGTATTGTAATAATTTATTAATGTACCATTCTTCATTTCTGCACCAATTGTCTCAAATGTACTAAAAGACAATCTTGTGGTACACTTCAGCTGAAAAATAGAACCTGTTAGTTAGATTCCAAAATTTATTTTTATTTCAAAACTTTTTTGAATTCAAATTTATTTTTACTTGTCAGCAGAGTTAGAGATAAAATGAGAAACCTTCTGTGAACATAAAATATCAATTTAACACTCATTGATTAACTCTTGTAACTACTAGTTTCAATCCTTTTGTTGCCACCTCATTTTGGTGAAATTCGTTTGAAAATCACTGTTTTTTTTTTTTTTTTTTTAAATAATAATT
This sequence comes from Parasteatoda lunata, assembly GCA_949128135.1. Taxonomy (NCBI): domain Eukaryota; kingdom Metazoa; phylum Arthropoda; class Arachnida; order Araneae; family Theridiidae; genus Parasteatoda; species Parasteatoda lunata. The sequence continues at coordinate 112,081,694 of OX421975.1, forward strand.
TTATAGTACTCTAAAGTGATTCATACTACACTGATAAATTTGGTAAAAAACCACAAAAGCTGAAAATAGAAATCTAAAAATTTTATTTGCAAAAACACTTTTTAAATAATTAAAAAAAGTACCTGAAATTTTAAAGTGAATGTAAGAAACAAATATATCCACAGATTGTTATCACCATTTTTTTTTTAAAGATTTTATTTGTTTATTTAAATTGTGTAAAAATGAATCTCAATGTGCGATTTTTAAATCATGTGAATATCTCAACGTTGAATTTTTGAATCACATAAATACACAAATCATAATACATAGTTGCTTTTAAGTCATGTAAATACAAAATGCAATATTTGATATGAAAATGGGAAACACGCTGCACAATCTTAAATCACATTTGCATTGGTAGGAAAAAGCATAAAAACTATTCTTATTTTATTTCTTTTTTAATATTAGTAGAAAAATTTCTGTGATGGTGACAAACTTTCCTCAAACAGCGGTCTGAAATCTTTTATAGAATTGAACATTAGGGATTTATTTTCTCACTAATGATTTTCTCTTTTTAATTTTTTTATTTTTTGCTTCATATTTTCATATAAATTGAATATTGATCTATTCTTGCAAATATGTTAGGTACAATTGGACATGTAGCTCATGGAAAATCAACTGTTGTTAAAGCAATATCGGGTGTGCAGGTAAATCAAATAATTGTTTTATCTTACTCTTTATATTCACTTTTGATATATATAAAATACCAATAAATTAATATATTAAGTTGTTGTGCTTTTTAGTTGTATATAATAAAATATGTCTTTATCACTTATTGATATTATTTATAACATTTAAACTATGTCCATAGTAGTAATTAAATTTCTGTGTTCTTTTGATTTATATTTAAGTAGAAAACAATTTAAAGTAATTATTCAATTACTGTTATAGTTTATTTGAAAATAATTTGTTAATTAGGTGATAATACTGCTTTTATTTTATTTTAAAATTAAGTTCATCATCGCTATAAAGAGGTACTAATAAAAATTATCATAACTAAATTATATTGAAATTTGAATCATGGATTGCACAAAATAGACTTGTCCTTAAAACAGCTTTCCATGATCCTTAAAAATTGCTTAATTATTTTGGAAAATAAGGACTCTTAAAAGTACTTAGTTTTTTAGCATTTTAGTTGATAGGAACAATTTTTTTAAATAAAACGTTCGGTTCTTTAATCATCTAGAATTCGATCCTGCATCTGAGGGTAGAGCATTTTAGAGAGGTAAGGGATGTGTTTGAGGGGGCTATGGGCGAGAGGAAGGAAGCAATGTCTTTTCATTAATATATTGGTTTTTTCATTAATATATTCTGCTGTTTGCCTAGAATGATATTCTATGAGGAGAGTAAAGCATTCTAAAATAAAGGAATAGAGTATGGACAAAAGGGACACTGCACATGGAAAACATAAAAAAAACTGTTTCCATAATTAATATAAATGTGCTTATTCTAATTAAGTTGTTCTCTTTACCAACGAGAAAAGTATTCTATGACTCTAAAGATAAATCAATGGTAATTTTTTTTCCAGACTGTTAGATTCAAGAATGAACTTGAAAGAAATATTACTATTAAGCTGGGCTATGCAAATGCAAAAGTAAGATACTTCGTTTTTAACCATCATTTCCTGTGTGTTATTCCATTTTGATATTAATCTCCTTTACATTTTTGTAGATTTATAAATGTGACCAAGAGAGCTGTCCTAGACCAGCTTGCTATAAGTCAGCTCGAAGCAGTAAAGAAGATGATTTTCCTTGTGATAGACTTGGATGCCCGGGAAGATTTAGGCTTTTGAGGCAAATAACCTCCATTATTTTGTCTTTTCTTATTTATTAATTTCAAATATTGACAACAAAGATTAAAAAAATAAAATTATCTAAAATATTATTTTAGTTTTGAATTGTAAATTAATAATCTGTTCAATCTGTCTTGGATTATTAACTTCTAACTATTTCAAATTTAGTTCATGGCAATAGGTTCTGTATTCATTGTGAGAAGTAATATTTGTCAAATTAATATAAATAAATTGAGGAAAAAATGTAGGAGAGTTAATTAATTTTTGTTGAGACTAGTTCTTTTATATTCAAGATTTATACTAACCCATTACAGGTATTTTAATTTATTTTTGCTTGTTGATGTGTGATTGATGATTCAAAAAATTATATATATATTATATATGAACTGTTTTTTTAGCACAACTTGATTTTTTATTGTACTAATATACTAATGTTATATTGCTTGAATAACTTAAGTTTCTGATTTTATTTTTTGAATAATAGCGTAAGTTAAGTTTTAAGTTTCGTGAAAACTTTTAACTATTTATATACTTATAAATTTGTTGTAATAAATCTTGTAAAACTATATCTGTTTCAATTTTAGTAAAATATTTAAATATTTATTTCCTAATCTACAACCCAGGTATGAAAAGTTTAGTTATTTATTTTTTTATCTTTCATCTATTTTTTGTTGAAAGAAAGTTTTTTATACCTTAGATGCTAAATATTTAAGAGTTAGCTATTAGTTATTGTCTGATAACTTGTTTCAAGATTTTCTTGTAAATATTTTTACTTTCTTCCAAAAACAATGTATGTGAATGTTTTTTTTTAATATTATTATTATCATGTTAAAAATTACGAAACTGATTTGTTACGCATCTGTACCAATTTTTTTCTTTCTTTTTTGCATTTCTTTTTATTAGCAATCACTTTTGGTGCAATTTGATTGCAAATTTCATAACATGTCAGAGTCAAATAATACTAACTTATCAAATTAAAATAACTCCTAAAGATATTGTTTTTCTATAAAGATTTTTGTATCCCTAATTTAAAGTTATTTTCCTGTACAGCTATTATTACGTTTTTAACTCAATTTTCGAGTTTAAAACTAAGAGAATAGTTGTATTTTTTATTATTATTATAATGTATATTTTTTATTATTATGTTTTTTATTATTATCATGTTAAAAATTACAAAACTGATTTGTTATGCATCTGTACCAATTTTTTTCTTTCTTTTTTTATTAGCAATCACTTTTGGTGCAATTTGATTGCCAATTTCATAACATGTCAGAGACAAATAATATTTACCTATCAAATTAAAATAACTCAATACTAACATATCAAATTAAAATTTTACCTGCATTGCAGAAACTTTTTTATTAGCACCAAATTAGGTTTTATAAATGAAAAATACTACAATTCTATATCAATTCCGTTTTGCCTGCTAGGCAACAGTTTTATTATGCATCTGTACCCCTTTTTTTGTAATTTTGCTTCAGTAAAAAATATATATATCACTCAAAATTCATTTTTAAAATCAAAAATTGATTTCTGCAAAAAAGTTTCATAAAAAAAACCCATATAAAACAATTTATTAAGTTATGAGTTTATATTTACAGTATTTTCTTCACTCATAATTATAGTACCTCACAATATAACATATGTTTCTGCCCAGACATATAGAATTGTTAAAACAACTGACCAAACTCTATTTAATTTATTTCTTTGGATAAAAATAGAAGTGTTCTCTCCTATTTATTGTAATGTTTGATCAGTTATTGTACATTTTAGACATGTATCTTTTGTTGATTGTCCTGGTCACGATATTCTTATGGCGACCATGCTTAATGGAGCGGCTGTTATGGATGCCGCTTTGCTTTTGATTGCCGGAAATGAATCATGTCCACAGCCTCAGACTTCCGAACATTTAGCGGCAATAGAAATCATGAAATTGAAGCATATTCTAATTCTCCAAAACAAAATAGATTTGGTGAAAGAATCCCAAGCTAAGGAACAGTATCAGCAGATCCTTAAATTTGTTCAAGGTTAGTCTAAAGATAAAACTAGTTCGTTCTATATTATTCTCTAACTTTATTTCCTAATTAATTTTGCTACCTTATATTTTTCTTCAATTTTTCTGTATTTAATATTTTTTAAGAATTTTGATGGAACAATTGATATTGTTCCTCCAGTATCACAAAGTGCCAGAATTTCAGACATCATTATATCACAAAAATATAATGAAATTAATTGTCATTGTTTATTGATACCATTCTCAACCTTTTTGTCACATTTATTTTGAGAAGAATTATCAGAAACATTTTCACCATTTTTGTCATATTTGTTTGGGAAGGTTTGACAGAAACAGTTCCATGATGAGTTTTTTTCAGTTGTTCTTTTCATTTCATTACTATAATAATTACTATACTGATTAAAACCAGCTCTATATGGGTAATTGTAATTTCTTCTCATATAATGCTATGATCAGTCTGATCATTTTTAATTCATATCCCTCAGATTGGTTTTACACAGTGGTGTTTCGCAAGGATAAATCCAATATACTTTTTATGAATCATTTTTTGAAGAAAATAGTTAAGAGAGCTATTTACAAATTATATACATGGAGCAGAGCTCCTGGACATAAATTTACTAGGCCATTTCTAAAAGACAAGTGCGTGCTTTTTCACATGTATCGTATAGTTATTTTCTTGTCATGTGATCTGTAATATCCAGACTTTTTTGTTAGAATGAGATGCGTATGAAGATGAGTTAATATCTCAAAATATGTATCGATTTGAATGGGAATTGGGCTTCATAAAGATATTTTACTTCGCAGTATGGACTCATTTTATAAATGAAGATTACATCGCAATTCAATGAAAGTTAATATATACGCGAAGAGCTAAGTTAATTATGCGAAGGAGATTATTTAAAGTTCTCAGCAATCAGAACGGCTTGTCTGCAAATAAAATATAATTCTTTTTAAGTTTAGTTTTAAGATCCTTTTAATTCTATTAAGATGTTACAATAATATTTTAACATTATAATAAAATGAAAGCACTACTCGGCTCAAAAGTACTACAAAAGACTGGAAGAGAAAGCAATATATATATATATATATATATATATATATATATATATATATATATATATATATATATATATATATATATATATATATATATATATATATAATGCTAATTTTCATAAAATACGTTAGTAATTTCTTCTTTATTATAAGGTTCAATTTAGTGGTCCAAAAAATTAATACTGTAGACAACCTTGAGGGAAAAAAATGGAAATTTACGATTACACTATTCTTGTTGTGATACAGATCCAGAAAAAAAATAATAATAATTATCTGTAACAACTTAGAACTAATTAGGTTCATAGTAATTGAAGATTAGTATTTATTAAAATTAAGTGAAAAAAAAAGTTAAGATAATATTAGTTAACTGATTCAACCTAGAGATTAAAATGCTGAGACCGAATAAATAAATAAATGAAGAAAACAGAGAAAGTAAAAACTAACAAAATTTAACGTTAATAGTTAATTATCCAAAATTTATAAAATTTAAAATCTTTTCTAAAGGAGCTAAAAAATATTCTATTCATGAACAATTCTGTCAGTACATGAAAGAACAGCCCAACATGAAAATGTGAAAATTTTGAGGTTTAAATTTAAAATTTTTTGTACTGACACATTCAGTTATTCTACATCACACATCAAACAATAAAATTATTACAACCATTTTTTTTTTTTTAAATGCATGTAATTCGATGCAAAAAAAAACTTTTTCGTGATTATGTTGTAAATTCCAAAAAAAATTTTCGCCCACACCTTTTTAGCGGCATTTGCAATTATTACATACGACATTAACAAATTTGATTTATTAAGCTCAATTCAAATTAATGCAAAACAGAAAGAAAAAAATTACTGATGTAAACTATAACTTAGTTTATAACAAGAATTTGTGTCTTAACTTATGTTTATTGACCCCTGAAAAAGAGTTTACTTTTGAACCATTTTTAAGCCAGAGGATTCTCAATGAATATTTAAAGTGGTTGCAAAGTTTATGCATTTGATTTTAAATGATGTTGATCACTACATTTTAATAATTCAAAGATAAATATGTGAATATATATACACTGATAAGTAATTGTTGTGAGAATTTGAAAAACATTTTCCCATTTAATTTTTATCCATATCTGCTAATGTATGTACTACTATTTGTGTAGCTTCTAAAAAAATATCTGGTAAACTTAGGTGGTTAACATTTATAATTTTGTTGAAATTTTTTGTTGTGTTTTTTATGTTAAACTGTAAGACAAGTTTTTTTTTTCATTATTATTTAAAACAAAAATATACAGTTACAGCTTTGAAAACTAGAGCTAGAACAAAAACTTCTGGGTTAAGAATTAGCGAGATCACACGGGGTTGCCACTCCACGGGGAGAACAAGGAAGACCTGGAAAATACAGGGAATTTAAAAATCACCTAAAATATTGGGGAAAATGTAGGGAATTTTGATTTTTCCTTTACAAACTGGGAATATACAGGGAATTTTGTTTCTTATTTTTGTTTTTTAAAAATGGTGACCACTCAAAGCGTAATCTATGGGATATTTAATCATGATATTTCCATTATTTAACCATGATATTGTGTATAATATATACACCGGGAATTTTTTTTTCCAGATTTGAGTGGCAACCCTGTAAAAAATTTTTACATAACCAAAATCTCGAATTTAAGGATTTTTTTTTCTATATTAAATTTCTACTTCTTTGTTATTAAACTTTTTGAAGAGAAAGTATTACTCGTCAGTGCTATTCCTTTAAAAAGAGTGGGGAATGAAATCGTATATTTCATGACATTGGGAAAAAAATAGCACTTGATTTTTCCTCAAGCATTTAAAAAAAAATGCAGTTAGTAATTTTGGAAAGGTCATTTAATATTGTCTGCTTTTAGACTTAAATTAGATCATGAGGTCTTGAGTTTTTTTTAAAAAAATTTAACATAGTTTTAACAAAATGTGAAATGAATATGTTTTGTTGTGATAGGAACTGTTGCTGAAGGTGCACCAGTCATTCCAATTTCTGCTCAGCTTAAATACAATATAGAAGTTATTTGCGAGTATATTGTTAAAAAGATACCAGTACCTGTCAGAGATTTTACTTCAGCCCCTAGACTAATAGGTAAGAAATTTTATTGATATTAATTTTCATCATTAAGGCCCGGATTTTGATGACATTTGCATTTTTGGACATTTTTTGTCCTTTAGAGCATTTTTTTAGATTTATAGGGCATTTTCCTTTAAATTTTGGGGCATATTTTGCATTTTAAAGCATTTTTTAATTTTTTGTTAATTTTTTCCAATTTTTATTATTTTTTATCATTTTTCATTATTACACTGGCTTCCAAGCAATGAAGAAAATCTCTAGGATATTAACAGGTGAAGCAACATCTTTTCAAATTGAAGAAGAATTGTCAGTAAGTGAGACCGTCTTTTTCAAGTATGCACCAATAACATCAGTAGACATTGAAAGAAGCTTCTTCAGGTATAAAAATTAACTTTCAATCAAGAGACGCTCGATTACATTTCAAAATATTAAAAAAAATTAATAATCCAATGTAATACTGATATTTAGTAATATTATGAGATGGAAGTTGTTATATTCATTAAAGTTTCTATACAAAATGAAAATGTTTTGGAGTCAATATATTTTCCTCTTTTATTTTTTAAAAATTTTTTTTTTGTTACTTTAGGATATAAAACATATTTTTCAAACTTTAATGAACGTAGAACAAGTATTGTATTGCTTTATATTTTTTGAAATGACTCATAATAATTTTAAAGAGTAAAAAATTGTTTTAGTTCAATATTTTTACTTAATTTAAGTCATGTCATAAGGCATTTTTAGCGCGATTTTCGCATTTTAAGGGCATTTTTTGCACTTTTAAAGGGCATTTTTTGCACTTTTTAAGGGCATTAATTGAGATTTTTTAGGTCATCAAAATCCGGGCTCTATTCATCATCCATATTTATCAGGGCTGCGGGGAAAAATAAAATAAAAAGAAACTGGCTTCTTCTGATATTAAGCTATAACTTATTTTTTTGTTATTTATTCTGTTTGATATAATTTAATGAATATAGATTAATTTTAATTAAATATCAATTGTTCATATATTTGTTAGCTTCTTTTTAAGATGGTTTGATAATTAGTGTTAATAATAAGTTTTTTTTTATAATTATTTTCTTTTTGAATTATTATCGCTCAATCGGTCTGTCCAGAGCAAATTTACTATCATTTAGTGGTACCTTCACAAATTCAACTTAAGGAAAAATGGTATCTTCATAAAATGCTTTTTAAAAAGCTAGTTTTAAAATTCCCCCCTTTTAAAATTTTGTTGTTGTATCTCTGTAAAAACAATAAACCTGGAGTTAATTGATTTGCAATGGAGCCCACCTGTGGCTTGCTATTATGACGTAGTAGAAGGATTTGCACCCCACACAGTTTGTTAGAAGAGCGCTTTTCCTTCTTATGCCTGGCTGAAACTTAAATTTAAACATTATTCTAAATTTTTTTCTGGGAAAATTTTTTCAGTTTGACCCAGTTGAAAACATTCCCATAATGAAGATAACTTTCAGTGTTATTACTGTTAAATGTATGTTTCTATTAAATTTAATTATGGACAATGTTTTTTTTATGGATTTTTAAGTTTGGCTGCAATTTTAAGCCCAAAATTTTACAATAGCAAAATTGTTTTTAAACATATGGGAAAAATATATATAGAAATTCACCAGTCATGAATAATTTTTATTTGCAATGAAAATTTTTGAAAATATTTTTTTATTTTACCAAAGATTTGTGCCGTGTGGCAGAATCGCAGCGGCACGACGACATTGTCGTAGAGTGTTACAGAGTTCTTGCAGAAAAATTTTTCTTTTGAAAAAATTACTTTTCTTTTCTACAGACATTTACACTTAATATTTGAATCAGGCATTTAGTGATTATCACTTTTTGATGCGCTCGATTTATGACGATAGTATTGTAAATCGATGTTATGTTTCGATTGTATTTTTGGCAGTCATTGAAATTGATTTTCATGTGGATTTTAAATATCCCGATATATATCAAATAATATGGAAAATTCGAATTGTGCATTTGAGTATTTACTTTTTAAGGCAATAATTCTATCGAGTTTTTGGCAGTTATTGTTCTTGATTTCTCCATAGTTTTTAAATCCGATATTTTTTTTGCGATATAATTTATTACAACAATGTTATCTCGAAATGAAACATGGATTCGAGGAGCCCGTTTCGTGTAATTTCGTCTTCGATCTTTTTTTCAATTACTAGGAATTTTATGATTTTTAATTATATTTTTTATTGTGATAATTATTTACAAAATATTATCACAATAAAAAGCCCCCCCCCCCCCCCTAAAAAAAATGCGAGAATATCACCCATAATATTAGAATAAAAAATTATTACACGTTATATTAAGAAAAATTATAAAGTTTTTTTTTTTGTAAACACAGTGCTTTTGTTATTTTAAATTGGTAACATATATATTTGTTATTATTAAAAGTATCTCGCAGAAAGATATTAGTGCTAGAGTGTTTTGTCGCAGATAGCTTGAAAAAATTCTGCCACAGGGAATTTGTGAACATAATTTTTTATTTTCACAAATTATGTACTAAGTTTTTACAAAATGGGTACCTCTTAAAATGCCTAGACACAACCCTGTTATCTTTCCCATAATAATTTTTTTTTTTTCAAAAACTTTGTACTGATAGTTTTTTTTTATTTTTAATAATGTCTAGTAAATTCCTTTACTCTTATTTTCCCTTTCAGTCACATTTATAGTTCTAACAATTGATTATTTCTAATTAGAGTTAACATTATTTAAATCATATATGATTTTTTTTCTGGAATTTATCGTAAATCTACCTAGAAAAGTCAGGAGGGAATTTTTCATTTTGAGTATGAACCCTGTTCAGGCTAGAGTTGGCAACGATTTTGGAAAAATGATATTAAATATTGCGCAAGTGTCCTGCATGTGCTACATAATGTATTTAGAAATGGGATGATAGCTGCAGGATGGAACAACTCCCTAAAAATACTTTTTACCTGCTCAAAGATTCACTCAGTACTGAAGATTTCCTGCACATTTCTTCTTCTAAAAATCTTGCTTTAAAATTTTGACATTATAGGTGCCTAGAAAATTTGCCAGCAACTCAGAGAGCATTTTAGGGATTTTTGATAATGTGGCTGCTTTTGCCTACCAAGTTAAAAAGGCTACCAGCCAAAAGGTTTGGCTAAAAAGGTTTACCCAAACCTTTTATGACTGACCAACTTGTCAGTCATAAAAAAGTAGTTGATTCTGTGAGAGGTGGGCTTTTTAAATTTAAACTGTCTGTTTATTTTCATCACTCAGGTAGTTACAAGCATTAAAGTATATAAGCATTGCCTTTTTCTTTACAGCTATTAAGAAGATCAGCCTCTAGCACCCCCTCTTTTTTTCTCTTAAAGCAGACAATCTTTACAACTGATTAAGGGTTGTTTATGTACATTTAACATAAAAGATGAAGAGTTAGATAACGTATCGTGCAACTAAGTTGGCCTCTTTTGATTTTAAGGCCAAATACGTTAGTATCTACGAAGTTTAAAAAGAAAGCTTTAGTTTAGTGGGGACAAAATGGTTAGATTGATACATGTAAAGAAAAAAATTTCTTCCAAAGATTTACAGAATCTTGAAGTATGATTTGCAAAGCTTTGTCATAAGTCTATTGAAGAAGTTTCCAATTAATTAGTGGGGAATGCTAGTTGTTTAGATACAATTCATTTGAAGTAAAGAAGAGCACCCAATGAACTCAAAATGAAAGGCATTTTAAAGTATTTGGTGGATTGTGAGTGGTTATCCAAAGAAAATTGTGATAAGACTACTAGTGAATTCAGAGAATTCACGAAAATTGTTCCTCCTTCTGCTTGCAGTCCCTTGGAAGTCTACTGAATAAAAGAATTTTATTTTAAAGAAATGTTTTGTTCTTTTTTCAAGTCATAAGGATTCTTTTTCTCAAATGTTTGGATAGTAGTTAAAGTTTTACTGCTGTCTCGTGGTTAGGCCACTCTATTTGGTTTTTTCACTTGAATAAGTTCTATTAAAGTTGAAAAATAACGAATTCTATTAAATTCTAGGCTCCTATCACGAGTCTCCTTTAAACTATGCCTTATTGTGATGCACTTTTTGAGTTCTAGAATTAATCATGTTGTGTTGCTTACATAGAATCTTGTAAATGTAGAGATTTATTCACAAAATGTGTAATTTATATTAAATTATGATGCACACTCAATTGAAATTTTGTACACGGTAATGAGACCCAATAAATAAATGTTTTTCTTTTTTTATTACCCGCAAGACAAAATTAATTGCTTTATTGACCTAAATCTTCATATACACCAGTTCGGAAATTGGGCTCGTGATGTCTGAAAACCTGACTTTTTATTTGCGATTGTTTTAATCTGCTTCCTGGTAAGCATTGTTGGATGAAGACCTGATCAGACCAGAATTCAGGCATGTGATAATTGACTTTTCGTGCCGAAGTATTTATTTTTTTACCAATCCTTAAAAAACAAGGTTTTTAAGGCTCTTCAGAAATTCTACCTGCATCAGAAGGCTGCTTTCTGCGTGATGTTCTCAGTCTATGTGTAAATGGTGTGTAACATGACATAGCATAGTAAAGAAGAAAGAAATGCTGTCTGAAGTTTTACACTAATATTCTTTTATTTATTTTTATTTTTTAAACAGCTTGTTTCTGTTTTCCAGTGATTCGTTCTTTTGATGTGAACAAACCTGGTTGTGAAGTGGAAGACTTAAAAGGTGGTGTTGCTGGTGGAAGTATTTTAAAAGGAGTACTAAAGGTAGTTTTTTTTAAAGTAGTCTAAAATTTATTCTTAAATAAATTTTAAGCTTTTAAAATAAATATATTATAGTTATGTATTACTGCTTTGTGGATTATCCATGTTTGAATAAATATATACATTCTAGACAAAAAAAAAATTTACCAGCTGAATGATGGGTGTAAGATTGCTGTCTGTAAATACAGTAAAACCTCGATCAATTGTTTCTCGAGAGACCATCCACTGTGCATGATAGATACTGAAAAACAGCGAATGCAGGTCAATTTAAAATGTAAAAGAATTACGGGAAAATGTATGAAAATCAATAAATTTACACAAAGTATAAAAATTTTAGTTGAAAAATACTTTCTGCAAAACTATTTAGAATGTAAAAGAAGGGTCGATAAATATATTTAAAATATTTTTAAATCTTTGTTTTCTTTCTTCTCAGTTCAAGCAATGAATTTTCGACATTTATTATTATAGATAAGTGTTCATCTTCTGAAAGTTTGTATGATCACAAAAAGCTCCTCCTTGCTTTGAGGCCTTCTGCAAATGTTTGGTCTAATTGATTGTGAAAAGTTCGGTCTTCACTTTGCACTTCTTCAGCTTCTGCAACCATTTCTTGAACTGATAACCCCACAAGTTTCGACAATTTTATCAACTGATGCCTAAATATTTAACCTGTTGTTGAGGGGCACTTCACCCAAATATCTACAAATCCACATTTTCTTCATTGTTAGCATTTGAAGTTACTGTTTTTCTTCTCAAAACAAGTAAATTTCAAATTTTTTTTTCTTTCAAATGTCAGTAGAATTTCTGAATGTCAAAGCAGAAATCTACTAGTTTCAAAAACGATCTAGGCAGGTATTATTATAAGAAAAGCATTTGTGATGTGACCATCAAAACGAAGACGATACGTGCAGGAAAATGAAAGAATGATGGATCGAAGTTCTACTGTGTGTGTATCCATTGTAAAGGAAAAACCATTTTTCTAGAATTTCAATGTTTGATATTAATCAATGATTAGTCCATCGCCCATATTGTAATTCAATTGTTGTAGCATTGTTCCATTATTTTAAAAAGCTTATATTGCCACGTTTCGTTTTGATTTATGTATTCAGTAAAATGTGCAGAATATTGATTTCATTTATAATAAATAATTAATAATGGGTAAATATATAATACAGGGCTGATTGTGCTCCGGAAAAAATCCGGATTTCCAGATTTTTCGCTAACCGTGATCCGGAAGTTTCCGGAGATCGAAGGTTCAGATGTTTTAAAAAATCATTGATCGCAAAAGCTTTCGGAAATCAAATTTTCAAAGGTGAAATTTAAAAACACAGTTTATTTTATTTGTTTGTAAGGAGATCTACTTTATAAGCTTATATTTAAGATTAATATTCACTTTTTATTTGTAAATAGTTATTATAATCATAAACTCAAGAAAGAAAGACATATTTGTAAATTTCAAATACTTCTCCAGGTCATCATAGGTATGTGTAAAATTTTAAATATATTTTAAGTAAACTAAGAACCTGTTAAAAAAAATTTCTAATTTTTCGATTTAAACTCTTTTTTTTTTTTTTTTTTTTTTTTTTTTTTTTTTCCAAAAATTCAAGAGATTTTTCAGAATTTTGACTAGGGCTCACAATTACCCCTGATAATATGGCATTTTACAAAATCAACTTGTAGAAAGAAATTCCAGGAAAATGTTTACCAAACGTTTTTCAATTAAAAATTAATTTTGCAAATTAAATTTTGTTCTATACCTACAGTTAGTCATAAAAGTTACGTGAATCAGAACATTTTTGTCTTTTTAAATCATCAAATGTTACTAAGCTCTTCAATGATCATACAAATTTTAATTAGATTAGTTTATATTTCATCATTTAAGAATTTCATATGAACTGTTTTTTTTTGTTTTTTTTTTCCATTTTTAAGGTTGGACAAGAAATTGAAGTTCGTCCTGGTATTGTCACAAAAGATGATGAGGGGAAACTGAAATGTAAACCGATTCGATCGAGAATTGTATCGCTTTATGCTGAACAAAATGATTTAAAGTATGCTGTTCCAGGTGGCCTAATTGGTAAGCTTATTATGTGATTCAAGTTTTACAATGCTTCATAGATAGTGTGCAAAAAAAAAAAATAATAATAGTAATAAACTGGCCACCTAGAATAACTATTGATCTAATAATCAGCTTCACGTTCTAGAACTCATACGTTATGGTTCAAGGAAATGACCTGAAATATGCTAGATGTTTTAAGTTACGGAATCGGACACAAAAAACGTAGTTTCTCTAAATAAACATACCTTTTTTTTAATGATTCGGATTTCTTACCCTCGAAATAAAGGGTTAGCTGTAATCTGGGAAATATGGTCTACATAGTTTGTTCAGGAAAGCGGTCCAAAGATTTTCATCCCTTAATGTTAATTTTACTTTTTGCCTATTTTCCCTTATCTCAAGATTTTTCAAACAAATTAACAAAAATTTGCGCATAATTATAAAATTGGTTTATCTAAAGATGATTAATTTCATGCAAAAAATAACTTTTAATAAATATTATATGTTTATATAATAATAGTGGAAAAAATTTTGAATTATTATATATACAATTTTTTACATCATTTTCAAGAATGTAATTTTACGTAACAAAATGCAAAATTTTTGCAAAAACGGTCCATTAGTTTCTAAAAAATTTTAAAGATAATTTTTTTTTAAAAATTCAATTTCTTAGTTATTTGACTGATTTTGCTCTTTTGTATTTTATTATGTAAAACATTGTATACCATACAATTAAAAAAAAATGTCTCCATTATTAAATAAAATAATAAAAATTTACTATGAGTTTTACTTAGCATGGAATTATTTTTTAATAAACGAATCTTATAATTGTGTGAATGTTTTCATTCACTTAAAAAGTTCTCGAGATATGATGAAATATGCAAAAAGTAACATTCCTCCTGAACTTCTTACAAAACTATATAGAGCCCTTTTTATAAAAAATGTTTTTTTTTTTGGGGGGGGGGACAGAAATCCAAATCTGACAACAACAAAAAAAAATCTTTATTCAGAGAAAATACGCTTTTGTGTCTGATTTCATAATTTAAAATAACGCCTGCACTAATTAATTTGCATGTTTGAGGTCACACCCTTGAACAGAATCCTAGAATGTGAAGATCCAATCATTAGATCAAAAGTTAATTAGGGTGATTTGTTTATTTTTTACCCACTGTTCAATAATTAAGTATTCTCATTGGAATAGAACAAATAGCATTCATGTAAACTATAAAAAATTTTGATTTTTCCTCTATCCACTAATGCATACCATGTTTGGCGATTCATTTGAAATAAATATTAAAATCAGATTATTTTTTTTAAAAAAAATTCTGTTTTGCATAATTGTATATTTTAAAAAACTTATTTTCATCTAACACTATTTCATACATTTTATTTGTGTTTTATTTATTGATTTTTTTTAACCCTGCAATCATTGAATTAAATTTGTTGCATACAAATAATACTTAACTTTTTACTGTAGGTGTTGGAACTAAAATCGACCCTACTTTGTCCCGTGCTGACAGAATGGTGGGTCAAGTTCTTGGAACACCTGAAGAACTGCCTGGAATATTTACAGACTTAGAAATTTCATATTTCCTTCTCAGAAGGCTGTTGGGTGTTCGTACTGAAGGAGATAAAAAAGGAGCAAAGGTTTTAATTTTATTACTATTTTTGCATGCAGGCCTCTTAATCTATATATATATTGTGTAATGATTTTGTGAACTGATTTATCAAGCAAAAAATACTACTACTTGCTAGTAATACTTGCAATTTTTTTTTTTTTTTTTTTAGACGTGAAACGTTAATAGTGAATTTTCAGCTGTATTTCTATCCGTATCAACTATATTCCCATCATGAATATTGGCCCTCATTGGCTCAAAATTCATAAATCTTGACTCAGTAAGAGCTCAAAGGGCCCTTATTTTTTTCGATATTGGCCCTATATAGAACTTTCCGATTCACCCGATATTTTGTAGCCACTTTACAACAAATATCGGTCCTATATAGAATTCTGAAATTCACCTGATATTTTATATCCATTATTTAGCCAATATTGGCCAATGTATGCCCTATTTAGGCCATTCCAGAACAGATATTAAAAAATCTAAGGAGATATTTAAACTGTTTTTCAGTGGCGCCATCTATGGCCAGGAATTGAACTTCTGCCACACCATTCACTCAACCACAAACACATTTATAGGGCAGGTCACATTCACACTCACAAAGGAGAAAGGACATAGAACACACAGAGAGAAAGAAACATCCATGCCTTGCCCGGGATTTGAACCCAGAACCTTTCTGATGCAAGGACAGTTCCCTGCCCCCTACACTGGCCGGTCGGCGCTGTAACAAGTTAATATTAACGATAAACTTGGAATTAGTGGATAGTGATAAATTTGAAGGAATAATAATAAAAGTGGATTTGGCATCTGTTAAGTTAAAATATTGAATAATTTGCAATTAGGGGAGAGTCGGGTGGCCCCGCCCACTTAAGGAGTATTGCTTATATTTCTGTATAATATTGAGTAATAATCAATATTTTTGTATGTTTCTATTGTTTTATCATCTAATTAAATAATGCAAAAGGAATAAACCAAAAAAAGAATAGTTTAACTTAAAAAAATAGAAATTTAAAAAATTTAACTACAGCATTCAACATATTTTCAAAACTATTGTTTACCATGTTACCAGCTGCATAAATACTTCAAACTTTGAAAATAATCTTTTTTAAATATAATAATTAATGTCTGATGGCCCATTGACTTTAAAAAATATTCTATACATATGAAATTGACAGTGGGCGGGGGTACCAGACACTCCCCTATATTTTTTTTTTACAATTATTTAAGGCACTGAAGAGGATCCTTAGAATATATTAAGGAAAAATATTCTGGACTATGTTTATTTTGCATATTAGTTTAAAAACAGTAAATGTTAGTTACGTTTTTCATCGAATTTAACCCATTATACCATGTGAAACTTTCAATGAAGCAGCGTCCTTGTTAGACAAATAAAGGTATGAGGTTCGATCTCATGCATTCAACTTGTGTCGGTGAGGTCATGGTCTGCGGGGATCGGCTAGTTTATTTTCATTTGCTGTTGGTCGTTCTTGCGTGGATCATGACGTCACCCGTTGTCAGTATTTAAGCTTCTGTTGAAGCAGATCATTTGTGTATTCTTTCTTTTCGTCACTCTGTTTGTGACAATTTTTTTTTATGTTTTTAAATAAACTTGTTTCTTCAGAAACTTCGTTTTTTTTTCTTATTTGTCTTATTAACATAGAAAGACGATATTCCAATCTCGGATGTCATGGTTATGGGCCAAGTTTTAGGCATAACCGGGATTTATTTTCTATCGTCTTGAATATTGAATTTTCCTTAGCCTGGACTCAGCAAAGTCATTGTCAACTTCAAATGGAGAATCTTTAAGATGGGGGCCGTTCCCACACGCCATTTTTGCAAAGTGAATCATCAGTAAAATCTCAAGTTGGTTATGGTGTACTTAAAGATGCTGAGGATTCGAAGAAAAAAAAAAACAATAGAACATTATCAAAATATGACTCTTCTAAAGAATTTTTCTCCAGTTGACAAAACTAGTAGTAAGAGCTTTTAAAAGAACTTTTGTTCGGAGTATAAGTCTGCACATCCGAATTTGATGGCTACTTCTAAGGATTACGAAGTTTGGTATCTAGTCTAGAACGATATTCCCTTTAAGAATCTTTGAATTTTAACTGTTTCATCATGGAATCGAATTCGCATATAGATTTCCTGAATTCGTCAAATTGGAGTACATGGAAAGAAAATATCAAAGTAATCCTCATGGACCGAGGAGTGTGGAGTTTTATCTCCAAAACTGAGCCTGCCCTACCTACAGAAGCAAGTCGAAAAGAAAGTCGAGAATACCTCTGGAGACGTGACAAAGCGTACACGTCGATATTTCTTAGTATTGAACCCGAATACCGAAGTCTGATCTCAGCGACAACTGATGGTGCTGAAGCCTGGGAAATCCTAAAACAACATTTTGAGCCAACTACGAGAGCGAGAGTTGTTCAACTCCTAGACCAATTCTTCGACCTGAAATACACTCCAGGAGAAGAAGTTGGAATATTTGCAGCGAGATTGAAAAACCTGGTTTCTAAGCTGAAAGAAGCAGGACATCCGGTGGATGACCTATACCAAGGATTCCAACTTATAAGATACTTACCCAAGGACTTTCAAGGTATTGTTCAAATTATTTATAGATGGGAGGACACTAAATTTAAATTTAAGAACATTTTAGACGAATTACTTTTGGAGGAAAGTAGACTTAAGCAACTAAATTTTGATTTAAATAATGTTAGTGATATTGCTTATAATGTTAATTCAAGTTTTAATGAAAAGTTAAGTGTAACTAATAAGTTTAAATCTGGTTCTTCTAATAGCAAGGGAAATTTAGAATCTGCTAATATTAAGTCTAAATTCAAAACTAGTTATGATAAATCTAAGATAGGACCTTGTTATCGTTGTAATAAATATGGTCATTTAATATCCGATTGTAAGCAAAAATTAAAGTATAATTCAAAGAATATAAAGAGTAAATTTAAACAAAATGCAAGTGGTAATTCTTACTGTAATGTAACTACAAATGTTTTAGATAATAGTCTTTATATCGTTGAAGCAAATGTTGGCAATGTGTGTCATGAAATTGAAAAAGAAAGTTGGCTTTTTGACACTGCCGCTTCAACACATTTTTGTAATAATTTGGATTTATTCTTTGAATATGAAACTGTAGAAAATGCTTCTATGTCGTTAGCTATAGGTGACATTGAAAGCCCAATCTTAGGTATTGGAAAAGTGCAATTTTTTAATAAGTTAAATGGTAAAATGCACAGAGTAACTTTACAAAATGTCATGTATTCTCCTAAACTTAGAAGAAATCTTATTTCTGGTTCTGTAATAGAGAAAGCTGGAGGATATTTTGTAGGTGCTAAAAATTGTATTTCTGTGTATAATCGAGTAAATGAGAAGATTTTCTATTGTAAAAGAATTAATGGCTTGTATTACTTTAAACCTAATGCTTATACTAAGCCTGATAAAGATTTAATTATTGATAAAAATGTTAATGACTCGAATGAGCAATTGTTTAATGTATCTGTTCAGATGAATGATCTAGATGTCTGGCATTTAAGATACTGCCACATAAATTGTGATTATATAATTCAAACTAGTAAAAATTCTAGCGTGAAAGGATTACCTAATCTCAATTTTTCAGATAGTAATTGTATAGAATGTAAATTAGCTAAATCTAAAAGAATTTCGTTTAAACCAAATTTAAGTATAAGGTCTAAGAAACCTTTGGAACTTTTACATATGGACGTATGTGGTCCAATGCCTGTCGTTTCACATGGTGGAAGTCGGTACTTTCTTTCTATTACTGACGATTTTTCAAGGAAAGTTACTACTTTTCCCATTAAAAGGAAATCGGATGTTTTTAATAGTTTCATAAGATATCAAAAGCGAGCTGAGAGATTTTTAAACTGTAAAATTGTAAATGTTAGAACTGATAATGGCATGGAATTTTGCCATAAAGAGTTTAGTGATTTTCTTGAAAATGAAGGCATAAAAGCTGAACGTACTAATGCTTATACGCCAGAGCAAAACGGTGTTAGTGAACGCTATAATTTAACTGCCTTAGACAATATTAAAGCAATGTTAAAATCTAGTAAATTAGGAAATGCTTTTTGGGCTGAAGCTTTACTATGCTTTACTTACACTTTTAATAGAGTTTGTCACAAAAACCAAATTAAAACTCCCTTTGAACTGTATAGTGGTAGAAAACCATCAGTCACTCATTTGAAAGTATTTGGTTGTTTAGCATTTGTGGGTCAACCAAAACAGTTACGCAATAAACTTCAAATGAGAGCTAAAGAAGGTATTATGTTAGGATATGCAATACAAACGAAAGGTTATAGAATTTGGCTTAAAAACGAAAGGAAACTTGTTGAAACAATAAATGTTCGTTTTGACGAAAATGTAATTGGGGTGGAAGCCGTACTGGGCACCAAACCCATTAAACGTAATTTTGCTAGTTTTGAACCGGAACGTCCCGATTTGGACGAAAGTTCTTCAGATGAAGATACAGGTAGTTCAAGCGTAAAACCCGATTTAATTCCGTGTAAAAACATTTCGTGGATTAGAAAAGCTGTACCCCGTCCAGATAATAGTCGAACTGATATTTATTATAATATTGAAGGGGTAAATATGAGATTAAGATCCTATAACGATGTAGAAAATTACTGCAATAGTAACAAGATAAAGTATGATAGGGATTTATTTGATTTCAGTGGGAAAAATGCTTTTTCTGGTAAAGTTTCAAATTTTCAGGTTAATCATAACATAAAACACGAAGCTAATCATATTGAAATAAAAATTCCTAGAAATTATAAAGACTGTTTAAGATCTCCCCAAGTTAAAAATTGGGAATTAGCCATGTCAGATGAGATAAAAACTATGAGAGAAAGAAAAGTTTGGGATTTGGTTCCAACTCCTAAAAATAAAAGAATTTTGGGAAGCCGTTGGGTTTATACAACTAAAGTAAATGAAAAGGGGGAAATTGCAAGATACAAAGCACGTTTAGTTGCTCAGGGATTTAAACAAATACGAGGTGAAAGTTATGATGAAGTATTTAGTCCTGTGGTTAATTTTGTTCTTGTAAGAATGTTTTTCACAATCTTAGTTTGTATGCTAGGGTGGTATCATACCCAATTAGATATTAAGTGTGCTTACCTTTACGCAAATTTGAATGATGATGTATTTATGTATCAACCTCAAGGTTTTGTTGATTTAAATAAGCAAGACCACGTTTGTCATTTAAAGAAAGCTATTTATGGACTCAAACAAAGTGGTCGAGAGTGGTTTTTTGAACTAGATAATACACTTGAAGATTTAAAGTTTGTAAGATTGAAATGGTGTAATTGTACATATGTATATAAAAATGTAATTCTTATAATTTATGTAGATGATATAATTATTTTTGCTAAAACAAAATATGAAGTAGACAGTGTTATTAAACTTTTAAGTGATAATTTTGATTTAAAAATTTTGGGTAAAACGCGTAAGTTGTTAGGTGTTGAATTTGTTCAAAAAGATGGTGAGATGTTTATACATCAAAAGAGTTACATCCAAAAAGTTTGTAAAATGTTTTCTAGCTTTAAATATCCTTTGTCATCGTTGCCGATTACTAAGGGTAACTTATTATCAAAAGCTGATTGTCCATCTTCTAAAAGCGAAGTGGATGAAATGGCGAAATTGCCGTTTCGGAACATTTTGGGTTGTTTGGCTTATATAGCTAATCGCACAAGACCGGATATTTCCTATGCGGTAAATATATTATCACAATTTCAAGAAAATCCAGGTTTAAAGCACTGGAATACTTTATTAAGATTATTAGGTTATGTTCAAAATACTCAAGATTATTTCTTAAAATTGTCAAATATTGGAAAATTAAATGTTAATTGTTACTGTGACTCAGATTTTGCTGCTAACAGGGATGACAGAATATCAGTAGGTGGTATAATATTGTTTTTAGATAAAACTCCGATATTCTGGAAAACCTTCAAACAAAGATGTGTGAGTCTATCTACAATGGAATCAGAGTATGTGACTTTAACTGACGCTGCCAAAGAGGTAATGTGGATTAAGCGTATAATAGATGAGTGTGGAGAATTAAATTTAAAAGACATAAATTTAAGTGATTGTATTATATTTAGTGACAATCAATCTGCAATTGATTTTTCTCATTCACCTATTGAAAATAGTCGAACGAAACACATCGACGTAAGGTATCATTTTTTAAGAAATTTAATTTATGATAAATTTTTTGCTGTTAAACACGTTAGGAGTAAGTTTAACTTAGCGGACATTTTTACAAAACCTTTAACTAAGTTAGAAGTTGAAAATTTTTGTTCAAAAGTATTTGTGAAAGTTTAATCTTTTGGATGGTTACAGGAATGAAAGAACTTAAGTGTTAGTTTAAAGGAAATTAAATATTTCTTTAGTTTATTGAAGATTTTGATAAACTGTATTTTTTTTTGTAAAAGTTGAAGGCATGAGAGGGGGCCGCATGTTAGACAAATAAAGGTATGAGGTTCGATCTCATGCATTCAACTTGTGTCGGTGAGGTCATGGTCTGCGGGGATCGGCTAGTTTATTTTCATTTGCTGTTGGTCGTTCTTGCGTGGATCATGACGTCACCCGTTGTCAGTATTTAAGCTTCTGTTGAAGCAGATCATTTGTGTATTCTTTCTTTTCGTCACTCTGTTTGTGACAATTTTTTTTTATGTTTTTAAATAAACTTGTTTCTTCAGAAACTTCGTTTTTTTTTCTTATTTGTCTTATTAACATACAAAGACGATATTCCAATCTCGGATGTCAGTCCTGCAGTGGATTGATGTCAATAACACGGTTATCAGTAAAAACTGAAGTCGAGCGTCACTGGCTGTGGTCAGTAACTAGAGTTAATTGTGAACCCAACTCAAAAATCCTTAAAATTTCTTAAGTAAAATCATTAATGACGCATTTCAAAAAATTAATGTCTTTATAATTTAAAATCATTGATATTTTCAAAACTTTAAATTCTAAATAAATTATATGCAGCATAATTTACATGAATAATTATGTATAAGCTTACTTTTATCTCTAATAACATTTATTATTCCAGCAGAAAAAATATTTACAAATGAAAGAGTTGCCAAGTATAAATTCTAGTGCTAATATTTTTAAATAAAATATACAGGAAATATGATTGATGATCTCCAGAAACTTCCAAATCACGGTTAGCGAAAAATCAGGATTTTTCCAGAGCAAAATGATCTCTGCAGTAAGCAGGTGGGTAATTGATCACTTAGAGCAGCCAGTGTAGGAACAGAGGGTGTGTGGTGTTATTGGTCCTCATTAAACTGTTCAATTGTGCGGTACTCGACTTCTTGCGCAGGTCATAAGGCTACCAAAGAAGAGAGGCCATCTTGATTGCAGAGAATAAAACTGTAATTGCATGTCTTCGAATTATCCTCTAGGATGTTTCCCAAACCGTCATTGATAGCTCATTGTGCGTGGCGTAAATAAGTACCTACCTTTCTTTGATGTGGCATGGTCTATGTATGTTTTTATTGAAATTTAACTTGTGCCCCTTTATACTTTCAGGTTCAAAAATTGACTAAAACTGAAATGTTGATGGTTAACATTGGTTCTTTATCCACTGGTGGTAGAGTATTAGCTGTGAAGGCTGATTTAGCAAAGATCAGTTTGACAACGCCAGTCTGCACTGAAGTAGGAGAAAAGATAGCTTTAAGCCGAAGAATAGAGAAACACTGGAGGTTAATTGGATGGGGTGTCATAAAACGGGGAGTGACAATTAAGCCTGTATCATAAAAGATGTGAGATATAATTTTGTACAATACTTTTATTTCAAATAAATGAGTTGCGAGTAATGTTCAATAATTCATTTAATTATATTTTATGCCTGTCCTTAAGGTTTCTTTTGTACATCCATGAAGTATCATGATTTCCATAACATGTGATTTGTGGTGTTAGCTGTATAATCATATTATTTATTACATGCTTACACAACATGAAAAAAAGCACCTTAGTTTTAGTCCTATAATGAAAAACCCTACAGTATGGAAACACGAAAGTGCAGAAGAAATTACAGAAAATGAAAAAAGGATAATACTAATAAGGTAGGCAAGGCTCAAAGTTGTCTTTAAATATCCTTAATTATCACAAATTTCAATAAATGGCTTAAAAGTTTGCTCAGGAAAACTGAATATTATTTTTCTAAAAAAAAAAAAGAGTTGCAGAAATTTGGTTATATGCAGGGTTCGCCAAGTGGGCCCACTTAGGGAAAAACCCGCTGGGTTTTATTGGGTGGGCCCACCTTGAAAAAACCCACTAGAAACAATAAGTGGGTTTTTTCAACAACAAAAAAAAATGTTTTTATTAAAACTTATTGATAAACATTTAATTTTATTGTGAAGTATAAATTTGTCAAATAGAATTGCATTATTTATTTGTTTAAATTTTTAATATTTGTAAAGTAAAAGAAACTCTAATCTATAATTTCATAATACTATTGAAAACTTTAAGTGGGTTTTATCAAAAAGTAATATTTTAATGAAATTAAATCATATAGAAATTCAAATTATATAGTCTGTAAAGATCAATTTTTCAAATGTAGTTGCATGCTTTATATGATTAATTAACAGGGTTATAATAAAGGAAGTTGGAGATATCATTTTCCACCCATTATAGCACTAAACAGGTTTTTTCAAGGAATATTTTCAATAAAAAAATTAAAGATGTAGGCATTAATTTTAAAAATACAGTAGCATTGTTATACATGCATTACAAATTTAAACAGACACTGAAATTTTATGACTTTTTAGTATAATTGCTCTTTTTTTCTTGCTTAAACTTTAATCAGGCTAAGATTAGAACTTAAAATTAACTTCATTAAATATGAATAGTTTTTTTTCCCCAATTGCCACCAGTGGATATCATTTTTAATTCACATTAGCATTTTTAATAAAAATATTTTAAGCATAAAAATATCTATTGTATAAGTAAAAGGACTGTCACTGACACACCCCTAAAAAGAAAAGTTATAAAATAAAGCAAAACAAAAATAGTATGAAAATATTTCTGG
This sequence comes from Parasteatoda lunata, assembly GCA_949128135.1. Taxonomy (NCBI): domain Eukaryota; kingdom Metazoa; phylum Arthropoda; class Arachnida; order Araneae; family Theridiidae; genus Parasteatoda; species Parasteatoda lunata. The sequence continues at coordinate 112,106,156 of OX421975.1, forward strand.
AAAGGGGGTTCCCCTTGCTTTTCTTAAATCAAGTTTGGTTATGTCTAGGCAGTTAAAGTATAGTTTTGGTTTTAATGCTGGCATAGTGTTCTGCTTACAGTCCAAATCAAAATATTTGATATTAGTGAGTCTTCTTTCATAGTGAATTTGAATATAGTTTAGAATTGATTTTAAAGCTTTTTATTTTTAAAAAATGCAGAAAGTAATAGGAAGTGGAAGAAAATCTGCATGTGAATGGAATGAGATAATAAAAATTGATGGAGATTTAAAATGTCAATGCAAACATTGTAAATCATTTTTGAGCTGTAAAATTGAAAGAATCAAAGCTCATTTGCTAAAATGTGCAGTTAGAAAAGCTAAGCAAAGAGAAAATGATAAATCCAACCAATCTGAAATTGCTTTAATGCAAGATTCCTTAACAAGTAGTGAAATTTCTTCAGTAACTAGCTCAGTTCCAGCACTTCTTCTTGCAATACCTACCAAAGTGATATTTCTGATTTTCTTTGCCGAACAACAGCTGTGCAAAAGAAAGAACTAGACAAAGCTGTATCAACACTTTTTTTTATGCAGGAAATATACCTTTCAATGTTGCCGAACTTGATTATTTTAAGCAAATGATTGAAGAATTACGGCCAGGCTATAAACCACCATCTGCTAAAGATATTGGAGGAAATCTTTTAAATGATGCTGTAATGGAAGTCGATCAACAACTTATAGAAATGGTCCAAAATTGTAGTTTAACACTAACATTTGACGGTTGGTCTAGTCTGAAAAATGATCCTATTCAAGTAGTTACCATTCATACAGGAACCAGCAGCCATCTTTTGAAAGTATATGATGCAGGCTCCGTAAAGAAGACATCTCATCAATGCGCATCAGTTGTGGAAGCTGCTATTAAAGAATGTCAAGAGAAATTAAACAGCACAGTATTTGCTATAGTAAGCGATAATGAAAATAAAATGGGGAAGATTTGGGAAATTTTAAAAGAAACACTTCCAAAACTTATAACCTATGGATCTTCTGCCCATCTTTTAAATTTGGTTGAAAAAGTAGTATCTCCTAATGCTGTTATTGGACACATCGTAGAAGTTAACAATTATTTTAGAAATGTGCATCAAACACATGGATGGGCAAATGAAAAAAACAGCTTAATGCCACAATTACCAAATGATACTAAGTGGAGTTCATATTGTGACTGCGTAAAAACTTTTGTCAATAATTACCATAAATATCGCTCTTGAACATCAAAAATATTAAATAATGTTGGACTTTACCAAGAAGCTATTAATTTGGAAAAGCAGTTGTCAATTGTTTCTGAAGCTTTAAATAAGCTTCAATGAGAAAATACCTCAATTTCAGAAGCTGTTGAAATATGGATAAACTTAATATCGTGTGAGGAATTAGAACCCCATAAACAACATTTTGTAAAAAGATTTCATCAGGCTGTTCAGCCACTTCATTTATTAGCTTATATTATGGATCCCAAAACAAGAGGACAACTTTTAAATCATGATCATGAACAATTAGCAGAAGACTGGCTTTCTAAGCATCACCCAGAATTTCTGCCAAGTGTTATGGCAATCACAATTTCTGATCCTGAGTACTTTCCAAAATCAATGATGCATGACACTGTTATTGAACAGTTTTCATCTCAAAAATGGTGGAAAATTATGGCAAAAAAAATTCCAAGCTTCCACAAAATTTCTGCAAATTCTTTTTTTCTTTACACTCAGCACCAGCATCCTCTGCCTCCATCGAAAGACACTTTTCAACCTTCGGTTTGATGTGGAGTAAACTACGAAACAGATTAGGAATAGATAAAGCTACAAAACTAGTAAAAGTGTATCGCCACCTAAGGGAGAAATGTGGACACTTTGAACCTGGTGTATAATAATAATAATAAATAAATAAAATTGGACCTTTTTTTAAATTAACTCTTAACTTCTGACATGTTTTAACTAGTTGGAAAAAGTTTCTCATCACCAAAAAAAAAAAAAAAATAATAGTTACCCTTTTTAAATATTATTTTTACGATTTCACTTGAATATAATTTGTTCTGTTCCTTTTAATCATATCTTTTAAAAAATTGTAAAGAAACAAAACAAAACAAAATTATTTTACTAAGTGATACATTAACTAATTTAAAGTTTTAATTTTTGCTTTAAAAAAAAATAAACTTTAACTTTTCATATATGTTTTTTTTTATATAATTTCATATATTAATATGTTTTCTGAAATTAAAAATATAAAATTAAAGTTATTTATCTAAAAATGAAGCCTTTTTCCTAAGGTTAAATATTTGGAGAAAAAAATGGGACAAACTACTAATACTCTTTATAATTATACGTCATTTTAATTTCACTTTCTATTAATCTTATTATAAATACATGGAAGACCATTTAATATTTATTTCTGTTTTATTAAAGTTAAAAGTATGATGAAATTTTAGTTTTTGCTTATTATAAATATTTACTGATTATAAATTTATAATAGGTAATATTTTTTATATGCTTATTAAATATAGTAAATAAATGTGTGTGAAAACAAAAAGATTAATAAACTTGTTCCTTTTATATTACTGTTGCATTTATATTTTATAATGCTCAAGTTAAAAATTGGGAAACGTTATGTCTTTAATGATAAAGAAGATTCAAATATGTATGCGTTCTTTAAATTTATTTTAATTTTGTTATATGTATTTTGATAAACTTTTTGGATTTACTATTTCTATTTTTAAGCTTATACAATACTAAATATTTAATAATAAAAAATATTTACGCAGTAAAACTTTTTAAGTTCATGTTTACTAAATGAAAAAAATCCAATTTCCCCCGGATTCTTTCGAATAAAACCCCATTTAACCCGGGTTTTTTCAATAAAACCCATGTGGGTTGGGTTTTTTCAAACCCTGGTTTTATGTCATGAAACGCAAAGTATTTAACGAAATGAACGCCAAAGTCTTTATAGTACTTCAAATAAAGTGTTAAGAGATAATTACCCTTGATTTGATAGCATGGAAACATTCTATTTGGGAAAATATATAAAGCTCCTCTCTCTCTCTCTTCCTCCTCCTATTAATCTACAATTTTTTTCAAAATCCTTATATTTGTTACAATATAACTATTTTCGGCACCCCCTTTTTTATTTAAAAAAAAAAAAAAAAAAAATGTCAGCATAATTTTTAAAAAAAAAAATCTTAGTTTTCTAAAAACTTCTTTTTTTTTTCTTTTCTTGCTAAGTGCAAGAACTACTAAAACAATATCTAATTGTGTATCTGCAAATCCATGTTCATATCGTGCAAATTGCTCCCATTTGAGAAAAGGAGTCCTTAAATTTGGAGGCAATTTTAGTCCTTTAATTTTTATATTTTGAACTTATAGCTCTGGGAAGGGGAAACGTGAATCAAACTACCGAACAAGTCTAGTTACAGTTAAAACTTACTGTGGCCAGAGTCGCGGCATGCACATGCATCTTTCATTTATCAAATTCTTACGTAATTTTTATTTATTTTATGAAACACTCTGAATCCAAAGTTTTAAAAATATGCACAAAAAGAAAGTGAACACGATTTATGAAGCGAGAAAATTTTAAGCTATTATTAGTTTTATCACTCTGTACAACATTTTTTTCCTTCTTTTGTCCATTAGAGGGTACTATGTGAGTTTTCAGGCTGATAATGAAAATTAGTTACACAAGAATTAACGACAAGTAAACATGGTAACAAACAAGTAATCAGTGTTTGCAGAATATTCTGAATAATTTGCTTAAAAAATAACATATTTTATCAATTTTATTAAAATGTAATGTTTTAACAGTTATTGACAAATATACAAACATTTTATCTAATCTTTAAATACAATTTCCTAAGTATAAAAAGAAAATTATTTTCAATTTTATTTTCCAAGAGTAAAAATATATTTTTTTATTATAGTTATAAAAGTAATAAATAAGTAAATTTTTTCTCAACTGATGAATTATGTTCTCAGACATAAATACTGCAACATTGATTTTCATAGTGACATAAAATTATGTATAAATGGGCAAGTTCCTAAGATCACAGAACTTATGGAGTGTACTTCCTTCATCTTTTAAAAAGTAAATATTCAGGTTTGTATTTTTAAGGTGATGTCATTATTTAATAATTCTTTTCTCACTATATAAAATTCCATCTTTAAGAAAAACTAAAATTATTTAAAGAATAGAATACAGTTTACAATTTTCAGAAACTTAAGAGAACATTCTTACTGGTTTAAAATGCATGAATTAAAAGTATACTTCATATGAATTTTTACTGCAGTGAAAGTTACAGTAAAAAATACATTTGAAATGAATACTTGACATTAAAATGGTTTTAGAGTTATGTTTTTTCAAATCATTTTAATTCAACACAAAATCGGTTGTGTACAACAAAAAGAGAAATATGGAATATCTCCACTCTTCTCTTAAAATTAAAACTTTTTAGTCTATTTTTGAAAGGCTATGTCAGAACATTTAAGAGTTAAAAAAAACTCCCAAGTCGTGGAACTCGCCCTATATATATATATATATAAAATTACACAGTAAAAATTAAGTGCATAACACTGCGCATAAAAAAATATATCATTCGTTGATGAGATTTATGCAATAACATATAATTTTAGAAAAAGAGTCATTAATGCTATGATTTTAAAATTTATTTTTTAGACCTCAGCAATACTTTATTAACATTTTTTATATAACTGAAAATCTAAAACAGTCCACTTTTATAAAATTCTCTCTTCAATAATATTTAATTTTTTGCAAGTCCTATTTAATGATACATTGCAGTAATTATAATATAAAACATGTTTTTTATCACATAAAAGTATGATTTTTTGCAAGGATACTTCTAACACAAAATAAAGCGGTTATTTTTCTTAACAAAAATAATAAAAGAATAATAATAAAAGCTGGTCGGCCAGGGAATTTAAGTAAAATGCCAAAAAAATTGGGGGAAATGAATAAAATTAAGTTTGAATTCGACATTTCCCCCCAATAAAACTGGCCAAGTAAAAAAAAAAATTCTTTCTAACTTTAGTATTAGGTATAAGTTTTTTGTAATATACTCTATATATAAGAATGAAGAATAATTAATAAAATTTATGCCACTCGATACAAAAATTCAACAAAACCAGTCTAGAGTAGTCAGGAATTTTTTTTTTTTCAGTTTGTATGTGACAACACTGATAAACCCTATTTCTTTTCTGCTAAGAAACTATCTTAAGATAATTATGAGCCTAAGTTTCAGTTAAAAAATACAAACATGTCTGTCAAGGTAATTTTTGTCTATATTCCAATAAATATTTTTGACGGTCCTGAAACTTAACATCTTATTTAGTGGTTTTTATATATCACGTAAATTATTTCAGGCAATCTTAATAATAAATAAATACAAAAATATTACATGACACATAAAATACACACTAAAAACATACTTGATAGCAATAACTATTCAATAATTTAACAATCCTTCAAAAATTCAACAACAGCTATTTCTAAGTATTTTCAAAATCACATGATACTTTAGATGAGACAATCGACATAAATTCTAATTTTAAAGCTCATATTCTCAAGTTATACTATACAGTAAAAAGTTTTCAAGGGGTTCCCTTGAACCTTTATCAAAAATAGGTTTAATATTTGTGCTAGAAATTTGCCTAGTCGTTACCATACTTTTTGAGCATAAAAATTAATGCATGTTTTTGAACTGGTATAAACTTTTAATGAGGACTGCAGAAAACTAGGATTGGCAAGCCTTGTCAATTTTTGATGTTTTTTTTTTTTCATAGATAAAAATTTTATTTCTAAAATTTTGATAAATTGCATTTATGTCTTAGTATAAATATAATTTATATTTTAATTAGTACAAAGTATAAAATATTAAATACTTTTGAGAAACTTATGTTGAAAAGATATCTTGAAGAAAATAAAACTTATATCAAATAAATATGCTTTAAATATAGTTCACTATAAGTTATCAAAAAATTTGCTAATAGACGGTTGTAAAGTTGCTTCAAAGAAGGCCATAATAGAAAAAGAAACTTGAATATTCTAAAAATAATTTATGCCAGCATTCCCTTTCATAAAACTAAAAGTTAATAAAAGCACAGATTTCTGATCCTTTAATACAATAAAATTTATAACAATAATGCATAAATTTTAATGATTTTGTTTATAAATTTATCCCATGCTTTAATTTGTATTTCATGCAATTGTAAGACTGACAAAGTGCACTCTATTTTTTATTTCATTGAGTATATTTAAATATAAGAATGAAAAGTGAAATAATTTTCTTTTACTTAAAACTGTTATTTCTACATTAATTAAACCTTAGTGTAGATATACATCAGCGCATGTTCATTTTATATGTTAGCATCTATATGTTACCTGCAAAGTTTGAAATCCGGCATTCTATACAATGCCTAGGCATTGTATATAATGCCTAAAACTAGCCAGCAATGTATGATACGATTTATATTTCACGTATTTCCTAGGAATTCTATAGAATGTCACATGAGAAACCGTTTAGAATATCACGTGGCTAGACATGTGACTTTTAACGCGTGCTTCAAGCTCAGAATTTTTCGGTTGCACTTTGCAGTTTTTATATGAAAATTTTATTTCCCTTAATAAGAAAGGCATGCATTATGTTTTGTACAACTTTCATTTTTCTTTACGCATTTTGCATAAATTTTTTCTTAATGGTACTCTCATTATTTTTCAGAATAAAATTTTTATTTTTGAGAAATGCACATAATTTACATAATAACCTCATCAGGACGTTTTTTTTCTTACTTTGTCTAAATAGCATTTGTCATTCTATAAAATGCCTAGGTATTATATACAATGCCTAGGGAAAGTATGTAATACTTTTCATATTTCATACCTTGCTTAAAAACATCCGGCATTATATAGAATGCTGGCATTTCATACTTTGCCGGTAACATATACATTAATTTAATATTTTCAATATGTTTTACATGTATTTTGTAATTCTATCACCAAGTTTTTGACAGTTTTAACCATTCCTTTTTAAATTCATGTTCATATAAAAAGCTAACCTAATCCCAGAGAAACTACTAAAATTTAAAAAAAAAAAAATTTGAAATTCAGCTGCTGTGAATGTATAAATCTTTGGCTGGTATCTATTTAAGGCATGTTCAAACAATTTTACATTAGAGGCATCTTTTTTTTTCTTCACGTTAAACAATGCTTTTAAAGAAAGAAAAAATCTCAGAAATGTTTTTTAAAGTTTTGCATACTATTGTACATTTTACAAAATGTTGAATATTCAATTCAGTATTTTATATTGGATATTAATTCAATGTTGTATATTTAGTATATCATTTAGTTTCATTGATCTTCTATTACAGATATAACCGATCTCCAGTTTTCAGGTTCAGTTTTCGTTTTCTTTTTACTAGATTTCGGGGTACCGGTTTTTGAAGAATTAGTTGACGGGCATGGCATCTGTTCATTTGATTGCTGTGTTCTCTGAAAATGTAAATTATAATTTTTAGCTTAAGAATTCAAAAACAATAAAAGATTCTGATGAGATAATTATATTTTATATCAACTAATAGCGAACAAATAAAAAAAAAATAATGGAAAAACAACATAATGAACATAAATAAATGATAGACAAACTGATGAGATTGAAATTTGTTGAAAAATAATTTTTAGCTATGAAATTTAAAAGCAATAAAATATTCTGATCAAATAATTATATCGGGTTGAGTAAAAAGTTTACTGCAAAGGGAAGATACCTCTGTGCCAACAGCAGCCATTCCCGTGGTAGTTAACCTTTCTTCAAAAGGGTTTTGCATTCTAAAGCTAAAAGTTTAAACTACACAACTGCGTAATTTGCTTGTCAAAACCTCATTATCTTGTGCACCAGAAAAGTGTTAAAAATGGAACTATCACGTCACCAGATCAGAACAATTATATACTAAATAAACTCAGCGCAACTGAATGCCACAAAAAACTGTTTGAAAGTTTATCTTTCAATACTGTTTCTTATGATACAGTAAAAGTTAGGTATCGAAAGTTTAAAGCTGGGAATTTCAACATTGTAGATGAACCACTATCTGTCTGCTCTATTGAGGTCGATTGTAACCAATTAAAGCAACAAAACAAATATGTTTCAACTTGAACTATTGGGTTAGAGCATGACGTTTAGTTAATGCACTCAAATGCATAAATCTAACGTTTAAGCTTAACCGCTGGGTGCCTCGCGAAATTACTGCTGGAGACAAGAGCAGGAGAAAAGCAGCCTGTTTGGCTCTGCTCTAAGATCAAAGAAAAGAAAACATTCTGGACAAAATTGTGACCTGTGATGAAAAATGAATGTAATCAAACAATACAAGCTGTAAAGGAGAGAGGTCAGCACCCGGGGAATCAGCAGGTTCGGTTGCAAGATGAACACAAACTAACAAGAAGGTGCTTCTCTATATCTGGTGGGATTGTCGTGGAATTATCTATAAGGAGTACCTGAAAAGCAGGCAGGCTATCAACAGTTCAATGTACAGCAATATGCTACTCAAAGTTTGCGATGCCATTCGTGAAAAACGAAAAAAAAAAAGTTCAGGAAAAAGTTGTTGGTTTTCCTTCATCAAGATAACGCCTGGCCACATGTTAGTACGATAACCGGCTGGACACTCTACCTGCTGGAGTAGTATTTGATGCAGCATCCACCATACAATTATTTTAAATTTATTTTCTAATGAATAAAAGTTGCAACTATTAAAAATGCTACTACTGGCCACTGATAAAATTTTGCCCTATAATATGAAAGTTATTCGGAAATTAAGATACAAATCAATGTAGCTAGTTTAATGCCTACAGATTCCCCAACATGCCTTGCTGTTAAACACCATTTTTACTAGCAGTTCAAAATGTTAATAATTAAGTGATCAGACTGCCAACAGTAAAAAAGGACACTATTTGAGTTTTTAACAAAAATATGCCTGCTGATTCCTGGAGTTTAGTTGCTACATAAGAATCTGATGAGAATTTTTGGATGGGAATAGATTAATCACCCAACCTACAGCTAGAATTTAGCACCTCGTAATTTTCCCTTGTTCTGCTTCCTAATTTCTTAGAAGAGGTGAAAGAAGCAATCTAAGGCTGGTTGTCTTCACAGGTGAAGGTAGATAATAAAAAAAGTTATTAAAAAAAATTTAGGTTTGTTTCATAAGAAATCAAATTTTACTTTCCAAAATAAGTCCTTAATACCTCAATCTGTTTTCTGGAATAGCTGGATAGAGTGTAAGCTACCCCAGTGCTAGACTAAGATGAGACAAAATTTAATTAAGGAACTTCTTTTATCTTCTGATTTTGGTTTACTTTGAAAAGAATTATGTAGATGAAAGTAGAAGTTTATGACATCAAATATCATACTCAAATAAACTGTTATTTAACAATGATAAAATAATTGCATTGATATTTGGACATGGGGAAAAGGCATAAGCAGGGGTAGCAGCAAAGTTTTTTAAAATTTTAGGGTAATTTTAGGAACTTTTTTCAAAACATTTTAGGTAAATTTTAGGGGTAATATATGATTTTGCTAGGATAAAAACAGATCACACGGTAGTTTATTACATAACAGAAGATTATTCATCCATACATATCATAAATAATTGCAAGCCATAAAATAAAGCTCTGAAATTTATTAAGTGAAGAATGAAATCTCAAATTTACATATTACCTATCAAAAATTAAGTGCATAATTCAGGAACAGACAAAAGTGAGAATAAATCAAGAGAAAAAATTAATTAACACCAACTTGGAAAAATTAAATATACTTTATTAAATCCAAAACAATTCGTAAATTAAAATGCAACGCCAAATAAAAAATTAAGGAACATTTGAGTAAAACTTTTCGAACTTAAAATTATTATAAGCGATATATATATTAAAAAAATTCACAATTTCATTTCTTTCCTATCCTTATCCGATTAAGTATACAGAAAATGACTTAATAATTTATGAAGTAAAAATATACCATATAAAAACTGTATCAACTTAAATATTAACCAAAATAATACTGTCTTAAATTGTATATACTTTAAACAATTTAAATTCTCATATCTCTGATACTTATATGTACTATAAAAGTACACAGAAAAGTTTCCAAAATTTAATATCAGATAAAATTGAAGGAAATCATGACAAAAATATTGTAAACAATTCCCTTTCTCATCCTCTGCGATGTTTATATAAACAATAAAAGTATTTAAAAAAATAGTTCGAAAAATCAGAACAAATAATCTGCATACCTTTAATTAAAATTATTACCATAAATTATAATTCTATTTCGATTCTATAGTAATTTTTTAAAAAAAGAACATTCCTCTCTAAAATAGAATACTTTTTTATTTGATTTTTATTTAATTTTTACCTTCTTAATCAAAACTTTATTATTACCCTTTACCTTACCTTATTAAGAAAAACTATTGTGTGATATTATTAGATTTCAAATCAGCAATTTATATTAGAAGCTAGAGAAAAACAAATTAATTATGATCATTTTGCTAATATATTCTTGATATGATTTGTGAGATTCTTTTACTACCTTTTACTTTATAGTGTTGTGGTGATCTTCAACACTCCTCCATGATTTGGAATGGTATCTTTGATTAGTCTAAGAGACATAAAAGTATTCTCATGGTGACTCACATTAAGCATTGCTTTATTTATCGAAAAACCTCTCTCAGGATCAGAATTCCCATGTGGCAAAATTAAAACAGTTTTAATTAATGTAGTTAAATTCTTATATTTTAGATTATTACTTTTTTATTTATATTTAGCCTATAACTCTAATTTTTTAGGAACACCAACAAAATTTTATCAGATTTTTAGGAATTTTAGGGTTTGCACATAGTTTTATGAATTTTAGGGGGAATGCGACCCCTGCATAAGGTAAAACACATACACATTTCAAATTTAGGTGTAAACATGAACATAAAAGAGCTCCTTTATGGTGTTATGAATCACACTTATTTTAAATCTAAGAAAAATTAAATAAAAGTAACATGACTTACTCTTAGGTGGGGAGGTATATAGCGCTCTTCATTGTTGGAAGTTGATAACACTTGAGGGATTTCTAAAAAATTATACATTAATTATTTTGGCTTTTGAATCCAAATCTTCTACATTTTTAGTTATCCTGGATAATTTTGTTCTTTTTAAATCAGCTCTATTTAATACAGTCAAACCCCGCTATAGTGAACCTTCAAGGGATTGAAATTTAGGTTCACTATAGCCGAATTGCAAACAATTTTAACTAACTTTTCCAAACTGCTCCCTTTTATTACACATTAATTAAATGAAGGACCCAAAAAAAGCAATACAAAAATGATTAAAAAACAATATGAAGTAACAAAAAATGTATTAACTTTTATTTTTGATTACTCTTCGTCTTGCGTACAAAAAATTTAGGAATGGGAAACTGAGATAGAAGCAAACAAGACAACTGAGAAGCAAACAAGAAAAATGCTTCATGGCTACATTCCACAATAAATGGTTTTATAAATTGGTATATGTATTTTATGTAGAAATTTTAAAATGACCAAAAAATGAAGAAGAAAAAATCAGAGACAGAAAAAAGTTCATAATATCCTATTTCCTTCTTTCTTTTGGTTCACTATATCCACAAAAAATAATATATGTGTAAAGCAAGGTACGGGGGCAAACATTTCGTTCACTATAGCGGGATTCCAGTGAAATAATGCAACCAATTTTAGTGATACACAATATGATAATTAATCTACACTTAGTTATCTGCATCCCCCATATTTTTAGGGTCAAAAATTCACTCAGAGAGAGGATGTTTTCATATCTAATGTCATAGCTTACATAAGCTGCACTAATTCATTAGAATTCAACATCTTATCACACAATAATCTAATTATTAGATAAAAAGTTATTTGGTGTGATTTGCAAAATGTAGAGTGAGCAAATTAAAATATAGAACACCGCAATAACTTTTAGATTGACTGATTCGAAGAATTGATTTAATTAGCTAACAATAACAGTTTCATACATCAGTGTTTGCAGCTGTATTGATATTTCTGGTCTTCCCTGCAGGATTCATTGTTTTAAACTGTTTAGGAATTCGGTCATTTTATGAGGAACTCTATATACAATTTCATATTATAATAAATAGATAAAATTTGCTTTTATTATACTCAAATTATCTTTTTATTGATTTGTGGTTTGCTCCTTTTAAAACCAGTCTATGTATTCTGTAAAAAAAATGTCCTTGATTTTTTTTGAAAAATTTGGTTTTGATTTTATTTGTAGCCTTCTATGAAGCCTGCTTAACCCCTTAACGATCGGTTAATTTTCAAGAAAACGGTCATAAAAGTGCCTATTTTTTTATCCCCGAAAATTGATTTGTGCTGACTTCTAGTTTAAAAAATTACTAACTATCTACAATTACCTTAAAAATATTTTGGTACTGCCATCTGGTCAGTAAAATAAGAAATAAATGTGAAAAGAAATTAATTAGTTTTATTCTTATTGGTGCTGTAACGTATCAAGCTATATAAATAACAGTTTTGTTTCTTATAAAAAATCTTTTATTCACAAACAGTAACAAATATGAAGAAAATATTACAATTATAATTAAACTATTACAAAACAAACTGGAAAAAGTGCCCGTAACGAGATATATGAAAACTCTCCCATAACGGGATAGATAAATTATTATAAAACAAACTAGAAAAACCCGTAACAGGTTATAAGAAACCACAAATTCCACAACAAAACTAATCTCTAAAAAAAAACCAACAACTCTCTGTTGTTCTAAAAAGGTCTTCTAATTTTATCGTCTGCTTTTATTTTTTTTAATTTATCTCTTTGTGTGTTTATTTTATTAATTTGCAGTAAACATTAATATACAATTCACTTGTAACTCAATTTAGATATCAAACTAAAATATTCAAAATAAAATTTGAATTAAATATTATATTTTAACTTCACATAAAATAAATACAAATAAATATAACTATTTACATATATACAACAATATTCAAAGACTGAAGCTAACCAGATTTTTTTTTCAAAGTGCTTATTTTTATCTTGGTATTACTAGTTTTAAATCCAAACAATATACTTATTATTTTTAAACTTCATATAATTAGATTCAAACTCAATCTTATTAATATTTATATACATAACTAAAAAAAAAACACATTTAAGAACACTAGCACCATTTTCTACAAACAAATTCGCTTAACACTTATGTTTTATTTTCAAGTATAATAATTTTAAACACTTTCTAAAATTAAACTTAACTGGTTCAATTTCAAAACTTCAATATATTTTCCTTTTATATTTCCAGCTTAATTTAAAACTTTAATAGCAACTAATTTCTTTACGAGTTAATTTTTTTAGAAAAGTAAATCATACATATGAATAAGGAAATATGACTTATCTGAACATAACATCACAACATAATATTTATAATTATATAAACTATCTTTAAAACAAGCAATAGAACTAAAGAAATAGCAACAAAAAAAAAAAATCTTATTATTTAAGTAAAAATCACTTGAAGTGAAATAATCAACAAAACCTTTCTTCAAAAATAATTAAACTATTTTAGTTTTCTAGTTTAATAACAACTAACCTAAGTTTTAATTATCGCTTTACTTTACTACTATCGTTTGGCGATTAAAGATAAGATTTTCATTATTATTTTTACTTTCACTCTTAAAACGTTAGCCAAATTTGGGATAATAGGCGAATTTCATAGTGCCATGACTTTTGTTGTAAATTTTAATATTCTTTAACCAGTTTTTGGTACTATCTTTAGTAAAGGTTTGGCATTGCTTTTAGAATCAAGTTCCAAATTAAGAATGTACTTTTCTTTATCAAGCCCCAGTCTAAAAGGGAATGTTTATCATATTTTACAATATAATTTTTTTCTTCTTAGAAATATGGTTTATTTGTACTTCTCGGCAATTATTCTTTTTCTCTTTTTTTTAATTTCCTTTTTTCCAGATTTCCTACTTAATTATCATATTTTTATATACTATAATCCCATTCCATATTTTTCACCAATTCTTGTCTTAAAACTTAGCAAAACATTTCTGGAACAGATCCCGACGCTGCCACCAATTAAATATATATACACTGAGTGGCCAAATTATTATGACCACCTCAGAGCTCGCTGTTGGCCTATATCCTATACGGCGCAATGTGCGTCGAACAGTCCGTTCAGAGATGTTCACAGTTGCTCCTTGATTAAGATCACTTGCAATTTGTCGCACTGTTGCACTGCACAACCCTGGCCAGCCTTCTCTCTGATCGAGCATTCAGTACCCTGTGAAGACCACAAGTCTGACGTTTAGACCTCGTTTTTTGCTTGATTGTCCATTCTTTGTACACATTAACAACTGCTGCTCTAGAACACTTCACAAGTGCAGTCGTTTTGCTGATACTCGTTCCGACACATCTCGCACCCACAATCATTCAACGTTGAAATTCAGTTAAATCACTTTTCTTTCCCATATCTGAGCAAGCAACACAGTATAACTGATGACTCACTTGTCCAGCATTCCTGTGTTATAGTTATCTTGCCCTCTAGCGGCAGCGCTGTGACGCAATAACTCATTTGCATAAAACTCTGAGGTGGTCATAATAATTTGGCCACTCAGTGTATATAGCTGTAACGTATCAAGCTATATTAAAGAAAAGTTCTGTATTTTATTTATAAAAACATTTACTTACAGCAACAACTACAGAAATGGAATTAAAGTTCCCGTAACGTGAAAGTAATAACTTTTCAAACAAATATAGAAAATCCGTAATGGGTTAGTACAAACCTCAATTTCAAAACAAAAAAACCAACAACTCTGTTGTTCTACCAAAAAGTCTTCTAATTTCTTTCATTTTTTAAATTTATCTCTTTTTGTGTTTATTTTATTTACAACTTATTTTTACGACCTTTTGCCAGCCCGTTATTTTTTAATATTTTTACTTTTATTCATGCTTTTGATAGCCAATTACTTTTATATTATTTTTAGACTTTATAGCATGTTACTACTGAACATTCCAGCCGGGAAATATCACGGGAGCGAGAAGGAAGGGGTTAATTAAAATTATTTAATTAAACTCACTTTTTTTCAATTCGAACTGTCTTATAATTATAAAATTTTAGCCATTAAGGAGTCATGGTGGCTCAGGGGATTGAGCATTCGCCTTCCAATGAGGTGAATCACGTTTGAATCCTGCATCCGACTTGCACCGAACACAGTGCTGATGTAAAATATCCTCAGTGGTAGATTGATCATGGGTTAGAATCCTGTTGCCGTCAGGCACACCGAGGAAGGTTTTAGTAGTTTAGTTCTCCCAATGGTTGATCCAGGCGTTCCCTTGTTTTTTGGATTGAGTTTAAAATTTCTAGGCTATGGAGTTGAACATAGTCCTAAACCCAAAATTGGGTCAGCTGTTCAACAACAGTTATAAAATAAAATAAAATCTTAGTAATTTGAGCCGTGCTGATTCGGGGGATAGAGCGTGCCTCCCAACAAGATTATCCAGGTACAAATCCTAGTGATAGCTGATGGAAACGAATTCTGCACCTGGTTTGCACTGACCACAGTGCTGACGTAAATTATCCTCTGTGGTAGACGGATCATGGGTTAGAGGTTTTTATGGTTGACCTTTCCATACAACGAGTTACATCCACGAAAACGAATTTCTCTCAATACTTGATCCAAGAGTTTCCTTGTTTTCCGGATTGGGTTCAAAATTACAAGGCTATGGAGGTTGAAACTCAAAATTAGGTTGGCTGTAAAAAATGGTAATAAAATGTTAGTTATTTTAGATATTCAAATGGTGGTATAAAAGAAGTGTTTTTTTGTTGATGTCTCATAGTAATTTTGTCTTGAACCCCAATTCATTCTAGGGCAATTTATCGCTGAAATTCTTTAAACATAAACAGTATATCTTAGCCCGAATTTAAAATAGGCCCGATTTGTAAAAAAACATGAAAAAGAAGTTAAAAACTTACTAATCAAGTTCCTGGATACTAACTGCTCGACCATCATGTCAGCCAGAGTTTTCATATTAATTGCATCGACTTTATTTTGTAATTTCTGGATCTGTGATTGCATTCTACTTTCAACACTCTGACTACATGATTTTTGTGCTTTCAATTGTTTTTCAAACTTCTTCAATTTTTCAGATTCACGTACAAGATGAACAAAATATTCCTCTTCCACTTTTTTCTTTAATTGTGAAAATTCTGCCGTAAAGTTTTTTTCGGCATTCTCGATCAGAAGGCTGTGCTCTTGCAACTCCATCTTCAGATCTTCAGCTAGTTCTGATTTCAATTTTACTTTGGAAGGAGTTGATGGTGAATCATTCTTGATTTGGTTCTGCAATTTCTGAAGTTGAGATTGCATCTTTCTTTCTATATTTTGTATTTGAGAATTTTGAACTTGTACTTGCTTTTTCAATTCTTCTGTTTCTTTACACTGCTGTTGATACATTTTGTATGGATCAAAATTAGGAACTTGTTGAGAATTTCTATCAGGAACGTCTAAAAAAAATATATAAATAAAAATGAGGCAGGAAATAAGTGAATCAAAAATATGAAAATATTTAGTTTTATTACGAAATTTTCATGCATTTTTTATGCACTACATCTAATGATCTATTTTTATGAATGTCAAAGTAAACAAATGAGAAAAATAAAACTAAAGGTGTACATTTGCTTTTAAAACATTGAAATAATTTACCTCCCTTCCTATTTCCCCTTTAGAAAACTTGCATTTAACCCTCTGATGATCGCATAGGTTTCATGCATTCTTTGCAAGATAATTTTTCTACGTAAGTATATTTGGTGTTTGGTAACAATTCATTTTTTTAATTCTTAATTAAAAAATGAAGCCACATCATTAGAGGTCTGATATTAATACTCAAACAACGATGCTAAAAATTCGATTCAAATTTCTAAAATCACAAGTGAAAAAAAAAAAGTTTGATTGATTAATTATATTGACTAATTATAGTCTTTCAATTTCCTTAGGTAATCATTCAGGATTTGATGTTTTTCCTTGCTTAAATAGTAATTTGCTATGTCGAAATAAAATTTTTTTACAATGTATATATAAAAAAAATTTAAGGGCAGCAGTTCATCTTCATGGCCCAGTTGCACATAAGGCCATCAGTCTTTCTCTTCCTTGCCGCAACCACTCTTGCTTCCTACCAATTGCTCCTCCCATCCACTCTCTTTACATTATGTTTCAGTTTTGGATAGGTGACACTGAGAAGGCTGTAGGGGCCGTTTAAATATTAGGTACGCACCTAGCGAGATTTAATTACTGGAGAGGCTAGAATGAAAACAGCTCTTAGTTGGCATTTATGACAGCAGGTTAATTAGTTTTTCTAGAATTCTGTAACAAAAAGTTAATGAAATAAATAGGTGGAAGCCCATGTTAAGCGAATCATACTTGCCTGAGGAGTTAACTTCTTTTGAAACTTTTGTGGATAATTTCTCAACAATTACATCTAAATCCTCAATTTTTTCAACAATTTCATTGATATTCCGATTAATCTGTAATGCTTGTGGAGATGCCTGTAATTAATTGAGTAGCTAAATCATAACAGTATATATATATATATATATATATATATATATATATATATATACACACACACACACATATATATATATATACACACACAAAAAAATTTCTGTGTAGGGAAATAGAGAGTAACTTTGCATTTAAAATTATCTTAAGATTTAAGTTAGTTGTATCTTTTAAAAATAAAAATTAATTGAAATATTTACAAAAAAATAAATAAATACAGTCCATTCTTCATTAATGTCCTATATCTTATTAAGTTTTGGTTGATGAGAACTAGAGTCACAAAATTCGAGTTATCTAAGACAATATGTCTAAAAAAAGAATATTAATCATAATAATTTCCATTTCTGATTAACTTTCTGAGAATGCTTTTAAAAAAGAAAGAAAGAATAACTATAAAGAAGATTTGTGTCGGAAAACTTTTGAGCTGAAAGGTGTTAACACCATGAGCATATTAACTAATTAAAAACAAAAGTTTTATAACTATGTTTTTTTTTTTTTTTTTAGAATAGAAATAATATATTGTTTTCTTCTTCTAAGTGTTCTAAAACTATTAGTTTTATTGAACTTCATATGCTAAGTCTATTTAAAAAATTTGAACTTTTATTTTACCCTGCATTATTTTCTTTGTTCAGTTTTGCGTCTGTTATTTTAATTTTTTATTTTTAAAGTGCGGGTTAGTTCCATCAAAAAATCCTCCACGAAGGCAAATTTCTCCCAATACTTGATTCAGGAGTTCCCTTGTTTTCTAGATTGGGTTCAAAATTACAAGGCGATGGATTTGAACATTTGTAGTCTTAAACCCAAAATTGAGTCAACTGCTCAAGGAAGGTTATAAAATAAAATAAAAATTGGTGGCATTAATTTTAGTAATAATTTTTCAATTATATTTTATTCTTAAACATAAAATATCTTACAAAACACTTATATAGGCCATATGAGTTGGAAACAAACATATTTTAAAAAAATTTACTAGATCAATTTCTTTTTAATAAAATATCAGAGGTACCTCAAACATAAGTTTATTCGTTTCTCCTGACTTTTCAGGCCTAAAATACTTTACATTTCCCTGTTTTATCTGAATTTAGAAAAATCTGTACTTCAGAAGGCAAATGAAATCTTAAATATGGTAAATGTTACCAGTTGAAAATAAAAGAAGTGTAAACTTCTAAGGATTGTGAAAACCTGAACAAGTTGTTCTGCCAGGTTTAATAGTAGTGAGGTTTTAAATGAAAAGATGTGTAAAATGTACATAAAATATAAATGAAAAGATGCATAAAATATAAGCATAAATTAAATGAAAATATGTATAAAGTAAATGAAAAAAAAACATAAAAATAACAGGCTCATGCAAACTCAATGAAAAAAT
Source organism: Parasteatoda lunata (assembly GCA_949128135.1). Lineage (NCBI taxonomy): Eukaryota > Metazoa > Arthropoda > Arachnida > Araneae > Theridiidae > Parasteatoda > Parasteatoda lunata. Next base: position 112,125,146 of record OX421975.1, read on the forward strand.
CCAAAAACAAGTTCAACCACTGAGTTCTTCATTTACTATTAATAGGAGTCTTATTTAAAAACCAAAAAAGGGAAATGAATAAAACAGGTACAGGACTTCATATCTACAGAGTGTTCTGTACTGTTAATATATTTAAGTCTAAGTTCAAGGTCCCTGTGGCAGAATTTTTTCGAGCTATCAGCAACAAAACTGTCTAGCACTAACATCTTTCTGCAAGATACGCACTAATTATTTCCTTCTTCGTATTTTGTAAATAATCATCACGATAAAAAAAAACAATTACAAATTATGAAATCCGTAGTAGTAATTGCCAAAAAAAGATCGATGACGAAATCACACTCCATAAAAAGCGGTTACTCAAATGTGTGTTTTGTTTCGAGATTAGGTTGTTGTAATAAATAATATCGTATAAAAAATATCGAATTTAAAAAGGTATGGAGAAATCAATAGCAATAACAGCCAAAAAATCAATAGAATCATTGCCTTAAAAAGTAAATACTCAAATGCACGATTTCCATAATGTTTGAAATATATCGGGATATTTAAAACCATGTGAAAATCAATATCAATAACCGCCGAAAATACAATGGAAACATCATATGGATTTACGATACTGTCGCCCTAAATTGAAAGCTCCAGAAAGTGATTATCTAAATGCATGATTCAAATTTTACATGTACATTTCTTGGGAAAAGAAAACTATTTTTTTTTTTTTACTTTTCAAAAGAAAAATCTTTCTGCAAGAATTCTAACTTTCTGCGACAATGTCCCCGTGGCACTGCGATTCTGCCATGGGGTTAAAAATGAAGTAAAAAAAATTTCTAACGACAGGCACTGAACTTTCACGTTCTTTGCCTAGGAAGATACCGGAAGTGCTACTCATTTAACGTTACCCAGTGGGCACCTGTGAACCTAAGTCACGGAGGCGAGCAACATTACCCCCGCCACAGATACCCGTTTTATAGGGTGGGCCACATTCACACATTACACAATAGAGAACAACACAGAAAGAAACATTCATGCCCTGAGCGGGATTTGAACCTGCAGCCATGGGCTTAGCAGTCAGACATGCTAACCGCTCGACCATCTGGACGGCAGTAAAACAAATATACACATTACGGGTTGAAAGTGTTGGAATTAAATTATAAATAAACAGATAATTTTTTGAGAGAAATTTTTTTTAAATATTTAAAAAGAAAAAAGAACACTTCTATTTATATATTTTCTATAAATTTAATAAAAACAGTTGCCAAAATTAAACGAACAAAACAAGGCAATGCATCATTCAGACTGCTTACAACAACCTCGATTTGCTGATTCCATCAATAATTTCCGGTCCTGGTATTCTATATTCTTTCACTCCCCCTTACCAGGGCACGGGAATGATCACTACACATATACATAATATATCGCAGTTATTCTATAAAACCTAACTGAGTCCTAAAATTATTGAGTTCTTTGAAATAATTTTTGTTAAGAGGTCAGCTACATTATCTCGTGAATTAATATATTGAAAGTCGAAAATTTTTTGATCTACATTGTCACGTATGAAATGATATCTAAGATCTATGTGTTTACTCCGATCAGACGTAGTTTGATTTTTAGCTATGAACATAGCTGCCTGGTTATCAACATTTATTAGTACGGGAGGTGGTACAAACATTTCTTTACAGAGCTCAAACAGTAAACTCTTTATCAACAATACTTCCTTGGTGGCATATGCCATCGCCAGATATTCAGCTTCTGCGGAAGACATTGCAGTGCAATGTTGTTTTTTACTGGACCAAGACACTGCAGCACCCCCAAGAATGACCAAATAACCATTAAAGTACAGAATTTGGATGTTCATCTGATTCTTCTTCACTTGAGTTCATAATTTCTGTGTCTTCATTTTCAATAAATAAGGAAATCTTATCTTCATAGGGTCCTTCTTTGATCAACTTGGAAGGGAACAAATCGTCTTCAAAGAGCACATCAATGCTGATAAAAAACTTTTTTCTTTCTGGATTCAAAGTTTATATCCTTTGATACCACTTGGGTACCCAATACGGATACATTCTATAAACTTTGGGTCAAAGTTGCTCCGCCTTTGAAATGAGCGTGTATGGCTCCAGGCCCGACATCCAAAAACTTTCAAGTGATCCAAGGTGGTTTCTTTACCTGACCATAACAGACATTCCATTCAGCCCAGAATTCTGGCTTTGCTTCTGATTCTATGAGGAGGCATCTGGTTATGTTGATCAAAGTCTGGTTTATCTTTTCTGAAATTCCATTTTGCTAAAGGGATTCCGGCACAGTTAACTGCCTTTGAATTCCATGTTTGATAAGATAGTTGTTAAAGTTTTGTGACTTAAATTCACCTCCATTATCACTCCTTAAAATTTTTATCTTTTTTGCTGTGGAAATTTTCAACCATTCTCTTGTATTCATCAAATTTCATTATGACTTCATCTTTAGTTTTGATTGGATACAGTATACACTGTAGAGTAACGAGAAAAATCATCGATGAACACAACAAAGCAATTTGATCCTCCCAGTGATGGCGGTGAAATCTTTCCAACTACATTAGAGTGCACAATTTCTAATGTTTCTTTAGCTCGTGTGTGAGAGATTTTTTGAAATTTCATGCGTTTCATCTTTTCTTGGACGCACGCAGAGCATGGCTTGTTTGTTTCAAGATTGGATTCTTTTATACTTTTAGTGGTTATTAAGTTTTTCAAAGTGTCTGGGGAAGGGTGTCCTAGCCTGCGATGTCAGAGTTCCTTTAACTGGATCGTTGAAATGTACGCTGCAGGACAATCTTCTTCCATAATATATATTCTTCCCCGTCTTCTAGCTCTCTAAACAATTTCACCAGTTTCCGACAATATTTTTGCTTCACCATGGGCAAAATTAATCTTAAAACCTTTTTCTTCAATCCTGCCAATTGATAGCAAATTTCCATCCAAGTCTGGTACATAATAGTGATGTAAATAGTGATGTTTCCTGTTCCGTTTACTTGAACTTTTTCAGAATTCCACTTCTGAGGTGTAATCAGTTAGCGATTTGAATTTCTTTCGGTCTGACGTCATGTGCTCTGTAGCACCACTGTCTAGAATCCAGATTGTTGAGTCTTCAGCTTTAATTTTCTTTATCAAGAAGGCCCAGTTCGTTTTTAAATCTATAGCAGTCTTGGCACTGCTTTGATTTCTTTGTTGTGCTTCTTCACAATTTTTGGAGATGTGACCCCATTCTCCGCAGCTAAAACACCTAACAGTTTTCTTACAATTTGAAGCTGTTTCGTTGTTTCTTTTTCTTGTCCATTTCTTCACAGTGTTTGTCTGCATTGGTCTTTTTAGAATATATTTTTTAGTGTAAAGTGCACGTTCTTCCTGCTCTTCAGCATTTGGCACATTTCTATATATTCTTTTTTCTTCAATTAATAGTTTAGACTTCCCAATGGTTGTTGTCAAGTTATCTTTGTCCTTTTCTAAGTTCAGGATTAAGCTTTTATATGATTTTGGCAGACTTATTAACATGATGAGGGCAACTTCCCTGTCGGTGAAAGCGTAACCACTACTCGACAGTTTTCGGTGTATTTCAATCAATCTAGTCAAATATGATTGAATTTGTTTCACCAGGCTTCAAGGTAATGTTAAAAAAATCCTTCATTTACAGCAAAATATGCAGCAATCCAAATTTAGTATGCATATCTTTCAATACAACCCTTGTGTCCCTCGCCTTGGCGCAGTCGCCAATAATCATCCAAAAACGTATCTTCTACAATCAAAAACATTAGGGTTAATGCTGCATCATTTTTCTTTCTCTCATTTTCGGGCATTTCAGCAAGGCCATAGCCAGGCTCAACTGCCTTCCAGCATTTTTTCTGCGCCCTCAGTGCACGGGCACGTATTGCCCATGCATGATAATTTTCGCCGTTTAACTTCTTCAATTTGTATTCTTCCATAGCAGCAATTACTATTGTGCTGCCTATCTTCTTAGATCTGAATTTCTAATGTTTATTTAGACAGAGAATCGTGCTGATAATGTGTTGGAATTAAATTATAAATAAACAGATTATTTCTTGAGAGAAATTTTTTTTTTAACATTTTAAAAGAAAAAAGAACGCTTCTATATACAGTGAAACCTCCTGTTGTGGACACTCCTGCAAAACGGACGCCTCCTAATACGGACATATTTTTAATTCCCCAGGAATCTTCTATGAGTAAACCATTAAGTGCATTCTCCGTAAAGCGGACACTCCCGTAACCGGACGCGGACAGTCATTTTGGCCTTGAAATGTTGTTTTCTATCTCTTCAAACCGGACACTACTTTTTCTAAATTTGAAAAAAGAAAACTACTTTTTCTGCTTTAAATTGCAAAGGGAAAAATGCAACTTTTCACCATTTTTAAAGCATGTAAATTTTTTGCCTCATCCATAACTAAAAATATTGTTAAGCTATTTCACTGCTGAAGAATCAATCTTTCTTCTGTCACCTTGCCCTATCTTTGTAAAGAAAGAAGAGAAAATGATACTGCTCTTGTGAAATAATTTGGACAGCGGCATCTTTTGATTTTTTCATCTGGACCATACAGGTTATTAGACCCCACAAGTTGAAATGACATCTTAAATGCTCCCAACACTTCATCCCCATTGAAAATTTCATTAATTTTCTTATGAATTTGAAGACTGTATTTGACACAGCTGGGGTAAAAAAGAGAACAGAAGTATAATCTTTGAGGTTCATGTAAATGAAACATTTATTCAGACACTTGATAGCTGATCAATTGTGAATAATCAACTCCATAGGTCCTCATGACTTGCAGGTAGGCATTGCTTTTTATTCTGTGAATTGTGGGAGGTTTACATTCAAGAAGATATTAACCATGTTCCCTAATCAAATGATAGGTAGGTGTAAGGGGAATAAACCTAATAATTGAAACTGACTGAGGAGTGAAAACTCCTATTCGGTATCATATGTCTAACTTGAGTATCTATGCTGATAGGAAAATTATATTCATTTATCTGTATCTACATCTAAAATTATATATTCATATCAAACTTTTTTATAATTTCTTTTTTCTTTTTTAATTTTCTTAAATTTTAAATAAATATCCTTGTAGATAGTTATTGTAAATTAGTTAAATATTTCTACATCTTTGAAGATATTCTAAAAACAATTTACGGTGTTAAACTTCGTTATTAGGGTTACCTTCCCTTAAACGGACAACTCTCATAAACGGACAATTTTTTCGGTCCCAAGAATGTCCGCTTAACGGGGTTTCACTGTATATATTTTCTATAAATTTAATAAAAACAGTTGCCAAAATCAAACAAGCAAAACAAGGCAATGCATCATTCAGACTGCTTACAACAACCTCGATTTGCTGATTCCATCAATAATTTCCGGTCCTGGTATTTTATATTCTTTCAGAAAGTTTATATCTTGAGCGAGGGGAAAAAACGAAATAAAAATTTGGGAAAATATCAAAACTAGTTTGATTATCCGATAAAATTTGAAGGTTTTTCTAGCAATAGCCTTTCATCTCCTGTGCAATCAAACAGGTAAATTTGAAGTTTTGACTTTTTTTAATCTTGTCGAAGGGCTCACTAAGATTTGATAAATTCAACTACCTTGCTCCCATATCAGTACACTTTTTTTTAAACTTTAATTTTGACAGGGATTCTAAATGTGTTGCAGTTAGCAATTACTCAACACCTTGTTTGTTTGTTTGCTGAAATAAAGCATAAGAAATAAAAGGAAAATTCAATATATATTTACAGCATGACGGAGAAGTATTCGTTTTTGTAGTAGTCCAATTTGGTATTTCATTCTCTGAATCATTATTTGTTCATCAATATATTCAAGATGTGGCTCACTTGCAGAGAGTAGTTGGCTGACTCTAGATTTTAACTTAATGTTCAGATCCTTTTGTTCTGCTAATTGAGCTTTCAATGATTCTATTTCCTGAAATTTTAAAAGAATGGAATAAGATATACCACAAAAGGTTTTTTGCAACTAATACGAATATTATATCCTAAGATAGTTCTTATGAACTTTGAACAGGACATTTTCTAGGTTTATTAAAAAAGAAAGTGTTTAAAAATCAATGTAATATATTTAGTTTGTAAAATAACGTTTAAAATAATTTTACAAATTAGATAAAGTAACAGAATAAAGGAATCAATTAATATTTTTATAGCTGCCTACATGGATAGGAAAAAATCCAGTAGATTTTATAAAAGAATATAAATTTCCTGATAATTGTCGCATAATGTACTAAATATTTTACACATAGGGAATTTCAGGGATTTTTAGTCATCAAAATAGAAAAACTGCAATATTTTCAAACAGTTACAACTGGCATTAAATGAATTTGTTGAAATGTTATAGATTATGCTTACTCATAATTTTGAATAATAATAGGCATTCAATTCAACAAAGAAAAGATTTTTTTAATAAATTTAAAAACGGAGTTTTGAATACAAATAAATTGAAGATTTTAGAACAAAAATAGTTTTAAACTGATTTATGTAAATAAGGCTCACTTTACAGTGTATTAGGAATACTTATTTAAATATTCAAGCAAGCAATAATCTGTACAAAAATTCTATTTCAGTAGGGAATGATTTTTATTTTTAGAAAACTAACTCATTTGTAGGAAATTTTCTAAAATTTACAAAAACCAGGAGATTCTTTATTAAACCAGTAAACCTAAAGAAACAGGCAAAATCCAGTAGTCTACTGGAAAATAGAGTAGAATTATCAGCCATGTGTTTTTAATGCTTCCACAAAACAAAAATAATAAATTTTTGGTGAAAAAAAATCCCTTATTAAGGTTTTCAGTAGTAAAATAAATAAAAAATTATTACATAGGTTGATTTCAAACTAATAAAATACTTTTTTTAACATTCTTAAGTCAAGAATTACTAAACTAATTTTCTTTAGATTTAATGAGATTTTTATGCATTCACTACCTAAAACACTAATACACTGATTCAATAATTAGCTTTCTTAATATTAGCTTTCTTTATTTTTGCACCTTATCATGATTAATTCAGAGTAATGGTTGTCATAAATACACAAACCTTTAATACTATTCCTTAAAAATAAAATAATAAGTCTAAAAATAATCGCATATAAAATTAACTGCATTTAACAAATTTCTGAAGAGTATAAAACAGTCAACAAAAAAAAATTCACTCTCCCAGACTAAAATAGATTTATAAACCTATAATTATTACTAAATTTAAAATTCTCCAATCAATAAGGATGCATTTTGCAAGTGTATGGTGTCAGACGAAAAAATTAACAAATATTTCTTAGAAAAGCTCTCTTAAAATATAAGTTAAATTTTTTTTTCCAATGGCAGGCACTGAATTTTAATCTTTGCCTATGAAGATGCCGGAATTGTTACTCATTTAGCGTTACCCAGTGGGCACCTGTGAACCAAAGTCAGCAGAGGGGAGCAACGTTGCCCACGCCACAAACCCGTTTATAGGGTGGGCCACATCACACAACAGAGGACAGCACAAAGAGAGAGAGAGAAATATCAATGCCCAGAGCGTGATTCGAACCCCCAGCCAATGGCTTCGCAGTCAGGCGCGCTAACCGCTCGGCCACCTGGCCGGCTATATAAGTTAAATTTAAAATCATCTAATTTTTATGTCAAATATTTAGTACCTCATAACCTATCAAAAAACAATTTGTTTGATAAAAACAGATAATAATCAGTTCAAATTAAATAAAAACCAATTGACTTCAATTTTATTTATCGCCAGCATAAAATTAAAGAATCGTTTTGTACAGTGTTTATAATATACTGTATTTGATGTATCAAAGTAGATGACATTATCGATGTACCTTTTACTTGTATTCGGGGGGGGGGGGGGACAAGAAAGGAATTATGTCCTCAGGTGTAGGCTTAGAGATGTGTCAAATTTATGAAAAATAATTATTAAATGAATTCCAGAATAATTTTTTTCTCTTTCCCCCCAGTCTCATTCACTAATTACATGCCCAATAACAACTTCAAATTTTTAACCCATTTACCTAAAAATTTAATAGGGCACACATTATTAGTTTACCTTGCATGCATTATTTTTTTAATTATTTTTTGCAAATAAATGAGACAGAGAGAAATAATAAAAGCTTATCACTCAATCAAAAAAAAAAAAAAAAAAAAAAATCATCTAAGTGTAATAGAAACTAAATACATTAATAACACATGCTAATCAATTTTAAACCAAAACCAAATTGAATGAGTGTTTTTACATTGTCAGGTTACGTTGATTCAAAGTTGTGAAATCATATTTCAATGTAAAATTAAATGTATCAATTTAGTTTCCCTTAAATTTGACATTATACCATCTGTATAAATTATAGGTATGTGAGGAGCTCAAAAACTTAGTTTGTCCCCACTGCAATAAGTCCCAACTTTCCCTTTGCTTGTATTAGGCAGGATTTGGAACTTACATTCGAATGGGTATGACAACCCTTTAGCAGGCATTCATGCTAACGTAAAAATAAGCATCTGCTTAAACTAAAGAAAATTTTTCTAAATACAAGCAAGTTACTTTTCTCAAAATATATATATATATACAACTTTAAGTGCAGCATAGTTAAGCAAATTTTATTAGGTTGCTGAGGTTAGATACATTATTCTAAATTAATCTATAGGAATATTTAAATGATTTCAATTCATATTTCACTTCATTTTATATAAAATACAAAATATGAGATGGAAATAGATGAAAACTGAAAAAAAAGCAATGGTTTTGGATGTAAAAATAATTATTTTTCTCAAAAACAAATTAGACTATACAAATAGCTTAGAAGCTTGCTTAACCCCTTAACGATCGGCTCATTTTCAAGAAAACGGTCATAAAAGTGTCTATTTTACCAAATACACGTATTTGATTAGTGCTAGTATCTAGTTTAAAATAAACTAACTATTTACAATTACCTTAAAAATATCCTGGTACTACTATATGGTGTGTAAAATGAAAAATAAAATGTTTTCCGTGCAAAAGAAATGAATTAATTTTATTCTTATTGGCGCATTACTACTGGCGCATTACCACTCCAGCCCGTCAATATCACAGGAGCGAGAAATAGCGAGCGAAAACTCACCCCGTCATTTTCACGGAAGCGAGAAGGAAGGGGTTAACTAGCTTAGATATACAATAGCTAAGAAACTTGCTTAAATAGAAAAATTAATTTTATTAAGTTAAATCTTAAGTGTACAGTACAATTAATTACGTATTTTGGTGTTGAACGCAAAATATCAAAAGTGCATCTTGAGAAATTTTTTTCGAAAATTAAAATGTGAAATATTTCTACACATTTGTGCAAAAGATGACCTGTTTTGATACAATTTACTTAAATTATTATTTATTCCATTTTCAATCAATAGAGCGAATTTAAAAAAAAAAAATTTTACTCTTTTAGAAATTTACTCACCATGGTTAAATATTACAAATGATGTAGCCCTTTCATTTAACAGCCTACAGCTTATTGAAGTTAACAGCTAATATTTCTAAAACTTTAGCTTTTTACCGCAAAAATATACCTAATTTGCTCAAAAATATTAAATTTAAAATTTTCCTCATCTGGTTGACCTTCTGTGGAATTGTCTTACTGGACAAACACTAATGCAAAACACTAATGCTTAAATGGAAGAATTTATGTGCATATCAAATAAAATTTTGCATCATCATTCTCAGTTCTATGAGTTTTAGATAAATAACTAGATAAATAAAAAAGATTTTTTTGAAATTAATATTCCTCTATATTTTCTTCTTTTTTGAGAAATAAAGTAATCAGATATATCTCAGCCTCGTCTGGGCTTGGATTGAAATTCTTCAGGTTTCAGACCTCTAAAAGCAAGCCTGAACTCATCTCTAATATGTGTAATGTTGAAAGACTTGTTGCTGTGATAGGCCTCTCAAAAGAAGTGGCACAGGTTCGTACCAGGAGTACGCAGTCGAGAGACACAGCGAAGCCCCTTTGTGGCATTTATTTAAAATATTACCAAAAATGCAATGATCATAATTCTTCATAGTATTACACAAAGTTGTTACGAACTTATTGGCTTACAAAAATTACATACATTTATTTATAAGAATTGAGCAAGATTTGTTACTTTTAGTTTATGAGAGATTTTGTTACTCTCTGAATTGAATCATAAGAATAAGACAATACAGTAAAAAAATTATACAGGTATATAATATAACTCACTTTTTTATCTTTTTCACTAGAAACTTCACTTGCAAGGGACCAACTAGAGCTAGCAGGCGAAGTTGCACCAGTTGAATTCTGACACAAAATTAAAACAATATATATATATATATATACAGTACATTCTCGCTTATCCGTGTGCGGAATATCCGGTTTGCGGATAATCCGTGCTCATTCCGGAGTCACACAAAAAATATATAGAGAAATATTTTCAAGTTTAAAAAAATTTGATTCATGAAGTTATAACACTACAAATTTTTTGAAGCAATATTCGTTATTGGATTGCAGTATATGGAATATCAGCAGCATGGTCAAAGGTAAAATCGTCTACGTTATCACGATCATGGTGAAAGATCATACCGCTTGATGAATAATCTTCTTCAAATATTTAAGAAAAATATGATGACAGTATTCTTGAACAAGCAAAAGAAATCTAAAGTTTCGAAATTCTTGATGAAGAAAATTTAAAGATTCGTTTCAAAGTGATGCATGCGAGCCTGGGTTCGAGTATTTGACAGAAGGACATCGTTTTGTTGTTAAATCAAATAGTGATAATAGTAACTGATGCAGAACATGTAGTAAATGAGGGAAATACAATTTCTCATTCTGCTGCTCTGTTGAAACTTTATTAGATTACATGGGAGGATTTGATTACAGTGACATTACTGTGGTTCGTAAAATATGTGTATCAATGTATGGCGAAGACGCATTACACATTATTTTAAAAGGAAAATTACTAGTCTGATGTTAAACAGCACGCAAATGTCAGTAATTTTTATATTTTTTGTACTGATATTGATTTTTTTCTTTGTACGGTCCCGTGATAGCTCAATATTAAAGTAATGGACTGTATATAAAAATCAATAAATATATATTCAACAATAATAATCAGTATAGTAATCGTAACTTCCATTTGAGAGCGCCCATACGCTCGTTACAATTCAAATTAACAAGAAGCAATTGTGGCTGACTTAGCCTAAACAAGAATGAGCAGTTCTAAAGACCACACCAACAGGAAAGATGGCTGGCGCCAAACAATCCCGCCAAGCGGCAATTCAACACCAAACATAACCGCCGGGGTTGAAATATTAATTTCAATAAATAATAATCAAATTGAAACAAATAAAATTACAATGTTAATACAATTTAAATCAATACAATGCACAAATAGTTATAAAAATACACCAAATAAACAAAGTTTCAGTTTTCAAAATACTAATTATACAAAATTAATTCTCAATAGGTAAGACAGCAATTTTTGATATTGCTCTTTCATAAACACCATTTTTAGTTTTTACTGAAACAACTCTTACACGGTTATCTTTTCCACAAAATACATCAGTAATTCTACCTAATAGCCATTTACATGTAGGAAGGTTTTCTTCCTTGAGTACTACCATGTCTCCTATGTGAACATTTTGTTTTATAAACATCCATTTGTTTCTCTGTATCAATGTGCTCAGATAATTATTAGTCCAATTTTTCCATATGTTTTGAACCATTTGAGTAGTTTTTTGCCATAAATTAAGTCTATTATTATCTATTTCTAATAAGTTAGGTTCAATAATTGCATTTATTGGTCGACCTATAAGAAAATGACCAGGGGTTAACACATTTAAGTCATCGATGTTAGAAGTTAATGGTGTTAGGGGGCGAAAATTTAAAATTCCCTCAACCTGAGTAATAATGGTTAAAAATTCTTCGTAAGTTAATGTCGCATTTCCAATTGTTCGCTTTAAATGAAATTTTAAGGATTTTACTCCTGCTTCCGATAGACCATTAAAATTTGGTGCTCTAGGTGGAATAAATTTCCATTGTAAATTTTCTTCTGCTAGAAAATTGGTTCAAATGTTGTTATGTTTAATAAAAATATTCCTCAATTGTTTAATTTCGGAATTTGCACTTACGAAATTTTTAGCGTTATCACTAAATATTTTTTGTGGTTTGCCTCATCGGGCAAAAAACCTCTTTAAGCAAGCAATACATGCATCTGCAGTTAAATCGTTATTTATCTCCAGATGGATTGCTTTTGTTACTGTACAAACAAATATACAAACGTATATTTTGTGATAGTTACCTTTACGTTGGCCTTTGTATCTAATCAAAAATGGGCCACAATAATCAATAGAACAACAATTAAATGTAAAATTAACATTTATTCTTTCACTAGGTATTTCACACATTATTTGTTGAGAAATTACCGGATTTGCTTTAAAACAAGTAATGCATTGATGAACAATTTTTCTTGCGATATTTCTGCCATTAAGTGGCCAATAAAGTTGTCTAACAGCATTTAGCAACGCTTGCGGACCATTATGAAAGTTCTTACTATGATAATAATTAAAAATAAGTTCAGTTATCTTATTCTTAGCTGGCAAAATAATAGGATGTTTTTGATTAAAACTTAAGTTTGAGTTTGTTATTCTACCGCCAACTCTAATTAAACCTTTTTCATCTAAAAATGGATCGAAATATTTTAACTTACTTTTTGGAGACAGTGGCAAACCCTTTTTCAACATACAAATTTCCTCTGAAAAATACCTACTTTGTATAAGTTTCAGAAGATGATTTCTAGTGTTTTCCATTTCATCTATGGTTATAGTACCTGTTTCCTTATTAAGCGAATTCCTACAATTGTAAGAGAACCTAAAAAGTAAACTAAAAATTCTTATCAGTTTTAGAAAATTATTTGTAACACTTAGGCATTTATCAATAAATGAGTCATTTTTTATAGTAATTAATGAAGTCGCTATTGGTTTCAGTTCGGTAGAAAAGAGTTCATCACTGAAGTGAGTTTCAACTTGAAAATTTTCCTTATTTAGGAAATCGGGTCCAGTCCACCACAGTTTATTGGATCCAAGGGTTGTAGCCTCTGAGCCTCTGGAAATGATATCTACAGGGTTCATTTCAGATGATACGTGTCCCCACTTACAATTAGACGCAAGTTGTTGAGTTTGTGAGACTCTATTACTCACAAAGGTTTTTAAAAGGTGAGGCGATGTATTAATCCACGCTAACGCAATAGTTGAATCTGACCAGAGTTTGATATGATCAAATTTAAGCTTCATAGCTTCTAAAACCTTTTTCACAAGTTTGGAAAGGAGTAGACATGCAGACAGTTCCAATCTGGGAATAGTCATGGTCATGATTGGTGCTACACGTGACTTGCTGCAAAGAAGCTGGCTGCAAGATTCATCAGGATCTGCAACTGTTTGTAAGTAAATTACAGCTCCAAATGCCTTTTCTGAGGCATCTGCAAAACCATGCAGGATAAGTCCGGAAAATGTCTCCTTCAAAACGCAACGAGGTACTTGAATAGTTTCTATACTATGAAGTGCTTTAATGAACAAAGTCCATTCTTGGGCAATAGGGGGTGGTAACTTTTCATTCCAGTCTAGCTTGTGCAACCAAAGTCGTTGCATAAAAATCTTCGCTTTGCTGATGACTGGCCCAAGTAGACCAAGAGGATCATACAAACGAGCAATTTGAGATAAAACATCTCTCTTAGTAACATCTGATTTTTCCGTAACTGCTACTTTGTAGAGAAATGTATCCCCTTTATTATTCCATAGCATCCCCAAGGTCTTCACTGTAGAATTACTGTTACGATCAAACGAAAAGTCTCCCAATTCTGTGTCTTGTGAATCAAAGTTAGTACACCATTTGTGTAAGTTCATTCCTCCTCTTTTAAGTAGTTCTGTTAAATCTTGCTGAAGCTTAATACATTCATTTAAATTAGAAGTACCGGTAAGGCAATCATCCATATAAAATTCTTCTCTGACAACCTTCGATGCCAAAGGAAAATCCTTCTCTTCATCTTTTGCTGATTGTTGAAGAGTCTTCTGTGCCAGGTAAGGAGCACATGCTGTGCCATATGTTACGGTTTTAAGTCTGTAAGATTCAGTAGGTTTACTTTCGTGATTTTTCCAGAGTATTTTTAGAAATTTGGTTTGTGAAGGCAGTATTTCAATTTGTCTAAACATTTTCTCAATATCTGCGGTGAAGGCATAGATATGTTTTCTAAATCGAAGCATAATAGAGAACAGTTCATCTTGTATCACTCCTCCCTTGCATAACAAATCATTCAAGGAACATCCATTTGGAGTTTTGGCGCTTGCATCAAACACCACTCTAAGTTTAGTAGTTTTGCTATCTGGTTTTAAGACACCATGATGAGGAAGGAAATATCCATAACTGTCATCAAATTCAGAATTGTCTTCTATCCTTTCCATATGGTTCAAAAGTTCATATTCCTTTAAAAACGAAACATACAATTCTTTCATTGCAGGATTACTTGATAAACGTTTCCATAATTGATTAAGTCTTTTTTCAGCAATTTGTTTTGAATCTCCCAACGGTATGACTTCACTAATATCCTTCTTAAATGGCATCTTAACTACGTATTTCCCATTAGTCTTTCGATAAAACGAATTTTCAAAAAGTTCGTTGCAATAATTTAATTCTGAACTGACGGGAGTTTTTGTTTCATTTACATCTTCAACTTCCCAAAAAGAATTCAATATCTTGTTTAGCGAATTAACTTCAGTTGACAAAAAACAACGATTAAAATCTTTATCTTCATTGCTCGAAATTCTAATGCTTCCTGAAATTAAATATCCGAAACAACTATTTTGAAGCAATAATTCATTATCTTCAAAACGTATTTTATCACTCTTCAAAAAATCAAAAAAAAGTTCAGCACCCAATAACAAATCCACTTTTTTCTCTATATAAAATTTGTCATCAGCTAACTTGATCCCTTTAGGAATATTCAAAGTCGAAATATTAATCGACTTGGGGGGCATCATGTTCGTTATTTTGGGAACAACAAGTAACTCAATTTCCCATTCCGAATCATTTTCTAAATTCGACAATCGAGTTTTGATTTGCGATTTTACATTCAAAGAAACATCACTGATTCCACTAATTGGAACAAAAACCTTTTCTTTTTTTAATCCTAATACATTCATGACTTCAGAACTGCAAAAGTTGCAAGATGAAGCTGAGTCCAGAACAGCGCGAAAAGGTTTCAAATTACCACAGGCATCGCGAAGATAAACAACTGCAGTATTTATGAATACTAATTTATTACTCTTTCCTGACGCCATCAAACTTGTGAGAGGGGGAGCAGGGGATTGTTCGAATTCGGTGGACGAAGAATTATTGTTCAAGGTTACTACTTCTCTTTCTTTCAAAGTTTCACTTTTGTTTTTATGCAATAGTGAATGGTGAGAATCTTTTTTACAGACAAAACAAATTAATCTGTTAGCTTTACACTGAGCTAATAAGTGCGTTTGGGAAAGGCATTTAATGCAGAGTTTGTTTTCTTTTACAAAATTAAATCTCTCCGAAACTAGTAAGCTTTTGAATTTTGGGCAATGATAAATAGGGCCGCGATGGCTCAAGGGATAGAGCGTTCGCCTTCCAATGAGGCGAACCGGGTTCGAATCCCAGTCGATACGAATTCCGCATCCGGCTTGCACTGACCACAGTGCTGACGTGAAATATCCTCAGTGGTAGACGGATCATGGGTTAGAGTCCCCTTGCCGTCAGGCTAACCGTGGGAGGTTCTCGTGGTCTTCCTCTCCATGTAACGCAAATGCGGGTTAGCTCCATCAAAAAGTCCTCCACGAAGGCAAATTTCTCCCAATACTCGATCCAGGAGTTCCCTTGTCTTCTGGATTGGGTTCAAAATTACAAGGCTACGGAGTAGAACATTAGTAGCCGTAAACCCATTAAGTTGGGTCGGCTGTTCAACGACGGTTATAAAATAAAAATAAAATGATAAATAGGATGTGTTTCGTTACACAAAATACAGTTTCGATAAGTATTGGTTTTGGTGAAGAAAGTTTTTGATATTTTAGGACGATTAAATTGATTTGATGGTTTAACAACATAGTTCTGTTTTGGGAAACTATTTTTATTTATTTCTTCAAGAATTCGAATTCTTTCTTCCAAAAAGTTAAAAAAATCATCTAATTTCGGGATTTCATTAGATTTTACACTTAGTTCAAAAGCTTTTCTTGATTCTTTATCTAATTTATGTAATAAAAGATTTAAAATTAAAACATCTGACAAATTATTACGATCGAATTCTAGTACTGCTAATGATCGTAAGCATCTTTTTACATTGTCAACTAATGCCCGTAATTGTGATGGTGAATCATTTATTTTTTCAAAATTTAATAAGCTATTGATAAAAGCATCCACAACTGCTCTATTATTCTCATACCTGCTATTAAGTGCAGAAAACAGAGATTCAAACGTGTCTTGACAAGATTCCAACAATTTTGCTTCTCCTTTAAGAGATGCTTTGAGATAAAATAGTTTTTGTGTATCATTCAATTCCTTATTACCGATAATTGACATAAATTGCATTTTAAAGTTTTTAAAATCTTCATATTTTCCATAAAATTGTAGTAAGGGTAAATCTGGCAATTTATAACTACAATTAGAAACAATTTTTGCTTCTTTAATTTTATCTTTATCATTAGTTTTGCATTCAGAAAGAGAAATTCGAAATCTTACTTCTAAATCTTCTATTTCTTCGTCTAGTTCTTCAGTTAAACTAAGATTATCCTTCAAATCGACCTCTTCTGGAAGTTGAGTGTAATCAACTATCAATTGCTTTGCACTATTTTTTAGTTCCAGTAACGAATTTAGTTTTGTGTTTACTATAACTTCACGATTCAGTTCCCTTTCATCAGCTTTCAATTCATCAAGAAAATTTAACAACTTTCCTAATTTTGTTTTAATTACGCCTCTTTGACGGTTCAACGATATCAAAGAAGCCATATTCTTCTCCGGTTGCTTAGGACCAACTGTACGGTCCCGTGATAGCTCAATATTAAAGTAAAGGACTGTATATAAAACTCAACAAATATTTATTCAACAATAATAATCAGTATAGTAATCATAACTTCCATTTGAGAGCGCCCATACGCTCGTTACAATTCAAATTAACAAGAAGCATTTGTGGCTGACTTAGCCTAAACAAGAATGAGCAGTTCTAAAGGCCACACCAACAGGAAAGATGGCTGGCGCCAAACAATCCCGCCAAGCGGCAATTCAACACCAAACATTCTTTAATAATTAAAGGGAGTTTTTGGATTATCCGTGTTTTTTTATTGTCCGTGCGACCTGTACCGGTGATTAACCCGGATAATCGAGAGTGCACTATATATATATATATATATATATTAAATATAGTGAGAGATCTCACAGCAAACAAATGCACAATCATTAAAGCCTTCCCACAGAGAATAAAATAACATAGATTTTTAATAATATTAGAAAATAGCCATGTTGGCTAAAATGGCATAAGATTTAACAACTCATTATGTTAATGAGCAACATGTGTTATTAACCTAGAATTCTAAAAACCCAAACCATTGCTTTCAAGCTCTCTATGACTGAAAGGCGACTGAGGCCACAATCTCTGCCCTCCATCCTCTCTTTTCCAACACAATCTCATACATGTCTAATGCCTTGTTTGTCATGATGAATTTCAGTGCATAAATACTTTTCAGTTCATATGGAAGAGAAATAACGGTAATATTTTTCTCCAAATACGGTTATTGGAATCTATGCTTTCAAATGTAGAGATTTTAATAAAACCGTATAAAATGTACAAATTGGTCATTTAAGAAAAAATGCATTTTTTGGCACTGTTAACAGACACTTCGTAAAAAATTATATTATTAAAATGGACCCTTCACAAAATATCATGAGGCAAAACGTGAACCCTTCAGCTTTCACATAGTAATTTACTTTAAGAACACACTATTCATACTACTTTTATTTTAAAAACAGGCCAGATTTGAAAATATCAACAACAGCCGAAATATTTTAGTTTTAAATAAGATGAAACTTTATGTTGTGCAGCACTTAACATTGTCTACTACCTAAATGACTTTGATAAGGTTTTTATCAGTAAAGATTAGAGATTAATTGAAGATAGTAAAATTTAGCAAATGTTTAATGTAGCCAAATTACAAACATCAAAACTAGGGGTTAACATATAACTGAAATTTAAAGAACACACTCCTATTCTACCTTGCAGAATACACACATTTATTAAAAAACATCAAAGTTTTTCTTTAAAAAAAAAAACAAGTGGCATTTTAAATTGCATTAAAAGAAGCAGAATAAATTATTGATACTTAAAAATTTTTAAAATGTCGCTTAACATGTTCTTCCACTAAACTCTTAAAATAAAAAAGCTTTCTTTATAACTTACAGTGAAAGCATTCTTAGACGAGGCACAGTTTGGACATAAAGATGATTTTTGCTTTGGAGCTTGCTTTTTACCATATCTTTTTACTGAACATTTTTGAGTTTTTGTCTAGAAAATGAAGGTAAAATTTCAATGAAGCAAAAGAAAAACTAAGAAATAAAAATATTACAATAATCAATATCCTTTCATTAAAAAAAAAAATGTCAATAAAAAATCACAGCACCGAAACAGGCTATAATAAAAAAATTAGCAAGACAGCTGACAATATAATAAATGATGAATTGCATTAGAATATTTTTTTTCACACATTAATCCACAAATGTCAATTCTTCAATGATATTTTGTACACAAATATTAAATGTAATGTAAATTCTTGTCTAAAAACTATTTTCATGCCTTAAAAAATGTATGTAAAATATGATGCAAATGTGAGAGTCGAAGAAAATAAAAAGAAAAGAAAGAAACAAAGAAAGTAAGAAAAGAAAGCATTGAAAGGCTTTATTTTGAAATAAGCCACATTTTAAAATTGTTTAGTAGAAAAATATTTTAGGAGAGGTTTTGGTGGAAAACACCACATTTCCTAGATAGGCAACAAGATGTTTCTGAGTATACTTTTATCTAATAAAAATTCCAGAAACAATAACAATATTACAGGAATAATTTGTACAGTGAGAAAAAAATAACTTTTGGCCTAATGATCAGATTTTTGCTAACTAGGTGCCATTCTTAATGATTACTTTTTTTAAATGAACTTTTTTTTGTTTTTTTTGTTGTTGATAGATTTGGATTTTCAGTTATCAAAATATGAAGATTGCTATAAACTGGAAAATGAGGTCCCAATGAAATTTTTTTAGAGTTTTACCACAGGTAGTTTTATGCAAATAAAAATTTCCAGAAATATTTTATTTAATATTTATATGAAAATTCTTAAATTTTAAAGAAAACAAATTTGAATTTCTTTTTTATTTTTATTTTGTACGTTTGCTTGTAAATGGCAAAATTTTTCGACTCAAATGAAATAAAATAATAAAAAAATATATAAATTATTCTACTTTTGCATGAAATTATGTTTGGATAAAAGAATTTTTTGAGTTGTTCTTTTTTGATATACAAAAAAGAACAACTCAAAAAATTTTTCTTTTTTGTATATCAAAAAAAAACTTCTACACCCATTCTATTCTGATAATCAGAAATCCAAATCTGACATTAAAAAAAAAGGTTTATTCATTGAAAGTATGCTTTTCATTAGGATATAATTAATAGGTATATATGTAATATAATTATAATCAATGTAATATAATTATAATTAATGTAATATAATTATAATTAATGTAATATAATTATAATTAATGTAACATAATTATGATATAATTAATGTAATATAATTAAAATTCGACAACGATAAATTAATTAGCACATTTCAAGACACTCGATTAATCAAAATTGGTTTGTTAGTTTATGAGAATCCAATTATTAAAAAAAAGGGCAAGGGTAAATTTTTTGTGCCTGTTCACTGTACAACTATTAATGACAGTAAAAATATCGTGATCATTATCGACTACGATAAATGTCAATTATAATAAGGCGGGCCGGGATAGCCTGGTCGGTAGGGCACTGGGCCCATTTCCAAGAGGTCGTGGGTTCGATCCTCGCCGGCCAAAGACTCCCCGTGTAGTAAATGGTGACTGATGCACGTTAAATCTGTCGAGTCTCAAAGTCCTCCATGTTCCCATAACAAATCAATACCTCTGGGGGTACCGATCCAGGAGTTTCCTCGTCTTCTGGATAGGTTCAAAATTACAAGGCGTTGAACATTAGTAGTCGTAAACCCAAAAATTGGGTCGGCTGTTCAACGACGGTTATAAAATAAAATAAATTATAATAAGGCAAATAATTTTAGATAGCGACAATTATTGAATGTAACATTATCCTGAGAGTCGATAAATTTTTATGGGAAACAAAAATTTTGACTTTTATTAAAATTACAAAACATCGTGATTTATGGCGATAAATTAATAGTTCCTCACATTGCGATATGCAATTAAATTAGGGCATTGCTCAACTGTAGAAGGCTTTAATGGATTAAACATAACTCTAATCTGTTTTTTTTATTAGCTCGAATCATATTTATAGGAAAATGAAAATTTTGACTTGTGTAAAATGAATTAAGCATCCGTATAGTGAAAAATCGATCATTTTAGACCAGTGTTTCCCAAACTTATGACTTTAGTGTAAAAGTGTGAACGTGAACATTAATGACCAGTGTTGAAACTATTTGATCCACGCGATGAAACTGAATTACACACTGATGCAAGTTCTGTTGGATTAGCTGGAATGCTCTTGCAACGAAATAAGTCTAGTGCTTTTCAGTTAGTTTATTCCGTAAATCGCCGTACAACTCCTGAAGAAGAAAAGTATCATTCAAGTCGTTTGGAACTGATAGCTGCGGTATGGTCAATGACTAGACTTCGTCCTTTGTTGTTGGGTTTGCAATTTACGTTAGTCACTGATTGTTCAGCAATCACATACTTGAATACGCAAAAGAACATTAAACCCCAGGTAGCGAGGTGGACTGAACTGTTGAGCGAATTTAATTATAATGTTAAACATCGAGATGGTACTAAAATGGCTCATGTAGATGCCCTCAGTCGTTCACCAGTCGAAGAAAGAATTTGCACACCATTGCATGAAATAGACATTACGAGTCCTGTAGAACTAACAAGAGAGCCTAGGGTATTTTACATCTCTACTGAAGAAGACAGGGTAGCCCTCATACAAGCTCAAGATCAAGATTTGCAAAAAATTGTATTTTCCTTAAGAAAACCAAAGACAAATAGGTCACTAGAAGAAAAACAACTAGCCGATAATTTCGAGTTGATTAACGGAATACTTTATCGCCTCCATTATGAATCTGGTGATAGAAACAAGACACGAAAGTTGTTTGTAATGCCAAAATCAATGAGAAAGTATCTTGCTGTCCGTTTCCACGACTTTTGTGGTCATTTTGGAGTTGAGAAAGTAATTCAAATGATATGTCAACAGTTTTGGTTTCCACGTATGGCAAGTTATATCAAGCAGCATATACGGCAGTCAGTGTGTCGTATGTGCATTTACAAAAGTACCAGGCGGAAAAGCTCAAGGTAAACTTAATGCCATTCCACCTGGTAGTCGCCCATTTGAAGTTGTTCATATGGATTTCCTTGGCCCATTTGTAACAAGTTCAGCTCGCAACAAGGAGCTTTTAGTTTTTGTCGACAATATGACTAAGTTTGTGCGTCTCCGTCCATGTCCTAGTTGCTCAACTAAAAGCGTTTTGAAGTACCTTGATGAATTTACTGATGATTTTGGTTCTCCGAGGCGAAACATTACAGACAGAGGGAGCCTCTTCACGTCCTCGGCGTTTGAAGGCTATTGTAAGCAATTAGGAATCAAGCATACATTAAACTCCAGTCAAAGACCACAAGCTAATGGACAAGTTGAACGCATCAATCGTATACTTATTCCAATGATATCTTCCAATGTCCAAATGGAATCTCACAAGGATTGGGATAAAATATTACCAGAAGTACAACGGTGTATTAACTGGTCTCCGAGTAAGTCGACTGGAAAACCTACTTTTGAACTCTTGTATGGATACACGCCAGTAAAGCCTGGATATTTTCCTCAAGATCTACTACCAACATCAAATGACTACATAAATCCAACAAAACTGCAAAGAGATGCCCAGGAAAGTATTATCATTGCACAAGAAAAGATGAAAAGGAATTATGACAAACATCGATGTGATGCATTAAAGTACAATATAGATGACGTTGTGGTCGTAAGACGATTGCCCGAACAAACTGCCTTATCTAACACTAAAACCCAAGTTAAGTACAGAGGTCCTTTAACAGTCATCAAAATATTACCGTCCGACACTTATCAAGTTACTGATTTACGCTCAGTTGGACAAGGAAGAAGAAGGCAACATAATTATACGACTACCGCCCACGCTTTGCAAATGAAACTGTTTCATCTGGTCAACGACGAAGATCTGTCTGATGATGAGGACAATATTACAGGAAGTAAGGAAAACTTCATTGCTTGTGAACCCATAAACGACTACAACAGTACAAATCAATGCAACGACGATCCAAATAAAAATTTAAGCCAAGATAACAGTAGACCAAAGAGATGTAAAAGTGTGCCGCTTCACTTGAAGGATTATAAGTTGTTTTGAAGGGACGAGGTCGTCCATAAGTCAGGATGGTCGAGTGTAAAAGTGTGAACGTGAACATTAATTATATTGTTATTACATATTTAGTATTCCATGTTTTGGCAACAGCAGTATTTAGTATTCCATGTTTTGGCAACAGCAGTTCTTGTGTACGATATAGAATTTGAGTTTTCAGAATAACGGTGTGCGTAAATTTTAATAAAAGTAAAGAGTAAATGAACTGCGTTTGTTTTGTTTTTATTTTAAAAGTTGTTTCTTACATTAGTGTACCCTTTCTAAATTTTTCGTTACACTGTGTACCACTAATAAAAAAATGAATGTATTTTTTAAAAATATTTTTATTAACATATTTTAGTTATTAACGGTTTAACTCTGCAAAAAATAGTCAATAGAAAAATACGTAATGGTGAATTTTCATGGCTAGCTTAGTTTTTAAATAAAATTTTTTGAAATTTTTGTTTGTTGCAAGATATTTCGCATAAGAACGTGTACCCCCGCTAAACTGTTACCGTACCCCTGGGGGTACGTGTACCACACTTTGGGAAACACTGTTTTAGACAATGTATCAGGATTACATATCACCCAACTCTAGTGGGTTAAACACAATACTTATTCAAAAGAAGCTTACATTTTTTTGTTTGGATATCAAATTCTGCAGGTGTACCGTAGATGAATCAGCAACAGCTTCTACAATTGTCTGTCCATCAGATGTCCTAAAAATAAAAACTAAGTGAATAAAAAGACGATATTAAAGACATGATAAGATATACAAAATTAAAAAGTAAAGCAACAACCTATTATGGGTCGTAAAAATCATACAGGTTAAAGCGTTATAATTTAATGACCAACCGTCTGATAATGTGATAACAATGTGATCAGCTTTATGTACGGACCAAACCTGGTGGTAACCATTGGTCAAAAAATGGTCGGGCTTTAAATCGCCACCGGGGATTAAAATTCGATTTCTTAGAAACTATTGGAGCGATTTCATTAAATTTTGGATTTTGCCATATCAAATTTCATTCTTTGAAAAGATGTAAAAATTTGTGTATTTAACAATTCTTAAATTGTAGATTATAATTAAATAAAATAATAAATAAATTTTATAAATAATTTTTTTCAATTAATTTTCTGTAGATAAACGAATTTTATACTTGAGTGGAAAAAATTTTCAATTAAAAAAACTCTTGAGATATGACGAAATAAGATAAAAGTGAAATTAACATTAAAGAGTTCAAACTTTTGACTGCGCTCCTGACTTAACTATTAGGACTCTATTTCCTAGATTATGGCTACCTCCTATATTTTGAGGGTCGAAAATTTAAATCCAGCAGGAAAAGAAAGTACGTTTTTTTCGTCTGATTTCCTAACTTAAAATATCAGGTACACTAACTAATTAGCAGATTTGAGGTCCCCATTACAAACCTTTAAGATTGAGTTCAGTGGTGTAAATAAAGTTAGGTGCACTCCCCTGCATGATTTATAGATGCATCCTACCTTAGAATAAATTATAATATGAAACAAGAACACTATGAAGAGACTCATTATGGGATTCATAATTATTCTCTTTATTTTAATGTTAATAAATAACAAATTAATATTTGTGATGGAAAGGCAGAGTTCAGTACTAAATTAGAACATTGTATACACTTACCGCTTAATGACATTGAAATGAAACTTATAATAATACGAAGAAATAACTCAATATCTTACAATAATTATATTCCAAGTTTAGTAAAAGGGTTATTTTTATTTGTAAAGTGAATTTAAAAGATATCTTCTAAAAGAACAAAAATATTTTATTGAAGTTCATTTAATTGCACAACCTTTTTGAATGAAGGACTAGAATTTAGATATATATTTAGATACTAGAATATATATTAAGAACTAGTATTTAGATCAGGGGTTTCCAGCTTACATGAGGCCGGGGGCCACAATTAAAAGCAACAGTCAAATGGTGGGCTGCAACTTCGTCAAAATTTTATATAGGAAAATTTTATGTTCGAAGGAACATTAAATACTGTCAGATTTTTATCAAGTTGTTCAAACGAAAGTATTGAATTACAAATAATAATAAATATTTTCTTGGACGCAACACCTGAGAAATTAATTTTTTTGCACCATAGATATGTTAAATTTCACAGAAACGAAGAAATTAGTTTGTTGTTTTTTTAACGAAGGAAAAGTATTTTAAACCCATACAGAGTTTTTACAAAAATTGTCTGCAAAAAAATAATAACTAATATATTTTAGCTAAAGGGCCAAGCCGCCAGTTGGTAGCCACTGCTTTAGATGATGGACTAGTATTTAGACCTTAAGTATTTAGATATGTTGACAGCAATTATGATTATTTTAATGTAAACATCAGTGTTTTTTAGACATGCACAGTTCCTTCTATATGTCAACTTAATGACAGATAAGAATATGAAATTAAATTGTTTTAAATATTATAATTCTTTTTTTATTATTATCATACCTCTTTTTTTTTCTTTTTTATCAGTCAACTTAGCCATATATTTGTATAAAATTAAATTTTTTAAACCTTAAAATTCATTTAAAATTTATGCTTTTTGAAATGAAAATATTTATTTTTCATAAAAAAAAATATATGTACAGTCCGCAAAAAAAAAAAAGATATCACCCTGAATAACTTTCGTTCTAATGATCGGATTTTCACGAACTAAGTGTCAATCTTAATGGTTTCTGGGGGTGACCTCAAATAGGCTAATTAATTAGTGCTAACTATTAATTAAGTTACGAAATCAGACACAAAAACGTACTTTCCCTGAATAAACATATATTTTTTTTTACATATTTGGAATCCAGACACTTGAATTAGGGGGGGTAGACAAAATTTTAAAAAAATTGGGTGGTAAATAGGGTCCCAATAAAGGTTTATATATCTGGCGTTAGTCCAGAAAGCCGCCAAAAAAAGTCGCCTGCGCAAATAAATATTTTAAGATAACCCATTGACTAATTCAAAAGAAGAATGCTTAATTTTACTAGGTTGCTAAGCAACCAAGCTCTGACTGTAAAGTTTGACTAAGTTTTTAGAATTTAAATACATGAACTTTTTATCTGATATTATTTAGATTATGTAGTTTTTGCTATATTTATTCGAGGATTTCATACTAAAATCAAATTAACATAACTTATTATGGCTATATACAAAATTTTAGGGATAATCATTTTTACAGCCTTAATCGAGTCTTCTAGGCAAGAAAGTGTGAAGAACAAAAAAGTGCTTGAAAAATAAAATGTATATTGTATAGAAATTCTAATGCACATTCACAAGTTTTTCTATAATTTACAATATTTCTTTTTTCTATAACTCAAGGAATTGCTGAATGTTTAGTGGTATTTTAAAAACATTGAAATATGTTATGTTTAAGAATAAGATATTGAAATAATATGTTGCATACCGTATGATTCATTGTTTAAAAAATCGCTTCATTCTGCTAGATATTTAGATTACAAGGTTTTCTTTGGATAAAGATGATTAGCAAATAGCATCCTCATGCTTCGATACATTCAGAAACTTACGTTCGCAAATTCACCATAAAATATCGCACAGCATATTCTTCAATTACGATAAGCTACATTTACCACCAAATACTGCTATTATGATTTTTTTTTTCCTTATATATATCTGATATGATACTCTCTTTTTAAACAGAGCTTGTAAGGTCCTTAAGATACTGAAATGGGGGCACGAAAACTTAAAAGACAAAATATTTAATTTCATTAACTCAAAATATCTGGTCTCAAAATTTTAATTTTAAAGTTCAATATAACCTTACAATATTGATGCTCTTATGTTTTTAAAGACCACATAAATCCTGTTAAAATATGAAAATGCATATGTTTACTTTAACGAGTGTAAAATCCTTATCAAAATAATGATCAAGACCCAAATGTAAAACAGTATAATTGATGATAAAAACTCAACTGGCTTCAAAAAATATGAAGAGGGAAGTAAAAGTCGACATGTTTCGAGAGTTTAAATATAATCGCCCATTCTCAAAACTTGTCAAGCTTGAATAACTTGTGACTTTTATTATTGGATGGTCAAAACCTGTCTATTTTTAATTATCATCTATTATTTTTAAATCAATGAAGTTTTTATATTTTCGATTCAGTTTCTTGGGATTATCTATTTAGTTACACAAAATATTAAATTATTTTACTCAATATTAAAATAAGTTTTACAGGCATAGGTGCCTAAGTTATAGGCACAGGTTCTTAGATTGAAAAAATAATAATTCACTACTTCGTAAAAAAATCAATGCAGTAAAAAACAATTTTTGCTGCAAGATTGCTTAAATTGAAAAAATAATAATTCACTACTTCGTAAAAAAAATCAATGCAGTAAAACAAATTTTTTTTTTGCTGCAAGCCTTAACATTTTAATTTAAAGACATAAAAAAATTCCGTTTACAATTGAAATTTCAAAAGTCGAATGTGAAAATGGTATGTCCCCTAGCACCAGGAATCGAAATTAAATAGTTACAAGGACAATTATTTTAAAAAAGTTAGCGTTTTCGTCCTACTCGAAGTTGTTTGAAAAGGTATTGTTTATATATCAATTCCAAAGTTTATTCTACATATATTTTAGGGTATACTTTATACTTTCGGAGTATGTTGATCGAGTTTATTTTTACACCCTTATTTGCTTAAAATTATTAAATAATATGCTTAAAATAAATTATTCAAGCAACATGATTTAACGCATTTATAGTGTAATAGTAATTGGGGCTTCCATCGCATATCCTTAACCTTGATACCGCTATCATTAAATAAATGGAATAAGCTTAGATAAATAATAAAAGTTAATTTTTTCCTCGTTTTAATTTTCAAGGAAATATGTTTCGATAAAACAGATTTGATTCTGGAAATAGCGAAATTATTGAGTAGGTCCCAGGAGCAATATCATTCTTATCCTCTTTTGACGAAATATAGGAAAAACTGGTTCTCACAGTTTCTGTAAAAAGATTGTTAGCCTTCTTGCCACATTTTTTTAAACTTTTTATTTTGAATCAAAATAAGTTCGGAAATTGCGTATTTCTTATTGCATTTTTTTAAAATCAGATGATTCTAAAATTCGCACGGCTTCGGAATCTTCTTACAAATTTCAATTTTTAGTGTTTCCTGCTAAAAAAATAAGGCATTGTTCTTGATAACAAATTATACTACAATAATATCTTGGGAATCGTGCTAAAGTAAAAAATTAAACGAGATAGTTTAGTATATTATCCGAAAAAAAATGTACATGGAATCATAAAGAAAGAATCATTTAAGATACTGAGATATTTTAAGACGCTTAAAAATTTTGGCTACGTATTTGACAGCTTTTTATGTTCAGTATCTTTATACTCTTTGTAGTGACTTATAAAACATGAACACTATTTTAGATAATCTATGTTGAAATCACAAGAAGCAAAAAAAAAAAAAAAAAAAAAAAAAAAAAAAAAAAAAAAAAGACAATCAATGATTTATATTTTTTCGAAAAAAATAGTACGCTTAGTAAATAATCAGCTGTTTGGCATTAAATAATTTTAATCAGTGGAATGTTTTTAATTTCTTAACAAGTTAACAAGGTTTTATTCTTAGCAAGCAGACAATAATTCTTTTAAAAAAAACTTGACTATAATTTAAAAAGGAACTTTACTTTAAAGAAAACATAAATTAAAGTACTAAAACAATTGATTAGTATATTAATGAAGAAATAATAAACGTAGTAGGGTAAAGAATAAGATTTTTAAATATGCTAATATTTAATTAAATAGTTGGTAAAACAGTTCTGCGAAACACTTCCGAACAGGTGATTAAAAAATTACTTTTAAGATTAACACGATATATAAAATGTTGAGAAATGTGCGATGATGTGAGATATGCTTAAAAATGTTTACTACGTATTTTTATTAATATTTATAAAAAATATATTCAAGAAACTGATAAATATTTTATTCCAAATCTATTCATACGTATGTATATTTTTGTAATTGTATCAGTTATTGAGAAGAAAAAAAATCACATTAAATAAGCACAATCTGGTGTATAATCATATTCTATCAGAAACATGCTTTTATAAAACTCGACATTCATTGAATAAAATGCTTTTTGTTCCAATTTCTTTACTAAATTTCAAATAGATTTTTAGAGGACTAAAAAAGAAACATTGTATTTTATAGTTTTGAAAAAATAAAAAGATTAGCAAACGATTATTAGCGAAAAAAATATGAATGAAATTTTACGCCAAGCGCGCTAAGTCAAGTTCTTCGTAAGTTTATCACATTTTAATATTAATTGCCCCATTTAATTATTTCTTCATTGTCGCCAAATCATTTTTTTTAAATAATTAATTTTAATTTTTCTCATATTCTAATAAATAAAAACAGTTGAAATTGTTTTTCCATTGAAAAATATGTAGATTGATATGGTATAAAAATATCCATACCTTATAATTTAAAATTTTTTCATCCTCACTTTAATTAAATAATAAAAAATAATTTATAATTTTAAAAAATTATTTTTTTCATGAAATTATCTTTGGGTAAATGCGTTTTATGAGTGGGTGCAATATTTTTTTGAATTGCTCCATTAGTTTTTAAAATATGACTGAAAACGCAAAAAGTGAAATTAACATTAAGGGGTCCAAACTTTGAATCCCTCTCCTGGCCAAACTATGGGGACCACATTTCCCAGATTGCAGCTACCCCCTATATTTTTAAGATAAAATATCCAGATATGTAAAAAGAAATATATGCTTATTCAGAGAAAGTATGTTTTTGTGGCTGATTTCGTAACTTAAATAATAGTTAGCACTAATTAATTAGCATATTTAAGGTCACCCCTAGGAACCAGGGCTCGAAAAACTCAGAAATTTTACCCGTCCCCGAGGACGGCTTGTCCAACAATGTACCCGTCCTCCTTTGAAACTAACCCGTAGCTTCTGAATAAATAAAAATATAATTTTATCTTACTTATTACAAACATTTATATAAATTGCACAATGAATTATTAGTTACTAGGATTACAAATACTAGGTTTACATTATACAGTAATAAAAGAAATACCAGGTTACTAATCGTAAAACCTAGTATTTATTTTATGAAATAATTTATTTCTTTTATGAAATAATTTAAATAACAAAGGTCAAGTTATCTGGAATGTCAATTTATCCGAGGGTACTGCGTTTTTTTAAATAATTCAAATATGACGTTTGCCAGTTCCACAATCAAGCCAATGATTTACAGAGGTTTCTGCACAGAAATCTGAAAGGGGTTTTCCATTTAGGTAGACGCTTATTGTTTAACGCTTCTTGTTTAAGACCAGTACGTAATGTTTTTTTGTAAGTTCGTTGCTGAAAAGTCTCTTTTAACCGCTGAAGTACTCCCAGACAGAGAAAACATCAATTCCACCATGCACAGTATCTTGTTGTATTTCTAGATTAGAGGGTCATTTTAGAAGTGAGGCGCTAGACTCTTGCAAGATAACAAAATTGAAAATGTATCACGAACATTAACGGGAAACTGGCCGTCCGTGCGGGCGTCGGATTGGAAAAATTTGTTGTCTGCGGGGAATTTTTAACCGCCGAGGACGAGCGGTTTTTCGAGCCCTGCTAGGAACCATTAAGATTGACACTTAGTTCGTGAAAATCTGATCATTAGAACAAAAGGTATTTAGGGTGATATCTTTTTCTTTTTTTGCGGACTGTACATACTAAAGATACTCATATATTAAGATAAGGGATCACGTAACACAAAAGTATATTTTAAAATAAATTAACTGTGATGATCTTGAATGAAAGTAAAAAATGGATTACTATGACAGCAAGTTAAAAAGTGATTTTGTAGACGTTTTGTTTTGTAGAAGTGCATTTTTTTTTAAAAAAAATTCTACAAATATAAAGGCTTTAAGACAATACATTAATAGGTCATATTTTTAGAGATTACATTTTTGGACCATTTTGAAAATTATCTGTGG
The DNA here is from genome assembly GCA_949128135.1 of Parasteatoda lunata. NCBI lineage: Eukaryota > Metazoa > Arthropoda > Arachnida > Araneae > Theridiidae > Parasteatoda > Parasteatoda lunata. The sequence goes on from OX421975.1 coordinate 112,155,805, forward strand.
TTTCTTCACCACCAGATTCTGCAAATAATTTAGTGTTACAGTTCATAACTTATTGTTAAACTATTAAAATGTAAGTTTAAATATAAGCGCCTGCATGATAAATAATACATAACTAAGAAATAAATTTCTTACTTTTTCAGTTTAATAACTTGAGGAATACTTTGAAGAAAAGTCTCCAGGGAGTTATAACCCAAATTTGCAAATGGAACTGTTGTCCCTATGAGAAACTTGTAATCGTCTAAAAAGAATAAATTGTTAAACATTAGAAGAAAAAAATTGACACACAAAGCATAGGTTCTATATAGCTGGAAATAGAAATTATATGATTTTTTTCCTCGGTGTATAGTTTTTTTTATTATTTTTTGTACATAGAAGATAAATATAAAACTCATTTTTATGCACAAAAGTAACATAAATGAAAAAATTTGAACATGATGTAAAATGAATAATGAAAAATTATAATTTAAAAGTTACATTATCTACATTTAAGCTCTTAAAAAAAAGAGAACATTTTGTTTCTTAATTTATTAACTTATTTCTTGATTCCATGAATAAAACATTTATTATCAATGAAATTTGATATCTATGGTTTATTATCACAGCTTTAAGTATAATATATTAGTTAATGTAGTTCTGCATAAATAATATTTTTCAGAACAATCTATGATTTAAAAAAATCATGTGATTCATATCAATGATTTTTTTAATGAAATATTTTTAAATTATACCAATCTTGCTTTTTATTTTACTTGACATTTTCTGCAGCAGTTGACAGAGATTCCCCACCACACACACACTTACAAATCAGAAATAATTGAAAATTTTAATACAATTAATTTCTATGACATAAATGTTGAAAATGGACAAAAAGTTCTATGTTCTTATTTTAAAAAGGACATTTCTGATATAAAGGAACATTAACAAAAATGAAATTAGACACATTTGGAAATATAAATTATAATAACTCACATGAATTATATATCCAAGGAATAGTAAAAATATGTCCATGATTTAGCAAATATAAAAAAAACTTGCAATAAAACTATTAATTAGTCCAAAAATTTTTGCCGGGGGGGGGGGGCTGGGTGGTTGGTCACTCCTAAGCCCGGCCCAGGATATAACAGTGATATCGTCGCGTCAAAGAGTAACTAAAATGCTCGAATTGAATTTCGCATTTCATAATAATGTATAAAAAATATAGGAAGTTTTTAAATTAAATAACATTGAGAACATTCGTAACAATAATAGCCAACAAAACTATCAAAACACTGCATAAACTTAAGGTGGTATTGACTCCAATAGAGTTCATCAAAAAGTAATTACTCAAATGCGCAATTCAAATTTTACGCGCAATCAATAATATTAAGATATTATTATTTAAGTGTAATAAATAATGAAGTTTATAAGTCATGAAAAAATCAATTGCACCTACCACAAAAGTAAAAAGATGGAAACGCGAATTTACGATGATATCGAGTGCGTTGAAAAGGGAGAACTGATAAGCGAGATTCAAAATTTTCGGGTCGTAATACATAAAAAATTTATTCGAATTAAATACAGCCAAAAAAAAGAAGGGGGAAATATATCCCATAAATGAACTGGCTTTGCCGCAGAAAGGTTCTAGGTTCAAGTCCCAGGTGAGGCATGGATGTTCTTTCATTCTCTGTGCTATCTGCCCTTACTATGGGAGCAAAGTTGGCCCACCTAATATGGTGTCTGTCAGGATCCTGATTCCTCTCCCACGCATTTGATTGACCCCTGACCTAAGGGTCAGAGGGTAAAGAACACGGGAAGGGTCGTTCCCCTACATTGGGGGTGGAGCGAAGGACTTTTGCTTGTGAGAAAGAGGATTTTTTTAGTTGAGTATTAGCTTGAACGTGGAAGAGTTTGGAATGAAAAGAAAGTATGAACTAGAAGGGAGCAGGAGAGCTCCGGACTTTGAATGCCATGTAGATTATGTATATACTCATATTTTAAGTTTTACGCATAATTAATCCAGAGATGACGAAATAAATACTTATACCTGCAAAATCCTTTGTCATCCATTATGAGGATTTAAATACACAAACCGAAAATGTGAGATGCGTCACAGTGTCCCTGAAGGAGTGGTCAACAAATTTGCCCTTCAGATGCTTGTATGACCTAGGTCATTCTCCAGGAGGGCATTGAAAAAAGAAAAAATCACATAAATTAAATAATTCTTTTGTTACAAATCGGAATTTGTAACAAAATTGCTAGTCATTAAACTGGAGATTGTTTGTGCCAATTTCATTGTAAATCATTGTGATTTCTTTTTCTTTGTATTAATTGCTAAGTTTTTCCACGTGATTTTGAAAAACCCCTTACTTTTTACTACAATATTATTACTAAGCCAGAGTTTTAAAACACACATTTTTTGATGAGCTATATTTGCACCAATTTTCTCGACAGTTATCGCCATGTATTTCCCATGGTTTCGAAAATTCCGATGCTTCAATACATGGTTACGACACTCGAGTTCTGAACTGTGTATTTAAAGAATGACTTTTTGACACATTCGTGCATATTTCATCCTAAATTTAAGTGATTGTTTTATCTTTTGCAGTTAATGCTACACTTTTTCACGTGATTTCAAAAATCCTGATATTGTAACGACGATATTGTAATGCGCGTGAGTTTCTAATCATACATTTAGATAGTCACTTTTTATGCGATTTGGTTGAGCCTATTTATGCATCTTATTTTTCCGCCGTTCTTTTCGGTAATTGGCACAACGTATTTCCACATTGTATTTCAAATACCGATACTTTAATGCATCATTGTAGCAAGCGAAATTCGAAAATGGGAAGAATATGCAAATTTTAGCTTCTCGCTATTTGCAATTTTAATTAAAATTTTTTGTAAATGAAAAAGCGTTTTTTTAGGGGGGGGAGTTTTTAGTTTACTATTTAACATTCCTAAAACCTCGAATAATTCACTAAACATAAATATATTTTTGCTGTCCCATAGCGTGGGGTTTTAGGAAATAACACTCTTATATTTAACAAGCACTATTTATTAATTATTTACAACATTTAGAATTTAGAATATGCGTCTTAACGCAACACTAACAGGTGAGGAATCTAAACTGAAACTTTTAAGAGGGAAAGTCCCAATTCGGAAGTGAATCTTGACTTCGGGATTACTTCGGACAAAAAGTTACTAAGTCATATATTATGTTTATATAAATTAAAATATATAAAAAAATTTAAAAAGTTTAAAAAATGCAAAAATAAGAAATGTAAAACTTGTCCTTTAGCAGTTATGTTATGTTGGTCAGACAGGTCTTGAATTTCATAAGCGGATTAATTTCCACAGGTCTGCTATAAAAATTTTTAATAATAGTAATTGTTCTACTGATTATGAAATTTTGCATTTTCAATTTCATGATTTTGATAATGTTACTCTTTTCATTTTAGATTTTATGGATAATTTAGATAATAGACTTGATTTAGAAAATATTTACATTAGTAGTCTTAAAACTCTTTTTCCATATGGATTAAATAGTAAGTTTGATGGGGAAGGTAATGTTAATGCTGGGGATTTCTGAATTTATGACAAATTTAAAGTTTTTAATTTTCCTGGGGTTTTTGATTCAAAATATAGGAATAAAAGAGGTGGTGGAAAAGGTAAAGTTATTGATTTTGATGAATTTTCGAATATTTGCAACTTACCTGTTAATTTGAATAACATTTTCAATATTAGGAAATATATTTTTTGTTTTAAAAATAAAGTTCTTAAAAATTTCCTTATTAATTTTGGTTCTAAATTTATATACGATACTGAACTTGTTAAATTTATTGTTTTGGATTTAATTAAATCAAAACTTGGTGTTAGTAAGACTGATTTGCTCTTTAATAAGGTTTATAATGTTGAAAAGGTTTTTTGTACGATTAATTTTCATGATAAAAAATTTGAAATTGCTAAATTGCCACAGATTATACATGATCTTTCTGAATTTTTACCTTTAAAGCAAATTAAAGTTTCTGCTGCTTTTAAGTATTCTTCTACGCTTAGGAAAAAGGTTTGCAATTATAATTTTTTAAGTCAAAATTTAAATTGTATTTCTAAATTTGATTGTTATTGTAATGAAAAGGATTTTTCACAATATATTGATAATGATTATGGACTGGACATATTATTACGGGAAATTTGGAGATTGTTGGTAATGAAGATTTAATTAATATTTTAAGCAAAGGTTCAAAATTTAGGACAAGATTTAAAATGAATAAAGAAGATTTTATTTTATCCATTAAAAAAGATCTTGATTTTTTTAGAGCAAAAATTTCCAGAAAATATCATTGGCCCGTTGAGGATTTTTCAGAGTGGAAGGCTAAAATTATTGAAAGGGTTTAATTTATTTAATACCAATTTTGGTTCTTATCCTAGTGGTACTATTATTGATTATGATTTGTCTAGAAATATTAAAAATCTTAAAGATAAATTTATTGTTACGGTAGTGGATAAAGCTTCAAATAAATTCAAAAAAACACTAACAGGTGAGGAATCTAAACTGAAACTTTTAAGAGGGAAAGTCCCAATTCGGTGGCGTAGGCGTGATAGTTCGTAAACATAGCCTCGAACGGCTAAATACACGACATCTCCTCCCCCTTTAAAATGGAAATTTAAAGGTCAAGTCTCTTAGGGGGCTGTCTAATCCTTTGTGATCGCTTCGGCTGAAATGGAGTTTGTTGAGAAGTTGAAGATGGAGTACTTCTCGGCAAAACAGCTGAACTCTGGTTTTTAGTTGGAGATGGTTGGCGAGCTTCCGATGTTGATTTGACAGATGATCCAGGGTGTTTTGGGATATCTCGCCCAGGATCAGTGGATTCAGGAGAATTATCAGTCGTGCCGATGGGTGAGGTTTCACTGCAGAAACTAATTCGTGGAAAATGAATAGTCTTATCCCAGATCTGGTCTCCTGTTGGTCGCATTTGGTCTACATGGCGTCTACACAATGTACCTTGCACATTAACAGTGCAATGAAGAGCTCCATCTTTGCTCATAACTGTTCCAAATTTCCACCTTGCGTTGGGTGAAGGTTGTTGTTGTTGTAGTTCATTTACGTCGCACTAGAGCTGCACAATGGGCTATTGGCGACGGTCTGGGAAACATCCCTGAGGATGATCCGAAGACATGCCATCACAATTTTGATCCTCTGCAGAGGGGATGGCACCCCCGCTTCGGTAGCCCAACGACCTGCACGCGAAGTCGAGCACTTAACGGTAGCACAGTTTAACGAGGACCAATACCGCACACCCTCGGTCCCTACGCAGACTGATCCAAGTGGTCACCCACCCGCACACTGACCGCAGCCAGTGATGCTTGACTTTGGTGATCTGCGGCGTTGGGTGAAGGATAGTCTCGAATAGTCAACTTATCACTTTCGTGAAAAATGCGATCTTGGAAAGCATACGTGTTTTTCCTGATCTTCTCATTGACTTGTGGCAACCAACAGCTCATTGTTATATTATAAAACCTGCCACTAGACGGCAGCAGTTACCCTTCGCTGTAAGCAGTAAGCGCAGCGTGTCTTTTGCTTGATCCATAAATTCCCTTGTCGGGAGTCAACAGGACGCTTCAGGTATTGCCGAGATATGGTGTGTTCACGTATAACCCTAGCATGCAGGTGTTGCTAATTATTTAAATAAATATCTGTTTTCATAAAATCCAAATGCATCTTTTATTTGTTAATACACATCTCATCACAACAATGGTGACCCGGACGTGATTTGAACACGCAGTAACGCCTACTTCAATGGATAGTCCACATTGAACAGTTGGCTTGCTATTTGTGACTGCATTATCCACCTCATCACGCTGTTGCTACTCAGTATCGTCTCGAATAAACACAACGTCTGCCTGCATACACTCGACTGCTAATGGCAACAAAGGAGCGACTACTACTGTGAAGTGACACCTTTCACATTCAGCACTCAAAATTCCGGTGACCTTAATTCCAGCTCTCTCGGTCTGTCACAAGTACAGCAACTAGTGTGTCGGTGAAGAACTGGGAGATCGTCGACCCAGTGAATTTCTGAGGATCATGAAGCGGCGTGCGGAGTTGCATAGTGTTTCAAACGAATTAATGTTGGAACTTTTCCAGTCGCATTTGCCTGCATCAGTACAATCCATCCTTGCTATTACCCCTCTGATCCTGGAGAAAGCCGCGGAGGTGGCAGATCGTATCCTGGAAGTAACACCAGCACCAGTAAGTATCTGTTCAGTTTCTTCTATGTCCAGTGAAGATAGGATTTTAGAAGAAATTCGAAAAATAAATTTGAGAATAGATCAAATTTCGCGTGATAGAAATCAAAGTCGCGATCGGAATTTTAATCGGCGGCGAAGCCAATCTAAAGAAAAAAAAGTTTGAACTCTGTTGGTATCATTACAAATTTGGTAAAAAAGCTCAAAAATGTAATGCTCCATGTCGATTTGAAAAAAAAAACGAGTACGACCAAGCGTAGTGGCGACAAGCGCTGTGCCACATACTTCTCGTCGCCTGTTTGTTCGGGATAGGCGTAGTAATGTTCGTTTTTTAGTTGATACAGGCTCTAATTTAAGCATAATTCCGGCATCTAAGATTCAAAAAAGACACTCCTCAAAAATGACACTTTCGGCTGCAAATACATCGCTGATACAGGTTTATACCTCTCAAACATTTTCTTTGGACTTAGGTTTGAGAAGAATTTTCAAATGGTCATTTTTGGTTCGTAACGTTTAACCCCAATAATTGGTGCAGATTTTCTTTTTAATTTTAATTTAGTACCTGACTTAAGTAAACAAACATTACTCGATTTGAAAACTAAACTTAACTGTCATTGTATAGTGCGTAATAATATTTATCATTAACTCTTAAAAAAATATCCCGATATTACAAAACCGCCTCGCCCTGACCAAGAAATAAAGCATTCGGTTGTTCATCATATTCAAACAAGACCACCCGTAACTGCCAAAGCTCGTCGTCTTGCGCCTGATCGTCTTCGCATTGCTAAGGCTGAATTTCAAAACATGATTGAATTAGACCATATACAGCCTTCTAAAAGCAATTATGCATCTCCCTTGCACATGGTGCCAAAAAAAGACAGTAACGAGTGGAGGCCAGTTGGGGATTATCGGGTGCTAAATGCACAAACCGTTAAAGATAACCAAATATTTTAGATTTCACTGTCGATTTGCATGGCACTCGCGTGTTTTCTCATATCGACTTAATTAAAGTATACCATCAAATTCCTATCCACCCTGATGATGTTCATAAAAGTGCTATAATTACACCTTTGGGCTTATTTGAGTGCAAACGAATGCAATTTGGTCTCTGCAATGCCGCAGCGACATTTCAGAGATTAATGGACCAAGTCACGCGCGATCTCTCATTTGTTTATGTCTTTGTCGATGACATTCTTGTCGCGTCTCGCTTACCCGAAGAACACCTTGAACATCTTAAAATTTTATTCAAGCGTTTACAAGATTTTGTATTGAGCTTAAAACCGTCAAAATGCATATTTGATGTTTCGGAAATAAATTTTTTAGGTTTCGGAATCAGGTATAGAGCCTTTATCAAATCGTGTCGATTGTATCATAAATTTTCCTCAACCTAACACTCTTACGCAATTAAGACGATTTCTCGGTTTGTATAATTTTTATCGGCGGTGCATACCTAAAGCAGCTCATATATTAGCTCCGTTAAATAAATTTTTGGAAGGAATCAAAAACTCGAAAAAGAAATCTAAACATGCGGTAAAAAAGTCAGACGAATTAATTCACTGGACAGAAGAGGCTGAACAATCTTTTACTGATGCCAAACAAGCTCTAGCAATGCAACTCTCTTACGTCATCCGATCCCTGGAGCACAGTTAAGCCTACGGATCGACGCAAGTGATAGAGCCATTGGAGGTTCTTATGCAGCTTAACGACAAAGTCTGGGAGCCTATTGCTTTTCTCTCAATGAAGCTATCGAAAAGTCAGCAAAAATGCTCCACCTATGACAGAGAACTCTTTGCTATGTACAGCTCGGTCAAGCGCCTTCGTCACATGCTGGAAGGGAGAAACTTCACAATATACACTGACCAAAAGCCACTCATTTATGCCTTCAAGCAAAATCCAGACAAGTGTAGCCCACGTCAATGGCGTCATCTTGATTTTATCTCGCAATTCAGTACAGACGTGCGCCATGTTAGTGGTGTGTGAAACACAGTGGCTGATGCTCTCTCCCGAATTGAAATTGATCAAATTTCAAGTTCATTTCTTGATTTTGAAGCGCTGGCCAGAGCACAGCAAGGTGATGTAGAGTTACAAAATATCCAGAAAGACAACCAATCTTCTCTCAACCTGAAAAGCATACCATCTCCAGTGTCAGCCACTGAGCTGATAGCTGATGTGTCAACCGGATCACCTAGACCTTTTGTTCCTGAAAAATTTCGAAGAACTGTGTTTGAACATTTACACAATCTTGCACATCCTGGTGCTGCAACATCTTTCAGTTTAATTGCATCCAGATATGTTTGGCCTAACATGAAAAGACATGTCAAAGAATGGGTCAAAAGCTGTTCTGCCTGTCAGCGTTCAAAGGTACAAAGGCATACAAAAGCGCCTCTATGTACATTCACCTTATCTGATGCAAGATTTGCCCATATACATATACACTTGATAGGTCCTTTGCCTCCGTCTGATGGAAAAGTGTATTGTCTCACCATCATCGACAGATACAACAGGTGGCCTGAGGTAATACCTTTGGCAGACATGATGGCTGAAACTGTGTCGTGCAATGTTCCACGGCTGGATATCTCGTTTTGGTTGTCCTGCCACAATAACAACAGATCAAGGACGCCAGTTTGAATCTTCTCTTTTTAAAGAACTAACCAAATTCATCGGGACAAATCGCATCCGTACCACATCATTCCACCCTCAATCGAATGGTTTGATAGAGCGTTTCCACAGAGTTTTAAAAAACTCCATTAAAGCTCACGAAAATGTTAAGTGGACTGAAACCATACCTGTGATTTTACTCGGGTTACGAGCTGCTGTCAAACCTGACATAAAAGTTTCCAGTGCTGAATTATTATATGGTATGCCTCTTCGGCTACCTGCTGAAATATGCTCAGACACCCCTTCAGTGCCTTGTGACTATCCCTTTGTGCAACAATTAAAAAAGAAAATGAGCAGCACGAGACCAACACCAACATCTGCTCACGGTCAACACAAAATCTTTGTGCATCCTCAACTAAAGGATTGCAGCCATGTATTTCTTCGTGTGGATAAAATTGTTCCACCGTTAACACAGCCTTACACTGGTCCTCATGAAGTTTTGTCAAGAACTGATAAACACATTACCATCAAGAAAAATGGGAAGAAAACTTGTGTGTCAATAGATAGGGTTAAACCCGCATTTATTTTTAATGATTTAATTAGTGAAACTAATGACTTAGTCATTGGTAATTCTACAAGTGATTTTCCAACTATGCCCACAAATTCTACGACTGATTTACCAAGTTTGCCCACACAACAACTGACAAAATCTGGAAGACGTTTACGTTTCCCTAAGAGACTTATCACTGAGTAAAAACAAAATGAAACTTTCTTTTTTTTTTCTTTCTAAAATGTGATAATATTGTGATATTTTCTTCACCAACCAATATGTTTTCATACTTTCATATTATGTTAATGTTTATTCGGAAATTTCAGCTTTCAATTTTTTATTACTCAAACTATTATGTCATGTAACATGCATTCCAACTTTTCATATTTTTTTCCCTTTCTTCCAGCATGCTTTGTATTTATTAACATTGTATGCCTCAGTAGGACCTGTGTCTTTCTGTCGATTCTCTCCTTCACTGGGGGGATACTCATGTGGCAACCAACAGCTCATTGTAATATTATAAAACCTGCCACTAGACGGCAGCAGTTACCCTTCGCTGTAAGCAGTCAGCGCAGCGTGTCTTTTGCCTGATCCATAAATTCCCTTGTCGGGAGTCAACAGGACGCTTCAGGTATTGCCGAGATATGGTGTGTTCACTTATAACCCTAGCATGCAGGTGTTGCTAATTATTTAAATAAATATCTGTTTTCATAAAATCCAAATGCATTTTTGATTTGTAAATACACATCTCATTACAACAGACTCTTCCGACCAAGTCAGGGAGAACAAGATCTATTCTAGTCCTGATGTCTCTCTGAAGGAAAAGCATATCATAGTTGTCATATTAGGAGCCTTTCGATATTGCATGAGGAAGGTGCTAACCTTTTGCTGGATATTCCCTACCAAGTTCTGCATGGCACGGAGAGATTGCTTTAATGTGTGCACGTAGCGCTCTGCTTGTCCATTGCTGGATGGTTTGAAAGGGGCGCATGTCTTATGCTTAATGCCATTGCTTCTTATAAATGTTTGGAACTCTTAGGAAATAACACTCTTATATTTAACAAGCACTATTTATTAATTATTTACAACATTTAGAATTTAGAATACGCGTCTTAACGCAACACTAACAGGTGAGGAATCTAAACTGAAACTTTTAAGAGGGAAAGTCCCAATTCGGTGGCGTAGGCGTGATAGTTCGTAAACAAAGCCTCAAACGGCTAAATACGCGACATTCCTAAATTTATTTTAAACCCTTTTTTTTTAATTAAAATATTCAACTTGAATTAAAATCACACAATAAAATTATTCAGTTATTTAATTATTTTCTTTTAAATCTGTAGGCTGGGATAGCTTGGATGGCAGGGCGCGTGACTCACGTTTGTGAAAAAGGGAGTTCGAATGCAGCCGGCCGAAGACTCCCCGAGTAGTAAATGGTGAGTGGTGCACATTAATTATGTCGGGTCACATAGTCCTCCATGTTCCCATATCAGAACCTCTGGGGGTACTGAATTGGAGATGAATCGTTCTCTGGTTCAGGTCAAAAGTACGATCTGTGAACGATGCATGGATGTATAAATGGGTCCACCCTATAAACGGGTGTGACGTATGTGTGTATCAGAAGACAAGGACAATCACACCCCCTCTGTCTTAATGGTCGACGGCAACAACAACTTTAAGTCTGTGAGCATTGTAGTTATTTTATTATTACAATTTATTTTAGTGAACTTTTACATTAATGAAAAAAAAATCATATTTTGATATCCGCAAAATATATCATAAAGTTGAATGATAGTGCTTAGAACACTCAAGTTAATATAAAAATATGTGGCGTAATTAGTGGCGCTTTACTCAAAAAGTTTGTGCATCTCTTATTTAAAAGGTATTTGATGTCTTACTTTGTAACCGGTTCAGAGGGACACCACCTTTGCAGCTCAGAATGACGCTTTTCAAATCCATCAGTACACTTTGTTTAAATTTTTCGGTATCCATGGTGATGCTTTTAACTAAAATAAGAAACCTAAAGAAGAAAAGTAAATTAAATCGTGATATCACAAACTCGAAAAGGGAAACTCAAAGTTTTGCGATATCAAAAATTTAGTAATATTGCAATTTGAGATCAGTCAATGCTCGATACAACGACAAATCGTGGTCCAGCAAAATCGGACGTTATAACGCGAGTTCGTTATATAGTGAGTGCACAAAATTACTGTATATATTAACTTACAGCTTAAAAAAACTTGAAAGATTTTAACAAAACAATCCCTTACTTTAATAAGAATTTGGTAACTAAGAAAAAAATTGGTTATTTCGATTTTTTTTCTTCTCGAAATAAATACTTGAAGTTTAATGGGAAGCAAAGTTTAATATCCATGAAAGTTGATTGATTCTGAGAAAAAAACGATGGAAACGCGAGGGTAGAGAACTGTTTTTCCAAAGTACAGCCTGTTTTTAATGTGTCATAACTCACGGGGAGAATCGTTTTTCCATGTTATTAATTTGTCAAAACTTAGTAATCCTCAAAATGCTGCAAATGGCGAACTAATTGTCATCTCTGTAAAAGAAGGGGGGGGGGGAGACATAAATCGCTCTTCCCCTTTCATCTTCATACACGTAGAAGTACCTTTAAAATAATACTTCATAAGTTAAAAATTCATTAAAAATAATAGGTATATGGGTTCGTAATTGGCATTTTCGATAAACAAAATACATCAAGACAACTGAGAACACCACACGTTTTAACTCGAAAATAAACCAAACAAGATTAACATTTCACAAAAAGAGTGAATAAAAGTATGACAGTATGTCCTTTGGAACGAAAGTCAGGCAGATTAGGATAGACCATAACATCGCGACCACTTTAGGATAAGAATTTAAGGGGATCAAGATGTTACACATTTATTATACAATAACATCAAAGGAAATAATGGTTTCAAAAAATTGTGATCACAGGTTACCCACTGGCAAAATGTTTGTCAAAATTTTTTTTTTTTTGGAAAAGCAACTTTATTGTGTTTTTATCTTGGACATCTTTAAACAGTTAATCCTGAACTGCTAGGTACACAATTTCGCAGACATATTTAAATGCATCTCAGACACATTCTGTGTAAATTCTTTAGATGATTGAATAGATATTGAACAGCCAATCGAGATCAGTATTAACATTTTCGGATTGGTACAATTGGTGTTTGTAAGCTGCATCATACACCCGTTTCGGATTCACAAGTTCATACATTATTTGAAAGCTAGGCTTTTTTTCCAATTTGACATGAATCGTGAATGAATCACTTATATTGCGTGGAAGACGGTCTTGTGCAAGTCATGGGGTACGTTGACAATGAATACTTTTATCCCTAACCAGGCTCTCGTATTTACATGAAAGGGGTTCGGAGAGCCACCATTCTTTCTTCGGTAGGTTTCAATTCTCTCAACCACTTTAGTACTTTTGGGAGAGACAGGCTTCGTGCTTACGTTTGCGAACGGAATCCTTTCGTTTTTCCGTTTGTGTGTAACGCTTAAGGTATTCCTGTCTACGATCTTTGGCTTTTTCAGCCTCGGTAAGTTTAGGCCTTAGCATCGTTTTTTTCTTGCTTCCACCCTTAACTTTTGGGACCGTGTCAATCAGTTTGGGCTTTCTTTATGTGTGATATTCACCACACACTGAAATATTATTGACTGCAATAAAAACTTTACTAAACAAATTTTTTTTTAAAAAATAACAAGTTTTTTGCAATTTAATGTGCGTTTCTATACACGCATCTTGCATGCAGTCGCGATCGCAATGTTCGAATGCGTCATCTAAAGAAAAGACCGGTTCAATGCCTCCATCTCCTCCTCTTCTTAGTTGTATCAATTACAATATTACAAATGTCGTTGAACAGCCGACCCAATTTCGGGTTTACAACTACTAATGTTGTTAAACTCCGTAGCCTTGTAATTTTGAAAAGATCCAGAAGACAAGGAAACTCCTAGATCAATACCCCCAGAGGTATGATTTTTTTATTTTATGACCGCCGTTGAACAGCCGACCCAATTTTTGGGTTTACGACTACCAATGTTCAACGCCGTAGCCTTGTAATTTTGAACCAATCCAGAAGACAAGAAAACTCCTGAACCAGTACCCCCAGAGGTTTTGATTTGTTATGGGAACATGGAGGACTTTGAGACACGATAGATTTAACGTGCATCAGTCATCATTTACAACACGGGGAGTCTTCGACCGGCGGGGACCGAACCCACGAATTCTTGGACATAGGCCCGCCACTCCACCGACCCGGCCTAGTAGTGACAATTTTTTACATTGATTGACTAGTAGCGTTACATAAGACTCAAAGGATGGACATCGACAATAACAGTACAATATGAAATAGCTAGTCACGTCACAGGTATTTTTTTTTTTACATTTAACATAAATGGCCGTCACGGGTAGCTGAAAAGTTCCGGACTCACTGCCTGCCCCCAGGGACTGGGAGCAGGGTCAGTGGTGAGGCGTGTGTGGTGATCAGCCACGTTGGCTGCTGTTGTGAGCCAGTCTGTGGTTGATTGTGGAGTATGTATGATTTGCTTATGTTGTGTTGGTTATGTGGGGTATGTATGTTTTGTTTACGTATGTTTTGTTAATGTTTTTTTTTTAGCCTCACGGTCAACAGCTTGTGTTGACTGACTGCCTGCCAAATGTTTGTTGGTCAGGGGTGGGGCCAGAGTGTGTTTTTATGCTGCTGCAATGGTTTGCCTGGAGCCCTGACTCCTCATGATTGTATTTGCTGCCAGTATTTTTACAAAGTTATTGTTAGGTTTATGACATATTGCCTGTGATGTTCTAGGTTATGGCAAGAATAGTTATTAGTTTTTGCATAATATGCTTGTTTTTGAAACTGTCTGCAAATATCGTTCTGCCTTGTTCATTAGGTTTTTTGAGATGGTACGATTCAGTTAGTGGGCAGTCATGTAGGTAGTGACTTGGGGTACCTGTGTCATCGCATGGGCATGTGTCTGTTTTTATTAGCTGAATCCTGTGTAAGAATGAGGGGAAGAAGCCATGTCCTGTAAGGAATTGTATTTCTGCTGGATGGCCTATAAGTCGGTCTGTGTCTACTTTAGGGTAATATGATTTTGTTGTATAGCCTTTTTCATTTTCGTCCCAGTATGCTTGCCAAAGTTTTTGTGTGGTGGTTTTAAGTTTATTTCTTAAGCTCGATGGTGGAAGCAGAACACCGCTGGGAATCCCGTGACCTGCTGCTGCGTCTTTAGCCGCTAAATCCGCTGCTTCATTACCTATGTGTAAGAAACAACTTTTAAAATAAAAACAAAACAAACGCAGTTCATTTACTCTTTACTTTTATTAAAATTTACGCACACCGTTATTCTGAAAAACTCAAATTCTATATCGTACACAAGAACTGCTGTTGCCAAAACATGGAATACTAAATACTGCTGTTGCCAAAACATGGAATATTTTCATCAAGGTACTTCAAAACGCTTTTAGTTGAGCAACTAGGACATGAACGGAGACGCACAAACTTAGTCATATTGTCGACAAAAACTAAAAGCTCCTTGTTGCGAGCTGAACTTGTTACAAATGGGCCAAGGAAATCCATATGAACAACTTCAAATGGGCGACTACCAGGTGGAATGGCATTAAGTTTACCTTGAGCTTTTCCGCCTGGTACTTTTGTAAATGCACATACGACACACTGCCGTATATGCTGCTTGATATAACTTGCCATACGTGGAAACCAAAACTGTTGACATATCATTTGAATTACTTTCTCAACTCCAAAATGACCACAAAAGTCGTGGAAACGAACAGCAAGATACTTTCTCATTGATTTTGGCATTACAAACAACTTCCGTGTCTTGTTTCTATCACCAGATTCATAATGGAGGCGATAAAGTATTCCGTTAATCAACTCGAAATTATCGGCTAGTTGTTTTTCTTCTAGTGACCTATTTGTCTTTGGTTTTCTTAAGGAAAATACAATTTTTTGCAAATCTTGATCTTGAGCTTGTATGAGGGCTACCCTGTCTTCTTCAGTAGAGATGTAAAATACCCTAGGCTCTCTTGTTAGTTCTACAGGACTCGTAATGTCTATTTCATGCAATGGTGTGCAAATTCTTTCTTCGACTGGTGAACGACTGAGGGCATCTACATGAGCCATTTTAGTACCATCTCGATGTTTAACATTATAATTAAATTCGCTCAACAGTTCAGTCCACCTCGCTACCTGGGGTTTAATGTTCTTTTGCGTATTCAAGTATGTGATTGCTGAACAATCAGTGACTAACGTAAATTGCAAACCCAACAACAAAGGACGAAGTCTAGTCATTGACCATACCGCAGCTATCAGTTCCAAACGACTTGAATGATACTTTTCTTCTTCAGGAGTTGTACGGCGACTTACGGAATAAACTAACTGAAAAGCACTAGACTTATTTCGTTGCAAGAGCATTCCAGCTAATCCAACAGAACTTGCATCAGTGTGTAATTCAGTTTCATCGCGTGGATCAAATAGTTTCAACACTGGTCTCGACACTAATTTAGAACGTAAGTTTTCAAAAGCATCATTTTGATCATCAGTCCATGTAAACGATGAATTTTTCTTTAGCATCCTTGTGAGGGGTTCGGCAATTGAATCATATCGTGTTATAAATCGGCGAAAGAAACTTGTTAAACCAAGAAAACGACGCAATTCATCTTTGGTCTTAGGAACGGGGTATTCAGCAATGACAGCAAGTTTTCTTGGACCTGGTCGTATTCCATTTTTATCCATTACAAATCCTAAATACTCAATATCTGACATTTCGAATTCACATTTAGATAGCTTCAGTGTTACCCCAGCTTTTAGCAACTTTTCAAGCACTTGTCGAAGCTTCACTATCATATCATCAAAGCCGATAGAACCGAAGAATATATCGTCAATGAAGCATGATACACCTTTCTAAAGCAAATCACCCAAAGCTAATGACATCGCTCGCTGAAAAACAGGTGGTCCATTCGATAAGCCAAAAAACAAGCGTGTAGGCTCATAATGTCCATCAGGAGTTGTAAACGCTGCCTTTCGTGAGGATTCTTCATCCATTGCTATCTGATTAAATCCTTGACATGCATCAAGGATGCAGAATAAACTAAAGCCAGACAGTCTTTCAAGCAAATCATCGATGCAGGGTAATGGAAATTTATCCTTAATAGTTTGTGAATTTAAATGTCTATAATCAATTACCATACGATGATCACCAGTTTTCTTAGATACAAGCAAAACAGGGCTACTGTATTCTGAAGAACTGTCACGAATAACACCCTGATCTTTTAATTCTTGAACGATTTCTCTTAAAACTTGTCTCTCGTAGTTCGAAGCTCGATAGGGTGAACGAGAAACAGGTTTACTACCCGGTGTCTCAACGATACGAATTATAGTATTATTAATGCATCCTAGTTCATCTTGTTTTAAAGCAAAACACAACCTAAATTCATTTAACAAATCGCATAAAATTTGCTGTTGTTCTTTATTTATTGATGGTCCAATTTTAACACATTCTCTATCGATAGGATTTCGCACAATTTCCTTTGCTAATAAAACGGCTGGGGTTGAATCCGCATCTTCTTTAACCATTGAACTGTAACTATTTTCAGATACCCAATTTCCTCGCAAGATAACACGATTTTTCTTTAATTGTAATTTTACGCTACTAGGATTCACGACGGGCACTTGTGATTTACCATCGTGGATAGCAAACGTAACATCCTTGCTTAGATCATCTCGACTACTGCAGGAAATAAATCCGTTTTGAGATTTACATGCACTGAAGACAGTTACCAATTGAACTGTACGCGGTTCAATTACGAACTTTTCGAGAGTCTTCAACACAATCCTATCAGGCATTTCATTGATTTGGAAATCATGCAAAAAATCCAGCTCTTCCACATGAACTAACTTGGATCTGCCTTGATTTCTAACCATTATTATCTCGGGTGAGTCAATGATGTCATTCCCAATGAGAACATCAGGGCCTTCAAATGTATCATCAGTCACTACATAAAACAGGACTTCCTTCAGCTTTACCCTGTCTATAGTCACATTAAGTATGATAATTCCTAGTGACTCCCTTACACTTCCAATACCTCGAATTCGTGTAACTTTATTTTTATGTATACTTTTATTAAACGTTTGTGCAAAACTATATTTTAACATAGATATATCAGCAGCGGTATCCATAAGAGCACTAGTATTTACTTCTTCTATGATTATATTCTTCGTAGTACTATTACTGGAACTGGGTAAAAACGAAACTGCATTGACTAATGGGAAAGACGCTCTCATTGGACATTCCTTTGTACCATGTCCTTCTGTTTTGCAGGCAGTACAAAACTTTGGACGTTTTGGTTTTACACAATCACGGGCAAAATGGCCGGTATCATAACAATTGTAGCAAACAGTTTGATTATTAGTTGTACTTCTACTTGGCTCTGTTTGTTTACCCTTGGCGATATTTTCCTCTTTCAAAAACTTATTGTTACTAGATTTATTATTATACTGAATATGATTCTTAAAAACATCTTTAAGTTCAATAAATTCATCTATGTTTTCAGCTAATGTATAAGGTGAAATTATATGGGTCCACTGATCCAAATAACGTTCTCGTATATCTGGAGGCACCCGAGCTTTCATTCGATCTGTGATGATCAGGTCTTTTAAACTCTCAAAACTACTTATTTTAAGTCCTGCAGTCCACCCATTAAAATACGTTTCAAGCTCGTGGTAATATTCTTTCCATGACTTTCCACCAGTATTCTCATGAGAATAAAAAAAATTTCTAAATTTTTCTGGACTTAGTCTGTAACACTTAAGTAAAAGAGATTTAACATAGTCATAATTTTCTGACTGTTCTTCTGGTTCTCTCATTATCATTTGGACAATTTCACTTGGTAACTGGTTAATTAAACATGCCATCCACAATGTACTCGGCATTTTTACTCTTTTCATTACTCTCTCGAAATGTACTACATAAAGGCTGATATCCTCATTACTCGTAGAAAACTTTCTCAGCTGTGACTGCCAATCAACCTTTGGCGCCGATGTTATTACTCCAGTTTCGACTACTTCTGAAGTTTTAGCAGCAATATCTAACTTCTTGAGTTCCAATTCATGTTCCCGATCGGCTTTTTATTTTTTCAATGCATGTTCGCGATCGGCTTTTTCTTTTTCCAATGTATGTTCGCGATCGGCTTTTTCTTTCTCTTCTTGGCGAATGCGCTCGGCGTCTTCAACCATATTTTCAACCATTCCTCGAACCATTTCTTCATCGTATTTCTCGCTATTCAATATTAACTTTCTCAAGTCAGGGATTTTCAAAGTAGTAGACGAAACATCTTCAGATAACTCATTAGCTACGTAACGTAACTGATCTTTACGAAGTCGCGATAAAAATGCCATTTTAAACTCAAAACTCAAAATTAATTACAGTTGCTGGTTTATCCCACTTCTGATAATGTAAGAAACAACTTTTAAAATAAAAACAAAACAAACGCAGTTCATTTACTCTTTACTTTTATTAAAATTTACGCACACCGTTATTCTGAAAAACTCAAATTCTATATCGTACACAAGAACTGCTGTTGCCAAAATATGGAATACTAAATACTGCTGTTGCCAAAACATGGAATACTAAATACTGCTGTTGCCAAAACATGGAATACTAAATATGTAATAAGAATATAATTAATGTTCACGTTCACACTTTTACATATGTTACCTGTGTGCGCTGCCACCCAGTGTATTTGTGTGTTGCATTTACCGACTAGGTGTTCTAGTTGTTTTTGTGCTGTTGCCACGTGTGGGTCTTTTTGTTTCGTTTTTCTAATAGCGTGTATACTAGCCAGACTGTCTGTGAAAATTGTTGCATCTTTGCAGTTGTGTGTCTCTAACCATTTAATGGCTTCTTAGATTGCTAAAACCTCTGCTTGAAACACTGTGTTTTCTTGTTTTAGCGTAAATTTGTATGTATCTGTTTGTTGGTTGTTGTGGTAAACACAGAAAGCAGCTCCCACGCCATTGTCTGTTTTGGTGCCATCGGTGTAGATTTGTACCGTCGTTGTTTTGCTAGTTCTAGTACTTGTTGGTAGGTTAGTGTATTTATGGCTAGTCTTTTGGGCCGGGTGGACTATATGTGTTTTTATCTTTTGTTGATAAACATGGAGTACTTTGTGGCTCGACAGATTTAACGTGCATCAGCCACCATTTACTAAACGAGTCTTCGGCCGCCCCGCCGGTAAGGCTAGCAACAGCTGGTAGTACCTTACCACTTGCACAAGTAATCCCATGCGAGGATTCGAAAACTTCAAAATCGGTGAAGAATTTACTATAATTTATTGGTGACATGTTTTGAAGCACCATTATCTATAAACCAATCGTAGCTGCTTTCTTCAAATGAAAAAACTTCTTCGTGAAGAGCTAGTAATGAATTATTTGCTATAACATTATCACTATCTTGAAATTTTTACTTTTGCTTTGGCTTAGCTGGCCTACCATCGGCAATCTACTTTCGACAATTTTTCACCCAGTGACCATTTTGATGACAGTAGTTGCACTTTCCAATTTGTCTTTTACTTTTAAAAATCGGCTCGGCTCTACTTACTTTTGCTTCTAATGCTCCTTGATTTAATGATTCACTAAAACTTGAATCTTTCTTTATCTCTCTTTCTCGTGTACACAACTGTGTTATTAGTTCATCTAGAGTTCTTTTTTCATCACTCAAAAGTAGCCAACTTCATTTAAAGATACGATAATTGAGAGTAAGAGAGTCCAAAATTTTGGAATAGCCGGTTCTCACTTTGACTCTCAAGACCATTATTCAAATCATTCCATAAATTTTTAAGCTTTGATAAATGAGCTGACATATCATCATCCGAACAACTAAATTTAAAGAATTGAAGACAAATGTTATAGAGCTGGTTGTCAGAGGAAGCATCAAAAATTTTCTTAAGTTCCCTTGCGCTATAAAATCTCATTACCTTTCGCAATGTGTCTTCTGTCATGGAATTGGTTAACACCATCAAATCTCTGAGATCATCCTTGTATTTCTTTTTTATAGTTTCAGAAGTTGTTGGCTCAGGCAGTACTGACTTTTGCATTTTTCCTTCAACAACATCCTCCCAGAGCATCTGCATGATAGTTCTCATACTTAATTCAGTATTCCCAAATTACCCAATCACTTTTACCACCTAATGGTTTCACTTGGATTTTTCCTTGATCCATTACATAAACTAACTGCAATAGCTGACTTTTGAAATATGAATTAACTTAGCACTAACACTTCCACCTAACTATCACCAAACTCAATTATTTCATTATTTTTACTTCGCATAAATAGCTTACGTTAATAAAGTTAAACTAACTGTTTATTCAGCATAGTATAAAAAGAACGATGATTGTATATGAAAAAATAATAATAATAAATAAAGATAACGGGCTGCATATCTAAAAGTTGAAATAGCAGTACCGATCAGTTGTCAGATTTCATAAATATATAAATACAATTTTCCGACCCATTTTTCGGATTTACGACAACTAATGATCAACTCCGTAGTCTTATAATTTTGAACCAATCCAGAACACAAGGAAACTCCTGGATCAGTAAGTACCCCCAGAGATATCATTTGTTATGGGAACGAGGAATACTTTGTGACCTGCCATATTTAACGTGCATCAGTCACCATTTACTACACGGGGAGTCTTCGGCCAGGGAAAATCGAACCCACAAACTCTTTGACATGGATTACGGATGGTGGGAATGGAACCCATGACCTCTTGGACATGGGCCTAGTGCCCTACCAACCAGGCTATCCCGGCCTTAACTCCTTCTCAGTTGTATAGCGATATACTAACTACAATAATTTTTCCTTTCCATAATATTTTTCGTATTAAATTGTCAAAAATATTTTCCAAACTTACCAAGGCGCTCTTTTTTTAGAACTATATTTAATGAAGTTTTTAAATCCATACAGTTTCCTAATTTAAAATTTTTTAATCTATTTGAAAATCATGACACAAATTAACATACTTCCTTCCCCTATGACTATCCACACGCTATTAGTGAAAACATGCGAAGTGTTGCCATAGGTAGAGAATTCTGCTTTGTGCCGCCACCTGTAGCTCATTTCGATCGCCAAACACTTCATTTGAAATGAATGATTCGGCGGCTTTCTTCACTAACATGGTAATTTCTTTCTTATTAGAGTTTCAAATAATGATTCGTAAAACTAATCAAGAAAAGTTTTAGGGGATTTTAATTAAAAAAAAAAAACATTTTTAAATCCCTCGAAAATAAAGGGAAAAAATTTTGATTATCAAAAATGGTTTATAAAAACAAGGGTCGTAAATAAACAAATTTGGCTTAAAAAGGGATAATTGTTAGTTATAGGGATCAAGTGTTGGGGACTGCTTTTCCGAGTTGTCCCTTGTACGAATATTTGACAATATACCGCGATATTTTTCCCATTTAACTCAGTGGAGTTAGAACTTGATCAATGTCAAGTGTGCAACAAACCTGTTGCAGCACAGCAGTTACAAATTGTGGGTCATTATCACTAATTATTTTCGTTGGGATTCCGTATCTCAGGAAAACTTCTTCAATAAGTTTAGTTGCACACATGTGCAGTGGCTGAGACAAGAGAAAACAGTTCCAACCACTAAGTTGCGCAATCTTCAATAATAAAGATTCACTTGTGGCCTTCTTTACTTTCTGGTAACGGTCCAAATAAATCTATACTCAACGTCTCGAATCGTTGAGCGTACGCCGGAGTTTTTAAAAGTCTAGAAGGTTTTTGATTGGTTGCTTTGAAACAACAGCATTCAGGTGATTTCTTGACATAATTTTCAATATAAGATCTCATGCTGGTCCAATAGTATCTCTGAGAAATACGTTGGTAAGTTCCTTTCTTTCCAAAATGACCAGCAGTAGGAGAATCGTGATGCAATTTTATGATAGTTTCTCCTTCTTGGGAAGGTATTACAAGTTGAGCTACTTCTGTATCGGAGCCTGGGGCATATATATCCCTTGATTCATCAAATATCCTCTATCTGACCAGTTTACAAAATCTTTATCCTTTTTATTATTTTCAAAACATTCGATTACTTTCTTAATATTTTCATCCTTTAGCTGAGCATTACGAATGCTAACAGGACTTCCAGATGGCATATCTACGCTCACAAAATTACAGATTTCTGTATTGTTTACTTCAGTATCACAGACAGGTCGAGACAACATATCAGCTACTGTAGTGAAAAGGAATACCAGCTAACTCAAATTAATGTAAATTATGATAAAAGTGACTCAAGAAGTACACTTAATAAAGAAATTTAATAATAAACACTAAAAACATGAATTACATTTGACAACAAAACTAAAAGAATTAAAATTAAAGAAAACTCAGGGTAAGGGGAAAAAGTCATGTTTCAGTTTTCATATCCGAACTCGAACTGTTGGTTGAAATCCGCTAATTCATAGATGTCGGTGGTGGGGACATGGGTGGTGAGTGACATAGCTGGCACCACAGGAAATCGGTTGGTTGCTACACTACTACATTCGATTTTCCAGGAAAATATTTTATCTTTAGGTTATAAGATTGAATTTTCAAAGACCAGCGGGCTAATCTTCCAGACGATGACTTTAGATTCATCAACCACTTTAATGGTTGATGGTCAGTCGCTACAGTGATTTCTTGGCCTTCTATATAACCGCGGAATTTATCAAGCGCCCACACGACAGCTAATGCTTTTCTTTCTGTGGTTGAGTAATCAGCTACTGTGAGAAGTCGACTGGCATATTCTATAGGATGTTCATTTGTCTTGTCCTCTCCTTGTAAAAGCACTGCTCCTAAGGCATAGTTACTAGCATCAGTTCTTAAGATGAATGGTTTCTTACAATCAGCTTGTTTCAATGCTGGAGGAGTAACAAGACATTTCTTGAGAGTTTCAAAAGCTTGTTGTTCTGCTTTTCCCCCAATTCCAAATGGTTCTCTTCTTTGTTAGATTACTGAGTGGCCGCGAAATATCAGCAAAGCTCAGAATAAAACGTCAATACCACGAACAAGATTGTAAAAAAGATTGCACTTGCTTTACATTTTTTTTACATTTTTCGGTTACGGTATGCTGTTTATAGCTTCCACTTTAGCAGGATCAAGTTCTAATCCTTTAGGCGTTATCCAGTGTCCCAAGTATTTTACTTTTTCACAAGCAAAGTTACACTTCTCTCGTTTAGCATTCAGCTTAAATTCGATGAGCCTCTCAAACACTGCCTGAAGATCGGAAAAATTGTTCTCAAAAGTGTCCGACAAAACAAATATGTCATCAAGATAAGATAAAGCTAATATATCCTTCAAGCCTCTTCTGAAATGATCAATCAACCTTTGGAACGTGGCTGGAGCATTTCGTAAACCAAAAGGCATCCTTAAGTACCGGAAAGTTCCATAGGAGCAAACAAATGCTGTTTTATCCTGATCTGGTGGTTAAACTGCAATTTGATGATAACCAGATCTAAGGTCGAATGTTGACATATAAGGTGCATGTTTAGCATCATGTAACAATTCATCCATTAATGGTAAAGGATATGTATCGGGTACAGTGAGGGAATTAAGTTTGCGGTAATCAATGCTAACCTCATGCTACCATCTGGTTTAGACACAAGAACCACAGGTGAAGCGTATGGCGACTCACATTCTTCAATGACACCTTGAGCCAAGAGATTGTCTAATTCTTTCCTGAGAATTTCCTTTTTAACAGGTGTCATTCTGTATGGTGGCGTTGCAGCAGGAGGATTATTTCCCATCTCAATACTATGTTCAGCGAATGGAGTAACTTCTCCTAGTTGAAAGCATCTCTCATTCTTTTTAAGAAGAGCATTAATTTGATTTCTTTGATCAGGCGTAAGACCTTTTCTTTCATCTTTCCGCAAAGCATATGGGTTAACTTCAACCTTCGCTACAGGAATGCGTTTAGTGGATTCGCAATCCTCAACTACTGAATACCTTTTCTTAGGATTATCACCAAAATACCAAGACTTGGTCGATGCTGCCAATACTATTTTAGCCTTTTTTTAAAAATTCATACCCATCAAGGTTCTGTTTCCTTTAGCTTCAGGTAAAACTTTAAATTCTGTTTCAATAATTCTACCTTCAATAGTTACTGGCAGTACAGCTGATAAAGTTTCTCTAGATTGGGTCACATAATGTAACATTATGAGTGTGCTTTTTCAATGCCACCTTATTTTCCTTGAATAATTCAAACATGCGCTCACCTGCAATACAACGGTTTGCTCCTGTGTCTGCACAGACATACACCTCCTTATTACAGATCGTAATAGGTATATTCGAAGTTGACCCTGTCGAAGTATTACAACTATAGAGCATTAACTTTCTTGCTTCAACAGTTTCTTTCTGTTCTGCAACGGAACAATTAGGGCATTTCTTTCTTATAACCCTGGTTTTCCACAACCATAACAAGATATATTCGATTCTTTATTCGAGGAAAACTCGTTTCTTTTTACTGCATAATTAGGCTTATTTAATTTCTTGTAACTATCCTGCGATAGGATTTCTCTCTTACTTTTGACAGTCGTATCCTTCTTTACATAAGTGGATCTAAGGTTATCGTAGGCGTCAAGCTTATCAGCTAAAAAGCATCTGGCATAGTTTAATTGTTCCCACTCATCTAACAGATGTTCCTTGCAATCAGGAGGAACTCTTCTTTTTATTTGATCCGCAATGATCAGATTCTGAAGAACCTTAAAAGTGGTAACATTCAGCTCATTCAACCTATTCTCGAAATAAGCTCTCGGTTCAAAATAATGATCATGCTTTCCTTTTGCTTGCGATGAGCAAAAAATAATTGCCTAAATTTCTCGGAACTCAATTTGAAACGCTTGAGAAATTTGAAGCATTTTCTTCAGATTCACGGGCTATGAGGGTAGAAATCGAACTCGGTATCAGACGTATCAGGTGGGAAACCCAAAGTTGCTCAGGCACTTTAGCTGCCTTTCCAGCAATATCAGGAATAGGGTAATATCATCAATTTCGGCTTTAAATGGAGGCAGTAACTTTTGAATATCTACTCTGGTATCAGAATGAGATGTCGGATGTACTACGTTTCCAGTCTCCGCACCTTTAGGTTCTGTAGTTTGCAGTTTGAGTTTTTCCAACTCATAATTCATTTCCATCTTTTGTTTTTCTAACTCGAATTCTTGTTGTCTACGTTTCTCTTCCAATTCGGCTTCTGCTTTACGTTGTTCTTCCTCACGTAATTCAACTATAGTCTGTTCAACCAGAACTGATAGTGAAAGTAAACAAAGCGGCGTGCTATTTGGCGTAATACCGTTGTCTGCTTGGCGCGTGAATAATGATAAATAGCGCCTATCAGTCAAGCAAAAATCTGATTTCTAAGAGGGTTGTTTGTCTCGCCGTGGGGTCTTTTTGCAGATGGAAAATAAAATGGATTTAAGTCCTCCTAAAAAACGACAGAAGAAATCTTACATAAGTAAAGCTGAGAAGGAAATAATATTGAACATTTATAAAACAGAAGTGCATTCAAAACCAGATGTTCCAATCATTGATGTTGCTGACCATGCGGCTTCTGCATCGGGGGTTAGCACAGCTTCTGTTTAGAGAATTATTAAAGAATATAAAAGGGATGGTATATTACATTCACCGGAGGACTAAGTCTCGTAAAACTGTTTTGGATGACATTGACGATTTCGACAAAAATGCTGTAAGAAGAGAAGTTCATGATTTTTTCCGCCGTGAACCTATTGAATTCAAGGTTTACAAACTGCTTTTTTTTTATAGGTTAAGTGGGTATTTTTTTCTTAACAAAGGATTTTGTGAGACATATAAAAAAGTTCCAAGTTTCTTTTAGTGTAATTATTTTAGTAATACTTCCCTTAGAAAAATAAAGATAACAGTTTAAAAATACAAATAAATGCAGTTCCTTCAAATATGTTTTTAAATCAATCAGTGAAACATAAAACTATTTTAAATATTATTTAACTTTTAATAAATTTATAAAAAAAATTGTAATGATGAAAATAAAGAGTTTTTTTTAAACATATTCTTCCAATTCTATACGACTTTTACGACGGAGTTATAAAAGTTATGTTTTGCATAGATATTTATGCAAAATATATTAAAACTGTAGGCGCCTAACGTGGGGCCAATTGTTATAGACGCAAGATGATGAAATAAAAACATCATCACTATGAGCTCAATATTTTTAATTATAAAAATCACATTAAACATTTAACAATGAAGAGTAAAAAACATAAAGTTTTTACTCAAAATGAGTAGGAAAAAGGGATGGTTCGCAGAGCTCGTCCCGCTTCATCTCATATTAAGTCAGGAAAAAGATTGTTGTTATCGTTTTGGGATAGAGGGGTAGCGCCATCTCGTGCTACAAATATACTATCCGTTACAAAACTAATTTAATTTAATCTTTAAAACTATTCTCAAAATAAAATTATTTGTTTACTGAAACAATTAGAAACGTATTTTCATGTAAATATTTTAATTTTGCACTTTCTTATCTAACTTTAAGGTATCAAAAACAGAATATCGTTTTTCTGTAAAAGCGAAAGCTCTGTCGATTCAAACGAAATTGCCCATTCAGCGAAGAAACCGTTGAAGTGGCAAACGTTGGCGATCAAACAGCAACCCTTATGTTTACTTCCACTATCAGTTCTCGTTGAACAGACTATATATTTCACCAGTGAATTTACGAAGACCTCGTCTTTAAACGGAGGGGAGGATTTTATAAGTTGAATTTTGAAACTTTCATGGTTGGTTGAACGTCCAATTCCATCTCAAATGCTACCTGATATAAAATATCCTTACGCGCCTTGTCAATTTCAGACGTTTTGACAAAAAAAAAATATTTTCCCTAAAGATCCTGTAAGAACAACATGAGAAAAAGACTAAAAATTCGTTAAAACTTACCTTCACCCATGAGCTTCGTTAACAATTTCAATACATGATATAAAACATTCAGTGCTTAAAATATTATTTACTTTTTACTAATAAAATGTGAAATTTATACCACTCATTAAGATATTTAACAAACTTAATTTCAAATTAACACCTTAATTAATATTCATTTAAATATTAATTACCATATAAAATATATAACAGTTCGCACTTTTTATCATGAGATAATAAACAACTAAATCTTACCATATAGCAATAAAACAATACTCATAATAAAATTAATTCTGAAACAAATTAAAATATTAATACCAATAATCTACAAATATAATACCAATAATATCAATACCAATAATCAACAAAATAAATTTCCTTTAAAAATTAATGTTCTTTTAAATATTCAAAACAAAACATCAAGAACATTACGTCATCATTCAAAGGAACAAACCACAAATTTTTATTTAACAGATATTTCTTCTTTCTTTTTTCCTGAAAAAAAGAACTCATCTTCCTTTATATATTATATATATATATATATATATATATATATTACTTATCAATAGACAGCGGATTATATGCACTAAAAAACGGACAAAATATGCATGCAAATATGCACTAAAAAACTTGAATATATGCTCTTAAAACTAGAAATATGCATTTAAAATAGAAATTAAAAGTTCAACTTATTTAAATACTACTACTTACTTTTTCCAACAAACACAGCTAAAATATTTTTTTGTTGAAAGGAAGAAAATCAAAATATTTCTTACTTGAATCTACACATTTCTGAAGAAAAAGCCTAAAACTGAAGTATGATAAATGAGAGAAGAAAAATCATCGCATTTTCCGGAAAGATTTTATTAAACTGAATAATTTTTGTTGCATTACACAACTAAGTGTTTTTCCAAATTTTCAAGGGTGAATTGATGTCGTCGGTCATCAAAGATCATTTTGAAAGCAGAAAATGACCTCTCCACGTCAACCGATGTTATTGGACAAAACTGGTACAATTTCGTACTCATTGGTTTTAATTTCTCTGGAAGTTCAGTTCCGTTTCCATTAAGAAAATCATTTATCTTCTTCACTGCTGCAAAACGTGAATTTTTGTTTTGAGCGAAACACCATTTTTCTCTTACTTTCTTCCCAACTGAGTCTGGAAGAGCATTGATGCATTGTTGAATTTTTTCAATTTCGGATATGGCCTCAGCCAGGGGAAAACCTCGTGTTTCGAGCTTTGTTATTACTCCACTTAAGAAAGAAAAGTGAGTGTCAATTATGGCCAAGTCCTTCTGCAAAGAGATATCCTGTAGTAATTCTTTTGTGACATAAACTGAAGAAGCACAGGAACTGTCAATTGCATCTACAACTGACTTTATTGCATCAAAATTATTAGCGTAAAAACGTGCAGCTTCAATCCATGTACCCCACCTAGTTATCACAGGCTGTGGAGGTAAGGGCAAATCAGGATACATTTCTTTATACAATTTTATGCGCACAGGTGCCTTGAGAAAAACTTTCTTGATACTAGAAATTAAATGATTCACAGAGGAGAATACTTCTCGAACAGTCTCAGCCAGTCTGTGAACAGCATGAGCCAAACATGTAATATGAAGCATTCTGGGATAAAAAATTTCCAGTGCTGCTGCAGATTTGACCATATACGAAGCGGCATCACTGACAAAAATCAAAACATTTTCAGAACCATCTCTATCAGGCCATAATAATCTGATAGAATCATTGACAAACCTTCCTATGGTTGAATGATTGACTTTTTCAAGGGCTTTGCTTGCTAGAAGATGTGGTCGAGTAGGAATATTATCCATTTTTCCACAAATAAAATGAGCAATATAGCGACCGCACTTATCAGTCGTCTCATCGACTTCAATCCATATAGGGCCATCTCCAATATCTCGTCGAATATCATCCAGTACTTCGTTATATATCGGTTGAAGGTAGTTCTTAAAGTCGATTCATCGGGAATGATCTGATTGGTACAATATTTTTTTAAAAACTGTCTTAAGTTTCGATTATTTAACTTTTTTAAAGGAATATTGCTGCTTACTAAGGCTTTGCATAAATCACTAGAAAAATCACTTTCCTTTTTAGCTGCTTGAACAGGAATAGTTAATAAACTTTGAACAAATCCTTTTGTATTCTGCTTTTTCTTCGGAGTGAGCATTAGTCTTTATATGTTGATCGATTTGGTACTTTTTTTTCACAGGAAATGTGTTTTTGACAAATCACACAAAATACTATTTCCCCATCGGTCGTAAAGTCCTTCCCATAGTCCGAAATCCATGTCTTCCTTAAATTTGATTTAGTCGACTTAATTTTTGGTATATTATAAAATTCAGCAGTCAAAAATCACGTTCGAAGCTTCACTAACTACATATTCAACTGATGGATGTCGAAACTATCTATCTATCGGATGGACTATCGAAATGTGTTAGAATAGCAGCTCTCTCCGAAAATGTATTCACTCCACCTTTTAACTAATCAATCACAGGAAAGGGAGGTCATTTTCTACCTACCACAGAAGCCTTATTTTTCCCACACAGATTGACAATTATTTATTCCAGGAAAAGACATCCCTTCATAGAATATCTGACCATCCCTTTCTGAAGTTTCTATGACGAATGTCTGTTTGGGTGGGCCTTTTGTACCCCCCTTCCCGACACACACCTCATTTCTACATCTATTTCACCTGATTGCAATCACCCCCAGCAACATCAATCCTGCTGACCCTTTCAGGTGATAAAGAACGACAAAACAAAATTTAAAGCGTTCCTTATGCTAACATAAAAAGAATAGTGATATGGTTTTAGGAGGGAAAATCCATAAAATGCTGAAAATATGCATTTATAAGAGCAAATATACCTTTTCATGCATTTATATGCACAAATGGCAAAAAGTGCTAAAATATGCAATTGCATATGCACGTATGCAATTGCATATTATCCGCTGTCTACTTATCAAAATAAGAATAATAAATCGTTAAGAACATCAAAAGAATCAAAAAGAATATTCATTTCAGCAATAAATGAAAGACATACAGCACTTTCGTTTTGAAAGAAATAGAATACGACGTCATGTATTTAAGGCAATAAATAACAGAATCAAATTCCACACTTCCTTTTTGAAAGGAATTAATATAATTAATACTTATATATTCGAAACAGAAAATTTGAATTTTGATGTGTACCTAAAGAAAAACTATCTTCAGAATAGCATTCATAGAAAATATTGAAAATACTTCACAAAATATTTCTAAATTTAACATACACTTTTTTTATCTTTAAATTCTAGAACATATAAAGTATGAAACAAAATACTTATAGAACAATATTATAAACCATTTTTCAATGTTTGCTGAAAACTAAGACAAGTGCTTTACTATTAAAACACACAAATTTATGAAACTAAATACTCATAGAACAAAAACCTTTTCTCTTCTTTTTTTTACTTTGCTGGCCGGCACAAAATTTAAATACTTAACATTACTTTCATATTTTAATGATTGCAGGTTTGATCGATCGATGCATTATTTTCGAAATCCCTGCTTAGGATTAGGAAATTCGACGAAAACGAAAGCAATGCACTAACATCACTATTTTCGGTTCTTGTCCGAAGGCATAAAAATTTCGGGCCCCAAGGTGGGCTGCCACTGTAATAAATCAGCTCAGTTCGTTATTTTAACATTTTAATTACGATAAAACAATAAAAATAAAATACAACACAAACATCACTTTTTTTACGTCCACTCAAATTAAACGTTCGAGAGAAAGTGCGGAAAGGATCATGTGTGAGGTTTATAACTAGTGCAGTCTTGCGGGCAAACCAGGCATTACAGTGGTATATAATTAATTTACAGAAATGCCTATATTTTTCTACAAAAAACAATTAAAGCACTTTAAATCGAATTTCTTAATTAAATTAAATTTTTTAAAGTACCTGCATAACTCGAAACCTCTTTATCTCAAATTTTTCGCCTTTCCCGTGAGATTTGAGACAAACAGGTCTGACTGTATTTAATAGTAACAAATATATGTTTCTAACTTGTAATAACAGAAGGACTTACTGTTTATGAAGAAGAAAAAAAACCTCCACGTAAAGAATAAAACTGAATGTAATATTTTATTTTTAATTGTGAATATTATGGGCGATATACTTCCATTTCGAAAGGGGGAATACATTAATTATTTCCTTATTTGCATTTTGAAAATCATCGCATAAATAAAATAAACAATAATAATAAATAATTAAAATCTTGAAATCGGGGCATTCACTGCCGAAAGACACATCGACGATAAAATTCACGCAAATTTACAACGAAATCACGAGAATCAGAACAATTCTCGAAATTCGAGGTTATTCATGGCTGTTTTGAGATTCGCTTGGTATAATAAATAATATCGTTTTAAAAGTATCGCATATCAAAAAAATCAGAAATCAAAAATATACGTGAAAATCAATAGCAATAACTGGGAATTAAATCGATCGAAAAATATGATAGAATCATTCGTCAAAAAGTAAATACACTTTAATGCGCGATTCGAATTTTCCATTTTGTAAAAAATGGTATCTACAAAAACCCTGTGAAAAACAATAGCAATAACTGCCGAAAAAACAATCGAAACACCTAATGGATTTTCGATACTATCGGCGTAAATTTAGCCCGTCTAAAAGTGATTAGTTAAAAGCGCGATTTGAATTTCACGTGTTACAATATCAAATAAAAAATATAAGAATTATAAAACCGGGTTGAAATTCAACCGTAGAAATTTGACAGCCGGAAAGTTGAAAAAACGGCAATAAAATTGAATAGTCAAATGGTACTAAAAAAGCTAGTTCTTCACACGCACCCAAAACACCTTTAATGAAAACGTTTATCCGTTTTCTTTTTTTTTAATTTTATTTATTTATTTATTTTTGGAATAGGGTCTATTTGATATAATAGCTTAAATTTCTAAAAGTTTATGCTTTCTAAACATTTTGAAAACAATTTCTATATAATTTAATAAAAGTGCTTAGAATTAAATTTTAATTCATCATAATCTGCTTAAAACACTTGGCTAAACAAAAATATTTAAAAAAAAAAAAAAAAAACATTGTTAATGAAACTAAAAGGCTATTTAAAGGCATATGAAATGGGACACAGCATTTGAAATTTCAGTTCTCTTCCCATTTCTTTCCCAAGAGCAAAATGGCGAATTAATTTTAGCTTTTTAGAATCTCGTAAAAAATGTATTTAATGTGTATTTTTTTTATCTCGTTATTTGATTTCGATAATTTAGACTAAGTTTTTCAATTCTCGAGGTATTTGTGATAAGTAAACAGACTTCGTTACAATTAATCAACACTGAGGATTTAAAAAATTAAAGAAGTACAAACCACCTGCCCCTTCCTTTCAAATATGTCATACCCCTTTCTAGTACTAATTTCATTTCATTTTATTTATTTTTTTAATAATGCACAATGAAATATTTTTAAGTAAGGGGGGAAAAACAAATAACTCTGTATAGTTGTATTTTATTTTGTGATTTAAGTAAAAGTCAGGAAGAATAATTTTTATTTATAAATTAAAAACTTAGTATTTCAACCTAAAATAATTACAACTGTTAAATATTTTTTTAAAAATTAAGCATTGAATAAATTAATTTTTCAAAGATACAGTTTGTCAGTTAAAGAGTTAAGTATTTTTAATGCATATTAAGTATTTTTAACATATGTTATGTTAATTTGCATTGTTTTCAACGAATAAATTCTTTGTATGTTTTAACTGTTACTGTACACAAATTATCAACCGATAACTTTATTATTTATTTTTAAAACAAGTGGGGAAAAATTAAAAAATTTTAAATTTTGTTTTTTAGATTTTCAATAACAATAATTAAAAATTTCAATAAGCCTACATAAATTTAATTAATTAATCATCATCATCATAGTTGACCAGACAGCCCAATGTGAGCCAATGCCTTCCTCTAAAGATTTCTCCATGATGACTTCCAATTTATCTTTGATCTCCAATTTTTTTCATTAATTGCAAGAAAATCAGACTCCACTGAGTCAGCCTATCTCAACCGCGGCCTTCCCTGCTTTCTTTTTTCCAGTTAGTCTAAAAAGCAGTCAGACTCCACTGAGTCAGCCTATCTCAACCGCGGCCTTCCCTGCTTTCTTTTTTCCAGTTAGTCTAAAAAGCAGTCAGACTCCACTGAGTCAGCCTATCTCAACCGCGGCCTTCCCTGCTTTCTTTTTTCCAGTTAGTCTAAAAAGCAGTCAGACTCCACTGAGTCAGCCTATCTCAACCGCGGCCTTCCCTGCTTTCTTTTTTCCAGTTAGTCTAAAAAGCAGTCAGACTCCACTGAGTCAGCCTATCTCAACCGCGGCCTTCCCTGCTTTCTTTCTTCCAGTTAGTCTAAAAAGCAGTATCTTTTTTACTGTGTTGTCATCACTCATTTGAATCACGTGGGCGATCCAATTCATTCTATTTATTTTTATGTATTTAATATCAGGTTGTTTATAAATCTTGTACAGTTCAAAATTAAATCTCCTTCTCCAGTTATTGTATTCATTTACACCACCAAGTATACTCCGGAAAATCTTTCTCTCAAATATTGCAATACAATTTTCCTCCAGTGATTGTCCAGACAAGAGTTTTGTAGATTAAGAACTTTGTTTTTCTTGAAAGAAACCTAGATTTAATAAATCTTCTCAGCCTATAAACAGCCCTATTCGCCAGATAGAGTTGGTTTTTTATTTCAGGAGTAATTCTGTTGTCAATGGTAATAATTGATCCTAAGTAAGTAAAACTCCTCACTGTTTCAAATCTATAGAATTTATTTCAAGATAGGTGCCTGGGTCTCTGTTTCTTGAGAATAACATATATTTTGTTTTAATTAATCAATATTTCATTTATTAATTGAAAGAACACTAATAAAAATAGCAGGTAACACCAATACCTACTACATTCTTCATTTGTACTAATTCCTAATTTAATCCATTGTTTGGAAATTAGCTTTGAAACAAATAAATGCATGTTTTTCTAATTTGAAATTTTAATTGCTTAAAAATTTAAATAAAGTATGCTCTATATTTTACAAAGAGAACTATTTTAGTAATTTCATCGTTATTCACTCCATTATACAAATAGAAGGTGGAAGTATAATTAGTAAGAAAATTAGTTAAGTTATTTCAAAACTAGTATTGAAATTTGTTTAGTTCGATTGAAGAAAAAGTATAAAATACCTCAAAATCAAATTTAATTGATTAATATATAGTTTGTTTATTGAAAGAACTCTCCTGGCCACTAAGTCTGATGTCGTCCGCTGCTATGGAAACAGGAAATAGCACATTTCAAAGAGGAGGCGCCTCTGTCCCTTGATTCCCAACCTAAAACCTGTCTTAAATATTGACCTAACACCCCTTCTTGAAGTAGTTAAACCTTATAGCCATAGTCACCGTCACTGCTCCAGACAAATGGCGAGGGGAGTTCTTTCCATAGACAAACTATAGCTTAAGTTAAATTTATTTAACTTTTTGATGAATCAGCCTTACAACCTCTTAATAAATATTTTTAGACTCAGTGAAAATAAAAATCACTAAAGCATATAAGAACTGTTTCAATTTTTCGATTTATATAGAGGATACTGATTAATTTACAAAAATATGCCTTTATAATATTTAATTGTGCAAGACATGTTTTTAATGTTTTCAAACGAAATTTTTCATCTGTATTATTTTACTCTCAAAATTAAAAATGAATGAAAAAATTCAATCATTTTCATAATATAAATGATAGTATAAATGATTGAATTTTTTCATTCATTTTTGATTTTGAGAGTAAAATAATACAGATAAAGTATTTATTAAAAGTATATGATATGTCTAATATTTTTTTATAAATAATTAATTAATATAATTTTGATATAAATATATTAATTTATATCAACAATTTATTCCATTAATTTAAATGGTAATGGGTACAAAGATTAGATTAACTTATAATTAATTGCTACAGTTTCTAAGTAGAAATCTGATGATTTTTTCATTTTTAATTTGGAGAGTAAAATATTACAGATAAAATAATTATTAAAAATATATGATATGTCAAAGATTTTTTATAAATAATTATTTAATATAATATTGATATAAATATATTACTTTATATCAACAATATTCCATTAATTTAAATGGTATTGAATGGAGTACAAAGATTAACTTATAATTAATTGCTACAGTTACTAAGTTATAGTAGTAAAAACCTGATGAGTTTTTTCTTGGGCTGAGACTACATTGGCAAACCCTGATTACCAGTAGTTTATGACAGAGACTTTTTTTAGTTAATAGGTACTTCTTTTATGATTTAATTTGTTGTGTAGATTTGTATTCTACTTTGCAGAACATAATTTATTATTTATAGTTCTAGTTTAGGAAGTTCTTTTAAATTTTTCTGGATGTGTTTTAGTTGAATTTTGAAGTCAAGAAAAAACTTAACTCGGACTATCACTGCCATTTTTTTTCAAAACTTTATTATTATTATAATTTTTTTTTTTTTTTTTGTGTGTGTGTGTGTTTTTGTGAACACTTAATCAAATTTAAAAAAAATATATTGAGAAAGTTTTAGCCACCAGACGTATATTTATCATAGTTATAAACTCTTTGGAAGATGTATAATTGAACTTTTTTTTAAACAATACATATGTTTATTGAGAAAATTTTGGCTCCAAAAATATATCAATAGTTATAAACGCAGTTGGCTTAATTTAAATCACATAATTTCTTTTCTTTTTAAATCATCAATATTACTAAATCACCTGATTTTTTTAAAATAGTTTATTTGAGCCAAAAATGTATTTAATATATTTTAATTTATAAATATATTTTTAAGGTTGTGGAATTTTTTAAATCCTGATTTTATCGATAATGAAGGTTAGATATAGAGAAGTAAGTGTGGAGGTGTAAGTAAATTATTATTTTAGCTCCAAAATGGACCGATAAAGAAAACCACCAGAAATTAAGATAAATTATATACTAAAAAACAATCTCTTTTTCCGAAAAAGTAAACTTTAAAAAAAAAAAAAAAAATTTTTAATTTATAAACAACTTGAAATATTTTTTTCTATAGTTTAAACTGAAATTATGAGAAAATAAACATTTAATGGTTCATTTTTTTAAAAAGAAAAATGTATTTATTTAAAAAATGTTTTTGAAATTTAATATCACTTAAAAAATTCATTAATATACTCCCCCTTCCCAAAGAAAGAGAAGCAAATATTTAACCAGTTGAAATAATCCTTACAAAGTAAATATTTGTAAAAATAATCAGAATTAAACCTATAAACATAGATAATTTTACCAGTGTGTAATTATTATTTAAACAATGAATTAATTTTTTTATGTGAATAAAAGGACAGTGTTTTTAAGGGATGGTGGCTTATTTTTACAAAAAGGACAAACAGGGTGCATTATAGGGATCAATGGGCAGACAGGGCGGACCGCCTTTCTAAAAACGCTTAGGGAGAACACTGTATTAGCAATATTAACAATATTAGTATTAACAATAAAGAAAGACTTCTTCCAGCAAGATTAATTTAACGAAGTTATTGTTTTATTTTTTAAAAAAAATTTTTTTAAATGTTTCCTAATCAAAATTTATTCTTGATTTGATATTGAAATATGCATAACATATGTTAAAAATACTTATTATCAAATCTTCTAAAAATTCTCTTCATTACCTTTAAAGGAAATTTAGTAGGTATTTGATAAAAAAGACTTAAATGTTAAAGAGTCTTCAGTTATACTCAGAGCCATAAAATCTGTATTTTTTTTTTTTTTTTTTTAATTTTTTAGAAAAAAAAACCCCAACCTTCTGCCTTATAGGGTTTTTTTCAAACTAAATTAAGTTTTTTTGTCATTTTTTTATTCCTTACTGTCTTAGAGTAAGCTTTGGCCGACCAGGCAATGCAGGGGTCAGGGAACTGGCCTTGTATCAGAAAAGTTCTGGGTTTACCATCCAGTGGTTGAGAGGTAGTCCTTCGCGCTCCTGTGCCACAGGTCCTGTGTTCAATCCTCAAGCTGTGCAAGGTTGACTCAGCGTTTCAACCTCTCAGTGGGTCGAGAAATGAGTATCAAGCAAGCTTAGAAACTAAACACTGGGGGTTGCGCATTCGGTGCTTAGGCACCCCAGACAGGGCCGTCTTAATAGCATGAGGGGCCCCTGGGCATATAAATGGTTTGGGCCCTCTTAACATGTCTTACTGCTTAAGATCGAGGTATAAAAATTTCACAAACATTAAATATAAAATAAACATTTTTAAAACATGCAATAATTTTAACAAATTTGAACACATTTTGAATTCTCTGAAATTTTAATACACATAAAATTAAGCATTTTTAAGATATTTATAATTTTAAAAAATTTGAGATGGTAACCAGCCGTAATCTTCACATTCAAAATAATTTTCAAAAAGACAAAAGGTAATCGCAATAACTAGATGAATAAAGATATAACCCCTTAGCAAAATAAAAACCTTTAATTTATTCACATGCAAAATAAAAACCTTTTTATTATTTTAAACAAATTTTGCGAACTTTTTTATTCGCAAATTCTTTGATTACTTCGTCAAATTCGAAAGTCATTAACACATCACTTTCAATGCACATCAGATGCTTTCATTGCTGTCAGGCTAACCGAGGAAGGTTCTCGTGGTCTTCCTCTCCATGTAACACAAATACGGGTTAGTTCCACGCAAAAGTCCTCCTCGAAGGCAAAATTTCTCCCAATATCCAGGAGTTCCCTTGTCTTCTGGATTGGGTTCAAAATTACAAGGCTACGTAGTTGAACATTAATAGTCGTAAACCCAAAAATTGGGTCGGCTGTTCACCGACGGTTATAAAATAAAATAAAACTATTTTTATATAAAAATGTAATTTAAAAGTAATGCAATGATAAAAAAAAAATGCATCTATATGATGTAAATTTATTTATACTGTTGCAAATAAAATTTTTAAAGTAAATTGAAAAATAAACTTCAAGAATCGTTATCAAGAAGTTATCGTTAATATGTTTTAAAAAAATAAATAATTGATTTATTTAACTAATTTGACTAACTAACTTAAAAATTAACAGAATTGTTAATGATCTTTTTAGAGTTAGTCAAGTTTTTTAGAGACAATATGACTTAATACTTGCTCACATTAATTTATTTTAGATATATATTTTTTCAAAAACCCCTATGACGCGTAAATATTTAAAAATTACATACTTAAATTTTTTTATAATAATGCTGATATATTTTATAAAACACAAGTTGTTTAACTGTATTTACAAAGTTTTGTTTCGATAGTATTACATAATATTAAATAAGTTACATTTCGATAATATTAAATAAGTTACATTTACATTAATTTAAATTTTATGTCACCCTGTATTCATTCAACCAACGTGAGCAATTAAAATAATAAGTACAAAAAATATTTACTATTCTAAAGCAGCATTAATAATTTACTTATGAGCCTATTAAAACACACACACACATATATATATATACTATAAATAATGCAAATAATAACTTACTTTAAATGTGTCGATCTGCGAAAAATGTAGTTTTCTTCTCAGCCTTACCAGTTAATGACATAAAATTATAATTATTAAAAGTCTAAACAAGTAATAAAGTGTTAGAATATATACAAAAATCACAAAACGAAAACGCTATAGAAAATTAAAATTACTGTTTTTTTTTCCTTCAAAATTTATGCTTAAAGAAGGGTGAGAATGTTCTTTTAACTTAAAATCTTGTTAACGATTTGAAAACATGCCTTGCCAATCAACATCTCCTTTTCTTGAAATTATCCCCCTTTTCTTTAAACGTCCTCAGTGAATGAACATCAATTTCGCTGTAACAAAAGTAAGCAAAAATTCCTTATCTAAATCCTATACCATGATGGTCTTTTTTTTAAACTTGCAAACGGGTATAAAATGGGTGAAGTTCTACGAGATAATCCTCCTACAAGAAAGCAATGGTTTGGAGACAGGAAGCTAGCAGAACGAAGTTCTTTTCAATTTGTTACGCTATCATATAAATAGCCTCTTGGACTAGTAAAATAAATGGTTTTGTTCCTCCGATTACTTGCCAAAAGGGTCCCCTAGCAGCGAGGACAATGTATGAAAGGACAGGGACAAACTGAAAAGGAAATGCAAGTTGATCACCTAAAAATTTCATGGAAATGTAGAACTTCAGGCATCTTTTTAAGTTGTCATGATTATAAGCTATTCCAACTGATGGTGTTTTCACTGCAATCAATCACTATTTGTAGAAAGAAAAGCAAAGTATGGCCTTTAAAGTGTGTAATGAAGGAATTCTTTCATAATGTATGTTTTTTTTTTTTAATTTAAAATTTTTAAAATTATTTATCATGAGTTTTTTTTTTAATATAATCTATAAAGAATAAAATTTTCAAGGGCCCCCTGAGCGCCCAGGGCCCCCGGGCACTGCCCGGTTGTGCCCATACGTAAAGACGGTGCTGACCCCAGAGCCCAAAGTCAAGAAAACTGAGATGGGCACAGAAGGCCTCTATGAGCTGTCCGGCCACTGAGTTTAGTAGTTAGAGTAAGCCTTGCTACATTAACAAATACTATTAATTTGATCAATAACTAAGCCATTCAAGACTATAATTATTAATACATTCCATTATCAATATCATTAGCAGCAATATTTTTAATGTCAGTAGTAAAGTAATGTTCTAAAAATTACCTAGGTAAAATTTACCTATTTCACTTTAAAATTAAGAAAAACTGCTATATTAAAGGGAAGAAATAAATTATTTTAATTCAAATGAAAGGCATTAATTTTCAAAGCAAATTTTTAACATGAAAAATGTATTTACGCAGTGGGACATTGCATTACTTTTCCAGCTGTGTTAGTGTGTGCTAAGTTGTTTACAGTGAAAGAAAACTTCTAGAATAAGCTCTAGCATTTCAACAACAAGGATTACATCAGAACAAGAATTCTAGAACAAGTATTTCACAAGTTAAAGGTGCTATATTTTAAAAGTATCATTCGGAACTGTAGGTAATAAGACTCACAGTTTGGGAAAATATTATTTAAAATTATTTTTTTAGGAAATTTTTTCCAATTCATTTAATTGGAATTTTAAAAATACTATACATTGTTATAACAGTTGTTTCAATTGTATTGTGAATTAGCACATGAAATTTTTGTAAGAATACCTTAGTATATTATTTGCAATTTCTGATAATACATGTTTTTAAAAAAGTTTATTAAAGCACAGAATATAGAAGTAATAGGAATATAAATGTTTCAATGTATGTAGTTTGTATTTTATTCTATTATAAACTTAGTATCTAGGGCTGATTTGGTTATAATAAAATGTAATTCTGAAAAACTCAGGGTTATTAGGTGGGTTCTTTTCGGAAAAATCGGTCAAGGTTTTTTCGGGTTGGATAAAATTATACCCTGTTTATGTTTCACATTTTATAAATAATCATTTATTTTATTTCATCATAATGCAGTTCATTAAACATTTAGAATCTAAACTGACAATTAAATAATCTTAGCCCTTTTTCTTTAATAAGCTTTAAGGTAAAATCAAAAATATATTTTTTAGTTTATACTTTACCTGATTTTTATTAAACATAGTATTTGTGAGATGTAAAATTTTTTTAAAGAAAGAAAAACTTGATTCCTGAGCTAAAATTGGTATTTTCATTAAAAACCCATGTAAGCAAAAAAAAAATTTTTTTAATACCCTGTTTCTAACAAAAGTAAAATCAAGAAAAAAATTAAAAAATTATCGTTTTTCTTGAAGTTTATATTAAGCTTTAGCTTTTCTATACTGTCTATTTTTAAAAATAAATAAATTACCATTGCAAAATCAGTCCTGTAATACTACATGCAACAAGTTTAAAAAGAAAACAAAATGATTATATGGTAATGGAGAAAAGAAAAATCAAATTAATAAACAGAAAAATAGGCGCCCTCAATCACATCTCATTCGAATTTACTCTATCATTTGTTTTTTACAATTTCTAATTTAATAGTGCAGCATCAGCACTCATGTATGTCACAATAAATCTCTAGTTTCTAAATACACCGCAAAATATAAAGATATAGTAACCTTTTAAAAATACAGGATACCAGAATCTTGAAGTGAACATAAAATTATTTTAAATTTTTA
The DNA here is from genome assembly GCA_949128135.1 of Parasteatoda lunata. Classification (NCBI taxonomy): domain Eukaryota; kingdom Metazoa; phylum Arthropoda; class Arachnida; order Araneae; family Theridiidae; genus Parasteatoda; species Parasteatoda lunata. Next base: position 112,197,333 of record OX421975.1, read on the forward strand.
TCTTACCTAAGTAGTTCCAGATAGATATCACAATCTTATTTGAAAGTGTAAGGAGATTTAATTATGGACATAATTGTATTTGTTTACATCGTGCGCATGGCTTGAGCGAAAAAAGGGATTCCCCGTTTTCTCTCCTTGAAGACCACGTTGATATTTATCCCTACCCTACTATTATAATTCCCTTTTTCTCGAAGACAGAAATAGATGCTTGTTTTTGTCTCTTTCCCGCCCCCCCTCAGAAGTTACGCTGAATATATAGAAATTGTGATTTGTCCGTCTTCATGTTTTGTATTTTGTATGTCTGTGTTGCAGGTTAAGAATATCTTTTCGTGAACTAATAAGATATATCCTTTAAAATCTCCTTCAGCAGCCCCAGTGTATCTTGTCTTATGTGGAAGCGATGAAATTGCACGTTATGTAGGAAAAGAAATACCTACAAGAATATCTGTTAATAAAGATTTGTGCTGATGCTGGGTAAGTATAAGAGCCACATTGCTTGGCTAAATAGTTCTTAGTGTAACTATTTCACTAACTAGTCATTTATTGTTGCTGCCTCACTGCATAAATCTATAATTGGTGAGTTGTTGCTTATCCTCATAGATCTGACATTAGTCAGATCAACTCAATAAAGTTGTTGACAGGTATGTACCTCCCACATATTTTTTATTTGTTTATACGAGGTTTACTCAGAAATTTTTGAGATACGCGCAGACGAGAATTTACAAGATAAAAATAATGGTTTAATTTTAAAATACAAAGTATTTTGACACAGCAGACGATTTTTTACTGACTTACTTCAATTTGTTTAGACAACAATACATTTTAAACAGAAGAAAAAATGGAGTTGACGCGAGAACATTTTCGCGCTATGATTTTCTACGATTTTAAAGCAGGATTAAATCAAAAAGAATGCTTTCAACAGTTGCAATTAGCATTTGGTGATGAATCTCCAGCTCGTGCTACTGTATTCAGATGGTATAAAGAATTTAGCTGAGGTCGCAATTTTCTTCAGGATGAAGAACACACAGGTAATCCCGAATAGTGTGTCTACCATACGAAAAATGTTAAAGGATCATAATCGCTGTACCTATCAAATTATACAGAATGAACTTAACATTGGATCCGCAGCCATACACAAAATTATTCATGAAGAATTACATATGAAAAAAGTAGTTTGCCGTTGGGTTCTCCATAATTTAACAGAGCACCAAAAAGAGGAGCTTGTCAGAATCAGTAAAGAAACTCTTAAATTGGCGATCGAAATGGGTTGCAGGTGGCGTAGAGCAGAACTCTCTACCTATGGCAACACTTCCCATGCTTTCCCCATTAGCGTGTGGAAAGTCATAGAGGAAGGAAGTACGTTAGTTTCTCTCTTGATTTTCATATAGATTAAAATCTTTTAAAGTGAAAAACTGTATGGAACTGAAAACTACATAAAACGTACTTCTAAAGAAAAGTATCACGGAAATTTTAAAAAATATTTTTATTAGATAAAAGTGAAAAATATTAAGAAAAGGGAAAACATCGTAGTACATTCCTATACAACTGAAAAGAGGAGGAGAAGGGCTAAAGGCACGAAACCGGTCTCTCCCCAGATGGCGTATTCGAGTGTTGCGATCGCCAATTGCTAAATGATGATGGCCACCGCATCATTTCTAAAATTGTAACTGGTGATGAAACGTACATTCCGTTTTTTTGATTTTCCGCCTCGTCAAGAAAGCAAAGATGATCCCTCGCCGACAATGGTGAAAAGAAAACGCGCACTGAAAAAAGTGATGTATGCCGCTTTCTTCAAAGGTACGGGATTGGTCAAAGCCATCAAGTTGGAAGGACAGAAGACAGTAACAGCAAACTGGTATACCACTAAATGTCTTCCAGAAATTCTACAAGAAGTGAATGTTAGGGGACTAATGCTTCACCAGGACAATGCATCTTCACATACAGCCGGATTAATAGTTGAGTTTCTTAAGCAAAAACAAATTAAAGTGATAAAACATCCGCCGTATTCACCTGATATAGCCATGTGTGACTTTCGGTTATTCTTTAATCTAAAAAAGAACACGTGGACGTCGTTTTCATTCAGAAGAAGAGATTGATGTGGCTATAAATTCATTTTTTTACTCTATTCCAAGAAATGAATGACTTGAGACATTTAATCTGTGGAAAATTCGACTACGAAAATGCATTGATGCTGGAGAAGACTACTTTGAACACACCTAAAATTTTGTAAGTGTAACTTTAAAAACCTAGTTGTATCTCAAAAATTTCAGAGTGACCCTCGTATTTTAATCTCTTGCATTATAATTAATTAGGTATCTTTCGCATTAAATTATATTAATGTGGAGTTTGTAGAGTTTTTTTTTATTCAAGCAATTTTTTGTGCTCCTAATTATTATATTGGATATACGTAGTTATAATAGTATGGAAATATATTTGAATTAGTTACTTGTATTGAATTTCTTTGACTATTATTTGAAAGGAAATATGAATGACTAATAAGTTTTACTTTAATAATACAAGGTTGAAAAGAAACTCCTTTCCTCTCTTTTGAATAAACGGGTAAATTAATAATATATTATACCCTAAACTTAAAGTTACCACTAAAAAGTTATCAACTCTCCTTGCTTGAATATGCTCAAATGGTGTAAAAGATTGATTTATATTTTACAAAGTATTAGTGCGCCTGGAAAGTCATGAATTTGGATATTGAACAAAATTTGTCATTATTTTAACTATTATTTTTTAAAAAAAATCAGGGAAGGTCATGAATTTAGAAGTCACTGATTAATCTAATTTTTAAAATTTAATTTAACCGTCCCCCTAATTTCTTGATGTTCGAAATATCTGAATTTGTAACTAACTCCCCACTCACAGTTATATTTTATTAAAATATAAAATGTTTTTATCGTGTTCTTTAAAAATTGTGTTCCTTCAAAATATGAAGGAAAAAACATCAGTTCTAGAGCAAATTATCTTTTAAACTTTTGTGATTTCAGAATTTTTTTATTATATCAATTTAAAATTCTAGCTGAAGCAAGTCAGTCATTAGCGAATTTTTTTTATATTCTGAAATGAGAACAGAAGTATTCAGAAGAATTTCTTTCATTGATAAGGAAAGAAATCAGAAGTATTTCTTTCCTTATCAATGAACAAAAAAAAGTATTTTTAGAATATAATTCAGTAAAAAAGAAATTACTTGCGTTTGTATTTTTTTCAGCTATTTTATTGCTTCAACTCTTTATTTACTCTGTTTTTTAAATTAAAAATCAACAGATATGACAATGCAAATTATAACAGTTTTGGCTATACCTATAATTTCAATTAATGTTATTATAATGCTTTTTTAAATTTACTGTTGTGTTTTTAAAATAGTTACTTTGTTAAATCATGAAAAATTCTTGGAATTAGTCACGGATCTGTAAATTTAAAATATAGCAGATACCCTGATCTTATTATATTACTAGTTTTTAAAATTTAGATTACACATGTTCAAGTTTTCTGTTTACATACTACATTATTTGTTTAATGATGCTAAGATAACACTACTATAAATATTTTTAAATTAATATTAAAATTTAGAATAATATTAAGGATTGATTCATGAATCAATAATTGAAAAGTACAAGTTCTGTTGTATCATAATTTGTGCTTCATGTTTTGTTTATCCAGTTACAATGCTTTTAGTTTTTTTCCAGATTGTAATGATCATCAGTTATTGTTATGCATTCTTAATTATAGAGAGAAGGCTCCTTCATCGACTTAATTTTCAACAACGCTGGCCTGAGAATTATTATGATTGCCAAGTCAGTGCTAGTTGAAATTTCAGTTTTGAACCTGAGGCATCGTGCCCAAAAAGAAGAAAATAGATTTTAAATAAAATAATTCCAAATCAGCAGCTAGCCATAATATTTAAAGCTGAATTTAATATTTAAAGAAAGTTACATAATAATCAGTTAATTAGTAATATACATTAAAATGATAGCACATACACAGCAATTCAGGAAAAATTATCCGAGAGTCGGGAAGCGTTTCCATATCTGATGTTTGCTCATCAGCTAAAAATTACTAATTATTTTTTGCACGCAAAACGAAGAGTAATTAACAAATTTTTTGCTTTTCAGTCATTTATTTGAATAATATGTGTAATAAAAGGGAGGAGTTTGGGAACCATTAGTTAAATTGCCTACGTAACGGATATAGTAGTGAACTCTCGGTTATAGTGAACCAAAATTTCGGTCCCTTGAAGGTTCACTATAGCGGGGTTTGACTGTATATATTTGAATTTCTGTAAATGTTGTTAATGGTAGAGCTTTCTTCAGTGTATTTTATTTTGTGGCTGTGGTACCTGTCATGTTTTTTAGCTACGAGGATTGAATAGATGTGGCAGAAAAGTAATACTATTTATCTGAAAAAGAAAATTAATTTCATCCAGTTAATTCAAATCATTAAAAAAAAATAATAATTTCTAATATTTTAAAACCTGCCACTATTATTTTAAATATCGCGGTTCAGAACTAAAACGACACATCTGCAAACGTATTATGCCTGCAGATGTGTCGTTTTAGTTTTGAACCAGCGATATGACTTTTTTGCTAATTCATATTTTTTTTTCGTTTAGGTTCCAATAATTACAAGTTTCAACTGGTAGACGGAAACAGTATTTAAAATAATTTTGTTGGATTGTAAAAAAATGAACTTTTAGTTTTGAATAAAAGTAATTTGAATTTCATCTGACTAATTATATTTAAATTTGTAGTTATATAGCTTTAAAAATTCAATCACCTAAGACAACTATCTTCTAAAAATATGAGTTCCCATAAATGATTTTTACTGACTGTAAAATTTAGATATGTGTTATTTTAAGATGATTTAATTCAATCTATTAAAATTACAGAAGAATTATGCGTTTGAAACTTTCTTTTATAGCTTAACAAAAGAAGCAAGCCGAAGGTTTAATATTAAAATCTTCTGGTTGATAAATGAAGATCTCTACTTGTGAAAAAATGTAATGATATACATTATTCTTCATATAATATATAATCACATCTTTGGTATTATATATATTTCAATAGAGAAAATTAAACAAGTTGTTTTTATTGGATAATTTAACAAAATAAATATATATTCAAACAGCGTTTTGAAGAGTTTAAAAAATGTTTACTTTTTTTACTTACGAATTAAATTTAAAAAGAATTTGACAACAACAACACATTTGTTTCAACCATAGAAAATCTGATAGTCCTGCAATTTATTAGTGCTGACAAAATTGAGAACAATTCTGCTCATCTAACTTGATACATATTTATTACATAAAATACCACCGTGTAGTTGACCTCTTTTATGAAGAAGGGAAGAAAAAAAAATTCTTTATTATTAAAAGAATGTATCAGTGAGTTGGTTTTTGGTAAAATTATTGAAAACATCATTGAAGGTGTCACAATAAAAATATTTCCATTTAAAATACAATCTAGAAAAAAATTCTAAATTTCTAGTTAGGACAGATAAAATATCTGGGAGATAAAGCATGGATAACTGTCTAAAATTACATACACATATTTAGTTTTATTTCTTATTGCTTTTCTATTATATATGAGGCTGATTTTTAACGGACAAATTTATTTTCAAAATTTCTTTTCCTATTAAAGCTTTTTATTTGTATGCACTATTTTATAATTTCGGACAATAAATAAATTGTTTGGTTGTAATTTGTTTATCGTTAGTTAAGTTCCATCCCTTCCTTTTTCAAAATGCATACATAAATACGTTTCTCATTGCAAACTGGGATGCAATCATTTTTCGCCAGAAATGCTTTCTTGTTAGCCGACACTCAGAAAAGAGAAATTTGACAAAAATAGAGTGTCAAGTATTCAAAGAGTGATTTGTCTTCTTTCCAGAACCGTGCAGAACTAGGAATTTTTCTTCCATACAACAGGGACTAATATAGGGGATAAGGACATTTAACTTTTCCCGGGGGTGTTTTAGAAAAGCAGCACGCTTTTGACAGACCGGTTTTACGCACAAAAAGTGGCGTTCGTGTCGTCCTAGGGATTATTTTCTGACATCCCCGCCGTACCTTAGCATTGCGCGTAATCAGTGTTGATCATTAAAAAGCAATTTAATTTAAATTTTTTTTCATTTCCGTAAATCAGTATATAATTTTGTATATTGCTTAAAGATGTCTATTCATTAGTCATAATTTATTTGTTTGTTTATTGAAGTTTTAAAACCAGAGATCATTCAGATTACGAGCAATTATATACTATAGTTTCGGTTTTGTTTAGTTTCGGTTTTCAGAACTTGGGTTAATTAAAACCGAAGGAAGGATATTTGCTTATTCAACCATAGTTATTAGTTTGAAACGTCTGGTTCTATTATAACTGAAGCATAGATGCTTATATTAGCATTTTTTTATATTTAAAAATTTGATTTAACAGAACGAGTTCAAAACTAAAACCCTTTGAATTTTATAAGTTTACTATTATTGTTTTAAAATTTTATAATTAAAAATGCACATTAATGACACATTTTTTTAAACAAAATATAAGCCATGCAACCGTACATTTGTTAAATTTTCCGATGATAATTAAAAATAAAAATCTTTTTCATGAAAATAATTATTCGTAGCATTTATTATGAATTCGATTGTAATATCTTTCAATTTCCGATCTTTATTAAGGCCTTTGCACGAATAATTATTCATATTATAATATATATATATCCGTATCAAAATCTCCCAATTCATATCTTAATATCCGCGTAAGACTATCTACCTTGCTAATTAATTGCCCAAAATCAAATGCTCTTCATTTTGTTTTGATTTAACAAGGAATAAAGATAAAATAACTCATAATTTATGTAAATATTTAAACATTGCTGCCTTTATGAATGTTTTTTTTAAAGAAAACAATCATATTTTGCGTTACACGTAAAAGAAAACCACGAGAATATCATTCAGATTGCTTGACGCTTAAAGAGTTCCAGCGAAATGCTCAGTAATCGCAATGAACTTTTTTTATATAATAAATAATTTTTTTAGCGTCTTTGACAGACAGGTGAATATAGCGGTGAATATAGCGAGATGCTCTTCATATTTTTTGTAATTTTAAACTCATTCCAAAAATCAAAGTAACGTGCAATTTAAATATCGGCGTAAAACAATGTTTATAAAAGTTATAAAAATAACTTATTTTGACCAAGATTAAGTTGAAATTAAAATAATCAAATGTTGCGTTAAATACAAAGGAAAACCACGAAAAATTCTTTTAGATTACTGAACAATAATAAGATTACAGCTAAATCTTCATTATCGCAATGAATTATTTTTTTAACCATTAATTTTTTTATCATCCTTGACAGACAATTTGTCATCTTAGTGGATGTTGTGAAATACTTTTCTTATATTTTTAACTTTTAACACGATCCAGAAATCAAGGTAACTTGCAATTTAAATATCACTGTAAAATCATGTTTATAAAAGCTTTTGTAGTAACCTATATATTATTTAAAATTAAATTGAAATTTAGACAAATCAAATGTTGCGTTAAATGCAAAGGAAAACCAAGAAAAAGTCTTTTTTAGATAACTGAACAATAATAACATTACAGCTAAATGTTCATTATCGCAATGAATTATTTTTTTATCATCCTTGACAGACAATTTGTCATCATAATAGATGTTGTGAAATACTTTTCTTATATTTTTAACTTTTAACACGACCCAGAAATCAAAGTAAGTTGCAATTTAAATATCACAGTAAAATCATGTTTATAAAAGCTTTTGTAGTAACCTATATATTATTTAAAATTAAATTTAAATTTAGACAAATCAAATGTTGCGTTAAATGCAAAGAAAAACCACGATATTTGAAAGATTTTTTGAATGAAAATAATTAGAATTTCCATTACACACAAATGAAAACCAAGAAAACGTTTTGCTAGCAAACTAATTGAACGCTAACAGGCAATAATGAGACTATACAATTATTATCATTTTCCAATTTCTTGTGCTTTATATGAAATTTAATGTTTTGACTAGCTTGGAATTGTTTACTAAAATGTTCTTTATTTTTTGTAAGTACATAAATTGTGTTTTATTTTATTTCAAATATTTGAATTTCAGAATGATATAAAGAAATAAATTTTAAGAACATATTAGTTTTTTATTCTTTTTTTTTTTTTTTTTGTAATTTTAAAATTTGCAAATAATAAATATTTAAAAAAAACCTGAAAAAAATGTATCATAAAATTTGCGAATTTCAGATTTTTCTGGCAAAGAAACTGAATGTTATCAATTATTATTAATCATTACAACTTATAAAAATCAAATAAAAAAAGAACAAATTATGTATACAGCTGCAATAAACAAACACCGCAGTTCACTAGAGGGCGTGGATATAGAGTACAAACTAGTTCCTAGACCAGTGATGTCAACGTTCACCGTGACGTCCGTTTGGTTGAGTGATTTTTTTTATAATTAAAAATTTGATTTAACAGAACGAGTTCAAAACTAAAACCCTTTGAATTTTATAAGTTTACTATTATTGTTTTAAAATTTTTATAATTAAAAATGCACATTAATGACACATTTTTTTAAACAAAATATAAGCCATGCAACCGTACATTTGTTAAATTTTCCGACGATAATTAAAAATAAAAATCTTTTTCATGAAAATAGTTATTCGTAGCATTTATTATAAATTCGATTGTATTATCTTTCAATTTCCGATCTTTATTAATGCCTTTGCACGAATAATTATTCAAATTATAATATATATATATATATATATATATATATATATATATATATATATCCGTATCAAAATCTCCCAATTCATATCTTAATGTCCGCGTAAGACTATCTACCTTGCTAATTAATTGCCCAAAATCAAATGCTCTTCATTTTGTTTTGATTTAACAAGGAATAAAGATAAAATAACTCATAATTTATGTAAATATTTAAACATTGCTGCCTTTATGAATGTTTTTTTTTAAAGAAAACAATCATATTTTGCGTTACACGTAAAAGAAAACCACGAAAATATCATTCAGATTGCTTGACGCTTAAAGAGTTCCAGTTTATATAATAAAAAAATTTTTTTAGCGTCTTTGACAGACAGTCTATTATTTCGGTGAATATAGCGAGATGCTCTTAATATTTTTTGTAATTTTAAACTCATTCCAAAAATCAAAGTAACGTGCAATTTAAATATCGGCGAAAAACAATGTTTATAAAAGTTATAAAAATAACTTATTTTGACCAAGATTAAGTTGAAATTAAAATAATCAAATGTTGCGTTATGTACAAAGGAAAACCACGAAAAATTCTTTTATATAACTGAACAATAATAAGATTACAGCTAAATGTTCATTATCGCAATGAATTATTTTTTTAACAATTAATTTTTTTATCATTCTTGACAGAGAATTTGTCATCTTAGTGGATGTTGCGAAATACTTTTCTTATATTTTTAACTTTTAACACGACCCAGTAATCAAAGTAACTTGCAATTTAAATATCACTGAAAAACCATGTTTATAAAAGCTTTTGTAGTAACCTATATATTATTTAAAATTAAATTAAAATTTAGACAAATCAAATGTTGCGTTAAATGCAAAGGAAAACCACGAAAAAGTCTTTTTTAGATAACTGAACAATAATAACATTACAGCTAAATGTTCATTATCGCAATGAATTATTTTTTTAACCATTAATTTTTTTATCATCCTTGACAGACAATTTGTCATCTTAGTGGATGTTGCGAAATATTTTTCTTATATTTTTAACTTTTAACACGACCCAGAAATCAAAGTAACTTGCAATTTAAATATTGCAGTAAAATCATGTTTATAAAAGCTTTTGTAGTAATCTATATATTATTTAAAATTAAATTAAAATTTAGACAAATCAAATGTTGCGTTAAATGCAAAGGAAAACCACGAAAAAGTCTTTTTTATATAACTGAACAATATTAAGATTACAGCTAAATGTTCATTATCGCAATGAATTATTTTTTTAACCATTAATTTCTTTATCATCCTTGACAGACAATTTGTCATTATAATAGATGTTGTGAAATACTTTTCTTATATTTTTAACTTTTAACACGACCCAGAAATCAAAGTAACTTGCAATTTAAATATCACAATGAAATCATGTTTATAATAGCTTTTGTAGTAACCTATATATTATTTAAAATTAAATTTAAATTTAGACAAATCAAATGTTGCGTTAAATGCAAAGGAAAACCACGAGATTTGAAAGATTTTTTGAATGAAAATAATTAGAATTTCCATTACACACAAATGAAAATCAAGAAAACGTTTTGCTAGCAAACTAATTGAACGCTAACAGGCAATAATGAGACTATACAATTATTATCATTTTCCAATTTCTTGTGCTTTATATGAAATTTAATGTTTTGACTAGCTTGGAATGTTTACTAAAATGTTCTTTATTTTATTTATTTTTTGTAAGTACATAAATTGTGTTTTATTTTATTTTAAATATTTGAATTTCAGAATGATATAAAGAATTAAATTTTAAAAACATATTAGTTTTTTTTTTTTTTTTTTTTTTTTTTTTTTTTTTTTTGTAATTTTAAAATTTGCAAATTATATATCTTTAAAAAAATCTGAAAAAAATTTAGGTCGAGTGATTGATCTTTCTCCTCTAAGCCTAATACTTGCTAATTGTATGCCTCTTCCAGGGACTTCTTTTATATCTATGGCCTCTTCAAACCACTGACCCTCCATTTCATCATGCATTCACTACTCTAACTATTGCTGTCTTCTTCTTCGAAGAATTTCTTTCAACATATGCTTTCACCCTTTGAAAACTAACACTTATCCTGTTGACTCTAGGATACCTTCAGTTTCTTTAGAATGTGAAATGTGGTAAATTTTTTTCTGCACTTCACGAATAAAATGACTAAAAAGGGCTCTAGTAAAAGTAGATTTAATATAAAACTTTGAAATAGTGTAAATGAAGAGAGCATATACAAGAGCACTTCAAATCTCACAATCTTAAATAGACCACTCTTAAAGTCTAAAATAATTTTTGTGAAGTTGAATTTTTTCACTCTATATGTAATTGTTTAAAAAATTATTAATTTTTTCTGTTGCAAAAACTTTTAATCAAATATGTCTTATTGTTGTTGGAATTTCATTAAGTTTTTGCGTTTGTGATTTCTTAAATAATGTTTGTTTCTCCTTTTTATAGATCACTAACTAAACTAAATTCTAAATCATTCATTGAAACTAAATTCTAAATAATTCATCAATCTGATTTCTATTCTTGTTTCAGAATAAATGTTTTACTAAATTATAATATAAAGTTGGAAGTTTAATAGGGGTATCAGAATAAATAAAGTTATATTTATGTTTACTGAGTATACAATTATATTCAGGTGTCTGTTCAGAAGAAATTTGGGACCGTTAACGTACCCTTCACAATATATCTTTTCATAAAAACAAACCCTTCACAAAATATTTTAACTTAAAAACGAACCCTTTACAAAATAATTTATCTTTTATTCTGTCCTTTCACAAGAGACACTCGATAGACATTTGCGTATTATTGTAAATGGGCGGGAAAAATTGACTGATGCTGAGTGTTCAGCTATTATAGTTATTTTCAAATCTACTGGCATTGCTCTAATATTTTGTTAATCATGTTTTTCTGCTTTAATTCTAAGGCTAAGTTTGATCTCATTTCATTTATATTAGGTACCTTAACCTCTTTGAAGTAAAAAAAAGTTATAAATTCCAAATGCAATATTCTAAGAAAATATTTATATTTCTGCAAACATTGTGTGTACATTCTTATTGATTTTAAATAATATTTTTTTTGTAAATAAATAATTGAGCAATATATTATTCATAAAAATAATGGATAAAATTTTATGTAAATAAAAGTTAAGTTATGTCAATTTTTTTTTAAAAAATACAAATTTAAGAATTGTTTAAGTTTACTTAATGTGTAACACATTAGAAGTGATGCATAACTAAGTTGTGTTATTTAAAATATGTCAATTGAAATGGCTGTTTATTTTTGAAATTTTAATTTTTTAAGTTATAATTTTACAGTGTTTAGCATAATCTTGTATTCATTTACAATTTGAAACTCCTTGAAATAATTTTTTTCAATAACAGGACCCTATTTGCACAAATTCACGAAACGGGACCCTGATTGAAAGAATGTGACTTACACTTATTTTACATTCACAAATTACGAGCAATTTCTTCACAATATAATAAAAACAGGACCTTTCACAAAATGTCTGGACAGACCCCTGATATTGAGCTAATCAGTGAATGTAACATCGTTTCCTTTTAATAAAATCATTTTATTGATTTTAGAACTGAGGGATTTTAAATTAAGCTTTTACCTCAAACTCATGAATAGTAGTTTCTACAAAAGATTTTCTTCAATGTGTTACTTTGCATCAAATTAATTACCACTATCATTTCTATTTTTTAAAAATTTCTCAAAAGTACGTATAAGGAATTTTCTTAAGTAATCTTAGCTCTAAACCAGTTGTTCCCGAACTTTTTTTTTTGTCTCGTAGATCCCTAGCCATGTTTTTCGGTTTTGGGTAGACACCCTGCTTACCTGATATTTATTTTTTGTAAATTCATTAACATCAACTTCAAATGTATTTTTGGCAGCTGGTATAGTGCTACTCACTGTAAAAGACTTTAATTTCTAACTGTAGTGAAGTGTAGTGTGAAAAACTAAAAAAAAAAAAAAAAAAACACATCTTAATTTTATACATTTATTAATTAATTTCAAACTAATTTAATTACTAATTTAATTAATTTGTAAGTGCAATAAAATAGTGTACAATAAAACTCGTACCCCGCTACTAATATTATAATTGCGGAAGTAAGTTTGTATACAAAAACTTTAGTAGTGTATTATCGGTCTGTTTGTTACGTTTTCACGTAAAAGTTAAGTAACAAATCACTGTGATCTTGTGCGCAGAGAAAATAGGAGGTCTAGCTAGCTAAAGAGTTGACACAGGCTAGGCTACAATTTACCTCTGAAAAATATATATATTTTTTGTTACAAAATAAAGCCTTACACGCAGAGAAAATAAAAACGTACGAGGGTGGAGCTGCAGGCAACTGCTAGTTTATAATAATTCAGTTTTTATGTATCAAAAAATAATCCTAATAACTTTAATTTTAATAAAAATTTTACTTCATAGCTACTTTTATAAATTATATAGAATGTAGATAGATATATGTCTTTATATTATAAGGTAATATAATGTAAGTAAGTAGTAGGTAGCATCAGTGTATATTGATTATTCCTGCCTATTTGAAATCCACAATCGTTGACCCCCATTTTCACTTGACATATGGACCCCTTGCAGGTTGTTGTCGACCCCTACACTCATTTTAAGCTTTTTTCTCAGAAATAGCGAGCAAGCAGCTTTTGTTGCAATATAAATATAAGTGAATCGAATTACACTCAATTTATTATTCCATTCATAACCATCGAAAAAATTTCCTAAATTTTAAATTAAGAAATTTAAATGTAGAAAAATAACTTAAGACTTGTATTATTTAATAATATGAATATACATGAATGGTTTTGCTTCATTAAACTCATAAATTACACTTTTAGAAGTTATCAGTTATGCAATTAAATGGGGGTGACTGTATAAGGATATCAACTAAAAAAAAAAAGCAATTCTTTTTTATTGATAGCGCATGCGTTATAAAATTAAAAATGATGGAAAAAAATTTATCGATAGAGAGCAAGCAGTAGAGAAATAGGCAATATTTGATTATATTAACGCAATATTTGATATGTCTAAATTTTAATTTAATTTTAAATAATATATAGGTTACTACAAAAGCTTTTATAAACATGATTTTACTGTTAAATTGCAAGTTACTTTGATTTCTGGGTCTTGTTAAAAGTTAAAAATGTAAGAAAAGTATTTCACAACATCCACTAAGATGACAAATTGTCTGTCAAGGATGATAAAAAAAATTAATGGTTAAAAAAATAATTCATTGCGATAATGAACATTTAGCTGAAATGTTATTATTTGTCTAAATTGTAATTTAATTTTAAATAATATATAGGTTAATACAAAAGCTTTTATAAACATGATTTTACTGTTAAATTGCAAGTTACTTTGATTTCTGGGTCGTGATAAAAGTTAAAAATATAAGAAAAATATTTCACAACATCCACTAAGATGACAAATTGTCTGTCAAGGATGATAAAAAAATTAATGGTTAAAAAAATAATTCATTGCGATAATGAACATTTAGCTGTAATATTATTATTGTTCAGTTATCTAAAAAAGACTTTTTCGTGGTTTTTCTTTGCATTTAACGCAACATTTGATTTGTCTAAATTTTAATTTAATTTTAAATAATATATAGGTTACTACAAAAGCTTTTATAAACATGATTTTACAGTGATATTTAAATTGCAAGTTACTTTGATTTCTGGATCGTGTTAAAAGTTAAAAATATAAGAAAAATATTTCACAACATCCACTAAGATGACAAATTCTCTATCAAGAATGATAAAAAAATTGATGGTTAAAAAAATAATTCATTGCGATAACGAACATTTAGCTGTAATATTATTATTGTTCAGTTATCTAAAAAAGACTTTTTCGTGGTTTTCCTTTGTATTTAACGCAACATTTGATTATTTTAATTTCCACTTAATCTTGGTCAAAATAAGTTATTTTTATAACTTTTATAAACATTGTTTTACGCCGATATTTAAATTGCACGTTACTTTGATTTTTGGAATGAGTTTAAAATTACAAAAAAATATGAAGAGCATCTCGCTATATTCACCGAAATAATTGACTGTCTGTCAAAGACGCTAAAAAAAATGATTTATTATATAAAAAAAATTCATTACGATTACTGAGCATTTCGCTGGATCTCTCTAAGCGTCAAGCTATCTGAATGATATTTTCGTGGTTTTCTTTTACGTGTAACGCAAAATATGATTGTTTTCTTCAAAAAAAAAAAAACATTCATAAAGGCAGCAATGTTTAAATATTTACATAAATTATTAGTTATTTTATCTTTATTCCTTGTTAAATCAAAACAAAATGAAGAGCATTTGATTTTGGGCAATTAATTAGCAAGGTAGATAGTCTTACGCGGACATTAAGATATGAATTGGGAGATTTTGATACGGATATATATATATTATATATATATATATATATAGCACAAAAAAACTTATGATCTTTGGTTTTAAAACTTCAATAAACAAACAAATAAATTATGAGTAATGAATAGACATCTTTAAGCAATATACAAAATTATATACTGATTTACGGAAATGAAAAAAAATTAGAATTTAAATTAAATTGCTTTTTAATGATCAACACTGATTACGCGCAATGCTAAGGTACGGCGGGGATGTCAGAAAATAATCCCTAGGACGACACTAACGCCACTGTTTGTGCGTAAAACCGGTCTGTCAAAAGCGTGTTGCTTTTCTAAACCCCCCCGGGAAAAGTTAAATGTCCTTATCCCCTATATTAGTCCCTGACATGACGTTAATAAAAAATAACCTTTCCAAATGTTGAAAATACACTTCAAGTTGATTTATAACAACCAGAAGTGTAAAATTACACACTATAGGTTGAACAATATAAACCTCTACAAGCATAAAATTAGATACCTGAGATTGAAAAATATATATGAGATTGAAACCTCTGGAGGTATATCTGAGGTTGATTTTGAGATATTCATTTGCATCCTTTTCAACCTAACGACGTATTTAAATAAAAACCTCCTTTATACCTGTAAAATATACATCGTTTATACCTCGATTTTTTTCATAAGGGTTAATCCCGACCCTTCACCTCAGTTGATAAATGCATTGACAGTTAGGATTTTTATCGGATGTCATTGATACGTGACACCGATATAGTTGACACTGAGATATGATCACACACAAAAGGATCAAATTTAAATTTAATAATTGCCATTTTTGAAGAAGATAGTTCTGTTGTTCTCTAATCCGGGCTGTTAATATATATTTTACGAATCCTTATAAGAAATGAAATAAAAACCATATGTAGGGATCAAATTAATATTTAGGAGAGAAAGAACAAACACGCTGCCGAACTTTGATCAAAAACATGATATAATGAGGTTAATAAGAGATGAAGGATTAAAATCATCTGAAATTATTTTTATCGAGAACAAAGTTTTAAGGCATTTGTGATCGAAAGCCAAGTATATTTAAAAAAAAAAAAAAAAAGTTTTTTTTTGTTTTTTTGTCTCAAAGAATATTTGGTTAAAAAAATTTTTTTCTCCAGATACATCAGATATTTCAATATAACATACAAGAATAAGTTATTAGTAAAATAATAAAATCATAGGAACCCGAGTACTACCTAAGTTTTTGAATTTTAAAAGCATAAAAAGTTCATGTTTATTTCATCATTTTGATATTTTCACCATTACTAGTACAATACTATTTGCTCGAATTTTATTCAGATGCTGACAAAAAACAACCTGATGATCCGTCAAATTTTCTAAGAGTAATGTAGAAGAGTCAGAAGCTGTAACAAGTTCTCATTTTTCACTTAAAAAAATGTAAGAAGGGAAGCAGAAAATAAACCAGTTTATTGAATCAATATATACAGGTAAGTTCTTCATAATTCCAAATTCTTGGCACATCAGTCTTATAATAAAGCATTTACTCTGGTGTTTGGAGTGGCTAGTGGTATAAATGTTTTTTTCTTTTCCTTTCTTTTTTTTTTTTTTTTTTTTTTCCTTCTAGCTTGAATAAAAGTCTGAGAAAATAATCATATTTTGCATTACACGTAAAGGGGAACCACGTAAATATCTTTCAGATTGCTTGATTTCATTTAAAAGCTCAGTAATCGCAATGAATTTTTTTTATAATGAATCATTTTTTTAGCATCTCTGAGACTTCTTTGTGAATATAACGAGATGTTCTTCATATTTTTGTAGTTTTTAACTCAATCCGAAAATCAAAGTAACTCGCTTTTTTTTGTATCGGAATAAAACCATATTTATGAAAGTTATAAAAATAATTAATTATAATCAAGATTAAATTGAAATTAAAATTATCAAATTTCGTGTTACACGCTAAGAAAAACAAACGAAAATGCTTTTCAGATTGCTTTTATTGGTATATAAAATAAAATAACTTGCAATTTAAGCATCGGAGTAAATTATATTTATGAAAGTTAAAAGATTAGTTTATTTTAATTAAGATTAAATCAAAATAATCATATTTTGCGTTACACTCAAAGGAAAACCACGAAAATGTTTTTTTTTTTTTTCAAATTGCTTGGTGATAATAGGTTTTAAGGCAAATGTTCATCATCATCTCAATAAAAATATTTTTTATAAACAGCAATTTTTTTATTATTATTATCCTTAATAGATAGGGTACCATCTTTCTGAGCAGAACGAAAAGCTCTTCTTATTAACTCAACCCAGAAATCAAAGTAAGTCGGATTTTAAGTATCGAAGTACAATTGCTATAAAAATAACTTATTTTAATTAAAATCATCACATTTTGCGTTACACGCTAAGGAAAACAGCGAAAATGTTTCTTTAAATCGCTTTTATCGGTAATAGGATTCTAGCTAAATCTTTATTATCTAAAAGAAATTATTTTTTAATAACCAATCATTTTTTCCCATCCTCGTGAAGCTTATCATCTTTGAGAATGTAACGAAACGTCCTTGTTATTTTTAATTCAATTCAGAAATTAAAGTAATTAACAATTTAAGTATCGGAATACAATCATATTCATGAAAATTATAAGAGTAGTTTATTTTAATGAAGATTAAATCAAAATAATCAAATTTGCGTTACATGCGAAGGAAAACCACGAAAAGGTTTTGTAAATTGCAAAATGGTAGTAGGTTTCCAGCTAAATGTTGATTATCGCAATGAAATTATTTTTTTTATAATAAATAATTTTTTTTATCATCCTTGAAAAATAATCTGTCATCTTAGTGAATATTGTGAAACACTGTTCTTATATTAATATTTTTTTACACAACCCTAACTAACTAACTCTAAGTAACTTGCAATTTAAGTATCAGAATAAAAGCATACTTATAAAAGCTATTGTAGTAACCAAATTCTGCGATACAAGCTAAGGAAAACCACGAAAACGTTTGTCAGATTTCTTGATGGTAATAGGATTTCATCGAAATGTTCATTATAGCAATGAAATAATTTTTAATAATCAATCATTTTTTTTATCATCTTTGATATATAGCCTATCTAAGTAAATGTTGTGAAATGCTCTGAAAATTTTTTTGTACTTTTTTGTATCTTTGTACACAATCCAGATATCAAAGTTACTGTAATTTAAATACAGGAATGAAATTATATTTTGAAAGACTTTTTGAATAAAAATAATTAGATTATACATTACGCACAAATGAAAACAGTGAAAAAGTTTTAATAACAAATTAATTGAACGCTAGCAGACAATTATGAGACTCTATCTCAGCAATTATTAAAATTTTCCAATTTATTGTTCTTCATGAAATTAAACAGCTTAGATTGCTTATGAAACTGTTCTTTATTTTATTTTAATTATTTTATTATTTATTATTTATTTTTTTTTTAGTTATTTATATATTTTTTATATGTTTTTAATAAGCACTTAATTTTTTTTTTTTTAAATCTATTTCAAGTATTTGAATTTCAGAACAATATAAAATCAATTTTCAAGACAATATTAATTTTTTCATTTTAAATTTTACAAATTATAAATCTTTAAAAAATTTGAAAAAAAAAATGTGTTCAGATTTTACTAGCACAGAGAAAGAATGTTATTATTTATCATAAAAATTTATAAAAATTAAATTAAAAAAAAATAGAGTAGAGACCAGTGATGACAAGTTCACACTGACATCCGTTTGGTATAGTGAGTGATCTTTCGATGTTTGTCTGAGTATACACAAGCAAAGGAGGGGAGTCTATATTCAATGTCTAAGAAGTACTTCGATTTGTTTGAATAAATTATCAAACCGGGCATGTGCATTCGGGAAATTGCGCCAAGCAAAAATGCCATTCTAGTAAACCTGATAAAACGATTAAGCGATAAAGATGAAAGCGATGATGTAATCGACCAATCAAATGCTTCTATTTATTATAAAGTCGGGCAGCCAAGCAACAGCCTTTAAAAATACTTCACATCTGAATTACGTTTACTTTAACTTCAATTCGCGATCGCAACACTCGATACGCCATCTAGCGGGAGACTGTAAATATCGTGCATTAGTTCCCACATAACCATTGGCAATGACGGACGCCATTTTCTTAGCATAAAAAAAGAAGCAAAATTTCCCTAAAGAAAAGGTAAAACTTCTTGAAAAACTAATCGGAACATGCCAAACATTGAAGCATAACACGCCAAGCATTTGAAGAACAACTTCTCAATATTTTTTACCTTTCTATTACCAACAACATAACATGATTTCATGATCACTTGCTGTTACAGATGTGTGTATTGCGGTAAAATAATTTTTCTGTCTTCAATTCATTACAAGTTAAAATGAAGTCGACATTGCTTTCGTCATTCCAATGAATAAATGTGTTCCAATGAATTCCATACAGAACTGTAATAGTTATAGAATATTCTTCTTCTTCATAGAATAGTATATATTACTGTATCTACATAATTCAGAAAACAACAATAAAGAATAATCCGAATTACTTGAAAAAGTATCTTTTGTGCTGATTATAAATAAATTTTTTATCGTTTTCTTGGTAAGTGTTTTTTAGTTTTGAAAGAATTTCAACTAGAATACAGCTATTCTGTTTTTAAGCTACATATTAAAATTCATATCGAGATCTTACAATTATAAAATTTTGATGTGTGGTATGTTACCTAAAAGTAATGAAGGGATAAACTATGTATATATTATTTGAGAATAAAGTTTTCAAACAAAAAACATATCATTTTGGAATTCTCCGGACTTATAAATCAGGTAAGTGTTATGATTTTTATAATAAAAAATTTGCTTGTAAATAAATTTTTTTCTTGATGATCGTTCTCTACAAAATGGTTTTTTTACGTCTGATTAAATACTATAAGAATTTAAAAAAAGAAACAAAACGAAAGTTTTTATTGAAAAATGAGGAAATTTTAAAATCGTTTATATCCTAAGAATTCTTTATTTTTCGTTTTTTAGTTTATAATTTTTTGATAAAATTGTTGTCAAAATACTTTTTTTGAAAAATTAAATGGTATTAAATTATGTGGTTATGTATACTTCTTGCATATTCTAATATTTGAAGTAATATGATTCAGAAAAGTATGGAAGAAAAATTCGGTACTTACGTATTAACCACAGCTACAGATTTGGCAGATTTTTAAGTGCCGCCAATCTACACAAAAAATTTTTGGAAAAAATCTTAAAATGAAACGCTTTGTTTAAAATCAAAGTAGTCAATCGGATTTAGGTGGAAAATGGGCCGATATAGAGTTTAGCATAGATTCAAAACAAACTTTTCTCTCACCTGATTCTATAGCCATTATGAACTCTAATAAATAAGATTCAAAATGAAATAACATTTCCAAAACGGACTTTTACTAAGATAAAGTTTCATGTTATGGACATTGGTACATTTTCCTTATATTTCACTCTATAAAATATTTCGCTCTTAGAAAAATAAAATTGCATCTTGTTTTGTTTTTGGCAAGTCCCAAAGACGCATTTTCGTAACACTAAAAATGGCGACAAAAAAAGAATAGTTCTTTTTTTGTTTCGTAAGCATTCTTTATTTTACATTAAAATTTAAATGGGCCTTTCATGTTATACCATTAAATTTAGTAAAACTATTTCTCAGGCATTAGGTTTGAACTCTTATAAGAATATACCTATTTTTTTCTCTTTATTTACAAATATTATTCCGATGTGTTCTGGATGTTCCTTCTCTAAAAAAAAAAGAGATACCATTTTGTTTTCGTTTGCATAAGAAAGAAAACAAACATTTTTCTTTTTTAAATTTAATCAGCCACAATAAAGATGGAACGTTACAATGCTACATGCTACATTAAAGACGTCTCCAGTGTAACTGAATGACTGTTCATATGGAAATCGCAGGGATTCGGCACATACAACAACGCCCCCTATAGTTCGTTGCGATCGCGAATATTCAAAGAAAGAATTAACATTTTGAAAACTTTTTTGAATAATATGAACACTTTTTTATTCTATCATCTATTATAGATAATTATAAATAGTGAAATAAATTCTTAAAATAAATGACATATGAAATACTTATTAATTAACTGTCGTTTAATTAAACAATAAAAACTTTGTTGCTTTTCAGTTTATAACAGAATTTAAATACATTTGACTTCCGGATTTTTTTAATTTTAATTTCAACGTTCGAAGAGAAAATTGATTAAAAGGAAAGTTATTTATTACATATCTTTATATTTTAATTTACATCATTTATACTTAGCTTGCTTGTTAGGGCGTTGAGCCCATGTCAAAGAGGCCATGAGTTCGATCCTAGCCGGTCGAAGATTCATCGAGTAGTAAATGGTGACAGGTACAAATCTGCCGGGTCACAAAGTCCTCCAAGTTCTCGAAATAAATCAATATCTCTGGAGGTATTGTATTGGAGATCGATCGTTTTCTGGTACAGGTCAAAATTGCGATCTACGGTTGTGTGAATGGGTCCGCTCTTTAAAACGGGTTGTGACGTGTGTGTGGCTGAAGTCGTATTTTTTGGCCAAAGATGGTGCGACTGAAAAACAAGAAACGCACCCTTAGCCTTAAATTCGCTTGATTTCACCCAGAAGGCATGCTGATATTCGACTAGTGGCATTAGAAACAACATAATATGACATAATAGCATATTAGTTAACATTACATCAAATATAGTAGTTAACTTCTATTTTCAAAAAGAAAATTATCATGAGGAAAATTATATATTAAATAATATTAATATATTTTTGTTTTTGCCCTTCATTATATATAAATATTGAAATATATTCTTAAAATGCATAACATTAAAAAAAAGAAAAAGAAAAACTATTTAATTAATTAACAAACGGTATTAAACTATAAAAAATTTGTTTCCGTTTACGGCAACATTTAAAAAAACTTGCCTTCAGGATTTCGATGATATTATAACGATAACTTCCACATTCTAAGAGAGGATTATGAATACGAAAATTTTTTATTAAGAAACATAAATATTTTTTTGTCATACACACCATATAAATATTGAACTAAATTTTGAACCATGGTATTACGCTAATTTTGGTAAGGTGCACAAAAGGTATTAGTAACTAAGTTTGACACAAAAAAAGAAGAAAGCTCAGTTGTCTTATCAGGTAAATTGTATCGGTGTAGACCCTAGAAACCAATCCAGCTTAGAATTTTGATTGCAAAAATAATAATCAATACAATTACAATTCATTTTATTAACAAATATATGAAAGGAGAGATCAACGTTAATTATTAACATAAAAATGCATGAAAAAAATATTTTTTATTTTTTAAAAAAAAAGTGCGTATATTCATTAATTTTAGTTTTTATCAACAAATAATCAGAGTTTCTTTGTTGGAATCTTGAGGGAAGAAAACACTCTGTGGATTGATTGTTTCAGGAACTGTTAAATGGGAAGCTAAAGACAAAATGGCTGCCCTTTGTCCAACTTGAACACAAAAGTCTTGGGGCAATCCTTTTAGTATTCCTCCGATCATACCAGATGCGAAGCTGGGGAAACAATAAATATGTTAGAATGTAAAAATCAGTTATTCTACAGATTACACTAGAGCAGCGGTTCCCAAATGGTTGACCGCGGAACACAATGGTTCCATGGAAAAGTTAAGAGAGTTTCGACTTTTTTTAAACAATTTTTCTTAAGATTTTAAAAACCTATAATTACATTTAGATTCGATTAATAATCCATTATTTATTTAATATTTCAATTGCCTTTACGAAATTATGAATAGTTAAGAGCCAATGAGAAATAAATGGCTATTCTTTTTTTTTATTTTTTATTAAAATATAATTTTTCTGATAACAATGCACTGAATAAATTATAAAAAGGCAGTCTTTATAAAAATTGCAATAGCATTTCCCATTGCGCTTTTCAAAACAAAATAAAATAACTAATTTTGTTAATAAATAAATAGTCTATACCCTAATAAACATTTTCAACGTGTATTGCAGTTATTTCTGGTTTGAGTTTCAACGGAAATCCTTATCCAGATTATTTCATTCAATTTCAGCTTATGTATAGACATCAAAAACAAATCCATAACTAAACTAGGTTCAGAGCTCTAGGACTACACATTCGACTCTCGGACATATAAAACCTAATTTAAGATTATTAATGATAAAACGACGGAAAAATATCATTATTTTTATTAAATATCTTCAAAATAAAGCAGTATTTTATTGGTTAATACGTTCACTATTTTATTTCTATACTTTGTTTCTAAAATTAGGGTTCCGTCGAAAGATGGTTGGCCATTTAGGGTTCTATAACCGAAAATAATTAGGAAACTGCTGCACTTGAGAACAATTTTTTTCCGTTGCATGAGATTTTTGAACAGATATTCAAAATCTCTCTCCAATGAACAGTTTTTTAATGTCATTTTTAGTCTATTTTTTGTCCAAACGTACAAGTTGAAAAATGTTATATTTAACAGGATCAACGGGATACGACAAGCTTCTAGGAGAGTTAGGGCACATTATCAAGATTAAAATTGCATGGGAACCCATACCTTCAAAATACCGCCATACGCCGATAGGGGCGCTTCCCCTATTATGAACTGTTTCTTCCTGTGCTTCGAAACAGGCCATAATGGAGAAGCACCCTTAGCCATTAACAATTCCGCGCATAGGTTCCTATGCCATTTTAGTGCCCAGACTCCCCTAGAAGTTTATCGCAACATTTACCTGACCTCCTGTTTTTATAACATTTTTAAACTCGTACCTCATTTAGACCAAAAAAAAAGGTTAAAAATAACATTTCAAAAAATAAAAAAAATCTGCAGCAAAAGTAATTTCAAATTATAAATACCCACACTCGAATTAAGCAAGATCAACTATTTGTATAAATGCAACAAAAATTTGTTGTGCACAGGGTTAAGAAGTGCCGAAATATTGTTTCATTTTTCGAAATGTAACTGTAATCTGTATATTACCTCTCGTGAAAATAATATTTTTGATGTAACAACAGCCAATGTTTCTGTGCTTATAAATTAACGTAAAGTTTATTTATTTTTTACCTAAAAAATCAAGTCAATAAATACAATCAAACGAACAACAAATGAGTTGATAGTATTATAGATACAAACTTCAGAATTTAACGATACTGAAAGCCGTAAATGCACACATTACCAAGGAAAAGCACTTGATTTGGTACTTTAACAATCATCCTAGTTAATCAGCATGTAATGTGCAACAGATTTTAATTAGAAAAGAAAGAAAGGTCGTCGCTCCAGATTCCCATATTAATTAACCAACTTCGTTTATTTATTTACAAACTGATTCACACATCAAAAAATTCACTACTATAACGATTTTAGTGATTTGTCTCTTACGCGAATACACCGGTTTAATGATTCGATGAAGAATAAATGAATGAAGAGCAGTGGTTATTGATCTTTTTTTTTTTTTTTTCATTCACGACCCAAAATTTAGGAACAGAAAGAATGTGCATTTATCTTTGCCAAATGTAATTCTTGCTCAATTTTTTTCATGTTATGAGTAAAACATATTATAGAAATTCTGTACCAATTGATTAGAAAGTCTCATATTAAATTTTAAATCCAATTTTTTGTTTCTGTTTTAAATATTGAACATGAAAGAAGGGAAACAAAAAGCATTAAACTTCACAAAGACCAGAAGCCATCTTTAGCTTTCCTTCGTAACACTTGCTAAGAACATTTGAAAAATTAAAAAATAGTATCCTCTTCGCCTTCTCACAAAAAAGAATAAAACATTTTTTAGGAAACTTAAATCAAAAGAGTACTAATAATTTACGTTATTAATGAAAAATCTGAATACATACGGGGTGTTCTGTAAACACCACTCTTAACACATACACTTTTGGAATCATTTTCAAAAATTAGGTTAAAAGCGTACACAAATTGGGGGTCGCTTAATGGATCGGGATAGTAAAGCCAAGAAGGAAAAAAAACCCATCTAAATCTCTCACATCACTAGCTAGAAAGAAGGAAGGAAAAACATCAAAATCAGCCTTATTAAATCTGAAGATTTATCTCATAATCGTCTTCCAAATCCTCTGTGTTTCATTGCTATTAACCGTGTTTTCAGTTTAGAAGTCCCATCTTCCTCAAGAGTGACTCTTCAGATTTCGACAAATTTTTTGTATTCCCATGGTTTAAGCATAGCTTTTAAAGGGTCTCTTTCGGCATGTTTTTAAATCCATTTTAGACAAGATTTCTAATAATAATATATATTAAGGGTGGTCATATAGAAACACCCTGCATATATTTTGATATTTTAATTCATATTAAAATATTTATTTGTTTAATCTTACCAGTCTCCTGCACCAGACACACTTACTACACTGTTTGTCTTCAAAGATGGATAATATGTTGCTCTTAGTTTGCCCTAAAAAAATAATAAATGTTAATTTAAAACTTTTTTTAATAACTGGCGTTGAACAGCTGATGTTATTTTGAGTTTACGACTGCTGCTCAAATCCGTGGCCCAGTAATTTTGAATCCAACCCAGAAGACAAGAGAACTTCCTGATCAAGCATTGGGGGTGAACTAGTTTTCGCGGATAAACTAGCCCTCACCTGCGTAATATGAAGAGGGAAATCACGAAAACCTCCCTCTGTCCGCCCGACGACAAAAAATTCTATCCCATGATCCGTCTACCTTTGAGGCTACTTTAGGTTAGCACCGTAGTCGTTGCGAGCAAGGAGCAGAATTCGTAACGATCAGCGACAGCTGGTATTCGAACCTGTGACTCCTCATTGGGAGGCGAGCGCTCTATCCCTTGAGTCCTCGTAATAAAATTTAAGTATTTTGTTGTAATTTAGTTATGAAACTTTACAATCAGTTTATATTTGTTAACAAAATGAGTTTCTAAGAACCTAATTTGTAGCCCACAATTACAATTATTCATGTTTAGTCAACATTTAGTTAAATGATCTCAAATATAATCGTTATAGTAAAGACAATAAACAAATTATTTCTCCTCTAACAATCGTTTATTTTCTTTTTAATGATTTTTAAATATTGTATAATATTTTCTTTACGTGATCTGCTCTCGAAAGAGTGTCCGGGATGAATTAAATATATCGACTTTATTTAACTTGATTACATATTTATTTAATTTTAAATGTAAGGAAAAAAATAATTTAACAACAAAATTAGCAGTTGCAATGTTATTTTATGAAGAAATAACCAAACAATTCATAAAAAAAGTTATAAAATAAATAAATAAGGAAATAAAATAGACTATAGGTTATGGCCAAGAATACGACTTCAGCCACACACACGCCACAGCCCGTTTATAAGGCGGACCCATTCATCCATCCACAGAGCGTAATTTTGACCTGAACCGCTCAATCTACATTTCAGTACCCCCAGAAGAATGATTTGCTATGGGAACATGAGAACTTTGTAACCCGACAGCTTTAACGTGCCCCAGTCACCGTTTACTACATGAGGAGTCTTCGACAGACGGTGATCGAAGTCACCACCTCTTGGATAAGCGTCTTACGAGCCATGCATGCTACACCGGCAGGTTTTCTAGTACTATTTTGAAATACAATTTGAACTTTCCTCATGTACTTGGTCACTCTCCCTTATCCTTTTTCTTTATTCTTTCTTTATTTTTTTTAAATTCCCCCTTTTTTCCTTTTATTTAATTTTATTATTTCGATTTAAACATTATTAAATTGTTATATGTAAAAATCTAATGCTATACTATATGCTGTTCTTACTAATTGCGAGCTGCTATTTCCATTCGTAACTTTTCAATTATATTATAAAATTATTTTAAACAGTGAAAAAAATATTCAGGCAAAGAATATTGAAAACAATTTTGTAAATACTATATTTTGAAAATATATACATAATTTCACATACTTTAGCTAATGATTACACAAAGGTTTTTTTCGACAAATGATTTTAAAATTACTTTTTGAGAGGTCAATTTTCCGACTAAGAAGGACGTTGACTGTAAATTGGAAATGACGAGGACTCCGTGAGCACCGAGTGTGACCACAAGTGTGTGAAAACTTCCGTCCAGTAAAGGCTTGCCCAATTCCAAGGCTTCTTCCAAAGTAACATTCAAATGTTCTCGAATGCCTAGAAAGAAAAAAAAAACATATTTCATGAATATATATGCCGACTTCCCTACTATTTTTTCATTTAAAAGTTCACGGAATATTAAAAATCATTAATTTTTTTAAAATATAAGTTATTATTACAATCAATATTATTTGACGTATAATTTAACATTTTTGCAATGATTTTTTTAAGGGCTTGAGGCAATATAAAAGCAGCAATGTGTAAGAAATCGTTTTTGAAATTTAAGAGCGTTTTTAGTTTTAAAAAAAAAAAAATGTTTTTTATTTTTTTTATTTTTTTTTATTTGGACAATAAAATGTTTCTGTATACTGTACCTAAAGAAATTTACGGAAACTTGAAAGAAAATTATTTGGAAATAATACCAAGGAGCAGTTTCAGGTAAAAAAAAAAAAAAAAGTGGCTTAAATAACAAACCCGCATCTAGAAAAAATAACCCTATGAATTAAAATAAAAATATTTGTTATTTTTTAAAATATTGTTAATTCACTTCATAAATAATGATAACCCTTAACTTTGATAAGAGAGTGAAATGTTTTCTCGTATTATTAAAAAATAGCATACAATGTTCCAATTCAGTACTGCTTATTCATTACAGGACACGATACCGACAATACAGAAACGTTTGTCGTCTGACGACACAGGGTCTAGTAAAAAACAATCCAGAAGCACACTGATACGATCACTGTTGCCAGATTGGGCTACTTTTAAAGTCCCAGCTACTGAAAATCGATTTTTGGCTACCTGTTACTTTTTGGGCTACTCATTATTTTTGCAGCGCTACAATTTTTTTAAAAATGCGCTACTTTTTTTTTCTTGCAAAAAAATTTTTTTTTCCAATTTTTTCCCTTCCCATTATAGAATGATTCAGAAAAGTTTTTTTACCTTTTTTGAAACGGATACATTTATTTTGTTGAAAACGCATCCGCTTTAGTTTTGTATTCTTGATTTGTTTTGCTGCGCGGAGTTTATAATCTTTCCATATCTATATTCCAAATCGTAGACTCGTGAAATCGCTGAGATATATATGGAAAAATGCACGGGGAGTATGATGGGGGAAAAAAGTCTTTAACACCAACCATTATTAACCGTTCATTTTCTGGAAAAACAAATCACGTGACTCGCTTTGGAACTCAGAAAAAATAAATCCAGAGACATTCAATTTGACCTGCTGAATGAGGATAGTTGTTGTGAATGACATTGAATTTCCAAAAAATATCACACTTTTAAATGCTTTTTATTGAATTCATTTCACTTTTTACTATGAAAAACCACATAATATTCACCGTTGCACGAAAAGTAAGAAAAATTATATATCTCTCCAGAGCTTAGATTTGCCCTTTGTAAATGATGTGAAATTAATTTGTTTTCTTTTTATTATAAAAGGTAGCTATAATATGTATTGCTATGGTTCTACAATTATTATTAATCACCTCATTTTGCCCAATATGCAACAAATAATTGAAATTATTCTGACGAAATTTTTAACGCAATGCATATAAATTTTACTTATTTTTTCTAATTTAGTATATATATATACATAATACGTATTTTTTTTTGGGGGGGGGGCTACAAAATGTTCGAATCCGCTACTTTAGGAGCTCCCATTCGCTACTTTTAATCTGGCACTGGATACGATTGTCGGCTTCGGCATAGCGGTAAGGAATGAAATTCTGCCTCGCTTCTATCGCGATTTTTAGTAACTTAAAATAAAATGAATGACATTTGTATCTCTTTACCACAGTAGTGTCTCATATTATAATTTTAAATTTTTGATGGTATATCTGCGATAAGGCGCACTTATAAATCTTGCAAGAAGGCTTATCCGTGTACGCGTAAAACTGACTTAGTTTCGAAATTTTGTACAATTTACAAATTTTATTGGAGGTTCAAAAATAATGCTTTTACAAATATAGTGTACAACTTATAGATATATCGCTGTACAACAATTAAAAGAGTTTTATCATTTCAACACGATGAGTGGGTGGTTTGGCGGGAAAAAGTTCACTTTTTCATAGTATTCACACTTCCCCCGATTCTCTTTGGTTCTTAATCCCCTGAATCGCTGAAATGAACTTAACCGGTGAGTTAAGTTTAATAAATTGTGTTAATAAAAGTATAAGTTTAAAACTCAACATTCGAAAATCTGACATTACTAGAATCGTTTTGGTTCAAAAAAAAGGTGTTCCCGTTTTCTCTTCCTTTTATGAAGTTCATTCATTTCTACTAGAAAACGATTCCAGATATCCGACATTCAAGCAAATATGCGCAATTAACTACAAGTGAAGAAAGTGTTTTAATGAAGCTTAACAAAGTGAAAAAACAAAACAAGCAATGCCACTTAAATTCTTCATTGGTTAGGCTCTTTTCACATTCATTTCTATTCACGTATTATCTGTAAAAACAGCTAATGTCTTTATTTCATTACATTTATTTACCTCTTTTTGTGAGATGTAAATTGTTTAATTATGTATATAAACATTGTTTTACTTTGTAATCTTCAATCAATAAAGAAAAAATAATCCTCTAGTGTTTAAATGCAATCTTTCGTTTTTTGTAAGAAGTTATTATTTACAAAAAAAAAAAAAAAAAAAAAAAAAAAAAGTAATTTGATTTAATATTAAAAAAAACTAAAATTCTGGAGGTAAACAACAGTCGTAAAAATTTT
The DNA here is from genome assembly GCA_949128135.1 of Parasteatoda lunata. Taxonomy (NCBI): domain Eukaryota; kingdom Metazoa; phylum Arthropoda; class Arachnida; order Araneae; family Theridiidae; genus Parasteatoda; species Parasteatoda lunata. The sequence goes on from OX421975.1 coordinate 112,227,326, forward strand.
AATAATTTCTAATTTATTATTCATTGTAGTCATTTTAACTATAAGTGTATTAGAAGGAAAATATGAAATGTGAAATGAATAACTCCAATCAGTGGTCGGAAGTAGCGCATGACAAGTAGTGAAACTACTGTAGTACGTTTTTATTTACCTTTTAGCTACTTTTTATTTCGTCGTTTGTAGTGTAGTGTGCTACTTTTTTTAAAAAAAGAAAGTAATGTAGTAAGTAGTGAGATTAAAAAAAAAAAAAAAAAAAACAGTAGTTCGTAGTGATTCCTGACAACTACTTTTAACGTTAGTTTAGAATAGTTACACGGTTCTAATGCAATTAATTTTTCGAATTTGAGGGGCGCAAATCTTCGCGGGTGGTCCAATCATCAATGGATGCAACGAATAGGATCCGGTGGCTGCAGCTGAGCGTTAATAGATATTACATATTTAAAATCAGGTGTAACTAATATATAAACTAGCCATTGCGAAAAATAAATAATGAATTACTTTAGTCACACTTTCACATACGAAGGCAGATTCGTGAAACACGGATGTTATTTCAAAAAAGGAAACGCATTTTCGATGTATTTAATTTCTTAGAGGAAGTAAAAGAGCATTAATTAATTAAAAAATTCCAACTGTTTGATAGTTTCACCTTTCTTAAATTAAATATTCGCTGTCGAAAAAGGCATAAAAAGTTGAAATTTAAATGAATAAATTCTAAAAAAAAAAAAATGTTTTGGAATAACAAACTGGCTCATGTAAACATGAATAAATAATTCTTAAATATTCCCTTACATTTAATGCAAGTCAATTTCTTATTCAAAACCATTTTGAATATAGGTGTAAATTAAGTTCGTCTCCCTAAGTAGTTGTAATGAACTACATTTGTTACAAAGTAGTTGTAGTATATACTACAAAAATAATGTAGATTTCCCAACCACTGATTCCAAGAAACTGTGATGCTGAAAAAAATACTTGATGATGTAAAAACTTCATTGCTTCCCAAATTATAGCGGTAGAAAAAGTCAACATGATTCGAGCGCTCGAAAATAGGTTTTTATTCTCAAGACTTGAATAAAGAAAAGAAAAAATATTTGAAAAAGAAATCATTGAAGGAAATGAAATGTGATGTTACCTGATGAGAGCGGCACATTTTTATCTAAAATAGTGTTGTACATGATTCTGAGTTCATTCATGTTTGGGGTGGCGTATGACAACGCTGATTTCCACAATGTAGAAGACAGGAAAGGGCGATGAGCTTTGCTAAGGTCTGTAGGTTCAAACCATACTAAGAAAATAAATAAATGATTTTAGCTTGCTCTCTAAGGTTTAAAAAGATAAATTTCTAAAAATAATTTCTCAATAAATCACGACTCTAATCATAAAATTCGTTTTTTCCTTTCCAATTTAAATACAAAATCTAGCTAATGTGAGAAAAGTCCAGAACGCTTGTAGGGGAGGTCTTGACATGGCAAAGGAAAGAAGAACAGAGGCATTTTGTTCAAATTAAAATACACTAATTAAATATTTTATTGGGCCGGGATAGTCTGGCTGGTAGGGCATGGGATCATTCATGAGTTCGATTCCCGCCGGCCGAACCCTCCCCGTGTAGTAAATGGTGTTTAAATCTGTCGGGTCAGAAAGTCCTCCCATAACAAATTATACCTCTGGGAGTACTGAATTGGAGATTGATCATTCTCTGATTCAGGTCAAAGTTACGATCGGTGGATGAATGAATGGATTTATAAATGGGTCCACCCTGTAAAATGGGTTGAGACGTATGTGTGTGGCAGAAATCGAATTCTGGGCCATAGATGGCGCCATGGGAAAACAAGAAGAAGCGCATCCCCTTTGCCTTAATGCATACGACAACAACAAATATTTTATTTATTTGTATCAAAATAAGCAAACATTTCATTGTTAAAAATAAAATTTGTCGATAAAGTGTTTCTGAACTGCGTGCATATGTTTAAGAGACTGATATGGGTGGGAGGGGGAAATATGTCACATCATTTATGAACGGTCCCAAAACTAATGAGTAAGCAGTGAAAAATATTCTATAGGATAAAATTAACAATCGCCAGTCGCCAACTGTGCCAAATGCACACCATGAGCAGCTCTAAATTTTTCCTTCTTCTAATAAATATGGAATGCAATAACGCTCGTTGTTGTAATGCAGTAACGCTGGTATTATATAAATTTAGCAATATTTCACAGTAACACTGGTGGTTGATAGCATATAAGTTTAAACTATAATCGCTGTAATGCTATGATTATAATGTGTTCACTATATCGCTCTTCGATTCTAATAATTTTAAATTCAAGTTAAAGGAATAAAATGAAATCCTTTCCTTGTTAAAACTATTTCATTTCGCATTAAATTTGCGACAATTAAAATAAAACTCCATCATCCGTTAGAAAGCCGTTACACGATTTTATGTTCTAGTAATTACGATATAGCTGAATCATATTATTAATACTTTGACACAGTTAAATGAAACTTCTTAAACAATAAACATCTGAAAACTTATCTGTTTTTCGACATGCAGCGATGCATAAAATAGAAAGTGAGGTTAAAGGCTTTTCTTTTATCTATCCTTGTTTTGATTAAGATCCGCTTTTCTTAAAATTTAAAAGATCTGCTAAATTAGAAATCGAATATGGAAACGGAAACTGTCTTGAAATCAATATACCATGCAAGGTGAAAATGAAATTTACATACATATCTATAAAAGAAAGCAAACGATTTTCACGGTCTTTCGATAATGCATAAATAATGCTTCTTCACAGAAAAAAACCGCTTAGTGCCGCTCAGTGGGTCATTCGGCAATAAAGACAACTTTTTTCTGATACTTGATTAATCCTCTCGCCCCACCCCTTTCCGAACGTTCGGCATTCTTCATATTCTGAAAGAACAATGACTGTCTTTGGTACCACCTAGAAACTAGGTACGAAACGTTCTTTTTTATATACAACTTCCGGTGCTAAGGTGACTCTGCGAAATGAATTGTCTTTTGCTGAATTTGCAAATCGCTCGATAGTAAAAGGAAATAGCGTTGTTGCAACTTACAGAAACGAACTCTGACGTAATTGTTCGACAGCAAGGTAGACACCCACTAAAAACACTTTCTGTTTTCTTATCAGAAAAGAAAATTGCTCTTGCTACTCTTCATCGCATTCCATCAAATCGAACGTTTCTTTTCCACACAAATCTGGATATGATTCTCCCATTTTGACACAAATGGCATGGACTTGGTAATAGTTTGCATAAGTGATTGACATTTCTACAAGTAATTATCGATCATTCTTACGAAACTTATCATTATTATTTCTCTCTAATTCGAACTTTGGATAATAGAAAACGATTTTTAATTTGTAAAGACTGTCCAGCATAATGGGTTGTGCCAAAATCGGGGCTCGAACTTGCTTCGCAATCGCTGTCGTACTCATCACCATTGCTTTTTCGACACCCTATTGGCTTCAATCCGATGGTCTTCTTCCTTATCAAAGATTTCAAAGAGTAGGATTGTGGGAAGTTTGCTACACTACATACCAAGAGTCTACCTACCTCAGATACAATAATAAATTCCGAAACTGTCGATGGATTTTTGACAAGGACTACTATTATCTCTTAGATCTCTTCGAAACAGGTGAGAATTCTATTTGCTCTTATTTTAAACTACCGGAGAAATTTGTATTCGTTTTATTAGTATGACAATATTTTATTTAATTCACGATATATAATTTAATTGAGCATCTCACAGTGAAAAAAAAAACACAATAAAATAATATTTTAAAAACAATGAAATGCTTACGAATTTATGGATAAAGTGATACGAGAAAGTTCAATTACAGCCTTTGTTATCAGTTTTTGGCAAAAACATTGAATCAATTAAAAAAAAAAATTCTTTCTGTTAGTGTGCACATTTTAAAAATTTTTTTTATTCGATATTTTTTTTCACCTTTAAAATCAATCTCATAGCAAAACATTCTTGTATATTCATATCAAAAATTACAATTTCTAAAAAGAAAAATAACAAAATTAATAATAATAAGGAAGAAAGGAAAAAAAAAAAAAGAATTAAAACATAACGAACATTTTAACAGGGCCATTCAAATAGTATGTTAGCGGTTTTTAGAAATATAGAAATAAGAGGTAATATAGAAATAATTAATGATAATTCTGATATAATAATTGAAAATTTTTAAAATAAGAAAGCTGCTAAAATAAGCAAATCACAAACCGCTTTTCAATGCTTACGTAAGAAATTCACACTATCCCCGTCTAGATCTCCTTTTTTATTGCTTTAAATGTGTCTTCTATTGCATTAATTTAACTTTAGGATTAAAAATCTAATAAAAGATGTAACTTAAAGTGAAACAAAATGTACGTTTTTATTTACCTTTTAATTAAAAATTATCAGTAATATTTGTAAGGAAACTTTAATGTTTTTCGAAATTCATCACCTCCGAAACTCTTTGAATAAATTTCTTGCGAACATTTTATTTTTCCATATTTAACTTATACTTCAATTAAGTGTTTCCATAGTTTCTCTAAATTTTTAGTTACTTTTCTTTACACTAAAAAAATAATTATTGAAAGGGAATTTCAGAATCTTATGTAAGCGTTGTTCAAGTCTTCCCACCCCCCTCATTGTCAAAGAAAAAAAAAAGCCCCTTATGGTGCTTATGTAATATTTGAACGGACCTCAAAAAGAATAAAATAAAAATAATTTTTTTTTTTTCAATACAATTCAGTATTTTTTCTAAGAAATGGTGGACCGGGGGTGAGAAAAATACCTGCCTTGGTAAAATGGGTCGCTTACGTCAATTTTAAAAACTCTTAATAAAGGAAATTCAAGCTTAAGAGCTTTTTCTATTAAAAATATTTTGACATAATCAAGTTTGTTGCAGAAGTTGATTATAAATTAACAAATAAGTTTTTCCCTTATTATTTTATTGAACCCAAGATAACTAAACTGTATCAATATTATTTTTTTAACTAATAATTTGACTCATAGACTACGAAGCATTAACTTGCTTACTTTTATATTTTATTTGTGTAAGTCCAACAATTTAACTAGCTTAAGAATATTCTTATATTTTTATTAAAGCACAGATAGGTGTCAAAATTTACCGTTTGGGATTTTTGTGAATGTTAAAAGGTTATGTTTTAATTTTAACTTAATGTTTACCATTAAATTGTTTCTTAATAAGTCTTCCGGATTATATATCGCTGGTTTAAAACTAAAACGACACATCTGCAATGTTAACTCAATTGGAGATGTGTCGTTTTAGTTTTGAACCAGCGATATAATGAATTTTTCCATTAGTTATTGTGAAAAGAAGAAAAAATTGCATATGCGATTGGGATATTTGTAAAATACAAATACAATATGATTTAGCGACAAAAATTTATTTATAACTCGAAAAAGAACGTGAATAGGTCACGTTTTATAATTATTATTTTTAGATAAAGAAAAATAAGGCGAATTCCACGACTTTAGGAAGGAAAATTATAGCAAAAAGCATATTTTTAAGATTTTTTTTTTTTTTTTTTCAATTGCAAAATTTTATCTTAGAAATAAATATTCCGTATTTCAATAATTTTTTGATGATAAATTAGTTATGCAAAATTCCTATCATAAATTTAGCATATCTAACTTATTAGTTTGGTGGTCATCAGCGTAAAATTGATATAAATTATAAAAATATTATTTTCCTATACATATTTTTGTATCCCTAATTTAAAGCTATTTACCTATAATGTTATTATATTACATTTTTAATTTTGTTTGTTTTCTAAATTAAGAGTTTAGGAGGATTGTGTTTATTATTATTAGAATAACATAATTCAACGTTACATTTTAAGATTAAGTTATTTAAATAGGTATCTGATCTTATTAACCATTATACAATATTAATTATTTTTGGTGCAACATTAATATACTATTATGAATTACGGTAAAAAAGATTCGTTAAATGATTTAGAACTTAACTTTTAACTTCGAGCTCAGAGTGATGAATTCAAAAATTGTACTTAAAATATATCCGTCCGTTTGGTAAGCAAAAATATTAAATTATAGTTGTGAACTCACCAAATTTGTTATAACAAGACAGTTTTAATTATAAATGTTACTTCGAAAAATGGTTGCTCAGAAAATGATTTTTGTTATTATATTATAAGGGAAATATTTGGACGTGTGTTTTTTTTAGTACATATATTTTTAGTTGAATTATTTCAACTGTTTTATGCTGAAGCGTAATGAATGGTTTGAAGAATAAACACATTAAATAATTACTATTTACATTTATTTACAATTTATACATGACTAGTTTAGGCTAAATGCGGCATCAAATATTTAAGATGCAAATACGCAAAGATAAAATAATAGAACAATATTAAACTGCAATTCTAAAAAGTAAGAATTAAAGTTGTAGTAAAAACAAACTTAATGTTAATAAATAATTATAAAAACAATTTATGTAGAATATGATAAGTGACGTCACGTCGCTTCATTACTCCCCTTCCAGTGAGAACCTCATTCGAACGAATCGAGAAATTTGGATGGAACTTTAATGGGTCTCCCAACACGTGATGTCTTGTTGAAAAAAGACTTCGGCGGTTCGTCAGAAAACGTAACCCTTTTCTTCTTGACATTTGAATCAGTCATTTTTGGAAAGACTGAAGGTGCGCCGACTGTGGGCATTGAATTGAAAGAAGAGGCGTTGTTCTCCAAGTCTGCAGACTGTTCCGTGAAGCATGGTTTTAAACGATTAATGGAGATATTTCTGGATTTTTCCTTTATTGATAGTGTGAAGTAATCTTTATTTCTGGAAATTACTTTAAAAGGTCCTTCATATGGGGGTTGAAGTGGTGGACGGACGGCGTCAGTTCGTACGAATACGTGAGAAGTAGTGTTAAGATCTTTTGTCACAAAAATGGGAGATTTTCCATGTCGTGAAGGTGGAGCAGGCCTAACTTGAGAGAAATATTTTCGTAGTTGACCAGCAAAAGTAGAAATGCCAGGAAAATCACTAGGCAATCTAATATTTGAGCCATCAACCAATTCCGATGGAGTTGTCTGGAATTCTTCTCTGAAAGTGGAGCGTAGCCCCAGTAGTACAGTAGGTAGAACTTTCGTCCACTGAGGATAATTATGGCACATGATGCTATTTTTCAGAGTTCGGTGCCATCGCTCTATAAACCCATTGCAAGCAGGATTGTAAGATAAGGTTCGCCTTCGCTTGATTCCTAAGAGATGGGCCAGTTCAGTGAAAAGAGACGACTCGAACTGACTTCCTTGATCTGTAATTATTATTGACGGTGTTCCAAAGCGAGAAATCCAACCGCTATAAATTGCTTCTGCAACGGTGTTAGCTTTAATATCAGGCACCGGTATGGCTTCTGGCCAGCCAGTAAACCGGTCTATTAGAGTTACACAATATCTTTGTCTTTCGGAAGTTATCAAAGGTCCAATTATGTCCAGATGAATTTCGTCGAATCTTTTTGAAGTTGGTACATACTCACCAACCGGTTTATGCACATGTCGCTGTATCTTGGATCTTTGACAAGATAGACAGCTTTTAGAGAATTCTTTGACATCCTTGTTCATTGAAGGCCATACAAACTTTTTTGTCACTAGATGTGCTGTAGCTCGAGCTCCTGGATGACATAGGTTGTGGATTGACAAAAATATTACTTTTCGAAATTCCTTTGTCACATAAGGTCGTGGTTTTCCTGTAGAAATATCACAATATATTTCTTTATCTGTTCCGAAAACGGGTAATTTTTCAAACTTTAGATTAGTGTTTGATTTCATAAGATTTTTGAGCTCTTCATCAGTTTCTTGCTCCTTGGCTAGTGCACTAAAATCAATCGTTTCCGGAAGGACAACTTCTTCAACTCTTGATAGTGCGTCAGCTACTTCATTATCCACACCAGAAATGTGCTGTATATCAGTTGTAAATTGGCTGATAAAATCTAGATGCCTCATTTGTCGCGGTGATGCTTTATCACCTTTCTGCAGAAATGCGTAAATTAGAGGACGGTGGTCAGTGTAAATCGTAAAATTGTGTCCTTCTAAGAAATACTTGAAATGTTTTACAGCAAAATAGGCTGCTAGTAGCTCTCTGTCATAGGTGCTATAGCGTGTTTGAGTGTTTGTCAACTTCTTGGAGAAAAAACTCAGTGGTTCCCAGACACCTGAAATATTTTGTTGCACCACACCACCAATAGCATGATCAGATGCATCGACCATTAAAGCTAATTTCGCTTTTTGATCTGGATGCGCCAATAATGTGGCAGAGCATAGTTCTTTCTTACTATTTTCGAAAGCTTGAATAGTTTCTTCCGTCCAATTTATTATTGATTTATCATTTTTCTTCTTTCCTTTAAGAAAACTGTTAAGTGTCGCCAATTTCTCAGCAGCATGCGGTATAAATCAATGGTAAAAATTTATAATACCTAGGTAACGACGCAGTTCTTTGATATTATTTGGCCTTTTATATTCAGCAATAATTTTGATCCTGGCATCAGTTGGTTTGAGGCCTTTTTCTGAAATATGATGTCCCAAAAAATCAATGTTTGATTTTAAAAAGATGCACTTTTCTAAATTGATGACCAAACCAGCTTCTTGAAATCGTTGAAACACTTGTCTTAGATGTGAAAGATGTTCGTCTTCGGTTCTGGAAGCCACAAGTACATCATCAAGGTAGGCAAAGCAGAAATCCAATCAGCGAAGTACGGTATGGATGAATCTTTGGAAGGTTTGTGCGGCATTACGTAACCCGAAACTCATTCTTATGAATTCAAAGGAACCAAATGGGATACAGATTGCTGTTTTCTCCACGTCATTAGGATCGACCGGTATCTGGTGATAAGCTCTGACTAAGTCCACTGTCGAAAATATTTTACAACCATGTAATTGGTTGTTGAAATCTTAAATATTTGATGCCGCATTTAGCCTAAACTAGTCATGTATAAATTGTAAATAAATGTAAATAGTAATTATTTAATGTGTTTATTCTTCAAACCATTCATTACGCTTCACTGGTGACTTTCGGACGTGATTTTAATAACTCTATTGCAACCATTGAAAAAGCTATGCCTATTACTGGAGATACAGAGCTTGATAATCCAAGTACTTCTAAATATATTGAAGGCGTCTCAGTAAAACCTCCTCCTTTTTGGAATGAAACGCCAAAATTATGGTTTGCGCATATTGAAGCTCAATTCAAGAATAGTAATGTTTCGGCTGAAATTACAAAGTACAACATCGCCGTCGCTGCCTTGGAACAGAAAATTTTGAACACGGTAAGTGATATAGTTTTGTCACCTCCCGAAGAAAATCAATATACCGCATTAAAGGAAGTAGCTCGTTTGAGTGATTCCGAAAGTGTTCAACTAAAAAAACTCTTCTCCGAGCTAGATCTTGGCGATAAGCGCCCTAGTCAGTTGTTACGCGAAATGCGAAATTTGGCGATGGGTAAAGTTAATGACAATGTTTTAAAACCACTTTGGTTACAACGATTGCCGCAGCAAGTTCAAGCCATTTTAGCTGTCAGCACTGAAGATCTTGATAAACTGGCCGAAATGTGCGATAAAATTTTAGAAACTTGCGGCAGGTACCAGTGCGTTGGCGAATTTTCTGCCAATAGAAATCTAGAAGCGACTAAATCAGAAAGTCTGAATTTATCTACAATATTAGACAAAATTAATGAACTTTCTAAAGAAGTTAGTGAGCTGCGAAGATCACGCAGTACCTCTATAAATAAGAATAATTGTAATCGCCAAAGTTCCAATTATAGGAACCGATCAAAAGCTAGAGAAGGTATTTGCTGGTACCATCGTCGTTTTGGTAAAAAGTCAACTAGATGCACTAAACCCTGTTCATTTGTTGCTGATTTTGAAAAATCGGAAAACTAATTAGGCCATCGTTGGCGGCGCAAGACGATGGTAACCAGAAGGTTGCGTGTTCAAATCACGTCCGGGTCACCAGTGAAGCGTAATGAATGGTTTGAAGAATAGACACATTAAATAATTACTATTTACATTTATTTACAATTTATACATGACTAGTTTAGGCTAAATGCGGCATCAAATATTTAAGATGCAAATACGCAAAGATAAAATAATAGAACAATATTAAACTGCAATTCCAAAATGTAAGAATTAAAGTTGTAGTAAAAACAAACTTAAAGTTAATAAATAATTATAAAAACAATTTATGTAGAATATGATAAGTGACGTCACGTCGCTTCAATGCCAAAAAACAACAATTATGGCATATGCAATCATCGGAGTTGGTGTACGTCAGCGAACAGGGGTCTTTTAGCTCTCTAGTATAATAGAAAATTTAGTTATAAAATTTTTCCGTAATAATTTTAGTAATAAGTTTATTAAAATTGTAATTAATGTCGGTTTTAATAAAATTAGTTGTAACTCGGCTGTACAATACTTATGAAGAATGTCTTCTTTTAATATTTAAGTATAAGAAACTCTGTATTTATATTTTTTTCTTTAAGGAAAATGCCAAAATGAACTTTCATGTTAAATACAATCATGTTAATACAATTCATGTTAAATACAATACTTACTAATGTAGAATAATTTTTAACCAAATAATGTCTAAATATGCCTAATTTCATTCAAAAATACCGCAACACTTTCACCGGATCAATTGTGTCGGTGTGCCCTTGCCTCACCCTTTGCGTTAAAAGCTGTACCCGCATTTTTCTTTGAAACATGTTTGCAAATTCGTGCTGGACACGCTAAAATAATGTAGAAAAACTTTGTGCATAGGACGAGTCATCTCGTTCCACCTATTCATGGAAGACGAGTTATCTCGTTCGTTGCGATGAAAGAGTTAAAGAATTGAGTATAGGAAAATAGTTGAGTATAGTTTTTCGGAATAATGTTTTTACTTTCGATATTAAATGTTTATTATTAAATAAAATATGTTCCTATTATAAAATACTGTGCAACTCCTAAAGTGTCTTACAACATCCTTATTAAATGGAATCAAAATTTTTATCAAAATTAACTTAAAACTGAAATCTATAGACGCACCAGTTTATAAGATCGTTTGCTGAAATATCTAGCGTTTGTTTTTCCTCGACGTAAGATCTCTCCCTCTGTTTATTTTTAACATTAAAATCCTGTGATTTGGACAGAAATTATTTACAATTCAGGTAAAATTTTATTATTCGTATCTTCCATACTGTTTTAACATTAGATGAAAATAAGTGTTATTATAAAGACGAAGTCATCAGCTGTCACGTAAATGGGGGAGTCAACACCCTCTGTATTCAACTCCGAAATACCGTTCTACTGCAATTTATTTACCCCATTTGTTTATCGCCGTTATGTTTGATATCTCAGGCTACAATCAAGAAGCTATTAGAGACCACCATAAAAAGCTTTCTATTTTGACATGCCACGCCAATGACATTCAAACCATTTGCAGACAAAATCATAGAAACATTTCTGCAAGAACATTTCTTTTTCAAGAAATACTTCAAGAGTAATTTTATAGCTTCAGAAGTGTTTAAATCAAGCGATTTCTCATGCATATCAACGAAGGCTTCAGGGACCGGCATTAAATTACAAATGCTTTTGAACACCGTAAGCTAAAACAAAAATGTAGCAATAAGTTTGTAACAATAAGTTTATAACTCGTAACAATTAGATTGCTTATTATATGCAATAATTGCACAAAATTTCGTAAACCTAGCTTTAATATTGATGAAAATATGGACATTTTTATTAAAAAATTAATTTTTTTGTCTTACGTTTTATTTTTTGCTACAACTTTAAAAATATTCGGTAATATTAAACAAAATTTTTGAAGCAGTTTAAAATTAATTTCAAAATTATTGCTTTAAAATTTGAGAAGAATTCGTTAAAAACTGTGCAAGTTATAAGTAATTAAAGTAGTTCTTTTATATTGTGCGTGCGTGGAAAAAATTAAAAACATTTTTCATCATAATTTTGTATTTGACAACTAATGAAAAAAATCCAATTTAAATATCTTAGAAATTTAAAAAAAATTCAAGCAATTTTTCAAGTAGTTTTTGTATTTTTTAAAAGAAAGCTCAAAATAAAAAGAGGTTTTCTGCAAATAATATTTTATATCACAAGACAAAATTTAATAACAAATAATAATACCTTATAATAAAAGTTCACACACTAAAGTGTGATTGTATAGTGAAAAGAAAATAAGCGAAAGAAAAGATACTTCTATGATTATAATCCTCCACAATACCGTTGTCATTTTTAAACAATCTTGTTTAATAGTACAAAATTAAATTTATGGTAAACCCCTTATCATTTTGAGCTTTCTTTTTAAAAGTACGAAAACTACTTAGAAAATTGCTTGCTCAGTTTTTAAAATTTTTCTCAAATTTTAAAGCGATAATTTTGGAACTAATTTTAAACTGCTCTAAAAATTTTGTTTAATTTTGATGAATATTTTTAAAGTTGTAGCAAAAAAACGTAAAACAAAAAATAATTAGTTTTTTTTTTTAAAATAAAAATGTCCATATCTTCATAAAAATTTAGCTAGCTTTACTAAATTTTGTGCGATTATTGCATATAATAGCCAATGTAAATGTTACAAACTTATTGCTTTTTGGCATACGGTATTCAAAAACATTTTTTTTTTCCCATGAGCAGAAGTTGAAGCATCGGCAGGAGCTTTTAGTGCTCGCGGGTTTAAGGGTACCGAACTTTAACCAACGGCTGTTTGGCCACGAAATTGTGCAGACTTAACATCTATGATCCTCCTGCTACTACTTTTTTATTTTATTTTATAACCGGCGGTGAGCCTTGATGGCTCAGAAGATAGAGCGTTCGCCTTCCAATGAGGTGAACCGGGTTCGATTTCAAGTGATGGCTGATTAATACGAATTCCGCATCCAGCTAGCACCGCCCACAGTGCTGACGTGAAATATCCTCAGTGGTAGACGGATCATGGGTTAGAGTCCTCTTACCGTAAGGCTAACCACGGGAGGTTCTCGTGCTCTTCCTCTCCATGTCACGCAAATGTGGGTTAGCTCCATCAAAAAGTCCTCCACGAAGGCAAATTTCTCCCACTACTTGATCCAGAAATTCCCTTGTCTGGATTGGGTTCGAAATGACAAGTCTACGTAGTTGAACATTCGTTGTCGTAAACCCTAAATTGGGTCGGCTGTTCAAAGACGGCTGTTATAAAATTATAAGAAGCTACAATTATTGCGATAAAATCATCGGGTTTGGTGAGCAGACACGATCTTAGCTCGGTACTAAAATAATATAAAATATAATATAGTTAGTATTGTATAAATAATTGAATGTTTGATAGAATTTTCCCCTAATTTTAATTGGGCCGTCAGAATAACCGTGGGAGGTTTTCGTGGTTTTCCTCACCATGTAACGCAAATGCGAGTTAGTTCCATCAAAAACTCCTTCACGAAGGCAAACTTCTCCTAATACTTGATCTAGGAGTTACCCTGTCTTCTGGATTGGATTCAAAATTTTAAGGCTATGGAGTTTAACATTAGAAGCCGTTATAAAGTCTAAAAATAGGAAAAAGATAATTGATTTGCACAAGCATGAATAAAAGTAGAAATATTTAAAAAAAATAACGGGTTAGCAAAAGTATGAATAAAATAAACTAAACACATAAAGAGATAAACAATAAAATATAAGCAGACGATAAAATTGGAAGTCAATTTTTAGAACGACAGAGTTTTTGGTTTTCTTTAGATTAGTTTTTGTGTTTGGAATTTGAGTTTCCTTATATCCCGTTACTGGTACTTTATATTTGTTACTGTTTGTGTTGTTTGTGAAATAAAGTTTTTTTTATAAAAATAACTGAACAGTTATTTATATAGCTTATGATACGTTACCGCTATATTTAATTGGTGGCAGCGTCGGGATTAACTTACCATTTGCTTTAAAGGAATTGTGTTTCAAGTATTATTCATTATGGCTTTCTTGGAACGAGCAAAGAAGAGTGATTTGGTAGAATTATGTAAAGAATTAGGCGAAACTATTATTGACAATGTTACAGTATGTGAGTTGATAAATCTAATTAAAAACTCTAAAAAATACGAAGTGGATCTAGTTAAAGAAATGTTAGAAGCAATTAAAGAAAATCGTATCGAAAAGGAAGAAAGAAAACGCCAAGAAGAAAAAGAAGAAAGAAAACGCCAAGAAGAGAAAGAAGAAAGAAAACGCCAAGGAGAAGAGGAAGAAAAACTACGCCAAGAACGGCAAAAACAAGAAGAACGCCAATTTGAACTAGAGAAATTAAGGCTTAGTGCCCAATTAAGTGGCCCTTCAAATCAAAATATTGGCACTACTCTGCGGAATAAGTTGGATATTCATAAGTTAATGCAGAATTTTGTTCCTAAGGAAGATGAAATCAGTCTTTATTTGGTAATTTTTGAGCGCCAAGCAAAACGAGCAGAAATACCAAAAGAAGAGTGGGTTATTCATTTATTATCTTTTCTTTCACCTGACATAACAAAATTAATAGCAAGAGAATCTGAAGAACAAACTTACAACTATGATCATGTTAAAGAAATTTTAATGAAGAGGTTTAAGCTAAGTCCAGAAAAATTTAGGATCAAATTTATTCAGCACCAAAAGAAGTTCGATAATAGTTGGAAAGATTTCGTTTTTGAATTAAGGAGCTTTTTAAATGAATGGGTTCAAGGATTGGAAATAAGAGATTTTGAAACATTGCTAGATCTAATGGTTACTGATCAAACGAAACGAAGAGTTTCCAATGAAGTACGTGATCATTTTATAGACACTTGGTCAAAGATAACTTCATCTACAAAGCTGGCAGAAATACTTGACGAGTACGAGAACGTACGTGGAAGTCGGAAACGAGTTGACCCCCAAGTAAATTTTGAAAATCGGAGACCAAATTGGCGAGAAGAAAATTCCACCCGGAAAAATTCACAGGGAACTACTTCAAAGAATGGCCGAAATGAAGAAAATATAAGAAAATATGAGTACAAGCAAGCAAATTATGATCAATTTGATAGACGCAAGCCTTTAAAATGTTACGAATGTGGATCTACTAATCACTTACGACCTCAGTGCCCGAAGCTTAAGTGCCAAAAGCCACCCGCTCAAGTTAATCGAATCGGAGTAGGACACGAAGAAGACAAATTACTAACTCCGTACACTCTTATGGCGAAAGTAAATGGATTTAGAATGCCAGTACTTCGCGATTCAGGTGCAACTATTGATGTCATATGCCGAAAAAATGTGACTCCAGATACGTTTACTGGCGAAACTGAGTGGGTACAACAACCAACAACCATTAGATGAAGGCCCAACTTGTTTACCATTAGCAAAAGTTTCTATATCTGGGCAGTTTGGCGACATTGTAACCAAAGCGGCTGTGGTTAGAAATGAGTTGGATAAAGATCGATATCTCCTTGGGAATAGAACAGCGGCTAGATTGCCAAATCTGCAAATGATGCCAATGCAAATTTCAGAGTTACGCAGTTAATACCAGATCGCAAACTCGATTAAAAGCAGAAAATGAAGAATATGAGCAACAAAATTCGAACGATACCGAAAACTCTTCCGAACAAAATAATAAAAATCAAGAAATTATTTTAGGTGAAAAAGATGATGAGCCAGTTTTAGAAACGGATGCCGTCAGTTCAGAAATGGAAGAGATATTACCAGCTTTAAATGCCAATTCTGATGAACATTCTTTAATACAGGTAGATCACGATGAATTCGTTAAAGCTCAACAGGAAAGTGCCGAGTTAAAATTAGTTTTTAAAACTGTGGAAGAAGGTATTCAGAATCAGAACAGAAAACATCGCTATCTGGTTGAAAGAAAACTTCTTTTTAAATTCCAAGAAGGACGATTAGGAGAAATAAAAAAACTTTTAGTTATACCTGAGAAATTTAGAAGCCGAATTCTAAAGTTATGTCATGAAAGTACTTCCGGACACCTTGGCGTAACCAAATCCAAAGATAGATTGGCGCGATATTATTTTTGGCTAAAATGCTATAAAGAGATGGAAGAATTCGTAAGAACCTGTGATAGTTGTCAAAAAGCGGGGAAACCAAATGATAAAAAAAAGGCTCCTTTAAAGATTGTACCGGTCATACAGGAAATATTCTCAAAACTATACGTTGATGCAGTTAGTCCTCTTCCCACCCCACCATGCCAAGTGGAAAAAAATACTTGATTACAGCCATTTGAATGTCGTCAAAATATCCAGAGGCAATCCCAGTGAATGATATAGGATCTGTGTCGGTGACTGATGCACTACTTAATATTTTTTTGTAGAACTGGTTTCCCACGAGAAGTTCAATGTGATCAAGGAACTTCTTTTATGAGCATGCTAACAACTGAGTTTTTTGATCGATTTGGCATAAAGGTTCGGCACAGTTCCGTTCATCACCCACAGTCTAATCCCGTAGAAAGATTTCATAGAACTATCAAGCGGATCTTACGGGTACTTTGTTTGGAGTCTAGTTCTGACTGGGAGAAGTTTTTACCATTTGCCCTTTTGGCTTTAAAAACTATAACACATGAAAGTACAGGATTTTCGCCAGCAGAGTCAGTACAACGGAAAAAATTTGCGTACTCCTGAAACTTTGTTGTATGAACAGTGGACCAAAAACGAAATAGACGAATCTCCTGCGACGGAATACGTTTTTCACCTAATAAACCGTTTAAAAAGATGTCAAGAAATTGCAGTTAACAAGATGGAAGATGCGGCGTTAAAAAGGAAATCGTATTACGATAAAAAATAGTATTAGGAGAGAGTTTAGTGCCGGAGATTTGGTTCTTGTTTTGGCTACATCTAGAGCTAATAAATTGTCTGCTCAATGGATTGGCCCGGGGAAGATAGAAAGCAAAATGTCTGAAACTTATAATTTAGTGAATATTCCTGGAAAAAGAGAGAGTTCACAGATTTATCATGTAAATATGCTTAAACTATATTATAAACAATAATTAATTTTCTATCCTGTGCAGAAAACGATTCTTCATCTTTTGAACAAGATATTGACTTTCCACAATTGTATATTTCTCCAGATGTATCTGAAATGATTAAAGACAGTCAACTAGAAGATCACCTTAACGGACATGAAATCAACCAATTGAGGTATATTTTAAGAAGATATTCGACAAATTTTTCAAATAACCCAGGAAAAACTAACTCAATTGAGCATGACATTCAACTTAGTACAAATAAGCCAATTATTTCCAAGCCTTACCGAACTTCACCCAGACAAGCAGAAATTTTAAAAACTGAAGTGCAGAAAATGTTGGACTTAAAAATTATTGATTTAGGTGAGAGTGATTATACTTCTCCTATGATCCTAGTAGAAGCACCAAATAAAGATCCAAGGACCTGCATTAATTACCGTCGTCTCAACGAAATAACTGTAACGCAATATTTCCAACTTCCGAACATAGAAGATCGGGTTGAAGAGGTAGCCAAGGCAAAATTTATCAGTCTTTTAGATTTCGCCAAGGGTTATTGGCAAATTAAGCTTAGTCCAAACGCTCAAAGGTTAGCTACTTTTGTTACCAGTTTCGGAACTTATAGGTCATTACGACTTCCATTTGGGTTGAAGAATGTATTTTTTTAGCAAATTAATGGCACGACTACTAAAGGGTTTAGAAAAATTTGCAGTGTCATACCTTGATAATATAGCAATTTTCTCAGATACCTGGGATCTTCATTTAGAACATCTTGATTGTGTATTGCAGCTTATCAAAGAAGCAGAACTTACAATGAAACCTTCAAAATGCCGCTTTGGGCAAGATCATGTTCTTTATCTAGGACATATTGTCAGACAAGGCTATAGAAAACCCTCTGATATAAAAACACGAGCAGCTGCCGAATTCCCTGTACCTAAGACCAAAACTGAGATTAGAGCATTTTTAGAACTAGCAGGCTATTACAGTCGACATATGCCAATGTTCTCTGTTCTAGTTGCACCATTAACAGACACTTTAAAAGGCAAAACGAAAAAGGGAGAAATTACCTGGACTATCGAATGCGAAGACGCTTTTAAGAAACTAAAACAAAAATTAACGAGCCAACCTATAATCTTCTCTCCCAACTATGAAAAAAAAAAATTATCTTGCAAACAGACGCTTCAGAAATTGGTATGGGTGTGGTATAAACACAACTAGATAATGAAGGCCATGAACACCCCATAGTATATCTGAGTAAAAAGTTTAATGAGTCCGGAAAAAAAACATTGTACTACGGAAAAAGAATGCGCCAGTATAATTTTTGCCATCAAAAAATTACGACATTATTTAGATGGACAAAAGTTTACTATTCAGACTGATCAGCACCCGCTAACCTGGCTTAAAACAAATCCTAGTTCAAATGCCAGACTTATGCGTTGGGCTTTAGCACTACAACCGTTTAATTTTAAAATTGTGCATAGAGCTGGCACTAAGAACAAGAATGCAGATGGTCTCAGTAGAGTATCTTTAAGTTTTTGATTTGAATTAGACAAAAGTTCAATGATGGGGAGGAATATGTAAATACTGTTTGTTTTTCTTATTGATATTGATACAGTTTAGTCTTATTTTCTGATACCTATGTATGATTTAATTTGAAAAAAAATTAACTGGTAAAGAAATTAGTTTATAATTAAAGTTAAACCAACCAAAATTTAATTTGAAAAATTGTTTAAAATGATTATACCTAATGAAACATAGGTGTTAAACAAATTTGATTGTAGAGAAAAGTGCTAGTGTTCTTAAATTATGTTATTCTTTTATGTATATTAATATTAATAAGATTGAGAAGGGATTTAATTATATGATGTTTAAAAATGTTAAGTATATTGTTTGGATTTAAAACCAGTGAGATACCAGGAGAAAAATAAGCAAATAGGAAGAAAAATCTGGTTAGCTTCAGTCTTTAGATATTGTTGTATGTATGTAAATAGTTATATTTATTTGTATTTATTTTATGTGAAGTTAAATTATAATAATTATTTACATTCTAATTTTATTTTGAATATTTTAGTTGATATCTAAATTGAGTTACAAGTGAATTGTCTACTAAATTTTACTGCAAGGGTCGAAAAAAAAAAATTTAGTAATTTTAAGTTTCAAAGTTAACTATTTTGCATTACTTCTAATGTAAAAATTGTATCTTGCATTTAATTTGACAATTAGAAAATTTAACTTTAAAAGTGAAAAGTTTTGATTAATGCATCGGTTTCAACCTAAAGTTTAAAAAAAAAAAAAAAAATACACGAATAAGTTCATAAATAACTTTTCCTTTATTTTCTATGGAAAAAGTTCTTCCAAGGGGAGAGGAGTTATAAAGTCTAAAAATAGGAAAAAGATAATTGATTTGCACAAGCATGAATAAAAGTAGAAATATTTAATAAAAATAACGGGTTAGCAAAAGTATGAATAAAATAAACTAAACACATAAAGAGATAAACAATGAAATATAAGCAGACGATATAATTGGAAGTCAATTTGTTGGTTTGTTGGTTGGTCAGAGTTGTTGGTTTTCTTTAGATTAGTTTTTGTGTTTGGAATTTGAGTTTCCTTATATCCCGTTACGGGTACTTTATACTTGTTACTGTTTGTGTTGTTTGTGAAATAAAGTTTTTTTTATAAAAATAACTGAACAGTTATTTATATAGCTTATGATACGTTACACCGTAAACCCAAAACTGGGTCGGCTTTTCAACGACGGTTATAAAATAAAATATAACTGGCGGTTGCATACCTTACAATTCAAAATTTTTCGACTAATATTAAATGAAATAATAAGAAATTATAAATATTTACTATAAGTCATATTTTGCACGGAATTAATCTTTAGATTAACTAATTTTATAATTGTGTGAAAAAACTTTTCAATTCGCTTAAAAAGTTCTCGAGATGTTGTGAAATACGCAAAAAGTAAAATTAACATTAAGAGGTCCAAACTTTGGAGCGCTCTCCTGATCAAACTATTAGAGAAAATATTTCCCAGATTGAGGCTACACCCTATATATTAGGGTCAGAAAACCAAATCTGTCGGGGAAAAAAGTATGTTTATTCAGAGAAAGTAGGTTTTTGTGTCTGATTACTTATCTTAAAATATCGTCTGCACTAATTAATTAGCAGATTTGTGGTCACCCTCTTGAACCATTTAGAATGAATCCTAGAACGCGAAGATCCAATCATTAGAACAAAAGTTATTCGGGTGGACCTTTTTTTTATTTTTCGCACTGTACGTTACTCGTGTCTGTGCATTTCAAATTCATCCTCCTCAAAAATTAGACCCCTTCGGCGTCCATGGCTCTAAATGGTGTTTCATGTTACCCCCACCCCTTGATTTTGGTATCTTATAATTTAGACTATATTAAACATATTCCAAGGTTTAGCGACGAAAAATATTTACTAAACTGTACTGAATGAATCCTACAAAAATAAACACCAATTTATTGTTATCAAAGTAGTCTATTTCCTTTCAAATAGTATTACATTATCCCCATTATTGTTTCATATTATCCCTGATTGTTCCCATACATAATTATCTAACATATTAAAAAGCAATCACAATATTGCTCAAGATAAATCAACGAAGAAAAAAAAAAAAAAAAAAGAATTTAAAAAAGACATGCCTATGCATTCTTATTTTATATTTCATAACCGTCGTTGAATAGGTGACCCAAATTTGAGTTTACGACTACCAATAATCAACTCCGTAGCCTTTTAATTTTAACCTAATCCAAAAGACAAGGGAACTCCTCAAGAATGGGAAGAAATTCGCCTTCGTGGAGGAATTTTTTTGGTGGAACTAACCCGCATTCACGTTACACGGAGAGGAAAACCTCCCACGGTTAGCCCGACAGCAAAGGGACTCTAACCCATGATCCGTTTATCACTAGGGCTATTTTACGTCAGCATTGTGGTCGGTGCGAGCCGGGCGCAGAATAGATAGGGTTAGTCCTACTTCACTTCATAACGTTAACAACGACACCTCCCCCAAAACGTTCCAATTGTAAAATGGAAGCGGAGGTTTAACACGTCATTTCCTGTTGAAACTGAAGTAACATATGTTTTTCGTTTAATTTTAATTACAAAATAGTTTGTTCATATATATTAAGGATCTGGTTTGGATAGAAAATAATAGGTTTGATATAATAGCATCGTTCATTTTTAGTTTAATGTTTGTTAAATTGTTAAAATGAAAGATTAATTATGATTTTCGTTTTATTATGTGTTCGATTACGAAAGATGGTTACGATTTTTATCTTCGTTTTAACTTCTAACTCGCTTATCGTCAAATTTATTATTGATTTAATTTTTTGGTAATGAACCAAAATTTATTGAGTGAGGTGGAAACGCTGTTGAAGTGGTTTGTGGGTTTGTAGCACAGAAAATAATTAATAATCACAAATTAATAATTATTAACAGAAAATAATCACAAATTAATAATAATGCATTCATAGCTTTTAAGTTTTTTTAAGAGAGTTTTCTTTTTTTTTTAAAAAAAGACATTTTTTAACATTTTTTTCGCATTATAATTTTTTACAAATATAACACTTTTTCAAACCTTTAAAAAAAGAAGTGAAAAATATTATTAATGTAATTATACATTTCATTTAACTGACTAATTACAGAGAGAATATATAACAAACTAAATACTTAACAATGTGCATTTGACAGTAAAAATAACAGATTTTTTATGCACGAGAATGTTGGTAACAGTTTCGAGTTTTATAGAAGGTTCTCATCGATTACAATGTTTCGTAACATTTTGAAAACACAGTCTAATATTAATAATTTAACTTCATAATTACGCAATTATTCTTATTATTACAGGATGATCCTAAGTTTAAAATTACAAAAAAAGTATAATGAGTAAAAGTTTAAAAAATTATAAAAATTTAAAAGTTTTAAAAATTGATAAATGAAAAGTTTGAAAACTGATAAACAATCGATAGACAAACACGCTTAAAATGACGGCATGCTCCTGGGTGCAATATTTTTTACCATGTCCATATCTAGACATTATAAGATAATTTGAGGGAAGAAAAAAATTAAACGTGATAAAGTTTGATAAATTGTATAAAAATGAATGGTGAAAAATGTTTTCATAAGATCTTTAAAATTGATAAGAACATTATTTCTAAACCATTAGCCAATTTTCGAAACATTCCACGTATGAGAGCTACAAAATCAATCATGCGTTTCATTCTTTTAGTAGTAATGAATCATTCACTCTTTGTGTTATATTACTTCATTTGTTTACTAAACACTTTTCCGGAAATTCACCATTTAATAGGAAACATTGAATTCTTCTTCTCGTGTATCTTAAAATAAATTTTCAGTTTTACTGCACAGGTAATCGAAAGAATAAATATTTTCCATTATTAAAGTAAAAGACCTGGACTGTCAGCTCAAATAGAAAATTCACACTATCTTATTGTTATTCAACCATTGTTTGTTATTCAACATTATTACTATTGCTGTTGTTGCTATTTTTTTACCTTTTATATTGATTTATTTGTTAAAGTGAGTTATCGTTTGCATTTTGACGCACCTCTCAGATATCCAGGATACGGCCATTACTGAAAGTACTTTTTTAAAGAAAAGAGTAAGAAAAGAAAAGACTAATAATATATTATTTGTTGTGATATCAATCATGAGACTCTTATGACTGAGGTTTTTACAACCAAGGTTTTCCGTGGTTCCTCTGAAAGATCGAAGAATTTTTTTTAAACCAGTTATGATTTTCGAAGCCTGTAATTAAACTTATATTCAATTAATAATTACTTTTTTATTTCAGTTATATTTATGAAGTTATTTAATTAAAATGCTTGTGAAGGGACTTCAAAACAAGTTTTTTTCTAATAGAATGAATGAATAATGAAAAAAATAATATGCATTTGTGAAAATTCCATTAGTAATTCCCTTCGAATAAATTCTAAATCCAAATTAAGAACAAGATTATAAATGCCGCTCCAGAGCTGTCTGACTTAAAAAAAAAAACAATTTTAAGACTAAAATGGATAAAACAAAAGGATGAATAGTTTCCTTCACAAAATATTTTCAAAGTAATTTATGAAATTAGATCGTAACATATTTTGAAAATAATGAATAGTGTTTCTATAATTAATATGTTCACAATTGCTGATTCATTATACCGTTTGGGGTTCCATCGAAAGGAAGTCGATCATTTAGGGTTCCACAGTCGAAAAAAATTTGGAACCGCTGTTCTACAT
This sequence comes from Parasteatoda lunata, assembly GCA_949128135.1. Classification (NCBI taxonomy): domain Eukaryota; kingdom Metazoa; phylum Arthropoda; class Arachnida; order Araneae; family Theridiidae; genus Parasteatoda; species Parasteatoda lunata. Next base: position 112,250,553 of record OX421975.1, read on the forward strand.
TATCAATAGTGTGTTACTTAACCTAAAAAGAGAAAGGCTAAAACCGAAAGAAATTGAAGAAGAAAAGCATTTAGAAAAAGTCGTTTTTTCTAAAAGAAAATGAAGCTTATCTATTTGATAAACGAAGGATATCTGACTCTACTATAATTGTGTTTCCGGTATCTATATCATGACAGGTATGAAGAACTTAATAAATAGCTTTTCTTATTGCTGCAATTAAAAAAAATAATTACATTTTTTGCATCTCCTTCCCTTACCCCTCCCTTACAATTTTGTTATTGTAGTTGATGAAAAAGTGGATTGCAACTGGAAAGAAAATTCAAAAAAGAAAACATTCTATCCAGTTTTAACTCATTTGCACTTTATTATTTATTTAGATATGTTTTGACTTATAAAAAAATAAAAAAAAGATAAGGGAAAAAAAGAAAAGAAAGATAACATTCTTAACAATTTTTAACTAATTTTGAAAACAGATATTACGTTTGCTAATTAAATTCATTGTTAAAATTAATTCAATGTGAAAAGAAAAATAAAAAACTTAAAAATTCAGAAAGAAATTTTAAACTAAATAACGAGTATAATTTTCATCTAAGGTAATTATAAGTTTTTTATTTTAAGGAAAATAATAAATATTATACATACATATAATTATTATTACTATTATTAAATTATATACAGATAGGCGACAAAATGATACGAACACTTCAATATTAAGTAAACAATCTTTCTTTCAGCAACTAATGTTTTGGATGATTTTACGTGACAAAACTGTTGCCACAATTTGAAAGATTATATTTGAAGTTTCTAGAAAGGGTGTCGCATGTAAAATTTGCATCGACTAAAATAAGTTTAAAGCATCCTTTTTTTTTAACACCACTATAATTCAAAAAGCATTTTTATATAAATACCACATTCTTTTAGAATGACTTCAAAATGGCCTGTATTAAAGCTAGAAAGAAATTATCAACTTCCTTTCCTCAGTTCTGTCCATCTGAATCTTGAATCGGTAAAAAGAATACCATTTATAAAAGCTTCAAGCATGATCTTTCATACTGTGCCAACACATTTGTCATATTTTTTTTTCTATAGTTCGATGCAACTCTGAAATAATTTAATAGTGTATGAGGTGACCCGGGTTCGATCCCAGCGATGGCTAGTCGATATGAATTCCGCACCCGGCTCGTACCGACCACAGTGCTAACGTAAAAATATCCTCAGTGTAGACGGATCATGGGTTGGAGTCCCCTTGCCGTTAGGCAAACCGTGAGAGGTTTTCAAGATTTTCCCCTCCATGTAATGCAAATGCGGATTAAGGCCACCAAAAAGTCCTACACGAAGGCAAATTTCTCCCTATACTTGATCCAGGAGCTCACTTGTCTTCTGGATTGGGTTCAAAATTGCAAGGCTACGGAGTTGAACACCAGTAGTCGTAAGCCCAAAAATTAGGTCGGCTGTACAACGCAGGTTATAAAATAAAATAACGATACGAAAATTGTAAGGCATACAGCCATTAAAATATACAGTTTTAAAAGCGAAAATTAAAACTATCATCGAAATCAGTCAAATAGTTTTTTAACTTTTACGCTAGGAAAAAAGCTGTTTTATTTATTCATTTATTTTAATTTTTTTATTGTTGAGAACTTTGGACCCAATTCTGTATTACTATTTCATCGAATCCTTTCAATTTTTAGTACAAAAAAAATTTAAATTTACTATACAGGATAATATTTAAATGAGTTTTTTCGTAAATTAGTTTCTTTCCTGGAAACTGTTCTAGATAGGAAATGCTCTGGTATAAGTATAATTACACTCATAAATAAATATGCTCATAAATAAAATATAAAAAGTAATGTTGTAAAGTAAGTAGCATATATTTCACTTCTATTGCAGTAGACATACTTAGGAAAACACATCGGAAGTAAGCAAACAATGGTCAACTCCAAACAAAGAGTAAATGATGGCCTTGGCCCACTAACCTTTCGTTTTTCAACCCGTCTATATGTAATCGGAAATGGAATTACATTCCTAAGTAACGCTAATATTCTTAGAATGGGGGTCAATTATTATTATACACCTTTCTCTTTTGTTTAAGTTATCGAGAAGTGGGATGATTTCTTAGTAATGTAAACAAACAGGCATTGTAAGTAATTAATCGAAGGAAATTGCTAATAATGAAAAGACAAGCCTGCAGATTTGCGGTGCCTAATTATAATAGGCAGAAAGTGTCGTTTAAAAAAAGTGGATATCATTTAACTTGTAAGTATAGTTTATTTCATATGCATTTAAAAAATTCGTGGAAATTGACTTCCTATGTTAGTAATTTTTTTAAAAAATTCCTTTCCCGTTTTGCAAACATTACGTAAGCTTGTATTTCATGATTTTGGACTACCTACCCTTATCGCAGTAACGTAAGCGAATCCCCAAAGTGCTGACTTAATATTTGATTCAAGGAAACCTTATTTTTTTTAGTGAGTTTTGATACATTTAGTGCATTTTATATACTTAATGTACTAGGTCCGAAAAATTAGCGATATATTAAATAAAATTCAAATTTAATTGCACCCAAATTAAAAAGTCTTAAATAATTTCAATTTGAAAAAAAAAAGATGGCTACAAATAAAGCTTGGAATAATATTTGAATGTAGTGTTTTCAAATATATTCAGAACAGAAAAAAATAGAAAAATAAAATTTTTGTAAATTTTTTTTCTTAAAATAACACAAAAATGTCCTTATTTAAAAAAATTGTGTTTGGAACGATATATTTTGAAATCATTTTGTACAACATTTGATTTAAACCTTATGACTAATAATTTTTGAGTTTAAAATAACTTTTTTTTTTTAAATTGTGTAAGTGCTATTTTTAATTATGTACTGTTGAATAAGAGTATCAATAATTGTTTCAATAAATTTTCAATACTTTTTAGCTAACTATATAAAAAAATTGAGTATTTAGTATTTATTCGTATTAAAACAAAACTAAAAATGAAAGAGTTCCTTTTTATTACTTAGCGGAAATAATGAAATATTTCTCATAAAAATCTTTTAGTAACCAGTAACGAAGCTAAATCCAAAATAGCAACTGACAAAGGAAAATCACAGATTTATTCATTTTTATAATTGATTATGGTACATTTCTCAAATTGCGGCTACCCGAAAGTAGTCAGGAATTCGAAAAATATGTATGTTTATTCAGAGAATGTAGATTTTTGTGTCTGATTTCGTAACTTAAAATATCATCTGCAATAATGTATTTGAAGTCACCACTAAGATTGAGTCCGATCATTAAAGCATAAGTTATTGAAAGTGGTCCGTTTATTTTTTGCGCACTCTACATAACGTGCAGTTTAGAAGAAGAAAAAAAGTATTGCATTAAGGAACATTTTTAAACTTTAACAATGCGCTTTAAAGACATTTTACTTTTTTCGATGAAAGAAATATATCTGCTGTTTTTAGACGTTTTTATTTTAATCAAAATATGTATTGTCGCACTTTTTGTTACAACTTGTCGTTATTTTTTGCCTCATTAAACGCAACATTTTGTTGATGGTTAGGGTTTTTTTCTATTATCGGAAATGTTTCTTAATCACCACCCTTAATGGTTAATACTCATTTCGTTCACAGCACCTACACATTACTGACGTAAAATAATCTCAGTGGTAGACGGATCATGCTTTAGAATCCCTTTGTCGTCGGGCTAACCATGCGAGTTTTTTGTGTTTTTCTATGTAACACAAATGCCAGTTTTTTGTGTTCTATGTAACGCAAATGCGGATTAGTTCCACCAAAAAGTCCTCCACGAAGGCTACTTTTTCCCAATGCTTGATATAGGAGTTCCCTTGTCTTCTGAGTTGTGTTCAAATGACAAGGCTCCGGAGTTGAACAATAATTAGATTTTGATTTAGGTCATCTGTTCAACGCCGGTTATAAAATAAAATAATTAAAAAAATGGTGTCGCTTCAAATGTGGGGGGTGGGGGGAAGCAATTTCCGTTGTGTTGAAATTTTTTTTCTTCGCAGTTATAGTTTTTGGCTAGTTAAATGGTAAATCCTTATACAATTATGGTATAAATGGTATTAGAAATTAAACAGTTTCAATAATAATAATTCTTACGTGAAACGAAAACCAATTCAATTCATGCTCTTAAATTTTTAAATCGTTGGATACTGTTTTAAATAATAAGTGAAATTTTATCCTAATTTAAAAAGTGATATTAATATTAATGAAACTGTCAAATGTTTAAAACTTTAAGTTTTTTTACTTATTTTTTACTCTAATTAATGTTCTTTCTATAAAAAAAAAAGAAATCATTTTTTAATCCATGATATTTAAATACAAATTAAATAAAAGTTCTTTATTAAATATCTAAATTGATTGAACACATTATAATGTTCTATGTTAAATTTACTTATAACGAATCCCAGTCGTGAGTAGAGGGGAAGGAGGGTGCAATCATCAAAAAGAGGCATCCAAACGACGATAAAGAAAAATAAAACTTAAATTTATAGTTATCATTTTTGTCATAAATCTAAATTATTTTAATACGTTTAAGTAAAGGTTATTTTAATAGGCTTAACGAATATATTTCATAACAAAAGGGCTTTACTTTTATATTATTGTTAACAATATGATTTCCAATGAAATTTAATAATAAAGTTTGAAAACGTTAAAATGCTAAAAAAAAGACTATTTACAAAATGTAATAAACATTTAAGAAAAGATAATTCATTAATTTAATTCTAAATAAATATTTGGTACTTTTCGCAGTGTTCTACGTGTTTTGTTCGGCCTACCCTTTGATCTCTATAAATGCTCCCTCCTTGCCCTTTTTTTTTAAAATGAGCCACCATCCCTTAAAAACACTGCCGTTTTATTCTGATTCATTTTTAAGAAAATTTAATTAACTGTTAAAATAATTGCACACAAAAATTATCTGTGTTCATAGGTTTAATTCTGATTACTATTATAAATATTTACTTTGTTAGGATTATTCTCAACTGGTTATATTTTTATCGATCTGGTTATATTTTTATCGATCTGGTTAAATTTTTACCTATCTGGTTAAGTTTCTCTTTTTTTCTCAAAGGGATAGGGAATAACTTTTTTAAGTGATTTTAAATTTTAAAATTTATTTTTACACAAATATATTTTTTAAAAAAAATGCACCTTTAAATGTTCTTTTTCTAATAATTTTCAGTATCAATTATCGAAAAATTATTTTACGCTGTTTATTAAAAAATAATTTTTTAGTTTTACTTTTTTGGAAAAAAAAAACTATGCACAGAGAATGTCTTTAAGCATGCCTTTTATTATTATTTATAAACTGCACATTTTTCTCTTATGAGTGGAAATTACTTTTTGAAATATACACATAAAATAGTATAAAACGGTAACTCAGAAATTTGTTGAGAATCAAATTCAGTTATTACACATTTTGATAAATTTTTACGGTGTTCTGTGAGTGCCCTTTCAAAACTCAAAGTGCCCTTTTCTGTAAGGAAACACCCTGTCTTTTTTTTTTTTATTCCTAGAGAGAACTCTGATTTTTGGTTAGTTAAACGCAAGAAAATGTAGCTATTCTTTAAAATTTTCAAATCTTTTTTAAAATTTTTTTAACCTTTTTTATTTTATTTTTTTGTGAACGTCCATTCTGTTCAGTGTTTAAAAAATAAATAAAATTTTTAAAAAAAAAACAAAAACATTACAGCAAAATGAAAAAAAAAAAAAAAATTGCTCATTTTTTGTCGATTTTTCGCTTGCTCCCGGCTAACCGATAAGTCCCAATTATTTTTTTATCATACAATAATTTTTTTTTTACAAAAATATGAATTGAGATTCTTATAAATATATGTATTTTTCCAATGTTTTTGCCCCCCTCAATTGGTTACTCTCCTCAGGAGTATTTAATCAAGAGGTTAGTCCCGGAGAATTATTTGAGTTTATTAGGCTAGAAAAAAAATTATCAAAAACATTACTCAATTCTTCTAAAAAAATTTCCGAAAAATTTAATTTTGACTTTTTTGTAGAAAATAGGGTTAACATATTTACTCTAATGAAATTGTTAGTTCTCAATGAATCGATTATCAAAGCCGCAGCCGAAACCGAAATTATTTCTTACGTCGCCGGAAGTACCCAAGAAAGAATGTGAAGGGAATATTTTTTCCCTCTTGCTCCAACAGGTAACTTTGACGATGCGCGCGCATATTACCTTGTAGTCATAGAAATGTATGTTGTTTACGTTGTGATGTGTGGTTTAAAAGTTTGGGATGGGCACACCCTCTTCACTAAGATCTGATTAATTTAATAACTCCGAAAAATGTGTATACCGGTTGATAGCTTAACAAAGCAATTAAATATTGACTTATATTTGCAATAATTGAAGAATTATTGTTCAAAAATGGCAAGATCTAAGTATAACTCTGTGAGAATAGCGGCTAACGGATTTGCAGCATTTTGCTTTGTTTTAGTGTTTATTGCATTTGTCACCCCTTACTGGTTAAATTCTGATCGAAGGCATTATGGAGCTGTATTTGTTAGACTCGGTTTATGGGAAACATGTTTTAGAAGTTTTCACGATCCCGGAGATTTAGCATTAAGAAAATATTATGCGGGTTGTCGTTGGATATTAACTGATGAGTATCAAAAGTTAAGAGGATTTATAGAGCAGCGTAAGTACAATGATATAATAATTAAGTATTGTTTCATCAAATCAAACATTGCTTTTGAGGCTCCACAACGAGTGAGATATTTTATGGTCAACTTAAATACATAACATATTTTTAGTTGTAAACTTATCTTATGTGTCTAGTTAAAATAAGTGAAAAAATTTAAAATAAACACGTATTGTACTTCTCTTAATACTAAACACAACAAACCAAGTTTTCCACATTGCAAAACTTTTTATTGCATGTTTACATCTACTACACATCTTGTTGTAAACTTATCTTATGTGAGTAGTTAAAACAAGTTGTATAAGTTAAAAATGATCATGTATATTCCTCTTAATACTAAATTTGTTGAATTTACCAGATATAACAAATTTGCAACGAAACTGAGTTTGTCACTGTGCATAATATTCTATTCTTAATTTACATTAAAATTTTTTTTGTTGTAAACTTATATGGGTAATCAAAATGAGTTATAAAAATTAACATATTTATATTAACCTTAAAATAAAATTTTTTGTATTTACTAAACTTAAAAAAAATGTAGCCAAGTTCTTCAACCTGTGAGAATTTTTATAGTTTATATACATCAGTGGTTCCCAACCTTTTTTTGGACCATCGCCCCCCTCTTGGGGTTGGCTGACACATATCGCCCCTTTCTCTTTTTGCTCAAAAATCATTAATTGTTGCTTTTGAGCAACCAAACACTGAAAATATGCTAAATTATATTAGATTGTAATTTAAATTGTAATGCAAATAAGAAGACAATTTTATCCTGCCATTTTTATTAATTAAAAAAAAATTTGCATATTTTTTTCAAAAAGAAATGATATTTAAATGGAATAATCAAAACAAAAGTACATTTTCTTAAATTCATATTTTAATGTAATTAAGAAAAAGTTAAAACGTTAACAACTAAAATTTGAGAAAAAAATGATGAGTAAGAAAGTACATTTTTACTACTAAATGATTGCCCTGTGCTTGGTATATTTCAGTTAAAACTGGAATCTCAGGTTTTATGTTCGTCAGATTTAAACGCAGGTCTCCTTTGAAGCAAATGTCCAACCTATTTTTTTGCTTTGTGAGCAGCTGGACGACTAATACTAAAACGAACTAAATCCTCTCTCCACTAAATATGTTGACGGGAACGAAATGCGGAGTGACTCAGTTTGTTTCCACAATTGTGGATCAGTGTCCATAAGCTTTACCCAAACTAACTTGTAACCGTATTTTTTAAAGTCGACTTTAGCCTCACAGTCATACTTCAAATCTAAAAACTCAGTCAGCAAATCAGCAATGAGGAAGTGAACTTATTCAAATTTTTAAAAGAGAAAGGATCAAAAATCCATTCCGGAATTTCTAATTTCATCAAATTTTTAAATCTTGATTCCATATCAGTTTTTAACTGATCAAGGTGATCAATAAAAATTAGGATTTTATTTTCGAGAATCTCGATATCTGCCATTGAACACTTTTTAAGAGTTGGAAAATGCATTAGCTCTTTGTAACCAATGTTTGACTTGTAGATATCAAACTTGGCAATGAATGAAGATATGATTCCCTTAGCCTTTATAATGTTAATTATCGACCAGACATGGCAGGAGCACCATTTGTTGCACAAGCACTTACATTTGCAAGGGGAATTTCTTTTTCCTCAAAATAATCTTTGACCAATTAAAAAAACGATGATCTCTGCATCGCAAATTTACCTTCTTTCAAAAATTTGTCTACACCAGAACCATAAGTTTTCATATATGTTTTCCATTTCAATCTCAAATAGCTTTTGTTATTAATATTTTTAGCAATTTTTATCTTTTGAATACTCATCGCCCCCCTAAGGATTATCGCCCCCCCCAGGTTGGGAACCACTTATATACATCTATTACGCAGTTTACCGAAATTTATCATTTGTGTAATTAAACAGAAAGTATGTAACACAATAAGTATGTAACACAATAATGTTTCTTTTAATACGAAATTTGTTGCACAACATACTGAAATCACGATCCTGCAAGATTTCGTGCTGTTCCTTTATTTCTGGTACATATATATATATATACAGTGATCTTTCACTTATGCACCACCTCTTTTATGCACCTTTTTCATTTATACCACGATTTTTATAGGTCTCAGCACATTAGGTAGAAAAATAATGATAAACATCCTTCGTTTATGCAGTCAGATAGACATCTTGAGTAAATAAAAGGAGGTGGTCTGTTTAGCGACAGTAGTAATCGAACAACTTATTGTGCAGCATATTATGACGTCAAGTACTTTCATTAGAAATTTATCATGTGATGTTTCATCCCTTCCCATAAAACTCAAATTTTTTGTGACAAACTGTTCATTTACATCTAACTTAAACTTGTGTACGATGAGAACGTGGTGGATGATACTGACGAGGATGATAAAGTTCCTCCAAATCACACAGCAGTATTAGAAGCTTTAGACACTATTCGTGACTATTTACAATTTAATTCTGCTTCAGAAACTCCCTTATCCCATTTATATGAACTAGAAAAAACTATTTTTGAAATACATTGGCAAAAACAAATACAAACATGTACTAAGGATTATTTTGTAAGAAAATAAATTGTCTTTAGGTATGTTAAATTCTTTCTTTGAATAATTATAGTAAATACCAAAACAAACATTTAATCGTTAGAAACATATTTATTCATATTGTCACTGCAATTTACATTGCGTTTTAGAATTTTGAAGTTTTTCACTTATGCGCTTTTTTCTGTTGGCCCCTTACACCGGTGCATAAGTGAGAGTTCACTGTATATATCAGTGTTTTCACTACAGCACGAGAATCTCGCATATTTTTTTCTTTCTTGCATTAAAAAATTATAATCGTGAGAAATTCACACATTCTATAAATCAATTTCAAAATTCGCGAATTTCTCACATTTTGGAATAAGTTTCGTATTACGCCACTTAGAATAAATTCCATTTCACTTTTCTTCCTGGATCTGTCATTATTTTCAACATCTGCCCTGTTATCTAGCTTCCCTATTTACCAGTATTGTTCAGAACCTTTTCGAACAATAGAACACTTCCCCTCCGAACCACGGAACCCCTTCCAGAACACATTTCTCTACAACCACTTGTTTACCGTAGGTAAGGTTTCTTCATGTAAGACGCTCAAATTTTTTATGCACTAATGTAAGATGAACAAATACCTTGTAAAGGCAAAATATTCTATGATGATGCAGCAAAAATCATATGATGATGCAGCAAAAATATTCAATGCTTTAAAAAATAGAAATGTTAAAAATGTATTATAATTAAAGAAATGATTTTTTTCCAAGTATTTTTGTGTTTTTTTTAATTTTTAGAAATCTCACTTAACTTTTTGAAATCTCACCCTGTTTTTGAGAAAGGGTGAGAAATTCTCCCCCATTTTTTTTCCTATGATGAAACCACTGTATATATATATTACAAACATATATAGGAGATTAGAATAGTTATAATAGTGAGAATAGGCAATGTGTTATTAATAACAAGTTTTTTATATTTTTGTAACATAACACATTTCAAAATCAAAATTATTTGTACTCGTATAGTTAAAAGGATTTGAATTTAAACTAACATGAAAAATTAAAAAAATAAAGTACAATAGATAAGCAGTTGTTTATTTTACATTAATTAATATATTATGACAAAAGCTATTTTGTGAAAAGAAAATAAAAACACTTAAAAGTTTTAAAAATATATTGTTAGGAATATTTTATTGTACCTATTGATTTCAATAAAAGCCATAAAAAAATAATATAAAAAAAAAAACCCCACTAACTCAAAAGTTACAACTATATTTCTTTTTTGGCCTTCTTCATTACAATGTGAGTGTTTTTTGCTAAAATATTATTGGAAGCATTGGACAAGATGGAAAAAGAAACTGGTGGACTTTGGGGGGAGATTATAAAAAAAATTAATGAATGATCAGAATGACTAGTAACTCAAATATATTTCACGTTTATATCTAAAAGAGTTTTAGTTCATGCTAAAAATTATGACACATACAAATTTTTACTGAATTACATAACTATTAGTTTTTTTTCTTCTTTAAATAAAAGTTAACAAAGAAAATTTAAATGAAAAATTGGTTCTTTTGGGTTAGCCGAGGGCAAATAAATTTAATTATTTTTTATTTTATTTAATCTTCATGTGTTTTAAAAACTATTAAAAAAGCTACAAATCTACAACACGATCTACATTTTTTGCTGACTTTCCATTCGTGTCCAACTAACAGAAATGTACTGAAAAAGTACAATGCAGAGAATATCCTAATTATTAAAGTTGATGCCAGTATGGTGACAATTATGTTCTACAAATGTGTCCCCTTGAAATAATAATTTTTAGATAATCAACTTTTTAAATAATATTTAGTTAGCACTTTCTCTGTTTTTCCTCATTCATTTAGTCTTAGCATTTTAATCTCTATGTTCTATTTACTAATGCACTTTTTAATAAATATTAATTTTCAATCATTATGGACCCCTTAGTTTTGGGGTGTTATAGATGGCAATTAATATATGTCATGTTGAAATATGCGTGACATATTTCGTTAACATTTAAAAGCAAAATTATCTTATTTATTCTTTTTTCAATAAATAAAAAAATCATTTATTTAATCTTTTTATACCATGAATTGGGTGCAGAATAAAATCTGTTTATAGGGATTCTCTCTGACATTAGGATAGAATTCGAATGTTTTGATTTCACTAAAATTCTCTATTATTTCTCACACTTTCTTTTAAATGCCAACACATTTGAAGGCTATTCTGCACTCAATTTAAGGTTGTGGTATAAAAAAGATTACTGATTTTTATTTATTGAAAAAGGATAAAATAAGTTAGTAATATGGTTTTTAACTGTTACGAAATATATTATGCGTATTTCAGCATGACAACAAGAATTATGTAATTATAAAGTTTGATTTTTTCTCTCTAGTTAGTCTACCACATTAAGCTTTTGGGCCATTAAAGGAATACCTAGATGGTCTTCTATTGGACTACTAAATTTTTATTGTAGGTGTGGACCCTACTAATTATGATGAAAAATGTTATTTAAGAAAACCAAAACATAAAACCTAACATCAAAACAGCACAGTTTCATCCACTGATGAGTAAAGTGATTTTTGAATTTTGAGCCATTATTATGTATAATCCTTAAAAACTTTATTATTAGAAAAAATCATTTGCAAATCTTGCAATATTTCTTGATCCCATAGCGTTTTTGCTTACAAAGCAATTGTTTTTTTCTTTTCTTTTTTTGTAAAAATATTATATAGATTTTAACAAAAGCTATATTGGAAAAAAAATCATTTATGCTATAATTCTAATCTTCTATTCCCACAGCTTTCTTCATTGCAGTTCAAGTGTTTTTCACTGTTGGTTTCACAGCACTTCTTGTGAGTTGTGTCTTAATTTTAGCTGTTCATTTATGTCTAAGTCAAGAGAAAGAAGTTTTGGCTGTCAGGCTCATTGCAGTGCTTACAATGATAGCTGGTATGTTTCTTTCATTTAGTTGACATTTTACAGTTATTGAACTCTCTTTTTGTATGATTGTTCTTAAATTCATGTGTATGTCTTTGCATATTGCCTAAAGCTTACTATGGTACTTATTAGTCTTAGGAACCATGAAGCCAAATTCGCCAACTTGTTAGAACAATATAAGATTACCTTTACTCAGGTCTCCGGCTACAGATAATGCACACATATGTACAAAATACAATAATATCGCGACAATTATTAATAATTATTTTGTGAGGGATGATTTCCGATGGATGATCCGGATAATTTTCGATTTCTGACTAAAAAGGGTGCTTTAATTATGTAAAGAATTTCTCGTCCTATGCCCTTCCATACTATTAGAAATCTTATTAAAACCCATGCTCAGGAAAACCTCTATAACCGTGTTTCTCAAATGTCCTGGAAGAATGCCATCCCAACTTTGTGTAATAGCCCAAGGCGTAGAGCAGTGGTTGAGTTCCGCCTATCTACCGGTTCTGACTGCCTAAGAAACCATCTTTATAGACTCAAAATTGTTCCTTCCCCGATATGCACTCTGTGAAGCTCTGGAGAGGTCATGGACTTCGTGCATTTACTCCACTGTCCTGCTCTGGGCAAGACTTTTCTCGACGAGCGTTATTGAATAGCTGGAGATATGTTAGATTAATGATCTCTGTTTCAGCATTTTTTGTTGTACTCTGTGTTCTTTCTTTTTATTGTTTTCTGCTATAACTGTTCATTATCTGCCATAAGAAATATAAAAATTTTGTAAGGGAGAAATCTATTTCCTCTAAGACATAAAAGAAAACTAGACAAAACTAAACAAAACAAAAAATGTTTAGCAATAAATATTATAATAGCTTAAATTTTTAGAAAAATAATAATTTTTATTTAGTATGAGAAAGTTGAAAGTTTTCCACATAAAAAACTGCCTTTTTAGAATTTTTTTAAAACGTGTTTTACAGAATTTTAAAAATCTATAGACTAAGATACGATTTAAGAGTCAGTTTGAGTATTCATACTTAAGAATGTTTGATTATAAGAATTAATAGTTTTCATTTGTAGTAGTTAATTGAATATATTGTGAATAGTATATGTGATAAATTAATTGTGTAATTTTAACAGTTCTTCATATAATTATAAATTTAGGTTTTACTTAATCATTTACATATAACAATGAAAACCTGCAGTTATTTTAATTCCTTAAAATCATAAATTTTTCTCTCTCTCCAATTGCTGCTTTTATGTTTTCACTTATTTAAAAATGGTGTATTAAATAGCTGGAAAATTAATACTTTTTATTTTAACTAGATTGCTATTAAAAAGTTTTTTTAATAAAAATGTAATGTTTGATATTTCTTAAAGAATTTTTTCCATTTCTTCCATTAGCGTGGGAAGAAACTTGCCATCCTTTTTAAAATGCTCAACCAAGAAGTAGATAGAATTTCTTCTTTTTTTATAAATTTGTTTTAAAAAAACATAACCAGTTGTTCAAAGAGCTTTTTAATTTATTAGAAAAAGCTAATCAATTTAATATTTATTAACAAAAGATAAAAAATTTCAAGTGAAATCAAAATATTGAAAATATGGAATTTGTATATTAATGGAATAACTTAAAAACATAATTATTTCCAGATATTTGTCAAAAAAAAAAAAAAAAAAAAATACTCAAAAAAAAAAAAAAAAGAAAGGAAAAAATCACCTTTAAAAAGTGAAACATCGTCGCTTTGAAACTAAACCGTAGTAACTCAAAAAAATCAAAAATGAGATATTTGGGTCGTTTTGTGTAAAAAGAAAATACCTCTTTAGAGAAACAACGTGCTATCTTCATAAGTTCCTTAAAATTAATTTAGAGAGCAGATAAATCGTTATCGCAATAGCGTGATGCACTTTATTGAAAAGTTTGAAATCGCTCTCCTAAAAAACTTGCTTTTTTGAGTTACCACGGTTTAGTTTCGACATAGCGAAATGAGTCAATGTTCTTTATTTGTCACAAAATTATTTCATGTTAGAATTCTTATTTTGAATTTTTTATCTTTTTCAGCAATCTGTTGCATTATTGCAGTCATCGTGTTTGGTGTGCATGGTGATGGAAGAGATTGGATGCCAGATCCAGATCACAATTATTTATCATGGTCGTTTGCACTGGGCGTAGTTGGATCATTTTTCATTTTAGTTAGCTCAATTTTGTTTTTTATTGAAGCCAGCAAAGTCAAGAAACGAGAAGATGCGCTTAACCACCATGTTGCATACCACATGGAGCAAACACATACTAAAGTTTAGAAAGTTTTGTAGCTAGAGGAAAATACATTCCGTCCAAATAATGTTGTGTTGATAACATGACACTTTTTTTTTCTTTGAAGAACTTGAATCTCTTAATTTAAACATATAACTGTATTTTTTGAACATATGAATCAGAAATGCACAACAAAGCTTGGGTTGCAGGCCAAGAAAAGAAAAATAAATATTATGAAAAATATTATGATGGAGGTTAACACTAATATAAAGCTGCAATCATTCAAATTCAGGGTATGCTTATGTTCTGCTAAAAAGTAATATAAATGACTCACAGATGCATAACTAAATTCTTTTACTCAAGTGCAGATAATAAAAATTAAATATAATTACAACATTTTAAAGCAAATTATTATGACAAATTTATAAATTTCTTAAAATGAAAAGAAGTTGAAATAGATTTTCATTTAACGCAGACGTTTACTTTGACTGTTATTCAAAATACAATTTTAATTATTGTTGCTGAAACAATATAAGATTAATGTGGTGATTGTGATAAGAATTTCGAAATGACATATATTTATTTTAATATTTGTTTATCTTTTGGATTCTGAACTTTCTATGTATTAATTTTTTCAATTCATTAATACTAACTCCTAAGATTTTGGGCTTTTTATTTGTTCATTCTTTTAAAAAATTTATTTCTATTAATTTATAAGAAATTATGTTTCTTTGGGATCTTTGATCCAATTGCTGTAAACAAAAATTGCTAAATGAAATGATTTTAATTTCATACTTAGAACAGGCTGTTTTAGATCAGTAATTGACTCTTACAGAGCAGATTGAAAAAAAAAAATGATTTTTATCATTATGTTTTTTTTATATATATATGTATGTTTAATTTCAAGCAGTTCAAAGGTTGAGGTAAAAAGGTTTGGGGGCCTTTTTTGTCCTGTGAGTCATAGTTTGTGCATTCCTTGTTTAAGTAATATCAGTGATAGTTATATTTTCATATTTTTTTTAAAATCATATTTTATTTTCATTTGTGTCAGATTGAATTTTTTATAATATAGCATGCAGATAAAAGTTAAAATATATATGAAAAGTTATGAAAATTTTATTTTCAAACCTGCGTGTTAATTTTTTTAATATAGTCTAACTAATTTTTATGTCTGAGTTGAGTAAGTAAAAACTGTTGCACTATATATTTAAAAAAACTTTATACTGTCCATTTTTCTATATTGTGATTTTTTTTATTATCTTATTTATAATAACTTTGGTCTTATTTGTTGATTTTGCTTGGTGACTGTTTTGTTTGCGTATACAATTTAGAAAGAAAATTATGTGTCAAAGTTTTTATGTTAAATAAAAATTTGTGCATTGAAATTCATTTGCATATTTAAATCATGTTTGTGATAACTCTAATAATATATTTTTAGAGTCTTGAAACCGTAGATCTATGCATTTTTTTAATATATTAACCTTGGACTTTTTTGTTGATTTTTAATGAATATTTTTATTTGTATGTAGCTTAATTTATGTAATCGGCAATTTTTAAATTAAGTCAAAATTAAATTTTTCTGTGTTAGAATTCTCCCAATAATTTATGTGTTAAAAAATGTTTCTTTAATCTTTTTTGTTTATAAATTCTCAGTAAAACAAACGTATAGTGAGCTATATTTTAATGAATTTGTATCTTTTTTATATGCTGAGTAAAGCAATTATATTTATATGTTTTATTAAGAGAGTTAATATTAATTAATATAATATGTAATTTAGCAATTTTTTATGCAATTGGAATTGAAACTCTGTGTAAAGTTTAATTGAGTTATATCTATAAAGGTATTGACAAAAATTCAGCTCACAACATTTTTTAAAATTCTGTTTAAAACTTATCACATCACTTCCTTTATATGATTGAATTGATTAGTTTTTGATTTTTTTAAATTCATTATTATGTTTGGTGCCTCGTGGCAGAAACACGGCGACACAGCGACATTGTCGCAGAAAGCGATTGAGTTTTGCAGAAAGATTTTTTTATTTGGGAAATAAAAATTTTTGGTTTGGCAGAAACATAGTAAGTTCTCAAAAAAGATTCTGCAGAAACAGAAGCTGTTTTACAAAAAAAATAATTTCTGCAGAAGCATTAATGGTTCTGCAAAATTTTTTTCTTACAGAATAGTTTTTAAATAATTGTTTTTCTAGCGTACCGCGGAAGGGGAAAGCGCTCGTAATCTTCCGTTAATCTCCAACACAAACAGTTACTGGATAAAAAGGGGAGAAATTTTTTCCCCTTTATTAAGCTCTTTTTGGAAATTTGCCAACTTCTGCCTCTATCGATGGCGCAGTAATTTGCTTTGTGTTTTCTTATAAGAACAAAGCGTTTTATATTTTTTGCACTTATGTGGAAAATTTCAGGCGTAAAAAGATTCTTTTTTAAAAAAAAATCATGTCTAGCGAAAATGTTATTTGTTGCTCTTGTAAAGCAACAATAATTTAAAAAAAATTTGAAAACTCATTTTTCAGGGAGGCATTCCGAAGAAGAAATAAGATGGAAGTCGACAACATCTAGCAATGTCAGAGAATTTTTTTTTTTCTGGAAAGCGAGCGGAAAAGAGGAAATAATATATGTTTTTTAAAGATAAAATGCCTATATCCTTTGAATTAAGTCGTCGATATAAAAAAAACACTCGCAATCTAACGATAAATGAAATAAAGCCTGGAAGATATCTCACTATCTACGATTTTTTGGCATGCGAATGAAAACCAGATTGGTGAAAAATATTTACTGGCGAAACACTTTTAAACAGGTTTCCATACGCATGCGAAACTAATCGCATCCAATGAGTATGGCTCTAATACCGATGTTTCAGTACTGATGAAGACTATTTCGTTTCGAGATGTTGAATAGACATGAGCGTATTGAGTCGGAAACCGAGTCTGCGTACTTCGTGGGGAATCGATGCTATATATGTACACAATACAGTGCGACTTCTGTTACAAATCACAAGGGCTGTGTATTTTTTTCGCTCTGAACTTAATCTGATCAAGAAAAAAGTTTTATTTACTTTCTTTTTTTTTAAAAAAAATCTTTCAATAAGTCAGTACAATATTAATCGAATCTAATTGTTTTCATAAAGAAAAAAGTGAAACAAAGATTGCGTTAATTTTTTTGCTTTTAAAATTCGGATATAGACAATCCTATTTTATTATTTTGATTACTCAACTTCAATATTGATTTTTTCACCTGATTTATTTCTGTACCTGATATAACTACTATAATGAAACATTAAATCATACTGTTTTAAACTGATATCTCAAATTCACTTATCTTGTTTTATAAATTTAATCTTTTTGTCCATTCTTAGCTATTTTTATAAGTTCCATCTTATTACAGGTTCTGGGATATCTTTAGTTATGCTCTAGTAAGCATTTTTGTCTGCAGATCTATACATTTATAATTTTTCTTTATTATCAAAGATTATGCAAATTTGAACTTAAATAATTTAAACTTATTAAGAAATTTAAACTTATATTATGAAATTAAGAAAAAAAAATCTTCACAGTTTTATTATATGCATGTAGGCTTTTTTTTATAAACACGAAGTGCATCTATTATTATAAATTCATTACACATATATTTGTAACGATAAAAATATCTTGCAGAAAGACATTGGTTCTAGTTAGGTTTGTCGCAGAAAGCCAGAAGAAATTCTGCCACAGGGGTTTGGTGAGTGTTATTTGCATTAAACTGAATTTCGTTCATATGCATAAAACTCTTCTTTTGTTTAAAGAATCTTTTATATTTATACAAAAAAATGTATAAATGAGATTAAAAATTAAATTACAAGCATGTATATTTAAGAGTTTAGCAGGTAGGTTGCCTGTTAAATATTTTTTATGATTTTAATAAAAAGTCTTTTTGTTGAAAGTTTAAATTTTGGTTTGAATACTTTATAAAAATATATATCTTTATTTGCATATTTTCTACTCTTTAAATTGCAAAGTGTTTTAAGATTTTACCACTTTTTATGCATTAAATTTTTTATTTCATTTCTAATTACAAAATTATAATAGTCATTTATATTTTATACTAGAAAGCATTCCATTTATTTCTCATTATTTTATTTAAAAATGCTTGTGATGAAATCTTATAAAATGTTTTGATTGTACTATATAATTTTATGAGATGCATTGCAACAAATTTTACCAAACAGACATATTTGTATATTTCATTTTTTTAAAATCTTATTTTTGTAGTTTATGTAAAATAAACTATTTTGTACAAGCAATCTTGATTGCAATAGTGTTGTTTTTATTGCATAGTATGCAGTCAACAAGTTTCTTATTATCCCATAAAAATTACTTTTCATAAATACATATAACCACATTATTCAGATTGTCCTCCATTATATTAAGGTATTGTAAAAAAAAAATAAAAATAGAATTAATGATGAATTTAATAAAAAATCTTGATAATTTTCCTGGGGAACCCAAAGCTTAAAAATCTTCGATGCTCCAACTCAGTTCCAGATAATAAGCTAAATCTCCTACTATTTTGCTGTACATTTGAAGAGCTTAGTGGAAGAACTGGCTGAGTGACATTATTTAAAAAAAATTAAATTTTTCGGGGAAGTTCTTATTTTAGCTTTATTTAAATATATAACATTCATATATGTTGCTAAATCTATTCGTTCCGAAGATACTCAGTGGAAGAATCGATTAAGTGACATTATTTGAGTATTCGTTGGATGGAAGAACCAGCTAAGTGACTTGACCAACAAATAGTCAATTAAGAACCCTAGAAAATCTCTTGCTTGGCATCGATTGCTCAATAATTAAAAAAAGACAAGAGAAAATATCCCTTAAACAACTTTATTATGCAATTTTTTTGTTTCTGGTTTGCATTAGTTTGTGTTTCAGACACACTGCCCTGGTAAAAAATAACTTTTTTTCTAAGCAAAGTCGTGTTAAAAATAAATATTATTTTGTGTGCAATTTCTTAAGTTTATTATTATTGTTACTAGCTGAATACTCGTTTTTCTGTTAGAAATAAAACTAAGTAATCAATAAATCGTTAATGATCAACATCACAAAATCATGCACAGAATTAAAAAGATATGCGGAGACAATCATTCGGCATAATTCTATTGCTCGAGATAAACTCCTAATAGTAAAAAGCTACCATAATCCCATTAGGTAGACTGTAAAAAACCTATCGTGATACATATATTAGTCTATACAGTACATATTAATACAGCACCAATTAACTTATATCAGAAATGCCTATTGCGAAAAAGTTTTCTATTTGTCGGGTTATTATTTTCTAATTGTAAATAAGAAGGGGCTCATCAACAATTTTTAAGATGTGTACGCTCACTTAAAATAGTAAATGTTAAATCCGAAATGATAAGCGTACTTACATGTTTGACAAAACTAATGGTAACTTTTTCATAAAAATCGGCATGGCTCAGTGGAGACAGATTAAGTCTACATATAAACGAAACACAGTGATAGATATTTAATCTTCATTTTGCTCCCTGTTCGCAGAAATCGCCGTTCTGAGGCAAATTATACTTTTGTAGAAACATGTTAGAGCTCCATTAGCATTGGGCTAACCACAAAAGGTTTTCTTGGTTCTTACCTCCATCGGAAAATTGGCACGTTACATTTAAAATTAATCAGTAAATTGTAATGTAAAACGAATATTTCGTATTAAATGGAACTTATTGGCTAAAAATCATAAGAACAATAAACATAAGTGTTTTATTACATTTTACCTAAAAATTTATACTTAAAACAAATCCGAATAAAAATTTTAAGTTCTAATCAAGCTGAAAGTTGTTTAATGCAATAAAAACAATATAACTTCAAACGATACTAAAATCTTTTGACAGATACAAAAAAATAAATAGGTCTTTAAAAAATATTATCCAATGATAATAGAAAATACTTAAAATTAATAAAATAATTGCAACAATAATAAACAAATGGAAAGAGACCAAATCAGAACTGCCAAAAAGAGAGTTGTTCAAAATCTAGCAACCATGTCACCTTTTTTAACAATATATCTATAAATAACTAAAACAAATTTTCACTTTAAACTCACCAGAATTACTTAAAAACATTAATATCTTATGAAATACGGCATATTTGAGCTCAGAAATTATCTAATTTATTTCTTTTATTGAAAACAAAATTTCCGTTTGAAAATATCGCCTCGCAGAATAACATGTAGTAAGCGGATGCAAACTTTCTAACCGGAACTACAGCGGGCATACAGCTCGAGATTGTTATTGTTTACATTTTTACTGAAAATACCATCCATAAATAATTTCAAAAGTTTCATTTAGTTTAGTAAAAAATTATTTAAATAATTTCAAAATTATTTCATAAATATTATAATTTTTGAATTATATAAATAGTTTAAAAAATATAATATTTAATATAATAATTTTGAAAAATTATTACAATAAATATTACAAACCCCGGCGCTATGCCTATGTCTGAACGTCACTGAAATGTTAATTGGCAGCTGACAGAATTCAAACCAAGAAACTTTTGAGTCCGCATGCTATAACCACAGAAGAGGGTCTATAACCCTTACTGGGCAGATGAATAGAAAATTTTATACATGGCATGATTAATGACAGGCCCGAAACATGGATATTGTTGAATTAATTTTTATCTCTAACATATTCAAAATATAATAGCAATCCCAGGTAGCAAAAAGATATGATCTAATACTGGCAAGATGCAATATAATACTGCCGTGCTAGAAAACGCAATACTCTTAAATCCTATCTTCTAATGTTAGAACTAATTTGATACAAGATTATATAGTATTCGATCTAACATCCGAAATTTTAAAATAATCTTCTATTTCATTACTTTTGGTACAGCGCCACATTTTTGCGAAAGGTTATACATTTATTTATGAAAGAAAACAATAAATTAAATATTACTTAAAATATCATTTTTCGCCACTTCAAACATATGCCAGAAAACATAAAGATAATATTAACAGAAATAAGCTGTTTCCGCCAGTGCAATTGTAGAGTTGTAACTTCCTTAGAAATGGGAATGTTTACATCGCCGCCGCCATTGATCGTGGTAATCAGCTAGAATGACATTTTTAACTTCAAAGGTATTTATAATTTAGTAATTTTTTAGTAAACTTTATAAATTTCAATGAACGATACATAAAACTTTAAAGTAGTATCGTTCGTAGGTAGTGTTTTTGGTTTTATCCATAGTGTCTTTACGAATGTTTACATACGTCGCCGCCATTGATTGTGGTAATCAGTTTTAATGAAATTTTTAACTTCAAAGGCATTTATAATTTAGTAATTTTTTAGTAAACTTTATAGATTTCAATGATAGATACATAAAACTTTAAAGTAGTATCGTAGGTAGTGTTTTTCCATAGTGTTGCGGCGGCATCGCCAAATGTGGAACAGCTCTCCTGATGAGACCGCCAATTGGCGCAGGACATGACTGGGGCAACCTTGGATTGCAGGGAGAAAAAACTATTCTTCCCTCTCCCAGTCTGCGATACATATGGCTTGGTGATGTCGCTCTGTATGTGCCGTACTCTATCATTTTAATGTATATTACTAATAAACTAATTATTATGTAACTTTCTTTGATTATTAAATTCAACTTTAAATATTATGGCTAGCTGCTGATTTAGAATTAGTTTATTTAAAATCTATTTTCTTCTTTTTAGGCACGATGAACCCCACGTGCCTCATTACCGAATAAAGTCGAGCCGATTCTCAATTTTCCACTTCCGAAAACAATTAAAGATCTTCAGAGATTTTTAGGATTTTTAAATTTTTACCGTAGATTTTTACCTAACGTAGCCCAAAATCAGATACATTTAACGTCTTACTTAAAGGGAGCAAAGAAAAACGATAAAACGAAGCTTGTTTTGTCAACAGCAGCACAAGACGAATTTAAAAATTGCAAAATGTTAGTTGCGAACGCAGTTCTTTTAGCTCACCCTGCGAAAGACGCGCCATTAATTGTACAAGTTGACACTTCAGATTTTGCAATCGGCTGGGTACTGTCACAACGAGTTAACGAAAATTTGCGACCCCTCGCATTTTTTTCCAGAAAACTTTCGCAAACAGAAAGAAATTACAGCACCTATGACCGAGAGCTATTGGCCGCATATGCGGCGATTAAGCACTTTAGACATATGTTAGAAGCACGGAATTTTTCATTGCTAACCGATCATAAACCATTGACATTCGCACTCCGTCAGCGCCAAGATAAATATTCACCACGACAATCTAGACAATTAGATTTCATATCCCAATTCACATCTGATATACGCCACATAAAAGGATCCGAGAATATTGCCGCTGATGTGCTTTCGCGAATCGAGAGTATAAGCATGCCCAGCCCTGTAGATTACGAAGGTCTAGCTAAAGCGCAGGAAACCGATTCGGAATTGAAAAATTTACGGGAAAATTCAGAAGTTTTGCAATTGAAAAAAAAATTATTTACCACATTTTGATATACCTATTTACTGCGACCTACAACGGGTACAGCGCGTCCTTTTATATCACAACCTTATCGCGAGAAAATATTTGTTTCTCTGCATAATTTGTCTCACTCCGGTATTCGTGCGACTTCTAAACTAATACGTTCTCGGTTTGTTTGGCCTTCCATCCGAAAAGATTGCGTGAACTGGGCTCGGCAATGTATTTCTTGCCAAAAGTACAAGACAACGCGGCACACAAATACACCGTTAGGGAAATTTTCATACCAGTCGCATAGGTTCGATCACGTCCATCTCGACCTCGTTGGTTCTCTTCCTCCTTCTCGGGGTAATTACTATTGTTTAACAATGATAGATAGATATACTAGATGGCCAGAGACGGTACCCATACCAGATATAACGGCTAACACCATAGCGCAGACTTTTTATAACCAAT
Organism: Parasteatoda lunata; assembly: GCA_949128135.1. NCBI lineage: Eukaryota > Metazoa > Arthropoda > Arachnida > Araneae > Theridiidae > Parasteatoda > Parasteatoda lunata. Next base: position 112,273,912 of record OX421975.1, read on the forward strand.
GGATCACGAGATTTGGATGTCCAACTGTTATTACAACAGATCAAGGACGGCAATTCGAAAGTGGACTGTTTCGTGAACTTTCACAGCTGTTGGGAATAAAGAAAATTCGTACTACTCCTTACCACCCACAATCAAATGGACTTATTGAAGGATTTCATCGTCCATTAAAAGCGAGCATAAAAGCCTACGACACGGACCAATAGGCATCCGGCCTTCCAACGATATTGTTGGGTTTTCGCTCGGTGTTCAATGAGGACATAGAAGCGACAACTGCTGAGCTCGTCTATGGAAAGAGCATTAGCCTTCAAGGTGAATTTTTTGATCACACTCCTGCAGAGTCTTCGCCCAAGCAACTCCCGGAGGATCTTAGACGACACTTTGCCTGCGTACGACCTGTACCAACTTCCAGTCATGGTCGACGAACTACGTTTATTCACCCAGGACTCAAAGAAACGTCACATGTGCTTGTACGCCATGACGGGGTCAGGAAACCCCTCCAAGCGTCATATGACGGACCATTCGAAGTCCTCAAAAGACACGAAAAGACTTTTGAGCTGCGGGTGAAAGGGAAGAAACAGACGATCTCAATTGATAGACTGAAACCAGTTTTTTTAGCGGAAGCACCCATTGTTTCACAAGTGCCAGTAATAAACAAACAACCCGTTGTGGTCGGGTGGTGCAAACCCTCCGACGTTACGTCACCTTTCGTTGACACTGCAGGGGGAGTGTGGGCGTCATCGCCAAATGTGGAACAGCTCTCCTGATGAGACCGCCAATTGGCGCAGGACTTGACTGGGGCAACCCTGGATTGCAGGGAGAAAAAACTATTCTTCCCTCTCCCAGTCTGCGATACATATGGCTTGGAGATGTCGCTCTGTATGTGGCGTACTCTATCATTTTAATGTATATTACTAATTAACTAATTATTATGTAACTTTCTTTAAATATTAAATTCAACTTTAAATATTATGGCTAGCTGCTGATTTAGAATTAGTTTATTTAAAATCTATTTTCTTCTTTTTAGGCACGATGAACCCCACGTGCCTCAGTGTCTTCACGAATGTTTGCATACGTCGCCGCCATTGATTGTGGTAATCAGTTTGAATGAAATTTTTAACTTCAAAAGTATTTATAATTTTGTAATTTTTTAGTAAACTTTATAAATTTCAATGATAGATACATAAAACTTTAAAGTAGTATCGTGGGTAGTGTTTTTCCTGTAGAAACATTCAGTGTACTTAATAATCTTGACCGCTTCTTCAAAACATTCAAGAATTAATTTAATGATTTAATAAATCTCTCAATAAATATTATGATTGTGCTCATTTTTAATAATGTGTGCTTGTAGTAGTTGACTACTCTGTTAAAACGTATTGTCCGACTATAAATTACAAGTATTGTAGTTAGTTTAAAATAGGCTCGTAAAAACAATGTTTACATATGGTAATTCGCATCTGACAGAACACTGAACAATGCAACAATGATAAAGATAAAAAATAATATTTAGTAAAGAAGTTTGCTATGTTAAAATAATTATTAATTAATCGGCTACTTTTTAGTTAAAACCATTAGGTACAGTCCGCAAAAAAAAAAAAAAAAAAAAAAAAAAAAAAAAAAAAACGAAACACCCTGAATAACTTTCGTTCTAATGATCGGATTTTCACAAACTAAGTGTCAATCTTAATGGTTCCTGGGGGTGACCTCAAATATGCTAATTAATTAGTGCTAACTATTAATTAAGTTACGAAATCAGACACAAAAACGTACTTTCTCTGAATAAACATATATTTTTTTTACACATTTGGATTCCTTATCTTCAAAATATAGGGGGTAGCCGCAATCTGAGAAATATGGTCCCCATAGTTTGGTCAGGAGAGCGATCCAAAGTCCGTAACCCTTAATGTTAATTTCACTACGTTTTTAGTCATATTTTTAAAACTAATAAAGCAATTTAAAGAAAATTGCACCCAATCATAGAACTCATTTACCCAAAGATAATTTCATGAATAAAATAATTTTTAATAATTATTTATTATTTTTTATTATTTAATTAAATTGAGGATAAAAAAATTTTGAATTATAGGGTATGAATTTTTTTATACCATATTAATCTACATATTTTTCAATTGAAAAATCTAAAGTTTCAACTGTTTTTATTTATTAGAATCTGAGAAAAATTAAAATTAATTATTTTTAAAAAATAATTTGGCGACAATAAAGAAATAACTAAATGGGGCGATTAATATTAAAATGTGATAAACTTGCGAAGAACTTGACTTCGCGCGCGCAGCGTAAAATTTCATTCATATTTTTTTCGCTAATAATCGTTTGCTAATCTTTTTATTTTTATTTCTTTCAAACTATAAAATACGATGTTTCTATTTTAGTCGTTTAATAATTTATTTGCAATTTAGTAAAGAAATTTGAATAAAACATTTTGAATAAAAAAACCCTTTATTCCACGAATGTCTAGTTTAATGAAAAGCGTGCTTCTGATTCGCGATCGCAACACTCGATACGCCATCTAGCGGGAGACTGTAAATATCGGGCATTAGTTCCCACATAACCATTGGCAATGACGGACGCCATTTTCTTAGCAGCTAATAGGAAGCAAAATTTCCCTAAAGAAAAGGTAAAACTTCTTGAAAAAACTAATCAGAACATGCCAAACATTGAAGCAGAACACGCCAAGCATTTGAAGAACAACTTCTCAATAATTTTTACCTTTCTATTACCAACAACATAACATGATTTCATGATCACTTGCTGTTACAGATGTGTGTATTGCGGTAAAATAATTTTTCTGTCTTCAATTCATTACAAGTTAAAATGAAGTCAACATTGCTTTCGTAATTCCAATGAATAAATGTGTTCCAATGAATTCCATACAGAACTGTAATAGTTATAGAATATTCTTCTTCTTCATAGAAATGTATATATTTCTGTATCTACATAATTCAGAAAACAACAATAAAGAATAATCCGAATTACTTGAAAAAGTATCTTTTGTGCTGATTATAAATAAATTTTTTATCGTTTTCTTGGTAAGTGTTTTTTAGTTTTGAAAGAATTTCAACTAGAATTCAGCTATTCTGTTTTTAAGCTACATATTAAAATTCATATCGAGATCTTACAATTATAAAATTTTGATGTGTGGTATGTTACCTAAAAGTAATGAAAGAATAAACTATGTATATATTATTTGAGAATAAAGTTTTCTAACAAAGAACATATCATTTTGGAATTCTCCGGACTTATAAATCAGGTAAGTGTTATGATTTTTATAATAAAAAATTTGCTTGTAAATAATTTTTTTTCTTACTTGATGATCGTTCTCTACAAAATGTTTTTTTACGTCTGATTAAATACTATAAGAATTAAAAAAAAAAAACAATACGAAAGTTTTTATTGAAAAATGAGGAATTTTTAAAATCGTTTTTATCCTAAGAATTCTTTATTTTACGCTTTTTAGTTTATAATTTTTTGATAAAATTGTTGTCAAAATACTTTTTTTGAAAAATTAAATGGTATTAAATTATGTGTTTATGTATACTTCTTGCATATTCTAATATTTGAAGTAATATGATTCAGAAAAGTATGGAAGAAAAATTCGGTACTTACGTAATAACCACAGATACAGATTTGGCAGATTTTTAGTGCCGCCAATCTACACTTAAAACTTTTGGAAAAAATCTTAAAATGAAACACTTTGTTTAAAATTAAAGTAGTCAATCGGATTTCGGTGGAAAATGGGCCGACATAGAGTTTAGCATAGATTCAAAACAAACTTTTCTCTCACCTGATTCTATAGCCATTATGAACTCGAATAAATAAGATTCAAAATGAAATAACATTTCCAAAACGGACGTTTACTAAGATAAAGTTTCATGTTATGGACTTTGGTACATTTTCGTTATATTTCACTCCATAAAATATTTCGCTCCATAAAATATTTCGATCCTAAAAAAATAAAATTGCATCTTGTTTTGTTTTTGGCAAGTCCCAAAGACGCATTTTCGTAACACTAAAAATGGCGACATAAAAAGAATGGTTCTTTTTGTTTCGTAAGCATTCTTTATTTTACGTTAAAATTTAAATGGGCCTTTCATGTTATACCATTAAATTTAGTAAAACTATTTCTCAGGCATTAGGTTGGAACTCTTATAAGAATATACCTATTTTTCTTTCTCTTTATTTACAAATATTTTTCCGATGTGTTCTGGATGTTCCTTCTCTAAAAAAAAAGTGATACCATTTTGTTTTCGTTTCATAAGAAAAAAAAAACAAACATTTTTCTTTTTTAAATTTAATCAGCCACAATAAAGATGGAACGTTACAATGCTACATGCTACATTAAAGGCGTCTCCAGTGTAACTGAATGACTGTTCATATGGAAATCGCAGGGATTCGGCACATACAACAACGCCCCCTATAGTTCGTTGCGATCGCGAATAGAATATGATAATACACCAGATTGTGCTTATTTAATGTGATTATTTTTTATTTTGTTTTTCAATAACTGATACAATTTCAATAATATGCATACGTATGCATAGATTTGGAATAATATATTTATCAATTTCTTGAATATATATTTTATAATTTTTAATACGAATGCGTAGTCAAAGTTTTTAAGCATCTTAAAACTTCTTTACATCTTATATATCGCCTTAATCTATATATAATAATAAACGCGGCTGTGTGTGTGTCTGTAATCACAATATATTGCCCCAGAAGTCTCGCCCAGGCACGAATAATTGTGTTTTGACATAATGAAGAAGTATTTTTTTCTTTTTCAAAAATTTGGATTAGTTTTTTAGTTATCAGTCATTTTGTAAGAAAATCTATGCTTTTTCGTCTTCAAAGATATTCAAAAAACTATTAAAAAATGCATATACTTTTCTCCACTCTTATAAATGTATGCTAATGCGAACCTTACAATTGAAATAATAATTTTCGACAACTTAAATCAATAATATACGAAGGAATTAATAATTTAATTGTAAGGTTCGCATTAGTTTACATTTATCAAAGTAGAGAAAAGTTTAACTTTTGTATTAAAAATGTGGAAACATATTCGATACGTAAATAGAACGCTTCGCGTTGATATATTTGTCGCTGTTCATAATTGTTATAATAAGTTTTTCTTCTTCTTTCCACGCTCTATTTTTTTTTTCTTAAGTGAAGACGATAATTTTTGTAGCGATATAGAAATAGAAATTGATACCATAAAAAATTATATAGAAATAGAAATTGATACCATAAAAAATTAATTCGTTTTCGTGTTCTTTTCATGTATTTAGCATTTTAGTTTTTTTTTTCTTAAGCGTTGTAGCTATATAATATATAAAATAGGAATTTAATTGTTTTTGAAGGAACGATCACACTTACCTTGGATCTCTTTGGTTTTTCTATTCTTTATTTTAACAGTTTTTATTAAATGTAATTAGTTATTTTCAGAAAGTTTCAGTTTGCAGGTAAGCACTTAGATTTTAATATTGAAGTTTCATGATTTGCTTTCATAGTAATTGTTGTTCTAAAGTATTCGTTGACTTCTTAAAAACCCGATTACTGACATGGCAGAACCGCCTTCCAAAAAACTTTGTATTTTGTCAAAGAAAAAGATATTAAGAGATTCTCAAAGAAGAAGAAGAAGGGCCCAAGAAACGTCTATGGAACGTTAAAGAAGGATGGAACATGACCGAATTTCGACAAGCAATTCTAGAGCCCAAGAAGTATCAGAGAAACGTCAAAGAAGATAAGAAGAGGATCGTGTCTCAACTAGCAGTGCTAGGGCCCGAGAAATACCTGAGGAACGTCAAAGAAGATTGGAAGAGGATCGTGTCAAGAGCTATAACACATCTGCAGCAGAACTGGATATGAAGACAAAATTGCAAGACAGGAACACTTTAATTGTCCACTAATCTTCAGATTTCCTGCTATGTTTTAAAAAACTTTATTTGTGAATACATTTAGCGTGGCGGACAGCTGGCCGCCTTAAGCGGCTAGTCTTAAAATAAATTTGTAAATTACCTGTCTGCGCGTGTTTCGCAGAATCATTTTTCTAAATTTTTAATTAAATTTTAACGTTTCCCAAAATCTTATTTTTTATGCTACCATACATATTATTTTTCCATTAATATACAAATCAATTGTTTAAGTACTTTAATTTATGTTTTCCTTTAAAATAAAATTACTTTTTAAGTTAATTTTCAAATTTTTATTGAAAGAAAACTTAGAATTATTGCCAGCTAGCTGAGAATTAAATCTTGTTAAGAAATTCAAAATATTCTACTGATCAATATCATTCGATGCAGAACACCTGACTATTTACTAATCATACTATTATTTCCGAAAAATGAAGATAAATTATTAATTTTCCTTTTTTTTATTGTTTATTATTTATTAGAGTAATGAAAAGTAAATGCGTATGTGAGCACAACAAAAACATACAACAGATTATTTTGTTTTTTTAAATGAACAAAAAACTATGGACATACAATTTTATTTTGACGTTCAAAGTTATTCTTGCCTGCTAACATAAAGAAAGTTACCCTTTTCTTTTAAAAAGTTGAAAATATCTGCTTAAAAAGTTGTTTATATTATTTCTCAACTTTTGCACAGTTCAAAAAAATATTGTTATATCAGGAAAATGTTTGATATGCCTTGTTTCGTTAAACAACTACTAAAATAAAAAATTGTAAAAAGATTCGAAAAACGTGCTATTTTTAGTATCATCATATCAAAAATTGTTCTTTTTCTAACATTAGGATTTTTTCTACTTAAATAACCTATGATAATAGTTTTAATACACGTTTTGAAGAAATAATGAATGCAAATTTGGATCTAATATTTCGTAATATGGAAACAAGAATATTAATAATTCATTTATAATTGTTTCATTGCACCAAAGTAGTTAATTCTTTTCGAAACAATCGGCCTTGCAACTATTTAACTTTGACTCTTTGAAATAGGGGTCATTTCATGCATGTCATTTGACTTTAAAAATTTCAAATATAAAATGCAAAAATTACAAGAATGCGTAAGCTGGCTTTAATTAATAATAAAAAATTGACAAAATCGTTGGCAAAAGAAGTTATCTCATGAAAAGAATGCCAGAGTTAAAAACTGTTACAAGTGTTACTCTTGTTTAATTTGGGGTATTATAAACCTAAATTTTCTTTTCTTTTAATTTTTTAAATTATTTTTTTAATAATGTATGTATGTTAATAATATCCATTCGTTTTACTAGAAACCAAGTTTACTTTGTATCATTCGGAAATCATATGAAGTGCAAATTCTTGAGCTCAGGTGTAGGGTAGTAAGATATTTCATGCATGATCAGTAGTTTCAAGAGTGAACTCTTATATTAGAAGGCAGCTAACTTCTTTAAAAATTCTAATTCGGAAAAATACTTGTTATTTTACAAATGTTATAAAGCATGTGTATTTTTTAAATGGTTATATATATAATTTTAACATTGGCCATTAATTTTCTGTTGATGAAGCGAAAACTAAGACACTAGTAAGCAGCCAAAAACTAAATCATTATGAATTATTATCCTTGAACTTTTTTATTGGAATTCTCGAACCTTGCTATTTAAACTCTATGATCCGCTGTAATATGTTTTTGTTTGAGTCAAAATATTGGCATTTTTTATATTTTTTACAATTTACATACATCAACATACTTCACGAAATGAACATTTTTAAAAATTTGAACCCATTTTTTCAAAGAGCGAATCTCTAACAATATTTCGGCGAATCATAAAAAAATAATGTAGCACAATTTCTAAGTTAGTTTATCCTCTAAATCCCCCCTCAATTTAAAATTCGATGATAAAATTGATTAGTTTTTGTAAAAAGAAACTGCTACAAAGCAACTGAAATAAAAGAACTGATAGGAAAGACTACATAAAAGTTTGCTATACTACACTAAATAAATTATTTATATTAAATAATAAAAATATAAATTTACAAAATATTTATTCGTTTTATATAATTTTTACATTTACAAATGAGAAACTTTATGGCATTCAGCTAATTTATACTATACAATATTTGCAATGTTCAAAATGTATAAAAGGTATCCACTTAAATCCTATAGGAAGGAATTCATACATTTTGATTCTATTTATAGTTTTCTATTAATTAAGCCACAGATTATTTGACCAAAGAATGTCACTGACTTATTGATCAAAAAGTTAAATTAATAATTTAACTCAGTAAAACTTAAAAGAGTTATCTACCACATATGCATTAAGTTTCAGATAATTTCTTTTATTAAACATTTTTACCTTATATAAAGCTTTGGGTTGAAGACTTCCTACCAACAGCATTACTTTTTAAACAATGTTGCTAAGCTATTTTTCATCTATAATTTCTGCTACCATCTTCTAATAATTTCAGAAAAAATACCAATGAAAGGATTTGTTTGTGTAAATGCTGGAAATAGTTAAGGGTAGAGGGGTCTCATTATTTTCTCTAATTCAACAATTAATGCTAGTAAAATTCTAATTAAAATTAGCAAATCTCTAAATAATCTACAATTGCAAAATACAACGATAAACTCTAAGTAAAATTGACTCCAACTTCTGATGAATTTTAATTTTTTCAAAGATTTAAAACTCTTTTTTTTTCTTTTTCGATTTGACCTTTCCTTTAAAAAGTCAAGAATCTAGTCCTTAATAAATTAAGAACTCTGTGATATCAGTATCGATCGTAATTATAAAGTTATCATTAAATTTAAAATTAAATTTTTGAAATTAAATATTGAATGTTATGGTGAATATAAACATAATAAAATACATCTTTTTAGTTTCGCCCCCACATTTTTAACTTCTTAAGGGCCTTACGAACTCTACTTAAAATGACGCTATCGTATCAGATGTTGTTCGTGATGGTGAGAAAAGTAAAATAAGTTTTTAAATAAAGGAATAAAACAAAGAAACTTCAGTAACCATATTTGGTGATAAATAAGTAACTGATCGCAATCGAAGAGCTTAGGGAAAAAACATGTAACCTAAATATTTGTCAGAATGAAATGACCTTTAATAATAAAATAAAAATGCAAGTAAAATTTACTCTTATACTATTATATATATATCGTAGAAAGCACCGAGGTATTTATTATATATATATATATATATATATAATAAATAAATACAAAAAACACGAAGAAAATTAAGAAAAACAATAAGTTTTATTTACTGCGCATAAGCTGCAAGTAAATAGAACACACAAAAGATGTTCAAAATGTAGATAAAATAAGGAAAAAATTACAGAACAGTGAAAAAAGGTGAAAAAAAGAAAAATAATAAAAAAAGAAAAATAACAAAAACCGGAAGGGAAAAAAAAGAACAAAATTTTTTTTTTACAAAAATCCGGAAAATAAAAGATATAACCTTTTCATCAGCCCACACGATTTTATCCATAAAAAAGAGTGCTTTCTACTATTACCGATATAATCGTGTGGGCTGATGAAAAGATTATTATCTTTTATTTTCCGGATTTTTAAAAAAATTTTTTGTCCTTTTTTTCCCGGTTTTTTTTTATTTTTATTTTTTTTTATTATTTTCCCCCTTTTTACATTGCTCTGCAATTTTTCCCTTGTTTATATATATGTTACCGGCAAAGTATGAAACGCCGGCATTGTATAGAATGCCTGACGTTTTTAGGCAAAGTATGAAATGTGAGAAGCATTACATACTTTGCCTAGGCATTGTTTACAATGCCTAGGCATATTATAGAATGCTAAATGCTATCCAGGCAAAGTATGAAATAACCGTCCTGATGAGGTTATTATATAAATGATTTGCATGTTAATGTAAATGACCGAAATCGGTGGTTACCGGTGAATGTTGACAATCACATAGTCGCTTTAGTGAATGTCCGAAATATTTATTGCATCCGATTTGATATTATATTAGTCGTGGATATAATTACATTTATTCGATATTTTAATACTTACTGACGATAGATTAGAAGAAACATTAGTGTTTGAAGTATCGGGCAAATATATACCTGGCAGTGGCACTTGACCTCAAAAAAACATCAGTGATTGGTATACCGGGCAATGGCACTTGACCTTAAAAAACATCAGTGTAGGGTATATCGGACAATGGCACTGAACCTTAAAAAAACATCAGTGTAGGGTATACTGGGCAAATGTAAACCGGGCAGTGGCCCTTAACTAGACTATATATTTCGAGCATTTACCAAAGGTCTAGTCATACCAGGTCTAGTTAAGTGCCATTGCCCGGCATACCCTACACTGATATTTTGTTAAGGTTCACTGCCACTGCCCGATATGCATTTGCCCGCCATATCCTACACTGATGTTTTTTTAAGATCAAGTGCCACTGCCCGGTATATCCTACACCGATGTTTTTTTAAAGTTCAGTGCCACTGCCAGGTATACATTTGCCCGGTATACCCTACACTGATGTTTTTTTTAAGTCAAGTGCCATTGCCCGGTATACATTTGCCCGATACTCCAAACACTGATGTTTCTTCTAATCTATCGTCAGTAAGTATTAAAATATCGAATAAATGTAATTCTATCCATGAATAAATTCATATCAAATCAGATGTAATAAATATTTCGGACATTCACCAAAGCTACTATGTGATTGTAAACATTCACCGGTGAAAGTCAACAACCACCGATTCCGGCCATTCACAGTAACATGCACGTCATTTACGTAATAACCTCCTCAGGACGTTTATTTCATACTTTATCTAAATTTTAGGCATTCTATACAATGCCGGATTTCATACCGGATTTCGGTAACATATATATATATATATATATATATATATATATATATATATATATATATATATATAATATATATATATATATATTATATATATATATATATAATATATATATATAATATATATATATAATATATTATATATATATATATATATATATATATATATATATTATATATATATATATAATATATATATATAATATATTATATATATATATATATATATATATATATATATATATATATATATATATATATATATATATATATATATATATATATATATATATATATATATATATATATATATATATATATATATATATTTCAATTTTATCGAAAAGAAATACCGTGAATTTTATAAAACCTTCTGATTGCGCATCAGACTCATGCCCAAAATTTTTTGCAGGATCTCTTTTTCTTTTCCTTACCTGAAAGACTAAAACTGAGGTGTAAAAGCAATTAGCCATACAACTCTTCATAAATCATAAATTTATAATAACTTAACTAAATTTGGTTTTAGTACAGCATTTTTATACAACTAACATCTTTAAAAAAAAAAAAATATGTCAGATAATAAGTTCAACGTTTAAATTTTTAAATATTGGAAAATGAAAAATAATTTCCTCATCATTTCTTCACTTTAAATTCAAATTTTATTTTCAAAGTATTAAAACGAATACTAAGCCCAGAAAGCAGATCCAAAAATTCTCTTCTTGGTTGCCTAAAGCAACAGAGACACACAATATTACGTCTCGTCATTCATTCAGTTTCTTTATGGTTGTTTTAAATTGTTTCAATTTATATGGCGAGGTAATTTGGCATTTTTTTAAACTTTCGCCATATATATAAATCTTTATTGCGACCTAATTTACCACCCAATTTTTTCGAAATTTTGTCTACCCCCCCCCCCCCTTTCGAGGGTCAGGATTTTTTTTTTTTTTTTTTTTTTTGCGGACTGTACACTTTAGAATGTTTGAAATTTTATTCACAAGAAGAACACTATTGTTACATTATTTAAATTTCCTGTTTAATATATTGTAAAATAATTAGTAAAACATTTTGATTTTCATTTCTTGAGTATAGACAGATTTGCATGCTTTTGATACATGATTAATTATATTAATTTATAAATGATAGCAAATGGTTAAAAAATTAGCAACAATATGGGTTATTCAAAGTTGTGTTTACGTTAAATGAAGAGCAGTGCTGAAAAGATATTAAGATTTTTATTTAGGAAGTTCTTAATAAAAGTGTGAATATTTCCTATTGGCTCTATGAGCTTATATAATGTACAAAAATATTTTGATAGTTAAGTATCATTGTACTTTATCTTTAAAAAAAAATTAAAAAGCATTGAATTTGATATATTTTTGTATCTGTATATATACTTGAATATTCACTTCAATTAAAAAGGGCTTAAGGGTTTTGAACTACAATTTCTTCTTTTTTTAAAATAAGAAATAAATAAGAATAAATAAAATTATTACTTGAGAGCGGTTATAAATGAAATGTTTTTCGATTCTTGCGCAGTGATACTAAGATTTTTTGGTGCAGGTATTGTTACTGAAATCTACCTATTAAATTTTAGACCTATTAAAATTTATTTTAAATGATTTAAGTTTTAAAGAAATATTCAATGCTTAATAGTTTTAAATTTACTAATTTAATGTTTTCAATGTAAAGTAATGTAGAGTTTTAAATTTAGTGTTTTCAATGTAAAGTTTAACTCTTCTTTTCTTATAATTTCAGCTTCGTCTGAGGCTGCTGGATAATGCAAATGGAGAATGACATACTGGTAGAAGACGAGGGCCCGTAAGTTCGATTCTGGCAGAAAACTAAACAACTGCTGTGTATATGCTGTTCGATTCTTTTTAAATCTGCCGGAGCTGAAATTCCTCTTGTTGTAGTGTAGAAGTTTGACGAAAGGTGTATCTCTGTGTGATTCATCCCTGCTGTGTATTTTACACGTTGTTTACTGTTGCTGACTATTTTATAAAATCTTTCAATCGAGCAACAATTCATCAGTTTATTGCTCTGAAATATAGTTGCACTTAAGCAAAAAGTTGCAAGTGATGGGAAAAGAACTTTGAACTGCATGAAATAAATGACTGTAAAGTTTTGGAATTCTTTCTATTTAAAAATAATAATTAAAATGATAACACATAGTGGAACAGTCGCTTTTTGCATTAAAAATAAAAATTATTTTATTTAATGACAAATATGTGTTCTTAAGGATTGCGTTTATATTAAACAATGACGGTAAGAATATATTGCTTTTATAGTTGAGTGAAGTTTAGATTGTGTTTTGTTTTAAAATAATATAATTAAATTGTGAAATAATGTTTGTCATGATTTGGTTTGATTAATTTTTTTATTCTTAACTACTGCATTGTGTAATTTATACTGCATCTTTGTAATAAATCTTCGAAATTTTAGAAAATGGGATAGGCAGATATGTGTTCATTAATAAAACTTAATAATATATAATGTTGGAAATTTTTTTATAGTCATGATAGTAATGTTTAAGCATTTTGAAATTAGATGTAGATAAAATTCAGTTAAATTTTCAAAAATCGGAAACAATTTTATTTTAACATCATTGTTAAACAGTAACTCTAGCTTATGGGCATTTATACTACTAGCATTGTATTTTTACTTTAATTTTAAATTATTTAGTTCAAATTTGAGATAAGAAGTGTATGTATATATTTTTATGATGTTTAAAATGATGATAATAGTAAAAATTTCTTTGGCTTAATATTAAAAATTTAGCTGAACATTTATTTACATTATTGTTAAAGCAAAAAATTTAAACCAACGTAGAGTAGAATCTTGTTTAAGTTTTCATCAGTAATGTTTTTTGCGAAGCAGGTTTTTAAATACATAATTTTTTTTAAATTTTTTTTTTTTTTTGGCTAATTGATCAATACCAGAAAATTGACTCTAGCGTCTGCTTAATTTTTTAAAATTTATTTTCTGAAAAGCTCTGTTTAAAATGATTACGTATTACACCTACTTTTTTCTAAACCTATTTATGTCATAACGCATAATCTATAATCAGCGAAATGAAAGCAATGGAATTGTTTTAAACAAAAATCATTATTTTTATAGCAACGTTCTCAAAAGAGTAATAGATTGTAGTCAAATTTTGATCATTCATACCAAAGGCAACTTTTAAAACATACTGCTAAAAATGTTATTTTTTCGTCTCGTTCTTGATTGCTATTATATGTTTGTGCAAATTTAATTTAGATTAAACATAATATTTACTGACAGTTTTGAAATTAAAATATTATGTAAATTGTTTGCAAAGATTGTTAGTTTAGTACATAACACCTTTAAATAATTATCGAATTGATGATAATTTCTGATGTGCTCCTAAAAGTAGTTTTACATTACAAAAAATAATAGCAATTTTCATAATATTAGTTGCTTTCCTGGTTTCACTCCCTGGAAAAATTTCCACGTTGTGTTTTGGTTTTGTTTTAGGTGTTTTGTTCAATAAAATTTCAGATACTTAAAAAATAAATCTGCGTAACTATTTCACCATTAAATTTCTGTGATGATATCGGAAGCAATTTTTTTTTAATGCTGATTTTAAAGTAATTTTCAAACTCTTGAGGAGTTTCATTATCAACATTGTGTTTAATATTTTAATTTTGGAAATTTTCACATAATTTTTCATTTAAAATTTGAGACAAAAATTTCTGCTTTTTTATTTTTATCATGTTTAAAATAATATAATTGTAAAATAATTATAGTCGTAAAAAGTTTTTTGACTGAATAACATTTAAATTATAATAAAAATTCCTAATCAATTTAGAAAAGAATATTGCTTATATTATAAAGAATACTATTAAAGAATATTTTGTGATAGCAAGGTTTTTCAAAAGTAACTGATGGTAGTCAAACTTGGATCATTATAAAAGCAACTTATAGTAAAAAAGTATTATGTTTTTTCGTCTCATTCTTGTATGCAATTAAATGTTTGTGCAAATTTAATTCTGATAAAATACAATATTTACTAACTTTTTTTGGTTTTGACATTTAAATGTTATCTAAACTTTAAGTAAATAAAAGTACATAGTACTTTAACTAATTATTGAATCGCTAAAAATTTCTGATGTTCCAATGTAAAATTATTTTTACATTACAAAAAATAATTGCAAATTTTTTTAATAGAAATTCATAAAGGCTTTTTTTGTTTCCAGTCCCTGAAAATATTTCTACAAGTGCCTTTAGGTTTTGTTTCAAGTGATTTGTAAGTAAAATTTCAGATTCTCAAAGGATAAAGTTACGTAAGTAGTTCTCTCTTTAATTTTAGTTATAGAAGTGAAATAATTTATGCAAGTAAGTAATTTGAATATTTTTTCATTTTCTTTATTGTTTCAGTTATTACAAAAAATAACAGTTTAAAAATTCGAGATATAATTTTATTGTAATATTTTTGGAAATGAATTACTTAGTTATATAGTAGAAAAAAAAGTTAAGCTAAATTTTCGACTCAATTCAAATGTTAATTTAAGTAGGCAATTATGTGCTATTGTTTTCTTAATTTACAATTTCAGAATATAAATAATGAATGATAATTGTGAAATTGCAAATGGCTGAAGTTACACATTTAAAAAAAAATATGTATGTATATTACAAACTAACAAATTGAATTGAGATTTTGATAAAATAAGCTCATTTTTTTAAAAAAAAATTAAGAGTACATTTTAAAATTAAAAACTTGAAAATTATTAATGATATAAAATTTGTCAGAAAACCTATTGCATAAAGAAAGGAAAAAAATATCAATAAAAGTTGTGATATAGTATTATTTCTTAAATAAATTTGAAATATTAAAAAAAAATCAGCAGAACATAAAATATACTTTGGAGTAAGAGGGAGGAAAATGGATGGTAGCAGAGTTTGCTAAAATAATTTTATTTAGTATTTCTGCATTGCTATGTAATAATGCATGGAATGACATTATAAAACTATTGTTCTATGTTTTACTGCTTCACAGCAATACAGAAAATTAAGTAAAATTATATCGCCGAATTATTCTACTACCATCCAAATCCTCCTCTTGTCCAAATCCAAATCCTCCAAAAATAAAGAGCAAAGCAAGATAATATCAAAAAATACAAAATCTAATATTACAAAGCGTTAAAACTAATGCAAAATAATACTATGGCGAACGCTAGATAATCTTAGTTTGCATAGAATCTAACATTATATAATATTACAGCGAACGCTAGATAATCTTAGTTTGCATTGAATCTAATATTATACGATGCTGAGCAAACAGTGACCTCTTGTATCTTTCTAATCTTAGAAGTTGTGCAAGATAACGTTAGATTTTACCGATTTTCTGATAATATCTAATATCAGGTGCTACTTGGGATGGTTCTCTCCAAGTCTAAAAAAGCATAAAAATTAATAATTTAAAAAATTATCCTGATGGCAATGATTCAAATTCCTTAAAATTAATTATATTCTACTTTCCAATTCGCGATCGCAACGGTCGAGTACGCCATCTAGCGGGAGCCTGAAAATATCGTGCATTAGTTCCCACATAACCATTGGCAATGACAGACGCCATTTTCTTAGCATCAAAAAAGAAGCAAAATTTCCCTAAAGAAAAGGTAAAACTTCTTGAAAAAACTAATCAGAACATGCCAAACATTGAAGCAGAACACGCCAAACATTTGAAGAACAACGTCTCAATAATTTTTACCTTTCTATTACCAACAACATAACATGATCACTTGCTGTTACAGATGTGTGTATAGCGATAAAATAATTTTTCTGTCTTCAATTCATTACAAGTTAAAATGAAGTCAACATTGCTTTCGTCATTCAAATGAATAAATGTGTTCCAATGAATTCCATACAGAACCCAAGTAGCACCTGATATTAGATATTATCAGAAAATCGGTAAAATCTAACGTTATCTGGCACAGCTTCTAAGATTAGAAAGATACAAGAGGTCGCTGTTAGCTCAGCATCGTATAACATTAGATTCAATGCAAACTTAAGATTATCTAGCGTTCGATATAGTATTATTTTGCATTAGTTTTTACGCTTTATAATATTGGATTTTGTATTTTCTGATATTATCTTGCTTTGCTCTTTATTTTTGGAGTAAGCAAGAGGAGGATTTGGATGGTAGTAGAATAATTCGGCGATATAATTTTACTTAATTTTCTGTATTGCTGTGAAACAGTAAAACATAGAACAATAGTTTTATAATGTCATTCCATGCATTATTACATAGCAATGCAGAAATACTAAATAAAATTATTTTAGCGAACTCTGCTACCATCCATTTTCCTCCCTCTTACTCCAAAGTATATCTTATGTTCTGCTGATTTTTTTTGAATATTTCGAATTTATTTAAGAAATAATACTATATCACAACTTTTATTGATATTTTTTTCCTTTCTTTTTGCAATGGGTTTTCTGACAAATTTTATATCATTAATAATTTTCAAGTTTTTAATTTTAAAATGTACTCTTAATTTTTTTTTAAAAAAATGAGCTTATTTTATCAAAATCTCAATTGAATTTGTTAGTTTGTAATATATATACATATTTTTTTTAAATGTGTAACTTCAGCCATTTGCAATTTCACAATTATCATTCATTATTTATATTCTGAAATTGTAAATTAAGAAAACAACACCACATAATTGCCAAGTTAAATTAAAATTTGAATTGAGTCGAAAATTTAGCTTAACTTTTTTTTTACTATATAACTAAGTCATTCATTTCCAAAAATATTACAATAAAATTATATCTCGAATTTTTAAACTGTTATTTTTTGTAATAACTGAAACAATAAAGAAAATGAAAAAATATTCAAATTACTTACTTGCATAAATTATTTCACTTCTATCACTAAAATTAAAGAGAGAACTACTTAAGTAATTTTATCCTTTTAGAATCTGAAATTTTACTTACAAAACACTTGAAACAAAACCTAAAGGCACCTGTAGAAGTATTTTCAGGGAGTGGAAACAAAAAAAGCCTTTATGAATTTCTATTAAAAAAATTTGCAATTATTTTTTTTAATGTAAAAATAATTTTACATTGGGACATCAGAAATTTTTAGCGATTCAATAATTAGTTAAAGTACTATGTACTTTTATTTACTTAAAGTTTAGATAACATTTAACTGTCAAAACCAAAAAAAATTAGTAAATATTGTATTTTATCAGAATTAAATTTGCACAAACATTTATTTGCATACAAGAATGAGACGAAAAAACATAATACTTTTTTACTATAAGCTGCTTTTATAATGATCCAAATTTGACTACCATCAGTTACTTTTGAAAAACCTTGCTATCACAAAATATTCTTTAATAATATTCTTTATAATATAAGCAATATTCTTTTCTAAATTGATTAGGAATTTTTATCATAATATAAATGTTATTCAGTCAAAAGAACTTTTTACGACTATAATTATTTTACAATTATATTATTTTAAACATGATAAAAATAAAAAAGCAGAAATTTTTGTCTCAAATTTTAAATGAAAAATTATGTGAAAATTTCCAAAATTAAAATAATAAACACAATGTTGATAATGAAAATCCTCAAGAGTTTGAGAATTACTTTAAAATCAGCATTAAAAAAAATTGCTTCAGATATCATCACAAAAATTAAATGGAGAAATAGTTACGCAGGTTTATTCTTTATGTATCTGAAATTTTATTGAACAAAACACCTAAAACAAAACCCAAACACAACGTGGAAATTTTTCCAGGGAGTGAAACCAGGAAAGCAACTAATATTATGAAGATTGCTATTATTTTTTGTAATGTAAAAACTACTTTTAAGGACACATCAGAAATTATCATCAATTCAATAATTATTTAAAGGTGTTGTGTACTAAACCAACAATCTTTGCAAACAATTTACATAATATTTTAATTTCAAAACTGTCAGTAAATATTATGTTTAATCTAAATTAAATTTGCACAAACATATAATAGCAATCAAGAACGAGACGAAAAAATAACATTTTTAACAGTATGTTTTAAAAGTTGCCTTTGGTATGAATGATCAAAATTTGACTACAATCTATTACTCTTTTGAGAACGTTGCTATAAAAATAATGATTTTTGTTTAAAACAATTCCATTGCTTTCATTTCGCTGATTATAGATTATGCGTTATGACATAAATAGGTTTAGAAAAAAGTAGGTGTAATACGTAATCATTTTAAACAGAGCTTTTCAGAAAATAAATTTTAAAAAATTAAGCAGACGCTAGAGTCAATTTTCTGGTATTGATCAATTAGCCATCAAAAAAAAAAAAAAAAAAAAAAAAAAAAATTAAAAAAATTATGTATTTAAAAACCTGCTTTGCAAAAAACCTTACTGATGAAAACTTAAACAAGATTCTACTCTACGTTGGTTTAAATTTTTTGCTTTAACAATAATGTAAATAAATGTTCAGCTAAATTTTTTATATTAAGCCAAAGAAATTTTTACTTTTATCATTATTTTAAACATCATAAATATATATATATACACTTCTTATCTCAAATTTGAACTAAATAATTCAAAATTAAAGTAAAAATACAATGCTAGTAGTATAAATGCCCATAAGCTAGAGTTACTGTTTAACAATGATGTTAAAATAAAATTGTTTCCGATTTTTGAAAATTTAAAAGAAACCGAATTTTATCTACATCAAATTTCAAAATGCTTAAACATTACTATCATGACTATAAAAAAATTTCCAACATTATATCTTATTAAGTTTTATTAATGAACACATATCTGCCTAACCCCTTTTCTAAAATTTCGAAGATTTATTACAAAGATGCAGTATAAATTACACAATGCAGTACTTAAGAATAAAAAAATTAATCAAACCAAACCATGACAAACTATTTCACAATTTAATTATATTATTTTAATACAAAACACAATATAAACTTCACTCAACTATAAAAGCAATATATTCTTACCGTCATTGTTTAATATAAACATAATCCTTAAGAACACATATTTGTCATTAAATAAAATAATATTTATTTTTAATGCAAAAAGCAACAGTTCGACAATGTGTTATCATTTTAATTATTATTTTTAAATAGAAAGAATTCCAAAACTTTACAGTCATTTATTGCATGCAGTTCAAAGTTCTTTTCCCTTCACTTGCAACTTTTTGCTTATGTGCAACTATATTTCAGAGCAATAAACTGATGAATTGTTGCTCGATTGAAAGATTTTATAAAATTGTCAGCAACAGTAAACAACGTGTAAAATACACAGCAGGGATGAATCACACAGAGATACACCTTTCATCAAACTTCTACACAACAACAAGAGGAATTTCAGCTCCGGCAGATTTAAAAAGAATCAAACAGCATATACACAGCAGTTGTTTTGTTTTCTGTCAGGATCGAAGTTACGGGCCCTCGTCTTCTACCAGTAAGTCATTCTCCATTTGCATTATCCAGCAGCCTCAGACGAAGCTAAAATTATAAGAGAAGAAGAGTTAAACTTTACATTGAAAACACTAAATTTAAAACTCTACATTACTTTACATTGAAAACATTAAATTAGTAAATTTAAAACTATTAAGCATTGAATTTTTCTTTAAAACTTAAATCATTTAAAATAAATTTTAATGGGTCTAAAATTTAATAGGTAGATTTCAGTAACAATACCTGCACCAAAAACTCTTAGTATCACTGCGCAGGAATCGAAAAACATTTCATTTATAACCGCTCTCAAGTAATAATTTTATTCATTCTTAATTATTTTTTATTTTAAAAAAAGAAGAAATTGTAGTTCAAAACCCTTAAGCCCTTTTTAATTGAAGTGAATATTCAAGTATATATACAGATACAAAAATATATCAAATTCAATGCTTTTTAATTTTTTTTTTAAAGATAAAGTACAATGATACTTAACTATCAAAATATTTTTGTACATTATATAAGCTCATAGAGCCAATAGGAAATATTCACACTTTTATTAAGAACTTCCTAAACAAAAATTGCAAATCTGTCTATACTCAAGAAATGAAAATCAAAATGTTGAACTAATTATTTTACAATATATAAAACAGGAAATTTAAATAATGTAACATTAGTGTTCTTCTTGTGAATAAAATTTCAAACATTCTAAAGTGTACCTAATGGTTTTAACTAAAAAGTAGCCGATTAATTAATAATTATTTTAACATTGCAAACTTCTTTACTAAATATTATTTTTTATCTTTATCATTGTTGCAGTGAAATTCTGTCAGATGCGAATTACCATGTAAACATTGTTTTTACGAGCCTATTCTAAACTAACTACAATACTTGTAGTTTATAGTTGGTCAATACGTTTTAACAGAGTAGTCAACTACTACAAGCAAACATTATTAAAAATGAGCACAATCATAATATTTATTGAGAGATTTATTAAATCATTAAATTAATTTTTGAATGTTTTGAAGAAGCGGTCAAGATTATTAAGTACACTGAATGTTTCTACAGGAAAAACACTACCTACGATACTACTTTAAAGTTTTATGTATCTATCATTGAAATTTATAAAGTTTACTAAAAAAATTACTAAATTATAAATACCTTGAAAGTTAAAAATTTCATTAAAACTGATAACCACAATCAATGGCGGCGACGTATGTAAACATTCGTGAAGACACTATGGAAAAACACTACCTACGAACGATACTACTTTAAAGTTTTATGTATCGTTCATTGAAATTTATAAAGTTTACTAAAAAATTACTAATTTATAAATACCTTTGAAGTTAAAAATGTCATTCTAGCTGATTAGGATTACCACGATCAATGGCGGCGGCGATGTAAACATTCCCATTTCTAAGGAAGTTACAACTCAACAATTGCACTGGCGGAAACAGCTCATTCTGCTAATATTATCTTTATGTTTTCTGGCATAAGTTTGAAGTGGCTAAAAATGATATTTTAAGTAATATTTAATTTATTGTTTTCTTTCATAAATAAATGTTTATTTATTAATAATATGGGATAACCTTTCGCAAAAATGTGGCGCTGTACCAAAAGTAATGAAATAGATGATTATTTTAAAATTTCGGATGTTAGATTGAATACTATATAATCTTATATCAAATTAGTTGCCACTTGATTTAACCGCAAAACTTGAAACAAGAGTTTCCGATATTTATTTTCATGAAGAAGAAGATAACGAGTATCAAACTATACCAAAACTTAATATAATACATCCAGCAGAGATTATAACTATTAAATTCAATTACAACAAACCAACAGGAAAGGGAATCGAGATATATACAGACGGATCCAAACTTAGATTTCAAAATGAATATCGAACAGGATGAGCTTTTATCGTCTATTCCGACAGACATGAAGTGGAAAATCATACCTTTAGACTTTCTGATTTTGCAACAGTGTTCCAAGCCGAATTATGGGCTATCTACCAGTCAATAACTTGGATTTTAGCACAAAACTTAACAGAAACAGTAACACTTTTTTCCGATTCACTATCAAGTCTACAGGCCCTTGAAACCACTGACAATTCTAATTACATAACTGATGCAATCAAAAAAATTTGCAAACCAAACATCCATCTTAACTGGATAAAAGCGCACGTGGGAAATGAGGGTAACGAGGCGGCTGACCAACTCGCCAAATCCGCATGTGAAAAACCATATATCGACATTCATGAAATTCAAACGAAAGGGACTACTAGAAGGGAAATAACAAAACTACTGATCAACGAATGGCAGCGAAGATGGGACAGTGAGGAAAAAGGTAGACATACCCATCAATTAATTCCAAGAGTTAACACTAACAAAATAATAGCAAATTTTTTTCTTAATCAATTCCTCACAAAACATGGGGCTCACGGAGAGCACCAGGCTAGATTTTTTTGCAAGGAAGCACTCTGTGACTCCTGCAATACTTTTGAAAATCTGGAACATAATAAATTTTAATAAACTGCAGTAAATTTCAAGACCTTCGACAAAAAATTTTTCCTGAACATTTAAATTACATCCGACTTAAATTATTTTGGAAGCAGAAGAAAGTCAAACAGTGAATTATTGAAATAATGGAAGGCCTTTTCCTTACAAGGGAACTTGACTAGACGGCGTCAACAAATGTGGGCTGTACAATTAACGAGCTCTATATTTCATGCAATGCATTAATTGTGTCTCACTGTTAACAATTTTCTGTATGCCAATAGTATTTTTATTAGTATTATTATTATTATTATTTTTTTTTTATATATATATATATATATTTTTAATTTTTTATTTATTTATTTATTTACTTATTTATTTAAACTTCGCAAATACTGTATTTGTGTTCTTTAGAAATGATTTTCGAATTTTTAATGAACTTATGGTTATTTCAAAATTTTGTTAAATTTTCCAACTATTCAAGTTTTGAGTTTCCTCTTGTTTGAGGATTTTTTTTTACGGCTGCCTCGCCGTAACTCTTCTTTTTGAAATTGTATCTGTTTTTAGTTTGTTAATTTTAAGATTTCCCTAAATTCTTTGAGGCCTTCTGGTGTTGCCATGAATCGCTTCAAGCCTACCTTTTTGAATCCTCTTTCTTATTGAGATGTCACGTGCGTGCACTTAGAGTCTACAGTATTCTCCGGATACCCCCTGACGGGGGCGGGACGGGGTTAAGCTTTGATCAAATTAGTTCTAACATTAGAAGATAGGATTCAAGAGTATTGCGTTTTCTAGCACGGCAGTATTATATTGCATCTTGCCAGTATTAGATCATATCTTTTTGCTACCTGGGAACTGTAATAGTTATAGAATATTCTTCTTCTTCATAGAATAGTATATATTTCTGTATCTATATAAATCGGAAAACATCAGTAAAGAATCATCCGAACAACTTGAAATAGTATCATTTGTGTTGCTTATTAAAAAAAATTTTTTGTTTTTTTGGTAAGTATCCCAAGTAGCACAGGGATATTGTAGCAGCTTTAGTCTACTTCGACCGACATTGTCAATATTGGCGAAAATCGACACTGTGTATTCGATATTGTACAATTCCCGTCGATTTCACATTAAAAGTCTGTTTGTAAAACTTTTCATTTCAAACTTTATTGTGTTCTTAAATCAAAATTAATCATTTAAATGATGAAAAATGACGTCAAAATTGTTATAATTCCAAAAAATAAATTTAAAATATAAATTTAGAGATATACGAACAACACCCGGACTATATTTGATATCAATATTGTAATCGTGTTTTTGTCGCAACATCGATCGTTTTCGTTAAATACTGAAATCTGCGATATACCACTCGAAACCGCAACCGTAATTCATTAAGATGCTGTTTATCATTCTCCGCTATGCGTGCGGTCTATTTATCTTTTGTATTCTTATATTTAAATCTAATTTCGTCTCATAAGATTTATATCTTAGCACATAATGAAAGTTGTTTTTATTAAACGAGCCCGAAAACTCAAATCAGCTGAAGATGATGGTGAATTAATGCACCTTGTTGAAGTGAGCGAATTCTCTGATCTTGGCAGGTATGTGCTGTTTTTAATATATATAATTATATATAGTGCAAGAATAACATCGATTTCCTCTTTTTTCATGTCCAGGCTGCTTAACTATTTAATTATATCACATTATTCAATTCTCATATTCACGAACAGTGGCGTAATTTTATAGTATGTTTGGAGGTGTTAAGCCTTCTGACTTGCTTATGTTTATATTTTTTCACATCTGCCAACTTGTACTTTCGATGAAAAATATTTTTTAATAATTTAACTAATTAAAAATTTAAGAGCTAAGTGAGCTAACAAATAGAAATTGAAGATATAATATGTCTACTAGATTGATTTAATATGTCCTATAAGATTTATAATGTTGCTACTAGTAAGAAGTTTTTTTCTCAACAACCGTATAAATTTGCAGCTCTCTCTCTATTTATATTTAATTATTATTTAATATTATGTTTAATGTATTTATTTAAAATATAGGTAATGTTTAAATTACAAAAAAAAAATAATAATAATAATAATAATAATAATAATGAAAATTGTCTTACTTACTGAGCCGAATAGCTCATTAATCGAGTAATGTATAATTTCGGAAAGGGTTTTGATATTTGCCAGAATTACGCTAATTTTCTCTTTTTTTAATGCCCAAGTTTAACTATTAAATTATATCACATTATTCAATTCTGATATTCCCAAAGATTTTGTTTACTTTTATTGGTTCTGTGCACTATAACAATTTGTCTGCTTCTCTCAGACTAAAAAATTGTCTGAAAGACTTGAAATATGACGAACTTGTTCAATGTTTTTCCCATATGCTCATGCCAAAGAATAGGGTACCTATAGGTGAAACTATTCTTTATATAGGGTGTAACTATTCTAGGGTATAGGGTGAAACTACTCTTTGGGTACATATATATATATTTATTAGGGTACATATAAGGTATCTGCACACCTAGAAAATCATAAATTTCATTATTGAACAAAATTTGTCATGATCTTAACTATTTAAAAAAGAAAAAAAACAACAACATGGATTTAGGTCACAGAAAAATCTTAATTTTTAAAAATGGAAGCGTTCTGAATAACTGAATTTGTAACAAAATATCCACTCTCAGTCATATTTTATTAAAATATAAAATGTTTCGATTGTGTTCTTTAAAAAAATGAAGGAAAGAACATCCTTTCTAGAGCAGATTATCTTTTAAACTTCAGTGATTGCAGAATTTTATTAATTATTCTATTTTTTTAATTTTTTTTATTTTAATCAATTAAAAATTCTTGTTTAGGCTTTTTATGTTACACTTACTTTTAAGAAGAAAAAAAGCAGCTTTCAATAACTATGTTAAAAGTTATTTGCTTTTGTATTTTTTTTCCAGCTATTTAAATGCTTCAACTGTTTCTTTACTCAATTTTTAAGTTTAATATCAATAAATGAGAAGATTCAGAGCCCCATGGCAAAATTGTAGTGACATGGTAACATTTTCGATGAGCGTTAGAGTTCTTGCAGAAAGATTTTTCTTTTGAAGAGTAAAAAAAATTTACCTCTATTTATTTTTTGACAGAAATTTACCTGTTATATTTGAATTATGCATTTAAATAATACTTTTTGTGACTTGCTCAATATACGCCAATAGTAGCATAAATTGATGTATTTTTTCTATTGTATTTTTGTTAGTTGTTGATGTTGATTTTCACGTGGACTTTAAATATCCCAATAAACAACCTGAAAAATTCTAATCGTGTATTTGGGTATTAACTTTTTAATTAAATAATTCTGTCGAATTTTATTAGTTATTGCTATTGATTTGTCCATAGTTTTTAAATGTGATATTTTTTTATACGATATTTTTATACAACGGCCTATTTAAGAAACGAAACACTCATTTGAGATGACCGATTCCTGTCAATCTTTTTTTTAAATTTTTTTCGCCAAGTACTACTGTAGATTTAATGATTTGCAATTTTTGTAAACACTGCGCTTTTGTTACTTTAAATTGGTAACATGCATGTTTATTATTATGAAAAGTATCTTGCAGAAAGATATTAGTGCTAGAGTGTTCTGTCGCAGATAGCTCGAAAAAATTCTGCCTTAAGGATTCAGAGTATAACAGTTTTGGATATGCCTATCATTTCAATTAATGTTATTATAATGATTTTTTAAATTTATTGTTGTGTTTCTCTCGGACAAAATAGCAACTTCGGTAAGTCATGACAACTTCTTGGAATTATTGATGGAAAGTCAGGGATTTGAAAATCTAAAATTTAGCAGATACCCTGTACATATCAAAATGAAAAGCAATCCATAGCTAAATTATATGTCCCAATTTTGCAACATATTTTAACTTATGTGATTCTTAAGTCACATATGATTGTGATAAGTGTTTTGATGGCATAAGTATTTCTCCCCACACAATTTATACATAGAATTCGTGATAATTGGATTCGTAAACATATAATCTGATATTGCAATGTTTTATATATTTATGCGAAGGTCATTGCTTTAGAAGCTTGTCATATACAAAGTAAAGAACTAATGCAAGAACTCCTTTGGAAAATAAAGGGACTGAAATAATAAATAATCTATATATATAAAAGAAAGTCGTGTTAGTTACTTCACTTATAACTCAAGAACGGCTGAACCGATTTAGCTGAAAATTGGCAGGGAGGTAGTTTAGAGCCAGGAGAAGGACATAGGATACTTTTTATCCCGTTCGACATCATTCCCGTGTGACTTGACATGTAACGTCAGTCACTATAAAACGTGGTATTAAATATCTATTATTACCATTAATCTATTATTACTATTAAATATCTACCATTAAATATCTATTATTAATATATAACTCAGAAGTTTAAGTTTCTGACTTGAGAAAACAAAAGCTAATTATAAGTAAATATATTTTCGACTATATAAGGTCATTATTATGAAACAAATGTTTACATGTTTATTTAGTACGATTTATTAGATTTTTTAGGTGATTACATTGAAGTAGTAAACAAAAATAAAATTCTCGCGCTATGATAAATAATTTCTAAAATAAATATTCTCTGCTTAAGTTAACGAACGTATTCATTTATATATGTAATTCTCACGCGAATTAAATACTTGTATTGCTCTTTAAGTAAATAAGACTTAACTGTGCACTTAAACAGTACCACTTTGTTTTGCATTTCGCTTATAAAGTTATTTACATACATTTTTTATGCAGCTTTCATACATCCTTAAAGTAACGAAATAATTCATTTCGTTTAAATGCTCTTTGCATTGTTTGAAATGTCGTTTTACATATATATATAAGTAAATTCAAATTCAGCTTCATCGCCAAAATAGAAATTCTCGAAAGATGAAATAAGATGAGATAGAAATTATCTAGGTTAGTGTATTAGAATATTAAAAAAGACTAAAAAAGCGAAATACTGTGCAAGAACATACTAAATCTTAGTAGTAAATATTCTAAATCTTTAAATTTTAGTAGATAAAATTTTTTACATAATTGGAAATGATACAAATGAAAATTTAAAACTTTAGCTTTGTCGATTTATTGAGCACTAATATCATAGCTTCATAAATTAATACGTATAGTTCAACTATATTTTTAATTTATTTATCAATAGATGGTGTCCAAAGGGTCTATTAAAGGTACTTACGTATTAACGCAACAAGGCCAAAATTCGCATAAATTGCCAAATTTGGCGACCCTACTTACGGCAACCCTACGTTCTATACGTGGTTTTTCGTAATACCTTATCGAATTTATATGGCGCCAAGTTCAAGCTGTTAATGGCGAAGACGGTTTTCAATCAGTGCTAAAAGCAATAGCCAAAAGATTTCCGCCGAAAAAATATCCGCCGAAAGAATAACTTACTTTATCTATTGGTACCTATGTAGTATATTTGCTAATTCTGAACTCTACTCTCCCACCGAAAAAAAAGTTTATAACCCAGTTAATACTGTCTGGTTTTTATTTTGTAGATACAAGGACAGATTCATCATCGAATTGGATCATTAATAATTAATAATGCCGCGACCGTTGTTGATCGAAAGTTGATCGAATCTTTCCCGACAAAGCCGTGATGCAAGAAGAATACGAAATACTGCAAATGAAAGGACTGAAGAAGAACAAGAAATTGCACGTGAACAGCGCCGCGATAGTATGGCTCGACTTCGTGCTTCTCAATCACGAGAGCAAAGTGAAGCAGCCCGTGAAACAGCTCGGTTGGCAATGCAGAATCGTCGAGCGAACAACAGAGGTCAACAAATAGATAATTTGCGACGCAGAACAAGATATTTATCAAGTGCTGATTTGAATCGAGCAGCGTTTCAATACGATTGCAGCAATGATTACAGCTTGCATCCTAGCGTTTGCATTGGGCAAATGGACGTAGTTTGCGAGTATTGTGGTGCATTAAAGTTTTCCGGAGAAACGCCTGGATTATGCTGCCTTAATGGTAAAGTGAAATTGCCATTGTTGACTCCGCCACCTGAGCCATTGTATTCATTGCTTTGTGGCGAAACACAAGAATCACGCCACTTTCTTGCAAATACTCAAAAATACAATGGTTGTTTCCAGATGACGTCATTTGGGGCAGATATTATCGAAGAACGGGGATTTAATCCGACATTTAAGGTATTTATTTTTGTACTTATATAGAATGTAGTTAAAGAATAACTTACTTTATCTATTGGTACCTATGTAGTATATTTGCTAATTCTGAACTCTACTCTCCCACCGAAAAAAGTGTTTATAACCCAGTTAATACTGTCTGGATTTTATTTTGTAGATACAAGGACAGATTCATCATCGAATTGGATCATTACTACCTTTCGAGGATACACAGAATAAATTTTTACAAATATATTTCATGGGCAACATGGAAGAACAACTTGATCGACGCCTAGAGATCAATGCAGGAATGAAGCGAGCAATTCTTCAAGACTTGCAGTGTCTGCTTCATGAACATCATGCGTTGGTCAGGTTGTTTAAAAGTGCTTTAGAGCGCATGCCAAGTGATGACTATAAAGTTGTTATCAAAGCAGATAAACGACCATCTGGAACACACGAAAGGACATTTAATGCTCCAACAGTAGACGAAGTTGCCATCCTGATTGTTGGTGAACAATTGGAAAAACGCGATATTGTGCTTACACGTCGCGATACTGGGCAACTGCAACAAATATCTGAAACTCATCGATCATATGACACATTGCAATACCCGCTGATGTTTTGGCAAGGAGAAGATGGATATTATTTTAATATTAAAATGAAAAATCCATTGAATGGTGAGTATCAGTATCATAATTTATTTCATTTATTTGTGAAAGACACTGATTTAAAATAATGTTTATTAAAAAAATGGTTAATGTCTGTATTGTTTGCCTTTAAAATTTGCCTTTGAAATGGTTAATTATCAAATTTTTAATTTCAGGTGAAGAAACTACAAAGAAAGTTAGCTCAATGAATTATTACGCATATCGTTTGATGATTCGTCAAAATGCTGACAACTATTTGCTGCGGTTTCGTCGATTGTTTCAGCAGTATTGCGTTGACATGTATGTAAAAATAGAAACGGAACGTTTAACATTCATTAGGTTGAACCAAGCCAAACTGCGTTCTGATGAGTACATCCATTTACGTGATGCAGTTAGTACTGAAGGAAATGCAGCTAATATTGGTCGATTAACTATTCTGCCGGCGACATACATTGGTAGTCCACGTCATATGCATGAATATGCACAAGATGCAATGACATATGTTCGTCATTACGGTCGGCCCGATCTCTTTATTACTTTTACCTGTAATCCAAAATGGATAGAAATTACTCAATTGCTGCTTCCCGGACAAACATCAAGTGATAGACACGACATCACAGCACGTATATCCAGGCAAAAAATTCGGTCCCTGATGAACTTTATTGTTAAACAACGCGTCTTTGGAGATACTCGATGCTGGATGTATTCAATCGAATGGCAAAAGCGAGGCCTGCCGCACGCACACATTCTTATTTGGTTAGTGGAAAGAATTCAGCCTGACCAAATAGATGATATCATATGTGCTGAGATTCCTGATTATGAAGTCGATCCAGACCTACATGATGTTGTTACTACTAATATGATTCATGGACCGTGTGGTGCCATCAATCCCCAATCACCTTGCATGGTCGATGGAAAGTGCTCTAAACGATATCCACGGAAATTAACGGCGGAGACTGTCACTGGCAATGATGGTTATCCGCTGTATCGGCGTCGATCACCAGATGACAACGGTCGAACTGTCACAACGAAAGTGAAAAGAATGGATTTCGTTGTCGACAACAGTTGGATTGTTCCATATTCGCCACTTATTTCTAAATCGTTCAAGACACATTGCAACGTTGAATACTGCAATTCAGTTAAGTCCATAAAATATATTTGCAAATATGTCACGAAAGGCAGTGATATGGCGGTTTTTGGATTGCAATCCTCGAATACCAACGATGAAATTTCACGATATCAAGTTGGTCGTTATGTGAACTGTAATGAAGCGATTTGGCGTATATTCGCATTTCCCATTCACGAACGTCATCCTACTGTTACGCATTTGGCGGTGCATCTGGAGAATGGTCAACGAGTATATTTCACGGCTTCGAATGCTACGCAACGTGCTGAAACACCTCCAGCAACTACATTGACCAGTTTTTTTGCAATCTGCCAAAGCGATCAGTTTGCACGAACTTTGCTTTACTCGGAGATGCCACGTTATTATACTTGGAATGCTTCATCGAAGAATTTTCAAAGACGGAAGCAAGGCGATGCGGTTCCTGGGTATCCAGATGTGCGTTCTACTGATGCTCTTGGTCGTATGTATACAGTTCATCCAAAGAATAATGAATGTTTCTATTTGCGGTTGTTGCTGGTAAATGTGCGTGGGCCAACGTCATTTGAGTCACTACGAACTGTTAATGGTGTAATATTCCCAACATATCGTGCTGCATGTGAAGAATTGAAGTTATTAGAAAACGATAGTCATTGGGATACGACAATCGCTGAAGCCATTATCTCTGCATCTCCAAGTCAGATACGCACATTATTCGCTATCATAATTTCGACATGTTTTCCATCAAACCCATGTAACCTGTGGCACAAATACAAGGATAATATGTCAGAAGATATTTTACATCAAATTCGTGTCAGTTCCAGAAATCACGATATTGAGATGAATGAGGAGATACATAATCGTGCTTTACTATTGATCGAAGATATGTGTTACCTCATGTGCGGTAATTTATTAATCAGGTTAGGAATGCCAGCACCATATCGTGAAATGAATGACGCATTTAATCGAGAATTGGAACGGGAACGTGAATATGATCACCAGGAATTAGATTTAGTAGTTCAAACGAATGTACCCCTGTTGAATTACCAACAAAAGGAAGTTTATGATACTTTAATGAAGGCAATCGATAATGAATATGGTGGTTTATATTTCCTAGATGCCCCTGGTGGAACTGGCAAGACATTCCTCATGTCATTAGTTTTAGCAACTGTTCGGGCGAGATCTAACATAGCGGTTGCAGTTGCTTCTTCTGGAATAGCAGCCACATTGTTAGAAGGATGCCGTACGGCTCATTCAGCATTCAAATTACCGTTAAATCTTCAAACTATTGAAGAACCAACGTGTAATATTGCAAAACACTCAGCAATGGCCAAAGTTTTAGCGGTATCGAAAATCATCATCTGGGACGAATGCACAATGGCGCATAAACGTGCATTAGAAGCACTTAACCGAACATTAAAAGATTTACGCAATGACTCGAGATGTTTTGGAGGAGCAATGATTTTACTTTCTGGCGATTTCCGCCAAATACTGCCAGTAATTCCAAGATCTACGGCTGCCGACGAAATAAACGCTTGCCTCAAATCGTCAAATCTATGGCGCCATGTGAAGAAACTGCAACTGACAACAAACATGAGAGTTACATTGCTTAATGATACATCTGCTGAAGATTTCTCGGAGCAATTGCTGACTATCGGTAATGGTCAAGTACCTGTCGATGAATCGAGCGGATTAATATCATTTCCAAATAATTTCTGTAATTTTGTCTCATCAAAAGACGAACTTATCAACAATGTATTTCCAGAAATTATTTCTAACTACAAAAATTATGAATGGATAAGTGAGCGAGCAATTTTAGCGGCTAAGAATAAAGATGTAGATGACCTAAACTACATAATTCAAAATAAGATCATTGGAACAATGCATTCATTCAAATCTATTGACTGCGTCACAAATGAAGATGAAGCCACCAACTATCCAATTGAATTTTTAAACTCTTTGGACGTGCCTGGCTTACCACCGCACAATTTACGCCTAAAGGTTGGCTCCGTAGTAATCATGCTTCGAAACATAAACCAACCAAAACTGTGCAACGGTACGCGTTTGGTGGTTGGAAAATTGATGAACAATGTAATTTACGCTACGATAATGATAGGAAAATTCAAAGGTGAGGAACTTCTCATTCCGAGGATACCGATGATCCCAACCGATATGCCGTTTGAATTTAAAAGACTTCAATTTCCGATACGTCTTGCATTTGCCATGACCATCAACAAATCACAAGGCCAATCCTTAAAAGTTTGTGGTTTAAATCTAGAACATTCATGTTTTTCCCATGGTCAATTATACGTGGCATGTTCACGGGTCGGAAGACCATCTGCGTTGTTTGTTTTTGCGCCTGATAATAAAACAAAAAATGTCGTGTATCACAAGGTACTTAAATGAAGAGCAACCTATGTACTAAAATACAGAAATAATTATGAATGATTGATGTAGAAATTTAATTTTTTTTGTATTTTTTCCAATAAAAAAAAAATCTGCTTATTTATTGACATTAAGGCGGAACAAAGTTCGCCGGGTCAGCTAGTATATTATAAAAATAAAAAATTTAGATAATTCCTTCCTTCAGCAATCCCATGCCTGGTTTACTGGTACGGTCTTAATTGATGATAAAATATGAGATACATTTTGTAATGGTTATTGAAACATTATATATATACAGTACCCTTCCAAATTATTAGGGACACTTAAAATTTCTAAAAAATTTTCATTTTTCAAACTGTCATAACTTTTTCAAAAATGAATCAATTTTTATAAAAACTTCAGGATATCACGTTCAGGTCTTCTACTTTTACCTAAAAATTACTAATTTAATTTATCTCAATTTTTTGCGAAAATTTGCACATTTGCACAAAGCAATTTTTTTTTTTTTAAAAATGTCAAGTTTGACAAGTTGCTACTTTGTAACAAAATTTGTTGCATAAAAATTATTATTTACACATTAAAGTACAAGTCATTAACTTTAAAACGCGCTAAAGTAAATGACTTTACGAAGTTTTTTGACTGAACAAACAAACAAACAAACAAACAAACAAACAAAAAAATGCAAATAATGTTAATTAAAATTCTACCCTTTGATTGAAAAAGCATGGAATTAAAATCTACATTATATTTTATTGGCGGAAAATGCATATTTCTAAAGCTTGAGGTTATATTAAAAAGAAATTACCCTAATATATTAAAAATAGAAGGGAAAAAAGGGGGATTGATGAATGCAGATGTTTTTTTCCTGATATAGTGTCATTCTTCCCTTTCAAAGTCTATATAAAGCAGTAGAGCTATTGACTGGTAACTGATATTTTTTTCTCAAAATATTTTTATAGTATCTTTGACATTATCAGATTTTCTATAAAGAAAGTTTGTGAAAAAAAATTCCAATGAGTACATAGATTTAAAAAAAATTTTTTTTAGCATAACTTATCTTTTTTGATATAAGATTAAAAATGAATATTTTAATATGAAGATATATAGATTAAATATTTATTTATTTATTGATGAATGACTACATTTATAAACACAATCTGTTGCATTTGTTTTGTCATATTAAAAATCCAGAGAAAAAATCTCAATATTAAATTAAAATTATGGTTTGCTAATTAAAACTTTGGTTTAAAAGTTAAAGAATAAGGGTCTGTGTTCGAGCCAAATTTATTACCACTTAGCAGTACCTTTACAAAATACTTTTTCTTAAAATTTTGTTTTTGTGTCATGTAAGAAATGATAAATCCATACTTTTTTTATATAATATTTAATTTTCACAAATTATGTCTAAATTTTCACAAAATAAGTACTTCACAGGAAGACCTAGACAGACCCCTGAACTATTCTTTATTCTCTATTTCATCTAGTCTTTAAATTTTAATCATGCATTTGTTTCAAAATGGTTGCTATGCATTCAAAGCTATGTATTATAATGAAAAATTATTTTAGTAAGATAGAGCTTCTAAAATATTGTAAATATAGTTTTAATATTAATTTAATTTTGATTAAAGATTTATAAAGTTTTTTAATAATAAATTAAAGTTCTTACAAAGTATTTGAATTAATAAAAAAGATGTGATTTAAAAAAAAAAAAATCACGAACCCTGGTAGCTATGCATTTAGTTCTGAAAACGGCTTAAAGAGTTTTTTAGCATTCTAATATGTGCATTATATAGCATGAAAATATGTTAGGGCACATATAGGCTACGCTAATTTACTTGTCAAAAGAGAAGAATGCTGGACTTTTAATATGCGATATTAAGTAAACAAAATAATGGCAGAACTAAAGAAAGCAAAATATTTTCCAGCGAGTGTTGGTTTAACATCAAACATTTCCCATATAGATTAGCTTATATTTGCTGTCCGATATATAAACAACAGATTTTCGGAGATCATTTTTTGAATTTTATTCCAATTGAAAGGCCTATATCTGAATATTTGATTGATACTAGTGCGTCTTTTCTTAATGGCAAAGTCATAAATGTAAGTTATTTTGTATTTGATTTTATAAACGTCTCTGAACAGCCAACTCAATTTTCTGGGTTTACCACTACTAATGTTCAACGTATGAAGCGTAATAATTTTGAACCTAATCCAGAAGACAAAGGGAACTCCTAGATCAAGTATTGGAAAAACTTCACCTACATGAAGGACTTTTTGATGGAACTAACCTGCATTTGCATTACATGGAGAGGAAAACCATGAAAACTTCCAACTATAAGCCTGGCAACTAGAAGAATCAAACCCTACCACTGAGGATATTTTTCATCAGCATTGTAGTAAGCGCGGGTTAGATGTGGAATTTATATTGGCCAGCCGGGTTCCAATCCCAGTCGATACTGGGATTGGAACCCGGATCACCTCATTGAAAGGTGACCAAATGATTTTTAAAAATTATTCAAAAACAACTTTTTTCCATATATTATATTATAAAATATAATATTTTCCATATGTCATAAACTTACTCATAAAGGACTCTCATATAAAAACAGGCCCAGTGCTCCTGAAAACATATAATCAGCTCTGATTCTATACAAAAGAATTGTCAACCTAGGGATGAGCATAAATGCTGTTAGTAGTACTTATGTCTAGTTTAGTTCATGTAATGTGTTCAATATAACTATTATCTTTTAATTTAAAAATATTAAAATTAACCACAGTTTGTGTTTTTTTTTTTTTTTTTTTTTCAGCTGCTACCTTAAAAACAGTTCAAAGAAGCTAGTCGACGAGAAAAAGCTGAAAAATTTGGTGAAGTTCTTGCCACCGCCAACAACTGGGAAGGCAGGAAAACTAAGTTTGCCTCAACTGTCACAGTTTTGTTTTTGAAACAATTGCTTGTATTAAAGAATACAATAAATTATAGAAATTAGTATATTATTCTTTACTGTTTAATAAAAATTATATTTCATTTACACATTTGATAGCTGTTCAAGCCCTAATAGATATTTTGGCAACACTTTAATGGCCAAAGGCCATAAGTAAATTAAATCGTAGCTTATTCTACCATGTTTACCCTCTTTTAAATCTGAAAAAAGTGACTCCGGTTATTTTATTATGATAATATCAGTGTAAATATTGCTTTTTTTAAATCAGTTTTCTTAAAATCGATCCTGATGCTATGAAGATAAGAAATTTTGTTTTCCATACATACTATTTTAGTAAAATACAAATTATATAATACTAAAACTTCACAGCAAAAATGTTTATCGTTAATTCAACATATTGTAATTTTAATCTACATAGTAAAACATAGATGCTGTAAAAATTATTTTACTGTATAAATGGCTGCTTGTACCCTGAAAAAGAGAAGAAATATCTTAACAAAACTATTTACTTTCTAGCTTATTTTCTAGAATAATAGTAAAATATACCTGCCTACCCAAACTTATTAGATATTAATAACTAAACTGCAGACTTTAAAATTCTATAAGTTTTAGTAATAACAAACAATTTAATTTTAAACAAGCTAGAACGATTTTGTTATCAGCTTTTTCCGGGTTACAAACAGGCATGAATATTTTCAAAAACAAATTTTTATTTTCTCAAATAACGTAATTTTGGCGATTGTCGGCATTCCACAGCATTTGTTTTTTGAATATCGTATTGACCATGCCGGTCGATATTGTACAGCGTTTGTAATTATTCATAGATATCGATCGAAGTTCTCCAACGTCTTTACGATATCGAACAATATTGTTTTGCGATACTGAATATACGTTAAAAAAGGGGTTCATTTTTATATTGTACAATATTTCACTACGATATTATACAATGTTCGAAGCTAAGTTTTTACGATATCGTATTTGAGATATGTACTACTTGGGATTTTTTAGTTTTGAAAGAATAATTTCAACTAGAATTCAGCTGTTCTGTTTTTAAGCTACATATTCTAATTCATATCGAGATCTTACAATTATAAAATTTTTATGTGTGGTATGTTATCTAAAAGTAATGAAGGGATAATCTATGTATATATTATTTGAAAATAAAACTTTCAAACGAAGAACATTTCATTTGGAATTCTGCGGATTTATAAAACAGGTAAGTGTTATGATTTTTATACAAAAAAATTTGCTTGTAAATAATTTTTCTTCTTACTCGATGATCGTTCTCTACAAAATGGTTTTTTACGTCTGATTAAATACTATAAGAATTAAAAAAAAGAAACAATACGAAAGTTTTTATTGAAAAATGAGGAATTTTTAAAATCGTTTTTATCCTAAGAATTCTTTATTTTACGTTTTTTAGTTTATAATTTTTTGATAAAATTGTTGTCAAAATACCTTTTTTGAAAAATTAAATGGTATTAAATTATGTGTTTATGTATACTTCTTACATATTCTAATATTTGAAGTAATATGATTCAGAAAAGTATGGAAGAAAAATTCGGTATACGTATTAACCACAGCTACAGATTTGGCAGATTCTAAAGTGCCGAGTGCCGCCAATCTACACTTAAAATTTTTGGAAAAAATCTTAAAATGAAACACTTTGTTTAAAATCAAAGTAGTCAATCGGATTTCGGTGGAAAATGGGCCGATATAGAGTTTAGCATAGATTCAAAACAAACTTTTCTCTGACCTGATTCTATAGCCACATGAACTCTAATAAATAAGATTCAAAATGAAATAACATTTCCAAAACGGATGTTTAATAAGATAAAGTTTCATGTTATGGACATTGGTACATTTTCGTTATATTTCACTCCATAAAATATTTCGCTCCTGAAAAAATAAAATTGCATCTTGTTTTGTTTTTGGAAAGTCCCAAAGACGCATTTTCGTAACACTAAGAAATGGCGACAAAAAAAGAATGTTTTTTTTTTGTTTCGTAAGCATTCTTTATTTTACGTTTTTTAGTTACTAAATAATGATTTTTATTGAAACTTAAAATTTTTTGATATAGTTGTCAAAAAACTTTGTTTACAAAGTTAAATTATATAAAATTATGAGGCTTTACGTCCTAATTTTTCTTCATTTTAATTTTTGAAATAATATGATTCTTAAAACTAAGAAATGTAAAATTTAAATGGGTCTTTCATGTTATACCATTAAATTTAGTAAAACTATTTCTCAGTCATTAGGTTTGAACTCTTATAAGAATATACCTATTTTTTTTTCTCTTTATTTACAAATATTTTTCCGATGTGTTCT
The DNA here is from genome assembly GCA_949128135.1 of Parasteatoda lunata. NCBI lineage: Eukaryota > Metazoa > Arthropoda > Arachnida > Araneae > Theridiidae > Parasteatoda > Parasteatoda lunata. The sequence goes on from OX421975.1 coordinate 112,312,201, forward strand.
GGATGTTCCTTCTCTAAAAAAAAAAGAGATACCATTTTGTTTTCGTTTGCATAAGAAAGAATATCAAAAATTTTTCTTTTTAAAATTTAATCAGCTACAATAAAGATGGAACGTTACAATGCTACACGCTACATTAAAGACGTCTTCAGTGTAACTGAATGACTGTTCATATTCACCTCGTTTTCTAAATAAACAAACAAACAGCTAGTTAAACGGAAGTAACTTCACCCGGTCCGTTTTGCATTAGATTTCCAAACATTGTTGGCGTCTTCTCTTATCTTGATAACGTTTGTTGTTTGGAAATTTAAAAAACTGTTTTATTAAATCGAAATGAGCTTTTCCTATTATCACAAGTTGAATAATGATGGCAAGAAAAAATTGTCATAAAATAATATTCAGTTGTCTGATCCTTTTTCTGGAGAGTTATTTTAAAGTTTAAAATAATGAAATGCAATTAAGTTTTTAAAAGACACTGGTCTCTAGCAGCTGAATATCAAGTTAAAATATATTTACCTCGCAGATATACTACTTATTCATGGCATTCTAAAAATATGCACAGCTTAAAACTTGTAACTTTTAGATATGACATTAAAAGAAGTGGCTTCATTGTCAATTTGTAACAGAAATTTTGTTTTCTTCCAAAAATTACTTTTCATAATGGAAATATTTTTTCTTTCTTTCTTAAATAAACGCAATATCTTCAATTCCCGCACGCAAACAAAAAAAAACACAAGATATGTTACTTCATCAAATTTTCTTAAAATGCATTTATTTTCGTCTTCTTTAGGAAGTTTAATTGCTTAAAGCAGGGGTGGTCAACACTGAGCATCTTGTGCACCACTTTTAGTGCAAAAAATCTTGAACATGGCAATTATTAATAAAAATTTTATGTCAAGTCAATAAGTGCTACCGTGTTAATGTTGTTCATTGAATTATTACGCGTACAGTAACTTTTTTTCTAGATCAAATAAGTTAGCAAATATCACAGATGTTATCTTTAAAATCTTGAAAAATTAAATTGTTTCTAGTGAAATTTAAACAATGGCTAGCATTTAACCAATCACTATTTTTTGATCATCATTTTTATATATTTAAATGAGCAAGAAAATAATAAACAGAAAATTGCATTTAATTATTTTTTTTTAAATGAAACAATTTTAAAATTACAAATAATAAGGAGAAAACTTACAAGGATACAAGCACTAATGCGATTTCTGTATTGTTTTAATTTTAACTAATTATTTTATATTAAAAATTTTTTAAATTTTTTTTTCTATTTAAATTGAGTTTGTGTGCTACACAAAATGCAATTTCTGGTTTAAAGTAACTTTATTTTTTATATGTCAAACACAGCACACACGAATCTGAATTATTTAGTGTAAAAAGTCATGTTTCTCTATTTAGATATTACCTTAAATTTTACATTACATTATGGGAAAGTACCAATTTTATTTTAAATTACGCTTGATGAAATCTTGAAATTTAAAGAATAATAATATTGTATATATTATATGAAAAATTATTTTTGGAAAAATTTTAAGAAATATATACAGAAAAGTTCTTTTTGTTGAGATTATATATTTTTTAAACTCGAAATTTCAGGAAAGGGATAACATGGGCCTTTGGCTTCATCACTGAGTAGAAACAAATATAGCCCATGTTAAAAAAAATAGTGGAGATCTTTATTTTGAAATAATTCCAGGTAATGTTTGCGTGTAGATCTTTATATTGAGTTATTTAGAGACTTTAGAAACAAACACACTTCAAAGAACCTTTATTTCTTTTTTAACTTTTATGTATTCAAAGAGCCTTTATTTAACTTTTATGCATTTTTCCTAAAAATGAATTTTTCATATTAAACAGCGATGATTGAATCAGCCTAAGTAAATACATTAGAAAAGAAATAAGTTCCGGTTGCTCCGGAAGTTCATGCGGACCATTACGTCTGCTGGCGTAAATAAGCTCCGCCTACAGATAAGGTGAATAGAAATCGCAGGTATTCGTCTCATACATCAACGCCCCCTATAGTTCGTTGCGATCGCGAATTCTAAAGTCCAATTTACTGACTTTCAAATAAGAAAAATTTTATTCATAATTTTCTTTTATTTTATAATTTAGTTTTAAATGTGGGAAAAAGTATTGGTGATCGAAATGAGTTTACTCCCTGTTTCGGTTTCGTCTCCCATTATATGAAAAAACAACTATAACTTCATTTCGAAAAATCGGACTTCAAAAATTTTGAAAAGCGGATGGACTAGAATTCAAATTGGCTAACTAAATTGGTTACAGGTGGTGTAGAACAAAACTCTCTACCTATGGCAATACTTCGCATGTGTTCCCCATTAGTGTGTGGAAAGTCAGAGCAGAAGGAAATACGTTAGTTTCTGTCCTGATTTTCAAATTGGCGATCGCAACACTCGAATACGCCATCTGGGGAGAGACCGGTTTCATGCCTTTAGCCATTCTCCCTTCCCTCTCCTCCTCTTTTCAGTTGTATAGGAATGTACTACGATCTTTTCCTTTTTCTTAATATTTGTAAGTTTTATTTAATAAAAATATTTTTTAAAATTTCCGTGATACTTTTCTTTACAACTATGTTTAATGCAGTTTTCAGTTCCATATAGTTATCCAACTTAAAAGATTTTAATCTATATTAATATCAAGAGAGAACCTAGCGTAGTTCCTTCCTCTATGACTTTCCACACGCTAATGGAGAAAGCATGGGAAATGTTGCCATAGGTAGAGAGTTTTACTCTACGCCACCTGCAGCCCATTTCGATCGCCAATAGATAAAAATCTTTTAAGTCAGTGAACTATATAGAACTGAAAACTACATTCAACATAAAAGAAAGCTTCGTAAAAATTTAAAAAAAATATTTGGGACAATTAAATACGAAAAATATTAAGAAAGGGGAAAATATCGTAAATACTGCTGAGAAAAAAAAGGAAAAGAAAGAGTCAAGTCTTCTCCCCAGATAGCGTATTCAACGTAGGCCTTAAACGTAGCGATCGAGAATGTGACGTCATCATACATGAAGCAAACAAAGAATATACTATAACAACAAAAGCTAAAAGCAAAGTATTGGTTGATAGCAATACTCTTACTTTGTGAGAATTTGTTTAAACTACTCGCAGTTCTATCTGTTTATTACGTTTTTACAGTTTAAAAAATTAGTTACTGTTCACTGTATTTTGTAAATAGTTTACAAACAGCTACTGGGAAAACGCATTGAACATTGACTAGATTTACGCGTATTTTGTATCATTAAATGTCAAAATAAGATAAACAAAAGACTGTTAGGTAATCCAGGATGCTAATTCAGCAATTTTAACATCGTATCTCATCGCTCTTATAATTTAAGAAATAAATTTATGGCTACTTAACTAAAAAATAATGAGATTTAAATTATTCAATTGCAAATCACCCTACAGTGTTGGAGCTTTTGCATTTGCAATTTTAGGTTGTTTAACGCTAATAATTGCATTATCAAGTCCATACTGGCTTGTATCGAATCCTGATTCTGGTTCTAATTTCATTAGATTGGGTTTGTGGAATGTTTGCTTTAAAGAGTATCGTCATCCATCTTTGAAGTTTGATAGTATATTTGATGGCTGTTATTCATTCCATGGTCATCGGTCTGAAACTATTCGGAATTTATTACAACCAGGTTTAAAAGATGCAATTATTTTCTTATTAATAAATTATTTTGTATAATAATAGAAGCGGTAAAAATATACTTGAGGGTGCCCCTTGACGAAATTGTCGACTTATGTTTGGCGCCATTCTTGTTTGGCGGCCAAAACATAATGATTTTTCAATAAAACATTGGAAGATTTCAACAAAACATCAGCCAAAACTTTATAAAATTGTAATGAACCCAATATAAGAAAAATTAATAAAACCAATAAAATGCATTTTGAATCGAACCTAAAATTAATGGAGTAAGCACAGAAAGAAAAGGAAAAAAACAACTCCCACAAACAGGACATTTATACCTATTACTAATTAAACCTGTCTTGCAAACACACATTTCTTTTATTGCCTTTTCCTGCTTTTATTGATTATTTGAATATCTTAATTAAACCTTCATACATACACCAGTCAATCACTGCTTTTTTCCCCATTGTTATTCAAATCGTACAGAAACTTAAGATTTATCTTATTTACTGTAGTCATTTTTAGGACCAGAAGCAAAAATAACCTTACCAGCGGGTTTCCAAAGAAGAACTAAAGGACCTCTGAAATTACATATACCATTGAACATTTAAAAATAATGCTAAAATCTAAACCAATCAGAATCACGATTGGGTTTCAACATCAACCAGCTTGGCGAGAATCAAGGGGCACCCTCAAATATAGTCTACCCATAGAAGCATTGTTTTGTATGATGTTATTTTTAATAGATAATTTTATTAAAATAAAAATAAAGTCAGTTGCATTCAACGAGAAAAGATAGGTCAGTGGGTAAAAAAAGCAAGCTTTTTTTTTTAAAGAGGGCTGTAAAACCAAACCATTAAATTAATTTTACTGAAAATTTTGATGCATTTTATATACAATGGATTCATACTGATTAAATATGAATTTTGTTTGATTGTTTTCTAAAAATTAAATGTTTTGATATAACCTACTTTATCCCAGAGTGGGTATAGTTCTAAAGTTAGTATATATTTCACTAAAAAACACATAAAAATCTTGTTTTAGAAATAAAAATGCTCCTAAATAAATATATCATATTTAAAAAATATAAAAGCCAAACAAGAATGCAATTAAATTTGTTTGTTGTTTTAAAATTTGTTTTCATTTGTTTGTTGTTGTTTCTATTGCAATAACAAATATTTCTAATAAATTTTGTTTATAACAAATTATATTTGCTACTTCATGTGTTAACTAATTGAATTAAAAATGTTTTTTTTTTTCAAATTTGGCAAAGCTTAGAAAAAAATGCAGTATGATTTTGTAACACATAAAATACCTCAATGTCCTATCCTGTGTTTTTGAAACCTAACTTAAAATTTTTGTTGATTATTATACTTTATTTTTGCCCTTAACTATATTAAAAATATTTTTTACATAAAATTAAACAGTTTTTATAAAATAAGGATTAGGTTTATCTATTTTTTAAAAAAATAGAATGCTGATCAGAAAACTCTTTATCAATAAGAGTTTTTATAGAAAGAAGCACATTAAGATTTATATCCTGTAGTACGAATTATGTAGGGTAACCCGGGGTAATTCAGGATCACTCTGTTTCTGGGGTAAATAATGATCATCTAAGTTTTATTTTAAAAAAAAGTATTTTTTTTTTTAATTTGAGACATGAACAAGAATATGCTTGTAGACTTTACTAAAGTATAACTACATTTACTTAATAATAGTTTTTTGTTTAATCTAACAAAATAAGTATCTTTTAAACTGCTTTCTGTATTTTCCATTTCAAAGATGGGTTTCAAAATGAGCACATTTCTTCAAAGATTCACATTCCTTCTCTTAATAATAAATATTTTGAGTTACTTTCTTTTTCTTTGATATAAAAATAGTGTAAGCGTTTGTTTAATTGTTTCACATCTACTGTAAACATTATTATCAGGGCCCGACTTAGCCTAATTGGGGCCCGGGGCAAAAATCTCTTTGGCCCCCCCCCTCTGTTTCACTATTTCAGTAATGAAGAACCTAACATTATGGAGATATTTAAATTTTTCCCCTCATTAAAAATAACAAGTAAAATGATTGGAACCTAAAATAGCTATAAAGTCCACCCCCCTCCAATGGTCAGACGAAATATGATTCTGTCCTTGTTATTGATTTTCTTACAATTATATGTCCATCATGCTAAATGTAGTTTTCTGATTGTTAACTTTCTCATCTAGCTGTGAAAAAATTCATATCCTTGCTGACATTAGGGCAGAATTCAGCAAAAATTTATAATTACAATGGCTCAATTAAGCCAATCAGAAGCCTGTATTTTTGTAAGCATATTGCATTTTGCGAAATGTAAAAATACAAGCTTTTGATGGGTCAAATTTGTCTATCATAGTTGTGAAATTTAAGCTGCATTCTGCCCTAGAAAGCCATGGATTTACGAAATATAGATTGTGTTCATACGATAGATTAATGAAGAAGCTAACATAAAACTGACGGATTTTACACTGTACTGATATTTTGTTTAAAAAAAGTTCATTAAAGAAGGAAAGGTAATATAAACTCTTCGGTTTGGGGGCCCCCTTAGATGTGGGGACCCGGGGCGGCTGCCCCGTATGCCCCTGCCTTAGTCAGGCTCTGATTATTATTGATTATAGGAAACTATATCAAATGTTGCCCCCTACAGATGGGGTAATTATTCATCACTGGGGTAATTCATGATCATTGTCATTTCTTCTTATAAATAGTATAAAAAATAACTAATAAATAGCTAATTGTCTTTTCTTTAAGTAACAGTTCATATTTATAAGTGGAACAACTATAAAATATATTTTATCTGTAATCACAAAATTTGTTTTTAACTCTATACAAGACAAATGTGTTCTGATTTGCACCATTTCTAGTTTGTCTTACCTTGCTTCTATCTTAATCTTATGTGTGTGCATTGTTAGAATAATTTTTAAGTTTATAAATTAATCTAATATAAATATGAGGAGAAATTATAAGCCTAAAAAGGATACTAAGCTTCTGGAAAGCAAAATCAGTGAATTTCTTTTAATGATTGAAAATGAAAATTTTAGTGTGAGAGCTGCTGTCAGAGCTGTTGATATACCTTACTGAACTTTACACTCTCACTTAATGAAGTTAAAAAGTCCTGCAAAAGTAACCCATGTGGGAACTCTTTCTTATATGGGCGAATCTCAGGAATAATTAACTTATACGTCTTCAAACTTTTCTTATAAACGTCAAACCGTAACCATCGAAAATAGAAAAAAAATGTATACAATCCAATTCTGTGAGTTTTATGTTAGTGATATTCCAGAAGCTTATTTAAAGTAGAACAAACTTGTATCATTAGTTTAACTCGCAGAATTGGATTTTATACTTTTCCCCCCCAATTTTTGATGGTTACGGTTTGACGTTTATAAGAAAAGTTTGAAGACATATATATAAGTTAATGATTCCTATGATTCGCCCATATTCCAGCAGAACATGAGAATGAGTTGGCTGCTTGCCTAAATTGTATGGCACAATGCAAAGAGTTTTGGAAAATTTAAAGTGTTAATCTTTATTCTTGCTTTTAAATAAATTGTTTTATTACCTTCTTAAACATATATTTTTGGTTTATTTGTTTGATCTTGATGTCTTATTTGTTAATTACCATTGTATAATTATTTTTAAACAGCCATTTACTATAAAGACTGGCGATCAGTAATTACCCCAGAAATGATCAAGAGAAGGGGTAATTCCTGATCACTAAAAATTTAAAATCTTTTAAATTCTAATTAGATTTTTAAACAAAAGAAGGTAGCATAGGACTCAATTCATAAACCCTCAAACTTCCAGTTAATATTGAAGTTCTATCTTGAATAGTTTTTTCACAAAATAGATGTTTGCATTTTTTGATGAGGAATTACCCCAGGTCACCCTAACTGAAATTGTGTTATTAAAGAAGGATGCATCAAGGTATGACTGAACAACAAACTGACTTTGAAGTGTGAAACATGTATTTATTAAGAAACAACAACTTAATTTGATTATTATACTAATATTGCAAAGGAAGCACGCGACGAAGATCAACCTCGAGCTGTCACCTTTGCAGATGTGAATGCTGTCGCCAGGCGAAGGATATACAACCAGCTTTTTAGCAGGGCAACAATCCCCGATCTAAACTGCCCAAGAAACCTCTCCTCTACAATAGCTAGGCTACATACTAGACATTTCAAAGGCATGAAGATCTCACGCACCAATATGAAATCCTATCCCATCTGCAAGTACTGTCCTCATTTGCAACTAACTCCAGACCATGTTTTTGACTGCCAGGCCATTATTGGCTCCCTCTTTCAACTTGGAGAACCCCTATCGAAATTCTCCATGGCCATCGGGCTCCAGAACTTGCAAATCTTGTTATCAAGACTTTTGGAGGACTCTAATCTTTGCACTAGCACTGTATGCATAGATGCGACAACAACAACAACTTAATTAGTTAACCTTTTTCAATTATTTATTTCAATTCAGTTACTTATTTCAATTAACCTTTTAAATATTTTACTATTAAAAATTAGTGTTTATCTATTTGAGTGTTAACCATTTTAAGCATTTTACTATTAATTGTTTCAAATTTATGTTTTCACTTCAACCCATTTGAATAATTTGATAAATAGTTCTTTTTTAATAAAAATTCTTCTGTTATATATTTGCTGAGCCTGACAAGTTTATTGTATTTTTCAGGATGGTTTGTTTTAGTTCAGTGTTTGACAACGTGTGCAACTTTGTTGTCAGCTCTAAGCATATGTTTGCTGGCATATATGACGTTGCAAGTTGAAAGGGAGATCAAAATATTTGTGTCAGCATTTGTGTTTGTTTTGGAAGCTCTTTCTGGTGAGATATATCTACATTAAAAAGCATGATTTACTATTAATATTTCATTCTTGATAGTATTTAAATTCTTTGTCAGTGGTATGGATTTCAAAATTTCAATTTATTCTATGTCTTTTTTGATTAAAAAATTTTCTATGTACTTTGCATTTGTAAAATTTTTTATTCAGATTCAAATTTTTTCTTGTATAAAATGTTTTTTGACATAGTAAATAGTTTTTGTGGATATTTGTTAATATACTTCGTAACTATCAGGAATAGGAAGTTTTTTCCACAGTGGAAAAAATGGACCCGGAAGAAACAGTTTCTTCTAACGCAGGTGGTAGAAACTGCTTTTTAAAAAATGAATATCAAGTATTAAATAAGTTTTTAAACAATTTATTACTACAGTCTAGTTTAAATTATAGTATTAATTCCCAGACTATTTATTCTATGATTTTTAAATAAGTGAAAACTAAAATGCAATAATAAATGTAATGAATTTCTTAAGAAATTGAAATAATATTTCTGTAATTTAATATTGTTATACATTTAACTAATTAATTTTTCAATATTTTATGAAACTGAGTTTAGTAAAGTTTAATTTTATAATTATATAAGGAGCTTTAGAATATCATAATCATTTTTTTAATATATACAGTCGAACCTGTTTATCTCGAATCTCACAGGAAAGAGGAAAAATTCGAGATAAAGAGGTTTCGAGTTATACATGTACTATAAAAAACATTAAATTTAATTAAGAAATTCTATTAAAAGTTCTTTAATTGTTTTTCGTAGAAAAATATTGACATTTCTTTAAATTAATTATACCCACATACATCTATTTACATAACAGATTTTTTACATACATTTAACACTGAAATTAATTTTTCCAAGATTTTTGACTGATAACCTTATTTGTTTCGATTATTCTTTTAAGGTTAGAAAGATCGCAAATTCCTCATACCCAACATTTTCCTGAGATTCAAGAGTAGTTTATAAGAATTCTACAACTTTTTCTACTTCTTTTGCAATCACTTTTGATTCATCAATATGATCTTCAGCTTCTTCCTGTTCATCTAATATTCCTTTGACATTATCTATGATTTCCGTATCTGTCAATGTTCTGCATGTTGCCAGGCAGTTGTCCACTTGTAAAAATCTTCAAAATTAATGCAACATTAAATCCAGATTTTATTGTATTCCATTCTGGCAAATCTGGCACTGCATTTTCAGCGTTAACAGTTTCTTCTTCTTTACTGATGCCTTCAACCTCTTATTCATCTTCTTCACAGCTATTCTTAAAACCAGCTTTTTAAAACCATTTTGGATAGTTTTTAGAGACACATTTCTCCAGGCAAAACAGTAATTCTGATAGCATCTAACTTTTTTCATAACCTTTTTCATCTACAAGTTTGGGTACCAACTGTTCTCTATACTTCACTTTAAGGCTCTTAATTATCCTTTGATCCATTGGTTGCAATTTTGAGGTCAAAATGAATTTTTATTCTTAGCTTTCTTATCTATGTTGAAAAGCTAACCCCTGATGGTCACTACTCATTAACCCCTCACTTACTGTCAGAATCATTGTATTTCTTTCTAGTTAAGGAAGTGCAGGGATAGAGATTCCAAGAAACACCCTAACCTGTTCATCCCTACTTTCTGTGGATTCACGAAATTCATCTCTGTCTACGAGTTCTACTGATGAAATTTTTTTTTGACATTTGTGCTCTATTATTAGAAATTCGAGAAACTGAGGTTTTGAAGAAAAAAATTCGATATAAACATGGAAAATACATTGATTTTAGACAGTAAATGTTGGGAATTTTAAAAATTTCGAGTTGTAGAAGTTTTCGAGATAAAGAGGTTCGAGATAAACAGGTTCAACTGTACTATTAAATTGACTAATCACACATTAAACATATTCATAATTACGAACAGCATACTAATTTTTATTATCAAAGACTCTTCAAATCTATCAAATTAGATTATTAGACTATCAAATACTCAAATAAATAATATGAAAATGATAATTATTATTTTTTAAAGTAGATGTTTAAACTTAAAGCTTTCTAAGTAAATTTGACTTCTTTAAATTTAAGCTATTTGTTTTACAATTTCTTGTAGCTCCTGGTTTATTTTTATTTCTGAATGAAACTCTTGAGTTTTTTTTCAAAATTTTAATTTGTTCAATAGTTATAGCTATTTACAATTCTCATTTTGCAATTTTTTTTACTTTTTGGTTTAAAGAATGCCTATAGATTTTTTGTTTCTAAGAGAAGTAGGAAAAAAATATTTATTCCACTAAATTTTAATTTTTCAAGTTCAATTTCTTTTAAGTTGCCATAAAATTACCAGAGATTTTCACAAATTTTATTTTTCAACTTGTTCAACCAAAAGAAAAGAGAGAGAAATTGTTTAGATAATAAATGCTATACAAATTGCATTACCAATTAATATATGCATAATTATGTTATACAATTCATGGCATAATTGATAATCTATGTACGCCTAGATACAATTGTTAATTATGCACAGTAAAAAAAATCTGTTCTATCCCTGAAGTGATCAGTCATACATATACCTGTATATTCGTTACACACACACACACATATTATATATATATATATATATATATATATATATATATACACACACACACCACACACACTTGTGGACAAAATTAAGAGATGGAAGACATTTTCCCAAATATCTAAAAAAATACTGAATATAAATAAATGAAATTTAGTATGGATTTAGCTTATTCCATGATAATAAAGTATGCAAAACAAAAATGAAAGTGCCATTCACTGGCAAGACCTATTGCCAATAAATCCAATGTAGTCTGAACTTAAGGATAAAAGATGACAATAAAAGTGAGGCTTGTACAGTGTGTTGTCTCTAGTATGGTATATGGTCACCCCTGACAGACAAACAGCACGCACAACGAGTATGCATGCTGTTAATAAGGGAGTTAAGGAGGACTTGTGAAAGACCCTTCCATTCTTCCACCAGAGCAATTTTTAACTCCAGAATGGTTCGGGGGGGGGAAGTTGGCTCATCACAATAGCTCTCCCAAGAGCATCCCAAGCATGTTCAATAGGATTCAGGTCAGGGGATTTGGCTGGCCAATCCATTCGCTGAATATTCTCACTTTTCCAGATACTCATCAACCATGAGAGCCCTATGCGGTCGCGCATTGTCGTCCATAAAAATGAACTCAGGGCCAACAGCGTCCCTGAAAAGACACACATAGGGCTCTAGGACCTCCTGCCTGTACCTCTGGGCATTCACGGAACCATTGTCAAACACATGGAGCGGTGTGCGGGTATCTTGCATGATCCCTGCCCAAACCATTGAGTCCTCCACCAGCATAATGGTCTCTTTCGATAATGTTGCTGGGATGGTATTGGGTTTCAGGTTCCCTCCATATCAATAACCGTCCAGAATCAGGTTGTAGACTGAATCTGGACACATCGGTGAAGAGAACATTAGCCCATTGAAGCTGTGTCCAATTCTGATTTTCTCTTAATTTTGTCCACCAGGGTACATACAGTGAAACCTCCTGTTATGGACATTCCTGCAAAACGGTTGCCTCTCAATATGGACATATTTTTAATTCCCCAGAAATCTTCCATGAATAAACAATTATGTACATTCTCCGCAAAGTGGACACTCCCTTAACCAGATGCTGACAGTCATTTTTGCCCTGAAACGTAATTTTCTATCTCTTCAAACCGAGCTCTACTTTTTCTAAATTTTAAGAAAAATAAATAAATAAACTATTTCTGCTTTAAATTGTAAGGGGGGGAAAATGGAACTTTTCACCATTTTGAAGCATGTAAATTTTTTACCTTATCCATAACTAAAAATATTGTTAAGCTATTTCACTACTAAAGAATCAATCTCTCTCCTGTCACCTTGCCTTATCTTTGAAAAGAAAGGCGAGAAAATGATACTGCTCTTGTGAAATAAACATCTTTTATCTGAAGGACACAGGTTATGAGACCCCTCACATTGAAATGACATGCTCTCAATGCTTCATCCCCCCATGAAATTTTAAATTTTTTTTTTTTATAAACTTGAAGACTGTATTTAACACAGCTGGGGTTGAAAGAAAAGAGAACAGAAGTATAATCTTTGAGGTGTTCATATAAATAAAACATTTATTCAGACACTTAATAGATGATCAATTATGAATAATGAATTCCATAAGTCCTCATGATTTACAGGTATTCATTGCTTTTTTTTGTTTTTTTTTTGCTGTGAATTGTGGGAGGTTTAATTTGAAGGAGGTACTAGCCACGTTTTCTATCAAGTGATAGGTTGGTCGTAGGAGATGTAAACCTAATAATTGAAACCGACTAAGGACTAAAAGCTCTTATTTGGTATCATATGTCTAACTTGAATATCTGTGTTAATAAGATACTGATATTAATTTATCTGTAGCTACATCTAGTATTATGTATTTATATCAAACTTTTTTATATTCTTTTTTATCGAAAAAATATTTTTTAAAGTTTAAATAATTATCCTTGTAGATAGTTATTGTAGATTATTGCATTATTTCTATATCTTTAAAAATATTCTAAAACCAATTTACGGTGTTAAACTTCGTTATTAGGGTACCCTTCCCGTAAACGGACAACTCTCATAAAGGGACGTTTTTTCGGTCTCTAGAATGTTCGCTTAATCAAGGTTTCACTGTGTATATATATATATATTTATTTTCTTAATTTAGGTGTCCTTGAATTTCTTTAAATTTATATCAATACATTTTGCATTATTTTCATTCCATTCACAAAATATAAATGACATTAATCATAATGTTAATTGTAACATTAATTGTATTGTAATAATCAACATTATGAATGCTTTCAAATTTATTTTAAATAGAGAACGTTATTTTTTTTGATTTTTAAAAAAATATTTTTTTTTTGAATTAAATCGGATTTTTTTTTATTTAAATCAGATTTTATTTATTTTTATTCAAATACACTGTAAGAACTTTTATTGATGATTAAAAAAACTTTACAAATGTTTAATCAAAATTAAATTAATATTAAAACTATATTATAACAATATTTTAGAAGCTCTAACTTACTAAAATAATTTTTCATTATAATACATAGCTTTGAATGCATGGCAACCATTTTGAAACAAATGCATGATTGAAATTTTAAGACTAGATGAAATAGTGAATTTAAAGAATACTTCAGGGGTCTGTCATTTTTCTGCGAGGTACTTATTTTGTGAAAATTAAAAATTTTTTTTCACAAAGTTTCTTTATAAAAAATCAGATAATGTCAAAGATACTGTAAACATATTATGAGAAAAAAATACCAGTTAATAACCCTACTGCTTCAAATAGACTTTGAAAGGGAAGAATGCCAATATATATGGAAAAAAATATCTGAATTCATCAGCCTTTCCCCCCCCCCCTACTTTTGGCATATTAGGATAATTTCTTTTTAATATAACCTCAAGCTTCAGAAATATACATTTTCCACCAAGAAAATATAATGTAGATTTTAATTCCACGCTTTATCATTCAAAAGGTAGAATTTTAATTAACATTATTTGCATTATTTTTTGAAAAAAAAATCTTATTTATTAATTACTTTCTACAGCTATGTAAGTCTATATTAAGACCCCATTAAATGTTTACTTTAATCTGTACTTTCAATCTCAAGAATCAAAAGATTTTTAAAAATGTAATTTCAAATGTGTTGGAATTTAACACACACCAAGAAAGAAAGTAATTTTGTTAACTAATATAATTAATGCCACAATTTATTTAAAAGAAATTTTAAAAGTAAGAAAAGAAAATAATAAAAGTATCAATAATTCAGAACACTGTTTTTTAACTTGATCAATATATATTTTAAAAAATCATTCGATTTCAATCCCGATTTAAATCAAGCTGATTTAAATAAACAAACCCTGGTTTTAAATTGTGCTAAAATGCGTAATAAGTCTGCTGTCTTGATGAATAAGGTTCTAAAATTTTTTTAAAAATTTTTTGTTGTTCTCTAAACATAGCTGGGAAATGTATTCACCCTCGTTAGCAACAACCTTTCAATGAAGGATTGAAAATGAATTGGGTTTTAAGACTAACGGATATTTAATGCACCGAAACGACATTACTTTCCGGTCCCCCTAATATTTTAACCCTTCATAAGGCCGTGGAAAGTATACTCACCAATTTCATTCATTTTTAAATGTTGATGGTAAGTTATTTTCTCACCTATGATTTGTGCTGGTCTCTGTTAATGACTTCAAAAAATACAAAAAAAGCAGGGTTTTGTTTCTATAAATATGGGTATCAGTAAATGTTAGTGCAGGGAGGTTTTTTTCTTGTTTGTCATGTGTTAATTTATTTGATTATTTCTCATTTAATTTTTTGATCTTGTGGGGTGATAGTTATCGACTCTGTCACCCTTCATCTATCAAAAGGTACCACAAGATAGAATCGAGTTAGCATGTCTTATATGCTTAGTGAATTGATATTTAATAATTGTAATGGTAGTTACGCCACAATACTTCCCCACCAGATTTTTATCAGGGATAGAATTTCGAGTGCTTGTGGTGAGAGCTGTATTAAGTTCACGGTTCTCTGTGTGGTCTATCCTATTATCAGTCAAGTGTGTGCAGAATCCTGTTGTGCATAAATGAGACTGAGAAGCAAAAGCGCGAGTAGTACGATGACACAGTCACAAATAGCTAGTCAATGTAGACTATCCATTGAAGTAGGCGTGTTCATATCACGTCTGAAGGTCACCCATGTGGGGATAATTTTATTAAACACGGAATTTTTATAAATTTGGTTGTAAGTTATCATAGTTTATGGCCAATTTTTTAAGATGAGTAAAGTTTTGAAATACCTCATCTACCATCCCACAAAAAAAAAAAAAATTGTCTTAAAAATCAAATTAATATTATTTAATCAGCTAAACGAATTTCTTTTTATAAATCAATCTTAATATATTAACGTTGGTAGGGAAAAGTGTCCCTATAAAGTGTTAAATTGTGGTGACACATTGGATGAGTATAAAATCTATTGTTTTAATGATTCAAGACTTTCTT
This sequence comes from Parasteatoda lunata, assembly GCA_949128135.1. Taxonomy (NCBI): domain Eukaryota; kingdom Metazoa; phylum Arthropoda; class Arachnida; order Araneae; family Theridiidae; genus Parasteatoda; species Parasteatoda lunata. The sequence continues at coordinate 112,327,784 of OX421975.1, forward strand.
TTCATCATTTAGCTCTTCTCGCATTCCTCGGAGCTTGCGTGTTTGGGGCTATGAGCTTTGAGCGATCTTGGATTCAGTTTCCCAAGTCAAACTCACTCTCTTGGGGCTATGGTTTTGTCGTATTATCTGCCATACTGCTGTGCTCTGCGGCCGGGTCTCTTCTGGTTCACGTGTTCAGAATGAGGAGAAATCTCTATAGGAACAACATACTGTATCACATACCTGTTTCTTACAGAATTTGAAATCTTCTCAACTAATCAGTGGTTGCTGATATATTTTTTATAACATTTTCATAATAGTATGTTATTCATGAAATTTAAATGAGATATACCCAAATTTTGTGTTTAACATGAGGTTCCTTCCAATTAGCTGAATATAGCATTATATGAATGCTATTAGTAACCGGTGAAGCCTAATCTAGCCCTTATAAAAAGACTTTATTGGCCTGATTTTATAGTTATATATAATAAATTTGGCCAGGTATATTATGGCAAAAAAAGGGAAACATATAACATGCACGTGATACATTAGTAAATGTGTTAGATTTTTTTAAAAGTATAAACTAATTTTGCTTTAGTGTTCGACACTTTTCTATTTACTTTAGGTTAGGGTTCTCCACCCTTTTGTGCATGAGTGTTATATCAATATACTCTAAAATTGCACACTAATATATGTAAAAAAAATTTAGATGTGGAAGATAATAGTTTAGTTTAATGCCAATTGCTCGTTTTTTTCTGGCTTTTGTTAAAATTTTTAACTAAGTGTCATTTTAGAACTGGATGAAATCAAACACTTTTGCACTTAACATTTTCAAAGCTTAAAAAACGTTCTGTGTGCAAATTTTCTTGATGGATAATCCCAAGAAAATCTCTATGTTTGTATTTTCATATGTTTTTGCATCAAATTTTCAAAAATGTACAATGATATGTTTTACTTATATTAACCCTTAACGGTCCCAAGTTTACTTCCCTCCAGATGTAATTATTATAATTAATTACAAATAATTTAACTGTAAATATGATAATAATACAAGTGACAAAAATAACAAAATAATTTTCATCACCATATTATACGTGGCATCCAACATGCAAGTAAAAGTGCCACTTATATGGCGGCATTAGTCTAATTAAGAGTTCATTTGTTTCAAAACAGTGAAAATATATCTTTGAAAGCAATTTAATATGTAAAGGTGTGTAAGAGATGTGTCAAGTCAAAATTTAATTGAATATTATTCATTTCAGTCTGAATAAATCATCAAATAGATTAATCTGTCAATCTATTTTATAAGTATCAGCCATGATTTTTGTATTCCCTGTTATAGGCTAGAATATATAATAATTTTTTTTATTTTATTGTCAAACTATTACTTTTTATGGCATGAGATATTTTCAATTATAATTTACAACATTAAGTTAATTTAGAGCCTAATATATTATTTCTTTCTGGGTTAAGTGTTTAGAACTTAGTTTTTTCAAGTACTGATTATAACCAGAACAAACTGGTTACTTTAAGTTATTTTTTAAATATTGGGCACCACATGTAAGAATCACCTTTTGTTTTTCTATGTGTATCCACTTGAAAAAAAATTATTAAATTTTCAAAATGGCTTTTTTTAAAAAATTTTCTTTTATTTCAGAAACAAAGTTGTTGTTTTATTATTCATTGTTTGGATTAAGATCTAGATTTTTCTGTTTTTAATTCAATCTTTTATAACTATATTTGATATACTTTAAAAAAAATACTATGAAATTTTTTATGTTATTGATATATACAAAGGCTTAGTGAGTGAAAGTTCGAAAAAACTAAAATAAAATATTATCTTTCAAAATGTCTTCAAAAATAATAAATTTTTGCATTATAATAAAAAGTTAATAGTAGTCACAATATATTTTTAATATAAGTTTTTTTTATTAAAAAATTAATAAAATGAAGAAAAAATTTTCAAGCATTTTTATGTTTATAAAAGTAAAACTCGTGAAGTTTCTTTTCTTTTTTTTTTTTTTTTTTGAGCAATAGTATTTACCAAGCTTGAAATCATTTTATAAATTATGTAGTCAAGTAAATTGCTCAACTTGTTATTTAATCAGTGCCGGATTACCCATTAGGCCATGACCTAGGGCCCCCTAAAAAAATTTTTTTTTGAAAAAAAATTTTAAAAAATTAAAAATAACAATGATTTAAAAAAAAAAAATTCAAATATATATTAATAAAATACGATAATTTTTTTTTTACATAATTAGCATTGATATTGTAAGGTGTAGTAGCGTTGATTTTGTAAAGTGTTAATAAATTTCAAATTTTTTCAAAATGTTATGATTATTTTTTAGTTCTAATTTAATAAAATAAAATAAAATTGAATTTATTATTATTTATTTTAATTTTAAATATGCTTTCTTAAATGAAAAGTTATATAAATACTTTTACATTTGAATAAATAAAAAATATACAAGAAAAAAATTTAATCTAAGGGCCTCAAAAATTTGAATGGCCTAGGGCCCCGCGTACTCTTAATCCGCCCCTGTATTTAATAATCATTAATATGCAATTTCAAACGTATACCAAAATATTTAATAGCTTCAATTTAAAGCCTATTTTTTCTAATATTTTTTTCTTTTAATTATGCAAATGATTCTCTTTTTTTATTAAATACTTTTTATTTTTTTGGTTTTGTCTGAAGAAAAGAGGAAGTTGGTTTGTAAAATACAGAGAGTTTTAGACAAAAGTTTTTACAGTAACTTTTTTATTAAAAACTTTTAATTAATAATAAATGTTTGATAATATCTTAAAAATTGATAAACTATGTTTTGCTGAAGCAATTAATACAAAATTATACAATCACAGTACTGCAATACAATCAAAATAATTTATTGAACTATGCTAATCGAAAATTATAATTAAAATGATACACAAAACACTCATAAAGCGGCCAGATGGCTGAAGTCTGGCTTATATTCTTAAAGAGTTAACATGTTATGTAAATATTATAGGCAATGAATCTTTGAAGCATGAAAAAGCATGATTTGTTATTTTTTAAAATTTATCAGAATTATTTTTTATATTCAACCAAGAAGAATAATAGTTAAGAGTAATCATAAAATAAAAGATTAACCACAAAATAGAAAGTCTAAACAAAAAGTAATAGAATAATATAAAAAAAAATATATTTTTTTTTTGTTTTAAATTTTAAAAAAAAAATTATAATGTATTTTAAGCTATTTTTGAAAGAACTATTGCATTTATTCATTTGGTTGATTTTCATTTTTGTTTTGACTGTTTGTTAAACTCTAGTTAGTTCATAGCTGTCTATTTTACTGGATTTTATGCTAGTTTAAAAAATTCCCATGATTTTTATGTAAAATTAATTTCCTAAATTTGAAAAATTTCTGGGAAAAAATTGCTCAAGATAAATTTTACTCAGTTTAGTGCTTGCTTGAGTATTTTAATAAGTATTACTGCTAAATAATAAAATGAACCATTTATGATAATCATTGTGAAGTTTTTCTTTCTTTTTTTAATATTCTGACATTTTCAGAAATCTCTATTTTAAAATTAATAAAAAAGCCAAGTAATTAGTTAGAAAAAATTGGTAACAGTTAATGAATAAAAAATAATTAACTATAAATTGATAGATTCTTTTAAAAACTATATTTAGTTATATATTAATACTTAATTGGAATTAATAAATATTTATTATTTTATTCATAGTTTATTAAAAACTTAATTAAATATCTAAAATGAAGTGAATATTATTATTCAAAAATATAAACATAATAAAAAACATTGTATATTCAGATTTATTTGATGCCAATTATAATTAAAAAATATTCTAGACATTTATTAATGTTAAATATTTTTTCCCATTTTAGTGTCTGTTAAATTCCCTGTGCCATTAAATATTTTAGATATTATATATGAGTTTGATGAAAATTTATATTATTTTGTAACATCTATTGGATTTTTTTCCTTTTAATTTTGGCAGCTCTGCTAGTTTTTTAAATATGTGTTTGTATATAATATTTTGGTTTGGTTCAAGTAGTTTATCTTGTAGGAACGTTTAAGATTATGAATAAATATTTTTATAGTTCCAAGAAAATTGTTATAACATGTTATTGAATTGTCCATTTATTTGTACTTGATGTGATTAAAGGCTTATTTATAAATGTCTCTTAGCAAATTATTATTCTTAGAAAAAATGAAATATGGTTTAGGCTAACCAGTTTTTTGATATTCAAATGGATGTGTTTTGAATAGTCTTACAAATCTATTTAATTAAACTTAAAGATAAAGGTTTAAAAAAAAGTCATGACAAATTTGAAAAAATAATGTTAATTGTAAAAAATATGATTGTATTGAGTTGTGAGCTGGCTTTGTTTCTTCATTTTAGTTCTCTGTCCCATAATGGGACAGATCAAATACATCCCACCATTGCCAAGCACATTTCTAGGACTCTTTATCTTTTAACAGCCATGGCCAGAATGCCCTGTAATTTTGACTCCGATCCAACAATGTGGAACCCCCTCTCAAAATTTCCGCATCACAACCAAGAAAGGGACTTTCAGCCACATCAGATTTAACGTGCACCTTACTGCGCATATCAGTTGTTTCGTGATTTGCCAGGATCGAACTTACAACCCCCACCTCTCCCAACAGCAGAAAATGATAGAGTACATATAGAGTGTCAAATAAACAATATTCTATCTTTGCTTGTAAATTGACTTGTAAAAACACATACGCACATATACAGATTCATTATTTTTATTAGATGTGGAGGTTGCTATTTACTATTATAAGTCAGGGCTAAGTGTATACAATACATAAACTTTTACATGCCCAAACATGTTTAATGAAGATTTATTATGCACTCAAATGAATATAACCCTTTATTTAAAGTAACTTATTATTGCATAATCCTCATGATTTACTGGAAAGACAAAATGTAACAATTAAAGTACTAATATAAAACAGGAACTTTTTTTAAGAAGTAGTAGTTAATGTCACACTGGAGTTGCGAAATGGGTTGTTGCAGACGGTCTAAGAAACATTTCTAAAGATGACATTCCGATCCTCTGCTGAAGGGACGTCTTCACCCCTTTGGTAGCTTAACAACCTGCGTGTGAAGTCTAGCACTTTACGGTAAAACAGAATACCGATGCTTCCCTCCCTTGATTTTCAGAGTGGTCACCCCTCCGCTCACTGACTTCAGTGTCTTACTGGGAACTGTATCATTTCTATTTTAAATTGTGTATTGTTGCTGACTTTCTTATTTTAAACATTAAAAAATGTTGTTTGTTGAGTGTTTTTTCAAAACTTAATCTATAAATGTTTATTTTAAAACAAAATGTTTAAAGGAAATAAATAAATAAAAAAAATTTAAAAAATGCTATTATATAATAATTTTTTTGAACATGTTATTTTTAAATAGCTTTTATGAATTAAAAACCACTATTTAACTGGCTCATAACTTATAAAAGTAGTGTTCGGTATCGAAATTTGTTTAGTAAAATTTGAATGGATGCCACAAGACTTACTTGGCACATTGTTTTCCGCACAGATCTTAAGTAAGTAGTCCATTGTTTCTAATGGAATGTTACCATCCATAACAAGTAAAGGTGCTTTACTAATTACTTCTTTGTGTTCCTCAACCTGTAATTTAAATTATTGCTGCTTTATTAAGAATTTTGAAAACAAAATCATATGAAAACAATTCGCGAACATTTAAAAATAATGCTAAGATACGATTCTTCAAAATTTGTGTACATATAATGTTTTTTTTTTTTTTTTTCATTGAATGTAATTCTTGAAATATCTGCAAAGAGATAGAGAGAAAAACAACAAAATAGAGATTTTTAAAACAGTATTTCTTTATTTATTTTTATGAAATACAGTACCTTTCTATATTTTCTAAAATGTTAATTGAACATTTTTATTTGATGAATTAACTTAAGCAGGTACTCTAAGGTTACTTTTAATTATGATACTATATCTCTTGACTTATGCCTAAAAATACTAATGTTGCCTTTTCTGCGTATGCGTTAAAGATGCTTTTTATAATTATTGCGTTATTTTATCACTGGACTTGCAAATTCTTCTGCGATTGTTTTACAAAATAAATAAATGTACAGTGCGCTAAAAAAAAAAAACAAAAAAAAACGGACCACCCTGAATAATTTTTGCGCTAATGATCGGATCTTCATTCTAGGACTCAATGGATCGAGGGGTGACCCTTAAATATGCTAATTAATTAGAGCAGACGATATTTTAAGTTACGAAATCAGATACAAAACGTATGTTCTCTGAATAAACATGCCGTTTTTTCGACGAATTCGGAATACTGGCCCTCAAAATATAGCCGTAATCTGGGAAATATGGTTGGCCAGGAGAGCGATCTAAAATATGAACCCCTTATTTTACTCTTAGCGTATTTCTCCATATCTCGAGAAATTTTTAATTGAATAGAAAAATATTTGCACACAATTATAAAATTCGTTTATCCAAAGATCATTCCATACAAAAAATAAATTTTAGTAAATATTTGTTATTTTTATTATTTTATTTCATAATAGTCGAATAAATTTTGAATTACGAGTTTAAGGTGTAAAATTTTTTACATCTTTTTCACGTATGTAATGTTATATGGCAAAATATAAAATTTGGCGAAATCGGTGAAATAGTTCCTAAAAAATCGAATTTTATAAAATTCTTATGATTTGATTAGCATATTTGAGATCACCCCCTCGAGCCTTCAAGATTGAGACCTTAAACGTGAAGATCCGATCAATAAATCAAAAGTGTTCAGAGTTAATTTTTTTCTTCTTTTTTTGACGCACTGTACACGTTCATCTGTTATGTTATTTATTTATTTATTTTTTTACTGGCTCTACTTTTCTTTAGTATCCCAATCTACGAACTGTATGAAGAATACATAACACAGTTTTCATTATTGACCATTATAATTGCTACATTTAGAAAATTCTAAGTTTTAAAATTTAGGAGTCTAATGGAAGAACACGTTAATTGACGTTTTAGCTAACACACACTGTTTTATAATTTAAGTGTCTAATAGAATAACACATTAATTGATGTTTTTGAGATTAAACTCTGTTTTATAATTTAGGGTTCGAATATAAGAACATATTAATTGACTTCTAAGTGAATTGAAATTCAGTTTTAAAATGCTGTTTGAAAGACAATGCATAGACCAACAACTTAATCAGAATGTTCTCCACTTTAAATTGTTTTCAGACTTAACAATCTCAGTATTTTCAAAAGGCATATGTTTTACTTCAATTATAGGAACCAATAGTGTATACATATTTATGTTCACAAGTATACTTAAGCTATATATAGGTTGTTCCATAATGCCTCTGCTCTCTACATATGTTTTTTTTTTTTTTTTTTTTAATCCTTTTTTACATTTAAGGGCCACAAAATGTTATTAATATTAAATCAATAATGAGCGGAATGGAAAACATCAAAACCAGTTCAACTGCCCAGTGTTTCTAATAATCACCCTTCAATTTATTATTTTTTCTCCATCAAGATTTCAATAGTATTTCTTGAATTTTGCTAGCTTGAGTATTAACTTGCGACCCTTAATGTGAATATTTCTTGTCCACATTTCTGAAAAGCAGTGTAATAAACTACGTTAAGGGTGAGTTTTACGGAACACCTTACATATTTCTTAACGATAGCATATGGTATAAGAGTTAAAAATGACACTATATATGTCAATGACAACAACTTACTAGATCCTTTGTTATGCGGTCGTGGATATCCATATCACCTATAACATAGAGACACTCTCCGTACTGGTCTATATTAATTATACATACACCTGTCCTGGAGTCTGGTACTAGTTTTATGCCACTGATATCCTAAAATAAAATCATTCATTCAAAATTTGTAGTATTTAACCATTTTTTTAAAACTAATAATAATATACTATGGAAGAAATAATATTAATTTTTAAAATTACGATGTTGTAAAAGTTAACATTTTCTGCTTTTAGTTAAGTGATATGCATATACAGGCTAGTCCCGATTTCAAGGTACAAACTTTAAGGGTAGGTACAGGACACTGCAACAATCATTTATTGAATGGGTGCAAGTAACGCGTTGAGGCTCAAATATAAAAAATAAGTGACGAAAGGAAAGTGTCTTTGACAAGTGTCATGTTTTATTTTATTTTATAACAGTCGTTGAACAGCCAACCCAATTTTATGGGTTTACAACTACTAATGTTCAACTCCGTAGCCTTGTCATTTTGAACCCAATCCAGAAGACAAGGAAACTCCTGAATCAAGTATTGGGAGAAATTTTGCCTTCGTGGAGGACTTTTTTTGAAAGAACTAACCCGCATTTGCGTTATATGGAGAGGAAGACCATGAGAACCTCACACGGTTAGCCTGACGGCAAGGGAGCTCTAATCCATAATCCGTCCACCACTGAGGATATTTCACGTCAGCACTGGGGTCGGTGCAAGCCGGATGCGGAATTCGTATCGACTGGGATTCGAACCTGGTTCGCCTTATTGGAAGGCGAACGGTATATCCCCTGAGCCATCGCGGCTCAGGTGTAATGCTTGTAATAACTGTTCAAATTTGCGTCCACTAAATGCTTGACAGCATCGGTGAAGGCATTTCACGCACACGTGCAGCAGTTTCGGATATTCGAGCAACGAGATCTGAGTCTGGTGGAGCCGCATTTGTAGATAAAATGTGCAACAACTTTTAAATGAATTGTAAATTATTCTTACATATCAGAGACCGCCCATAAATTGATGTCAAGCTTGGAAAGGAGGAATACTTAAATTTATAATAAATGGAGTGTGACATCACACATTTTGGTTATTATTGAAACATTTAAAATCAGTAGATTAAAAATTTCTTTTACAATTAGGTTACAGATTTTTTTTCCCTCACCAAAATAAGTACGAACATAACTTTAATTGTTGTTATGCTAACAAAGATCATTAAAGCACATAGTTAAAGCTTAAAAATAAATTGATCTATAACACGTGTTTTCCTTCTAATCTGTTATATAATATAAATATAATTGTATATGTTTACGATATATAGCTTGCCTTGTAAACATTTCGTGAGGATTAAAAATAATATCATTTATAAATAATCCCTAAAAAAAAATAAATAAATAAATAAATAAATAAAATTAATGAAGCTTCTGCTTCTAAGAGAAGTAAGTTTTAAACATTTACGCTAGATGGCAGCATAATAGTGGAGATATTGATTTCAGGACGGGGCAAAACAACAAGATTATGAATTCTATATTTCCTATCAATAGCTTTAATTTTCATTTCATTTTATTTGGATTTAAAATTAATAAAATACACTTCATTTTTTAATATTTCCTTTTCATTTATTGTACAGAAAATAATTTCAGTAGTCACATCCTGAAATTTAGAGCCCCGAAGTTGATTAAGTTTTAAAATCGGTCAACTTGTAAATTTTTTTTCCAAATTTTTCTATTACATAAATATAATTCAATTTTAGTAAATATTATGATTTTTTCCCCTTTTTTATGTTAGTATTTATAGGTCTGTAATCTTTCACGTTTATAATTGTATAATTTCTATGTGAAACAAATAAAGTATACTATAATTACTTTTTTTTTTTTTTATCATAAAGAGCCGCGGCATTTTTTTTTATACGCAATCACAAAGAAATAATTGTCGTCTTGCCTATTCGTGCATTCTCATTGGATAGAAAAAAAAAATGATATAAGCATTAATTAGCATAGAAGATCATAGTATCTATTTTGTCATCAGCATAAAATTAATTAAAAGTCATTAAGCATTTTGAATGATATTAATTAATGAAATGGATACCTACTAATTTTAATGTATTTAGTGGCATTTACCAAAATTATTTATTTAGCATCTTTTCTTAATATTGTTTTTTGCAACGTTGGGCAGTTAAAAAAAGGAATACAAAATAAGTATTTTAGTTTCTAAATTAATATTAAGAATGATTACTCAAATAATATCTTTGACGAAAAATATTTAACGGGTTTTTATTGTAACCAAAAATTAAATAAAAATATTACAAAACAAGTTAGTGACTGAAATTTCTGTAGTAACCGAGCAAAATTAAATTTTATCTCTTCAATATCGGAAATTAAATGTATCGAACCAAGTCTGCGTTAAATACAATAAAAAATTCTGGGATCTAGTAAAATAATTTCTATGCATCAATAAAAGACACAGGGGCACAATTTTTTTTTTCTTTTTTTTCTTTTCTGGTTGCCATGCTATTTTCAAGCGCACACTCATGCACTTTCGCGTAACTGATTTCTAATCTGTAATCGGTATTTTTCTTCAAGCTATAATTTTTATGGAATTCAATAATATATTTATAACCAGGATTTTTTAAAATTCTCTCGAGTGAATGTGAAGTGTCTCCATTTCTCTGCTAGGTAGGGAATGGTAGGAAAAAGGCACAGTTTATGATATAATAAATGAAAGTCATGTATTTTTTTCGTTTTAAATGTTATTGTTAAAGGAGCAGACGAGTGTATATAGACCTTTACGAACTTGCACAAGAAATAAACTAAACTAAAAACATCATTTTTAAAAAGTGTCTTACTCTCCGAACAAAATTAATTTCAGATTCGAAATCCTCACACCCGAATTAGGTAAAATCAAGTATTTGTATAAATGCAATAAAAAATTTGTTCCCCATTCTGATTTATAATTATAATGAATAGTTTTGATTATTAGAATAATTTATAATTTTGATGTAACAATATCAATTTATAATTATCTTGGCATGTCATTCTAAGAATAATTTATAATTTTTATGTAACAATAATAATTTATAATCATGATGAAAAATTATAACTATTAGAATAGTTACAATTAAATATGATTATTAGAATAACTTATAATTTTGATGTTTAAAGGGGGGGGGGTAGCCCCCAAGTGCATAAATAATTTCATATTTGAATCTGAAAAACCATGGTTTTTCTTAAAACCAGAATGATAGTTTACAGAAACCATTTAAAGGTAAGATTAAGAGTAATTTGCTTATTTAAACAAACCTTCTTCGGGGCAGAAAATTTTAATCAAGAAAAGCCAAGAGAATTGTGCTCGCCACATACATGACCACAATGAAGCATTTTTCAAAATAAAAAGTGGATCATTGAAAACAGCGCTGCTTAAGAAGATAAGAACTAGTACATTTTATTATTCCCCTTGTTTACAATACTACTTCAAAAAATAAGAGGGACGTTAAAATTGTCAGCATTATTTTTTTTTTTAAACAAAGGTAGTTCTTTGAAAACAGTACCTTGAAAAAAAAAAAAAATGGATGTTCTCACTGACTATTTAAGTTATTCACTCACAAGGATTATAAAGTAAAATAAATAACTATGTTATTGTAAATGACCGAAATGGGTAGTTGTTCACAATCACCTAGTCGCTTTAGTTAATGTCCGAAATATATACTAGGTCAAGTTAAGTGCCACTGCCCAGTATGCATTTAAACGGTGCTCCAAACACTGATGTTTCTTCGAATCTATCCTTAACAGATATTAAAATATAGAATAAATATAATAATATCAATGAATAAATTAATATGAAATCGGATAGAATAAATATTTCGGACATTCACCAAAGCGAGTGATGAAAGACGACATTCTCTTGATTTAGGTTATTCAAGGTAACAACTACATATAATGATTTAAAATGCAATAATCCTTTCGTTTCATTCGACTTAGAAGAAATTCTCTCGATATTTATTAAGAAAATAAAATCGCGAAAGGTCAAATGTGCTCGTGACAGTATTATGATATAAAAATGGAAGAGAAAATTACGAACCCAATAATAGTACACCAAACACTCGAGGGAATTAAAAATGGTGGTTTTTGGCCATTCATTTTGCACAAACAGAGAAGCTTTTATTAGAAGATAGCTCTATTTTTGTACCCACTCAATAATTACTTTTTTTAGGGGGAAAACGAATCTCCTAAGGTGTAATTTACACGAAAGCTGATCATGAAAACATTTTGCTAGAAAAATATTAATTTATTATTATTCTTTTTGCCCTTGTTTGGCAACTTATTCCTCAAAAACTCGGGACTCTGTGATGGTAAAATAGGACATATATTTATAGATTTAAAACTCTACTTGTTTTGACAACTGTTTTTCTTTTTACTGTTTTTTTTTTTCGAAAATATAATTGATTAAAAAGACGTATGAAAATTGAAAGTATAGGTAACTAGTGATAATAAGCTTTATTTTTTCTTCCTAAATTTTTTTTGACACTTCACACTTAAAAATTGCGAACAAATACATGCGCGTATGAAGTTCCTTTTCTTATTTAGTACTAACAGCCACAACGTGTCAAAATCTATGATATTCAACAACTTTTTCTTTTCAAATAGCAAAGCAAATTTTTTCAGTTTTTCACCGGGTTGCGCCAGTCACGTACAGCTTAGTCACTTTACCATACCTAGATACCACTTTTATAATAATAATTGGACGTTTCAGTATAGTCTCAGTTTTTCTTATTGTGAAAAAAGAAAATGATGAAGAAATATTTAAGGATAAAGATAGCCGTTGGTTTAACAGCAAAGTTCTAATTATACAGTCAAATCCCGCTATAGTGAACATGGTTTATAGTGAACTCCCGGACATAGTGAACGAAATGTTCAGTCCCGTGCCTTACACGTATAATGTTATTTTTTGTGGATATAGAGAACCAAAAAAGTGAGGAAGTTGGATATAATGAACTTCTTTCTGTCTTCAGCTGATTTTTTTCTTCATTTTTTTTGTTTGTAATAATTTGGAAATTTCTTCAAAATAAATACAAATACTGATTTTTAAAACCATCTATAGAGGGGAATGTAACGATAAGCATCTTTTCTTGTTTGCTTCTTTTGTCTCACTTTCCCATCCCTAAACAAACCAAGCAGATATTTCCAACCCAGGCAGGTGATACACCTGTAAGGTATCAGTGGGATCAATATGCATTTTCTGTCAGAGGGAATGAGTAATTATTCATTATTGGTTAAAGGGTTGAACACTAATATGTGTTGATAAGGCCCTCATTTCAACTCCTTTTTGCTCTCAGTTCAGTTAAAAAAATCCTGCAAACAAGTGTCTCAAATTTAACTATGGCGAGCAGTAAACGTAAAACGTTCTCCTTTGATGATAAAATGGACATAACCAGAAAAATTGAAAGTGGATGCAATCAAGCTGATATTTTCAGGGAATATAAACTATCCAAATCTGCAGTTTGTAATATATGGAAAAATAGGCAATTAATAATTTCTGCTCATGAAAAAAATTTAGATGGAAAAAAAAGTTGAGAAAAGCAGATCACTAGGATGTAGAAGAAGCATTACTGAATTGGTTCACCAATCGAAGAAAGCACAATCTTCCAGTATCTGGACAAACGTCGATAAATTTGCTAAGCAATTTTATGATACTACTTTTATGTGCTCGAATGGAAGGTTAGACAGGTTTAAAAAGTGGAGTAACAGAAATTCAGAAAAAATTATCGGAGAGTCGGGAAGTGTTTCCATATCTGATGTTGAGGATTGCTCATCAGCTAAAGATTACTAGTTTTTTTTTGTACGCAAGACGAAGAATAATGAAAAATAACACATTTTTTGCACCTATATAATATTTTCCAGTCATTTATTTGAATATTGTGTAATCAAAGGGAGCAGTTTGGGAACCATTAGTTAAATTGCCTGAGTAACGGATATAGTGAACTCCCGGTTATAGTGAACCAAAATTTTGGTCCTTCGAAGGTTCACTATAGCGGGGTTTGACTGTATTATAAATGTGGTTACCTTAGTATTTATATATTCGATCTTTTTCCGAGTAGTTAAGAGAACTCAGTTCTCTGTAAGAGTCTTGTAAATTCTACTTGAAGTGGTCAGAAAACGATTGAAACTGCTATTATCATCAGGTGCAGAGTTCCAATAAGAAATTGAGTGCTGCTTTAACTGTTCGGAAATATACCGGGTATTCGAATGACGATAATTTCCTAGTGGTGATAGTCAGTTTTTTAGAGATCAAGAAACGATTGAATTTTCCATTATCATCAAACACAAGACTCGTACAGAGAACTGAGTTCTCTTAACTACTCGGAAAAAGATCGAATATATAAATACTAAGGTAATCACATTTATAATACAATCAAACCCCGCTATAGTGAACCTTCAAAGGACCGAAATTTTGGTTCACTATAACCGGGAGTTCACTATATCCGTTACTCAGGCAATTTAACTAATGGTTCCCAAACTGCTCCCTTTGATTACACAATATTCAAATAAATGACTGGAAAATATTATATAGGTGCAAAAAATGTGTTATTTTTCATTATTCTTCGTCTTGCGTACAAAAAAAAACTAGTAATCTTTAGCTGATGAGCAATCCTCAACATCAGATATGGAAACACTTCCCGACTCTCCGATAATTTTTTCTGAATTTCTGTTACTCCACTTTTTAAACCTGTCTAACCTTCCATTCGAGCACATAAAAGTAGTATCATAAAATCGCTTAGCAAATTTATCGACGTTTGTCCAGATACTGGAAGATTGTGCTTTCTTCGATTGGTGAACCAATTCAGTAATGCTTCTTCTAATGACGATAATTTACTGACATGTTATCGCCACAAGAAATTTATTGTTAATCAAACTTCCGACCAAATTTCAAATAGTTAAACAGCACTCCAATTCTCGATTACAGCTCTGTGAATGATGATAATGGAAGTTCCAATCGTTTCCTGACCACTTCAAGCAGAATTTATAACGCTATTCTCAATTCGCTATAGCTCTTAAATTTTACTTGAAGTTCTGAGCCGGATGGCAATATATCGTGTCATGACCACTGCAAGTAGAGTAATGGGCGATATTATCGTTAAGCTCAGGACGCGTCATTTTTGTTATAAAACTTCGATTACTACGAAAAATTGCACCTACGTCTTCAATCAGTGATGCATCCTCTCCCTAAGTTTCCAGATTTAAGTATGACAGAATTATTTCCGCCTTTTCATAAACATAATTTTTTAAAAAAATTATTATTTTTTTATTTGGGAAATTCTTTTGTGTTATTAATGAATCAAACAAAAAAAAAAAAAAAAAAAAAAAACTTAAATCGAAAAGAAAAAAAAAAAAACATTAAAAAAAAGTTTTTTTCTTCTCCAGAATAAATTGTCAAAAGATGTTAAATTATTAGATTCATAACTTAGAACCAGCAGCATTGAAATACATTTTTTTTCTTCCAAAACATAAATTTATGTTTTCGGATTCTGTTGAAATTCATAGCATGGTTTAAACTAACAATGAGTTAAATAATAATTGGGGGAAGTATAAAGGAAATTAAATGATGTATGCATAATAAATAGTTTTTACAATCTCCAGTATTTATCTCTAAGAGACAAGAAAAAAAAGTGCAAAAGCATTATGCAAACTGAAACTCCTCACATAACAAAGAATTATTTTTTTGTCCCAATTTTAGAAGCAATCTAAAATTCTGAAATTTTTTTTTTTTCCAAGAGAAGTTAGGTAAAATTTTATTCTTAGAAAAACATAAAGAAGTTGAAATTTTTATTCCTTAAATAGTTTACATAGCTATCGCTTCCAAGTTTTTTTAAGGTGCATTTTTGAAAAGATGAAAAAGTTTATCTCTTTTTCAAGTGAAAGAAAGAAAATAGCGTTCGAAATGTGCAATAAATTATAAAATAAAAGACCTTTCGCCATTGGGGAATAAATTATTTTCTACTTATGTATTTTGTTTGATCAAAAAAAAAAAAAAAAGAAAAAAAAAAAAAAAAGAAGTTCGAAACAAATTATTATACAGAATATTTAAACTACGGGGGATTTAATTTGCATAATCTTAGAACATTTTTTTGCTTTGTTTATATGTTCTTTCTCGGCTGTTTATAAATTATTAGAGTGTTGAAAATCGAAAGACGTATATAGGTATCCCCAGTCGAAACACTGATAAAAAAAATCAGTTTTTTATTTTAACCAAATTAGTTGACTTATTCTTGTTTTTTTACATTTCTTCCGATATTTTGGAAATTTAATCTTGTCATTCATTTTTCATTAGTTTTTAATCTTGTCCTTTTTTAAATCTTTAATTTCCCTACAGTATTTAAATATGTATTCATCAAAAACTGTAACATTCTATAAGGTAATGAAAAACGGCGAAGTTGGGTTAAAAAAGATTTTACCATCGTGATTGCTTTTCTCAATTAGCAGTGATTTTTTCCCGCTTAAAAGCCGATTTCCACAAAAACAAAGAATGTCTTTTAGTAAACAATTTATTATAATTAGATCAGATTGAGCCGTGATGGCTCAAGGGATAGAGCGCCGGCCTTCCAATGAAGTGAACCGGGTTCGAATCCCAGCGACAGCTGGTCGATACGAATTCCGCATCCGGCTTGCACCGACCACAGTGTTGGCGTAAAATAGCCTCAGTGGTACACGGATCACGGGTTAGAGTCCCCTTGTTGTCAGACTTACCGTGGAAAGTTTTCGTGATTTTCCTCTCCACGTAATGCTAATGCGAGTTAGTTCCTTCAAAAAGTCCTCTACGAAAGTAAATTTTCTCCCACTACTCGATCTAGGAGTTCTCTTGTCTTCTGGATTAGATTCGAAACTACAAGGCTACGGAGTTGAATATTAGTAGTCGTAAATTCAAAAAATTGGATTGGCTGTTCAACGATGGTTATAAAATAAAATAAAATGAGAGCAGATATCGTGTTGCGAAATGAACTGAATATGAAAAATTTCAACTCTTTTTGAAAAGAAGAAGATTATAAAACGAAATAAATCAGAAGTAATTTGATTCATATTATGCAGACATAATAAGAAATGGCTTTTCTCTTTCTTGAATTCTGTAACTTTCAGTATAAATGCTAAAGTTTTATTTTTAATGCATCTTAACTCTTTTTCATGAATCGTTTCAAAAGAGATAGATACATTTTTCTAAAACAATAGATCAATTGGCATTATTTAAAGAAAAAAAGAGTGAGACAAAATAATAAAAAAAGAAATCATTTAAAATTGCATTAACATTCAAACTATTTTGGATATTTTGAAAAAAAAAAAATATCTCGAGTTAAGTTCATAAATGAAAATTTCTCTTTCATCAGCATGTTAAATTTTAACTCATTTCTACTGAGCGGACATAATATTTTTTACAACCCAGTTGAACCAGTTGATAATTTTCGAAGTAATTATAAAATGTTACATTTTTAAGAAAAAAATAATAATTTCTGAAAATTTTTCTACACATGCACGCAAATTCATATTTCTAAATCTTACAGTTTTTGTTTAGTTAAACACATAAAACGTAACGTTCATTGAACACCAAAACAGAGAGGGCCGACAACATTTCTTTAAATATTAAGAAAAAATTAATTATAACTTTTCAACTCAGAATTATATGATTTCATAAATAATGGATAATTATCATGTTATGATCGTTCATTATTAAACAACGAAGGTTTTCTATAATTTGTTTAATAGAATTTTACACCTAATTTTAGAAGATAATTTTTTAATATAATATGGCATAATAATGATAAGTTTTTTCAGCTGTTTAAAAAATTGTGTAATTTCCTAAAGATTTAAGCTTTTAAAAATTTAAAACAAAATAAAGGTCCTCTCCTTGCTCGCTTTATTTTTAACCCTTATTATTTCGAAGTCATCTTTCTTTATTCTTTGTGAAACCGAAATTTTCTCTTAAATCTTAACGTATTCTACTTTTAACTATCACCTTTTTTTTGCACGAAATTGGAAGACAAATAATTTTTTAAAATTTTATGTCCGTCGTTGAACAGCCGACCCAATTTTTCGGGTTTACGACTACTAATGTTCAGCTCTGTAGCCTTGTCATTTTGAACTGAATCCAGAAGACAAGGAAACTCCTGAATCAAGTATTGGGAGAAATTTGCCTTCGTGGAAGACTTTTCCATGGAACTACCCCTATTAGCGTTACATCTAGAGGAAGACCACGAGAACCTCCCACGGTTAGCCTGACGGCAAGGGGACTCTAATCCATGATCCGTCGACCACTGAGGATATTTTACGTCAGCACTGTGGTCGGTTCAAGCCGGATGCGGAATTCGTATCGATTAGCCATAGCAGAGATTCGAACCCTGTTCACCTCGTTGGAAGGCAAACGCTCTATCCCCTGAGCCATCTAGGCTTATTCCATTGCCATCAATTAAAAAAAATCTATCTGGGAAACTCTATAAAGTTAGCTATAACTCTATAAAAGCTCTATCCCTTGAGCCATCGTGGCTCAGAAAACAAATATTGACAACAAAAAAAAAAAAAAAAAAAAAAAAAAATCAGCTTTGAAATCATTTTTTTAATAATCATTATTTTCGATGCATTATTTTCGACCATATTTTCATTATTTTCGACCGCGAAAATATTTGAAACGGTAATAATCCTATATTCAACTATGACTAATATAGTTTTGTCAGAGCACTGTGACTTTATGCAGAATAAATCTTTTATTGATAGTTGCTCAAGTGTCTTTTGCAATGTTAAAATAGCAATGCATTATTAAATGCAAATATTTGTAATTCTCACGAATAGCCTACATGGTTTTGACACACCATGTAGGCTATACTTAGACCTATTTTTTATACACTATTAAATCCTTTATTGTAATCGATTTATTGTGGTAAATAATAATTATACCTGATAGAATATTGTGGTAAAATAAATTTTTACGGACTACAGAATTGCATTTGTACAAAAATGCATATAAATAAAAGGTTTCCCGAGATTTTCCATATTTTCTAGAGAGAATCAGCTTTAGAACTCAGAAGAGAATCAGCTTCTATTCAAACACACAGATATCCAGTGAG
The DNA here is from genome assembly GCA_949128135.1 of Parasteatoda lunata. Lineage (NCBI taxonomy): Eukaryota > Metazoa > Arthropoda > Arachnida > Araneae > Theridiidae > Parasteatoda > Parasteatoda lunata. Next base: position 112,346,643 of record OX421975.1, read on the forward strand.
CGAGCTCGAATGACGAAACAAACTAAAAGTAACTGTGAAAGCAGTTGAGGGTTGGCGAGCATGTTGTGAACCACCTGGTACTCATTTTATTCGCATAATCATTAAAGTTCAGAGATTTCAGTAAATTCTGATTTAGAACGTAGAACTTTGTTTCCGAGCTGTAAGTGTATTTTTATATCATAGAGGGTGAAACCTTATGGAAGAGTGTCAAAAAAAAAAGAAAGAGTTCAGATCGTGAATTCTGACATTTCATTCACAACCCTTTCGAGAAGTAAGGGATCAATAGAAAGTTCTAAAGAAGAAAACAATGAAAATAAAAAATGACAATGGAAGCTGACGTCGTCAGAGGGTACCACCTCTGGAAGTCGTAGAAACACAAAACCTTTTCTATCGAGAGAGCACGACAAATGTCTAAAAATTTCTCTCTCTGTACCCCAAAGGTTTTGTAAAAAGTCCAGGAAAAGGGAAAAGAAATACATAATACAAAAATAAATTACATAAAGTAATTACAAAAGGGAAACATTGTCGAAAAAACCTACTTAAAAATAGTCCTATTTCAAACCAAAGTACACAACTTTCTGAAAATCTTTAACCAAACTGAAATTTGAAAACTAAATACGCCCACATTTAATGCGCAGAAAGAAAAGCAAGGAATGTGTTTTTAGTCAGAAGGTGCATCTGGCAATAAAAAGTCGCATAAAAATCCATACTTTTACGCATTTGGCGTAATATTTTATTTCTATTGTTAAAGTGGTAGTAAAATGCTAACTTTCTATATATTCCATGCATTTATAAACTTACATTTATTACCTTTTTTCTTTATTATTTTTAAAAAATTAAGCATCTTAGTTTACATTTTTATTTTTGTTTATTTTCACGTCCAAAATTTTATTTTCTTCAACAATTTCATTTTGCTCATTAGTCATAAACTTCAGAATAACGACTATTGTGTCAAATTTTTTTTCATTTTATTTTCAAAGAATACAATTCTGAATACAAATTTCAGATTGAAATTTTTTTGACAAAAAGTGTCAATTTGTATTTTTATATCTCATATCACTTGTATTTTCATATTTTTTTATCTTTCATGTAATTGAATATTTAAATTTTTAAGAAAATTTTTATAGATTTTCTTATCCTAAGTGAAAAGTTTACTTAAATTGTGTTAGTATGAGGAATAACTTTGTTTATTGTGATTTTTAAAAAGGACTGAAGAAACTTAAAACATAAAAACTATTTAAAATGAAGATCTGACACTTCAATTTGATGGCAGCGCTAATTTTTTTTTCTTCGAATACTTTATGCAAAAAGTTTTACATTGTATACAAATGTGTATTTTTTATAATTCATGTTACTTTATATCTTGTTGATATCAAAAATATTATTATTATTATTATTTTCATTTTAATTGTGTCATCACAGGGAAAGTTTTGCAAAGGGATAATTTTTAGATATTAGCTAGAATTTTTCGGCGAGGGGGGGATGTAACATAAAAAGCTTCTATTAATCTTTTTATGTTAGTTCTTCACTATAAAACTTAATCCTAATTAATTATTCAAATCGAAATGCTTTCTCACACTTTTAAAAGCCACATCCTGTTATTGAATCTATTTTTGGCCCAAGTATGCATAAATTCGTGGGAATCACTCGACCTACTTCATAAACCAATAGTAATTTCTAAGATTTCCCTCTTTTCCCTATAAACAGATTATAGATAATAGAGACATTTTCGGATTTTTTGCAGTATTTTTCCCTACCAGAAAGACTGATCGTCGATGGAGTGAACGACACTTTTCGTTCGCCAGTCAACAAAGAATGACATAATAAAAGTTACTTTGCTTTCATTAAAATCCTGTGTCTGTTATCCAGCTCGGTCCGACTGCATCATGTTACATATATATACTTTTCTTTAATTTAAACTTTATTTAAACTTAATAAAAAAAAAAGCATTATAATTTTTATTGTATCATTTCTAATATTTAGCGGCACATTTTAAGAATTTGGCGTCACACAAAAGTGCTGTGGCACAGTGGTTGAGAATCACTGGTATACACCTTTAAACTAATTTCTCCATTTGGAAGCTAGATGACAAAAAATAAATATTAGGCATATTATTTATTTCCTATTCTTCACTCTGCTCTTAAATTAGATTAAAATTCTTTAGAACTAACAATATCTTTAGGCACACAAACTTAAATTCATTAATCGTAACTGCGATTCTTTATTTTGTGGAACTAAAAAAATTTATTTTTGGACGCATAATTAATAAAGATGCGCCACGAAAACAAAATTATGCCATTAATGCTCCGCAAAATATATAGTTTGCTTCGTATTCATTGACGTGCTTCCAAGATGCTTAATAAGGATCTTGGTTTTTTACTGAGTTATTTTTTTCTTCCCTGAAGCCGACAACTTGATTAAATGGATTATCGAGGATCAACACAGGAAACACAAATATAATAAATCACAAATATACGATTAAAAAACCGTTTGGGAAATTCATACATCACATACTCGACAAAATTTTTTATTAAGATGTTAAAAATATGTTCTTTTCTTTATTTTTAAAGCTTATGATTAATTATCATATGAACATATCTTTTACTAGTAATTGATTTGAAGCTTAATGTACTCAACTTTGAAATGTTGTCTAGCTGAGAAAAATATTTTAAAAATAAATACAGATAATATCACAGTTATGTTGAGTTTTCTAACGCATACCTTCAGTTTGTTAATAATGCAGTGGAAAAAAATATTTAAATGAGAACAAAAAAGGAATCAAAAACAAGATCGATCTGACAGAAAAAGGTATTAAAAGAAGCAAACTAATCTGCAGGATGCTGAGTCTGACGAATCAAAATCGAGATCATCAGAAAAAAGAAATAAAAACCATCAAAACAATTTGCTGGGATCTGAATCGAATGAATTAAAATCAATATCGATCGGACAAAAGAAGATATAATCACAATTTATAATATTATAAATCCCATTACCACTTGATCTTATACTTAAACGTGTTTTAGAATGTTCATCTCTGAAATCTTTACAAGACTTTAACAATTTTACTACCCTCAGAATATCCCGGTTTGACCGTTTTATTTTAACCTAACGATAATATTTCATTTTACAAACTGTGCTGAGTATCCAGTTTATACTGGTATATATATACAGTACCGGTCAAAAGTTTGCGAAAATTTTGAAATCTACAAAGAAAAGGTTTAAATTCAAATGTTCATAGAACTGCGAAAAATCATTCAAATTGCATGAAAATTTGATATGTTCTAAAGTAAACCCTCTACAGTTAGTTACATATGATCGAATTGCAATACTTTGTTTTTTGCGAACTGAATCCAGCTTTTCATCATGGGTTGTTTTTATGGTGAAAACATTTGTTAAGTTTGAACACTTGCCAAACTTGCAAAATTTTTGTTTTGTTTTTTCTGTTAATGGAAAATAGCTATTTGAGCCGTTCTATGTAAGCCCTCACAATTTCAGATCAATTTGATTTTTTTTTTGACGAAGTTATTGAATTTTGAAAATTCTCGATTGAAAATTCTCGAAGTACTTTTCTCGATTTTTGAGCCTTCCACATATGCAGTCTTTTGGTCTATACATCTTCTACCAAAGAACTTTTTAATTTTAATGTTTTCTATATTTTCAAATAATTAATATTTATTATAAAACAAATATTCTTATTCATTATTGTAATTATTGTTATTACTAAGAATTTATTATGAATATAATTAAAACATAGATGTCACTGTACACGATTGTACACAATGCGCTGGTTCATTGAATACGAGAAGTTCAACAAACAATACTTTATTTAACAATTGTAAATAATCAAACCAAAATCATTGCACTATTGCAATGGTAGCCAGGACTGGCTACCATTACACTGCACAACTCTAAGTGTAAATTATTCTCAGGTTCAGAAAAAGTTTCAACTTCAACAATAAAACGGCGTTTACCGAAAGCTGGCTTATTTGGACGTGTCGCAACAAAGAAACTTCTTCTTAGACCCAAAAATAAAATACTACGATTAGAATGGGCTCGCAAACATCAGCATTGGTCAATCGCAAATTGGAAAAGTGTACTAAGGACTGATGAATCAAAATTTGACATTTTTGGGACCAAACGTCGCATGTTTGTAAGGCGTCGTGAAGGAGAACGAATGCAAGCAAATTGCATTCGACCAACAGTTAAACACGGAGTGGTTGGCATAATGGTTTGGGGATGTTTTGGAAACGATACTGTAGGAGATTTAATTAAAATAGATGGAATAATGGACCAAAAAAAAGTACCATTCTATTTTGCAACGTCATGCTATTCCTTCGGGTGAAAAAGTTGTCAGTCCAAATTTTTTATTTCAGCAAGACAATTATCCCAAGCACACGTCAAAATTATGCAAAATTTAAAAAAAAAAAAAAAAAAAAGAGAGAAAACGAAGGCCGATTGAAGCTCAGAGTCCTGATTGTAACCCGATTGAACTTTTATGGGATCATTTGGATCGACAAATTCGATGCTCTGATATTTCGAATCGAAATCAGTTATGGGACATTTTACAACAAGAATGGAACTCTATATCACTTGAAGAGATTAATGGTTTATTAGAACGAATGCCACGCATATGTAAGGCTATTAAAAAAAAGTAGGATAGTTCGAGGAATCTAAGATTTAAATGTTAATTTATTTAATTACAAAATACGAATAAGAATATGTTAAATATTTGACCTGTTGTAAATAAAATAGTTTAGTAAAATTGGAAATTTTTTATACTATTGTTATTATTTTTTTGAAATTATTTATGTAATTATTGTTATAACTTTTTATTTTAATTTAATGTAAAGTAAAAATATCACAACAAAACTAATACATATAAGCAATAAATATAAACAATAAATATAAACACTAATAATTACAATAATGAATAAGAATATTTGTTTTATAATAAATATTAATTATTTGAAAATATAGAAAACATTAAAATAAAAAAGTTCTTAGGTAGAAGATGTATAGATCAAAAGACTGCATATGTGGAATGCTCAAAAATCGAGAAAAGTACACATGTTTTTCAAAATTCTATAACTTCGTCAAAAAAGATCAAATCGATCGGAAATTTTGAGGACTTACATAGAACGGTTCAAATAACTATTTTCCATTAACAGAAAGTACAAATTTTGTTTTTTTTTGCAAGTTTGGCAAGTGTTCAAACTTAACAAATTTTTTCACCATAAAAACCACCCATGAGGAAAAGCTGGATTCAGTTCGCAAAAAACAAAATATTGCAATTTGATCATATGTAACTAACTGTAGAGGGTTCACTTTAGAACATATTAAATTTTCATGCAATTTGAATGATTTTTCGCAGTTTTATGAACATTTGAATTTAGACCTTTTCTTTGTAGATTTCAAAATTTTCGCAAACTTTTGACCGGTAGTATATTTATATATATATATATATATATATATATATGTAATACAAAAATTATAAAAATATTTTTGTATTAATAAAAGCATTGAAACTTATTCATTTTCATAAAATGTCTTAGTTAAAAATTAGAGTACAGATATTCTATTTTGGGAATTCAAGGTTGAAAACTTACCAATGAATAATAATTAGATTTATGTTTCAAAAGAGGAGTTATTTTAAGATCTTTCACTTCCATATAAGGAAGGATTAAACGATTTTCGATGAGTATTAAATGGTTTGTGATGAAGCGTAGGAATACAAGGAATGCAATATGACTGCCCTCTTACCCATGTATAAAACCTAGGAGCGCCGATTTTTGCTTGGCTTTTTGTGTTTTATAATTACCAACAAAACTCCGTCAGTTTTGACGAGATCTGTGTCTCTCCCCCTCCAGCTGGAGAGGGGCCGAGATTTCACCATCGATTAGTAAATAAAAGATTGTGCAGAATCTGAACTCATATTTCATGATATGTTGACTAATATTCCCACAGAAATAACGGGGTTTTGCTCTGTTATTAGAAGTCGGCAGGATAAGGGGCTTCGCAGCGGAGAAACCATTTGGCAGAAAAAACATTCCGTATAAAGTTGAATCTTAAGCCTTATACGGCAGGAAGCGCGGAATCGTCCGAGGTTTTCCTCACCCCGAAGCCGAAGGATTCCTCATCCCTTCGTCAAATGCATGTACCTTATTGCTACATGGAGGCTGGAGCTGGAGAAATACCACGGAAAATTAGTGTCTAAAGCTGGTAAAGAAAATGTTTCGGTTCCTAGTGCTCAAGAGTGTTGGAGAAAGTGTTTGGGAAATCGAAACACCGCTTATGTGTGCGATTTATGAAGGAGCTTTCATAAGAAAATGATTTTTTTTCTCCTTCTCTTCATAAAAATGAAGGTCGACGGGTGGCAAAGAGAAAAGTGTTTATTATTTTTTTTTTAAGTGCAGAAGAATAGTCATGAAGATCTATGATGATTTATGTGTGAATGAAAGATAAATCCCTTGCATACCAGCATATATTTTTTTTTCTCTCTTTCATAATGAATAACTTTTTTGTTGTTGCATATTTTAGTAATCTAAATCTACGAATCTTTGAATGATTAATAGTAGTAATGGTTGAATTGCATTACTTATGTTTATATTGTTTTTTGTTTCTTTAAAAATTATGATATAATAGTGTATTTATAGTGTTTTTTTTAAATTTATGATATAATTTTGTTATTTATACTGCATTTAAAATGTTTTTAAAAGAAATAGATGTGGTTCAAACATCAATTAAAGTAGTGAAGGCAAACAAAATTAAGTTATTATTTAAACTTTTATTTCCTGATGAATTATCACGTTTAAATCGTAAAAAAATTCTAAATTTTTCAGAATTTTCTTTTAAAACTAACGATGACGAATTTTCTAATAAACTTAAAGAAATATGTGATAATTTTAATTTTTCGGAATTAGTTAAAATTTCTGACATTCTTAATATTGCCAGTGAGGGAAATAAAAATGAAATTGCTAAATACATCCTAACTTGTTTATGTGATTTCAATTATTTAAAAAATTCTATAGTAATTGAAAATCCGTCTGAAGATGAGGATGAAACAAATCAGCTTGAATGTAAACAAACTCAAACTGATTTTGAACCACATTTAGCAATCAAAACTTATGTAAATAAATTTACACAAGTTAGTTTAAATCCTATCTGTACAAAAAGAAGTGTTGATAAAGATATGGTATCCTATAATCAAAGTTCTAATAATGATGTAAATAATAGGGAAACGGAAACTAAATTAATAGTTAATTTTAATGATATTGAAGCAGTTACTCCTATGTTTAATGGAAAAAGGCATGAAAATATTAATTCTTGGTTTCAAAATTTTGAAACTCATGCTAAATTATTTAACTTGTCAGAAATGCAGAAATTTTTATTTGCAAAAAGATGTTTGAAAGGTAATGCATTAACTCTAATTAGAAGTGAAAGTTGTTTAAATTCTTATGATAAACTAAAAAATCTTTTGCTTGAAGAATTTGGACTTAGTTGCAATAGTGCAGAAGTACATGCAATGTTGCAAAAAAGAAAGCAAAGGTATAATGAAACTCTTCAAGAATATTTCCTAAAAATGAAAGAAATTGCTACTCAAAGTGATATTGATGACTTAGCTCTAATCACTTCATAATTCAAGGAATATCAGACCAAACAAATAATAAAACAATTCTTTATGGAGCCAATAATCTTTTTGAATTTAAACAAAAACTTAAAATTTATGAAAAAATTAAAAGTGACTTAGAAAAAAATAAATTTCAAAGTAATAAGGGACCATATATGAAGAAGTTAGAAAACCCAAAATATGACATTAAGTGTTTTAAGTGTAATGCACCAGGACATAAAGCCCCGGCTTGTCCTAAAAATAAAAATGCGACCCCGAATGTGACAAAACCCAAAATACATCACACCACACAGGAGATCCCATTAAATCAATGTAAATATTGCTCAAAGAAAGGACTTTTGAATCAATTTCACATGGGCACCTCGTGTGTAAACAACCCAAATAAAGTGGCTGAAGCAAGCTTCCAAAATATGACAAATATCCAATAGCAATTAATAATATCCGGATATAAAGTAGAAAACAAATACCTAAATGGATATAAAGTAGAAAACAAATACCTAAATGGATATAAAGTAGAAAACAAATACCTAAATCGATATACAGTGGAAAATAAATACCTAAAGGGACGTCCGAAACAAAATAAAAATGAAAAGGTAAACAAAGAGATATTATTGAATGTTGATACCGGGTCAACATTGAATATAATAACAAGAGATTTGGTGTTAAAATTAAATATTTTCATTAAAAAATGTGAGGAATTAAATTTTACCCAAACGAAAGGATAGTTAACACTTAACAAAATTTTTGAGTTTCCCCTTAGGATCTGCGAAATTGTTAAATCAGCTAAGTTTTTTATAATTGATACTGATTTACCATATGCTTTATTAGGGTTGCAAACTTGCAAAGATTTTTGTTTGTCTATTGATTGTGTTGGGCCAGTTGTGACTCAATTTGGTAAGAGACTGATCACCTCTGCTAATTATAACAGTGACAACTTATCTTTGCACATTAGACAGCAAAATTCTCAAAATGTCAAGGTTAAAAATTGTGAAAAAATAAAAGTTAAAGATGTTTCAGTAAAAGTAAACATTGAAAAAAATAATGTAAAGGGTAAACAAAATAAAAAGAAAAGGAAAAATAGAAAAAAGAAAGAATGTCCAAAAGATTCGAAGATAGAACTAGGTAATGAATGCATACATTATCAGGTTAATATCGACGAAAAAATAAAAAATGAGAACGAGATAGAAAATGTGGACTGAAAAGAAATTTTAAAAAGTTATGATGATATTTTTGCAAAACATAAACACGACGTGGGAGAAATTAGAATGGAACCACAAAGAGTCAGGTTAACCTCAGATTTACCTATATCTCTAAGGCCGTACAAAACATCCCCAAAACAACAAGAAATTGATGTACAAATAGAAGAATTGTTAAAAAATAACATTATAAAAGAAAGTTCCTCCCCTTATGCTGCCCCAGTAACTTTAGTGTTTAAAAAAGATGAAAATAAAAAGAGTCGTTTATGTGTTGACTTTAGGAAATTAAATCAAATTACAAAAACAGATTATGAACCTCTACCTTTAATACAATTTTTAATTGAAAAATTGTCTTATAGTAGTTATTATTCTAAAATAGATTTATCACAGGGATATCATCATGTTCGTATTCATCCTGATGACACTGAGAAATCAGCATTCGCTACTCACAATGGTCTGTTTGAATACTTAAGATTTCCTTTTGGCTGGAAGAATGCACCAAACATCTTTCAACGTACAATTCGTTGAATTTTAAATAAACATAAAATTAAATTTGCTACAAACTACTTTGATGATATTATTATATTTTCTAATTCTTATGATGAACATTTAACCCATCTTAAAAAGATTTTTGATATTTGTAAACAAGAAAACTTAAAATTAAAACTTTCAAAATGTTCATTTTTGCAAAAACAAATAGAATTTTTAGGATATAAAATAAAAATGGGATTGTATCACCCGATAACCATAATATTGAAGTGATTAAAAAATTAATGCCCCCTAAAAATGTAAAATCATTGCAAAGATTCCTTGGATCAATAAATGTTTACAGTAAATTTATTGATAATTATACAAATATCCTTTAAACAACCTGTTAAAGAAAGATGTAAAATGGGTGTGGTCAGAAAAATGTCAACAGTCTTTTGAACTTTTAAAAAATGCTATTATTTGTAAACCAATTTTGAAAATTTTCAATCCTAATCATGAATGTCATCTTTTTGTAGATGCATCCTCAGTTGGAATTAGCTCAGTGTTAAAACAGACAAATGAATGTGGTGAAATTGCATCCTGTAGCTTTTCATTCTCGTTCCTTAAGAGATTACGAAAAAAACTATGCAATTACAGAACTCGAATGTCTTGGTCGATTCTCTAAATAAATTCCATCATTACCTTTTTGGCCAAAAATTCACCATACATACTGACCATGTTGCTTTAGTTTGGCTAAAAAATGTTAAAAATTTAAAAGGTAGATTATTTAGGTGGTCATTATTGTTAAGTATGTATGAATATGATATTAAATACACAAAAGGCTCTGCTAATTTTGAAGCAGATTGGCTTTAGAGAGATGCAACACATTCACTTGTCCAATGTAATAGTAAAAATAATAATGTTCATGTTTCACAATTGTTAAAAATGAGTGAAATAAGTGAAGCTCAAAAGAAGGATAACTTACAGGATAAGTTTGTTGATATCAATAATGTTTTGTGTGTACGTAAGAAAAATTTTACTAAAATAGTTGTACCATTTTCGTTAAGATAAAAACTTCTGCAAATTGCTCATGATAAATTTAATCATCCGAAGGTGCAAAAGATGACTGTTTATTATTGGAATAACAAAACTTCAGATATAACAGAATTTTGTAAACATTGTCATACGTACCAATTAAATAAAAAACCGCGACAAAAGAGATTTGGATTATTACAATCCTTACCCCCTGTGAATCAGTCTTTTGATTTACTGGCAATAGATAGTGTTGGTGGATAAAATTACTATAATTCAACAAAAAAATATTTAACTTTAATTATTGACCACCTTACACGATACATTTGGGCTTTTGCGTCAAAATCCATTAGTTCAGAAACCTATACTAACTTTTTACATCAAATTTTTCAAAATCAAATCCTTAAATCCTTGTTAAGTGATCGAAACCTGCCTTTACTTCTTCTCATTTTAAAAAAATTTTGAAACATTATAAAATTCAACAATTATTGACAACTGCACATCATCCGCAGTCTAATGGCAAGGTTGAACGCCTTGGTCAAACAATCATTACGCGTTTAAAATGTAAAATTAATGAAAAACCTACTAAAACTCCCTGGCCTACTTTGTTAAAAGATATAGTTAATACTTATAACTTAACTCCCCATTCTGTAACAAAATTTCCACCTGCATACCTCATGCATGGTAAACTCCCCTATGAAAACCCCTTAAATGAAGAAATCAATCCACCTATTGAGGAAGCTAAAAAAATAGCAATTCAAAGAACTAAAGAATATCATGAAAGAAATAAAATTTATTATGATGCTAGATTTTCAGATATAGACTTTAAAAATGATGAATTAGTTATGTTTGAAGAATTTACTTATCCTAATACGAGGAAGTTGTCACCTCCGTTTAGTCGACCGTATAAAATTCTTCAAAAAATTTCAGAAGTTAATTACAAAATAAATAAAAAGAATAATTTGAGTAAACAAAATTTCGAAATAGTACATGTATCAAAGCTTAGGAAATATCACAGCCCACAAATGTTAAAATTAAATCATGAATAGTGTCCAAAAGAAAAATTATCACTTTCTTCAAGGGAAGAAGTGATCCCTAGATTTTTGAAAGATCCGAATCGCGTTATGTGAAGACGTTTACCTCAGCATCAGTTGGGAGTGAGGGCGAAGTAACTTGAACTTTTTTTTCTCAACACAGTGAGAAAAAACTTTCTAAACTATTTTTGTTTTATCAACTCTGGACCTCTCATTTTCACTGTACTTCATGAAATTCTGCTTTCCTCCATTTTAACGGGGAATACAGAATTTCATCAAGTAAATAATCCCCTTGACTAAACAGATAAATTGTATTATCATGTTTTTATTCTTGTTACTGTAAATAATTTTTTTTCACATGTTGAAAAAAGATTATTTGTAGGAAAGAGGACAGTCGTACCAACATAACTTTTATAAATTCATAGTATTCTAAATTTTATTATATTTCTTTTGGCTAACGAAATTTTTTTAGGGGGGAATGTAATACAAAAATTATAAAAATATCTTTGTATTAATAAAAGCATTGAAACTTATTCATTTTCATAAAATGTCTTAGTTAAAAATTAGAGTACAGATATTCTATTTTGGGAATTCAAGGTTGAAAATTTACCAATGAATAATAATTAGATTTATGTTTCAAAAAAGGAGTTATTTGATCTTTCACTTCCATATAAGGAAGGAATAAACGATTTTCGATGAGTATTAAATGATTTGTGATGAGGCGTAGGAATGCAACATGACTGCCCTCTTACCCATGTATAAAACTTAGGAGCGCTGATTTTTGCGTGGCTTTTTGTGTTTTATAATTAACAACAAAACTCCGTCAGTTTTGACGAGATCTGTGTCTCTCCCCCTCCAGCTGGAGAGGGCTGAGATTTCACCATCGATTAGTAAATAAAAGATTGTGCAGAATATGGACTCATGTTTCATGATATGTTGACTAATATTCCCACAGAAATAACAGGGTTTTGCTCTGTTATTACATATATATATATATATATATATATATATATATAAGTGATCCGAACTACGCGTTGAATATCGAGCTCAACTATTAAACGTCTAACAGTTTAGAGTCTCTTGTCTTCGGGCTAACCGTGAGATGTTTTCCTGTTCTTGTAACGCAGGGATAGTTTCACTCAAAAAACTCCTTAATGGGGACAAAAAAAATTACCATTTCGTCTGGGTTGGTTCCAAATTAACATGGCTGTGGAAAAATTTGTTTACTATTACCTGATTTACTACTTGCTCTGTAAACAAAGACATTTTTCCAAAACATTTAAAGTAGTTACGAAAGCGAAATTAAAATATTCAGATATAAACAAGCGTAGGCAGAACCAACAAATATATCTAAATGACAACGCAAATAGGCACTGTATTTTATACATTCTGGGTGTTTAGTAATAATCACCCTTAATATATATTTTTAGGATCCTTGTAGAAAACGAAGCAGATAATACTCATATGAGTTTCGATATTAATGTTTAAGCGAGGAAAAACAAATGTAGCGCTTTACTACCGAGGGATTAAAAACATCAAAACCCTTTGATTTGCAGAAATAAACAGGTTGGGATTGAAAGACAATTGTTAGAACAAATTTCCGTATTATTATTGATTTTGATGATTTCAGTCTTGCATCCCTTAGTAGTGATTCGTTAGATTTCAGCGCATTTTTCCCCTCGCTTAAACACTAATTCGCGACGCAACGTGTTTGTACCTCATTTTTTACATACACCACCCAATGATTCCACAGCCCCTAATTTCATTTTTTTTTTAGCGGCTGCCAGGATCGAACTCACGCCTTTAAAGACTGCGCCACTGGAGCGCCCTTCACTAAAAATATACATAATGGAAGCCATTACGTATCATCCTGTATTTTTGATTTTTTTTCTATGTCGCGATAGTTAAAAATCTTTGAAAATTTTATTAACTAAATCAAAAAATCAATATCAAAAAAATCAAAGTATTAATCTTATTATTCCATGGTAATATTTTTTTTAAAATCTGAATTTGAAAATAAGGAGACTCTTGTGTGGTTCTCATAGATTATGTAAATTTTGGCCGTTTTATGAAATGAATGACGCAACATTCAAATTTTACGAATAAAAAAAGTTGAAAACATGTCAAAACAAGTCTCTTATTCATTATCTGACTTAAAGCTGATGACAGGAGAATAAAAAATAAAAAAAAGGTGGGGGCCGAGCGGGATGAAGTTCGCCAAGAGTCATTTGCAGATGGAACGAATTGCGACAGGTGGACAAGACAAATACATGATTGGATTTCTAGGACTCTAAAGAAATGGGGTGTAGAGTCATGACTGCTATTCCTCAATGGAATGCGAATAGAAGAAAAAGAATTCTCTACCCCCAAAAAAGGAATATTCTAGAATGAAAGAGGGAGTTTTACTGGGATGAATGCCATCAACTAGAGTTTGTATACAGAATTAATTCCGTTGATAGAACGTTCTGGAATGGAATACAAGGATGTGAATAGCTCTCTTCTAGGGAGGAAATGGAATCTGAGCATTTAATTAACTTAATGGTGCGCTACAGAATAAAGAATAAAATACCCTCGAATAGTTGTATTGGCGGATTTATTTTTAGTTTTTGTTCTGTTCTAATTATGCTATCACAACTTTTTCTCGTTTTCGAAAATATTTGGTGAACTCTCTTTACTTTGAAAAAAGAGGAATTTTCATACAAGAAAAAGATAATTCTACTACTTAAAATTACTGTGGACTTTTAATACATTAAAGTTTCTAAAGAAAAAATTATACTCTGTTTTAGGATGTAAATTGATTTTAAAAAAAATTAAAGTTCGCATACGTTTCTGTGTAGTGTGCACAGGGTGCGTAGCGTTTTTAAAAAGTGCTTAAAGGTGTTTATTTTTGATTTCCGTTTTTAAAAGCTCTTAAAGGTGCTTTTATTATTAAGTGTTTTTAAAAAGTGCTTAATTTTCTCTCTTCAAAAAATCAGATTTTTTTTTTCTTTTTTACCTTGTTGATTTTCGCTACGATTCACGCCACAAAAGCGTGGTTTTCACATTGTTCTCTTCAACTTTTTCACTAATCATTCAAGCACACTGCATTTTGTCGTTCCACGTCGTTCCGAAGCGTAGGAAAGCGCCAATCATTATAGACGCACTATAAGATTCTATTTAAAATCTTAATCATCAGGTGATACTACACAGCTTTATTGTTTCTACGCGGCTGAAACCGGTTTGCATTTGTTTACGTTCTTGTATCAACTGGTTAACATTGTAATACTATACGTTTCTTATTTATCCAATCGTCAAATTTATATTATATATCGTCTAATTTAACCAATTGATACACGAACATAAACAAGTACAAACCGGTCTCAGTCAAGTGAAAACAAAAAAGCTGTATAGTATCACCTGATAATTAAGATTTTATAGTGCGTCTAATAATTTGGTCAGGGACTGTAGTGCTTGAAAATATTTTTTGAGTGCTTAAAAGGTGCTTATTTTTTGTTTAAAGATTTAGCTACGCGCCCTGTGTGTAAAATAGCCCCATAAAAATAAAACAACCCAAAAACATTTTATTTAATGTTCGGGTTTTTACACACAAACAAATTATCTTAAATGTTCGAAAGATTGACCTTAAATGGAATCATATTATTTGTGCAAACGATGTTTTAAGTTACAAAACCACACATAAGACTCACTTTGTCTGAATAAACATAACTTTTCCCCCAACTGATTTGGGATTTTTGAACCTCAAAATATGTAGGACAGCTGTAATCAAGAAAACGTTGTTTTATATAATTTAATATATTTTAGTCAGAGGTTAAAGTTGGTAACAATCCGTTTTAAACTGCACCAAACTTTTGACGTTACCTTCGGACGGATACCTTCAAGCGACGTAATCTCGATCTTGATGAGTTATTGAAACGTGGCAAACGTTTACGTTAGCAAGTGTTCTTTCCATCCCATTTTGAGTAAGCCACGCCCGTCAAGTATCAATTCTCTTAAAAGACACATTCTTTAGTCTTTCACAAAGATTTCAATTCTTTCACTATAGATAGATTTAACACAAACACAGGCAAGAAGCTATTTATAACATAAACAAACTAATTATGCATCGAAGCTGCCAGGTACACAAAACAAAAATATATCACGGTTACTATAAAGTGCATAAACAAATAATAAATCTAAGTTAAATAAAAGAAGTAGAAGAAATACATTTCAACTAATTCGTCGTGCGATGCGGCTCTGTGTTTGATAAACTTATTGTTAATTAACATTTTAACTTATGTAGAGAAACTTAGCTCAACTTTAATACGCCATTTCTCTGATAAAGATTAGCTGACGTCATAGGTCACATGTGTCGGTCGATGGCTTCGGAATTTTGGCCCCTAAAATATAGAGAGTAGCCTCAATAGGGGGAATAGGGTCCTCGTAGTTTAGTCAGAAGAGCGATCCAAAATTTGAAAATGTTAATTTTACTTTTTGTGTATTTCGCCATATCTCGGGAATATTTTAAGTGAATTGAAAAATTTTTGAACACAATTATAAAATTCGTTTATTCAAAGTTAAGTCCATGCAAAAAATAAATTTTAGTAAATGTTTTATATTTTTTATTTTTTTATTTAATAATAGTGGACATAATTTTGAATTATAAGATATGCAACATTTTACATCATTTTAAAGAACACAATTTTAAATGACAAAATACAAAATTTAAGCAAAATCAATCTAATAGTTTCTGAGAATACAATATTCAATTACAATTGAAATTTACAATATTCGTATATTTAAAATAAAATTTTTTAGATACTATTTGACCGATTTCGCTCAAACTTTGTATTTTGCCATTTAAAATTGCATTCTTTAAAATGATGTAAAAAGTTGTATGCCTTACAATTCAAAATTTTTTCGACTACTATTAAATAAAAAAAAAAAAAATAATAATGAATACTTATTAAAATTTGTTTTTTGCACTGAATTATCTTGAGAAAAACAAATTTTATAATTGTGTACACATACTTCGCTTAAGAAGTTCTCGAGATAAGGGAAAATAGTAAAATTAACATTAAAGGATTCAAACTATGGGGACTAGGTTGCGGCTACTCCCTATATATCAGAAATCCGAGTTATGTTTCTTGAGAGAAAGTGATTTCGTAACTTAAAATACCGTCTGTACTAATTAATTAGCCCCCTCCATAAAGCCCTAGAACGATCATTAGATCAAAAGTTATTCAGGGTATTGTCGGCGCATTGTACAATGACATTATTTGAAATGTTCTTCCAAATAAAATAAAAAAAATCGTTAGCTTGTGTTCTATTCATAGTGTCTCGAAAGTATGGCTCTAGAAATCGGCACAGCTAGACCGTTAAGTGAACTGATTTCAGAATGAATATTATGATTATTTCCCTCTTCCATGTTATTTGAATTCCGGATTACTTTGTCTGTTTCACGTACAGTAAATGCTCTCAGCTAACTGTTTAACAAATGAAAATACTCTACAAAAAGTTAGTTTTAAGAGATATTGCTGTGTCGGTACCTTTGCAGAGATTTTTCCAGGAGAGGCTACGAGTTAAATCCCTTTTCAGTGATTTTTTTTTTTAGTTTTTCTCAGACCACTGCAAGTAAGTATTCAAAACATTTTCGCACTGGTAACTCGTTTCAGATATGGAAATTTCTCCTCTCTTTCAAGTACGTACGTAAGTTTTGTGTACTGTTAAATGTGATTGAAGCGCATTTTCCTTGTCTCTACATTTATTAAAGCGAATAAAAAATGTTTAACACATTTGTAAAATCAAAAGGTTCGTTTACTCAGAAAAAGTGTACGCTTTCGTGCCTGGTTTCGTAATTTAAAAAAAAATCGCCTGCATTAAATCATAAACCCATAAAGATTGCATGTTAGTACATAAAAATAAGATCATTAGTTTTTAAGCTATTCAGATTTTCCATTTTTTTCTTCTTTTGCGTACTGTACATTAAATGTTGATGAAAGAGAAGGGAACATATCTAAACGGAGACATAAATGATTTCTTTCACGAAATATGGAACGTATCATTCACTCAATTTAGCAGCCTTAAGAACAGTCACCACAGATAACCAATCAGAATCTCAGAAAAGAAATGGATCACGTGACTTAATGAGAAAGTGATCAATGACCCAGAATAATTTCCTCTCAACTGAGACTTCAAGTGATTTATGACTCGTGAATGGAAAAAAAAAAAAAGGAACGAATCAATAGGGGGAGGAATTTCTCAAAGAATAAACTTGTAAAAAAAAAAAAAAAAAAAAACCTGCATTATTTGCTTAATTTTAACTTTTTTTACTTATATATGTTTGTTCAATTGTACAATAGGAAGTGCTTAAATGAAAACCGATGAGCATTTTTATAGTTTTTGATCGTTAGTCTTTGACCAAAATCGAAGCGAAACAAAGAAGATAAATGCTGTATTTGTGGTATTCTTCGGCAAATAACTATACTGCAGAAGTAAGGAAAAATTCTCAACGAATTATTAGAAAGTTTTTGTAGGAGAAAATATGAATTAGCAAAGTAGGAATTTAAATAGTAATCAAACTAGGTAACAATTTCAGTGAAAATTTTTAAAAATTGTTCGGCACATTATTAATGGTATTACCGTTGCATTTACTACAACTTCATTTTTGATTGTTGCCTTTTTTCTGAACTATACATGAGGTAACGCCCCGAAAAACATTTCGAGATCTATCTATCTCGAAATGTTTCGTGTACAGTCAGCAAAAAAAGATATCACCCTGAATAATTTTCGTTCTAATGATCGGATTTTCACGAACTAAGTGTCAATCTTAATGGTTCCTGGGGGTGACCTCAAATATGCTAATTAGTTAGAGCTAACTATTAATTATGTTACGATATCAGACACAAAAACGTACTTTCTCTGAATAAACATATATATTTTTTTACATATTTGGAATCCAGATTTAGGGGGGGTAGACAAAATTTTGAAAAAAATGGGTGGTAAATAGGGTCGCAACAAAGGTTTACATATTTGGCGGTAGTCCAGAAAACCGCCAAAAAAAGTCGCCAGCGCAAATGAATATTTTAAGATAACCCATTGACTAATTCAAAAGAAGAATGCTTAATTTTACTAGGTTGCTACGCAACCAAGCTCTGACTGGAAAAAAAATTGAAATAATGTTCTGTGATTACTCAGAGAGGTTTAAATAATAGTTAATAGAAAATATCTCGAAGTTTCTAGGCAATTGACAATTTTTAAGCTGATTTCTGTCCAAAAAGCAAAGTTTTTTTTTATTTTAATCTCCCTTGAAAAGAAAATTTGAATCGATTATAAATTATTTATGATTTTCTAAGTTTTAGAATTTAAATACATGAACATTTTATCTGATATTATTTAGATTATGTTGTTTCTGCTATATTTATTCGAGAATTTCATACTAAAATCAAATTAACATAACTTATTATGGCTAAATACAAAATTTTAGGGATAATCACTTTTACAGCTTTAATCCAGTCTTCTAGGCAAGAAAGTTTGAAGATAAAAAAAGTGCTTGAAAAATAAAATGTATATTGTATAGTAATTCTAATGCGCATTCACAAGTTTTTCTATAATTTACGATATTTCTTTTTCCTATAACTCAAGGAATTGCTGAATGTTTAGTGGTATTTTAAAAGCATTGAAATAGGTTATGTTTAAGAAAAAGATATTGAAATAATATGTTGCATATAGTATGATTCACTGTTTCAAAAATCGCTTCATTCTGCTAGATATTTAGATAACAAGGTTTTCCTTGGATAAAGATGATTAGCAAATAGCATCCTTATGCTTCGATACATTTAGAAACTTACGTTCGCAAATTCACCATAAAATATCGCACAGCATATTCTTAAATTACGATAAGCTACATTTACCACCAAATACTGATACTATGATTATTTTTGTTTTCTTATATATATCTGATATGATACTCTCTTTTTAAACAGAGCTTGTAAGGCCCTTAAGATACTGAAAGGGGGGCACGAAAACTTAAAAGATAAAATATTTAATTTCATTAACTCAAAATATCTGGTCTAAAAATTTTAATTTTAAACAAAGTTAAACATAACTTTTACAATATTGACGCTCTTATGTTTTTAAAGACCACATAATTCCTGTTGAAATATGAAAATGCATATTTTTACTTTAACGAGTGTAAAATCCTTATCAAAATAATGATCAAGACCCAAATGTAAAAAATTGATGATAAAAACTCAACTGGCTTCAAAAAACATGAAGAGGGAAGTAAAAGTCGACATGTTTCGAGCGTTCAAATATATTCACCCATTTTCAAAACTTGTCAAGCTTGAATAACTTCTGACTTTTATTATTGTGCTCAAAACATGTCTATTTTTATCATCATCTATTAATTTTTAAATCAATGAAGTTTTTTATATTTTCAATTCAATTTCTTGGGATTATCTATTTAGTTACGCAATATATTAAATTATTTCACTCGGTATTAAAATAAGTTTTACCGAAGTTATAGGCACAGGTTCTTAGATTAAAAAAATAAAAATTCGCTATTTTGTAAAAAAACCAATGCAGTACAATTGTTTTTGCTGCAAGCCTTAACATTTTAATTTAAGGACATAAAAAAATTCCGTTTACAATTGAAATTTCAAAAGTCGAGTGTGAAAATGGAATGTCCCCTAGCACCAGAAATCGAAATTAAATAGTTACAAGGACAACTATTTTAAACAAGTTAGCGTTTCCGTCCTACTCGAAGTTGTTTGAAAAGGTATTTTGTATATATAGATTCCAAAGTTTATTCTACAAATATTTTAGGGTATACTTTCGGAGTATTTTGATCGAGTTTATTTTTACACCCTTATTTGCTTAAAATTATTAAATAATACGCTTAAAATAAATTATTCAAACAACATGATTTAACGCATTTTTAGTATAATAGTAAACGGGGCTTCCATCGCATATCCTTAACCTTGATACCGCTATCATTAAATGAATGGAATAAGCTTAGATAAATAATAAAAGTTAATTTTTCCCCATTTTTACTTTCAAGGAAATATGTTTCGATCAAACAGATTTCATTCTGGAAATAGCGAAATTATTGAGTAGGTCCCTTGGAGCAATATCATTCTTATCCTCTTTTGACGAAGTATGGGAAAAACTGGTTTTCACAGTTCTGTAAAAAGTATGTTAGCCTTCTTGCCACGTTTTTTATTATTTTTTTATTTTTAATCAAAATAAGTTCGGAAATTTACATATTTTTTATTGCATTTTTTTAAATCAAATGATTCTAAAATTCGCACGGCTTCGGAAACTTTTTACAAATTTCAATTGTTAGTGTTTCCTGCTAAACAAAATAAGGCATTGTTCCTGATAACAAATTATACTACAATAATATCTTGGGAATCGTGCTAAAGAAAAAAATTGAACAAAATAGTTTAGTATATTATCCGGAAAAAAATCAACATGGAATCATAAAAAAAGAATCATTTAAGATACTGAGATATTTTAAGACGCTTAAAAGTTTTGGCTACGTATTTGACAGCTTTTTATGTTCGGTATCTATATACTCTTTGTAGTGACTTATAAAACATGGACACTATTTTAGATAATCTATGTTGAAGTCACAAGAAACAAAACAAAAAAGACAATCAATGATTTATATTCTTTTTTCGAAAAAAATAGTATGCTTAGTAAATAATCAGCTGTTTTGCATTAAATAATTTTAAACAGCGGAGTGTTTTTAATTTCTTAACAAGGCTTTATTCTTAGCTAGCAGACAATTCTTTTAAAAAAAACTTGACTATAATGTAAAAAGGAACTTTACTTTAAAGAAAATCTAAATTAAAGTACTAAAAAAATTGATTAGTATATTAATGAAGAAATAATAAATGTAGTAGGGTAAAGAATAAAATTTTTAAAAATGCTAAAATGTAATTAAATAGTTGGTAAAATAGTTCTGCGAAACACTTCCGGACAGGTGATTAAAAAATTACTTTTAAGATTAACACGATATATAAGATGTTGAGAAATTTGCGATGATGTGAGATATGCTTAAATATGTTTACTACGTATTTTTATTAATATTCATAAAAAATATATACAAGAAACTGAGAAATATTTTATTCCAAATCTATTCATACGTATGTATATTATTGTAATTGTATCAGTTATTGAGAAAAAAAGAAAAAAAAACTAAAAAATAATCACATTAAATTAGCACAATCTGATGTATAATCATATTCGCGATCGCAACGTCGAGTACGCCATCTAGCGGGAGACTGTAAATATCGGGCATTAGTTCCCACATAACCATTGGCAATGACGGACACCATTTTCTTAGCATCAAAAAAGAAGCAAAATTTCCCTATAGAAAAGGTAAAACTTCTTGAAAAAACTAATCAGAACAGGCCAAACATTGAAGCAGAACATGCCAAGCATTTGAAGAACAACTTCTCAATAATTTTTACTTTTCTATTACCAACAACATAACATGATTTCATGATCACTTGCTGTTACAGATGTGCGTATTGCGGTAAAATAATTTTTCTGTCTTCAATTCATTACAAGTTAGAATTAAAGTCAACATTGCTTTCGTCATTCCAATGAATAAATGTGTTCCAATGAATTCCATACAGAACTGTAATAGTTATAGAATATTCTTCTTCTTCATAGAATAGTATATATTTCTGTATCTACATAATTCAGAAAACAACAATAAAGAATAATCCGAATTACTTGAAAAAGTATCTTTTGTGCTTATTATAAATAAATTTTTTATCGTTTTCTTGGTAAGTGTTTTTTAGTTTTGAAAGAATTTCAACTAGAATTCAGCTATTCTGTTTTTAAACTACATATTAAAATTTATATCGAGATCTTACAATTATAAAATTTTGATGTGTGGTATGTTACCTAAAAGTAATTTAGGGATAAACTATGTATATATTATTTGAGAATAAAGTTTTCAAACAAAGAACATATCATTTTGGAATTCTCCGGACTTATAAATCAGGTAAGTGTTATGATTTTTATAATAAAAAATTTGCTTGTAAATAAATTTTTTTCTTACTTGATGATCGTTCTCTACAAAATGTTTTTTTTTACGTCTGATTAAATACTATAAGAATTAAAAAAAAGAAACAATACGAAAGTTTTTATTGAAAAATGAGGAATTTTTTTTTTTTTTGCTGACTGTACAGTCAGCAAAAAAAAAAAGATATCACCCTGAATAATTTTCGTTCTAATGATCGGATTTTCACGAACTAAGTGTCAATCTTAATGGTTCCTGGGGGTGACCTCAAATATGCTAATTAGTTAGTGCTAACTAATAATTAAGTTACGAAATCAGACACAAAAACGTACTTTCTCTGAATAAACATATATTTTTTTTTACATATTTGGATTTTTAACCTTCAAAATATAGGGGGTAGCCGCAATCTGGGAAATGTGGTCCCCATAGTTTGGTCAGGAGAGCGATTCAAAGTTTGGACCCCTTAATGTTAATTTCACTTTTTGCGTTTTCAGTCATATTTTAAAAACTAATGAAGCAATTCAAAAAAATATTGCACCAACTCATAAAACGCATTTACCCAAAGATAATTTCATGAAAAAAATAATTTTTAATAATTAAAAATTATTTTTTATTATTTAATTAAAGAGAGGATGAAAAAATTTTGAATTATAAGGTATGGATTTTTTTATACCATATTAATCTACATGCTTTTCAATTGAAAAATCTAAAGTTTCAACTGTTTTTATTTATTAGAAGATGAGAAAAATCAAAATTAATTATTTAAAAAAAAAATTATTTGGCGACAATAAAAGAATGATTAAATGGGGCGATTAATATTAAAATGTGATAAACTTACAAAGAACTTGATTTAGCGCGCGTGGCGTAAAATTTCATTCATATTTTTTTCGTTAATAATCGTTTGCTGATCTTTTTATTTTTTTTTTTTTAAACTTAAAAAAACAATGTTTCTTTTTTAGTCCTCTAAAAATCTATTTGAAATTAAGTAAAGAAATTTGAATAAAACATTTTATTGAATAAAAAACATTTTATTCAACGAATGTCGAGTTTTATAAAAGCATGCTTCTGATAGAATATGATTATACACCAGATTGTGCTTATTTAATGTGATTATTTTTTAGTTTTTTTTTTCTCAATAACTGATACAATTACAATAATATACATACGTATGAATAGAGTTGGAATAAAATATTTCTCAGTTTCTTGTATATATTTTTTATAAATATTAATAAAAATACGTAGTAAACATATTTAAGCATATCTCACATCATCGCAAATTTCTCAACATCTTATATATCGTGTTAATCTTAAAAGTAATTTTTTAATCACCTGTCCGGAAGTGTTTCGCAGAACTATTTTACCAACTATTTAATTAAATTTCAGCATTTTTAAAAATTTTATTCTTTACCCTACTACATTTATTATTTCTTCATTAATATACTAATCAATTTTTTTAGTACTTTAATTTAGATTTTCTTTAAAGTAAAGTTTCTTTTTACATTATAGTCAAGTTTTTTTTAAAAGAATTATTGTCTGCTAGCTAAGAATAAAGCCTTGTTAAGAAATTAAAAACACTCCGCTGTTTAAAATTATTTAATGCAAAACAGCTGATTATTTACTAAGCATACTATTTTTTTTCGAAAAAAGAATATAAATCATTGATTGTCTTTTTTGTTTTGTTTCTTGTGACTTCAACATAGATTATCTAAAATAATGTCCATGTTTTATAAGTCACTACAAAGAGTATAAAGATACCGAACATAAAAAGCTGTCAAATACGTAGCCAAAACTTCTAAGCGTCTTAAAATATCTCAGTATCTTAAATGATTTTTTCTTTATGATTCCATGTAGATTTTTTTCCGGATAATATACTAAACTATTTTGTTTAATTTTTTACTTTAGCACGATTCCCAAGATATTATTGTAGTATAATTTGTTATCAGGAACAATGCCTTATTTTGTTTAGCAGGAAACACTAAAAATTGAAATTTGTAAGAATTTTCCGAAGCCGTGCGAATTTTAGAATCATCTGATTTTAAAAAATGCAATAAAAAATACGTAAATTTCCGAACTTATTTTGATTAAAAATAAAAATATAATAAAAAACGTGGCAAGAAGGCTAACATACTTTTTACAGAACTGTGAAAACCAGTTTTTCCTATATTTCATCAAAAGAGGATAAGAATAATATTGCTGCAAGGGACCTACTCAATAATTTCGCTATTATATAACTATTATTAACTTTTATTTAACTTTTATTTAACTTTTATATAATATCTAAGCTTATTCCATTCATTTAATGATAGCGGTATCAAGGTTAAGGATATGCGATGGAAGCCCGTTTACTATTATACTATAAATGCGTTAAATCATGTTGCTTGAATAATTTATTTTAAGCAAATTATTTAATAATTTTAAGCAAATAAGGGTGTAAAAATAAACTCGATCAAAATACTCCGAAAGTATACCCTAAAATATTTGTAGAATAAACTTTGGAATCTATATATACAAAATACCTTTTCAAACAACTTCGAGTAGTACGGAAACGCTAACTTGTTTAAAATAGTTGTCCTTGTAACTATTTAATTTCGATTTCTGGTGCTAGGGGACATTCCATTTTCACATTCGACTTTTGAAATTTCAATTGTAAACGGAATTTTTTTATGTCCTTAAATTAAAATGTTAAGGCTTGCAGCAAAAAAAATTGTACTGCATTGATTTTTTTACAAAATAGCGAATTTTTATTTTTTTAATCTAAGAACCTGTGCCTATAACTTAAGTAAAACTTATTTTAATATCGAGTGAAATAATTTAATATGTTGTGTAACTAAATAGATAATCTCAAGACAGGGCCGGATTTAAACTTGGCGGGGCCCCAAGCTACTGAAAAAGATGGGGCCCTTGTAAGTTCAATTCTATTTATATACACCTGAGGAAAACAGTCATTATTTTTTATTGTTGAGCATTAATATAAAATTATTAAAAAAATTTCTTTACGTTACATTTTGCTTTGTTGCTCAAAATCTAAAGACTTAGAAACACGAAATTATGAAGACGTGTAGAAAATATGCAAGGAGTTAGAAAGAAATATAATAAAATACAATTTGATTATTAGTTTTATTCTTTTTACCACCGCCGTTGAAAAACTGACTCAATTGTGAGTTTACAACTACCCATGTTTAACTACGTAGTCATGTAATTTTGAACTCAATGCAGAAGACAGGGGAACTCCTGGATCAGAACCCAGAGGTATTAATTTGTTAAGAACTTACTGAACTTTGTGACCCAGACAGATTTAACATGCAACAGTCAACATTTTATACATGGGTATTCTTCGGCCGGCTGAATTCGAACTCCCATTTTCACGAACACGAGTCCATAGCCCTACTTACCAAGCTATTGCGGCCAGATTATTAGTTTATTGTATAACAGTCATTGAACAGCCCACCCAATTTCGAGTTTCGACTACTAATGTTCGACTCCGTAGCCTTGTAATTTTAAACCCAATCCAGCAAACAAGAAAACTCCAGGATCAAGTATTTGATGAAATTTTTGCCTTCGTGGACGACGTTTTGATGGAAACAATCCGCATTTGAGTTACATGGAGAGGAAAACCACGAAAGTCTCCCACGGTTAGTCTGACAGCAGGGACTCTAACTCATGATCCGTCTTCCACTGAGGATATTTTACGTCAGCACTGTGGTCGGTGCAAGCCGGGTGTAGAATTTATATCGACCAGCAGTCATCACTGGCATTCGAACTCGGTTCACCTCATTCGGAGGCGAATGCTTTATCCCTTAAGTACATCTTCACTGAGAAATAACTTTGCGGGAGGTACCAATTTTCCAATTTTATTGATTTGCTTAAATTTAGTCATCTTCAAAATGTAAATGGCAATCGTAATTTTTGTGTAGAAAAATGGAAATAAACCGTTTCTCCTCTTATCTGCACTGATTAATGAGAAGCAACCACGAGGGTTAGTGAGCAAAGTGAACAAGGGGCGGAGCTAGTTTTTTAAATAATTGTTAAATTATTAGTTTTTAACATGCATACTTTAGAAAATAAGAAAAACATTTTTCAATAAAAAGAAATAAAAATAAAAAACTGTCATCAGCGGGAATAGAACCCACGATCTCACAGTTTCGTGTTAGATTTCATAATCTTCTGCCCCAAATATGTCATGCGAATTTTTTTTATTATTTTTTTTTTTTAAATTTAATAAGCCATGTCATTTGGATACTTGACATTCTTGATTTGGTCGAAAATTTCCGGATATGTTCTTTATGTAAAACTTTGAAGCACGTTTTTTTATTCCCCTTCAATTTTGCGAAAAAATAATTTTTAAAAAAAATTTTGAGGTGTCAAAATAAAAGAAGGCTCTCCGAAATTTTGAGAAAAAATATCTGTTTGCATGCGACAATACAGTACCTTTTATGAAATGTGAATCGTGGTGCTGACCACACTGAGAATAGAAAGTA
Source organism: Parasteatoda lunata (assembly GCA_949128135.1). NCBI lineage: Eukaryota > Metazoa > Arthropoda > Arachnida > Araneae > Theridiidae > Parasteatoda > Parasteatoda lunata. The sequence continues at coordinate 112,373,492 of OX421975.1, forward strand.
TGGTCAAAACTATTAGAATATAGTAAAATTTACAGTATTTATGGGAACACCAAAATACAGGATAGTTTTTTTTCAATAGTGATCTGGTTATGACTTCTCATGAAATTAACATAATAAAAATATAGTTTTTTGCAATGTTGTTCGGTAATAAATGTTTCAAATTTTTTAATTTTATCTTCATACCTTAGGAAAGTAGTTCCAAACTGTGTTCTATAGAACTTTATGGTTTTAGAGCGAATTAGTACCTTTTATAACCGGGGATAAATACTTTTATAACTTCTAATTAGTTCTTTCATAATCTCTGATTATATTTAGATCCAACATATAAATCATATCGTATATAATCTTTCTGTTTCCTTTATTAAATTATTTGAAATTCGAAGTAAAATACCAATTAAATAGAAATGGCATTTTTTAAATGAAAATATATTTCTAAAAACAATATGTTGAATTTTGAACAAATTAGGAAAAGAATAAGCATTTATAAAATATTACATTAATATTTCATACCGCACTTTTCAAATCAATATAAAATAACTAAATTCTTTTATAAAGAAAAATGCTTTCCAAATTATCATTTTTAGCGTTTATAACTAGTCTCTTCAGTTAATTTAGAAATAAATTATAATTCGGCTTATCTTATTCATTTTCAGCTTTTGTATATACACCAAAAATAATTTCAAAAATAGACTAGATACAGCACAAGAACTGCAAATTTAACTGTCGGATATAAAATCTTATTTAAGATTGTTAATGATAAAACAATGAAAAATCTTCGTTCCTCTAATTAAATATTTTAAAAATATTCTATTTTTAGGTTATAACGTTCGCAATTACCTTAATAAACTTTAATCGTATTGTCGGGGTTCCGCCATTATTTAGGGTTCCGTAGAGGGAAGCATAAATAATAATTGGGAACCTCTGCCTTAGAGCATGGCATAATAATCACTAATTCGGTTAATTTTATTTTTGACTTTTGTATTTTTATTAAATGCAAAAGAGCTATAATTTTAAGTAGTAATAAGAGCTATAATTTTAAAAACCAGAATTTTCGATAAACTGTTGCATTGTGAACAGAAAAATTACCAAATGAATGATTTAAATACCATATATTTTGCTTTTGTTACCAAAATTGTTTTTTTTTTTTTTTTTTTTTTTTTTTTTGCGAGACGTGTCGCAAATTTTTTTCAGTGCGTTATTTTGTGTTTTAATACTTCCGCACTATTTATTTAGACATAAATACTAAAAATGGACCTTAGTTTGGACCTTGAATGTCAAATCCAATCATGGAAATAAGGCTATTTATTTTTTCACACTTTGACTTATACACTTATTTTAAATATTAATATTACACATAAATTATTTTTATAAAACAATGCAATTAAACTAAGTATACCAAATTCATTTAATTTTCTTCTGTATATCTAAATAAATATTTCGATTCTATGAATTTAGAAATAGTATAAGGAATTAGAAATTAATACCTTACTTTTTATTTACATAAAAAGTGTGTATAGCCAACAATTATTTTATATTTTTTAACACTTCGATTAGATTTTGAAATGCATCCGAAAATGTAAAAAAGAAAAAAAAATTATAATGAGCCCCAGCTCCGAGTAAAACTTTAAGAAAAGAAGAAAAAAAGTGGGATCTGGGGGCCCTTGCCATCTCGGGGCCCCAAGCTACAGCTTATTTAGCTTATGCGTAAATCCGGCCTTGTCCCAAGAAATTGAATTGAAAATATAAAAGCTTCATTGATTTGAAAATTAATAGATTATGATAAAAATAGACATGTTTTGAGCACAATAAAAGTCACAAGGTATTCAAGCTTGACAAGTTTTGAGAATGGGTGAATATATTTGAACGCTCGAAACATGTCGACTTTTACTTCCCTCTTCATATTTTAGAAGCCAGTTGAGTTTTTATCATCAATTATACTGTTTTACATTTGGGTCTTGATCATTATTTTGATAAGGATTTTACACTCGTTAAAGTAAAAATATGCATTTTCATATTTTAACAGGATTTATGTGGTCTTTCAAATCATAAGAGCATCAATATTGTAAAAGTTATATTTAACTTGGTTTAAAATTAAAATTTTGAGACCAGATATTTTGAGTTAATGAAATTAAATATTTTATCTTTTAAGTTTTCGTGCCCCCATTTCAGTACCTTAAGAATCTTACAAGCTCTGTTTAAAAAGAGAGTATCATATCAGATATATATAAGAAAACAAAAATAATCATATTATCAGTATTTGGTGGTAAATGTAGCTTATCGTAAATGAAGAATATGCAGTGCGATATTTTATGGTGAATTTGCGAACGTAAGTTTCTAAATGTATCGAAGCATAAGGATGCTATTTGCTAATCATCTTTATCGAAAGTAAACATTGTAATCTAAATATCTAGCAGAATGAAGCGATTTTTGAAACAATGAATCATACAATATGCAACATATTATTTCAATATCTTATTCTTAAACATAACATATTTCAATGCTTTTAAAATACCACTAAACTTTCAGCAATTCCTTGAGTTATAGGAAAAAGAAATATCGTAAATTATAGAAAAACTTGTGAATGTGCATTAGAATTACTATACAATCTAAATTTTATCATTCAAGCCCTTTTTTTTCCTTCAAACTTTCTTGCCTAAAAGACTCGATTAAAGCTGTAAAAATGATTATCCCTAAAATTATGTATATAGCCATAATAAGTTATGTTAATTTGATTTTAGTATGAAATCCTCGAATAAATATAGCAAAAACAACATAATCTAAATAATATCAGATAAAAAGTTCATGTATTTAAATTCTAAAAACTTAGAAAATCATAAATAATTTATAATCGATTCAAATTTTCTTTTCAAGGGAGATTAAAATTAAAAAAACTTTGCTTTTTGGACAGAAATCAGCTTAAAAATTGTCTATTGCTTAGAAACTTCGAGATATTTTCTATTAACTATGAATTAAACCTCTCTGAGTAATCACAGAACATTATTTCAATTTTTTTTCCAGTCGGAGCTTGGTTGCTTAGCAACCTAGTAAAATTAAGCATTCTTCTTTTGAATTAGTCAATGGGTTATCTTAAACTATTCATTTGCGCTGGCGACTTTTTTTGGCGGTTTTCTGGACTATCGCCAAATATATAAACCTTTGTTGCGACCCTATTTACCACCCATTTTTTTCAAAATTTTGTCTACCCCCCCTAATTCAAGTATCTGCATTCCAAATATGTAAAAAAAAATTATATGTTTATTCAGAGAAAGTACGTTTTTGTGTCTGATTTCGTAACTTAATTAATAGTTAGCACTAACTAATTAGCATATTTGAGGTCACCCCCAGGAGCCATTAAGATTGACACCTAGTTCGTGAAAATCCGATCATTAGAACGAAAATTATTCAGGGTGATATCTTTTTTTTTTTGCTGACTGTACATCAGCTAGGTATCTACGAAGTGAATCTACTGTTTGTAAGGTTATATAGACTATTTCTGTTATTTGTACATTATATTAATAACCGCTGGGAAAATGGGTGTTGTTCTATGTTTTTTTTTTTTGTCTGTACACTTTTAGACTAGATGAATTATATTGATTAGATAGATCAACTTCAACATCATAATCACAAATAAAGAAGTGTATGAGTTCTAAAATTTGAAACTTACGAAATCATTCATAAAAAAAAACGCCCAACACGATTAAATAAAGAAAAGCCAATGATAATTTTGGATTTTCTTGGAGTTGATTATTTTCCAGACTGAATTTTTTCTTTTCCTCAGTGTGCATTTTTAATGTTTTTAAATAACATTAATTTAAAATATTTTTATGATGATAATTACTCACTCGGCCGGGGAATTTAATATAAAATGAAATGATGAGGGAAAATAATTTTATGACTTCTTAAGGAATATTTGATTTCAAATGCTGTGTTGTTAATGAGATCCCAATAATGCGATCACAATTTTCTCTCTTGTGTAATTAATAGTCCTATTATTCTTATGTAATAAACAGTGTACGTACCATGTGCCCCATTTTGCTGAGAAGACCTTGGGAATGTTCTTGGACACCAACTGCCGAGATGAAGAATGGATTTAATTCAAGTCTGGACATGCCGTCAGCCAGATTACGTCCGACACCTCCAGCTGTACTGCCCACCTGTCCGGCAAGAGTTCTACCATCTATCTGAAATATTTGAAAATTGATATTGTTGATTGAAGCCATAATTTAGCAAGAAGCTATTAAGTGACATTTTTGTGATTATCGGAACAACAGATTCAAAAGAATATAAAATGGTACACAAAACCATCCTTTTTAAAGTCTTGGAAGAAGAAAATAATGCCTCATGCACACAACTAATCAAGACATGTTTTCAGTTCCGTTATTATTTGTCATCTTCTTCTACTAGGCTCTTCGATTGGTTGATACTTTAAATAAATTGATGAAAATCCAATTTATATTATTTCTCTAGTTGCATGTGGCGAAATTGACGCGTATTAATAGCCATCTTAAGAAAAGTTTTACAAGAAGCTTCTTTTTTCTCTTGATTCAGCATTAAATCGTAACCTTAGTACGAGGGTTGCTATTTATATTTCTGGCCTAATAATGAAAAAACAAATATGTAGGATCGAAATTGGTTTTATTGTTTTTCAAAATATTCTCCATGATGATCAATACACTTTTGCATGCAAAACATGCGTTTTGAATGCATCAACCGCTTTTTCGGGGGTCGAAAATCGTTGTCCGCGTAATTTATTTTTGATGTGTGGGAATAAGAAGATGTCATTGGGTGCCAAATCAGGGCTGTACGGCGGATGACTCATCAGTTCGATCTTTCGCTCCGTCAGAAATGCCTTTGTGTGAGTCGATGGTTGAGAGCTCGCATTGTCATGATGAAGAATGATTCGCCTGTTCTTCTGCTTTTTTCGAATTTCTCCGATAACTTCTGGCAAACAAATGGTCGTGTACCATTCCGAATTGACCTTCCTGCGTTGCTCTAACGCCACTGTTGCCACATGACCGTTAATGCCGAAGAAACAGGCAATCATTTGTTTCGATGTGCTTCTTCCTCGAACAACTTTTGTTGGTTTTGCCTCGTCTTGGAAGACCCATACAGTTGATTGCTGTTTTGTTTCCGGCTCATATGCATAGATCCATGATTCGTCACCTGTGTTGATGTTATACACAGCCTTTGATGTACCTTGAACGTATTTTTCCAACATTTCCTTGCACCAATCGACACGAGCCTTCTTTCGAGCGTTTGTCAGATTATGCGGGATCCAACGCGAATTTTTTTTTTTTTTACGCTCAAATGTTCATGCAATATTTTATTGATGCTAGTCATACTAATGTCCAAAGACGCCTCTATCTCACGGTATGTCACATGACGATCTTGCTTTATCAGTTCACGCACAGCATCGATCTTTTCTGGCACAACAGCGGATTTTGGATGACCTGCACGGGATTCGTCCTGGATCGAACATCGACCACGATTAAATTCGTTATACCAATTTTTTACAGTGCTGTGCTGTAGGATGGCGCTTTATCGCTGAATAAAGAATTAAGTTCATCGAAGCACTCTTGTCTTGACAATCCACGTCGAAAGTTATGAAAAATAATGGCACGAAAATGTTCACGATTCAATTCCATTTTTTGAAAGAGAAGAACTTTTCAATTTACTGTCAACAACACAAATGAAGCTATAATAGTAAATTGTCTGCTGAATTTATGTTTAAAAATATCAAACTTTCGATTAAAATCGTCTGCGGTCGCCTAGCAACACTTACTGTTGCCAAGGCCAGAAATATAAATAGCAACCCTCGTAAGTATTAAATTACATCAAGTTGAATACACGATAAAAAAGGGATTAATTTCTACTATAATATAGCTAAACTTGACATATTAATGCTGCCGTATAATTAAGTTTCAACTCACTCCGAAATTTCTAACAGCGCATATGGAGTTTATAAATATATTTCTCTTACAAAGCGACAAGGAAAGTCCTCATTTTTGCCCCGCGTTTTTGTTTTTTAAAAGCATAATTGAAGGATAGTTTTCGCAAATTTTTCTGCTGCATGTCATTTATTTCAATATAATTTTTTTTTACTTTAATAAATTAGACTGAAAATTGAAAGTTTAATTTGAAAAAAAGGAATGAAAGATTTTAATTATTGATTTAGGAAACATTTCAAATGTGTTCAACCTTGTAGAGAGCAAAACAATGTCTTGGTTTACAAAGCAAAGCATATAAGATTGCATAGGGAACATATACGATCTGTATCTGGTAAAATTTTGTTTTACGATGATGGTTCATGCATGAATCATTATCCCAATATTAAAGTCATTATTAATAAAATAAAATGTGTGAGCTAATAAAATTCAACTATTTAATACCCAGTGTAAAACTAATAACTATACACGAATTAAATATTACACTATTAAAAATCAATATTTTTGAATTTCTACCATTATGTCAATAATGATTGTTATGCAAATTTCTCTGATAACTAAATGTTTTAATAATGTATTGTGCAAACCCTAATGAATTAAATTCAACTTTTATAAGGATAAAATATTTTTCTTAATTTATTTTTGCAGTTATTTATTGTATAGTACTTAACTGGCATTCGAATAATAGTATGATCGTCATTGAAAGTCAAACAACAGAGGAATTTTACATATTTCTTTAATGCCGCTGACGTAAATATTTTTGGTGGATTAAAATTTTTTTCATCGAATGCTTGAATTAAATCTTTTGCAAGAAACAGTTCGTTTTTACACAGATTATCTTCGTTTTTAGTTTCCTTGATAAACATTATTGTATGTGCTCCATAAGAAAAAATTATCGGGAAAAAAAATTCCCTTTTCCCGCGTAAATTATTATTTTGACGATTTTTCATCTGCGCAAAATTAAATCGAATATGAGAAGGAAAAATGAATACTGAAAACTTTCCACGGTTAACTCGACGATAATGGGATAGTAATCTTAAACTGCAGCTTTTGATTCGTCTATAAGTGTAGATCATTGTTGAAGATGCAGGTTGGAAGTAGATTTAAAAGTCAACGATTAAAATTTAGAACAATCAGAATTCACTCTTGTTTTGCTCGTATTAGAGCGCTATTTCCAGAGTTTTTGATAATAGTATATAAAGATAATACCGAAATAGGTCAAACAAATACTCTAAACATGTTAAACAAACAAAATACTTGAGTACAAAATGAAATGAAACTTGTTTTTGATTAAATATAGGGAGGGGAGAAGACAAAAATACGATCGGTACACATCGGACTCAACTACAAAGAAACCTTGACATATGAAACAGATTAACTTTAATGCCAACAGATGGCGCGCAGACTGAATGAATATTAATGTTTTTTATTATGTTTCAGTTTTGATTTCTAAAGCTTTGAAAGATGATCGTTAATGTTTGTCCGTCCTCTTCTTAATAAATTAGTTTTATCATTAGATTCGTCTCCTTTTAAAAACAAGTGATGCTGTATCGAAGTCTGAGGTAAAAAGATAGAACCAGGTAGGAAAGAATATTTGAATTATTTCTACTCTATTTTTTCATGGTGCCGATAACACCAGGACTATGACTGTTTATTGCTTGTTTATAAGAATTTGAAAACGAAAATGACGGACGAAGCGAAACTAAAAACGAGAAGAAGTGGTTTAAGAACAAGTGCCACTAAACTCATGACTAAAATTGACGAAGCTTTAGAAAATTCGAGTTTAGAATATTTAGAAGTAGCACTTGTACAAGTAAATGAAAAAGAAAAACAAATAATTGAACTCGATAAACTGATTATTGATAAAATCGAAGACTGTAAACAAATAACAACAGAAGTTGAATCAACTGAAGAATGTAGAGATAAAATTATTCTCTATAAGTTTAAAATTGAGAAAATTCTCAAAAAGGCTGCAATCGAAAAAGAAACTGTTAGCGTCGAAAGCTCAAATACAACTGTTAAAGACTTATTCCAAAATTCTGAAGCTCAAATTAAAATTAAGTTACCTAAGATTTACATTGAAAAATTTGATGGCACTCCTGAGAACTTTCAAGAATTTTGGTCTCAGTTTAAAAACGCGATTCATGATAATCAAAATTTAAATAAAATAGATAAATTCACATACTTAAAAAGTTTGTTGAAATCAAAAGCTCAAACCGCGATACAGGGATTATCATTGTCTGAGAAAAACTACGATATTGCAATTAATATTCTTGAAGAGCGATACGGCAAGAAAGAAATTTTGATTAGATCGCATATTAATAATTTATTAAATTTTTCGCCTATTCGTAACACTTCTAACTTAATAGCGCTCCGCGAATTATACGATACGTGTGAAATTCAAATACGTAGTTTAGAATCACTTGGCATCGAACTTGAAAGTTACGGTAATTTACTTTTCCTAATTATAACTAAACTAATGCCTGATAGTTTAATTTTAAATTATAATCGTGAATATAAAAACGAAACAGATTCATGGAACGTAACAAAACTGTTGGGAGTATTTAAAATCCGAAATCGAAATAAGAGAAAGGACATTTTCATTTAAGAAAAAAGAATCTAATTCTTTTCAGGGTTATTCTAAAAATAGAAATGAAAGAGAATTTTCTAGTTTTGAAAATAATAAATTCCCAAAAATGAGATACGATAGGAATGTGAGTGCTGCTGCTTTAAATGTTATTAGTAATGAAAATAAATGTGTATTCTGTTCTAATGATCATAAAAATGATGAATGTAAATTAAGTGTTGCCGAAAAGAAACAATGTTTATTACGTCAAGGAAGGTGTTTTAATTGTCTAGAAAAATTTCATATTGTTAGGCGATGTGTTAAGAAACCTGCTTGTACTATTTGTCGTAAAAAACATAATGAAAACATATGCAATAAACTTTTAGAATCAAAACCGGAAGTCCCCCAAAATGAAACTATTGTGTCTTCTGTTGCAGAAAATAAAAATTCGAGCAGTAATATTTTACTGCAAACCGCGACGGTAATAGCAGAAAATAAAAACAAACAAGCTGAAATACGAATCTTATTTGATTTAGGTAGTCAAAAATCATTTATCGAATCGGATCTTGTTAATCAGTTAAAATTAAAAACGATAGGGAAAGAAACTATAAAAATATATCCCTTTGGTTCGATAGAACCCCAGAAAGAAACAATAGATCGTGTTTTAGTAAATTTAAGAAATATTCATGATCCTACGAAAAAGATACAATTAGAAGCGTTAACTACCCACGCTATTAGCAATGCAGTTATTCATCGGCCAGAGACAGAAATAAGAAATTTATGCTGCGTAAACAATTTTACACTCGCAGATGAATCACCGTGGGAACGAAGTGAAAGTTCTCGTGTCAGACTACTGATTGGCGCCGACAATTATTGGAATATTATTTCTGGTAATATATGCAGGATTCCACATACGTCTCTGGTTGCAATGGATAGTCTTTTCGGATGGGTCTTGAGTGGTTCATCTTACTTAGAAGACAAAACAAAAAGTGAAAACGAAATAAAAATGATGAAAGTAGTCGTAGATTCTTCACGTGAAGAAAATTCAGATTTAATTCTGCAAAATTTTTGGAAATTCGACGTATTGGGTATCGAAAACGAAAAAAGGGATTTGTTTAATAATGATGGGGAATTTATCTTACAGGAGTTTGAGAAAAATATAAAATTTCAAAACAATAGATACGTGGTAAAATTACCGTGGAATGAAAATGCTGAAGAGTTAGAAAATAATTATAAAATCGCGAAATACCGCTTAGAAAGTTTAGTTAAGAGATTTGATAAAGATAAGGAATTTTACGATCGGTATAGGGATGTATTATCGAAACAGATTTGCGAGGGGATAGTGGAACCCGTTGAAATAAATGAAAAGGGTGAAACGAATATGGATAGAGAATATTATATTCCTCATCGTGCCGTTATACGTTATGATAAAACTACAACGAAGTTAAGAATAGTTTATGACGCCTCATCACACTCGCAAAATAAATTATCATTGAACGATTGTTTACATTCCGGACCGAATCTGAATCCCGACTCTTTAAGATTACTTTTAGATTTCCGAAGCAAATCATTCGCGTTAACTGCCGATATAGAACAAAGTTTTTTGCAGATATTGTTAAATGAAAGAGATAGAAATGCAGTTAGATTCTTATGGTTCGAGGACAATTTTGAAAGTAAAGAGAAGTTAAAAATTAAAAATTTTCGAATGACGCGTGTGTTATTTGGTGCTACTCCAAGTCCGTTTTTATTGGCTGCAACTCTCAAATATCATATAAGAAAGTACGAGCGTAAATATCCGTTAGCATATAAAATTTTAAATTCTAAATTGTATGTTGATGATTCGATTTTTGGATTAGATAACGAAAATCAATGCCTTTTAATTTATAAGGAAATAAAAGAAATTTTGCATGAAGGTGGATTTAATATGCGTAAATGGAAAACAAATTCGGAATCTCTTCAGATAAAACTAGACCAGTCCGAAAATTGTAACGAAAATATAAATGAATCTTCTAAGGTGTTAGGTTACGTTTGGAATTCGAAAGATGATACGCTTAAATTAGAATGCAAGTTTGCTGAATTAAGTAACAAATTTAATCCTTTAACTAAAAGATTAATTTTAAAATTTGCATCGAAAATATTTGATCCTCTTGGATTTATTAGTCCCTTTACGCTGAGACCAAAGATTCTTCTTCAGGATATTTGGGAACAAAAATTCAAGTGGGATGATCCTCTACCATTAGATTTAACCAAAACCTGGAACAAATGGTGTGATGAACTAAAAGACTTAAATAACTTTGAAATACCTAGATTTTATCTGAAAAAGGCTAAAGGAAAGAGAAATTTTCAATTTCATTGTTTCGTTGACTCAAGCAAACGAGCGTATGGTGCAGTCCTATATATTCGATATACAGACTATGATGGACATTTTCGAACATCGCTAATTTGCTCTAAATCCAGAGTCGCGCCTCTTCGAAAGTTGACACTTCCGAGACTTGAATTACTCTCAGCTGTAATTGGAAGTCGATAATTTGAATATGTAAAGAACAGCCTTTCATCTGTGACAGAATATTCCGTTCGATTCTGGACAGATTCGATGATAGTACTTCACTGGATTCGTGGAAAATCTAAAAGGCTGAAAACATTTGTCCAAAATCGTGTGACTGAAATTCGTTCAAAGACTGACACTTCTTCATGGTCGCACTGTCCTGGCGACGAAAATCCATCAGATCTGCTAACTCGTGGCGAATCCTTAAGAAATCTGCTTGACAATGAATTGTGGTTTAGTGGGCCAAAATGGCTGATAAAAAGTGAAGATAATTGGCCTAAGGAAAATCAAGAGCTTGCAACTATCGATAATGAAGAGGTTGACAAGTCAGTAGTTCTTTCAATAGATTCAGAGATGGAGAAAATTATTAATATTGAAAGATTTGGAAATTTAACAAAAATTTTACGTATCACTGCGTGGATAAGAAGATTTATCTTTAATCTTAAAAATAGAGAAAACAGAAAAACCGGAACTATTAGTTGCGAAGAATTACAATCAGCAGAAGAATATTGGATAAAGACAACTCAAGAAGAACATTTTGGAGAAGAATTGAAAGCACTAAAATGCGGAGAAGACATATCTTCGAAGTCAATATTGAAAAACTTTTTTATTTCGTTAGACGAAAATAACATCATTCGCTTACAAAGCAGACTTCGATATGCTGAAATTAGTCACAACGAAGTATTTCCGATGCTACTACCTAGTAGAAGTCACTTAACGAATCTTGTAATTCGTAGAAGTCATGAAAAATTAGGACATGCAGGAGTTGCTGATACATTAGCAGACGTTCGTGAAACTTTTTGGATTATTAAAGGAAGGCAAAGAATTAAGAGTATTATTTTCAATTGCAATCTTTGCAAGAAATTTCGAGCTAAGCCCTTTACCCAAGACGAAGCTCCTCTTCCTCCAGACCGCATTAAACAAGCTCATCCATTCGAAGTAACAGGAATCGACTATGCTGGTCCTCTATGTGAAGAGTATTAACGGAATGAAAAAAGCTTACATTTTGCTTTTTACCTGCGCTGTCACCAGAGCCGTCCATCTTGAGCTCACTGAAGATCTGACTGCAAAAACGTTCCTACTTGTCTTTGGAAAAAATGGAAATCTTCGTATCTTCTAGAACTAAGAACAGCTCACCAGTTAAAGAGACAGAAAGAAAATGTTCTACCAACCAAAGACTCAACCGTCCTAGTGTACGACGAAAAACTTCCTCGACTCATGTGGAGAATGGGGATTGTCACCTGTGTCCATCCTGGACGTGATGGAAAGACTCGATCGTGCACAATTAGACTTTCTAATGGAACTATTTTAAAAAGACCAGTTCAACTTCTATATCCTTGTGAACTTGGCTAAGACTCAAAAGGACCGAAAACTGTTTGTCCAATGGTCCTCTGGGGCCGGAGGATGAAACAGATTAACTTTAATGCCAACAGATGGCGCGCAGACTGAATGAATATTAATGTTTTTTATTATGTTTCAGTTTTGATTTCTAAAGCTTTGAAAGATGATCGTTAATGTTTGTCCGTCCTCTTCTTAATAAATTAGTTTTATCATTAGATTCGTCTCCTTTTAAAAACAAGTGATGCTGTATCGAAGTCTGAGGTAAAAAGATAGAACCAGGTAGGAAAGAATATTTGAATTATTTCTACTCTATTTTTTCAACATATAAGGGAGCATTTTTAATCAATCAAAGGTTCTAAAGAAACAATGTTTCTGCTCACAGGGATCTTTTTTCCTCCTTTCATTGTATGTCTGATTAATTGCCTAGTAAAAAAAAGTTGCAATGATAACAAGACCAACGCTCAGCTCCAATCACGAAGTAATTGAAAAGAAATCGTAGCAAGTTTTGTTTCCAATTAATTCACACATGTTTCTGTCTATCTTCCTTTTATATGTCTTTTTTTTGTTATTTAGATGATTCAAAATTTCTCAGATAAACTTTAACTTATCTATCATAAGGCCTGAGAGGACCTGGCCTAGGGTCCCCATATTTCTGTAAGCCCCCTAAATGATTAGACCTACTTAAGACCCGTTTTGCAAGTAAGTGTAAATGAAATATTAACCGAATGTGTAAAATTAATGCTTTATTTATGTTTTAAATAAATGCTTTATTTATGTTTCAAATAAAGCAATGAAAAAGTCTTACTTATAAAATTCGATTTCTCAGAACTGTTTGGCCGATTTTGCTCAATTTTTTAATTTTGCTATTTAAAATTGCATTCTTTAAAATGATGTAAAAAATTGTATATCTTACAATTCAAACTTTTTTCGACTGTTTAAATAAAATAATAAAAAATAATAAATACTCGCTAAAAATGGTATTTTGAATGAAAATATCTTTGGCTAAACGAATTTTATAACTGTGTGAAAATTTGTTTTTAATTCGCTTAAAAAGTTCTCGAGATATGACGAAATATGCATAGATTAAAAGTTACATTAAGGCGTCCTAACTTTGGACAGCTCTCTGGACCATATTACCCAAATTGCGTCTACCCCTATATATATATATATATATATATATATATATATATAATATTCTGACTCCCCCAAAAAATACTTACATATATATATTTTTGTTGGGGGTGGGTCAGAAATCCAAATATATCGAAAAAAACATATGCTTATTCAGAGAAAGTGCGTTTTCGTGTCTAGATTCTAGAGTAAAAGAGAGATTTTCAAAAATCACAAGGAAAGTGTATCCTCTTATTTTGAAGACAAGACTGCGAAAGAGGTATAGTTCGCTCACCAGAAGTTGGCACTTGGCTCTACCTCCTCGAACGAAGTGTTTATTTCAGCGCAGGAGTAAGAGGAGAAACGTCTCTGCGCTTGAAATTGTGACAACCTGAATGCGCGCCAAACGCAAACAGTGAATACTTTTTCAGTCACTTTACTTCGCTTTAACATCTGCTTTCTTATCTTTCGTTACTCTAGCTAATTAAATATATTTCAAATTTAAAAACTGCTGTTTTCCCATCAAAATGTCTCAAAAAGGACAAACTATTCACTCAAAAGAGAGAAATATCATCAAATTAAAGAAATATTTAATACTAAAAAAATGTACATAAAGATTGCGAAATAAATATTTTTGTCATACGATCGTTATATAGCAACCTTGTTCAGGATTGTTCACATCCTTCTACCAAAAATAGCGAAATAGTATCTTCGGATACCACGTGATGAAGGCTGAGCTAAGTGCCAATTCCTGGTGAGCGAACTATTATGTCCTGTTACGGCAAATGTTTTATATAACGAAGATAAAAGAAATGATCTGCTTCTGGATGTTATAAACATTAATAATCACTGTGTTGTTGAATATGGGATAGAAGATAATTTAGATAAAATCTTCACTGTAATAATTAAAAGATTGTAACAAAAACAAGGAAGAAAATGATTAATTTATTTATTAAATTTCATTTTTTTACTGTTTTAGTTGTTTCTTAGATCACTCGCAATCTGTCCGCATAATTGAAAAAAGACCTCTGCATTTTAGTCGCACAATTTTAAAAACATTTACAAGGCGCTTAATCATTAATCCTTGGAGTATATCATTTTAGGACATTAAAGTATTTTTTAAACAAACAAAAATATGAAATAAAATTTTTGTTTTTTAAAATCTTAGAGTGGACTGACGCTTCCTATGGAGAGATAATATACAAAATTAAAACTTTTATTTGAGTGTTTTTTCATTCACAAAAGAGCTTTGAAAAACTACCTTAATGATTGAATGAAGTCAAAACTATTTGAACAACGAGTACTTGTCAGCAACATCTTTTATTACCTCTTTCAAGGCATTATATAAGATATTTTATGGAGCATAGGTAATAAATTTTCAAGTATGAGCAATGCATTATTCATTATCTAAACAAGGTAACTATCGCAAAGTACTAAAATTAGCGGTATACTGCAAAACTTTTCCAAACTTTAACTAAAAAAATACATATATCAATAAAGCATATTAAACTACTCTCTGACTATATTAAACTTTATGAAAGTCGTAAAACATTTCCTCTTTTGTTTCTGGAATCGTATTAAACTTCAGGAGAGGTACGTAAAAGGTGGGAATATTTTTCTTAAAAGGAAGCTCTTAGGTTGATAAACCCTGAGGATATTTTGCAGGAAAAAAAAATTCTGTACCATAAATTTTACATCTATATATCGAAGGTTCTAAAAATACGATAATAAAATAGAGTAACTCGAAAGTATATATATATATATATATATACGAATTCTGGTCGCTAAATCGGATTATTACAAGATCTCTAAATTCCACCAAGATGAAATGCAATGCGCAAGCAAAAATGGAATAAAAATCAGATATGTAGATCTTTGAGCATACGCGATTTTGCTAGCCAAGAATTTAAAGATATAAACAGATTTTCCCTCTGATATAAAAGCGTTTTATTTTTTACTATTTTTAGTAAAATGAAAATCTTGAATGTTTAACTTAATAACGCGTAAGACAGTAAAGGTATTTAAGGATAAGGGCTTGTAAAGCAATCAAAGTTACTATTAAAATAATAATTAAATCAACGTTTATAAAATAAATAA
Source organism: Parasteatoda lunata (assembly GCA_949128135.1). NCBI lineage: Eukaryota > Metazoa > Arthropoda > Arachnida > Araneae > Theridiidae > Parasteatoda > Parasteatoda lunata. The sequence continues at coordinate 112,389,096 of OX421975.1, forward strand.
CTATTTGAATAATTTAGTTAAAAAAACACTTTAAAACTAAAGTCTTTTTATTCTTAAAATTTTTTTTTTGTACTTCAATCATTGGCGTGATCTTAAACATGAATGAACAATTTCCGATTGCACTGGTGGTACAAAGCCTGTTAAGTTGACCATCTGTCTAAATTAAACTCTATTATCGAGAGAGAGCCGGGGTGGCTCAGGGGATAAAGCGTTCGCCTCCCGATGAGGTAAACCCAGGTTCGAATCCCAGCAGAGGCTGGTTGATACGAATTCTGTTCCCGGATCGCATCGACCACAGAGCTGACATAAAAAATCCTCAGTGGTAAACTGATCTTGGGATAAAATCGCCTTGCTGTCAGGCTAACTGTGTAGAGATTTTACTCTTTATGTAACGTAAATGCGGGTTAGATGCATCATAAAATCCTCCACGAAGAATAGTTTGTCCCAATACTTGATTCAAGAGTTCGGTTCTCTTCTAGATTGGGTTCAAAATAATAAGGCTGCGGAGTTGAACATTGATACTCATAAACTCAGTATTGGGTCGGCTATTCAACGCCTGTTACAATATAATAATAATATTATTGAGAACTGAATTTATCTTATATAAAAAAAAGTTAGCAAAACCTTTATAACCTGATAGAGTAGATTTACTGTCTATGTTGACCACTAAAAGAAGTCAAATTATTTAATGCTATTCGAAACCCTTCTAAGTTGGCCAACAAGAAAAACCTTTGAAAATTTTCTAGGCAAGTATGTATGATATATATTAGAATTTAACTAAATTGTTCCAATAGTATTAAGACCTAATTTAAACCCTTTGTAGGTTGTGCACGTGGGAAAATTATTAACATCTATAATCACGTATAGACGTTATATTCTTATATATGTAAAAATAACGTGATATTTTTTGAAAAAAAAAAAAAAAACATTGACTTATTCTTTTTATAAATTGATCACCTGCATCTCAAATTGCTAACTTACACAGTTTTAACAGCATTTTTGTTGTTTAGTAAAATACTGTTATGCAATCACGAGGGTTTCTCCAGGTAATAGACTTGCGTGCTGGCTGTTGCTATGATTGCGAGGATTATTTTCGAGTTGGAGAGCGTGGTTATTCGTTTCGCTTCGGTGTAGAGTGGTGGTGTCGTGTTATTTCCTCAAAACTTCCCCATTATAAATGACTGAGACTTTTTGTTATGAGGATTTCTCGTGATAGTAGGACAGTAACCTGTGCGGCGATGGTAACTCGACTTTAAAATGGTGATGTTTTCTTCACATAAGTAAACATAAACAAACGCCAGAACTCGGTTGTAGACTAACTATACTCAGTATCATCCGTCATGATGCAAATGCTTACGCCTGTTAACCAACATTTACTACAGCCAATAAATTTGCACCATTAATTTTTCACTTTAATACATAAGTTATCTCAATTACCGTTGATTTTAATTTATTTAGTTTTATTATAATTCGTTTCAAAAGCTTATTATAAACAGAATAAATACGTGGTATCAGATAATGTTTAGAAATATTTATTCAGAAACGTTATCCCACATTGGTTATGCTTATGCCCTCCTCACTTAATGAATAAAGAATAAATAATTACAGAAAAGCGTGCAGTTAATTCTCAGAGAAATCTGTTTATGATTAAGTAAGCTAGGAAACATCAATCATGCTGTCTTTTAACTATTTGAAAAAAAAGAAAGGGAAAAAAAAAAAAAAAACAGAATCATCTGCAATTAAATTTATATAAATTCCTAATGTTAAACCAAGGAGGAAAATTAACTTTGAATGGTTAATTTTGAACCTTGAACGGACCAACAGAAATTTTTAAACAATTTTTAGGATTGTGGGCAAAGTTCCTACTTTCTTTCGGTGTCAAAGTTTCAGGACTCTAGGTTCAGGGCTCAGGCTCTCCTCGGGTTCTAAAGAGACACACATACACAAATTCTTCATTTATTATTATAAATAAGAAAAATTGTTATTCAGGGTGTCCCAAAACTCATGTTGCATACGTTAGGGCGTGATAGAAGACAACTAACCGAGCACAAATGGCCATACAATCCATGGTGCTATGTTACGAAATGCTGATAAGCAAAACAGAAACCGATAAAATGAAAAAAAAAAAAAAAAAAAACATTTTATTCAACAAAATGAAATAATTAAGCCACCAGAGGAACTGCTCAAAAATGCCGCCGTCGAGAGAGTAATCATTGGCTAAAACATCTTTCTTTTTGTGTTACGGATATCCTGTTAACAAGGTCTTCAGCAAAATCTATGGAACCATCCTTTTTTTCCCATTTAATTATTGTCGTTGAACATCTAATCCAATTTTGGGTTTACGACTACTCATATTCCACTTCGTAGCCTTGTCATTTTGAACATAATACAGAAGACAAGGGATCAAGTATTGGGAGAAAGTTTGCTTTCATGGAGGACATTTTGATGGAACAAAGTCGCATTTCCGTTACACGGAGAGGAAAATCTCCCACGTTTAGCCCAATGGGATTAGGACTCTAATCCATGATCTGTCTACCTCTGGGGATATTTTACGTCAGCACTGTGGCCAGTGCGAGCAGGGTGCGGAATTCGTATCAACCTGCTGGGATTCAAATCCGGTTCACCTCATAGTAAAGCTAACGCTCTATCTCTAGAACCACTACGGCTCCTATGGGACCATCGTCGTAGAAGGGGTCCCCAGAAGAAAAGTCTCTAATGTTTTCCGATTTGCGTTCCGACCATGGATTGTATGGACACTCTGTTTATTTGAAATAATAACTTTTAAACTGTTACTGTTTTAAACTGTTAATAATAACTGTTCTATGAAGAAATTCATTAGAACAAGTTAAATTTTAATTAATTTTTAAAGTAAATTATAATTTAATTTGTAAGCTCTTATTACCTATTCCTATTATTATTAATAGTTCTTATTATTTTATATCAATCTAACATAATAGTTTTTTTTATTTCTTCTGTATTTTAAGTTGGGGAAAAGAGGCTGGATTTAAAGTAAATATGAGTAAAAACATTTCAGCATTCTTAGAGAAAAATAAATTAAACACCAGTTTAATTCTGTTAAAACTCCGCAACGGGGAGATAGATTCTTTTTTTTCTTTCTGAATTCCACATAAACTTTCACTAAATCGTAAACATTTCATGTAATAGAAAATGCTCTTTACAAATGCATTTTAGATAAACGTAGCTTTCCGACGAATTTCAGAACACCTTTTTTTACTATAAGCATTCTTTTTTGTTGTTGTTAATTTAAAAGTAAAACCTGAAACGTTAAAAATGAAATAGCTAAATTGGTATTAATACTAAAAACAAGACTGTATAGATATTTAGTATTTTTCGGTTAGCAAAAAATGAAAAGTCGAAAAAAAAATATAGACCTCCATAATTTTTTTTTTTTTTAGTTTGTTTATTTCATAAATTTTTTTAAACACAAAAAATAAACATTAAAAAAGTAAATAAAATAGAAAAAATTAAACGAAATAAATTTTTTCCTTCCTTTCTTTAAATTTCCTTGTGCCCGGATAACCGAAAAGTACCCCATCTGTTTTAAATTATAAAAATAATATAACTTCGTGAGTTTATTGTAAAATAATAATAAAACACTAATTTTTATGATGAGTTTAAAAATTCATCAGCTAGACTCATATAAAGTAGTTTCATATCAAATTAAATATTTCATTATAAAATATTTCATTATAAAATATTTCATTATAAAATAATTCATTCTCACATTCTATATTGATTTAGATGTAACGTCTTGCTTTTCTAAAACTGTTGATCACAACGTAAGATTTTGCTCCTTTAAAAGCGTTGACTTTAATGTTGATATCAACAGAACATCTCGTATTTCTAAAAGCGTTGATCTCAACATAACCCCTTGCCTTTTAAAAGTGTTGAATTTAAAACAAAATTTTGCAATTTTAAAAGCAATGTTCTCAACATGCAACAAATATTTGAATTTAAGTATGGTTTACAAGAGATAAAACTGAAATAAATAACACCAAAATGCATTGAGTCATATTTACTTCAACAAACCAGGGAAATAATGAAACATTTGATATAAAATAGCGATAATGTTTCATTCATTTCTATAATGCTTTAATTTTTATTAAATATCAAATTTTTTTTAAACAGTAAAACAAATTTTAGTTTTTGTATTTTATTAGGAAGGCAAATTTTCAATTTTTTTTTATATGCTGTTGTTTGTACTAACTTATAAACATTTCTTAACAAAAAAGTTAAAAAAGTTGAGTATTCCTTAGAAGAAACTATCGGGAGGTGTTGAAGAACTTTATGCTATTTATGAAATTCGATATGAAGAGAAAGCTTTTATCGATTAATATTTATCGACAATAGAAAACCGTAAAAATGATCTGAATTGAAAACGTCTCTCTACGGCTTTTATGATGAAAAAAAAACAACGACCAAGAAAATTGAATTTCTTTATGAAATAGGAGAAAGAAAATACAAAAAACAGAAAGGGTTCTGTGAAATTCATGAAAAAACTCTCTAGAAAAAGTGAGAAAAAAAAGAAATATCGATATTTAGAGTAGCAAATAATAATAATAAAGTCTTTATTTTTATCGCATTGGTCAAGATTTCATACTTTAATGAATGTTTTAATTAAACGATGAACTCGAATCGTATTTTGAATATCGGGTTCTAAAATCACGGGAGACTCAATTTAAATATTGTTCATTCCGTTCCGTGGATTAGACCAGCGGTGCCCTAAATAATGTTCCATCCAGGAAGAATGAAAAAGATTTTTTCGTGAGTTAGTGCACCTCCAGGAAGGACTTTCAGGCGAGACCAGGAAAACCTCTCCCAACGACCGCGCAAACCTTCAGAAATTTCAAATAAAGAAACACAAAATAAAATATTAACAAACCATATAAGTAGATTCAAATGTATTCAAAATATTTGTGCGAGGCTCTTATTTAGATTTTTGACGATCTGTGAAAGAGATGTTACAGTTAAGGCGCCATCATTTATTAGAATTAAAAGTTGAATTGGAATTTTTTTTTTTTTTTTTTTTTAGAAATATAAACTAAAGATCTCAAACAACCCTCTTTTCATTTCTTAAAGCTAACTAATTCTTACGATATGAAATTAAAGTCATGCTTAAACAAAAAAACATAATTGTTTATTCATTTAAAATAGTTTTATCATTCCTAATTGCAAAATTTGCTTTTACGCATAATTATATCAGTAGGGATCATTTTTATGAACGCTAAGTTTTATTCATCGCTTCGTCTTTTCATGTGGCATTTCTGCAACCAGAAAATGACACTGACTAAAATTAAAATCGTTTTAAAAATCGATAATAATTTTGAGGCCATTAACGACTATTTTTTCCTGTGGTCGCCCCAGAGAGGTTTCACTGTACTTTTTATTATCAATGATGAATTATGAATTTAGATCCTACCAATAATTCATTTAATCTTACGGTTGTTTTTACTTCAAGTAAAATGCCAATTAGCGCTTTTTAAAGGCAAATATAATATTTCTAATAAAAATATATTAAATAAATTAGGAAAAACAACAAGCATTTATAAAATAGTATTTCCCATCGTGCTTTTCAAATCAAAGTAACTAAATTCTTTAATAAAGAAATATGTTTCCCTAATAAACATCTTCAATTTTCATAGCAGTTCTTTTAAGTTTTCATATCGAAGTAAACCATAATTCGAAATAAATCATAGCTTCGAAATAAACCAAACTCATAATTAATAATAATAATTCGAAATAAACCATAATAATTACATTCATTATTTTAATCATTTTCAGCTTATGGTTATAGACCAAAAACAAATTCATAACTAGACAAGATAAAGACTGCAAACCTAAACCTAACATAACATAAAACCTAACATAAAACCTAAATTTAAGATTATTGATGATAATACTATGAAAATTCTTCATTCTAAGGGATAAATAAAGGGAGCTGTAATTCCTGAAATGCTGTAATTGATAATTTGAAAGTTATAATTCATATAACGTTAAAATTGATTAATTGATAAACTGGAAGCTAAAATTCATTGAAAACTATAATTGATAAATTGGAAGGCATAATTTATAGAAAGCTAAAATTAATAATAACGTAAATAATTCAATTTACACCTCACTTCATATAGAACAGCCTAATATTTATATAACTAGTTTTATATTTATTGATATAATTAACAATAACATTTGAACCATATCAATTCAAATATAAGAAAGAAAAAAAATTAAAAAGGGAAAAATAAATATTGGAGATCTTTTGAGACTCAAATATTTTATTTTTCGATTTAACTTATGCCATCTAAATATAAGAAGGAAACACATTCCCGCCAGCGGAGACAATCAATAAATTATATTGAACAGCCAAACGAATAAAAAGAACTTTTTCGAAAAATCGTTTTTATCTTTAAAACGAATTGATATGAAGTAAAGAAGTAATAATCTTCCGCGAGATAACTTGAAATCGAAATGACTTCTTGACTTGAACTTCACTCAAAGCGACAGTTCTCACAACAGTTATGTTGAAAGCCATAAATAAATAAGACTTTGGCGGAAGAAAATAGTTCCGAGTAATCCATGTAGTCTGTTAAGGAGTGTAGGTGAGTGGGGGGAAAATAAAAAGACGCAGTAAATTTAGAAAGAAATCCAGTTAATTTGATTACTTTTGAAAAGACAACAAATATTTTTTTTTCTTTATTTTGATGCCATTTTAATTTTAAATGCTTCAATACAGTTTCTTCCTTTTTCCCTTTTAGAAACGAAATCATAAAAATAAGTCATTAGAAGTTCTTTTTATTGAGTTCGTATTCTTTGACGATTTTTAATTTGTTTGGAGATTCATTGAACTTAAACTATTTATCATATATTTTAAATTGAATTTAACATTTTTCTCCGTTAGTAACTGAATTTAAAATTGCATGAATTAACTTTTGACTTCAGAATCTCGTGACTTCATTTAATGAACTAATTTAAAGAGAAATTATTTATTATGAAAACATTTTTCTTAAAAAAAGACTTACATTGAAGATTTCTGAAAGCAATAAAATGTGTATGTATATGTATTTGATTTGCGTCCGAATCACTCTACATTAAAAAAAAAAAAAAAATCGGTGCACAGAAAAGTCGTTCAAAAACAGTGCCCTATACACTTATAATATATATATCCTTCCATATTAATTAGTTAATTAATTATTCTTAGCCTAAAATCCTTTATTCAGAACAAAAGTCTTTTGTCATTAAAAATCAATTTTCTGACAAGGAATTTAGTTTTAGATTAAATGTTTAGAATTTCTTAGAATTAGAGGAGAATCATACAAAACACAGAATTTTGCCTCTTTACCACACGTTTTAGCATAATTAGGGAGTTTTTTGTTACATTTTCCCTAGATTATCTCTACTGAAAAAAGCGAAGCGTTCAAGTATTGTGTGGGGTTCCTAGATTAGCCAACTTTCAACAATACTTAAATAAAGAATACTTGCTTTCGTAGCCCAATCTGCTATCCTGCTTGTTTGCTTTTCAAGCCGGAAGGATTAAAACGCAGATAGGATGCAAGAAATAAAGAATGAAAATTTTAATGTATAAAAGTAAAAGTAGTAAAGTGGTTAGGCATTTATTAATAAACCCTTATAATGACATCTGGTGAAAGACCGAAAGGTTAGCGTTCGTATCTCGAAAACGATGCAAGATAGGGGAGGTGATTTAATTACTAAGTTGTCATGCATCAGAAGTTGCCAATACCATTTTCAGAATATTAAGATAGAGAAAAAAAGCGTTTGAAATGCACATTTGTTTATTCGTAATGTTACACTGTAACCTAACGATACGATGTTACGGTAAAAAATGAATAAACCAGCTGTCACAAGCTATTTTTTTCAGTTCAAACTTTTCTTAAGTTTTGTAAAAAATTAAAAGAATCTTGTGACAGTTGTCTTTTTCACTCTCAGATAATTTAATCACGCTACCGGAAACGCAATTTTTTTAGCACTCACCAACCAAACGGCGTTGTAAATCACCTCCACTTGGCGTGCATAGCCATTTTATCATACCTAAACATCACCGTTATACTATTGCTACAGTTCTTCGAAAGCAAACCGTGTACATACAACTCTTTGAGGTATCTTTATTTAAAAAATAAATGATTTTTTAATTAATTTTTTTTGCATCAGCATCAAAATTTCAAGAACTTTACAACTTCACAACTTATGACAATTTAGTGAAGGAGATTTCAAAAATAAATATTTGCTCAAGTAAACTATCAAAGGATTAACTTTGAGCGTTTCCATCGGTCACACGCATGTTAATTAATTCAAGAACTTAATGATCGAGCTTAATACTTCCTTGTTTATGTAAGACGTTTAATTCCTTACAAGGGAATTCAGTGACAAAATATTCCGCCCTTTTGATGCTCTTTCCCTACCAAATAAAGTGTTTTGGAGAAATATTTTTCTTATTTAAGGTGTGCTTATCTAAACTTTCAGGATGCATAAACAGTAAATCGCATTAGAGAGCTTTTGCTGGAAATTTCTTTTTTAGATTTGACAGAAAAAAATTTGGCTAACTGTTAAAATAAAATATTGCTTTGATAAATATTCGGAGTAATGATTTTTTGTACTTAACAACTTTATTCAAACATATTTACTACTTTAGAAATAATCTGGAAAAGAAGTTAATGGGGAAGTATAATTTAAAAATGAAATAACAATTTATAATGAGCGAACAATGAGATGGCTTATTATATCAATTAAAGTGTAAAAAATACAGCTTTTTTCAAGTTCTTTTAAAACTTTAATTTCTATTTTTTATATAAACAAATAGAGGTATAGAAAATTTAAAAATGATATTTTTTGTCAGAATATTTATTGAAAAATCATCGAAAAAATCGTCTATTTTGTTTGCTGCACAAAAATTTTATGACTCAGAAATTTGAGATCACGATGGTGAGTACAAAAATGTATTAGTATGACGGAATAAAAAATTTATTTAGATTCGAAAAATAGCTTAAGAATTATTAATTGATAAACTTGTAGAAAAACAGTTCCGGCGGAAATACAGTCTAAGGCCAAAGCAAATGTAGATGCTGAAGGGGCCAGTTTTGTTTTAACACGAGTATTTGTTTGGAATTCCAATTCCTTCAAAAGTTAATACATCAAGTGCTTTTTCTGCACATTTTTTTCTCACTTCTGATTTACGTAGCATTTTTGATCTGTGCAAAATCTCTAAAGCTTAGAAACTTGGAATTAGAAGAAGTGTAGAAAATGATGTTTAGGATTCGATAATTAGTTTGAGAATTATCAACTGTAGAAGTAAAAACTCATGTTGGTTGATCTACTAACCGGTTTAAATGCAGAGTTGAAATTTGACTTGCTAAAAGGGCCATTTTCAATTTAATGCGAGTTTCTTTTCTCCGAAATTCCAATTAGTTTTAAAAATATTGCAATTTAAAGTGTTTTTTTTTTTGTGATTTGTTATGATACTCAAGACTTGCTTTTGTACTTAAATTAATATAATTACGTTAATAAAACCTTCTGCGTTTAAACTAATCTCAGAAAAGTTAAAATAAAACGCGGGTTAAATCTCGGCATACATTTCTATGAATTGAGAGAACTCAACATGGTATATAATATCCGCTCTGAACAAAATTACATGAATAATTCAAAAGGTCTTGCAGGCGGAAGTTATTATAACAATGGTCAGGTAACTTTTAAAAGAGCGCGAAAGCTGCAATTTTATTTTTAAAAGATATATTATTTCGAGATTATGCTACATTTTGAGCATGGAACATTTTAATACGGAGCTTATTAGTTACTTTATTGTGCCATTTTGCTGAAAAAGTTATGAATTGTATGATAAGTTTTGAATTATGAGTTTTTTGCTGAAAAATTTATGAAAGTAGAAGAAAAATTGAAAAGGTGAATTTATAAATAAAACACATTAATGCAAAGACGATATCGCAATAAAGTGAAAAAGGACTTAATGAGCAAAGTGGTAGTAACCACATATATGATTAAACCATATTGGTATTTTCTTCTCGTACCTAGGACGTAAACTTTAAAAAAAAAACACTGTATCTCAATTTTAGATCAGAATTTATAAACATATATATTATTAATATATTACACTAAATAGAGCTTCTTGTTCCTGAAAAATAAAATATTTGTGATACCACTTTGTTCTTTGCACATCTTCTCTTTCTATTTCTTTAATTTATTATATTAATTTTATTCTCGACCGTGTTTCGTGTTATCTACGGTAGAGGGGCAGTATTTTCAGAGGTTGTTTTAACTTCCTGAAGAAGATTCGCTTCTATTGATTCTTAATTTATTATTTTTTTGTTTTGTGTTTATAATATTTTTAAATCATCTTTGCATCATTTTATCTTTAAATATAATTATTTGTTCTCGATGGTGAAAAGTTCGCTTGCAAATGACGGCAGTTGCTCTGCTTTAGGTTGCACAATGAGTGGAAGCACTAATTGTTACCTGAAATTAAAATGTTCACACTCCTTAAAGACATATCGCGCCGAATTCAATTCGCGATTGCAACGCACTCTCTAGCGGGAGCCTGAAAATATCGGGCATTAGTTTCATCATAACCATTGGCAATGACGGACGCCATTTTCTTAGCGGCAAATAAGAAGCAAAATTTCCCTAAGGAAAAGGTGAAAGAACTTGAAAAAACTAACCAGAACATGCCAAACATTGAAGCAGAACTCGCTAAGCATTCGAAGAACAATTTCTCAATAATTTTTATCTTTCTATTACCAACAACATAACTTCCGATTTCATGATCACTTGCTGTTACAGATGTGTGTGTATTACGGTAAATTAATTTTTTCTGCCTTCAATTCATTACAAATTAAAGTGAAGTCAACATTGCTTTCGTCATTCCATTGAATAAATGTGAATTCAGAACGTACAGATCTATAATAGTTATAGAATATTCTTTTTCTTTATAGAATAGTATATATTTCTGTATCTATATCATTCGGAAAACAACAATAAAGAACCATCCGAATTACTTGAAATAGAATCATTTGTGCTGATTATTAATAAGTTTTTATCGTTTTTTTGGTAAGTATTTTTTAGTTTTGAAAGAATAATTTAAACTAAAATTCAGCTATTCTATTTTTAAGCTACATATTCAAATTCATATCGAGATCTTACAATTATAAAATTTTGATGTGTGGTATGTTATCTAAAAATAATGAAGGGATAATCTATGTATATATAATTTGAAAATAAAATTTTCAAGTGAATAACATTTCATTTGGAATTCTGCGGATCTATAAAACAGGTGAGTGTTATGATTTTTATTTTAAAAAATTTGCTTGTAAATAATTATTTTTCTTATTTGATGATAGTTTTATACAGAATGGTTTTTTACGTCTGATTAAGAAATATAAGAATAAAAAAAAGAAACAATATGAAAGTTTTTATTTCAATATAAGGAATTTTTAAAATCGTTTTTTTATCCTAAGAATTCTCTATTTTACGTTCTTTAGTTTAAAATTTTTTGATAAAAATTTTAGTCAAAATACTTTTTTTGAAAAATTAAATGGTATAACATTATGTGTTTAGGTATACTTCTTGCATATTTTAATGTTTGAAGTAATATGATTCAGAAAAGTATGGAATAAAAATTCGGTACTTACTTTTAACGCCACCACAGCTACAGATTTGGTGGTTTTTAAGTGCAGCAAATCTACACTTAAAATTTTTGCGACAAATAAAACACTTTATTTAAAATCAAAAGATTCAATCGGATTTCGGTGGAAAATGGGCCGATATAGAGTTTAGTTTAGATTCAAAACAATCTCTATTTTCATTCACCTGATGCTGTCGCCATATGAACTCTAATAAATAAGATTCCAAATGAAATAACATTTACAAAACGCACGTTTACTAAGATAAAGTTTCATGTTAGGGGAATTGCTACATTTTTCGTTTTTTCGGTAAAATATTTCGCTCCTGAAAAAATAAAATTGCATCTTGTTTTGATTTTGGCAAATCCCAAAGACGCATTTTTGTCGAACTAAAATATGGCGCCAAAAAAGAATTGTTTTTTTTGTTTTGTAAGCATTCTTTATTTTACGTTTTTTAGTTTCTAAATAATGATTTTTATTGAAACTTAAAATTTTTCGATATAAGTTGTTGTCAAAAAACTTCGTTTACAAAATTAAATTATATAAAACTATGAGGGTTCAGTCCTATTTTTTGTTCATTTTAATTTTTGAAGTAATTTGATTCTTAAAACTATGGAATGTAAAGTTTAAATGAGCCTTTCATGTTATATCATTAAATTTAGTGCAACTATTTCTTAGGCATTAGGTTTTAACTCTTATAAAAATATACATATTTTTTTTCTGTTTATTTAAAAATATTTTTCCGATGTGTTTTGGACAAGCAAGTAATAAAAGACGAACGCACACTAAGGGTACACAAATTTTAAATGCACTTAAATAATTTTCCTAATTAAAAACTATTGGATGAGTTGCAAGGTAAACAACATTACAATTAAGTTCCTTGTATAATGAACAACAGGTGAATCGTATAACGTGAACACGTGAATAGTATAACGTATTGTACAACCTGAATTTGAAAAATAAATATCTGTACTAAAAAAAAAAAAATTAACCAAAGGAATACAGATAGTGTGTCTTAATGTGATGAAATAAATGAGAAGAATTCGTTAACGAGACTTATAAACAATTCAAATGAGGAACGGTTTTTATTATTATTGTATTAGGTTTTTTTTAATTTCTAAAAAACTTCATTATAAATATTTAGATTTACATCTCGAAATTTTTAATATCTCTCTCTGTATTTTATTTATTTTGTCATTTTTGATATCGATTCAAGTGCGAGCTTATAAATATTTTGAGAGAAAAAACTAAATTTTGTGTAAAAAATGGATGAATAATCAACATTTAAAGCAACTAAACGAACAAAAAACAACTGAGGAAAAATTTACTAAAAAGCACGTAAAATTGCAATGACTTTTAATCAAATTGTAATTTCGAAAAAAAAAGAGAGTAATTTATTTATAAAAACGGATTTTTCAACGTCTCATATTTCAGTTTCGTTGTTCTTCAGAGGGTCACGTGGTATTGCAGTAAATACTTCTCTAACAGTCAATCAAATGTTATATTTCCTTTTCATCGTACTCTTTGTACACTGTGGAAAAAAAAAAAAAAAAAAAAAAAAAAAAAAAAAAAAAAAAAACGCACCACCCTGAATAACTTATGACAAAATGATCGGATCTTCACGTTCTAGGACTCATTCTTGATGGCTCAAGGGGGTGACTTCAAATATGGTAATTAATAAGTGCAGACTATATTTTCAGTTACGAAATCAGACACAAAAGCGTACTTTCTCTGAAAAGACATACCTTTTTTTCTATGGATTCGGATTTCTGACCCCCAAAATATAAAGGGTAGCCGCAAGTTGGGGAAGATGGTTCCAATAGTTTGACCAGGAGAGCGCTCCAAAGTTTGGACCCCTTAATGTTAATTTCACTTTTTGCGTATTTCGTTATATCTCGAGAACTCTTTAACCGAATTGAAAAAAAAATTTGCACACAATTATAAATTTCGTTTGTCCAAAGATATTTCCACGAAAAAATAATCTTTATTAAATACTTAGCATTTTTTAATAATCAATTGTAAAAAAAAAAAATTGAATTGTAAGATTTAAAATTTCTTTGCATCATTTGAAACAACGTAATTTTACATGGCATAATACAAAATTTGAGCAATCAGTCAAATAGTTCATGAGAAATTGAACTTCAAAAATTTCTGATATTTAGAATTCAATTTTTCAGGAACTATTTGACCGATTCTGTTCAAATTTTGTATTTTGTAATGTAAAATTCATTTGTTTAAAAAGGTGCGAAAAACTGTGTATCTTTCAATTCAAAATATTTTCGACCATTATTAAATAAAAAAATAATTAATATTTTCTAAAAGTTATATTTTGCATAAAATTATTTTTGGATGAACGAATTTTATAATTGTGCGAAAAAATGTTTCAATTCGGTTAAAAAGATCTCGAAATATAACGAAATATGCATAAAGTGAAATTAACATTAAGGAGTCCAAACTTTGGAGCGCTTCCCTGACCGAACTATCGGGACCATATTTACCAGATTGCGTCTACCCCCCATATTTTGGGGGTCAAAAATCTGAATTCGTCGGAAAAAAGGCATGTTTATTCAGTTAAAGAACGCTTTTGTGTCTGATTTCGTAACTGAAGACTGTCAGCACTTATTAATTAGCATATTTGAAGTCACATCCTTGAGCTATCAAGATTGAGTCCTAGAACGTGAAGATTCGATCATTAGACCAAAAGTTATTCAGAATGTACCCCTCTTTTTTGCGCACTGTACATTTTTTTACATATCTTCGTAATTTAAAATTTTTAAGTCTAATAGTTTTTGTGCAACAGATCAAAATGTTACATAGAGCTGTATACACTCAAAATAGTGGCAGCAGCGACTGTTGCGATTTTTTAATATAGAGACATAACTTGCATAACAATGTATAACGAAACAATCAATTTTTAAAAGCACCGAACTGGAATAAAAAGAGACAAAAGGATAATAAACTAGACTTAAACAAACATTTTCACGGAAATATATTCGGGATAATTTAATCTTCAGTTTCAAAAAATAAAAAACTTTTATCATGGTAATTTTATGCGTCGTTTTAAAACCTTTTGATTAGTCTGGCTAAATGGTAAACTTATTATGGCCATTCATCCATCCATATATTTCCCAACATAATAGCAAAATAACAAAATTAATTGCTAAAAATATTTTAAACTTATAGGTTAACTTATTAACTCGTAAAACAAATGATGACAGTTTTCATCGGTATTTTAAAAACACAAATTATTTCAACCAGTTATTTTAGTTGATAAAATGACCCTGATAACTGCGTTTCAATTAAGTTAAGCATATAAACAAAAGGAGGTAAAAATTTCAGAGAATTAAATGAATTTCATTGAAAGAGGTGTACTTTATCGTAATGAGGCCCACTTACAATAGCATAAGTGGCAATCTAAGTAAAAGGGGGTTGGGGGGAAAGGTCTAATTGACTTCAAAATTAACAAGAATTGTTTTTGTTTGCGGTGTTAAAGAACTCATTACTTGAGAATGGGTTCAACTACTATTATTGAAAGGCCAACTAAACGATTTAAAAACTATGTCTTATTGATTTTTCTAGTTATCAATTTACTTCGGTTTAAGGAGAAACTCACAGCCATTATTATTTAAAGAACTGTTGGGTTTACACGAATAATAAGACCTCTACTCTGGCCCCTTGCTTGTTTTTGATTTCCTGAAGACTTTCGAGCTCATTGACTTGGTCTAGCCTGCGGCTGACCAAGAGGAATAAGTCAACAACAACAACAACAACACGAATAATTTATTAATCACATCTATACATGAAATAAAATAAAGAATTTGTATGTCCGTATTCCAGATTGCGGGTAAATCATAAACTCAAAAAATACAACATTCAACCTGTTGCTAAATGAGTACAATTGAAAACAAATTGCAAATTCCGATTTTTGACTTTTTAATTATACTTATACTTTAGAGATATGTAATTATTTCATTGGCTTAGCGGATGCCATTGTTTTAAGATAAATTATAGGCGATTCATTTTTGTCAAATATTTTCAAGATAACATCAGTCATATTTGCCAGCTTATAGCTCTAATCAAAAATGTTGTTTATTGCGCGTTATGTATTACTTATCTATTTTTTATTCGTTATGTGAGGCTATCTGACTGATCAACGTGATCGTGGCAGCATAAGCAGACAACGTTACAAAATTTGTATTTCTAAAGTTATCTGAAACCACGCGTTTATTTTGTTTATAGTTACATTTTTAAAACATGCTACTATAAAACTAAATGATTTCAAATTAACAATCATTGAAATAAAACAATTTTAAACTGAAAAGCGAAATGAATGGAAAAATGGTAATGATTCGTTGAGGAGGCAAGTAAAAAATTGCCAACATTATTATTGACACCAATCATTACTAAATTATGGTTATTACTTAAATTATGGTTATTTACTTTAATTAATGGTTATTAATAGAAGTAAAATATTAAGCTATGTGTTAAATGTGAAAAACTATGGAGAAATGGTACTAATTTGTTTAAGAGAGCGAGAAAATTCGACGAGCTGTTATTGACGTCAACGATTCTTAATAAATTTTAGCAATATGTGTTAATTGAAATAAAAAATTTAGCTAAGTACCATAAAGCAAAATTAATGGAGAAAAATATACTTATTTATAATGTAGAAACGTAAAAAGTCGCCATACTGTTGTTGACAGCAATGATACTTAATTTTGTTGTAGACACTTACTGGAATTATGGAAATTGATGTAGTTTTCATAAATACCAATTATACTTTTATATAGGTACAAAGTATTTTGTGATTAAATCGGGTGCCTATTACAGCTGTATTAATACGGCACAACTTTATGATAGATACTGAGGAAATAGGCTTTGAACATATAAGTACAGGAGAAAATAGCTTGATTGTGGTGGTAAATTCTAAATATCATGAGTTGCCTGGAGCAACAAAATTTTGTCAGATGATACCGAATACAGTTAATGGTTATTTAGATGGGATGAACGATTGAGTACATGTTTTACTTAATCTAATTATATAAAGCCACCAAGAAGGACAAAAAAAAATAACAATAAATAAAATTATTAGAATTGTTTTAGCTTTATTATTTACGTCGGTTTTAGTCCTGTGCATGATTTTGTAGTGCTGTTTAATGATTCTTTTTTTTCTCACCCCATACGAAGAACGGATATTCAGTTAGTAATAAATAAATGCATAACTGATATTAATAAATAAATGATTAAAAATTATTTTCATTAAAAAATAGATGGCGATGGAAATGTCTGGTTTTCTGCGTCCAACTTAGAACACGAGATTTCAAAATTATAGTTACAAATTTCATTAACAGATGGCTCTACTGTCTGGATCACAAATCAATGTTTTCGGTTGCATGTCAAACTATTGTAATTGAAATATTTACATGGATGTCCGTTAGTTTTGCCCCTAGACTTCTTAACATCGTTCTTGCTATGGTTATTTGTTTTCATTGTTTGAACAGTGAGGGCAATGAACAGGGTAATTAGAGAGAACAGGAAAAAGTCAGAGAATTTTATTAATCTGGAAAAATCAAGGAAAGGTCAGAGAATTGAAAGGAAAATGAATAAAGTTGTGATTTAGGTACCGAAAAATTTGATATGTTTTCACAAAAAATCAGTCTTGTCATAACTTTTCTTTAAATGTTTATTTTTAACGCTATTGGCGCGTTAACGTGCTTTCTAATAAATCTTGCGTTGAAGAATAAGACAGATTTGAAGAATTAAAAAAAGAGAATTATCTGAAAAATTAATAAAAAGTCAAAGAATTTTTTCCCTAGTGTTTGTGGTCTTCCAGTTCTAAGTTATTCTCATTTAAAAACGCCATCTGTTGAAGAAATTTGCAATTCCTTTTGACAATTAAGCGAATACATTTTCTAGTTTCTTATGCAACAATAAGATAATTAGTATCTTTTCATAGTATCTATAGAACTAATAAAAATACAATATATATACATATTTTTTAAATATTCAGCAACATATTACAGATACCACAAAATATCTATTATTTTCTTTGTCATAATGAATGTTGAAAATAATTTTAAAAAAATGAACCACTTTCCAGTTATATTCCAATACAGTTTCCGACGTCAAGAGCTTTTGTTCAAACTTCTATTCTCAATATTTCTGTTCTATGAATAAATTATGGTAATGAAATCGAATGTTTCTTAAGAAGTTCTTATTTTGTGCTTTTTGCAGCACATCCATCTAGATTTCGAGTTTTAGTAAGATATAGTAGCGATTCAAAACATCAAAGTAATGATGCGGCAGCTTTTTAAAAAGCATTCAAAATTTTGATCAAAATATTTATTTATACGTCTCGCTCTATACATAAAAGTCTTAATAACTCTATTGAACCGATTCATACAACAGTTTGTAAACGCGCCGGGAAAGGTTCTAAACCCATCGCGTTTCTTTGTTCACGTGAAAACTAAAAAACTTGTTAAAAAACAGTTTCAGATAAAATTTTGCTCTTAACTTTTGAATGGTTCAACCGATGGAGAAAGTGGATTTTACTGAAATTTGATACAACATTTCTGATGGCTCTACAATTCTTCTTATACGGAGTTGAGCGATGCGCTTTCATTGCACATTTCGCGAAAATATTAGCACATAATAGTAAAAGAGTTAATTCATATAAAAAAAACAGCAAAATACATCTGAAAAATGTTCATGCAATAATTTATATCCCAACTTAGTTTACTTAAGCTTAACTTTAAGTTTCTCTCTGAATTTAAAAACAATTACATTTTTTTAATTTATTCTTCTGAAGTTTTATCTAATGTTACTCGAGAGAGAGCTTTAATTCAATTTTTTGGAACACTTTCGTTTCTACAAGCAGCCGGGACAGCTCAGAGGGTAGAGCACTCGCTTACTAAGGAACCGACGCAGGTTAGCATCTCGACAATGTCGGGTCAGTTCATATGCCACACCCACAATGGAACAGAGAAAAACATTCTCAGAACTTAGACGGATTTAGTAGAGTCCCCTTGTCATCGTCCTAGCCGTAGAAGGTTTCCGTGGGTTTCTTCTCTATGTAACACAAACGAGGGCTAAATTCACTGAAAAAAATTTTCCCATTAGGTTAGTTTGCCTCTAGGATTTCTCCTGTCTAGGATCCTGTCTCTTTTTCCTGCCTTGTCCTCAAAGATTTCTCCTGTTTAAAATTAGAAATCTAAGGATTCATAGTGTCGTAAATCCAACTTAATTTCTATCGCGTAACTTTACAGATCTTAAAACTATTTCAGAAAACAAAGAAACTCATCGAGCGCTTAAAGGATTGAGTAATAAGAGAAAATGAGAAAAAAAATGAGAGTTTTTTGAGTAGTTTACTACTTTATTTAATTGTTTTATTTACAATTCTGCAGTCAAATTAGAATATTTCTCAAAAGAACATTCTCTTTATTTATTTTGTACAGCTACATTTAGAAACTACTCTATGAAGTACGGCTCTTATTAATAACTAGGTAAAAAAATTCATAAATAATTCCCTGGAGGGAAAAATCCATTTTCCCAGCAGAACTTCATCGAAGAAAGTGAGGTGTACTTTAATCCCAGGCGGGGGGTTGTGCGTAAAATGGCCCGTAAAAGGGCAGATTCACTCCGAAGTTAATCCGCTTATATTTCCATTTAGGGAAGACAGGAAGTCCGCCTAACTATACCCGTGATTGAAATTCATGGCCTTACTTGGCAATGGCATCCACTGCATTAAGAGATGAGGGAATGTCTCATAGAATAACCTAAATCTCTAACTGTGACCTTCACTTTTCACTTAAGTTAAAACTATATCTTTAGTTATGAGTTTACATACGTTATAGTTGATAATAGTAGTTGTAATGCTCGCATGGAGGTTACAGTTTTATATAGACAGTTTAGAGAGTTGAATGCTTAATTTATGAAATAAAGATGTTAAAAACTTATTGGAGAGATATTACGAATGATTGATTTTTATATGGATGCTGCTTTCATGAAATATTCCCTCTCAAAATTTACAACAGATATTTTTGTTTAAATTAATACATTTTAAAGACTGATTTATTCTTTTCCTATTGAAAAATTATGTCCTTATGAAGGGTGTTACTATAAAAGGTGTTATCCTTTATATATTTCTAGAACCTTTGTCAAAAAAGAAGTCAAAAATTATGCACGTTAGGATTAGCAAATGGATATTGATGGTGGAAAAGCTATTGATCTAACGAATCACTATTGCGAAAGGCAGAACAGAAAACATGTTTGATTGCCGATAGAAACACTTCGAAGTCACAGCAGGTTATAAATTGGTTTTAGCATTTATCCCTTAAAGTAAAACTGGATCTTTAGTTATGAATATTTTAAAAATACAAGTTTTTCAAAATGCAATGTCTCAGGAGCTATTCGGCCGATTTCGCTCAAATTTTGTATTTCGCCAAGTAAAGTCGCAAGATGAAAATTTTTTTTTCTCCCTACAATTCGAAAATTTTCCTTCTATTATTAAATAAAATAAAAGAAAATTAATAAACTCTACTAAAAGCTATTTTTTGCATACGATTATCTATGAAGAAATAAATTTTATAATTAAGTGCAAAAATTTTTAAAAAGTTCTAGAGACATGGTGAAATATGCAAGAAGTAAATTTAACATTAAGGGGTTCAAACTCTGAATCGTTCTCAAACCAAATTATTGGGACCATATTTCCCAGATTGCTGCTATCTCCTATATTTTAGGGATCAGAAAACCTTCGAAAAAAGGTATGTATATTCAGAGAAAGTACGTTTTTGTATCTGATTTCGTAACTTAAAATATCGTCTACACAAACTATTTAGCATATTTGGATTCACCCCCTTGAACCATTAAAATTGAGCGCTGAAACGTGAAGATCCGATCATTAGATCAAAAGTCATTTAGGGTGGTGCGTTTTTTATTTTAGCACTGTAGGTTAGGGATCGATAATATTTATAGTTCGCGCATAGAGTTTAAGGTTATAAACAACAGTTTCAAATCAATAAACAGTTTTGTGTGTTTAACGCTTGATTTATGAAATAAAGAAAAGAACAAAATTATTAGGCAGATGATTATGCGAATAATTCATTTTATATGAGTACAGCAAAATAAAAAAATTTTCTTAAAAATTACCACGGTAATTTATTCCTTTTACATTATTTAGTACAATAATTTTCAAGAATTGGTGTATTTTTTTTATCGTTTTTAAAGATGTTGTCTTTATAAAGGGTACAATAAGTATAAACTTAGAACTCTCGCAAAATTTGAAATAAAGAATTCCACAATTTGAGTCTCAAAATGATATTTAAGCGAGAAAAACACTTTAATGAAATTTAATAAATCACTGCTGAGGAAGGCAGGAAGGAAACATTAAAAAATATTTGATTGCTGGAGAAAACACTGAGAAGTTAAAAAGCGGTTGATAGAAACATTTACAAGTTTCAGAATCACGCCTTTTTTTTTAGTGATATGATAGATTTCTCAAAAGCGTGATAGCTAATTTTACGCTGACATATTGATTTGTAACTTCTAATGTGTATATTTTTTTGGAAAAGATTCTAAAATTGAATATTAATTGCAGCGATTATTAAACATTCTGTAAATGTAGAATTTACAAAATTAATGTTTACTAATAAATTCTTAATGATACAACAATGCTTGTCTTAGAATAATATTTTGAAATATTTTAAAAAAATACAAGTTTAAAAATAAATATTAATTTAATTTGAGAATTCTTCAATTCACTTCTATAACACAACCTTAGAATCATTGCGTTTAAAGGAATATTAATAGAGAGAGAGTTTGTCTTAAGTTGATCTTACTTTCTAACTCTTAACCCGAACAAAAGGGGTGTAAATTATTTAAATATTAATTTTGGTAATTAACTTTTAATAATTAATGGTCGAAGAAATGTTGAATTACATGGTATAAACTTTTCAATACGACTTTTTTAAAATTAAATAACTCAGAAACTATTCTAACAGAAAAATGATTTGTGTCTAATTTCATCAACAAATTAAAAACAATTAATGAGCTTATTTAAGATAATGCCCTCAAACTATTTGGATTGAGTTGTAGTACGGTAAAATTTGATCGATAAATGAAAAATTCTTTTGATTGTTCACTTTTTTAAAAATTTATTTTGTCCACTGTACTCCATTTCAAGGTTGAAATAAATGAAACAAAACAAAATCTACCTGATTTTGACGTTACTGAATATCTAATATTAGGAATATTTGTTAATTTTTGCCATCGATAACAAAATGCACTCAGGATTTTTTGATACAAAGAGCATTATTGCAATCGTAAGGCAGAAAAGTGATTTTTCTTTTTGCAATCATTTTTTGAGACCTTGCAGTTTCATAAATATGAATAGGGTTCTTCAGTGGCGGTACTGGAAAGAAATCCTTAAGAATGTTTCAATAAAACATGAAAAAAAGATTAAGAAGAAAGAAAAAACTAAATATCATATAAAAAATTCTCACAAATAAAATTCTGGAAAAATAAGGTGCGATGTTATATATATATAAGTTTAAAATGAAGATAAAACAAAGGTAAATTACAGTCAGATGAAAAAAGGAGGGGGTGAAAAATAATAATGACAAACAACTGGGGAAAGAAAAAGAATTAATTAATTAAAAAAAAAACAAAAAAAAGCTCGCTCCTCACACTATTGTATTGATATATTTGGCTTTGGCTATATTGATACAATATTAGAAAGCACTCTTTTTCGGATATAATCGTGTGGGCTGATGAAAAGATTATATCTTTTATTTTCCGGTTTTTTAAAAAAACTTTTTCCTTTTTTTTTTTTTTTTTTTTTATTTAATTAATTCTTTTTCTTTCCCCAGTTGTTTGTCATTATTATTTCCCCCCCCTCCTTTTTTCATCTGTCTGTAATTTACCTTTGTTTTATCTTCATTTTAAACTTATCTTATGAGTTCTATTTACTTGCAGCTTATGCGCAATAAATGATACTTATTGTTTTTCCTAATTTTTTTCTGTTTTTTTTTGTATTTATTTATTTTGCTATATATATATATATATATATATATATAGCACAAAGAAACAAAGAGAAAAACGAAGAAAATTAATAAGTTATATTAACTGCGCATAAGCTGCAAGTATATAGAACTCATAAAATAAGCTAAAAAATTGAGAAAAAAATGGAGGAAAAAAAATATTAAAAATCCGTAAAACAAAATAAAGAAAGGATATAATCTCTTCATCAGCTCACTCATATTTTGCTTTGGCTATATTAATACAAGATTAGAAAGCACTCCTTTTTGCGGATATAATCGTGTGAGCTGATGAAGAGATTATATCCTTTCTTTATTTTGTTTTCCGGATTTTTAATATTTTTTTTCCTCCATTTTTTCTCAATTTTTTAGCTTATATATATATATATATATATATATATATATATATATATATATATATATATATATATATACAATATATATACAATATATATATATATATATATATATATATATATATATATATATATATATATATATATATATATATATATATATATATATACATACATATATATATATATATCACAATAAAGACAAAAAGAAAAGCAAGAAGAACGAAGAAAATTAATAAGTTTTTGCGGATATAATCGTGTGAGCTGATGAAAAGATTATATCTTTGCTTTATTTTGTTTTCTGGATTTGTAATTTCTTTTAAATAATAAATAATAATAATAAAAAAATGCTTTTAATAATTTTTCTTCTCTTGTCATAATTTTTATTATCTGCCATATTTTTAAAATCTTTTAATTATCTATCTGTAAAATATGTTAAATGAAAAGAGTAGGCTTCTTCATACAGGGCAGATGAAAATTATGCAACTAGCTTCAAAACTAGCAATAATATCTAAAATAATCATGAAAGTTAAATTATGCTTATTGCGTCACAATAACACATGGAAGAGTCGCGGTGGCTCAGGGTAGATCGCTCATCTCCCAATAAAGTGACCCCGATTCGAATCCCGGAGATGGCTGGTCCATTAAAAATTTGCTCACGGGTAGCAATGACCGCAGAGCTGACGTATGAAGTATCGTCAGTGGATAGGTAGCATGGGTAAGAAGCGGTGTTGGATTTCTGCGGTTTTCCTCTTCGTGCAACGCAAATGCGGGTGAATTCTATCAAAAGGTTTTCCACGGAGGCTTGATCCATGAGTTCCCTTGTCTTCCAGATTAGGTTCAAAATTACAAAGCTACGGAGATAAACATTGATAGTCGTAAGCATAAATATAGGTGAGGTGTTCAAAGCCGGTTATAAAATAAATAAATTAAAAAATAATAAACGGAATTTTAATTTCTGCATAAAAAATAAACAACAACGCGTGAAAATTAGGAAAAAATTGACAGGTATGTTAAAAAAAACTTACATAAACTATCTAAACAAAAAAAAAAGGTAATATCTCATGAAAAAAAAAAAAAAAAACAGCTTGTTGCAGGGGCGTGTACAGTGCGTAAAATAAAGAAAAAATACCCAGCATAAATTTTGATTTTAATGAACGGAATTTTACGTGCTAGACGTAACAACGTTAATCGTTCGAGAGGGAGACCTTTAAATATACCCATTAAACTAATGCAAGCTATTAACTAAATAAGACTCAAAAGGTACTATTCTTAGATAAAAAAAAAATTTCACGATAAATTTTGTCTTCTTACCTTCAAATTAAGGGTAAGGAAAAAGGAGCAAGAAGCTGGAAAATATGATCCCAAGACCTACGTCAGATAAGTGATTGAAAGTCCCTTATCGTGAATATTAATTTATGAGGATTTTTTTTGAAACTATTTAAAACAAATAATTTTTCTAATTTTTGATATTACCAAAAATATATTGCTTCAATAATTTTTGTTTTATTTTGAATAGCCAAGTTTATATTTTAATTTGCGGGGTGTAGTGTAATAGGCCTCCTCGTGGTGCACCCTGGATAACGCTAAATCTGTTACAGCCTTCGTCTTTATCTTGTAGTCTTTTCCTGCAATGAACCAATTATTACAAAAAATGTCCTTTTAAGGGCAAGGACAAAGACAGCCTAAAAATTATTTTCTCGAATGCTGGTGGCCTCACCCAGGACAAATTCCTTGAACTAAAAACCATTATCTATCAGGTGATAATTTTTCTAATTTTTGATATTACCAAAAATATATTGCTTCAATAATTTTTGTTTTATTTTGAATAGCCAAGTTTATATTTTAATTTGCGGGGTGTAGTGTAATAGGCCTCCTCGTGGTGCACCCTGGATAACGCTAAATCTGTTACAGCCTTCGTCTTTATCTTGTAGTCTTTTCCTGCAATGAACCAATTATTACAAAAAATGTCCTTTTAAGGGCAAGGACAAAGACAGCCTAAAAATTATTTTCTCGAATGCTGGTGGCCTCACCCAGGACAAATTCCTTGAACTAAAAACCATTATCTATCAGGTGAAACCAGACATAAAGGGTATTGCTGAGAGTGGAGATGCTGCTGACCACCTGAAATACTATCCACTTGACCAATATCAGTCTTTTTCTTTACCACGATCAAGGCAAATAGCCTCTGGGATGATTATTTTTGTTAAAAGCTCCCTAACGGCTGACACCTTAGGGAAACACTCCATGACTGATCATGACTAAATGGAAGCCATTGAAATCAAAAATACCAGAGGCTTTCGCATTACCTTTGTTTATAATCCCCCGTAGAATAAACCGAATCTTAACTGTCTGATTAAAGACTGGAATAAACGCTCACTTATTCTTGGTGAATTCAATGCCCACTCCCAGAGATGGGGATGTAGACAAAACTGCCCTATTGGCAACATTTTGGAAGACCTTATTGACTCAAACCAAATTGAGTTCATTGAGAACACTAGAGCTCAACCAACTTTTCTTTCTTATAGGGGTGGGACCTCACACCCGGATCTCCTGTTAGCTCACCCAGAATTGACCCAATTCATTAAGCATGAACTTCTGACTTCTCCTGGTGGAGCAGGCCACAAGATTCTCATGGCTGAAGTTTTTAAACCTGAGTTCAGGAACGAGCCCAGAATCCCTCAGTGGAATCTAAAAAAGGCCAACTGGCAAAAATATGCTCATTTGACGGACTCTCTTCTAGGAAATTGTACTCTTGATAATAACAATGATAAAGCATTCGACAAAATTATCATAACCATCCTTGAATGTGCAAAGATCTGTATCCCTAGAGGTCACAGAAAGGGAGCCAAGCCATTCTGGAACGATGATCTTCAATTACTTAAAGAGGAAAAAGATCGGGCAAGAATACTCGCTGAATCCACCGTACTCTTAATAGATAGTATCGCCCTAAGACAAAAACAGGCTCTCTTGAAAAAGAGCATCATAAACTTGTTTTGATCAATTCCTTCATGGTTTAGACTACCGAAAGGATGGTAAGAAGGCTTTTAAATTTATTTCAACCTTGAATGGAAAAAAGGGGACTCACCCTCGTAAAAAACCAATTGAAACATCTGGAAGGACATTAACTTCAGACTAAGACATTAAAGACTAAAGCTTTCTGTAAGTTCTTTCACAAAACTAGTAATTTTAAACCAAACATTAAAATCCCAAGAAAGGAGATTAAACCATATGCCTTAAATGGAACCAACTTTTCTCTGAACCCTTTACAAAAGAAGAATTTGAGAATGTTTTGAGGCACTTAAAGCGTCGCAAAAGTGCTGAACCTAATGACATTTTACCCGAATTTATTCTCGAACTTGGTTTGAATGCCAAGCACACAATTTTTAGTTTTATCAATAGAACTTGGGGCGGCACCTTTCCGAGCCTTTGGCGAAAGGCTAACATTATACCAATCCTAAAACCTAATAAAAACCGCTCTGATCTTAGCTCCTTTAGATCTATCTCACTGACTTGCGTCTTGAGCAAACTCACTGAAAGCATGATTGTAGATCGACTGCAGTTTTTCTTTGACTGTAATGGATATGTCTCTGAGAGACAAGCCGGCTTTAGGAAGAACTTTAATACTACAGAACAAATTACTAGACTAAGTCAACTGATAAAAGATGGATTCCATAAGAAACAAACCACCATTGCGGTCTTCGTCGACTTTAAATCTGCTTTTGATCGAGTCTGGAGAAAGGGTTTGCATAAAACGCTCCGTCAGATTGGCATTACAGATCACCTCTATAAATGGATTTTTGACTTCCTTAGCCAACGCTTTGTGAACGTACAAAACGGAAATGCAAAATCGGGCTTTGGGCAAACTGCTCAAGGTCTCCCACAGGGATCTGTTTTGAGCCCTGTGTTATTCAATCTTATGATAAATGACCTCATTTATACCATTTCAAATACCTGTCCAAATACCTTCAGGTACTTTTATATGCCGACGACCTAGTCATTTGGACAACGGGCACTGATTTTTTAGCCCTTGAGAAGACTATGAATGTAGCCTTGGATGTCCTGTTTAAATGGACTAAAGTTAATGACTTTATTTTAAATATTGATAAAACTAACTTTGAGCTTTTTACCTTAAGCACTAAACATCGTCAAATCATCTTAAAATATAATGACAAATAGAACAGAGAACTAACTTTACAGAGAACTAATGGTGCAAAATACTTAGGTATCATTTTGGACAGCAAACTCAGCTGGAACCAATAGGTCTCTAAGGTCATTACTAACGTTTCTGACCGGCTCACTTTATTAAAAAGACTTGCTGGAGATAAGTGGGGAGCTTCACAGACGTCTTAGTTACTATTTTTAACTCTTTTATACGACCAGTTTTTGGAGGTGGTTTGACAAAACTGCTTTAGAGGCGGTGATTTTAATCACCGCCTCTAAAGCAGTTTTGTCAAAACTTGATGCTGCTCAGAATAATTCCATGAGGATCATTACAGGGGGTGCTTTTTCAGCACCTGTTCTTACTATGGAACTGCAGACCGGCATTGACTCTCTACATGATAGCAGACTTTATGCAGCTATGGCTCTTGGAGAAAGATTGTTGCGTATGGATGGTTTCTGGGCCGAGTATCGCCCAAGTGCACTGCGACTGAAAACCCAGCATACCTTTCTATCGGAATTTCATAGATACTCGAACTGCTAGGATATTTCGAGTGAAAGAACCCCTTTTTTTAGACCATCAGTTTTTCCGGGAATGATGAGATACGCAGATTCAGCTCTTGACCTTGTACTTCCCGTCTGGAAGAGAGTTTCCCTTCAAACAGAACTTAAAGCTGCTGCCATTGCCACCATCAACGAGAGATACCCCAACGATGAGTGGCTACACATCTACACCGATGGCTTTGCTGAGAGAGCTTTCGACGAGCAGGCTCAGGTGTTTTCTCCAGATTTTTCCAACTCAAAAAGCTACTCAGTTCAAACTCTGACAATTTCGATGGAGAAATGTTCGCAATATACCTGGCTTTCCAAAAGATATTAGAAAAACCTGAAAATAGATTTGTCCTTCTCATCGACTGTCAGGCCGCAATTCACACTGTTTCAAAATATGTTCTACTCTCTACAGCCATTGAATTCAATTGTAAAAACATTATTAATGCTCTTCTGTCTAGTGGAAAGGAGATAACTATCCAATGGATCCCCAGCCATTGTGGCTTATGGGTTAATGAAAAGGCTGATAACCTTGCCAAAGAGGCATCTCTATTGGAGCCCCCTGTGTCACTCACAATTTTGAGAAATGTTGAACAAATTATTAAACTAAAGCTTCGAAGTCTCCGGGTTTCTTCCAACAGAGAGCAAGTTTCTGGAAAACCTTGGGAGAGCCTTCTGGCATCCTGTCTTCCGAAAAATCTCCCTAGAGCTATCGGTGTTTTATCTTTCCGATTGCTGACGGGGCACGATTACATACAGGCGCACTTGCACCGTGTTGGTCTCTCCTAACTGTACTCTATGTACAAATAAGGCCCATATGAATGACGGGCATCTATGGACCTGCTCTGCCCTCCTGGATGCCCATAATTCTTCTAGTTTCAAGATGCTTGCTCTCCAAGATATTTCTTTGTTATGCAAGATTTCTCATGCTGGAGAGAGCAAATGATGGACGTAATGAATTTTTTTTTTTTAACTTGCCGTAAGCATCTTTTGCTGTTAGTGATTTAAGAATTTTAAATCAGTTCTGAAATTAAAATTACTTCTTTTTCATTTTATCTCCGCAGTCAAGCATCACTGGCAGAGATCAGTTAGCTGGATGGGGAACACTTTGATCAGTCTGCGAATGAACTGAGGGTGCGTGATATAGGTCCTCGTTAAACTGTTTACCCGTAAAGAGCTAGACTTCGTGAGCAAGTCGTTGGGCTACCAAAGCGGGGAATACATCCCATCTGCAGAGGATCAAAGTTCTTAGGGCATCCTCAAGGATTCGTCGTCAACAGCCCATTGTGCAATGTGCAGCTCTAGAGAGAAGTACTACAACAATTATTTCTCGTTTTTAGTTTGAAGAAAATGGAATCAAAATGCTTTTTGAATTAAAATTTAAATAAATAACTAAAACATTTTAAAATTTCATATTTATGGTTTAAAAGTTGGAAAAGAAATGAGAGAAAAAAACCTATCCAAATCAAAAGGAATGTAAAGGGGTATATATTAAAATGGTATGGGAGTTCTTTTTTGTGTTGTAATTGAGGTATAAAAATGTTTTTTTACATTCGAAAGGGAATTATTTAAAAAAATAATAAACAAAATTTAAACAGTGAAAGAAAATTTTAAAGCGAAGCTTGGTTAAAATTTTAAACATTAGTAACAATGATGGATTGGAACGCTTTTATTTGAAAACAAATGTTAAAAGAGATTTAAACAGCGTTAATGTTTTTAAAAAAAACAAAAAACAAATTTGGTATTTTTCTGTTTATTGCTGTTTACAAAACTCCGGGGAAACAAAATAGCAAATTCCTTTTTTGAAAAAGATTTCTCAATTTTTTTTAAATTGCATATTTAAATTATGTATCGACCTATGATATATTAAAGTTACATGATAGGAATCAAGTAGTCTGAAAAGTACCATCATAAATATTTAAAAAATAATAAATATTTAAAGATAATCTCTTTTAACTGTTCTTACGTTTGTGTTAGCTTATTTTAATCCCGGTAAAGGTATTATTTTGCAGCAATTAAAATCTACCCTGGTTACCTGGGTAACTTCGCACACTAGGCTTTTGAATATTTAATGAAAACAGAAAGCAATGAAAATACATTCAAACACCATAAATCAAGACTGTAAGTACTTTTCCGAGCCTGGAAATAATTTTTTTTTTCCAGAGAAGTCCCCGAAGTTTTTTAATTTTTTGCTTGAGAATTAACGCTGGACAAAGTATCTCACTTAACGACAGTAAAAGTTCCACCAAAAACATCGAATATTGAACGCATTTTATTCAAACGATAAGAAATAAATATCTGCGTAGGTTAAAAAAAAATGAGATGACCAGGAACAAAATATGATATCAATTGAAAGAAAGGACACTACCTTAATATAGCAGATGGAATATTTTATTTATATCCAAACATTTATTTGTTTTTCTTTGGGAAGAAAAGAAAATGTTTATTTCTACTTGGGTCCATTTCCTGAAGATATTTGATACAATCTCACTGACAGAGTAGATACACTTCAGTTCAGAGACTGACAGGTAAAACTCAATTCATTTTGTTTTGCTTGTGTGAGTAAAGAAAGAAAGAAAGAACCGATTTCTTCTTTCATATTTTCGTTTCCTCTCAGTAGTCTCTTATGGTAATGGAAATCGCTACTTCAGAAGAAAATGGTCTCACAGAAAATAACAAAAATAAGCAAAAGATAAGAAAGAAATTATGTAACGATGTAAAGTGTTTTATAATGAGGCGTCCAACACCAACTATATCCAATTTTAAGTAAAAATTTTAAATTTTTTTTCAAGTCTTTTTCTAATTTGTTTCTAAAAATAATTATCCTTTCAAGCTTTTATTGTACTTTAACTTTTTTTTGTGTTCGTATAAAATTCCGTGAACAAAATAAATAAACAACGAGACATTTGTTGTTTTTTATATAGTTTATAACAGAATTTGATTTACAAAAGTATTTCTGGTCCTTTTTTCTTCATTTTTTTTATTATTTATTATTTTTTTAAAAAAAAGAACTACGCTTACATACCTTTCGTGTTGGTGTTTCACACACCTTTGTTATTATTTCCTTTAAAAAATCGGCCTTTTCTTTAAAAAAAAAATGCTTATAAAGTACTTAATTATTATAATTTTATATAAGAAAATTTTGTTAATATGTTTATTGTAATAAAATGAATGATTAAAACCAAATGAAATTGAAAAAAAAAATTAAACTTAAATAGTTAAAAAAATAATGAATACATGATGTGTGAATAAATGTTCGATGTGAAACAATAATTCTATAACAGTTCAAACAAGAATTAATCTTTCTTGAGACAATTTATTTTTAAAAGATTTTGATATGAATGTTATCCGGCAATCTCGTATATTTTAATTCATTATGTTTGTTATCAAGCGAGTTTGTCAAATGAAAATCTCTATATAAGCATTGAAATAATAATAATTATTTAAAGCGAAATTTTTTCCCCCCCAAAAGCACTTAAATTTGGAATTACTTTCCGTACTTAATTGAAATTAAAAATATTAAAAAAAAACCTCACAAAAAGTGTATAATAGAATATGGTCCTTTTGGCACGTTGAATTTTAACTCTGTAGCTGCATTTAAGCGGGCAGAAAAAAAAACCGATAGGTTTTTTTCCCCTGCAGGTTTAATGATGGATACTTCTCTCATTTAAATTTTAATTGAATCTTAATTTTTATTTAAATCCATTGAACTCTCCTAGTACATTTTTCGATACATTTTCGTAATTTTTAAAAGAACGTGAGAAAAAAATCGCAAAAAAGCACTTAAAGTAACAATAAATAGAGATTTCGAAGAAAATAAAAATCTGTGTTAAGTTCATAAACAAACATGATCTTTTCATCAAGCTAAATTTATAATATGCAGTTGCATTCTTGCTGGCCCATGTGGTATTTTCCTACAAGTTTAACAGTTAATAATTTTCGAACTATACAACGATAATTATTATTTTTAATTCATCATGCATTGTTTTACACACTTTGTAATTATAAGTTTCTATGCCGTACAGTTTTTGCTCAGCGAAAGAAAATACTGCGTTAAATTGAAGACACAGCGACAGTCCTTATAATTTTTTAATATAGAGAGAAATTATTTTACACATTGGATGCAATTTTATTGACGGAACATTTCATCGTTGAGAGAAGGGTTTGCATACAAAAACAGTTCACTTTTTTTTTTTTTTTTTTTTTTTTTTTTTTTTTTTTTTTTTTTTTTTTTACCGAGTTCAGAGGGGGGGGGGAGGGGAGTGATTTTTTCTCCCATATTTTTTGATTAAGTCTGTGAAAAGTTATTAAATGTTTATGTAAAATAGTGAAAATAAATTTTAAAAAAAAGAACAAATGCTTCGAATGATTATTTATGTATTGCATAATGAGTTGTTAGTTTCAAAACTTTTTTTAAAATTTATTTTTACTAAGCTTATTTCCCAAACGATGTTTGTTCCACTGAAGATGACCGGGATTCCTTTTTTAGAACAGGAAGGATTTTTGAAACCTGTAATCATATTTTTATCCAATTTAGTATTCCGGTTATAGGCCTAAGGAGAACAGAGTAAAATTTAAAAAAAATGTTATTCTGATATCAATGCATTGAAAAAGGTATGGAAATGATATGCATTTCATACTATATGTTAAAATCTAATGAGGTTGTCGCAGTTTTCCATTGTTGTGCACGCATTTTTATTGGCCAAATACAAGAAAAAGAAACTAAAGAAAATGCAGAAAATTAAAAGAAAAAAATCGACAATAATAGGTAAGTGATTAATAAGTTGTGTTTTAATTTAATCCTATATACGTTCATTTTCATAAAAGTTAACGCACCTAAAAAAAAAAAAAAAAACGAAATTTTGCATGATTTGGTTATAGATAATTTTTACCTAAGTTGTTGTATTAATGTTGATTTAAGTAAGTTATTAAAAAAAAATCAAATCAAATGATCAAGTATTGCAGGAAAAATAGAAATGAATCGATCAACCTTTGGGACACACCACCGGATACGATACCGTCGGGCTTTGAGTTCTTTATGAAGTTTAGCGGAATCTTGTTCCACCAGTTGCAGTAAAAACACCGCTAAATCAACTCAACTTGCTGTCCATAGTGGTACTAGATTTGCTCGTTCGGTGACAAATCTGGGGATCGAGCAGGCCAGGGAAGATGTGGTGGAGGCGTTCCATTGACACTCGTTGGGCATTGTCTTGTTTAAAAATGGCACCTGGGTGATTCGCATTGAGTGGCAATGTATGTGAATAAAAGATGTCGAAGTTACCACCATGGATCAATATATCAAAATTAGGGGTGTCGTACGCATAGGTACACCCATACCATCACACCTACAGGATCGACACCGTTGCCTCCGCCTGGAGTGGTATCGCTCTCGATGAGATTAAACTGCAACCGAATGGAAACAGTGAGGAATCCAGATTTAATTTGGGCAGTGATGACCATCGTGTACGAGTGTGCGGGCCCAGCGGTAAACGACCCAATCTTGTCTTCGCTGTACAGAACACCGTTTCTACTGCTGCTGCGATGGTATGGGGATACCATCGCTTGTGACACACGATCACTCCTAATAGCGATCGACAGTGCCTTGACAGTCCAGTTTAACGTTCGTGACATCCTTCATCAGTCACTCATGGCAGGATCCCTAGGATACATTTTCCAGCCAGACAATGCTCAGCCACACATACAGAAAGGTTGTTACAGAAATGTCTCCGTCCCATTACAATTCTTTCCTGATCTGATCGTTCCCCAGATTTGTCACCGAACGAGGATATCTGGGACCACTATGGACAGGAAGTTGTGTCAATTTAGCGGTGTTTATACAGCAACGAGATGCTGCAGAACATCAAAAGGTAATCTCAAAACCCGAACGTAACGCATGTTGCTTTCATGCTGGAAGTGGCCAAAGAAATTTTTAAAACTTCCACTCATTTGTATTTTTTTCTGCAATAAACGACAATTTTGCTTTGATATTTTAATCATTTACTTATGAATATGTTGTACTTACGATTTCGTTTTATTTTGCCAACTCTTTCTAGTTTTTATGGCGATGAATGTATTTAGTTAAGTTATCAAGTTAATATAAAAAAAATGCGAATTAATTTAATGTATCATTTGTTCTAGTTTCCTGGTTTATGAATATTCATGTAACAATTTATTTTTTATCATAAGATGCTTACATATCCGAGAGAGTGCGTATGAGAAACTGATGACTAGTTCTTTTCTTATGATAGCTTTGCACAATGTCCATATTTTGTACAAATGTACTTTTTAAAACTTATTTCATCAATTCTTATGTTACAATACAAAACGTAATTTTAAATAAAAAATACCGTTTACTTACTATCCATTTAAACGGCAATAAAATTAGATTTTAAACTATCTAAAAACTGAGAAACTTGTGGTGTTAAATTACTTACTCAAAATGATAAATCACAAAATTTTATTGCTTTGAAGTTTTGAAAAAAAATTATAGACGTTTTTAAAATTATAAAGCCTGCTAATAAACTCCTAATCTAAAAAAGTGACCCCTTTATTTTCTTTGTTTTTTGAACATACAGTACTATATTACTAATCTTACAAAAATCTATTGATGTTGCAGTTTTCCTTTGTTGTGAGTGCATTTTTATTGAGCGGAAAATCACATGGTAGGATCCAGTTTTTCCAACATTAATTTAAATATTGCTTTGGTTGTCATCAGAATAAAATTGATCATTTGAGACACGAATGTCTGCTAGCAGAGGCTATCAGCTGCTAGCAGACATTTCTTCCTTCTAACGTTCCCTTTTTATTGTAGCTTATTAAATTAAAATGCTTGATGTTCTTTCTTATTCAAGTAAAAACAGAATGGAATATCATTTTTTATTTTTTTTAAATATTTTTTTTTTACGGAAGGAACATCCAACACACATCAGAAAATATTTGTAGAAAATCTTCTTATTAGAGTTAAAACATAGTGCCTGAGAAATCACTCTACCAAATTTAATGATGTCATATGAAAGGGCTATTTAAACTTTACAACTTTAAATTCCATACTTTTTTTCGGAATCATATTACTTCAAACATTAAAATATGCTAAAAGTATACAGAAACACAAAATGTTATACCATTTAACTTTGCAAAAAAGTATTTTGACTACAATTTTTATCAAGAAATTATAAACTAAATAAAGAATTCTTACAATAAAAAAATAACAATTCTAAAAATTCCTCATATTTAATAAAAAACTGAAAATAAAAAACTTTCATATTGTTTCTTTTTTTTATTCTTGAAGTTCTTATTCAGGCATATAAAACCATTCTGTAGAGAACTATCATAAAATTAGAAAAAAAAAAATTCTTTACAAGTACATTTTTTACTATAAAAATCATAACACTTACTTGCTTCATAAATCCAGAGAATTTCAAATGTTATCTTCGTTTGAAAATTTTATACTCAAACAATATATACATAGATTATCCCTTCATTACCTTTAGATGACATACCACACAACAAAATTTTCTAATTGTAAGTTCACGATATGAATTTCAATATGAAACTTTAAAACAGAATAGCTGAATTCTAGCTGAAATTATTCATTCAAAATTAAAAAATACTTACCAAGAAAGCGATAAAAATTTATTAATAATCAACACAAATGATACTATTTCAATAATTCGGATGATTATTTATTGGTTTTTTTCGAATTATACAGATACAGAAATAGATACTATTCTATAAGGAAGAAGAATATTCTATAACTATTACAGTTCGGCATGTTCTGGAATTACATTTGCTCATTGGAATGAAGTAAGTAATGTTTTGAAGGCAATATATATATATATATATATATATATATATATTTGACCGTAATACACACATCTGTAACAGAATGCGATTACGAGATAAGAAGTTATCGGTTGCAAGTTTATTGATAATAGAAAGGTAAACACTGTTGAGAAAATGTTCCTCAAATGTTGGGCGCGTTCTGTTTCAGAAAGATTTATCAATATTCTGGGTAGTTTTTTCAAGTTATTCAACCATTTCCTTAGGGAAATTTTGCTTCTTATTTAATGCTAAAAAACTGCGTCTTTCTATACCAATGATTCTGATAGAACTAAATGAAAACTTAATAAATAAAAGCCTGAAAATAACCTATCCGCTAGAGGATGTATTTGAGCGTTGTGGTCGCGAATTGTTTTGCTATAAATATTTTTGCACCCCTAATTTGAAGGTATTTACCTGTACTGTTATTATTAGCTTTTTGATTTTGCTTGTTTAATAAATTAAGAGTTTAAGAGGATTGTTTTTATTATTATTATTGTTAGAATAACGAAATTCTACGTTGCATTTTAAGATAAAGTTATTTAAATCGGTGTTTGATCAATTTGATAATTATTTATTGGTGCAAATTACATTAATGTACTATTATGAGTTACGGTTAAAAGATTTGTTAAATGATTTAAAATTTAACTTCCAACTTCATGCACAAAGTGATGAATGCAAAAATTGTATTGAAAATATACATCCGTTCATTTGGTATGCAAAAAATTTTAAATTACAGTTGTGAACACACTAAACTTGTTATAACACTATACTTTTAATTTTAAATGTTATTTCAAAACATTATTACTTAGAAAAATGATTTATGTTCACTAATAGATCTTAATAGCAATCATAAGGGAGGGAAATATTTGGACATGGGAAGTGGCGGGACAAGTGTTCTTTTTAGTACAAATATTCATAGTTAAATAATTTCAACTGTTCCATGCCTAGAAACAGCCAGTGGCGTTCGGGTGTCGATGAGAGAGAATTAGCGCGATTTTTCTGTCTTCCCGTTATTCTAGGGATTTGTATGGAAGATCCAATGCTTGTTTGCATAAGAGGAGAAGAGCTGAATTTTCAGAGAATATTTCAGTGGCATTTTCACGCATTAATTTTAGTTCTTTCATAACATCTTGATTAAGACATTTCTCGTGTTCAGTAAATCGCTCTACTGATTTTTTCCAGTTGTCAAATTTTGCATTACGCACAGTTGACCTAAAGGTTGCTTGCCAACACCGGCACCACCTGGAGCGAAAAGTACTCAAAATTTGCAAAAAGCACCACCCTTAACTTCTGAATATGCAAGCTATTTCCAGCGATAAAGCCATTTGTACTGAAATTTCAATTTTCTTTTTCCTTTTTTAGGAAAAAAAAATGCGGGATTGGGTTCTCAAACATTTTTTAGTATATTCAGTCTTTTATCCTCACATGTAATATCTTCTGAAAAAAGTACAATGTCATATGGGTGGGAAGTAACATTTTGAGGGCCACTTTTACATTGGTACTAGATGCTAATTTTAGGTCGTGATTTTTTCTCAAAATAATTAAAAATTGTTAAATTCTTGCGTTCTGACATCCTAAAGATCCAAGAACAGCATATATATATATATATATATATATATATATATATATATATATATATATATATACATATATATATATTGGCACAGAAATATCCGCTATGCTACGATCTCAAAGTTTCAAGCTGGAATAAATAACTTCAACCAGCACAGTATCTCCAATGGTATAGTTACTGATTTCTTCACTAGTCGAAATAGTGGCGACGACGTGTTCGGCGATTGAATGGACTTTTTGTTAAGACAAAACAAAACAGATTTAGCGACGAGCTCCGAAAGACAAGCGGCAGAGATAACTCTTAGTCTGACTAACTAACTCCACTGTACTCCGTTCCCCCTCTTATATAATTTTTCAGCGCATGTCCAAAATTCTCGAATTGTCTCAAAGACGACAGAACGTCTAGAATTCCAGAATCATCGCGTAAAGACCTCGCGAATGCCAGCCAGTCTCGAAAACTATCGCGACTGTCAGGACAGAAAGGAACCAGCGATCAGGGCTCGTCCGCAACAGTATCACGTGAATTTGTTTCAAAAGTACAACCCTATTATAGTAAATGTTTTTTCAGTATTCTGAGAAATACCGTGAGAAAAAAAGTAGGCATAAGGCAAATAAAAACATATATATATTAAAAAATAATAGCCCGCATAATTTCTACTAAAATTTTTATTTTTGCCATTTTGTCTACGCTCAAGGGGGGTGTTTAAACCCCTACCTTGCGTACGCCCCTGGAAACAGCAATTATTTCGTCGGGGTTGGTGAGCGTCTGCGAAATAGGGGGGTTAGTCTCCTAGTATATTAATGAAACTATATTCTCGAAAGTTTCTTAAAAAAAAAAAAAAAATAGCGAGAAGCCATAAATTAAAAATTTAGTCTAGAATCCAAGATGGCGAAGATAGAGGCCTCTTAAGGCTCATTATTTCAGAATGAATAAAGATGACGTTAATCCACTTTTCGTTTATAACTCAGGTATAGAATTAAGTATGCAATTTAAATCCTGTCAAATTAGAAAATTCGACATTTAACTAACATCAACTGTTAAGTTAATTATTTCTGTATAATTCATTCAAGGTAGCTAATCCAAAACTTCGGAACGCTGCATACATGAATAATCATTAACTTTGAAAAATGAACGATGTTTATTTGCTGAGGATTCATTCGCATTTCATTTTCTACTAGGATCGTTAACATGAATTCTAATTTACTTGTTTTTAATGCAGTGCATGGGACGAAATTCACCTCTCTTTGTGTAAAGAGTAAATATGTTAATTGGAATATTTCGAAAGTCTCTAAGAATGAGTTCAACATTTTGTTGGAATCATTGTAACGTAAAAATAATTTCTTAAGAAAAGGTTGTTCTATGAAGGTTAATCAAAATCGAGAAATTGAATTCATGATAAATCAAACACAGAGTGATCCAGAAGTTAAGAAAAATCATATTGTTAAGAACAACATGCAGACTATGCGTAATTGTTTAAAAATAAGTTTAACTTTCTTACCCTAGTTAAGACATTTTAATTACTAAAATCTATACTAATAAAAGGTATATGTGCCTCTTATCTTATAAATCCAGAACTTTTAGTAATTAAATCTATAGTAATGAAATGAATAGTTAACGCGCGTGTGTCTATCTTACAAATCCAAACCTATTTCTGAGTTACTGAAATTTGAACAGCGGCAGCAAGAAATAATTTTAGCTTCAATCCTAAAAAAAACATTTAACGATTTCAATTGGTTATTTCGGGAGAGGTATTTGAAAAATGAAATTTTCTTATTCGTTTAACATTAGCCATTGTTAAATAAAACTATGGACGATTCCGTTTTTTTCCTAAGTTTTTACAAGATAACATCAGTGATGTCTGCTAGCTTATTGCTAAGTTTAACTAACAACAGAAGGTAATGCCCGTTCTTCAACAATAATTTATTTTTTATTCATTATTTAAGGCAAACTCTCTCTCTCTCTCTCAAGCAAAATGAATGTAGTATGATGTTTCTGATTTAAAGTTTTAAATTTGATTTAAAGCCAGGAGTTTAAGTCACGCTTTTGAAAAGTGTTTTAATAAAACTGAATAATTTAAAATCAACTGTTATTATAATTAAAAAACAGTTACGGACTAAAGATGTGAAATTCATAGAGAGAAGGTCAAAGGTGAAAGAAGAAAAGTGATTATGCCGTTCAGTTTTGTGTAGGATTGAGATAAATAATTGAGATCGCGGTGGTGAGATTAATACCGATTTAAAGTATTTTTTTTACCTAAATAACATGAATATCATTCTATTTTCAGTACTCTAATTTATATATTTTATTTTATACATTTTTAAGATAATAAATAAGTACATTTGTTCTTGTGTAACAATAGATAATATGATAGTTTTGTTAAAGTCATAAATAAGTTTTGCACCAAAAGCTTGTCAAAAGAAATGCACCAGAACATGTAAATGAAGTTGCCGAAAATCATAAAAAATAATATAATATAAAAATAACGTTTAAAGACAGGTGATTTGAGTCAAATTCAAATTTTAATGAGTTAGTTTGTAGGGTATATCATAAAAAATATCTTATTTTCAAATCAATAAAAAGTTGTCACTGTGATTACATATATTTACACATTTTTTTTTGATGTCGAATTGAAAAATATTTAGGTTGCATGCAATGTGTCAAAAATTTATTTTTTGATTGTGTCAATAATGTACATTTCTAAACGAACAGTATTTAGGTCCATGCAACGTTTTTGCTTCCCACAATCTACATGATTGACCACCTTAATGTTTAATAATAACTAAGCATATTTTTAATATTCAATTAAATCCTTAGGTTAGGCAATTAAGTAGGATAGGTTAAGATTTTATTTAGATTCCAGGAGACCTAAATGTTATAGTATACATTATATTTATTTATTTATTCTACCTTCTAAATTTTATACTTTTGAACTTTTAATCTAAAATTTGTTTTGTATTCATGCCTTTTTAAGTTTTAAATATATATTTTTGACACAAAAAAGGAAACTTTAGTCTCCTACCGGGATAATAAGTATTTTTAATTTTACTAAGATGTTTTTATTAAAATTCCTATACTGACAACTTTTTAGCCACTAGAAATTTTGAGTTTTGAGAAAAGTAATTTCTGCTATACACCCTATTAGATACCGATAAACAACACAAAAAAAAATTTGAAAAAGGAAAAAAAAGGTTAACTTTGCATACATTTTACAACTGAAACAATGATTTATTGGCTCCCTTTTTGATAAAAAATAATTTTATTCATAAATTTGATAACATGTGGATATATTATTAAATATATCTGTGGTTTATAAGCATGTTTATAAAATAAATTAAAAACAATTTTATTTGCTTTATTGTTTTTTTTAAATATTCAGTTATTAAGTTTTGATAGAAACAAGCTTATCTTTATTAAGTCATCTGTAAAATAGATTTTGAGTTACTGGAAGTAACGGAAACTATTTATGATTCAATCAAATAAAAGTAATAATGACAATTTATGCGCTATTGACAAGACGTGCGTTATTGAGATTCTTATAGGATTGAATAGGTTTTCTATATGACACTACAATTCAACTTTCATTTAGTATGGGTTAATTTGACAATATTTAGTTGATAGATATTAATATTCTTACACACTGTCTGATGCATCTGAAGACGGAAAATAAAAATATGAATTCGTAATCCTTATCGCGGGGCTTAGCTTTCAGCTTTCGAAGAACGAGTACTCAATTCTTAGTGGCTGTGGGCTTAGTTGGTGTGGATAAAATTCTGGTTGTTTAACAGTATTAAATGAAAACAGTCAACAAACGTATTTATCCCACAGTTAATAGTTTGAATACCATCTTATTTTATGGTTATTTGACTGTTTTGCTTAAATATGATAAAATATCAATTAAATAAATTGTATTTTATTAATTTATTTTCAATGAATTTGTAACAGGGCATGCTTGAATAGATTTTCTTATGACACTATAATTCAGGTTTCAGGATAATATGATTTAAATTAAAGATTTTCACATGATAATTCAGTTTATTACGTGATACAACTTTCAAAGAAATATGGTGTAGCTTGAAAGTTTTTACTTTATGAACATTTTGACTTACTTTATGAACATTTTGACACTTACTTTATGAACATCTCATATTTTGATGTAATTCAACTTTCAGGATAATATGATTTTACTTGATAATTTCTTTCAATGATGTTGATTCGAAAAGATATTACGTTGCGTAATTTTACTGTGCATCGTATATAGTTAACTGTTTTATGACCTTAAATTAACCTTCTTTCTAAACCAAATATACTGAGCGCAAATCTACTAATAAAATTAGAACCTTATAAATCTAAATCTTACGTTAAAATATTTTCTAAGTCTGACAACTACTTACAAAATACTTTCGATGTAATTATTTTCCATGTTCAATTGAAACTTTGACTTACCAGTGACCATCACGAAGTAATTATTTTTAATAATAATTTGTGTAATACTATCAAATTTTGTAAAACAGTTCGAATTTTATTTAAAATAAAACAAAACTCTTTCTGAAAACGTTTTGTTTATTTGAAAAAAGAAAAAAAAGTAAACAACTAACAAAACTGACTCTTAAGCCTAAATCTTTACAATCAATTTAAGCAGCAGTTATTAAATAAACGTGTTGTTTAACTTCATGTCTAATTCGAAGATAATATTTTAAATAAAGTTAACTTGTACACTTACTTTTAAATCTTACAATAAAAAAATAATTCTTTTATAGATAGAGCTCTTTTAAAGTGATAAGATCCTTTCCTAGAAAGGATCCTATAAGATTCTTTCTAGCATCTTATCTTTGCGGTTAAAGTTAAGATGATCGAACAATATAATAGGATCTCAACTAAGGAAGCGAAACAAGTCCAGACAAGAAAAGAAGTCAATTCATACTCAGCAAATGTGACCACTGGCACGCAACCAATTTCTTTAATCAGTTTAAGTGGCTTGTCAGTGCTGTGAATCTTCTTCTCCAAACCACCCACCCACTCCAGCGGGGAAACAACGCAGAATTAGCGATCGTGACGTGTGTCGGAACTCTTGTAAATTGAGTAAGATAAATTCAATTGGTGGGCCTTAGTTGGACCTTGATCCTAGGGAAGATACATCGAATTAGAAAGTATTTTATGGAGAATAGTTAAAAGTTCCAGCTAGTGTGTCTGTTACGTACCATTTCATGACTTCGAATCGTAAAATAAGCTTTAAGAGTATTATTTCGGGGAGGAAATTACTAAACTTTGCCACTTATGCTCAATATTTCATTCATTCTGCTAACCACATTTATTTATTTAATCCAACTGTTTAGAAAGTTTAATTTTAGTCGCGGAACAATTCTTGCAACTTTGATGGGCAATTATATCTGATAGAATGTTTGTGTGTATATAAGTCTGCATACCAGATTGCCCGTATACTATAGGCACTAAAAACACGACGAAGGGTTGCCACAGACTACTAAAATGCGACTATTTGCTACTATTTTCGGCGACTTTTTTTGCCTGAAAAGGCTAAAAAAGCAACTATTTTCAGGAATGGGCGACTAGTGAGAGACTTTTTTACTCTTAGCGAAATTTTTTTCAAAAAAAAATGAACGATACTTTTCAAAACGTTAGTAAAAGAAAGCAAACTTTTATACAATACTAAAAGAGTACAATTAATATCTAAACAAAATGAACAAAACTTCTTTTAAAAAAATGCGCTAAAAAGCAGCAGAATTTTCAAAAAAAGAGAGAATAAAAATACAAATAAAAGTAGAAAAGGAAAAAACAAAATTAAAAATATTAAAAATATGACCACTGAAGCCGACGTCTTCAGGGGGTACCGGCCCCAGTGGCCAAAAAACAAAACCTTTTCTATTGAGGAAGAAGGCAAAAGCCTAAAAACCTTCCTCAGTACCCCGAAGGTTTTGTTTAAAAGTCCAGGAGAAAAAAACAAACAAGACATAAAACTAATACAGAAAAGAAACTCATACAACTCATCAAAAACTCAAATTCTTCAGAAAATAAAAATCAACAGAAAATACTGACTTAACTGAGCAGCCCCAGTTAAGCATTCTATTAATATGTGACGTAAAGTTTCTTTGACAACTTCTACCTATCTTTTTCTCAATCTGCGCATTTTAAAAGAGGGCGTTGTTTTTCTTTTGGTTTAAGTGATTCCTTTTCATTTGGTTTGCTTTAGAGTTCGCTGTCTGACCTTGTTTATGTGAGTTTTTATTTTCTGTTGATTTTTATTTTCTGAAGAATTTGAGTTTTTGATGAGTTGTATGAGTTTCTTTTCTGTATTAGTTTTATGTCTTGTTTGTTTTTTTCTCCTGGACTTTTAAACAAAACCTTCGGGGTACTGAGGAAGGCTTTTAGGCTTTTGCCTTCTTCCTCAATAGAAAAGGTTTTGTTTTTTGGCCACTGGGGCCGGTACCCCCTGAAAACGTCGGCTTCAGTGGTCATATTTTTAATATTTTCAATTTTGTTTTTTCCTTTTCTACTTTTATTTCTATTTTTATTCAAACTTTTATACAATCATTTATGTCCAAAAAGCCAAAAATTTAAATTTCCATTAGATTTAATAAAGTACTTGTTATATATTCACTCTGAGGGGCAGTTTTGTTATTTTTAATTGTTTTTTCCTTCTATTAACATACATATGTTATTGTAATTCGACTTTTAATTAGGTACCTATTTTCTAATATGTTTACCTTTTATATTTGTACAAAACCTTTTTTTAATTGGAGCATAGTATTTGACAATTAAGCTATAATTTTAGTTATTTGAATACTATTTTTAATAAATTTTTCTCCTGTTCAGGCAACTATTTTCATGCTTGAGGCTACTAAAAGAAACTATTTTTGCTCATTTTTTACTGTGTCAACCCTGCACAGCATAAAAGTAAATTAGAACATTTGTAAACAAATTACGAAGTTCGATTTTTTTATTACAATTTTAATTATGATTTTTTTCTGGTGCGTTTTTTCTGATCTTTTCAATATTTCGGCACTTTCAGACGTATCGCGTTCGTACAAAACGTCCTAGAATTAAAAATTTTTTTTTATCATCGTAAAGTTCAGAGTTTTTCTTTTAAAAATGAACTATCTCACTTTTTCTTAAGACGAGTTTTTATATTTTAAAAAAAATAATAATTTGAGAAATCCACATTTTCGTCATTTTTTTTATTTTTTATCCTGAAATTTTAAACGTGACATTCGTGAATCTATAGCAGTTATTAACTTCGAATTCAGATTAACACATGCTGTAAACTTTACCCTTCCATTTAAGACCCAAAAAAGGAAAGAAAATAATTAGGTGGTTTTTAATTAAATTTTAAACGTATATAAAATCAAAAATGTTTGGTTCCTCGGCAACAACCATTTCTACCGCTGATGCCAGATTATTTAATCTCTCGGCGGCGCATGCGCTTAGGATCAACTACCAAATCCGCTTTTATGCGGTAGTGTTAGGATATATTTTATAATATCAGTGTTTTGCTAGCTTATAGTTCTATTAAACCAAATATGAATTTTATTGGGAACACGTTTAATTTATTAAGGAATGAATTATTTTGTAACATAACAAAGGAATCAATGTAGCCAACAGCATATACTTTTATCTTAACTTTTCCCAGAAACATACTTTATTATTCAAAAAAAAAAAAAAAAAAAAAAAAAAAAAAAATTACTATTTATACCGTTTTCCATAAATTTGAAAACGGTGATCGCAGTAGCATCGGCGTATTACTTTGAATTGGATTGACA
The DNA here is from genome assembly GCA_949128135.1 of Parasteatoda lunata. NCBI lineage: Eukaryota > Metazoa > Arthropoda > Arachnida > Araneae > Theridiidae > Parasteatoda > Parasteatoda lunata. The sequence continues at coordinate 112,434,021 of OX421975.1, forward strand.
AGATTATGGCAACCGTTATTTTAGTTCGCTGTTCTTAAATAAATAACTGGGTACTTGCAACTCGAGAAGAAGTGAAGTGATTATGCCTAACCATGAGATTAAAATCAGTTTTAATTGGATATCTGTAATCCATGTCACGCGTGTGTGTCGAATATGATTGGCTTCTGAATCGACAAATGCCACGATTTACCTACGATGACGTCACTTGTAGGTATCCGTTCTCAAGTTTAAAAATTTCTTTTGAGAGAGACAAATTTATTTATGGTTATAAAAATATAATAAATTTCTAAACGAAAATAACTTTTAAATAAAACATCAAAAAGATTTCTAAAACTAAAAATTATTCCTATTTGCTTAAATTGCACTAAACAGTATGAAAATGAATAATTATATCATTTTTTGACCACGATACTTAAAAATTGCAATAAAATTTAAATAAAAATTTTGAGAGAAGAAGAAATAAGCTATATTCTTTATTTCTTTGTACGAAAAGCTTTTAATATACGGCGAGTTTAAATCATAATGTTCAAAGCGATTATATCTATTAGAAATAGTCTTCATTTTAAATTTTTTTAATTATTTTATTCTTACATTATTAATGAGGTGCAATAATTTCTATCGACTCAGAAATTTGAGTTCGCTTTTTTTTCGTAAATGATTTCATACCACATAATTTAAATGTTTTTTCTATTGAATTTTAATGAATAAATTTGTATTAAATATAATTTAAAGTGAATTTTAAATAAAATTTTTAAAAACAATAACGAATACTGCGTAGTAGGTTCAATGGTGGCAAAAATAAATTGTTTAATAAATCGCAGAGCTGACGTAACTATAGAGACTCTGATCAAAATAATAACAACACGCTGAATAAAGTTTTGTCTTCAGGAAATTTGCATATTTTAGGCAATTTCTTTTTTCGCAGTAGATGAAACACTATTTATTAATGAGGAAAGTGCATTTTGATCTTTTAGGCTGTTTCAGAGAGCGTCAGAAAATACGTCACTTTTCATACCTCCCCCCGGATAACCGTGTTGCCACTAGTATCGTCAATTAAAAATATACGAATCAAGGGGGTTCATTTGATAAAGAAAAAGATGTTTATAGTGCGGAAACTAACTTAGTACATGTCCTAGTTTTAAAAGTCAAATGAGCCGACTACCTGCAAGTGGCGTCACGTCTGAGTATTGAACCTGATTGGCTACTTTAAAGCGGCATTTGTTTTGATGCTATTAAGCAGTCACGCGTGCTTCCTGTTTCTACACAACCAGTTGATTTTAGAGGTCTTCTTCTTCTCGAGTTGCAGGTACCCAATTCAACAAGTGTGAATTTAAGATAATAAAATACTTAAAGGTATTTTTTTAATAGGTAGGCTATATTGTATCTTTCAAAGCACTATATATTTTTATCAATATTCGAAATTTAAAATAATATAAAAAATGATTACCTCAAACACAAAATAAAACTGCTTCATTAAAAAAAAGTGTATGTTTTATTTCAAATGCGGATTATAAAAACATAAAGTTTAAAGAATTACTTAAAATTAACTATTCCATCAGTTAACAAATGGAACAAAACAAAATATTTAATTTAACAACCATCTGCTTCAAAATTAACGAGAATGTTACGAATGATTCACGCATTTTTAAATATTAACGAACAATGTGAAAAAAAATCAAACATAAATCTTAATTACCAAGATTCTATGCAAACACGTCTTAAAAACAAATATATAATTAAAAAGGAGAAATCATTTAATTATTGTTTCGGGAGAAATTCTTTTCCTCAGCTTGAATTTTATAAAATAACCTAACAAACAAAAACAAAAAAAAGGCAATTTCTGTTTGAGGTAATCTGATCTGATAAAATAAATAAAATAACAAAAACGTGGATAAAAGCAGAAAGTCATTGGAAAAGATATCTCTAATGAGGTACATTAACGAAAAAAGAAACTGCTAAAGCTCAAAAGTTTCATAAATAAATAAAATCACAGAATACTTTATTTAAACGAATAAAAATATTTCATTGCCATTTCAAACAAAGAAATGAATGCAACGAAATTATTTTAACTTCTCAACTCAACTTTTTGAAAAAGAATGTAGTTATATTCTTAGCATTATATTTTTAATTATTAATTCAGATCTCGGAATTAAGTTATTTGCACAATAGATACCGTCCTATTCTGTAAAATATATTATTTTAAATGATAGCAAAGCAGTCTTTAGTAATCGGGGCGGCATTATCAGCTCGGAATAACAATAAAAATACATTTATTAAGCAGAAAAGTTGTTTCTTAAATCGAAATTTTGAAGTTTACAAGAAGCTAAGAGGGCACAATCCTTCATGATTGCAGGTGATAAAATGAATCTATCTCAAAATCAATCACAGAAATGTAATTCCATTGAATACATTCCCCCCTTTCACATTTGTTCTAAGGACATCTTTTTAATACAGAAGAAAATTTTTCTGCCTTTAATACGGAAGAAAAGAAATATTCGAAAAAAAGCGTAAAAAGATAAGAAAACCGAAAAGAGCATACGAAAAGGAACAAGGTGAAATATCTATGACTAATATTTCGTGGTCTGTGTTGCAGAATCATATACAGTTTGACCTCTATTTAACGAAGTCGCCAATAATAAGTTTGTTATATGGAAAATTCATTCAATAGAAAATCACCTTTTGAAATACTTAAACAACACAAAACAGGTTATAAATTCATAAGACATAATTAAAATAGCAATGGATACCCCTTTATCCTATAAACTACTATTTATTTTATAAATCTTAACCATAAAAGAAATCTGCATGCAAAGCAAGAATCGAGTAAAACATTGTTACTCTATCATACATTTTCAAATGAAAAATATCATTGATGGCTTATTGAAGGTTTTACAGAATGAGAGGGAGACAAAGATTGTGGAATATTATTTATTTAATTCCAAATTTTGTTTTCATCCTAGGGGTACGGTTATTGATTATGATTTGTTTGAGAAAATTAAAGTACTTAAGAATAAGTTTATTATTACAATTGTTGATAAAGCATCTAATAACTTTTGTATGGCGTGTAAATATTTAAAAAAAATATGAAGGAATATAGAGCTAATAATACTTATTTTATATTAAGGGAAGACAAAAAAGTTATTGAAAAAAGGATTATTGCTTTTATTAAAAATTTTAAATTTAAATTGAATAGAATTACTTTTCCTTATTTATTTCCAATTGTTAAATTTCATTAAAATCCATTAAATTTCAGGTTTATTGCTTGTGGAACTAATTGTTATAATTCTAGTATTAGTAAAAAGTTTTTTAATATTCTTGAAATTATTTTGCTTAAAATTAAAGGTGAGAAAAATATTGTTATTAATAGTAACGTTGATGTTTTGAATTTTATTGATAAAAATGTAGTTTTTAATATCAATTTGACTTTAAAAATCTTTATACCAGTATACCTCATGCTCAAATACTTGATATTTGTAGTGGCATTTATGATAAATATTTATTTAATGAAAATATTGATAAATCTTATTGGATAGATATTTGTAAATTTATTCTTTTTGAAAATGTTCTTTTTAATATCATTGATTTTTATAAGCAAAATATAGGGATTCCACAAGGTAATTCTTTTTCTGGCGCTTTTGCTAATATTTCTTTACACTTTTTTGAAGCTAAATATCTCGTGTTTAATGATTTTAAAGCTTTTAGATACATTAAAGATTTAATTTTATTTAATTTTGATAGTTATGATTTTATTTTTAATATTTATCCTAAAGATTTGGTTTGGAAGAAGACTAATGATAATTGCTTAAATGTTGAATATTTGGATTTTAAAATTGATATTGTTAATAAACAAATTAAAATTTATGCTTATGGTAAAATGAAGGCTTCAAGTTTAAGGTTATTTTGTCTAGAATTAATAAAATTTGCAATAATATTGAGAGCTTTCAAGAGGCAACAATTAATTTTTTTAAAAAAATTTGGAAAATAATGGTTTTCCTTTTAATTTCTATAATATTGAATTTAAAATTAGAAAAATGATTAAAAATTATTAGTTTCGTTATCTTTTAATAGGGCATGATCAAGTCTGAGCCGAGTTGCCCTGGTTAAGCATTTCTGTTCTTTGGTCTTGTGATTTATCAATTTGAAGTAAGTTTTTGAACATTTTATTCTTTTGTATTTGTTAGGATATTATACTTTTGTATTTGGTTTTTAAATTTGTATTGAAATTTTCTCTCGACCTGGACTTAAGCAAAACCTTTGGGGTACATAGCGGACAACTTAGACATTTGTCGTACTCTCTCGATAGAAAAGGTTTTGCATTTATGACTTCCGGGGCTGGTACCCCCTGACGACGTCAGCTTCCGTTGTCATATTTTTCATTGTTTTTATTCTTCTGGTTTCAATTTCCGTTTGGAATTTCTGTTGCATAGCACGTTTTTCCATGAAGTGTAGTTTCGATTGATTTAATAATTTTGATTTATCTTCTTATTATTGAAATGATTTTATCTTTGCAATCTTATTATGCAAGTACAGTACTTTTTTTTTTTAAATATTCACTTATAAAGAAATGAAAAAAAAATTAAGCTTATATTATAAGAGAGAGTAATTGAGAGATCTCCAATCTGATTCAATTACTCCTGAGAGTATACCAAAAGAAAAACAAAAGGAAGATGTGTATTTGCACCCTTTCCATAAAGAGAAACCGAAATCGTCTGTACCACCCTACCTAAATATATTCGATCCATTCTCACGCATGAAGTTTTGCCTACATAAAAATGAGAATTTTCTACAGGTAAGGTATAAGCGGATTTATTTTCGGTAGTTATATTTTATTGTGACATATGGTATGACTCGACATTTTTTTCTGTGGATTAGATCTTGTAACTTTATGTATTTGAAAAAGTTTTTCTTTTTGAAGAATGTTTTGTGGAACATGTGAGCAGGTATGATTTCTAACAGAAAATGTAAAATAGGAAATAGAGAGGATTACTAAAGTGTTAAAATGGTCATTTTATATACTCATAAATCGCTGAATATCAAGCTTTAGCAACTAACTAGCCTTGCTATGTCAAAGCAAATTTACAACCACATATATTTACTCGCATTCTTAACTTAATGATTACAAATATCATTCAACACAGATTCAAACTTAATTTATTTACCCTTATTCTTAATATAAGGATCGCAAATGTCTCATTTCACAGTCAGAGTTAAAAAATAAACAAACTGAAATACATTAAGTACTTTTGCTATTATGGAAGGAAATTAAAAAGCATGCATTTAAGACTAATTGCAACGTAAAGTGAGTAGGTTTACTTATTAGCATATCTAACTTATGAATTATATTGTAGAACTCTGTAAAAACTGTAGCGTAATATCTATCCTAATTTGGCGTTAAAAAAGTCTAAACATTGCTGTGAATAATGCCTTTATTTCAAGTGAATAGCAAATTGCTTACAAACTTTAAAGAGTGTAGTTAAATATTAAATGAAGATATATGAAATGAAATTATATGATATAAAATTATATGATATAAAATTATACGATATAAAATTATATGATATGAAATTATGTATTAAAGAGGAAGATGCTAGGTAATCTACGCTATAGAAAATTTTAGTATACCTTTATATTAAAAATGGTGAAAATTACTTTACATCAAAAGTGGTATAGTGAAATACTAGAGATAGTTCTTGTTATAACCAAGAACAGTTCTTTGTTTCGTGACACACCAGGAATGTTCCTTTACGCCACTTTCGGTGTAAAGTAGTTGCCCACATTTCTTGTGTCTTCCATAACTCTTAAGTTTGGAACAAAAATGAGATATGATACACATAAGAGTCAAAAAAGTTATTTTTACGAGAAAACACAAAGTAAGAACTGTTAGGATGCATACAAACACTCATTATTAAAATAAAATCAGCGTGTGAGCCCGTTGGGTATACGCTTAGCAAAGAGAATATTAAAATGAATTCGAAATAGGCTTAACAGAAAAAGAAACGATAGAGATTATTGACTTATTTAACACAAATGACTGATACTTAAATATAAAATGTAATTATCCTTATTACATAACTAAACACACACACACACACACACATATATATTGTATCTGTGAATTTTAGTTTCTGTAGATATATAGCAACAACAAATTCACGCCACCGTACTCGAATGTTAAAAATCTACTCACGAGTTCCTTCACACAATATTTTGTTCTACTCTGAATTTGGAGGGATGTTGCACGATAGTGTTTACAGTGTCGTTCATTTTGATGAAATATGTGTCAAATATGTACTCTAAAGAAACTTGGATATCCAAAATAAATATGACTACGAAGAAACGAACACAACGTTTATTTCATATGCACAGCATGAGAGGGAACAAAAATATACCAATTATGAGAAAGAAAATAACTGGCACAGCGCCATCAATTGATATAACTTTAAACATAAATTTCAGACATTATTTAACACTCCCCACCATGCATCCATATATTGGATGCATTAAATATTCATTGCACTTCTAGATAATACAGTCTTTCAATGGGTCTTTTAACAACATAGTTTTCCAATTGAATCTCACATGATCTAATTTTTCCATCTCTACCAGTAAACAAATTTTTAATCCTACCTAATTTCCAATTATGGCGCTTAACATTATCTTCTCTCACGAGAACAACATCATCAACTTTATAAGTATTCAAATTTTTTGATTGTTTGGAAAACACGACAGATCTTAACTCTAATAAATATTCCTTAAAAAATCTCTTCCAAAAATGATCAACAATAGTAATCTATATTTCCACTTTTTGGTTAATTCCACTTTATTTAACATTAAATTAAGATTATTTGGAGAAGGTAAAGTAGTTAAACGTGACCCAACAGTAAAATGTGAAGGAGTTAAGGGGTCAGGCTCATTTAAATCATTGTAAACATAAGTTAATGGCCTAGAGTTAATAACCGATTCTACTTCAGTTAATACAGTAATTAATTCTTCATAACAAAGAGAAGTTCTACCCAAAACTTTTTTTAAGCAATTTTTAACAGATCAAACAAGCCTTTCCCAAAAGCCTCCCCACCATGGGGCACCTTCTACAATGAATTTCCATTCTAATTGATGTTTCTCTAAGAAATTACACACTTCATCATTTTTACACATTTTATACAAATATTTAAGTTCTTTATTGGCAGACTTAAAAGTTTTAGCATTGTCAGAATATATAACTTTACTAATACCCCTACGGGCAAAAAAATCATCTTAATGATTGCAAAAAACATTCAGTGGTTAAATTAGATATTAATTCTAAATGAATATTACGAGTAACAGCACATGTAAATAAACTTATATACACTTTAGAATTATCCTTTAAATACAATGGCCCTGCAAAATCAATACCAGTTATCTCAAGTGGTTGAGATTTCTCTACTCTATCAATAGGTAAAGGTGAAATAATTTCTTTACCCCTTTTAGCTGTAAATTTTTTACAAACTCTACAGTTATACAAAATAGATTTAACAAATTGTCTCCCGTTTAAAATCCAAAACTTACTTCTTACCTGAATTAAAGTTTCATTAACATCATTATGTAATACTTTTTCATGACAATCATAAACAATTAATTTTGCAAAATAATCATTAAAAAGAACAATTGGACATTTTTCATACACATCTAAAGATGAATTAATTAATCTAGTTTTCACTCTTAGAATACCTTTATCATCTAGGATAAGATTAACATTAGCAAATTTACTATTTTTATCTACACATTTATTTTGTTTAAGATTTTGGATTTCTGGATAAAAACTCTGCGCTTGTGACATTTTAATCCAGTATTCCCAAGATTTTTCAGTTTCCAGTACAGAAATCGGACCTGTGGACTTTTGTTTTGTCTTCAGAATATTAATAAATCTGAAAACGTGGGATGTCACACGCACTAATTTTCGAATTTTACTGAACTTTGAATGCACAAAATAGGTTTAATTTCACAATTTTTAACAAGAAGTGTCATGTCACATCTTTCTTCATTACAAGAAGAAAGTAATGCGATTTCAGAAGAATTTTTACCAGGCCAGTTTTCTTCTGATTCGGATAACCAAGAAGGGCCATAGGCCCACACACTGTCACACACTAAATCTTCAATTTTTACACCACGGGTAATCTTGTCAGCTGGATTATCACTGCCTGGACAATGATACTACATTTCTGGAGGTGTACTTTTTTTTATTTCAGTGACTCCTCGATTTTTCATTTTCACAAAAATTTTCCACCGATATGCTGATCTATAAACCAGTTAAGCACAATTGAGGTGTCACTCCATAGACGAGCTTTTGATTCAGGAAATTGCTCCTGCACAACTTTCAACAATTGCATTCCAATAACTGCAGCCATGAGCTCCAACCGAGGCAAAGTAATTTTCTTTAAAGGAGCTATATTTCCTTTGGCTAGAACAAATGCTGTTCGAATTTCACTAGAAACGGTGAATCTCAAATAGATAACAGCTCCATATGCAGTTTGCGAAGAATCACAGAAAACATGAATTTCTAAATCCTGTGGAGTCTCTCTCGATCGAAAATACCAACGTGGTATATTGACTTCACATAATCCTTGCAGTTGGTTGTACCAGCAGTTCCAATTGGCTTTTATTTCTTCTGGCACCGGTTGATCCCAATCATTGCCATCTAGCCAGAGTTCTTGAAACATAATTTTTGCTTGAATGGAAAATGGCGACAGGTAGCCCAAGGGGTCAAACAGTCTCGATGAAATCTGAAGAATAGCTCTATTCTGAAGGAGTATCCACAAGATCATTTGGTGAGTATGTAAAACAATCATCTGTTGAAACGTATCTCAGTACCTTTGATGTAGCCTCAGGCATATTTAAAGTTTTACTTTCTGAGAGATATTCTTTCTTTAATTCTTTCGAATTAGAGTTCCATTTGGTTAAATTCATAAATGCTTCCTTCATAATTGTTTTAGCTTCATGATAAACTTGACGAGCCTCGTCTTCTGAGTCTACTCCGGTGATGAAATCATCGACATATAAGGAATTCTCCAGTAGTTGAACTGTTTTAGGATAAATATATCGAAATTTCTTCAAATGATGCTTAATACAGGCAGCAAGCAAAAATGGACTTGGCTTGGCTCCAAAAATTAGTCTACAAAATCGGTACACAGCAACTTTAGGATTTTGTAAATCCGAATCATCATCAAGCCAAAGAAAACGCATGACATCTCTGTCCTCTGGAGAAATAGAAATTTGACGAAATGACTTCTCTATATCCGACGTCATAATTATTCGATATTTTCTAAAGTTCAGGAGAATTGTTAGTAAATCCGGTAAAAAGTTCGGTCCATCTATTAGGCAGTCATTGAGAGAAAGTTCCTCTTTTTCTTTTGATGAAGCATCATAAAATTTTTCTTCCTTCCACGGTAATTTAATTTCATATCTCTTTTCCTTCTGAGTGATTGATGAAGAAAATAACTCTAAAGCTTTTTCTGTTTCTTTTTCTTCACAGATATTTTTTATCCCGATTGATTCGGTTTCCCAAAACATTTTGAAGGACTCGTTTATACTCATATTTTCTTCCAGGGTCAGATTAGTCATAACATTCGTCAATTCATTACAGTCTGAGGAGGGAAATTTCCCTTGCACACACCATCCGAAAATAGTTTCAAGTGCAATCGCAGAATAATTAATTCTTTAAATTCGATCATTACTTATAGACCACATGTCGGCGCCAAACAAAATCGAAAAGTTTTCACCCATAAATCTAGAGTCACAAAACTTAGGTTCTAATAACGTTATTCCAAGGCTCTTCAGTTTCTTTTTTATTTGATTACTTGGCATTTCTATGTTCGCTGATGTAATCACTGAAACTTCGATGAAATCAAAAATGATACTTTTCTCAGGGTCTTTAATATTTCTTAAAGTTAATTCTACAATTTTGTTTTTATATTTTTTCGGGTGATTTTCACCAAATGTATGAATTTGCATTTCTTTTTCTCCTTTTACTTTTAAATTTAATTTTCTGGATAATTCTTTAGTAATAACAGAAATTTGAGAACCTCCGTCAATTAAACATTTTACAAAACAATGATTTTGAGGTCCTTCTGCTATAGCATTTACAGTTTGTAAAATTATGTTAGATCCAAATTTAGATGAAGAATTTTGACTTACTTCTAATGTTTTCGGCTCCTTCTCTTCTTCTTTGTCAGTCAAGTCCGATTTAAAACAGATTGTTTCATGATGTTTTCCTTTGCGTTTTTTACACGAAAATTTATTTCTGCATTGAGTGGACATATGATTTCTTCCGAAACATAAAAAAACACCTTCCTTTTCTTCTTAGGAATTCTAGCTTCTTTTCAATATCAAAATCATTGCATTTATACTTAAAATGATTTTCACAATCACAAAAAATGCATCTATAATTTATTGTTGACAAAACGGATGCAGTTCCAGGTTTATTCCGATAAAAGTTAGATTTTCCCTTCTGCTCAAATCTTGATAAATCTTGGCTATAATTATTTTTCGTGTGACTAACTAAGCTAGCTGCTTCACGACAGTTAATTTCCTTTTTCAAAAAACTCAAAAGTTCTTGTATATCAAATTCTTTTTCTGATTTCCGACATCGATTGAATTCAAAATTTAGTTCTTCTGGAAACTTCTGCTGAATTATTGGGCATAGTAAATTTTCTTAGCTTCCTGCTTTTACATTTAATGATGACAGGCTTCTTATTTGTATTTCACATTCATCATATAGTCTTCTTAGCGCTTTTAAGTTGGAAACATTTCGAATAGGTTCAATAGCGAGAAGTTTCGCCATATGAGAGCTTATCACAATGTCCGTTCTTCCAAAACACTCTTTCAGAAACTCGATAGAGGAATCATAATTCTGATCACTAATGGCAAATCCAGATATCGATGCGAGAGCGCTTCCTCCAAGCAAGGATTTCAACTATGCAAATTTTTAAGTCTTTTGTAATTCGTTGTTGTTATGAATAGCTGTTTCATATTGATTATAAAAATCCAACCACTTGGTAGAATCTCCGTAAAATGCTTCAATTTGCAGACGAGGTAGATTCATTGTTTTTGATTCAGTTTTAACAACAACAGTTTCGTTTCTATCACTTTCGATATTGATTTTCGAATTAGAAGAACATCTCTGAATCCTACCTTTCCATGTCACTATTTTTTCTTGATATTCTTGGCAGGTGGTTATTTTGTTTTCGAACTCCTGTTCAGCAACAGTTTATTCCAATTTCTCATCCAATTGTTTTAATTTCATCATTTTTGCATTTAGTTGCTCACTTAAATCCAATAAAAGTTCTGCTTTTTCAGCATCCTGCGAATCATCTGCCAAACTCGCTTCAATTTTTGATATTAATTTAGTAGTTAGCTGTCTAACCACAGTTCGTTTCATTTTTTGATTCCCTACCATTACTTTCTAAATTAATTTATCCAAGTATTCTTCCAAAAATTTTCAATTCCATAAAAAGGTCCCCTATTCCAGGGATTTCGGCACCATGTCAAATTTGTTCTCTAAAGAAACTTTGATATCCAAAATAAATATGACTACGGAGAAACGAACACAACGTTTATTTCACATGGACAGCACAAGAGGAAACAAAAATATAACAAATATGAGAAAGAAAATAACTGGCACAGCGCCATCTTTTGATCTAACTTTAAACATAAATTTCAGACATTATTTAACAATACGCAAGTGCATTTTTAACTGCATACAATTCTATCATAGCTGTTAGTAATGAAAACACTAGTTAGAGCGTTGCAATTCAAAATGTACAATTTTAAATGTTCAAAAATTATAATTCATATTACGTTGAGGATGACAGTATAACTGTTTTAAATTATCTGAGAAGCACATTTGGAGTATGTTGATTAAGTTAATTATTCATTAATGAGGAGTTACTTAAAGTTATTAAACTAAACTCAAAGCCTTTGCTGTATCATAGCCTTTTTTTTGACCGATACGAGGATCTTAATATCTAAAATATTGTCAAAAGAATAACTAGAAGTTTCAGCTTCTGGATATTAATTTTTTCTTTTTGAGATTTTTATCACGTCTTTATCCCTTTGACGCCGATGGAACACTAGTGTTCCATATATTATATTTAACACTCTAATTACAATCAAAGATAGATATACTTTGGTATTTTTTAATTCTATAAAAAAACAATCTAATAGTTATGAAAAGAAATATGCTAGATTATCGAAATTATATTTGTATTAAAATATAAAATCCGAAAAAATAAATTTGAGTTTTGTTTTTCATTTACATTAAAAAATTTATTAACAATTGATTTAGTAAATTAAAGAAATTTCAATAATGAATAATTGTTTCTCTTGCAAATTTGAAAGTGTAAATTTGAATTATCTAAGTGCAATTTTGAAAAATTATTGTTTAGAAGTGAATTGTGAGGGGAATATTTTTCCTTTAACGCAGAAAAAGACGCCGGTGTTTCATGCTGTATTTCATAACCATAAATTATTAAAATGCTAAAGATAATATTTTTTACTTATTTACCTGGAACCTAAATTAATACAAAATAATGGAAAAAGCGTGAAAAATATGTTTAATAAAAATTCTGCGGTTAAAGTTAATTCGAGAGTCAAATGATATTCACCTCCAATTTTTTAAAATTGTTTTATTTAAAAATAGCTAAATGCAAAAAGAAGATATTAATGATTATTTATAACTTATTTTCATTCTAATTAGTAATATTTAGCAAAGAAGTTCGAATTATTAGGTATAAAATACTTTCCACTACATTAAATTACATTATTTTGTATGACAAAATTAAAAAAAAAAAAAAAAAAAAAAAACATGTCGGATAAAAGGAGTATTGGAAATGGAACGGAAAAATAAACAATTTAAATAATGTATTTTTCAATCGTTATTTTTTCTTCCTTCTGAAACTTAACCGATGAATTCCTGACTTAATAATGGCTTAACTGATGAATCTCAATTTTCAATTTTTGTCTTTTTAAATAACTTAGTTTGACACGAGGCTAATTTCACTTGATAATTAAAATTTTTGATAATTATAATTAAAAATAAAATACAATAAAGAATTAATATTCAAAAAAATTATCATAGTTTACTAAATTTAGAATTTGTAAGAGTAAACGAATTTGTTTTATAACAAACAATAATAATATTAAAGAACAGAATAAGTAATAAAAACAAACACTTCAACTTCAATTACTCAATTCAGTACGTAATATTTTTTGAAAGAAGTAATTAAAATGTATTAAACGTACTGAAAAATACATTAAGTTAGGAAGTTAGAAAAATGAAAGCATTATACTAAAGAACGTCAGCATAATTATCTTTAAAGGAGCAGTTAATTTACTTTACAAACACAATAAAGCGATAATCTCGCATTTACGACAATGACTTAAAAATTTTAAAATTAAGTAATTATCTATGTAAAGAACTAAAAGTTATAACTCATAACTTAAAAGGATAATATTTTGCAGACTGTTTTAAGACGGAAAAAAAAATTACTATTTCATTTCGTGAAATGCCCGAGTTTTGTAATTAATTCATTTATATTTAAAAGTTAGTATTTCTATTTCAATTAAGTGACTTATAAAAATTACTTTTATTTGTAATAATACCCTGCCATTCTGAAATCGTTTTTCTTTTTAAATTTGAATGGAAAGGCAATTTAACTCCTGTTTATAGTAATTTTTTATTAAAATTTCCTTAATTTATTTTTAATTTTTATTAAAGATAAATCGTGTTAACATCATTTTTGTTGTTTATATATCTTTCATTTATAGTCACTAAGTAGAGAAAAATGTGAAAGATAATATTATTGTTATTCTAAAAATGGGTTCCTAATGATAATTTAAGTTTTGCTAATTTTGCTGCAGCTACTGTAGACATTTTTAAATTGCAAATTCTATCTAACAATGCCTTTAAAAAATAATTGTTACTTAATTAAAACTGAAGGAATAGTGAAAATTCTGAAGGGCGTTCAATGCTTAATTTTGATTAAACAAAACCATTGAGTAATTTTGATTAGGTTATTTCAGAATATGAATTTGTAAAAATATTTTTATTTTTTCTATATTTCATGTTAAAAAAATTGTTTAAGCATCAAAATAACTGAATAATGCACTTATTAATTAAATGAATTTCGAAAATATCTAAAAGCAGCTGATGGCAAATTTTAATTGTTTTTTGTATTGTATGTACTTTTATTTCAACCTACTTGAGCAAACATTGAAAAAATATTGCTTTGATAAACTCGAGGAAATATTTTTTTTTCTCAAAAAATGTCATATTATAAATTGGCACTTAATATAAATGTAAGTTTCTGTTGAAAAGTAAAAATAAGAATATTGAAAACAAAAATTTAACATAAACTATAAAGCGCTTAAACCATAAAATTTTTTTCATTCTTACAAATATTTAATAAATTTCCAATTTATATCAGCAGATATTTTCAAAGTGTAATTGCATTTAATAAAATAAGAGGGAGTTTGTACTAAAGGGAAGTGAGTTCGTGCCACATATGATTTCTGGTTAACTATAAAGTAGGCAATAATTCAAAAATATTTAGCCACTCTGAATTATTTTTATATTTCTTTTCATTCCGATAGGTATGATTCTTTTAATCATAAAATTTTTTTCTATTGTTCTTAAGACATTATTATTTTTTTCGTTAAAAGTAATTTGTAAATACTTCAATAGTTTTTGATGAGTCTCGGGTCCACTGAAAATACGAAAGAAAATTATGGTGGCAAATTAGATGCGTGTTGTAGTGATGCATGTGTTTTTTCAACTATACACGTAGCTAGTTTACAACATTTTGCAAAAGACTGCAAATTGCGAAAATTTTATATCTATTGTATTTCCTGTAAAAAATAAAGTCGAGATTATTTCTTTTTCTTTGCAGGAGGAATCGTTTTAAAATAATTAAAAACTTGGGTTATAAGACTGTCTTGGGTCTAAAAACTAGTCGCGGAAATTAATTCGATCGCGTTTTTACTGCTTTTTTCTTCACATTTAGTTAGCAACCTTTTGCGCAAAAATAAGACTGCAAACTGAAAATAATGTCTCATTTTTATGTATTTCTTGTAGAAAATACAAAGAATTTTCTGATAGAATACTAGGGCTCAAGAACTTTAAAAGAATAAAAGGTTGATAATTAATTGAGTCCACTGGAGGAGGGTCTTGACTCAGCATACATTTGTGTAAATTATAGTCGACGCGAGGATAATTTCTTTTTATTTAAGCGGATCTAATTTGCAACCTTTTGCGTCATGAACTGCAAATTGTATAAATTTTTGTATCCCATTTCAATGTATTCCTTGCAGAAAATACGAAGCAGAACTTTCTTTTCTCTAACAGTAGGACACAACAATTCCATAATATAAGGTTGATTCATTGGCTAAAGACCTTGACTAAATACATGTATTGATACGGAATGGTATGGAATGGTGAAAATATGTACGGATTATGGTGGCAAACCATAAGCCGTACATAATTTCCTATTAGCAGGCATATACTGTGCAATTTTTTGCGCAATAAACTGCAAGCTGTGAAAAATTTCTAAATTCATTTTTAATGTACTTGTAGAAAATACGAAGGAAACTCTTGCTATAATATTTTGGCTCAGCAGCTTTGAAAGAATTAAGCCAAAAACAAGCATTTACGAAAGTAAATCAGACTGTCAGACGACGCTTATTTGGCGCACATTTCAAGGTTAAAAAATGTACATTCCAAAGCGAGATATGCATATCCTTGCACAATAAAAACCTTCAGAAGTTTTGTAGAACATGTTAAAATATCACGAAAGAAGCCGTCTTAGTTCTAACATTTACTCTAATTGGTGTCTGCTTAATTAAGAGGAAAATCCCGCTTGGCATCTTTTGGAACGAGAGAATAATAAGCAGAAGGGAAAGAATGTGGCATAAACTAGCTTTATGTTGGCGAGAAAGAAATTAAAAGGTTCTGAAAAGTCGGTCTTGTGTGAGTGTGTCTCGTATGAGTTGGCTCAAGCCAAGAACTCTTAATTTCACATCAAGGAATTTCTTAGCGAAGGATAATTAATGAGGCATTCTAAATGTTCCTGGTTACTTAAATTCGAAAAAGATAGCGGTTGATAAAATCTTGGATAGTGTCCTGCTAATACCCGCAATTTTTTATCGCTAGGTTAGAGTGAATAAAAAATGAGCTCAAAAAAGTAATAATGAATGAAAAGTTTGAAACTGTTCTAAAAGTTTATGTGTAGGTTGAATATGGATATCTGTAGTTCACCTCTTCCTCAAAAGTATCCTAATTTGATATAAGTTTTTTTCTTTGTACAAAAAATTAATTTCTGATAAGTGCATAAAAAATTTATTTCTCGACAACTAATCTTTATTCTTCGATAAAACAGTGTCGACAATTAATTGCATAGATTACTTAGTAAGAATTCGAGAGTAATAATAAAAAACTGAAAAGTTGTAAATTGTTTTAAAAATTTTGATTTATGTCCAATGTGGTTATCTGCACTGATTATTTGATCCAGTTAATATATATATATATATATATATATATATATATATATATATATATATATATATATATATATATATATATATATATATATATATATATATATATATATATATATATATATATATATATATATGCGTGTGTGTGTTTTTTTATCTGTCGAAAATTTTTATTTTTTTTATATCTTACTGTATATAAAAATCTAATAATGCTGTCGCAGCTTTCCATTGTTGTCTAATGATCAGAAAATCACTTGGTAAGATCTAGTTATTCCTCATTCATTTCCTTATTGGTTGTCATCATAAAAACTAATAAATGTCATAAAGGTTCTGTTTTTTTTTCTATAAATATTTTTGTATCTCTAATTTATAGTTATTTTCCTGTAATGCTACTATTACGTTTTTAATTTAAGAGTTTAAAAGTGAGAGAATTCATTTTTTTATTATTATTACAATATAATACTAGCTACCTTTTAAGATAAAGTTATTTACAAAGGTGGTCTAATCTTATTAACCGCTTTACAATTATTATTTTTGTGCAAGTAGCATACTGTTATAAATTATAGTTAAAGAGATCTACTAAATGTCTAAAAACTTAACGATCAGCTTCATGCACAATGAGATTTCAAGCGAAAATAGTATTTAATATATCCGAACGTTTGGTGAGCGAAAATATTAAATTATGGTTGTGAACTCATCAAATTTGTTTGAACAATATAATGTTATATAATTTTATAACAATATAAATGTTATTTTAAAAATGATTTCTTAAAAAATGATTTCTTAAAAAATTTACTTCTGTTCACCAATAGATCTAAATATTTATAATACTAATAGATAATAACATTTGGACGTGGGAAGTGGTGGCACAAGCGTAAGCAAAATAATTCCTTTTAGTACATATTATGTTAAGTGAATTATTTGAACTTAAGTAGAAAAACTGTTTTATGCCAAGAAACAACAATTATTGTTAAGCAATCATCGGGGTCCGTGAGCGGTAGCGATTTTAAATAAACAACAATAATTTGCGTTAACAATTGGGAGTAAATTCTGTCATACCCCGTTCAATAGAAGATGTAGCTTTAAATATACCATATAGTAAGTTTCATAGCTGCAATAGTTGTTGAAATAAAAAAAAAATTTTATTGTTTAGTTTGAAAGCCTAATTGCATTTATAAATTTTTAAATGTTTTAAAATAATCATTTTCTTTTGGAGTAATACAATTTATATTTCGATACAGATTTCTCAGTTCACGTACAAAAAATATTCTCTTTGAAATCAAATTTCTTCTTTATTTGATTAGCCAATTCAATTGTTTTTTTTCTTCTGAAAATACAAAAATTCTTTGTATTTTTAAAGAATTAATTAAAGCAAATAAGAACACAAAATGTTATTCTTAAAAGGAGAAATTTTGTGAAAAAGATATTATTCAAAATAAATTAAATTGATGCATTTTTTATCACTCTTTTAATTCATAATACTGTTATTTCGATATAACTGTTTCAGAAATAGTATGTTTTTTGTTAAAGCTGTTTTTAAAAATAAATTCTGAAAAATATTTACTTGTATTTACTTTATATAATTGCTTATAAATGTATTTTATATATACAGAATAAAAGCACTGTAGCTAGTAATTTTTTTTAAAATATAAAAGTATGCGAATTCATAAAACAACGAATAGAATTTAAAAAAAATTCATTGATTGGTGCGCATTGATTTCCATATTGATTTGATTGTCATCAGCATAAATTAATAAAAGTCAGTCATAAAGGTATTATTTTCCTATAAATATTTTTGTGTCACTAATTTAAAGGTTACATGCTCTATGTTTTTGATTTCGATTGTTTTCTAAATTAAGAATTTAAAACTAAGAGAATTGTTTTTTTTTTGTTTGTAATTATAACGTAATTCTATGCTACATTTTAATATAAAATTTTTTTAAAATCGATATCTAGTCTTATTAACCGGTTTACAATTATTATTTTTTGTGCAAAACACCATGAATACCGTATACGTATTATAAATTATCATTAAAGTTATTCGTTAAAGGATATAGAATTTAACGATTAGTCAAGGACAATATATTGCGTGCAAAAATTGTATTTAATAAATCTGTCTGATAGGTAAGTGAAGATATTAAAGTGCGGTGGTGAACTCAACAAGTTTCTTATAACAAAATACTTTTAATTATAAATGTCGTTTTAAAAAATGATTGCTTAGAAAGATGTTCACTTATAGATTTTAATAGAATCATGGACGTAGTGAAATGGACGTGGAAAGAGGAAGCAAGCAAACAGAATTCTTTTTACTACATATATTTTTAGTGAATAATTTCAACTTTCAAGAAAGAAAACTGTTTTATGCCAGGGGATAGAGCGTTCGCTTTCCAATGAGGCGAACCGGGTTCGAATCCCAGAGATGGCTGGTCGATACGAATTCCGCATCCGGCTTGCACCGACCACAGTTTTGACGTGAAATATCCTCAGTGGTATACGGATCATGGGTTAGAGTCCACTTACCGTAAGGCTAACCACGGGAGGTTCTCGTGCTCTTCCTCTCCATATCACGCAAATGTGGGTTAGCTCCATCAAAAAGTCCTCCACGAAGGCAAATTTTTTCCACTACTTGATCCAGAAATTCCCTTGTCTTCTGGATTGAGTTCAAAATAACAAGTCTACGTAGTTGAACATTCGTTATCGTAAACCCTAAATTGGGTCGGCTGTTCAAAGACGGCTGTTATAAAATTATAAGAAGCTACAATTATTTTGATAAAATCATCGGGTTTGGTGAGCAGACACGATCTTAGCTCGGTACTAAAATAATATAAAATATTATATAGTTAGTATTGTATAAATAATTGAATGTTTGATAGAATTTTTCCCTAATTTTAAATGCGATTTTCTCGTAAGAACATTTTCACGGCGGTTAAGATTTTGTAAATTTATTAAATTCATTTAAAAAAAAAAAATCAATGACTTTTAGGTTATGATAACATATTACTGTTTTTAGCTGAAAATTAATAAAAATCCAATTTACAGAAAAACTTATGTATTTATTATTAAGTTAATGCTTTAAAAATAATACGAATTCATTTATTTGAATTCTTAGATTTTTGAAGGATGCAGAGTTATGCAATAATATTTGTTTTAACTTAATTAATGAGCCACCGAGAAAATATGTCTATCACAGACTTTATTTGATTCTAATTTGATGCCACATTATTAGTCAAACAACGAATGATTTCTGAAGCCAATGAAGTAAATAATCATGATTATTTGAATTTCCCAATTCCACAGAAAATTTTTACCCTAAGTGTAAAAATTTGATAAATTATTGATATCAAATTATTAATTTAATTATGGATGTCACTAAATAAAATTTAGATATAATGAAAAAAGATGTAACTGAAATGACGGAATTTATGTCACATTCTATGAATTCCACGAATAATTATGATTTACGTACTTTCATTTTATTTTTCTAAACTATCAACCAACGCGCAATAAGAAGCGGATGACTCTTCTGAGCGGATGAAGAAAAAAAAAAAAATCGGAAAAATTTATAACATTCTTTAAGATTTATACTGAAGTATTTTGATTCCGAGAAGAATATTTGCAACGGAATCATGTTTAAATTTAATGCTATATAGTGAAAGCATCTAAACTATAAACTTTCCGGTTTTAAATTAAAATTAACTTGAAATGATATTTAATTAATCAATTAAAAATTAATTGAATTTTGAGATATCAATAAATTAATATTATGGAAAGTGTTTAGTCATTGTCCGACAAACTAGATGCGCTTTAAAGTCTAGTCTTAAGTAACACGATACATTTGTCCGTTATCAAGAATACGAGAAATCATCAATTGCTGCACTTGGCATAAATTCAATTTCTACAAAGCCAAAATTATTTTCACTCTAATCACATCAGCTCATCTTGATGCCCTGGAATCTTGTTTTATTCATAGAGATTGCCAACCGTTTTGTGAAAAATATTTTATATAATGGTAACGAAATTTGAGTAATTTTTAGTTTAACCATTTTCCATGTAAAGTAATTGTTCGATATCAAGAATATCATATGAAATGCAACTTTATTGTCTCGTGGTGACACTTTTAAAGAGTAATTATCATTATTCTACAAGTATTTAATTCACTACCAATTTATTTAAACTTTTGCAGAAAACGGAGCAGTTTTCATTCCTGTATTCATATAAATGCTGATTCCCTTGCTAACGATATTTCCTCACTATCTCTCCACAGCGCGTAGAAAAGCTCTTTACCCCGATTTGCCCCTCTCGGTTACCGTAGTTTTCTCTTTTTTCTCTTTAGGCTACTGTGTTTCTTTTAAATATATTTAATTTTCAGCTTTTTCGTCGAAAACTTTTTGTTTTATATTTCAAATCACTTTCGTTTCTTTTCATTCACGTCTAGCAAGTCTTAAAAATGGGCGCTTGTTTTTGAGCGCTTAAAACACTTCGACTGTTATTTTCCATTTTTGAAGGGAATGAAGTTTTTTAAATCGGGTAATATCAAGGAATTTGCTTTATATTCGATAACCCCAGTGTAGGAGGACTCAACCAAAACTCAATTTACAATGCACGTGAAGGGTTATGTGAAAATAAAAAGCTTTCTGTTATGAGAGGGTAGATAGTGTTTGAAAATTTTTCCTTCGTTGAGTTTTTAAATTCGTCGTTAAAGGTTTGTTTTCCCTTTTAAATCAAAAGCGAGTCAATACTTTATTACCATTCATTTTGTCAAGGAATTTTCTATCTATAAGCATGATTCAACATTAGAATAATGAGAGCTTGAGTAGTTCGATTTTTGGTATTCCCTATTAGAACATCTTTTTCAGATTTGTTAATGCGTTTATTTTTTGAGGAAATAATTAAGGTGCTTTTGAGTTTCTGCTGATTTCTAATGACTTACACATTCAGTAACATTACATGTAAAGCATTAAATATGGATACCTACCTGAAAATGAATAAGATAACACTAAATTATCTATCTAAAAATGATAACCGATAAATGTATAACTTTGATGTCTGATAATGCTAGGCAGACAAACGCTGTAGTACTGAAAATGTTAAACAGAACAAATGCATAACAACCTATCTGAAAACAGATACATTTATAACATTAAATTACCGAACTGAAAATGCTACCGATAACTATACTACTTATCTGAAATTTATAAATACTCAAATGTATAATATTAAATTGTCTATCTGAAAGCATAACATTCCATTTCCTCTTTGAAAACGCTAAACAGACAAAACACTAAATTACTTTTAGAAAATGATAAATAACACTAAAGAACCTATTTGAAATGCTAAATGGAAAATTTTATTGACAAAAAAGTCGAATTTCTGGATGATGTTTGATAACCATTTTAAAAGCGTCTGTGTAAATATTAAGCATCAGTTCATTTGTGAAGTTTAAATAGAGTCGATTAAAAGTATAATTAGCAAAATTCTCCCTTAAAGTTGAGGCTCAACACAAAGAATAAAGTCATGGTTCTAATACAATATCAATTTTTACAATCTATAGATAGAAAAATCATGGAACAAAAATAAACGTATAATTAAACTGAAGAAGATATTTTTTCTAAAAATCAATGCGACTGGAAAGAAAAATCTTACATCTCATGTTGAATACCATTAAATGAACTAAAGATTTTTTTTCCTCTTTTTTAGAAGAAAAGAAGGTTATTATTTTTTCACTAACTGTAATGAAATTATATTTCAGCGATAACTAAGTTTTGCGCTTAATTTAGAAAATCCCGTTAATTTCCCTTAAAAGTTAAAAGAAAAACGTATATCAGCTGAAAACGTAAATGGTAATTATTGCGCAATAAATCCAATCAAAGTTTTTTTAAATCACCACTTATGAAATGTATAGGTTTTAATGATTATACAGTAATGATGATATAAAAAAATAAAGGGTCGAAAATTTTATCTTGTTAATATCTGTAAGAGGGGACTATACACCCTATTAACACATTTTTATTTATTTATTCTGCAAGCGCTATTTCATACCTTCCGACTCCAACGATCATGCGAGTGTATTACAATTATTGAATGGTTATTTGTTTTATAGTGTATCAATTTATGTACAAATCAAATTTCATTAAAATCGGTCCAGTAGTTCTAGAGATAATGGACCAAGTCTGCAGATTCTCTTCATTTCTTACACCAGTGCATTTTTATGAAGAATTTTATTCATCAAAAGTGCTATATATTTACATTTAATTTTAATATGACATTTTGTCAAATAGGCATAAATGTTTCGTTGTGAAATAGTTCTAAAGATATTTTATTTTAAAATTTATATGTTATACTGCCAAGATGGGGAAACTTCTTCACTCTTTTTTTTTTGTATCTAAACCATTTGTACAGAACATTTCTGAATCGAAAGGTGATTTCTTTGATTTTTGAAACTATAATTTCGTTGACTTATTCAATTCTCTTTAAGCTTTCTCCTGATTTTATTCGCATTGCAATACCATACTTTTATTGCACAGAAACACGCTTTCTTTTAGCAGAAAAGGAATCCATAATGATCAAACTAAACTACATTATAAAACGGGTGATAAATCGAACGCGGGAACTCAATCAGGGAGCCTATTTGCAATTGCAAGTTCAACGCAGTTAACACGTATAAATGATTTTACGATCATGAGACAAAGCACCCAGTAACAGCAGCAAAGATTATTAGAACATCTTCAGATGATTTTTTTATCTAAAATAAACAAACGGAAGGAGGGGGGCGAATTGCTCAGACTTTTTAAATATCTCTAAACTGTTCTTAATAAAAGTTAATAAGCTCAATTCAGAGAACACCGCAAAAAGCTTTTTTTTAATGGCGGGCACTTGGGATGTATTGTCCCATTGGCCAGGAGTACCAGAACTGCTACTCTCTTCTCGTTACCCAGTGGGCACCCGTGGCGAAGCCACAGCGGTGGAGCAGTGTCGCCCACGTCACACAACCACAAACCCGTTTATAGGGCGGTTCACATCCACACACAATCACACAAAGGAGAAAGGTTATAGAACACAGAGAGAAAGAAACATCCATGCCCTGAGCGGGATTCGAACCCGCAACCATCGGCTCCGCAGTCAGGCACGCTAACCACTCGGCCACCTGGTTGGCACACCGCAAAGAACTAAAGGTAAAGTTTTTTTTTCCTGTGCTTTGATTGGAGGCTTAATTGCATAGGATTTATTCCATTTTTCTGTATCGTTGTGTAAAATTTTACTTAAATTTAAAAAGCATATTGCTTTTATGTGTAATTTCTAAGGACCTTATTTTTGCAAATTTCGGTACATGTACTTTAGATTAAGCTGAATTTATGCAATAATGGTTTCTGTCTGACTGAGTTGAGGACGCAAACTAGACGAATTCGGATTTATTAAATTAGTGTTGAGAATTCACTCCGTAAAATCTGCTACCTGGATATCTTTATATAATTGTATATAATTGCAATATATATATATACAGAGATAAATATAATAAAACATGATATATAATTTATATAATTATATTACCGTATAAACTTAATTCTGAAAGGATAAACTTATCTTAACACGGGGTGGAAAGTGTTCTGAAAATTTAATATTAGTTTTAGGAGATAAAAATATCTTCTGTTGTCTACCCGTATCATATAACATTTATCTTTCTTTTTTTTTCTTACGTCAAAGTTTTTCTTTCTTTAGCTTTGCTTCTTCTATTATTGGGAAAGGTTACTACGAAATATCGGTTTCTAAGCCTTACATGAATTTTTTTTAGTTAGAGATCCGTAACTATATTCATGTATTACTCACAATTTCATGTATTATATATATCCGAAAAATCTATTTCCCAACCTTATTCTTGCCTTTATATATTTTTAGAATTATTTTTCTATAAAGTAAATGAAGACCTTTAATGTAAAGAAAAAAAAAATCCAACAAATTAGGGGTCGCCAATTAATAGTAATGCCAGAAACAAACACAATAACGCTATCGAAAACTGATGAATCATTAATGAAGAAGATGGTATGAAAAACATCAAAAGAAGTTTGATTGCTTGATCAATATTGAAAGTGTTTCCAACGATCACCTTTCAATTATTTTTTTGTTTCGTTTAGCAATCAAACAGGCTTTGTTAGTCACCCCTTCATCAAAAAGAATTCAATCTATTTCCCAACCTTATTCTTGCCTTTATATATTTTTAGAATTATTTTTCTATAAAGTAAATGAAGACCTTTAATGTAAAGAAAAAAAAAATCCAACAAATTAGGGGTCGCCAATTAATAGTAATGCCAGAAACAAACACAATAACGCTATCGAAAACTGATGAATCATTAATGAAGAAGATGGTATGAAAAACATCAAAAGAAGTTTGATTGCTTGATCAATATTGAAAGTGTTTCCAACGATCACCTTTCAATTATTTTTTTGTTTCGTTTAGCAATCAAACAGGCTTTGTTAGTCACCCCTTCATCAAAAAGAATTCAATCTATTTCCCAACCTTATTCTTGCCTTTATATATTTTTAGAATTATTTTTCTATAAAGTAAATGAAGACCTTTAATGTAAAGAAAAAAAAAATCCAACAAATTAGGGGTCGCCAATTAATAGTAATGCCAGAAACAAACACAATAACGCTATCGAAAACTGATGAATCATTAATGAAGAAGATGGTATGAAAAACATCAAAAGAAGTTTGATTGCTTGATCAATATTGAAAGTGTTTCCAACGATCACCTTTCAATTATTTTTTTGTTTCGTTTAGCAATCAAACAGGCTTTGTTAATCACCCCTTCATCAAAAAGAATTCAATCTATTTCCCAACCTTATTCTTGCCTTTATATATTTTTAGAATTATTTTTCTATAAAGTAAATGAAGACCTTTAATGTAAAGAAAAAAAAAATCCAACAAATTAGGGGTCGCCAATTAATAGTAATGCCAGAAACAAACACAATAACGCTATCGAAAACTGATGAATCATTAATGAAGAAGATGGTATGAAAAACATCAAAAGAAGTTTGATTGCTTGATCAATATTGAAAGTGTTTCCAACGATCACCTTTCAATTATTTTTTTGTTTCGTTTAGCAATCAAACAGGCTTTGTTAATCACCACTTCATCAAAAAGAATTCAATCTATTTCTCAACCTTATTCTTGCCTTTATATATTTTTAGAATTATTTTTCTATAAAGTAAATGAAGACCTTTAATGTAAAGAAAAAAAAAATCCAACAAATTAGGGGTCGCCAATTAATAGTAATGCCAGAAACAAACACAATAACGCTATCGAAAACTGATGAATCATTAATGAAGAAGATGGTATGAAAAACATCAAAAGAAGTTTGATTGCTTGATCAATATTGAAAGTGTTTCCAACGATCACCTTTCAATTATTTTTTTGTTTCGTTTAGCAATCAAACAGGCTTTGTTAGTCACCCCTTCATCAAAAAGAATTCAATCTATTTCCCAACCTTATTCTTGCCTTTATATATTTTTAGAATTATTTTTCTATAAAGTAAATGAAGACCTTTAATGTAAAGAAAAAAAAATCCAACAAATTAGGGGTCGCCAATTAATAGTAATGCCAGAAACAAACACAATAACGCTATCGAAAACTGATGAATCATTAATGAAGAAGATGGTATGAAAAACATCAAAAGAAGTTTGATTGCTTGATCAATATTGAAAGTGTTTCCAACGATCACCTTTCAATTATTTTTTTGTTTCGTTTAGCAATCAAACAGGCTTTGTTAGTCACCCCTTCATCAAAAAGAATTCAATCTATTTCCCAACCTTATTCTTGCCTTTATATATTTTTAGAATTATTTTTCTATAAAGTAAATGAAGACCTTTAATGTAAAGAAAAAAAAATCCAACAAATTAGGGGTCGCCAATTAATAGTAATGCCAGAAAAAAACACAATAACGCTATCGAAAACTGATGAATCATTAATGAAGAAGATGGTATGAAAAACATCAAAAGAAGTTTGATTGCTTGATCAATATTGAAAGTGTTTCCAACGATCACCTTTCAATTATTTTTTTGTTTCGTTTAGCAATCAAACAGGCTTTGTTAGTCACCCCTTCATCAAAAAGAATTCAATCTATTTCCCAACCTTATTCTTGCCTTTATATATTTTTAGAATTATTTTTCTATAAAGTAAATGAAGACCTTTAATGTAAAGAAAAAAAAAATCCAACAAATTAGGGGTCGCCAATTAATAGTAATGCCAGAAACAAACACAATAACGCTATCGAAAATTGATGAATCATTAATGAAGAAGATGGTATGAAAAACATCAAAAGAAGTTTGATTGCTTGATCAATATTGAAAGTGTTTCCAACGATCACCTTTCAATTATTTTTTTGTTTCGTTTAGCAATCAAACAGGCTTTGTTAGTCACCCCTTCATCAAAAAGAATTCAATCTATTTCCCAACCTTATTCTTGCCTTTATATATTTTTAGAATTATTTTTCTATAAAGTAAATGAAGACGTTTAATGTAAAGAAAAAAAAATCCAACAAATTAGGGGTCGCCAATTAATAGTAATGCCAGAAACAAACACAATAACGCTATCGAAAACTGATGAATCATTAATGAAGAAGATGGTATGAAAAACATCAAAAGAAGTTTGATTGCTTGATCAATATTGAAAGTGTTTCCAACGATCACCTTTCAATTATTTTTTTGTTTCGTTTAGCAATCAAACAGGCTTTGTTAGTCACCCCTTCATCAAAAAGAATTCAATCTATTTCCCAACCTTATTCTTGCCTTTATATATTTTTAGAATTATTTTTCTATAAAGTAAATGAAGACCTTTAATGTAAAGAAAAAAAAAATCCAACAAATTAGGGGTCGCCAATTAATAGTAATGCCAGAAACAAACACAATAACGCTATCGAAAACTGATGAATCATTAATGAAGAAGATGGTATGAAAAACATCAAAAGAAGTTTGATTGCTTGATCAATATTGAAAGTGTTTCCAACGATCACCTTTCAATTATTTTTTTGTTTCGTTTAGCAATCAAACAGGCTTTGTTAGTCACCCCTTCATCAAAAAGAATTCAATCTATTTCCCAACCTTATTCTTGCCTTTATATATTTTTAGAATTATTTTTCTATAAAGTAAATGAAGACCTTTAATGTAAAGAAAAAAAAAATCCAACAAATTAGGGGTCGCCAATTAATAGTAATGCCAGAAACAAACACAATAACGCTATCGAAAACTGATGAATCATTAATGAAGAAGATGGTATGAAAAACATCAAAAGAAGTTTGATTGCTTGATCAATATTGAAAGTGTTTCCAACGATCACCTTTCAATTATTTTTTTGTTTCGTTAAGCAATCAAACAGGCTTTGTTAGTCACCCCTTCATCAAAAAGAATTCAATCTATTTCCCAACCTTATTCTTGCCTTTATATATTTTTAGAATTATTTTTCTATAAAGTAAATGAAGACCTTTAATGTAAAGAAAAAAAAAATCCAACAAATTAGGGGTCGCCAATTAATAGTAATGCCAGAAACAAACACAATAACGCTATCGAAAACTGATGAATCATTAATGAAGAAGATGGTATGAAAAACATCAAAAGAAGTTTGATTGCTTGATCAATATTGAAAGTGTTTCCAACGATCACCTTTCAATTATTTTTTTGTTTCGTTTAGCAATCAAACAGGCTTTGTTAGTCACCCCTTCATCAAAAAGAATTCAATCTATTTCCCAACCTTATTCTTGCCTTTATATATTTTTAGAATTATTTTTCTATAAAGTAAATGAAGACCTTTAATGTAAAGAAAAAAAAAATCCAACAAATTAGGGGTCGCCAATTAATAGTAATGCCAGAAACAAACACAATAACGCTATCGAAAACTGATGAATCATTAATGAAGAAGATGGTATGAAAAACATCAAAAGAAGTTTGATTGCTTGATCAATATTGAAAGTGTTTCCAACGATCACCTTTCAATTATTTTTTTGTTTCGTTTAGCAATCAAACAGGCTTTGTTAGTCACCCCTTCATCAAAAAGAATTCAATCTATTTCCCAACCTTATTCTTGCCTTTATATATTTTTAGAATTATTTTTCTATAAAGTAAATGAAGACCTTTAATGTAAAGAAAAAAAAAATCCAACAAATTAGGGGTCGCCAATTAATAGTAATGCCAGAAACAAACACAATAACGCTATCGAAAACTGATGAATCATTAATGAAGAAGATGGTATGAAAAACATCAAAAGAAGTTTGATTGCTTGATCAATATTGAAAGTGTTTCCAACGATCACCTTTCAATTATTTTTTTGTTTCGTTTAGCAATCAAACAGGCTTTGTTAGTCACCCCTTCATCAAAAAGAATTCAATCTATTTCCCAACCTTATTCTTGCCTTTATATATTTTTAGAATTATTTTTCTATAAAGTAAATGAAGACCTTTAATGTAAAGAAAAAAAAATCCAACAAATTAGGGGTCGCCAATTAATAGTAATGCCAGAAAAAAACACAATAACGCTATCGAAAACTGATGAATCATTAATGAAGAAGATGGTATGAAAAACATCAAAAGAAGTTTGATTGCTTGATCAATATTGAAAGTGTTTCCAACGATCACCTTTCAATTATTTTTTTGTTTCGTTTAGCAATCAAACAGGCTTTGTTAGTCACCCCTTCATCAAAAAGAATTCAATCTATTTCCCAACCTTATTCTTGCCTTTATATATTTTTAGAATTATTTTTCTATAAAGTAAATGAAGACCTTTAATGTAAAGAAAAAAAAAATCCAACAAATTAGGGGTCGCCAATTAATAGTAATGCCAGAAACAAACACAATAACGCTATCGAAAACTGATGAATCATTAATGAAGAAGATGGTATGAAAAACATCAAAAGAAGTTTGATTGCTTGATCAATATTGAAAGTGTTTCCAACGATCACCTTTCAATCATTTTTTTGTTTCGTTTAGCAATCAAACAGGCTTTGTTAGTCACCCCTTCATCAAAAAGAATTCAATCTATTTCCCAACCTTATTCTTGCCTTTATATATTTTTAGAATTATTTTTCTATAAAGTAAATGAAGACCTTTAATGTAAAGAAAAAAAAAATCCAACAAATTAGGGGTCGCCAATTAATAGTAATGCCAGAAACAAACACAATAACGCTATCGAAAACTGATGAATCATTAATGAAGAAGATGGTATGAAAAACATCAAAAGAAGTTTGATTGCTTGATCAATATTGAAAGTGTTTCCAACGATCACCTTTCAATTATTTTTTTGTTTCGTTTAGCAATCAAACAGGCTTTGTTAGTCACCCCTTCATCAAAAAGAATTCAATCTATTTCCCAACCTTATTCTTGCCTTTATATATTTTTAGAATTATTTTTCTATAAAGTAAATGAAGACCTTTAATGTAAAGAAAAAAAAAATCCAACAAATTAGGGGTCGCCAATTAATAGTAATGCCAGAAACAAACACAATAACGCTATCGAAAACTGATGAATCATTAATGAAGAAGATGGTATGAAAAACATCAAAAGAAGTTTGATTGCTTGATCAATATTGAAAGTGTTTCCAACGATCACCTTTCAATTATTTTTTTGTTTCGTTTAGCAATCAAACAGGCTTTGTTAGTCACCCCTTCATCAAAAAGAATTCAATCTATTTCCCAACCTTATTCTTGCCTTTATATATTTTTAGAATTATTTTTCTATAAAGTAAATGAAGACCTTTAATGTAAAGAAAAAAAAATCCAACAAATTAGGGGTCGCCAATTAATAGTAATGCCAGAAAAAAACACAATAACGCTATCGAAAACTGATGAATCATTAATGAAGAAGATGGTATGAAAAACATCAAAAGAAGTTTGATTGCTTGATCAATATTGAAAGTGTTTCCAACGATCACCTTTCAATTATTTTTTTGTTTCGTTTAGCAATCAAACAGGCTTTGTTAGTCACCCCTTCATCAAAAAGAATTCAATCTATTTCCCAACCTTATTCTTGCCTTTATATATTTTTAGAATTATTTTTCTATAAAGTAAATGAAGACCTTTAATGTAAAGAAAAAAAAAATCCAACAAATTAGGGGTCGCCAATTAATAGTAATGCCAGAAACAAACACAATAACGCTATCGAAAACTGATGAATCATTAATGAAGAAGATGGTATGAAAAACATCAAAAGAAGTTTGATTGCTTGATCAATATTGAAAGTGTTTCCAACGATCACCTTTCAATCATTTTTTTGTTTCGTTTAGCAATCAAACAGGCTTTGTTAGTCACCCCTTCATCAAAAAGAATTCAATCTATTTCCCAACCTTATTCTTGCCTTTATATATTTTTAGAATTATTTTTCTATAAAGTAAATGAAGACCTTTAATGTAAAGAAAAAAAAAATCCAACAAATTAGGGGTCGCCAATTAATAGTAATGCCAGAAACAAACACAATAACGCTATCGAAAACTGATGAATCATTAATGAAGAAGATGGTATGAAAAACATCAAAAGAAGTTTGATTGCTTGATCAATATTGAAAGTGTTTCCAACGATCACCTTTCAATTATTTTTTTGTTTCGTTTAGCAATCAAACAGGCTTTGTTAGTCACCCCTTCATCAAAAAGAATTCAATCTATTTCCCAACCTTATTCTTGCCTTTATATATTTTTAGAATTATTTTTCTATAAAGTAAATGAAGACCTTTAATGTAAAGAAAAAAAAAATCCAACAAATTAGGGGTCGCCAATTAATAGTAATGCCAGAAACAAACACAATAACGCTATCGAAAACTGATGAATCATTAATGAAGAAGATGGTATGAAAAACATCAAAAGAAGTTTGATTGCTTGATCAATATTGAAAGTGTTTCCAACGATCACCTTTCAATTATTTTTTTGTTTCGTTTAGCAATCAAACAGGCTTTGTTAGTCACCCCTTCATCAAAAAGAATTCAATCTATTTCCCAACCTTATTCTTGCCTTTATATATTTTTAGAATTATTTTTCTATAAAGTAAATGAAGACCTTTAATGTAAAGAAAAAAAAAATCCAACAAATTAGGGGTCGCCAATTAATAGTAATGCCAGAAACAAACACAATAACGCTATCGAAAACTGATGAATCATTAATGAAGAAGATGGTATGAAAAACATCAAAAGAAGTTTGATTGCTTGATCAATATTGAAAGTGTTTCCAACGATCACCTTTCAATTATTTTTTTGTTTCGTTTAGCAATCAAACAGGCTTTGTTAGTCACCCCTTCATCAAAAAGAATTCAATCTATTTCCCAACCTTATTCTTGCCTTTATATATTTTTAGAATTATTTTTCTATAAAGTAAATGAAGACCTTTAATGTAAAGAAAAAAAAAATCCAACAAATTAGGGGTCGCCAATTAATAGTAATGCCAGAAACAAACACAATAACGCTATCGAAAACTGATGAATCATTAATGAAGAAGATGGTATGAAAAACATCAAAAGAAGTTTGATTGCTTGATCAATATTGAAAGTGTTTCCAACGATCACCTTTCAATTATTTTTTTGTTTCGTTTAGCAATCAAACAGGCTTTGTTAATCACCCCTTCATCAAAAAGAATTCAATCTATTTCCCAACCTTATTCTTGCCTTTATATATTTTTAGAATTATTTTTCTATAAAGTAAATGAAGACCTTTAATGTAAAGAAAAAAAAAATCCAACAAATTAGGGGTCGCCAATTAATAGTAATGCCAGAAACAAACACAATAACGCTATCGAAAACTGATGAATCATTAATGAAGAAGATGGTATGAAAAACATCAAAAGAAGTTTGATTGCTTGATCAATATTGAAAGTGTTTCCAACGATCACCTTTCAATTATTTTTTTGTTTCGTTTACAATCAAACAGGCTTTGTTAGTCACCCCTTCATCAAAAAGAATTCAATCTATTTCCCAACCTTATTCTTGCCTTTATATATTTTTAGAATTATTTTTCTATAAAGTAAATGAAGACCTTTAATGTAAAGAAAAAAAAAAATCCAACAAATTAGGGGTCGCCAATTAATAGTAATGCCAGAAACAAACACAATAACGCTATCGAAAACTGATGAATCATTAATGAAGAAGATGGTATGAAAAACATCAAAAGAAGTTTGATTGCTTGATCAATATTGAAAGTGTTTCCAACGATCACCTTTCAATTATTTTTTTGTTTCGTTTAGCAATCAAACAGGCTTTGTTAGTCACCCCTTCATCAAAAAGAATTCAATCTATTTCCCAACCTTATTCTTGCCTTTATATATTTTTAGAATTATTTTTCTATAAAGTAAATGAAGACCTTTAATGTAAAGAAAAAAAAATCCAACAAATTAGGGGTCGCCAATTAATAGTAATGCCAGAAACAAACACAATAACGCTATCGAAAACTGATGAATCATTAATGAAGAAGATGGTATGAAAAACATCAAAAGAAGTTTGATTGCTTGATCAATATTGAAAGTGTTTCCAACGATCACCTTTCAATTATTTTTTTGTTTCGTTTAGCAATCAAACAGGCTTTGTTAGTCACCCCTTCATCAAAAAGAATTCAATCTATTTCCCAACCTTATTCTTGCCTTTATATATTTTTAGAATTATTTTTCTATAAAGTAAATGAAGACCTTTAATGTAAAGAAAAAAAAAATCCAACAAATTAGGGGTCGCCAATTAATAGTAATGCCAGAAACAAACACAATAACGCTATCGAAAACTGATGAATCATTAATGAAGAAGATGGTATGAAAAACATCAAAAGAAGTTTGATTGCTTGATCAATATTGAAAGTGTTTCCAACGATCACCTTTCAATTATTTTTTTGTTTCGTTTAGCAATCAAACAGGCTTTGTTAGTCACCCCTTCATCAAAAAGAATTCAATCTATTTCCCAACCTTATTCTTGCCTTTATATATTTTTAGAATTATTTTTCTATAAAGTAAATGAAGACCTTTAATGTAAAGAAAAAAAAAATCCAACAAATTAGGGGTCGCCAATTAATAGTAATGCCAGAAACAAACACAATAACGCTATCGAAAACTGATGAATCATTAATGAAGAAGATGGTATGAAAAACATCAAAAGAAGTTTGATTGCTTGATCAATATTGAAAGTGTTTCCAACGATCACCTTTCAATTATTTTTTTGTTTCGTTTAGCAATCAAACAGGCTTTGTTAATCACCCCTTCATCAAAAAGAATTCAATCTATTTCCCAACCTTATTCTTGCCTTTATATATTTTTAGAATTATTTTTCTATAAAGTAAATGAAGACCTTTAATGTAAAGAAAAAAAAAATCCAACAAATTAGGGGTCGCCAATTAATAGTAATGCCAGAAACAAACACAATAACGCTATCGAAAACTGATGAATCATTAATGAAGAAGATGGTATGAAAAACATCAAAAGAAGTTTGATTGCTTGATCAATATTGAAAGTGTTTCCAACGATCACCTTTCAATTATTTTTTTGTTTCGTTTACAATCAAACAGGCTTTGTTAGTCACCCCTTCATCAAAAAGAATTCAATCTATTTCCCAACCTTATTCTTGCCTTTATATATTTTTAGAATTATTTTTCTATAAAGTAAATGAAGACCTTTAATGTAAAGAAAAAAAAAATCCAACAAATTAGGGGTCGCCAATTAATAGTAATGCCAGAAACAAACACAATAACGCTATCGAAAACTGATGAATCATTAATGAAGAAGATGGTATGAAAAACATCAAAAGAAGTTTGATTGCTTGATCAATATTGAAAGTGTTTCCAACGATCACCTTTCAATTATTTTTTTGTTTCGTTTAGCAATCAAACAGGCTTTGTTAGTCACCCCTTCATCAAAAAGAATTCAATCTATTTCCCAACCTTATTCTTGCCTTTATATATTTTTAGAATTATTTTTCTATAAAGTAAATGAAGACCTTTAATGTAAAGAAAAAAAAATCCAACAAATTAGGGGTCGCCAATTAATAGTAATGCCAGAAACAAACACAATAACGCTATCGAAAACTGATGAATCATTAATGAAGAAGATGGTATGAAAAACATCAAAAGAAGTTTGATTGCTTGATCAATATTGAAAGTGTTTCCAACGATCACCTTTCAATTATTTTTTTGTTTCGTTTAGCAATCAAACAGGCTTTGTTAGTCACCCCTTCATCAAAAAGAATTCAATCTATTTCCCAACCTTATTCTTGCCTTTATATATTTTTAGAATTATTTTTCTATAAAGTAAATGAAGACCTTTAATGTAAAGAAAAAAAAAATCCAACAAATTAGGGGTCGCCAATTAATAGTAATGCCAGAAACAAACACAATAACGCTATCGAAAACTGATGAATCATTAATGAAGAAGATGGTATGAAAAACATCAAAAGAAGTTTGATTGCTTGATCAATATTGAAAGTGTTTCCAACGATCACCTTTCAATTATTTTTTTGTTTCGTTTAGCAATCAAACAGGCTTTGTTAGTCACCCCTTCATCAAAAAGAATTCAATCTATTTCCCAACCTTATTCTTGCCTTTATATATTTTTAGAATTATTTTTCTATAAAGTAAATGAAGACCTTTAATGTAAAGAAAAAAAAATCCAACAAATTAGGGGTCGCCAATTAATAGTTATGCCAGAAACAAACACAATAACGCTATCGAAAACTGATGAATCATTAATGAAGAAGATGGTATGAAAAACATCAAAAGAAGTTTGATTGCTTGATCAATATTGAAAGTGTTTCCAACGATCACCTTTCAATTATTTTTTTGTTTCGTTTAGCAATCAAACAGGCTTTGTTAGTCACCCCTTCATCAAAAAGAATTCAATCTATTTCCCAACCTTATTCTTGCCTTTATATATTTTTAGAATTATTTTTCTATAAAGTAAATGAAGACCTTTAATGTAAAGAAAAAAAAAATCCAACAAATTAGGGGTCGCCAATTAATAGTAATGCCAGAAACAAACACAATAACGCTATCGAAAACTGATGAATCATTAATGAAGAAGATGGTATGAAAAACATCAAAAGAAGTTTGATTGCTTGATCAATATTGAAAGTGTTTCCAACGATCACCTTTCAATTATTTTTTTGTTTCGTTTAGCAATCAAACAGGCTTTGTTAGTCACCCCTTCATCAAAAAGAATTCAATCTATTTCCCAACCTTATTCTTGCCTTTATATATTTTTAGAATTATTTTTCTATAAAGTAAATGAAGACCTTTAATGTAAAGAAAAAAAAAATCCAACAAATTAGGGGTCGCCAATTAATAGTAATGCCAGAAACAAACACAATAACGCTATCGAAAACTGATGAATCATTAATGAAGAAGATGGTATGAAAAACATCAAAAGAAGTTTGATTGCTTGATCAATATTGAAAGTGTTTCCAACGATCACCTTTCAATTATTTTTTTGTTTCGTTTAGCAATCAAACAGGCTTTGTTAGTCACCCCTTCATCAAAAAGAATTCAATCTATTTCCCAACCTTATTCTTGCCTTTATATATTTTTAGAATTATTTTTCTATAAAGTAAATGAAGACCTTTAATGTAAAGAAAAAAAAAATCCAACAAATTAGGGGTCGCCAATTAATAGTAATGCCAGAAAAAAACACAATAACGCTATCGAAAACTGATGAATCATTAATGAAGAAGATGGTATGAAAAACATCAAAAGAAGTTTGATTGCTTGATCAATATTGAAAGTGTTTCCAACGATCACCTTTCAATTATTTTTTTGTTTCGTTTAGCAATCAAACAGGCTTTGTTAGTCACCCCTTCATCAAAAAGAATTCAATCTATTTCCCAACCTTATTCTTGCCTTTATATATTTTTAGAATTATTTTTCTATAAAGTAAATGAAGACCTTTAATGTAAAGAAAAAAAAAATCCAACAAATTAGGGGTCGCCAATTAATAGTAATGCCAGAAACAAACACAATAACGCTATCGAAAACTGATGAATCATTAATGAAGAAGATGGTATGAAAAACATCAAAAGAAGTTTGATTGCTTGATCAATATTGAAAGTGTTTCCAACGATCACCTTTCAATTATTTTTTTGTTTCGTTTAGCAATCAAACAGGCTTTGTTAGTCACCCCTTCATCAAAAAGAATTCAATCTATTTCCCAACCTTATTCTTGCCTTTATATATTTTTAGAATTATTTTTCTATAAAGTAAATGAAGACCTTTAATGTAAAGAAAAAAAAATCCAACAAATTAGGGGTCGCCAATTAATAGTAATGCCAGAAAAAAACACAATAACGCTATCGAAAACTGATGAATCATTAATGAAGAAGATGGTATGAAAAACATCAAAAGAAGTTTGATTGCTTGATCAATATTGAAAGTGTTTCCAACGATCACCTTTCAATTATTTTTTTGTTTCGTTTAGCAATCAAACAGGCTTTGTTAGTCACCCCTTCATCAAAAAGAATTCATTATATTTTAAAATAATTTTTGTTTCCCCCCTCATTATTTAAATACTAGTTTTTGATTTCCAGTATATGTGTTCTTTACGGTTTCATTT
The DNA here is from genome assembly GCA_949128135.1 of Parasteatoda lunata. Lineage (NCBI taxonomy): Eukaryota > Metazoa > Arthropoda > Arachnida > Araneae > Theridiidae > Parasteatoda > Parasteatoda lunata. The sequence continues at coordinate 112,471,073 of OX421975.1, forward strand.
TAATAAGGATTCTAAAAATATATTTTAAGGGCGGAGATTACGGAACACCTTGTACAAACACGATTGATTTGATTCTATGAAAATTTCTCTTTAGAAATCGTAAACGTTATAAATATCTATATTTTTTTTTAAGATTTTATGCCTGTGACACAGTTTGAACAGCAGTTAAAACAGTTTATCCGCAAAACAGTTTTCTTGTAGTTAAACATTCAAGAGCAACCAACCCATTCAAAAAGGAAAGTTCATACAATAACGAAAAGAATTTAAAAAAAAAAAAAAAAACAGCAACAATCAAGATTTTTAAAAAATGGATTTTAGGATTAAAGTAGTGGTCGGAAGTAGCCCACTACAATTAGTGAAACAACGGTAGTCGGTACTTTTTCGTAGTTTTAAGCGTAGTATGCTACTTTTTTTAAAAATGTAATGTGGTAAGTAATGCCATACAAAAAAAGCAGTAATTTGTAGCAATTCCTGGCAACAAGGACTTTAAACGGTATTTTAGAAATGAAACACGGTTCTAACGCAACAAATTTTTCGAATTTCATTGGTACAAATCTTTGTTGATCCGTCAATGGATGCAATGAATGGCTCAGCGTTAACAGAAATTACGCATTACATATAACTAATATTTAAACTACGAAAAATAGATCACTTTGACCACACTTTCACATGTGAATGCACACTCGTGAAAGATCGATGCTATTTAAAAGGAACGTATTTTCGATGCACTTTATTTCTTAGAGGAAATAAAAGATCATTAAACAATGAAGAAATTAAAAGTGATAATTTCTTACATTAAATATTCACTGTCGAAAGAGGCATAAAAAATGAACAAATTCGAAAAAAAATTGTTTTGGAATTGGCTTATTATACAAACATTCCCTTATATTTAATGTAAGCCGATTTCTTTTTTTAAACCATCATTAAAGTAAATCTCCGGCCAAGTTCTTAAAGTAGTGAGTAGTTCTTCCAAATTTCAAAGTAGTTGTAGAAAAAGTAACTACATTTGTTACAAAGTAGTTGTAGTTAACTACATTTAAAGCTTTCAGAGATTTGAAGGACCGACAATAATTACCCTATGTTAAGAAATCAAGCAGTAAGCTTGTAACTTGTATAGATTACTTTGGTTGTTATCTGCAAAAATGCACAAATTAAGTGCTGTTAAAGTTTTTCAATAAACACCAAAAGATATAATCTCTTCTCAGAATAAAATGCTTGATTTTCTATTCAATGAACTGTAAAATAAAAAAAAGTAATTATTTCCCAATTAAAAACTATTTGAAAAAATTGCAGGCCTTATAATGTCATTAAAGTTCCATATAAGCATTTAGAATGGCTTTTCATAAAATATACAAAAAGCAAGAGAACTTAATTTTCTTCCAATGATTAGAAAAAAAGAGCAGACGATATTATAAAAATGGTTAATGACATATTCCGAGCAAGAAAATGCTTCGGCGAATTCAATTTCTATTTTCATTTATTCAGAACTTTCCATGTAAGTAATTCCTTTCCAGTTCACTTTTTCCGCTTTGATCTGCTTCTCCGTTGCTATATTTAGAACATTTTTTTTTATTTGTCATTACAATTTCCACTTATAATGTCAAAAGTAAAATTCATTTTTATATTTATTCATTTATTAGTTACCTCAAACGTTATCGCACTGATGGTTTTAAGTTAGTTATTTTGAGAAAAAATAATATAAAAATAGTAAAGAGTAAATTATTTTATCTTTTAAATTAATAAAAGTTAAGGACGTATAATATGTAATTTTCTCATCTTAACTTTTAGCTTTGACAAGACTGGATGTTAACAAACATAACAAACAAATATTTAGATTAACAGCCTAAAAAGAACTTTAAGTATGCATCATTTTTTTTCCTTCTCACTAACAATTTCAAATGCAAATTTGTCAGCAATTTAAATCGCTAACTATCCCAAAGTACTATAACACCTTGTTCATTCCAGAAAATTTCGGTAAACTTTGGAGAATCCCTTCTTCGAGAAAAAATCTCAGTGCCCGTAATCGCAACGAACTGCAGCATAATTCGTAGAGTTGACCGTTAATTTAAACGGTTATTATATAAATCTTCCTTACAAAATTCGGTGCACACAAAAGAAAAGAATCACCCTGAATTACTTTTAAGGTCTTAATTGCTACCCTTATGTTAGTTGTATTTTTTACGTATTTCACCATAGTTCGAGAATATTTTAAGCGAATCGAAAAACTTATGCACTCAATTATAAAATTCACTTATCCGGAGATGATTTCGTGCGAAAAATAATTTTTAATAATTATTTATTATATTTTATTTAACAATAACCAATAAATTTTGAATTGTAAGGTATAAAAATTATAACATTTTTTTAAGAAATGTAGTTTTATATGGAATAATGCAAAATTTGAATATTATCGATTAAATAGTTTCTAAGAAATTGAATTTTAAAAACGTCAGGTATTTAAAATTCGATTAAAATTTTTTACGCTCTGTACATTCTTTTTCATGATTTTAGCTTCAGATTACGGATACATCTCAGGTATTACAGGTAACATCTCAGCCAACCCCAAAGAACATTTTTCTCTCCCTCTGCATTGGTGACCAAGGTCAGCAAACACGCTACTCTCTTATTCCTCGACAGATGACAGCTTTATACTATTTTGCCTTGATTCGACAAACAAATATCCTCAATCTTCATCGATTAAGTCCAACTTGAATATCATTGTTACAAGACTAACGTTAATTTACGGTTAGTGGCGATATATTAAAAAAAAAAAAATACTACGGGTAGATCTGTATTTTTATGGTCATCATAACTTTACTGGCATAAATTTATTTTTACGGTCAGTGATGGAACACTTTTCGCCTGTCACTGATCATAATCTAACGATGAAATTTTTGTAGAGCGTATTTAAAAAAAAACAAACAAAAATATGAAAACAAAATGTTTCCTTCTGTTAAAAATATTTAAATTATGTAGTATCTTTATTTATTTTTCTTATTTTATATACAAATACGTCCCAATCACACAAAACTTCAATAGAATGGATGATACCAAATATTACGAACCAAAATGTGGATGATCAAGGTGTTTTTTCTATTCACTTTTGAAGAGGCAAAATGGGTTTATTTAATTAAACTTCAATTAAGCTTTTTCGTGTCAATAGTATTTGTATTTTTTTAAAAAAATTATTAAAGAAATTGATATTGTATGTAATATAAAAAAAAAAGAAAAAATGCGAAGAAAGAACTATTTTCCTTGATATACATTAATAAAAAAATAGTGACAATAGTGAAATCAATGTTAATAATTAACATTATTTTTAAGGTATAATTTGTTTGAATTTCAAAGATCTAGACAATATGCATATTTTTAAGAACGTAAATGCATGAATTAATAATTCAATTAGACGTAAAATGAAGTTCTTGCGTACTATGAAGCATTTTCGAAATTAAATAACTATTTAATTTCTCCAAATCGGAATCGGAATATATTCGAGACGGAAAAATTCTCACCTGAATCTATTTTAAATGTTCCCGAAACATTTATTTTTTAAAATATAAAACTGTCCTTAGTGTAGTGCACAGTAAAAAAAAAAAAAAAAAGAAAATGAATGAAATTAAATTGTTGATTTGCAAGAGTAAAATTTACTTAGTATGAAACAGAAGTAATATTTTACTTGATATTTATGATAATTTTGTTGAAGTCGAATAATTTCATACATTCTGGAAAATGTATTGATTGTCGTCTTTTTCAACTGATATTTTAAAGATCTTTTAACCATTTGCGATTCAAGAAATAGTTTTTCATTAATAATATTTTTAGGCACATTTTATGATCCTTTATTTTCTTTTTTATTTAAACAGTCACTATAAATTTATTCTCAGAAATAATTCAATGAAACATCAAAACTTTTATTTAGCAGTAAATTTAAAATAAAAAGGAAAATGCAATTATCTTATTAGGAAACAAAAATTTTTATTCTCATCCTAGTTTCAAAATAAGTAAAAAATTTTTTCAGCAGATGGCACAGATGTTGAAAAAGCTTAAATTGCACGTCAGACCATTACAACTGAAATACTTGCACATTTGACAGTTGATTTTGTTCTCAGATTACGTGCAGGTGGTCTAAATTGATGAAAAGTTGGCCGAAATAAAATATTTAGGGAATATTCGGGAACAAAAAAATTATTACAAATGATGCATGAAATTCATTTTTATATCTTTTAAATTAACTTTTTAAAACCAGCTAAATAAATTTAGTTTTGGAGTTTATGTACTTTTTCACTAGTAAAATCAAAATAAGTTCAAACAAGTTCAAATTTGATAAATTTGTGATAAGTTATAATTTAAGTAACTAACACAATGAGTAACATTCACTTGCCAATTATAAATATTTATTGAAATAGTTTTCATAAGATCAAAAACTAGAGGACAACTTTTAATCGGAGTCGTGCAAATTTTACTGACTAAGGCTCCTACCAAATGTTTCTCGTCTTCGACTCGACAGTAAAACGGATGGACAGCGAAAATTATAAGTTACAGATATCGTTAGAGATTTTAATGCTATCAACCTCAGCTAGCTAAATGTTTCCTCTTTATTCACACAAAATAATAACAATAAAAAAAATTCGGACTGAAGAGTTTCGGAGGATTGAAGTTCTACCCTAGTGTTAAATTGCTGTTCTCATAACTTATAGACCTTACTTTAAATAAAAATCAAATTTAAAAGAAGCATCCCATTATCTTCTTCGAAAATTTTTGTATGTTTTATCTTTATAAATTTTTCAGACACTTAAGTATAAAACAGAAATATAATCAACTGCTTAATAAAAATTATATAAATGATTAATGATTTTTCTAAGCCAACTTATTTTCCCGAATTTGCAGAGACAATTTGCAGCAGAATCTTTACAACTTCGTTTGCGACCCTAACACAGTTAGACTGAGACTAGTATTGTAAAAAATAGTCTAAAGTTAACATGAGTGCCGACATCATCCAAGCATGGACAAAGCTCAGTCTTTTAAGAGTCATGGTTAAAAAATTAGCACACATAAAGTTGATAAAAAATTATGGACTAGAAAAAAAAATTTATATTAAAAAAAAATGTATTTTACTTAAAAAAATTTATAAACTTTTAAATGAATGAAACAATAAAATAATAGAAATTTAAGAAATAAAATGAGTCATTATGTATAATTAGAATGCTCAGAAATTAAGAGATTTTTTTAAAAGTTTTTCTTGTCCTTTAAATTCTTTATTTTTCAAAATTCCAGTTAATTAAAGAACAGAATGTGGAATTTTTGTAAATCATCAATTTCCCTTTGCTTGTGTATCTGCAAATTGGCAAAAATGTTTTTTAAAGCAAATAGCATTTGAATTGAATTAAAAATTATTTTTCTATTTCTTCTCTCAGTAATATTTTAGGTTTGTTATTTAAATCAGTGATGAGTAATAATTTTCAGGTGGTGTGATAATTTTTGTTTTTTAAATCTGAGATGAAAAATACTCTGCAGGTAAGAAGAAAAAAATCTGCAGATAAGAAAAAAAATCTTGCAGTGTTTGAGGCTTTCTCTATATTTTTGTAGATATAACATTTGGTTTGAAAAATCATGATATAAAAATAGTGTAACGGAACCGCAACGAGATGGCTTTTTGGGACGAACATTTTTCATGATTTCCATTGTGTCTATAATGAGTGGACAATTCTCATAATACATACATGCTAACTTTAGTGCCTCAGTGTGTGTGTGTGTGTGTGGCTCATAAATCAAACAATGAAGAAGTTTCCCGATACGTAGTTCAACACTTATTTGTTAAAAAACCAATGTTGCTTTTTTATTTTAATTTTTCAAACCCCTAATTTTAAAACAGAAACAAAATCACTTACGTAATAAAAGCTACGAATGATTAATGATTTTTCTAAACTAACAATATATATCCATAATGTAAAATCAAGTAAAGGAAAATAATAACAAAAAGAAATTAAATTATGCGAGGCTTTCGTTATATTTTTGTAGATGCTAACATTTGGTTTGAAGAATGATAATGACTTAAAAAGTAATGTTACGGAACCAGATGGCGCTCTTTTGAAGAAAACATTTTTCAAGATTTATTGTTTTATTTAGTTTATTCGGTTTTCCCCGTTTATTCATTCTGATGAATTGTTTCGCTTCTCTTTGCTTTCAAGAAAAATTTAAAGAAATCATTTTTAGTTTTTAGCCAACCTTCTTTTATTTTTTGAATTTAGCCTTTCTATTGAATTTTTGAATATTTTCAGAAGCTTCTTGAAACATTCTATTCTTTGTTTTTATGCTAAACAAGTGAGATTTTAGAAATATGATAAAGTTGTTATTAAATACAATATTTGTAATACTTTTTATGAAATTGTAAAGTTTAAATTGATAAGTTAATTAAAGTTTAATGAAAACTGATTGTAAAAATTAATGTTTACCTCACCGGAATTTATTAGTTAGTTTACTTGTTAGTTTACTTGTTTACTTAAACATCTGAAATTTAAAAATAAAAAGGATGCCGATAAATTATAAAATATCGCAATATATCGGGAAATGTGATTATTTAGGGCGTCAAAGATATTTTCTTACAGTAAATCGTGATATTAAATTTATCATATAGCAAAGTGCTACTTAAAAGCACTACTAACAACAAAACACAATTTTCTGACTACAAATTGTGATATTAAAATTCTGACATAGCAAAGCACCTACTAACAACAAAATACTACTTTAAGTACTACTAACAACAATTCATCTTTTAATTTAAATAGTTAAATTGTAAAAAAATCACGATCTATCGTGAAATGTACTGCTTAAATAGGTTGTCAGAAATATTTTCTGAACTCAAATTGTGAAATTAAATTTCTGATATAGCAAAGCACATACTAACAACAAAATACTTCTTTAAGTACTACTAGCAACAATTCATATTTTAATTTAACTTGTTATACACTTTAACTTTTGAAAAATTGTTTTATTTTAATTGGGTAACAAAAATATTGCCCATGTAAACATAATGATAAATTAATAACATTAAAAAATATCATGATTTATCGTAAAGAATTGATATTTTCTGACGATAAAAATTCCGAAGTCGAACAGTACTATTTATGACAACGATTTATATTTTATGTGAAAGAGTTGTTCATGCCCAATGCAAAAATAATTTAACTTAAAGTTGAAAATATCACAATGCATATTGTGATGGATCTAATTTTTTTAAAAAGATAAATCGCACTATTAACATTCCAATATTGCTTATCACTACTGATAACAACGATTTTTATTTTACATTAAAAAGCTACTCACATATAACATATCTTTTAAACGTAAAAAGAACATTTGCTTTTCTGGAAAACTTCTAGTATAAACTATACTTTTTAGGATAAAATAATTTTAAGACAAATAAGAGGGATGTTAGATACGTTATACTTAAACACTTCAAATTAAGGAAAGTTTTATAGTTTTTGGGAAAAACAGAAAAAAGTGTAAGTAAATAGTTAGATAGATTCGAGGTTTCAAGTGGTTTCGTTGGAAACTCTCTTTTTTAAAAAAATAACTAAAAAAACTTTTTTGAGTGCTAAGTTTCAAAAATGAAACTAAACTTTACTTGAACAATCTCTGAGGTTGATATAAATGATATAGATTTACTTACCGTTTCCTTTTTATTGATTCATTTATTTTATTTTATTTTATTTATTTTATTTGTCTGCAGTTCTACAATTTTCCAGAGACAAGTTTATAATTATTTTAATAAACTTTCTTCATAATTTGTAAAGGAAAATTTTAATTTTACTGAGATAGGAATTTTTTCCTAAAAGTCTATCTATTAGATACCCTTCTAATAAGATTTAAAGAGTTTGTTTAGATAGATATTTTTTAGCTTTAATATGTTTTAAGATAGATGTGGAGGGGGGCATTTTTATAGGGTATCATCACACGTAAATTTCTATGAATATTACAGAAATTTTATGTGCAAACATTTTAAAATTCCAGGCTTGATAAGACATTTTAAATATAAAAATTGTTCTTAAAACCAACCATATAACATTTAATATAAAATAAAAAACATGTTCTTGAAAATACAAAAACTTACGTCTTACAGTTTTCAAATCAATAGATATAAGACTTACTTGAAAATAAAAAAACAAATTTTCATTTCATATTTCTATTGCTACTTATTACATCCACACAACTAAATGCTACTCATTTAGAAATTTCAGAAATTATTTTGCTTATGAAAAATATAAAATAAACAAAACAAATATAGATTCTATAAATAAAGTAAAACAACGGGAATAAAACACAAATGAAAATAAAGAAAGGAACATACTATAGTTTCGGTCCTATAAATAAGAGCCTTCCGCAGTGTCTATACTCAAAATAACAGTTGAAAAATAACCAAACAAACACGTGAGAAGCTGTTTAACAAGTAGTTAATATCCAGTACCGACGCCCGGTGGCTGAGTGGTAGCGCTTCGCACTGTCTTACCACAGGTCCTTGGTTCGATCTTCGGGCCGGGCAAGGTTGACTCAGACTTTCATCCCTTCAATGGGTTGATAAAATGAGTACCTTGGGAGCTTAACACCGGGGGCTCCGAGTGGGGTTGACCACCCAACTGGAACATCTTCTCTTGCAACCCAGAGCCCAAAGGTCAAGAAAACTGAAATGAACACAGCAGGCCCTGGCTCTCTACGGGGTGTCGTGCCTCTGAGTTTAGTTTAGTAATATCCAGTACCAGTTAATAAACCGATATGTAGCCAGTGGAATACAATTTGTTATTCTACTCATTAAAATAGTATGCACGTTTATGTTTCTTTACTTTTCTACTGTCCTTTTATGTTTAGACATTGAGAAAGGATTCTTTTTAATAGAACATAAACTATATTGTGTACATATCTATACCTTCAATTGTGCTTTAATTACCGTGTTTTGCTTTATTCATACTTTGTAACTCAAAGTATAATCTATCCTCATTTGCATAGAGAATATTACGCTTTTCTTTCAAATGCGTTTCCTCGTAAATCGTTAGAAAATCAAAGAATCAGTTATTTATATTGCATTAATACATATGATTTTATATTTTAATACAATATGCGCACAATTATAAGGAAAATAGAATCATTATCATACATGAATTCACGCGTTTTCAATTCATTTGTGCATAAACGAATCAATTTTATTCCTTTTATAAAAATATGTTCTCATACTAAATTTTTCTCGGTTGAAATAAAACATTTAATAGAAACTAGTTTAAAATACTCGTTGATTTGTATTAATCTCGCAACAAGTATTGAATAAAGTACATGCATTGAAATACATTCGAATCAAATAACCTTCCTCAACAGATTCGGTAATTTTAACAAAGGCATTTGACGTTTAAGTCACGTTTAACACATTCATGTGTTAATTTTGCAAACGATTTCATTCACGAGTACATATTATTCCTTCTAGGAACGTGTGAATTCGAACATTTTACTATATCGAGCGTGGACAAGTTTAAACTAATAAATATCAATTGAATCGAAGGAAACTGCGAATTGTTGTTATGTATAGTATTTTTGTTTTTGATATATAAGAAAATATTTTGAGGTTTTACCTCTCATGGCTAATGATTATACATTTGAAGTCAGTTCGAATTATCTGGGACAATTGTTACATTTAATAATGGTATCAAAACAGAAATGAATAACAAAATAAAGATGCAGGCGTAATGTTGGATTGAGAAACCAACTGAAATCAAAGCTTATTTCCATTAAAACTAAAATTATTTTTATACAATACACTAACTAACCTGTATTATTTTACGACAGAGAATGCTTGTCTTTAAATAAAATAGAGGAAAATATACTACTAATATTTGAAAGAAAAATATACAGAAGGGCTTTTACAGAAATTCAAAAATTAAAAAAATTGGTGGATTCAGTACAATTACGAGTTACACATAAAATTTCAGACATTGTTTCAGTTATTAAACTTTATAGAATAAAATGGTTGGGTCACATTAATGGTAGGGATGATGGGTGACCCCTTAATATACTTATATATATATATATATATATATATATATATATATATATATATATATATATATATATATATATATAATACAAACATTTTAATGCTTTGTATTAATGAAACAATTAAAACTTTTTCGTTTCATAAAATGTCTTTGTTAAAGAATAAGCGTTCAGATATTCTATTTTGGGAATTCAAGTCTGTACTGTCAAGAGTAAACTGTAGATGTTATAATTAGATTTATATTTCAAAGGAGGAGTTATTTTTAGAATCTTTTCCTCTGTCACTTTCATATTAGGAAGCATAAAATGATTTTCCTTAAGGTGTAGGAATACAAGGAATGTAACGACTGGCCTTTTCACCCCTTTGGATTAATAGTATATAATGCAGGACAATTGTTTTAGCGTGACTTTTTGCTGTACGATGTTGTCAATCTGAGCTTCGCCACTACTGTCTGGATGTTAGTCCACCCTCCTCCAGCTGGGAGAGTGGGTGAGACTTCTGTTGTCGCCAATTGTCATCTAAATAAAGCTTGATTAGAATTTAATGACTTATGAATTATATTAATTTGAACTAAAGTCAACTAAAAATATCAGTGATGTAACACGGATATTACAAGACGCCAGGATAGTTTCTTGCGGTGGAAACCATTGTTATCTATCGTCCGGCTGCAACGTTTATGTTTCCCCATCCCATCACCCACCGGAGAAAAAAAAATTGCTTCATCGGTGGTGAAAAAAGTTGAAAGAAGGAAGTTTCCCATCCCATCACACACGCCGGGAGAAGAAGAAAAAATTGCCTGATCGACGCTGAAAGAACGATGAGGTCTGTTTCACTACGTGTACCGTCGTCGCTACGGGAATGCTGATGTAGATGGAAAGGAAGGATTCCCCGTCCGTTTCTCTACCTGTACCAGTTCCTATTCCTCGCCGTTATCGGAAGAAAGTTGGATCGAGCTCGTCACATGCCTCTCTGAAACCGTTTGATGTGTGTGATGACCCTACAGTTTGTGCTTCTAAGAAATTTCACTTTGGTTCAAATATGAATTAGTTTTTTACAAGAGTTGTGAAAACAAAAGTGAATGTGCGCGTTTTGAAAAAAAATAATAAAATAATTTACCCCCCCCCCCCTTCTCTCTTCACATTAAAAAATCATGAAGGTCAAAGAAAAGTGTTGACGAAAGTAAAGGAAGAGTAAACTGTAGATATATATTTTTTTTTTCCTCTTATATTTTTCTCTCTCATTCTTATGATTAAATATTTTATTAATATTGGATATGAAAGTGCTCTAAACTTTTTATTATGAAATTTAATCAATAGAATTTTATTAATGGTTGAACTGCATTTCGTATGTTTACAGTGCTTTTTTTTTTAAAAATTATGATATAATATTGTTGCTTAGTGTGCATTTAAAATGTTTTTGAAATAAATAAATGTGATTCAAACGTCAATTAAACTAGTGAAGGCAAATAAAATTAAGTTATTATTTAAACTTTTATTTCCTAATGATTTATCACGTTTAAATCGTAATAAAATTCTAAATTTTTCAGAATTTTCTTTTGAACGTAACGATGAAGAATTTTCTAATAAACTTAAAGAAATTTGTGATTTAGATAATTTTAATTTTTCGGAATTAGTCAAAATGTCAGACATTCTAAATATTTACAGTGAGGGAAATAAAAATGAAATTGCAAAACATATCTTAAATTGTTTATGTGATTTTGATATTTTAAAAAATTCTTTAGTAATTGAAAATCCCTCTGAAGATGAGGATGAAACTAGTCAGTTTGAATGTAAACAAACTCAAACTGATTTTGAATCCCATTTACCAATCAAAACGTATGTGAATCAATTTACACAAGTTAGTTTAAATTCTATCTGTACAAAAAGTAGTGTTGATAAAGATATGGTATCCTATAGTCAAAGTTCAATAATGATGTCAATAATAGAGAATCAGAAACAAAATTAATAGTTAATTTTAATGATATTGAAGCAGTTACTCCTATGTTTAATGGAAATAAACATGAAAATATTAATTCTTGGTTTGAAAACTTCGAAACTCATGCTAATTTATTTAAATTGTCTGAGATGCAAAAATTTTTATTTGCAAAAAGATGTTTAAAGTGTAATGCCTTAACATTAATCAGAAGTGAAAGTTGTTTAAATTCATATGAAAAATTAAAAAATCTTTTGCTTGAAGAATTTGGACTTTAATTATAATAGTGCAGAAACACATGCAATGTTACAAAAAAGAAAACAAAGATATAATGAAACTCTTCAAGAGTATTTCCTTAAAATGTAAGAAATGCCACTCAAAGTGATATTGATGACTTAGCTGTAATCACTTACATAATTCAAGAAATACCAGACCAAACAAATAATAAATCAATTCTTTATGGAGCCAATAATCATTTTGAATTTAAACAAAAACCTAAAAATTTATGAAAAAATTAAAAGTGACTTAGACAAAAATAAATTTCAAAATAATAAGGGACCATATATGAAGAAAATGGAAAACCCAAAACATGACATTAGGTGCTTTAAGTGTAATGCACCAGGACATAAAGCTCCGGCTTGTCCTAAAAATAAAAATGTAACCCCGAATGTGACAAAATACATCATACGACACAGAAGAACCCATTAAATCAATGTAAATATTGCTCGAAGAAAGGACTTTTGAGTCAATTTCACATTGGCACCTCGTGTGTAAACAACCCTAACAATGTTGTTAAAGCAAACATCCAAAATATGACAAATATCCAATAGCAATTAATAATATCCGGATATAAAGTGGAAAATAAATACCTAAATGTATATACTGTGGAAAATAAATACTTAAATGGACGTCCAAAACCAAAACAAAATAAAAATAAGAATGTAAACAAAGAAATATTATTGAATGTTGATACCGGATCAACATTGAATATAATACCAAATGATTTGCTGTTAAAATTAAATATTCCTATTAAAAAATGTGAGGAATTAAAGGTTATCCAAACGAAAGGACAGTTAACACTTAACAGAATTTGTGAGATTCCCCCTAAGATAGGAGAAATTGTTAAATCAGCTAAGATTTTTATAATTGATACTGATTTACCATATGCTTTATTAGGGTTGCAAACTTGCAAGGATTTTTGTTTATTTATTGATTGTGTCGGGCCAGTTGTTACTCAATTTGGTAAGAGATTGATCACCTCTGCTAATTCTAACAGTGACAACTTATCTTTGCTCATTAGACAGCAAAATTTCCAAAATTTTAAGGTTAAAAATTGTGAAAAAATAAAAGTTAAAGATGTTTAAGTAAAAGTAAACATTGAAAAAAATGATGCAAAGGGTAACAAAAAGAAAAGAAAAAATAGGAAAAAGAAAGAATCTCCAAAAATTTCAAATGATTCGAAGATAGAACTAGGTAATGGGTGCACACATTATCAAGTCAATATTGACGAAAAAATAAAAAATGAGAACAAAATAGAAAATGTGGACTTAAAAGAAATTTTAAAAAGTTATGATGATATTTTTGCAAAACATAAACACGACGTGGGAGAAATTAGAATGGAACCACAAAGAGTCAGGTTAACCTCAGATTGGCTTTCGAGAGATGCAACACATTCACTTGTCAAAATTAATAGTAAAAATAATGATGTTCATGTTTCACATTTGTTGAATTTAAGTGAAATAATTGAAGCTCAAAGGAAAGATAACTTACAAGATAAATTTGTTGATATTAATAATGTTTTATGTGTACGTAAGAAAAATTTTATTAAAATAGTTCTTCCATTTTCGTTGAGATTAAAACTTTTGCAAATTACTCATGATAAATTTTACCATCCAGGAGTGTAGAAAATGATTAACTTAATAACCCTTGTTTATTATTGGAATAACATAACATCAGATATAACAAAATTTTGTAAACATTGTCATACGTGCCAATTAAATAAAAAACCACGAAAAAAAAGATTTGGATTATTACAATCCTTACCCCCAGTGAATCAGTCTTTTGACTTAATAGCAATAGATAGTGTTGGTGGATTGAATTATTATAATTCAACAAAAAATATTTAACTTTAATTATTGATCACCTCACAAGATACATTTGGGCTTTTGCGTCAAAATCCATTAGTTCAGAAACGTATACTAATTTTTTACATCAAATTTTTCAAAATCAAATCCCTAAATCCTTGTTGAGTGATCGAAACGCCGCCTTTACTTCTTCTCATTTTAAAAAAATTTTTAAACACAATAAGATTCAACACTTATTGGCAACTTCACATCATCCTCCGCAGTCTAATGGCAAGGTAGAACGCCTTCGTCAAACAATAATTACGCGATTAAAATGTAAAATATCAATGAGAAACCTCCCTGCCCTACTTTGTTAAAGGATATAGTCAATACTTATAACTTAACTCCTTATTCTGTGATAAAATTTCCACCTGCATACCTCATGCATGGTAGACTCCCCTATGAAAATCCCTTAAAGGAAGAAATCTATCCACCTGTTGAGGAAGCTAAAAAAATAGCAATTCAAAAAACTAAAGAATATCATGAAAGAAATAAAATTTATTATGATGCTAGATTTTTAGTTTTAGACTTTAAAACTGATGAATTAGTTATGTTTGAAGAATTATCCTAATACGAGGAAGTTGTCACCTCCTTTTAGTGGACCGTATAAAATTCTTCAAAAAATTTCAGAAACTAATTACAAAATAAATAAAAAGAATAGTTTAAGTAAACAAAGTTTTGAAGAAGTAGTACATGTATCAAGGCTTAGGAAATATCACAGCCCACAAATGTTGAAATTAAATCATGAATAGTGTCCAAAACAAAAGAAATTTTTTTTTACTCTCTTCAACGGAAGAAGTAAAACCTTTTTTTTGGGGGGGGGGAGATCCGAATCGCGTGTGAAGATGTATACCTCAGCATCATTTGGATGTGAGGGCGATGAAAGTGAACTTTTTTTCTCAACATGGTGAGAAAATTTTTTATAAATCTGGATCTCTCAATATCACTATGCTTCATGAAATTCTGTTTTCCTCCATTTTATCGGGGAATACAGATTTTCATCAAGTAAATAACCCCATTAACCACACAGAATCTTAAATTCTGATTAAAGACACTTGTTGTCCAGTTCGTTTCCATAAAAATTATGTATATTTTTGTGTGAAAAATTTTTTGAAAATTTTAGTAGAATAGTTATATAAACATGTTTCATTTTTCTTTCTGTTTAGTTGCCTAAACAGATAAATTGCATTATCATGTTTTTAAGTTTGTCATTGTAAATAATTGTGTTCTTTTTTTACACATAATTAAAAAAATGTTATTTGTAGCAGGGAAAAAGTACAGTCGTACCAACCTAAATCTTAAAAATTTAAAGTGATCTAAAATTTTTATTTTGGCTTATAAAAATTTTTTTTTTTGGGGGGGGGGATGTAATACAAAAATTATAATACTTTTGTATTAATAAAAGAATTAAAACTCTTTCGTTTCATAAAATGTCTTTGTTGAAGAATAAGCGTAGAGATATTCTATTTTGGGAATTCAAGGCTGAAAACATGCATTGAATTATAATTAGATTTATATTTCAAAGGAGGAGTTATTTTTAGAATCTTTCCTTCTTTCATATTAGGAAGCATAAAATGATTTTCCTTAAGGTGTAGGAATACAAGGAATGTAACGACTGGCCTTTTCACCCCTTTGGATTAATAGTATATAATGCAGGACAATTGTTTTAGCGTGACTTTTTGCTGTACGATGTTGTCAACCTAAGCTTCGCCACTACTGTCTGGATGTTAGTCCACCCCCCTTCAGCTAGGAGAGTGGGTGAGACTTCTGTTGTCACCAATTGTCATCTAAATAAAGCTTGATTAGAATTTAATGACTTATGAATTATATTAAATTGAACTAAAGTCAACTAAAAATATCAGTGATGTAACAGTGATATATATATATATATATATATATATATATATATATATATATATATATATATATATAGTCTATGTTGGCGTGTTGTTGTTGATTAATTCACGGCGTTTGCGTAGTAAGGTTTAACTATATCAACGCTCCAATGTTATCCTGTTTGTAAACTATCCTTATTAATTGATCATGACAGTTATAAAAATAATTTTTAGAACCACTTATTTTACGCTTACTAAAGATTCATATTCCAACAAACAAGAAAGGGTTCATTCGATACGTAACACTGTTCTGTTTCGTTTCGATCACCTCTGCTTGCGGGGCAAAACCGGTTACTACCTATTGCGGTGTCCCCCCAACACCCCCTAGAAGAGAGAAGGCATTATCACGGACCCATTTAGTAGTCTGACGTAACGAACATTAACTGCGTAGTGAGTGAAGAATAAGAAAGATGTCACTACGTTCGAGCTGCGCAGTGGCGGTCAATACGAAATGTGTCATTACGTTTGGACTACTAAAGGATCAAATTTCTTGTTTAAGGTAGCCCGTGCTTCTCTTTTCTAGGAGTTGTTGCACCCCCCCCCCTTAATGCGCGTTCATGCTAGACCCACGGACGCGGCAATTCAGCAATGAAGTTACATGAAATTTTAAAATGTATGCAAATATCATAGTAAAAGTATTTTTGGTTGTTTGAAATTAATGTTATCTTATTTCAGAATTTTTTTTTTAGTTAAATAAAAAGTGTCATCAGCATTGAATGTCACCAACAAAAAATTTTCGAGCCTATTTATAATTTATTTTATAGCGAATGAATAGTAAATAACAAGTTTGTTGGTCACAATAAGCTTTCAAGTATAACAAGTTACACTAAAAGTATATAATGAATGAGGAGAGCTAATTTTTACTTAACAATTCTTCAGTCTAAAGATCAAAATAATATGTTTGAGTTACCACATTAAAAAAAATGAAAGAATAATTGTAAGAGATGGAGCTTAATTTAATATCTATGGTTTCATACAAAGAGACATTTGACTGACACGAGGAAATATTTGAAATAAATATTGAATTTTACGCAGATTTTTTTCCATTTAATTCTACAATAAGAGAGGGCCAAGCTAAATAAATCTGCGTAAAAGTTTTTCGTTCAATTAATAAAAAAAATCTATTAAAAAAATAAAAATAAATAAAAGTAACTTACTACTGTAAACTTAAGTTTTACATAAAGTAATGAAACATGTTCTTTCTTTATGAATGGAATTTAACTGCTAATGACAATTTCATAACAATTCAAAGATTTAGCAATGAAACAAAGAATTTAATAAGGAATAATAATTTTAAATTGCAACAAAGATTTAGTCATTTTTGAAGTTCTTTAAATTTCTAAATTAAATTTACCATTCACGCAAGCTGAACAAAAATTTCCCAATGACGCAGTTTAGATTTATTGTGTGAGATTTTAAATAACACTTGAATACAAAAAACATAGTAAAAGTATTTTTGATGATTCTGAAAAAGATTTATCCCAAGACAAATATTTCATAACACAATATAATTTCATAATATTAAAAAGAAAACAACACATAACTAATATGAGGAAACATTTAAAATAAGGCATAGACATACGAGGGACCCTGAATTTATTACGAATACATTGAATTTATTAAAAAAAATTTTAAAATTTTATTTTAATAAAAAATAGGGCACCCAAGTAAAATACTGAATTTTATACAAATGAATTTAATTTGACAAACCAAAAGAAAATGATTGAGGCTTCTTAAGGCATTGACAATGACCGGGAAGCGATTCCCAATCACATTGGTAGCTTAAAGCCTACCCTATCGATGGGCACCAGCTTGTCTGGGAAGTAAAGGTGGCCTGGGCGCAATGCTAACCACGTAGCTGGCGTCATGCCGTAGGTCATAGAATTGTAGAACTTAAATATCCATGACCCCAGAACGGGCTGTTGCGATAGTGCTTTACGTATTACTGAACATCAAAACTGAATATTTTGAAAACAGCTGTTGTTTTAAATGATAAAACTCAAAACTAATGAAATAAATAAATATAAAAGCCGAAACAAATCACTATATTTTTAATCAAAGTTCTTAACCGAGAAAAAAATGCTGTTATGAAACTAATTAAAGTGTGCATTCATTGAGCCCGCTAATTAAATTCAAAATCAACTCACAAATAGTAAAATAATGCTTCATAAGAAGTTGGTTAATCGAAAAAAAAAAATACAGTGTTTGAAAAAGAAATAAATATCTATTGTGTTAAGTATTAATTTTTTACTTTTCATTCTTATTGATTTCTTAACTTACCTAATGTAACTTTTATTTTCTTGAGGATTTTAATTTCTGTCGCTCATTAACGCATTTGAAGTTCGGAAATCCAATCGTAAAAAACTGATTTAATTTTCGGTAAAAGAGAAGTACCCTTCTTATTCAAATTGTTTCATTTTCTTTGCAAATCCTACTTAATAACGACTCTGAAATAAACTTAATTACATTTACGTGAGCATTATGATTCGAATATTAAAACCGAGATAATTATTTATTTATTTACTTTTTACTCTTAAAAGAATGATGAGGGAAGAATATTTGAAATGATTGCTTTTTCAGAGAATATATACTGATAAGACAACAAGCATTGTTATTTTTCTAAATTCTAGTTTGTAAAAAAAATTTAATAACAAAAAGTAGAATTATTGGGAAATGCTTCGGTAAACGAAAATGTAAAAGATGAGATATTGTATTGTAATATTAGTTAAATATTTAATGTGATTATTTCATATAGCCAATCAGATTTTTAAAAAATCAGTTATGTGATTTTGTTTTTAGGGATAATTAATAAAAATCTACTTTATAATTGTTAATCTTACCTGTTGTAATATTATTTTCTGCTATTATTACGTTGTTTATTTTGTTTTTTTACGCATGCTATCAGAAAAAGAGAGTTGTTGTCTAACCATTTCGTGCATTATCATTGGTCTGAAAAATCACGTGATATGATCGTCTATGAAGAAAAACCGTCTAGATACCTTTGCTTGTCTTAAGTACGAAAATAATAAAAGTCACATTAATATTTATTTATTAGAATCTTTATTCATCATCTCTTCTTAATATTATTCTCAGCTATTTTTATGTTTTGATTATTGCTCAAAATAAAAAGCTTAAATCTAAAACTGGTGTACCTATAAAGAAATTTTGTAAAAGTGACCTACCATGTTAAATTTTTGGTCAAACTTACATAGTTGCCGAATTACATTTAAAAGATAAATAAGCTACTTTTATAAAGAATTTTATGCAACACGGTATGCGATGATCATGATCATGCAATGAAAATTATGAAACCTAAACAACTATTTGATATTGCATTATTAAGACTCTTTCTCTGAATGCTAAATAATTGTGGCCCATTCATTTTAATAATAACCAAAATTTTGGAACTTTTAAAAACGAAAAGTTTTTGATGAAAATGCGAAGGTAAAATTATTAGGTTTAAATGTTTTATCAGATACAATCGGAAACTCATAAGTATGAATACCATAAAAAGTTTAAGCATCTTTTAATTGAATAATTTTGCCGCAATAAATTCGTTTCATAGTTGGGAAGCGGAACGATCTACTTAGTTGCACTACTATTGAAAAAAGGCTTCAGAAAAAGTTTTTATTTATATTTTGTCCTCCCATTGGCTCCTTCTATTAAAAAATCACGGTTCAACTTAACGTTAGAACTTCTTTTTGTCCGTATAAACTTTTAAACTTAGAAATGACGCAAGACTGTAAAATAAAAGTACATGAAGTATGATGAAACAAAAAAATTTACAATTCGGTCATTAGCTCGAGATGTATCAACTGTTAAACTTGCAGTAAAAAATACCCAGGGGGTAGGTCTGCAGTCCACAGAACTGAAACTAAAGAGTTGATGCGCTGAAAAGCCGCCCGTTTTTTTGAATGAATTGAAAGCCAGGTTTTTTTCAAAATAACGAATTTTATAAGGTAAATATTTTTATTGATCAATTTATTTACAGTTATTAAACTGCAAAAGATTAAGTGAAATATCAAGAGTCGGCACTACTAATAGATATATATTTTTTTTATGATTTCTTTTGCAGAGTACTTCCGTGTAATGAAGATGTTTTGTTACCTCTACTGAAATTATGAAAGCTTATCTCTAAAAACAATCAAGTCTCCTCCTCATGTTTACTATCAAATAAATGTCATATAAATCATCTACTATTGATATAAATAAATTGTCTAACTCTTAAAAAATTATACTTATTCAATATCTATAATTTTATTTTATAATACGGTGAAGGAGTTTAAATTGCAAGATACTCCTATTTTTACATCATCTAAGAGAATGTAGTTTTAAATCATAAAATATAAAATTTTAACAAACTCGCTTGAATAGGGCTCGAGAAATCGAATTTGAAACATACAACTTTTCCAGATTGGGTTATTCAGAAGCTATTCGACCAATTTCGTTGCCTTTAAGCGATTTAATTCGATGGAATGGAATCGATTGCAAATCGAAATCCAACCTTACTTAACCCATTTTACCCAAACGTAAATGAAACAAAACTTATCCGATAAAGAATTAGAATATTTATTATTATTATGTTGTTTTTTTTAAACTCGAAATATACAAACGTTTATTTAGATTCTCTTTTGATTCCAAAATGTCACAAGATAAAACAGCCAATGTGAGGGTTAAGTTTTGCATGAAAACAAAACTGCAATAAAAAGTCGGTCAAAAATTCTTATGCCTATTTTGATTTAAATGTAACAACTAATGATGTCAATAAATTTGCATTCTCTTTCTTCACTTTAAATCCAAACTGTTAATAACATTTCAAACAAAGACTTTAGCCATTTGTCTCAACTCAGGATGTTTTGATTATTATAAATTTTTCTTCTTAAAACTTTCTAAAGAATGACAAGTGTTAAATTTCAGACGACACTTTTAAATGAGCTTCATCCAACTCGAACAAGCTCGAAGCGATAAAGAATAATATATTTCTAGGATAGTATTGTTTTATCCAAAAGACAGCCGATTCTCAAACAAACTGAGATACGAAAAGTCTTTTCGTGGAAGTGTTTTCAAAAAATAAATAAAATAGTATTAAATGAACGTCCTTTTTAATAACTTCTGGGTAAAATTTCAAATTCTTTTGGTATAGTTTTCCAAATGTTAGAATAAAAAAGCTATCTGCGTATTATTTAAATGTAATGGAGCTCCGTAAGTTTTGAAATTCTATTACGTCAATTTTATTATGTTGGAAGCTTCGAAGAGTTTAAAATACCCTTGCAACTACTTTTACACAAATAATATCAGTTATAGTTACGAGTCGTAGTGACTGGTTTCGTTTTTTAAACATTTTATTTAAGAACGTTCTGTGACCCAAAACATTTTATCGAATTGTAAATATCATGCGTTAAATAAAGGCAGAAGTGTAATTTCATACGTGTGAAAGGCGATCCAGTGAATATAAATTAATAATGTTGATTTACATTATTTCACAAAAAGTTTTAAAAAGCTAAACAACAAAAGGGTTCTCCTAGGATTAGACACTGTCACTTGGAACTGCTGAAATATTCTTTTTCCTGTTATTTTTTTAATCGCGATTTCTAATGACAAATTTTAGGAAAAAATAATAGAGTGTAGAATAGGGTGTCCCTTATAGTGAGCACTTTAACTTGGAGTTTTTACGGCAAATGAAATCTCTAGTCATTTTTGGCCATAACATTGTTAACTTTTATCAGCGAAAACATTGACACATAACAGATGTTGTTACATTCACAAACTAATTATTTAAACAAAATAAATGCTCTTTCACAAAGAAGAAAAAAAGTATTATAATGAATCAATTTAATTCTCTTAGCTACATGGATGAGTGCTGGAAGAATGACGATTTCAACCTTACTTTGAGTTATTTGTAATAGAACAAGTCAGATTCGACAACCCATAGTTCTTTTCTACCCATTCTGATGGGATCTATTGATTCAAAAACCGAGTGCTAAAATCCATTCAAAAGCATTTCCTTTGCCATTTTATTTTTCCTAAAACAATAACCTAAGCAACTGTGAAATGCAAAACATAAGTGACTGCTGTGACCTACAGAACAGTAAAAATCATTGGAATTATTTAGCTTTATTAATTGTGTCGGTATATGCCTTTTATTTTTGTGCATTTCGTAGTATTGTGTAGCACTAGTTTATTTATTGTTTTCTTTTTTTAAGTACTGACTTACTTATTTTTTTTTACTCTCTCCGTTCGAAGAGCGGGATCAGCTAGTAGGTAATAAATACACTACAGGCCATTAAAATTTCTACACCAGGAAGGCGACACACCACGAACGTGAAATTTGCAGGACGGAGAAAGCATGTTGTGGTATGCAAATGATTAGCTCATCAGCGCATCCAGGCAAAGCAGACAGCGGTAGAGACACCTACAATGTGTGTAAAGGAAGAGATTTGACAGTAAGTTTCTCATACAGAATTTGAATTTCAGCGTTGTTCTTGGGTTAAATTTTTTTTGTTATGCCTCGTGTATGAAGGAGAAATGTCTATCAGCGCGAGTTTGAGTTTAATCGAGGACTAATTGTGGCCTACCGGGATCATGGTTTATCATACCGAAGTATTGCTGCTCGCATTGGTTGAGATCCCATGACTGTTAGCAGAATATTGAATCAATGGGTTCATGACGGTCATATGGAACACCGTGCAGGATAACAGCGGCCCCTAATCACTAACAACCGATAAGACAGACATGTTATCCACATGGCTATAAGGGATCGTACAGCTACGTCACGAACCCTGAGTTAACAAATGGGGTCATTTGCAAGACAACAAGTATCTGTACAAACAGTTCAACGACGTTTGCAGCAGCATGCGATCAGCACGGCGATCAAGGCTTCGTCTACCCTTGACGCTGCATCACAGGCAGGAGCGCCTCCAATGGTGTGATCAACGACGAACCTGTACGCAAGAATAGCATGACGTCGTCTTTTCAGCCGATCAGAGGAATCCAGGTTCTGTATACAGCATCATGATGGCCACATCTGTGTTTGCCGACATCGTGGAGAACGCCAATTGGCAGCTTGAATTCAACATCGTAATACTGGCTCATCACCTGGAGTAATGGTATGGGGTGCCATAGGATACACGTCTCGATCACCTCTTGTTCGCATTGAACACTTTGAATAGCAGTCGTTACATTTCTGATGCGTTAGGGCCAGTTGCTCTGCCTTATCTTCGAGGCCTCCATAACGATACGTTTCAGCAGGACAATGCACGACCGCATGTTGCACGCACTGTCCTGATCTTCCTTGACACAGAACATGTTCGCCTGTTGCCCTGGCCAGCACGTTCTTCTGATCTCTCACCAATTGGTCAATGATTGCCGAACGACTGGCACGCCACCATTCGTCAGTCCCTGCGGTCGATGAATTGCAGGGCTAAAGAGAATAGAAGGGCTAGTTCATTTCTCTCCTCATGACATCACGCTGCACACAGATCTCGGAGATTGCAAGCAAGGATATTATGATAACTTTGCATCATTCTCACTGTAAAACAAGTTCGACTTTTTCTTGATATTAGATTTCAAACTTTATACAATTAACACATTATTTCCTTCGAAAAACATAGTTTGAAAAAATTTTCTTGGCCAAATTATTAAATTAAATACCATTTTAAACTAATAAAAATATTTTACTAGTTGTCGTAAATGACGCGATTTATTCTTTATTTTAAAATTTTCAGTGTTAACTTTTATTGTTAAACTTTTATTTTTATAAACTTTTATTTTTATAAATTTCATTTTTATAAACTTTTATTTTCATAAACTTTTTTTTTTTATAAACTTTTATTTTTATAAACTTTTATTTTTATAAACTTTTATTTTCATAAACTTTTATTTTTATTATTATTTTACTATAAAAAAAGTTTAATGTATATATCGACATTTTTTTAGTTACATATTGTTCAATAACAATAATTTGTAAAGTTGGGTTAAATTTAGAATCCATGGAAATTTGTTTACACTTAATCATTAAGAAACAACAACCTTAAACACTAATTACTGTAACAAAATAATAATTTAGGTTCATAATAATATTATAAATTTTACAATTGTTTATAGATGTTTGAATTTAAAGGAATATAATTAAAACAATCATAAATATTTAGAACAACTACACTAAAAACTACGTTATGAAATTCGAAGAATTTTAACTATTAATTATATATACTTTTCATTTACGTTTTTATTTTTTTCAATTTTTTAATTTTTTCGTCTGCCTTTCTTTTTGAAGTAACTGGGCGGTTTTAATTTAAATGGCGAATTTTTATAAAAGTTCTGAAAGACAAAATAAGCACATTGGTGTTTTATTCACTGCGGGATATCGTTCCTCTAATTCATTTATAAGTTCTTTGATGAAACTTTTTGATTTTCTGTAAGATGTCCCATGCATACTTTGAAAAATGTTCTCAAATTCCTGACACACTTCCATCCATGCTGCTGACGGAACAATTAATCCTCCCTTAGATAAGAGAGCACTTGGTAGAGATAGGACAATTTTAAAATCATTCTAATCAGCAATCCGAGCAAACATTTCTCATATCATCTTCATAATCTTCTTTCAAGAAATGCTTACTGCATATTCGTGCATATTTTATATTAACTGGGCCATTTCGTTTGCAACGTTGAAGCCATTCTTTACATAGTTGTTCATTTACATTGGGGAACACGTGAAAAATTATATTTTTTCCTTGTGTATTTCTATCAGAATTTTTGCAAGTTGCAATCGCACAAATTGGCATTTCGTTAATAATTTTAAATTTTTGTAATTCACATAAAAAAACCGAGGAAAATCATTATAGAAATCAACGAATGTCTTGGAATATGTCACAAAAAAGAATGTTCCAATATTAGTTAGAGCTTGTTAGACCGAACGCTCCGTTCTTGAAGTAAAAGTTCAAGCTTTGCGCCATCGTGACGTCACAGGCGAAAGTCGGAGGTTTGGCACGGCGAGAGTATCTTCAAAGGAGTGAACTAGCCCTTCTATTCTCTTTAGACCTGGATGAATTGTGACGCAATGTTGAAACTACATGGAACGCTGTGCCCGTCCATGCTAGCCAATCTCTGTTTGACTCGATGCCCAGGAGAATAACTGCTGTTATTGTTGCCAGGGGAGACTGCTCTGAGTACTGATTCCTCAGGATCTATACATCCAAATATCCTGGAAATTTAATCACTTGTTTTTCCAACTATAATGTATGTGCCTGATAAATATCATTCTGTTATTTGCATTCCTTCCTGGTGTAGCAATTTTAATGGCCCGTAGTATTTAAGAAAGGTATATATATATATAAACAAGGGAAAAATTACAGAACAATGAACAAAGGGAAAAAAAAAGAAAAATAATAAAAAAAGAAAAAAACAAAAAACCGGAGAAAAAAAGGACAAAAATATGTTTCTAAAAAATCCGGAAAATAAAAGATATAATCTTTTCATCAGCCCACACGATCATATCCGCAATATTAGAAAGCACTCTTTTTTGGGGATATAATCGTGTATATATATATATAAATCAAAATTTCCAGGTCAAAATTCTACAACCGATTTCTCCACAAATATTTCTTTACATTTCGAATGCATTTTCAGTTCAAGAAATGCAGTTCCGAAATATAAGGAGCTAACTAAAGACTTAGACTAAATAGATTTCATACGAAATCCGATTCTTCTAAAAAAATTTAGCAAAGTATCTCGTAAATTCATTTTCAACACAGAGAAAACAATTATTGGATAAAATACCAGATTGTATGGTAATGATATTTCTAGAAAAAAAAATCATAATATTGTTCATAAAAACAAAAATATACGATAATAATTATACCATTCATTTAGAAATTTTTCCGTTCATATGGTAACGGTTTACTAGAAATTCTGGTTTCCAAAATTATAATTCTTATTTCAACACATTTAATAAAAAATACAAAACTCAAAAATAAATTTAACCGAAAAAATGGTTTTTATACCATGCTCTAAAGTAGGGATGGCAAACTTCGGCCCGCGGGCCAGCTG
The DNA here is from genome assembly GCA_949128135.1 of Parasteatoda lunata. NCBI lineage: Eukaryota > Metazoa > Arthropoda > Arachnida > Araneae > Theridiidae > Parasteatoda > Parasteatoda lunata. Next base: position 112,497,106 of record OX421975.1, read on the forward strand.
TGACCAGCCGGAAGGTTTTATCAGGCCCGGGGATAGAATTTTAACTTGCCGATCCGTGGCGAATATAAACCATTTCCATCCATTTGCTTGTCTACTTTGTTTAAAGCTATTTTTGTTCTTTCTTTTTTAATTAAGGACTCATGACCTTTTAACTTTATCTATTTTTGTTTACAAAACATGAATTAATGGAACACAGACAGCCTCAATCGGTTAAATGTTGAAAGCAGAAGTTCTTTATAGAATAGCCGTAGATTGGCGTCTTCTGAAGCAGTTGTTTCTAAATATGCCAAACTTTGAGTTTTACAAATCATTACCAAAAGCTAAATTTACAAATTCAATATCTCATGCCCAGAAATAAGTTCTATGTTTGCTTCATCTTACATTTCTGAAAAAGTGTTTTCAACTGTGAATCTTAGAAAATATCATTTCAGAAGTAGACTAACAGACAAACATTTAGCATCGTTCCTTATAAAAAGTACATCTGACTTGGAACCTCAATATAAGGAACTTTTAAAAATGAAATCGCAATTTCATTCATCTCATTAAATATTCAGACTAAAACTTGTATATCGTACATTTTCTGGACCAAAAAATTTTGCGCTTCCCTACTCTAAAGTATCACGATAAAATTACCACAGTAACCAAATTTTTTTACACATTATAAAACCATACTTTGCTGTTAATTTTTCCAAAATCATAAGCGCTTTGATAAAAAATTACAAAGCTTTTTGGTTGTTTCCATAGAACCAGAAACACGTTAAATTTTACCATATTATTCTGGTAGCTGTGACCATACTTTATTTCTCCGGCTGGAGATACAGAGAGGTCTGTAGCATCAAAAGTGTAACCAAATTGACCTTTTTAAAACCGGGATCTTTCCTCTGGTTGGAAACCTCTGTTATATAGGGAACTTCAAATTTTAAAAATCAATATTAGTAAAAATACAGAGTTCAAAATAAAATTTTATACATTTAAATTTTAAAGACATAGGAAATGAAATCCATTGAACAAAAGCCTTTACCCATTCTAAAATCCTGTTAAAATATTTCATGAATATGCAGAAATTCTAAAAAGTGTATGAAATAAACATAGAACAACTTTTTTACAGCCTGTTTTCTTTGTTATTCAAAAACCAAAAATTCGTCATCGTATAATTTAGAACAGCTCACATCGATGCATGTTTCGAGTGCTACGCTTTTAAACCTCTATCAAAAAGATTTTTCGCTATTTCGAAAGAGGCCTAACTTTTTACTTCCAACCAACAAAATGTTTGCGTCGTTCGTAAAGGCACTTAAAAAAAAAACAAAAAAAAACAAAAAAAACAAAAACTGGATCAACCGGGCCGAGGGAAAATGTCTTTAAAAACGAACATGGAGAAAAAAGTACAGGAACTGACACAGCATTCTTTTTCAGCATAAAAAGGAAATTGCCTTTTATTCGCTGGCAAAAACAAATTTGAGTTAGAACTGAATTACAATGGAAATGTTGGGATAATCGATTTTTAAGTTTTAAAAAAAATTCTACGTATAGTGTATTTATTTTGATAGATATATTACGGAAAAAGGGTTTCTTGAAGCAATTTTAAAATAGAACAGTTGGACTGAAATTAATGTTTTTTTTTTTCAGTGAATAAGTGTTTGAACTATATTTTTGTTTACGTAAAAGAGAATGGGTATTCTTTTATAATAATTGATATTTGGGGATTCTTTCTTTCTTCACTTACCAACTCACGCAATCGTTTCATAAAAAGTTTTTGCTTCTAAACGCTAAAGAGATTTTGACATCAAAATTAAAAAATATTTATCAAAAAAAGTACTAAAAATTTTATACTTATTATCCCAGATCTGGAGCCAAAAAATTTAGATTCTGAATCTAGTGGAATTAAATGTAAAACTAATCAGTTTGTTTGTTTACTATTTCTCTTTAAATTAATATTAAATGTTTGGATAACATAAAAACACTATATTGTCATTTTGCTAAATAAATTATTTAGCAGTTTAGAATTTAAAATTTTTATTTTGTATAAAACGACAGATTCTATTTTTTTAATAAGAAGACATCCGAAAAATACATATAAAATAATACTTTTCATAACATTAAAACATCAATAATTAATTTAAATTCCTAAAGAGGATTTTTCTTATTCTTGACAAGGCAACTAAATTATGTTTCTATATGTGATAATTTAATATGTTTTGTTACGGAAATGATATCTTTTTTATTAGACTAGTACTGTCCTCTATATCACTACAGTTAAGATGTTTCGCTAGATTAAATTTAAATATTGAGCATGAACTATAATATTTGAAGTCGGGCCATTCTGACGTCATCATTTCTAAATGTTTCTCCTGGCCATATAGGGCCCTGCATAATCTGGCAACACTTAAAAGAAACGGTAAGTTGATACAGTAGATATATACTTGACATTCTACGATTATACTTTAGCGTACCTGTCTTGTTTCTTTCTGATTGATTATATCATAAACGATTATTATATTTATTGCATGAATATAGTTTCGAGATACTTTTCAGAGGGTGACTACTTTTAAAGTTTTTTTTTTTTTTTGTTGCTTCGTTTCAATAAAGATTATTGAATAAAGATAGGAATGCGTGAATTTATGTAAGCGTTTCGAATACTTTTTTATACTGCGCATTTATGAACATAAAACTGTTTAATAATTTTAAAATCTTTTATTTAAGTTTGAGTTCTGTTATGTGTAAAAATTGTTTCTGTCGTATTTTAATTTACTCCTGTTTATTTCGTTCAGCCATATAATAAATTCTTCTATAAGCAAAGATTATAAAACGAATCTACATAAATAACGCTTCTCGAAATTTTTCTGTAGTTTATTAAAAGAAAAAAAGGTGCATCCTATCACTTTAATTCACATTTGTATTTTAAAAAAACATTTAAATTAATTTAAAAACACTAAAAATGGTGAGAAATTGAAATAAAATAAATCGTCATTTGCTTTGCAAAATGTACTTTCGTCTTCATTATTGCATTACATAAAACATCCTCAAAGAATTAACATGGAAGCATTTAATAAAATTAAAATAAAACAAATAGCCAAAAGATTACAAAGAACTTCATAAATTCAAATAAATATTATAAAAGAAAACGATAAACTCATCAACGAAAGCATTCGTTGATGATCAACATTCGTTGTTAAGCATTTTGTCGGTGCTAAAAACGTTATGGTCAGAGTGTTTCGCACGCGTTGCTCTAGAGCATTAGTGCGTGGGTCTCGGTGGTAATGAGCTGCATACAATCAAATTCAGCCTAGACTGAGCAAACACTTCGAGACCGGCAAACGTCTCAAAGTTGTCTTCTTAATCAACAGTCATGAAATACTGTAAAACACAAAATATTTAATTCAGTAGTATCGTATCACAGTTTTTAAATTAATCTTGTGTGAACAATTGATTTGCTGTAAATCTCAAATTAGGAAAAGCTTTATATAAATTTAAACACGATCTTCACATTTAGTTCTCGAGTCTTATGATATTACTATATGTACAGAAAGAAAATTTTTCTTTTGTGACGTAAGGAATCGTAGATTAGTTTGTAAACACAAAGAAAGAATAACTTGGGTCGAAAAGTTATTCTTCCACCATCAATATCTTTCTAGATTTTGTACTCCATTTACATTCGTTATTCATGACCAACGGAGTAGAATTTATCTGTTTTTGTTTCACAAAGGGCGCCAACAATATTAAAGGATAAAATTTCTTGGCGACTGCAGATCAAAACGTCACTTTATTCTGTTCTATTAACTTCCAAAAGATTGAGATAAAAGAAAATTAGTTCTCAAAATCAAAGATGTGAAGGGGTTTATATATTGTCAAAAGGAGTGAAGGAGAAGTATTGAAAAAGAAGAATTATTTATTGTTTTTAGAAATAATTCCTTTATGCCATTTTATTTTTTATTATTTTTTTAAAAAACTGTTTTAAACTGTTTAGAATGTTCTACGAAGTTCTTTCGAAACTACAAATAAAGAGTTGAGATTTAGAAGTCTTACACTCGTTGCAAAACTTTAATTCTAAACTTAATATAAAAACAGCTTGAAAAATTGAACAATCAACTTAAATATTTAAGAAAGTCTTAAAAATGCCTATTTGGCGTGATTTTGAACTCTAGATGAAAATTTTCAAAGTATAGTTCTCAAAAAGAGGGAGCAGAACACATATCTAAACTTAAAAATCTGACAACAATTAAGTTTAAATTGAATTCACAGTAAAATTTTTTGATTAAATTCCTAAATTTATCTAATTTTGTCTTGCGACAGGATTTTAACATAAATTATTGTGAATGTTCTCTGTAAATACGCAGTAATAAAGGGTTTCTCAAAAGTGAGCAAAAATGTGTCAAAATAACTCCGTATCAAATAATAGTCGATTTTGAAAGCGTAATATATTTAAAATTGAAACAGCACATACTTATTTTGATTCAAAATATCAAAAGTAATGTGGAGAGATATTTTAGTTGGTTGCCCACAGGATTTGGAACCGATTACCTCAAGGTTCGTAGTTAGATTTAATAATCACCGTACACTATTAGAAATTTCTCGGAAAATGGTTTAACAAATTTATTTAATTGTTATTCTACTATATTCAAACAAAAAAGTCAAAAAACCGTAAATAAAATGATATTCAAACTGTTAAATGTGAGAAAAACCGATCATTAACCGTTTTCGCCTGATATGATTAAACAACCAGAATTTTATCGCACCCACTAGGCCCGCCAAATGAAGCCTTCCTTGCAGATGGGTACATATTATAGCTGAGAGGGTTAATCTGTCAATCTCATGACCGACAGAATGGGGGATTCGAGTGAAGACCACAATATTTCCTCCATCCCTTTCGACACATGAAGAATTTATAGTGTCAGATTTGTGACTCCGGGTTATTAGAATACAATGCTTTCATTCATGCATAGATGGCAGCACCATAAAGCTGCTTAAATAACTCAAATATTCAGTTAAATTTCTTTTTGTGGTTTTGAAACCATACTAGTTGTAAACGAGTAAAAAACCGTTATGATAAAATTTTTTCTTTACCGAAAACTTCACAGAATGGACAGACTGCTGCCGATAATTGTACCATAATTTTAGAATGAAAATTCTAACAGTGTAGTTTGGTAGTGCGCAGAATTAAAAAAAGACCACCCTGAATATTTTTTGATCAAATGATCGAATTTTCATGTCCTAAGACTCAATCTTAAAGATACGAGGGGGTCATCTCAAATATGCTAATTTAATTGTGCAGAAATAGAGCAAATTTTGAAAATGTCGTCTTACTAAAATTCGATTTCTCAAAGAACTATTTTTTATTTTTTTTTATTTTATAACCGTCGTTGAACAGCCGACCCAACTTAATGGGTTTACGGCTACTAATGTTCAACTCCGTAGCCTTGTAATTTTGAACCCAATCCAGAAGACAAGGGAACTCCTGGATCGAGTATTGGGAGAAATTTGCCTTCGTGGAGGACTTTTTGATGGAGCTAACCCGCATTTGCGTTACATGGAGAGGAAGACCACGAGAACCTCCCACGGTTAGCCTGACGGCAAGGGGACTCTAACCCATGATCCGTCTACCACTGAGGATATTTCACGTCAGCACTGTGGTCAGTGCAAGCCGGATGCGGAATTCGTATCGACTGGGATTCGAACCCGGTTCGCCTCATTGGAAGGCGAACGCTCTATCCCCTGAGCCATCGCGGCTCTCAAAGAACTATTCGATCGATTTTGCACATACTTTCTATTTTGCCATTTAAAATTGCATTCTTTAAATTAATGCCAAAAATTGCATAGGGTGAAATACGCACAAAGTAAAATAAATAAAGGGGTCCAAACATTGGACCGCTCTCCTACTGACCAAACTATTCGGACTATATTTCCCAGATTGCGGCTACCCTCTCTATCTTGAGGACCAAAAATCCAATTCCATCGAAAAAAAAAGGCATGTTTATTCAGAGAAAGAACATTTTTATGTCTGGTTTCGTAACTTAAAATATCATCTGTACTCATTCATTAGCATATTTGAGATCCCCTACTTGAACCATTAAGATTGAGTCCTAGAACTTAAAGGTCGGATAATTAGATCAAAGGTTATTTAGAGTGGTCCTTAGGAAGCTTTATATAATGGTCACCGCAATGACACATCATGACATACTTATTTAACATTTAAATGTTGCAATTTGGAAAATGTGATTCGAATGACTTAGTCAGGTGATTTAAATTTTTTGGGGAATTCTATCAACCTTCATCTATCAAAAGATACCTCAAGATAAAACCCAGTTAACATGTCTTATATACTAGTGAATCTTAGTGGTAGTTACGCCATAATTTCACTGTGTTAAAGATTTCTAAATGCGCTCTCTGATACGATAGCATTTATGTCGGTTATGGAAACAATATGTTGCCACATTCAATCGTACTTTTCTTTCTTCTCCTTTTTGCAATAGCTTCTTTGTTTTATATCATACTAAAGAAATCTGTGGCAGTTTAATTTAAGACGTAGTTGTTCTCTCTTGAATTTGAAATCAGGTTTTTTAAAAAATAAAAAATATAATTAGTAGTCGGATTTTTATTTTGTAACATAACTAAGTGAACTGTTAAACGAGCTAAAGTCGAGCAGAAAGTTAACTGTTAAACGTCAAAAAACGTAAATATTTTTCTCATAAAGGCCTCCTCTTTGTTCTAAATATAAACAAAAACCAGTTCTGCAGCGTTTTTCCTTTTTGACACACATCGGTTGAGCTTGTTACACAACGGAACCGGTCGAAGCTCCTTTCTTGCTATGGAGATCATCATGAGTTAAGCATTCAAACAGTTAAGAGGCTCCGCCTCATTCACATTGTGTATTACACACACAATATAATTATTTTACTATCCAAGATGCATTAAATTATAGTATGAATAGTTAATAAGTCTAAAATTATTACAAGGATAAGTAACACTAAAAAAAAAATTTTTTTAATAAGTTTTTCCATTTATCAGCTACTACGGAAATTATTGCGAGTATAACTTCTTTATTTACCGTTTTAACAATTATTCTCAATTTTTAAGCATAAGATGTGTTTTCAACAGAACTTCACTTCAAGAAGAAGACCTCCCATATCCACACGTGTGACTGAGAACGTCAGCTAATTTTTATTAGGAAAACGGAGTATTGAAGTTCAGCTAAGTTTCTCCACATAAGTTATAATGTTAATTAAATGGCACATCGAGAGAGTTGAAATATAATTCTTCTCGTGTACTTCTTTTATTTGACTTGGAATTCAAAATTAAACTGTTTATTAAATTGTTTAATTAAATTGTTTATGTATTTTATTGTAACCGTGATATAAGTTTTGTTTTGTGTACCTGGCAACTTCGATGCATCATTAGTTTGTTTATGTTCCACATGAATTCTTGCTCTTTTTGTGTTAAGTCTCCGTGTAAATATAGAGTGAAAGAATTAAAATATTCGAGAAATATTCTTTATGAAAGAATTTAGAATGGGTCACTTAAGAGAATGGATACTTAACTGGCTTGGATTACTCGATGTAGAATAGAAAGAACAGTTGCTAATGTAAACAAATGCCACGTTTCAACAACCTATCAGGATCGGTATACTCGCACTACGTCACTTGTAGGAATCCCATTGCATAGATTAAACTATTTTGAAAAATGGTTAAGAAAATCTTTTTATTTTCTTCCACTTCCTCAAAGAGTTTTTATAATGATTCTGTTTTTAAAAAAATGATGATGTCAGCCTTTTTTTTTCCGGCACAAGCAAATGATATCAGACAAATGAAAAAGCGTCCGCTGAACCATATAACGATATAATTCAGTCGATTTAATCGGCGCCTCTAATGAAAAAGCCCTTTAAAAAATAAGTTGTTTAAAAAATGGGTGATGCTGATGGTGAGATTAAAAAATAATTTTTCAAGGTTTTCAAAAAATAAAAAGAAGATTGTTATTTCTAAACTCACAATTTTGTTTTCCTTTTTTTTATATATATTTTTTTAAAAGTTCAACATTTTCAACAGGATACTTCGATTTGAATTTTTTAAATTCTTTTTTAGAACTTTCAGCAAATGTTTTGAAACCCTTGCGGGCTAATAATAATAGATAATGGTTTAAGAAAATATAATATTATGAATATAGCGGGGAGTCAAGAATTTTTTTAGTCAGTATTATATCATAAAATATTCAATCTAAATATTTTTCGGTTTAGAAAACTAAATCTATTGTATGAAAACATAATTCTTAAGTGAATGAAAATACACGGAAATTTCTATAGACAGTTGGATCATGCTTAACAATACAATTCCTAAAGAAGCTTTCTGGGTTTAAAATTTAAAAAAAAATTGACTTGTTCAATAAAGATTTCCTCTCAAAGATTTGAATTTTAAAAAATTGAAAGGACTTTATTAAAAAGATAAAAGTTTTTTTAAATCTTCACAAAATCATACAATTTCGTGTTTCTACTATAAGAATATATTAGTAAAAATAGTTAGAGAAAATCCATTTCAAGAGTTAAAAATTATTTTCGTTCGCAAACTAAAACTGATCCTCGATTGCATTCTAAAGTATATGTTAAGAATGATGTGGTCGCACAAGTTTAAAGAATAAGAATCTAAGAAATAAAGTTTAATAATAAATGATAGAATTTCAAAATCCTTTTTTTAAAGGGGAATCAATATTCTATTGTTTTCAAGGGGAGTAAAAATTATTGATTTAAAATAAAATTTTGGTTAGACTATATTTCCACTTAATGTATTGCCAGAATGTGCGATACTGTTTAATGTTTGGCAACCCACAGAGAAATCTCTAAATAAGGTAAGTTGATATTTTTCTTTATTTTTTATTATTACTGCCCATGTCAGATATCGTGCATTTCCATCTTTACGTTATATCCTTGTTTTATTTCGAAATAAATATTTTATTAGGATTATAAATTATTTTATGTTTTAATTATGTTTACTTTTCGATTTCATTTTATTTGGCCGGGCGGTACGCATAAACACAGTTGGCAGAAAAAAAATTGAGCAAATTTCGTGGAAGGGGCACCTTAATATATAGATCTATATTTATTTATTTCAACAAACTTTTCAATTTCGACGATAAATATCAAAATTTAAATTATAAAGGAAAAGTTTTAATAATAAGGAATAAGATAGAATTTCATTAGTCAAGAATAAAGCTAAATGGAATACATTTTAATTCATAATAAGTTTAGATATGAAAGGAATAGAAATTGGAGAAATGTAAGTAATGTTAGCTATAATCATGAGCTATAATACTTAAGGCTCCTATACTATGGGAGCTGAACTGTCCGCCATGTTGGAGCATACAAGTTCGAAAGTTAACGTTAATATTAGCGTGAGAGTTTGAAGACTATTTGGATACCTAAAATTATTAACATGGGTGGTTGTGCGGCGGTAAATAGTACAAACAGTTCAAAAAAGGCTTTCGAATGTTCAGTTTTACCTCAAATTTGAAAAGAAAGAGGAAATGGATAATAAATTGCAGAAGATACAACTGGCATCCTGAAAGTGGAATCCGCTTATTAGAGGTAAATACTCATTTATTTATAACTTATTAGATTTATTTACTAATATATGTAGTATAGAAACGATATTAAGTTGTTAGAATTTGTTTTTGAATGCTTGTTTTCGTATATTTCTTGAAAAAAAGAATAAGTGAATAACTTTCAGGGTTACTTGAATTCTACAGTATTAATTATATACCCAATATAGGAATTTTAATTGAAAATTGCATTTATTAAGTATATATTTATTTAAAATATGACTTTTAAACAACATTTATTGATTTATTTACCAATTTTAAGTGTTTATGTGCAATAAAACCAATAAATAAAAGCAAGAGATAGGCCGAATAAGTATTCGCCAAACATATTTCAGAATCGCCAAGTTTTGTATTCACTTTTAAGTATTTATTTTTGTTAAAAACAAATATTTACACGTTTTTTATTGTATTCCTTTTTATTTCACTACTAGCCGCTTAAGGCGGCCAGCTGTCCGCCACGCTAAAGATTTTCACAAATAAAGTTTTCTAGTAGAGACACGATACTCTTCCAATCTTCTTTGACGTTTCTCAGGTGTTTCTCGGACCCTAGCTCTGCTGATTGAGACACGAACCTCTTCTAATCTTCTTTGACGTTCCTCGGGTGTTTCTCGGGTCCTAACACTGCTAGTTGAGACACGATCCTCTTCCAATCTTCTTTGACGTTCCTCAAGTGTTTCTCGGGCCCTAGGACTGCTAGCTGAGACACGATCCTCTTCTAATCTTCTTTGACGTTTCTCTGATACTTCTTGGGCTCTAGAATTGCTTGTCGAAATTCGGTCATGTTCCATCCTTCTTTGACGTTCCACAGACGGTTCTTGGGCCCTTCTTTTTCTTTGAGAATCTCTTAATATCTTTTTCTTTGACAAACTACAAAGTTTTTTGGAAGGCGGTTCTGCCATGTCAGTAATCGGGTTTTTAAGAAGTCAACGAATACTTTAGAACAACAATTACTATGAAAGCAAATCATGAAACTTCAATATTAAAATCTAAGTGCTTACCTGCAAACTGAAACTTTCTGAAAATAACTAATTACATTTAATAAAAACTGTTAAAATAAGGAATAGAAAAACCAAAGAGATCCAAGGTAAGTGTGATCGTTCCTTCAAAAACAATTAAATTCCTATTTTATATATCATATAGCTACAACGCTTAAGAAAAAAAAAAAAAAAAAACTAAAATGCTAAATACATGAAAAGAACACGAAAACGAATAAATTCTTTATGGTATCAATTTCTATTTCTATATAATTTTTTATGGTATCAATTTCTATTTCTATATCGTTACAAAAATTATCGTCTTCGCTTAAGAAAAAAAAAATAGAGCGTGGAAAGAAGAAGAAAAACTTATTATAACAATTATGAACAGCGACAAATATATCAAAACGAAGCGTTCTATTTACGTATCGAATATGTTGCCACATTTTTAATACAAAAGTTAAACTTTTCTCCTCTTTGATAAATGTAAACTAATGCGAACCTTACAATTAAATTATTAATTCCTTCGTATATTATTGGTTTAAGTTGTCGAAAATTAATATTTCAATTGTAAGGTTCGCATTAGCATGCATTTATAAGAGTGGAGAAAAGTATATGCCTTTTTTAATTCGCGATCGCAGTGCTCGAGTACGCCATCTAGCGGGAGACTGTAAATAACGTGCATTAGTTCCCACATAACCATTGGCAATGACGGACGCCATTTTCTTACCATCAAAAAAGAAGCAAAATTTCCCTAAAGAAAAGGTAAAACTTCTTGAAAAAACTAATCAGAACATGCCAAACATTGAAGCAGAGAACACGCCAAGCATTTGAAGAACAACTTCTCAATAATTTTTACCTTTCTATTACCAACAACATAACATGATTTCATGATCACTTGCTGTTACAGATGTGTGTATTGCGGTAAAATAATTTTTCTGTCTTCATTGTCTTCTTTCTTCATTCATTACAAGTTAAAATGAAGTCAACATTGCTTTCGTCATTCCAATGATTAAATGTGTTCCAATGAATTCCATACAGAACTGTAATAGTTACAGAATCTTCTTCTTCTTCATAGAATAGTATATATTTCTGTATCTACATATTTCAGAAAACAACAATAAAGAATAATCTGAATTACTTGAAAAAGTATTTTTTGTGCTGATTATAAATAGATTTTTTATCGTTTTCTTGGTAAGTGTTTTTTAGTTTTGAAAGAATTTCAACTAGAATTCAGCTATTCTGTTTTTAAGCTACATATTAAAATTCATATCGAGATCTTACAATTATAAAATTTTGATGTGTGGTATGTTACCTAAAAGTAATGAAGGGATAAACTACGTATATATTTGAGAATAAAGTTTTCAGACAAAGAACATATCATTTTGGAATACTCCGGACTTTAAAATCAGGTAAGTGTTATGATTTTTATAATAAAAAATTTGCTTGTAAATAATTTTTTTTCTTACTTGATCGTTCTCTACAAAATGGTTTTTTTTTACGTCTGATTAAATACTATAAGAATTAAAAAAAAAAAAGAAACATTACGAAAGTTTTTATTGAAAAATGAGGAATTTTTAAAATCGTTTTTATCCTAAGAATTCTTCATTTTACGTTTTTAAGTTTATAATTTTTTGATAAAATTGTTATCAAAGTACTTTTTTTGAAAAATTAAATGGTATTAAATTATGTGTTTATGTATACTTCTTGCATATTCTAATATTTGAAGTAATATGATTCAGAAAAGTATGGAAGAAAAATTCGGTACTTACGTATTAACCACAGCTACAGATTTGGCAGATTTTTAAGTGCCGCCAATCTGCACTTAAAATTTTTGGAAAAAATCTTAAAATGAAACACTTTGTTTAAAATCAAAGTAGTCAATCGGATTTCGGTGGAAAATGGGCCGATATAGAGTTTAACATAGATTCAAAACAAACTTTTCTCTTACCTGATTCTATAACCATTATGAACTCTAATAAATAAGATTCAAAATGAAATAACATTTCCAAAACGGACGTTTAATAAGATAAAGTTTCATGTTATGGACATTGGTACATTTTCGTTATATTTCACTCCATAAAATATTTCGCTCCTGAAAAAATAAAATTGCATCTTGTTTTGTTTTTGGCAAGTCCCAAAGACGCATTTTCGTAACACTAAAAATGGCGACAAAAAAAGAATGGTTCCTTTTTTTTGTGTTTTTTTGTTTTGTTTCGTAAGCATTCTTTATTTTACGTTAAAATTTAAATGGGCCTTTCATGTTATACCATTGAATTTAGCAAAACTATTTCTCAGGCATTAGGTTTGAACTCTTATAAGAATATACCTATTTTTTTCTCTTTATTTACAAATATTTTTCCGATGTGTTCTGGATGTTCCTTCTCTAAAAAAAAAGAGATACCATTTTGTTTTCGTTTGCATAAGAAAAAAAACAAACATTTTTCTTTTTTAAATTTAATCAGCCACAATAAAGATTGAACGTTACAATGCTACATGCTACATTAAAGACGTCTCCAGTGTAACTGAATGACTGTTCATATGGAAATCGCAGGGATTCGGCACAAACAACAACGCCACCCTATAGTTCGTTGCGATCGCGAATAGTTTTTTGAATATGACTCTTTGAAGACGAAAAAGCATAGATTTTCTTACAAAATGACTGATAACTAAAAACTAATCCAAATTTTTGAAAAAGAAAAAAAATACTTCTTCATTATGTCAAAACACAATTATGTGCCGAGTTTCGTGCCTGGGCGAGGCTTCTGGGGCGATATATTGTGATTACAGACACACACACACAGCCGCGTTTATTATTATGTATAGAAGATCAAGTAGTTACTTTCTTAATCTTGGCTCATTTAAGTTTGTCTTTTAGTTATTTATGGTAATATATCGCCTAAAGTTCAAACGATTTGTTTACATTTATCACAAGAAATCTGTTCATGTATTTTTGGACATATCAATGCTTTTTTTTTCTTTGAAATTCACGTGATAAAATGCTGAAATAATTAGTTTCCGTATTAGAAAATTTCATGGGAGTATGCTTAAAAATTTTAAACTCTAAATTTTTTTAATGTAATTTAATTTAAACATGAAAATAAAAAAAGTATTCTAACTATTTTTGCAGGTTCACTTTGAAGAATCTAAACTAGAAATAAATAGAAAAGATGGTAAAAATAAATTAAGACCTGATGATATTCGAACTATTTTCAATGTTTTAAATTCCTTAACACTAGATTGCCTGAGGAAGTCATTTTGAATTCATTTAATTTCAATTAGAAAAACAATGATGTATATAATGACTCAATTACTTAGAATTTGGTACAACATATAATTTTTTAATGTTAATATTTAATAATAACTTGTTATATAGGGGAGAGTCGGGTAGCCCCGCCCACTTAAGGACTATTGGTTATATTTCTGTATAATATTGAGCAATAATCAAGTTGTTTGTATGTTTCTATTGTTTTATCATTTAATTAAATAATACAAAAAGAATAAACCAAAAAAAGAATAGTTTAACTTAAAAAAATAGAAATTTAAAAAAACATGTTTTTCAGCTCTTTTCAAAATGTGTCGGGTAGCCCCACCCAGTTACAAAAATTATGTTTTTTGATTGTTTTTTTAGGTGTAAATGAAAATGACCAATGTATTGACAATAGATAAACCTTATTTATCATTTTTATCACAAAATTATTTTTTTTTATTACATATTTATATACTTTTAGTGAATTCTATCATTTATTAACAACAAATGTTATATTTTTTATTATAATTAATGTATATTAATATATTATAATATTAATATATATTTATATAAAATATTTAAAGAAAATAATTTAATTTAAGTAAATCTTTGGAACCGTACATTTATCGACGAAATAAAAGTGGGCTGTGATACCTAGCATTCATGTGAGTACCCGAAATCCAATTTTTTTGTAAATTTGTAATTACTCGAACAATTTTTCACAAATAAACAAATAAACTTCGTTCTTTGTGCAAACTAAACTTAAGACTACATACTTCAATGCTGTATGTATAGAAAAAATTATTTTTTTAATATTAAAATGAAGTTTAATCGAAACATTCAACCAATTTTTCTTAATATCATGACAACTGTATTCAACATATTTTCAAAGCAATTGTTTACCATGTTACCAGCTGCATAAATACTTGAAACTTTGAAAATAATCTTTTTTTAATATAATTATTATTGTCCGATGGCCCATTGACTTGAAAAAATATTCTATACATATGAAATTGACATTGGGCGGGGGTACCCGCTGGGCGGGGTTACCCGACTCTTCCCTAAATGTAAATAATATAAAAAATATTAAAAATTAATTTTAAACAAATTTCTCTACACATTATTAATTCTTTTACAATCCAGTCATTTTGACTGCTTTTGGACTATATAGGTATATACTAAATTTCAGTCTTTCTAGTGTTAAAAATTCCTAAAAAAAGACTGAAAATAATAGGCTGTCCCAAACCTGGGTCAATTTTAGATAAGCTTAAATCTAATGCAAGTATAAACTTACTAATTCTTCTCCATTTGCTTAGTTTTTATTATTATTTTTTATTTATTAAAGAAACAAAAATGTGTTAAAACTATTTCTATCTAGTAATGAATAATATATAGATATATTTTTTTAAATTGTATTCCTTATTTATGTATTACTTATTCAAATAAATGTTATGAAAATGTGATATGAAATAAGATGTTTATTTAAATAAATTAATTAAAAATTTATCATGCGTCATTTCTTACCTTCCCCATAAAGCTCTAATTTCTATTTATTCTATTAATTTTATTTATATAATAATAATGGCTAGACATCTTAATTCGTCTAGTCCTTTGATTTTTTAAAGAAAATTCAATGTCTCACTTGAAAAAACTAATTTCAAATTAATTCCTGATTTTGAAACAAAGTTTATTACTTCTCACGATTGTAATCATTTACATTTAGAATATTGCATTATAAATTTAATTATTTTGATTATAAAAACATACTTAAAAATATTTCAGGTCAAAACATGTTTTTTCTATTTTAATTTTGTTAAAAAACCTGAAAAGAAATTGGAAAAATTCAGATTTAACAGAAACATAAAATTTAGTGCCAAATTCACTTTGAAATCATTAAAAAAAGATTGATGCGATTGGCATGTAGCACATACACAATTTTTTATTTAACACTTTTAATCTGTAAAACATTTGCAGTGAATTCGTATTAGTATAAAAAAAAGTTTCAGAAAAACAATGTTAATCAATGCACGCTTTTCTTTACTGATAGTTGAGGTTAATGTCGTTTGTAGCGTTAAGTTGCCAAATCTTGTAGCTCTTCATTATTGGTGGAAAAGCTTTTGCTCGGAAATAGACAATCGGCCTCTCTAATTCAGGGGCTCTAATAATACTAAGGGACTCTGACGTCATTACGACGCATTTCTTGAAGTTTCTCTTGGTCCAACGGCGTGAAGCGACCTCTAGCAACACTTAACCGAAACGGTTAGTTGATTCAGTAGGGTGAATACTTGACATTCTACTCTATTATATAATTTTTGAAATTTTCTTGTTTACTTCTATATGATTATATTTGTAGCATGAAGAATAAATGATTTGTGTTTATTGTTTTAAAGTTGAGCTTTCATATTTCATTTAAATCAAAATTATTAAATTAGGATTGAAATGAGTGTTAGTGTTCCGAATTTTTTTCTTCATATTGTGCATTTATGTTGAAAGATAAAATATTTTAATCAACTCCAAATCTTTTTATTTTACATATTATTTCTTTCATATGTAAAAAGTATTTCTGTCATATTTTTATTTACTGTTGTTTATTTAAATCTCTCAGATTAATACACATTGTATTACTAACGCTTTTCACAATGTATTCTTTAGTTTGAAAAGAGTAATGGTAACTTTCATTTGTATAAATACGTATTTCCCTTAACATGAAAATAAATTTAAGTCTAATAATAATGATGAGAAATTAAAATATTTAAAATAAACTAATTACTTTGCAAACTGTATTTCTATCTTAAAAAACTCACGATATCCTTTACTAATTAACATCTAAGAATTTCACAGAATTAAAACAAAACAAATGATTAAACGATAATAATAACCTTTATAAAGAAACTGCTACATAATTAACATTTATGTATAAACTCCTTTATAAATTCATTTAAACATAATAAAAGAAAACAAAAAACTCATCTATTCGTTGTTCCCAGTGATAGTTCAGCTTTTTACCGTAGCGTTTCACTAAAACTGTTTGGGTCAGACTGTTGCCATTTTAGCGTGCATTGATATATTATGACTATATTTATATTAGGACTACTAACAGATATCCTCATAAGATCAGCTTACAGCTCATATAGAGAAACCAGTATGAATCCTAAATCAGTGTAAATTGAAACTAAAAATAAGACTATTAAGAATGTTGGATGTTAAAAAGTGAGAGAATAGGAATCAAGTTTGAGAAATGTTATAACTTTTTGTAAAATTGTTGACTCTTGCAGATGTTTTTAATACATTTTCAATTCCTATGAATTTGTTAGCAGTATCAGAGAAAGTTTATTAGTTCGGAGGTATCGAAATTCATTCAAATTACTTTAAAAGGCTGGCAATTTAAGATATTCTGCGTAATGACTCAATTACTAAATTCTTCTTGAACATAATTTGTTCGAAACTTGGTAACAGAAGGATTGGCGAAATGAAATAGCCACACCAATCGAAAAGTTAGACGTTCCAATTTCGACAGCCTTTCTCTAAAACCAGCCAATTCAATTCTAAATTCTAATCTGTTTGGAGGAAAGAGGGAGAGGTGATTTCATGGAACACATTTAGGGGAATCGCTCCAATATATTCATAAACGTCGCATCTCAAAGCGACATCTACAGCAGTTCCAGAAATTAAATGTCGCCTAAATTAAAATATGCATGAAAACTTTTAACAGCTTTTGGCGATTTTAAAACTTTTCCTTTTGAGAATGATGCGCAAGTTTGAATCAAATGAATTCAAAAAGATAATTCTGAAATGAAATGACGATGATTTGTGAAGCAATATGACTTTATATAGCTGTTAAAAGTTTTAGTGATAAGTAAGTCCGTTTTATCGATACATAAAGATAAGTTCAGAATTAAATAAAGTAAATATATTGAATGATAAATAACTTCGAGCTTAAAAGTATGCATTTAGATATGTAAATAAATTTGAATTTATGACACAATTTATAAATGCGCCAGAACTTGTATATAAAATTGAATTGATTGCAAAATTTACAAGCGCACCATTTCATGTTTATAAAAGTTGCATTAATAATATACCTTATGTCTTAAAAAAGAAGGAAAAAAGATGCATTTCTAAAAGAATTTAAAGAATATTCTATATATATATAAGAATTCTAAAAGAATATTTAATCTTATTTGAATGGTCAAATCTAAGTTTTATCGAACAGGGATGTACAACGTGAAAATGACACGATTCCATTTTATAAATTTTTTTTTACTGGGTGTTCGTATATTATAAGCATAATTAAAACAAAAAGAAAGAACAGAATGTTTGTTTGAATCATCTGCTCGGTTT